>CM065643.1:18799557-20209265 GCA_033220585.1 Dipteronia sinensis | reverse complement strand
GTGCTAGGATTGAAGATCTTTCGGATTACCATCGACGTAAGTCAATCGGATCACGCGACAAGAGGTATTTAACTCTAACAGTATATTTGAGTTTAATTAATTAAAGGGTTAAGGTTCAAATCTTTAGAAAAATTTTAAACTATACGAAAATTATTTTTTCGCCTTCCGCTGCGGTTTTAAGCAATTTTTCCCTACAAAGATAGGCCAGCTCCTCTGCTCCGTACTCTCTCGTCACCTTGCTTAGCTGGCATTGTTCCCTCCACATCATGAGGAACCCAATCAAATGCCTCCAGAAGCCAGTCGTCAACTAGAGGGGAGCAAGCTGGATGGCGTTGAGAGCTCGGCGAAGAGTAGGATGAAGGGGAAGCCTAACCCCATTCTTAAGAGCCGCCACATGAATTGGAAGCACTGCCTTTAGTGGGGTTGAAGAACTCATAACCCTTGGGAGGTACTGAGATGGAAACGCTGTCGGGAATGCTGTACTTAGACCTCAAATGATCAATCACGTTTGGATCAACGGTGGAATTAGGGATAACCCTGAAATCATAGGGAGGAAACCTCTCTAAAGAGGGGTCGGAAGCCGGGACTCGATGCTCCCCCGCGGCATCACCGCCAACCTCTTAATCGAAGTCTTCATCGGCTATATCCAGAGGATGGTCAGGATGGTTAGAAAACCCGGTCCCAATGGACACATTCCTGTTCGACCGCCGACGTTGTGGATTGAGCAGAGAATCATCGCTGTCTAAGCTCCTCCTTGCGTGTTTTTTCCAGGGGCAAGGCTAAAGACCTCTTCGCTGTCAACCATGGAATCAACGGAATCGTGACTGGTTTTCGACATGATGAAGTCGGTGAGGATGAGGAATGAAGAAAAAGATATGCTTGAGAGAAAGTTTATGAGAGAAATTTTATCTTGGGAAAATTTGAAATTTGAGAGATATGAGGAAGACGTTGAGATAAACGAATAAATATAGGCAAGAGGGCAGCAACACGAGCTGTCAAGATATTCGGTTAAGATCACAAAGAATCTTGGAGACTGCCGTAACGCAGCCAAATTAACTCAAAAATAAGTCAGTCAGCTCACGCCACATCGCTTGCGCAGTTAATGAGAAGATTTCCCCAAGATTCTAGTAACGGTAAAGAATCTCGGAGACTGCCGTAACGCAGCCGGATTAACTCGAAAATAAGTCAGAAAGCTCACGCCATGTCATTTGCGCAGTTAATGAGAAGATTTCCAAAAGATTCTGGTAACGGTAAAGAAGGAAAAATTTCCCAAATAAAATAAAAAATCTGACCCCAACCCCAAGCTGGACAGCCGGTGTTCAAGTCAGAGGGGACTTCCATTAATAGCCAAATTTGGCTAGGGACCAAAGGGAATTTTTCCACCCTCTAAACCTGGCTCCATGCCAGAGGTCGTCCACCAGGAGACCATGTTATCCGAAGCCGAGATACAATACTACCCTGTAGGAATAAGGACGGGCTCCAGAAACACCTGGAGTAGAGCTCCGACTCAGCCAGATCGAGCTCGCATCACCGAACCTAAAACCAGGGAATCCCCCCAAGTCGGGATTACCTCGTAATCTCTCCAGAAGCTTGTCTATACCTCGCTGACATAGTGGGGTGTCCGTAGGAGGCCGCACCTAGCTCCAAAAGGTCAAGGGAGGCCAGACCTAGCTTTTGGCTAGGCGAAACTCTTGAATATCAGGGCTAGGACACTGATCGACCTCACTATCTGATGTACCTCACCATAATATACACTATATTCAACCACCTATACGGGGGATCATGCTCAACCTGAAGACACATAGGATCACATCTTAAGACGTTACATACGTACATAACAAGTAATAGAGTCCAAGTAGAAAACAAATTGATTTCCACCAAGATATCCTCAACTCAGCAATTAACTCAAAGTCAATGACATTTAAATGTAAAATCTCGTCCGATAAGGAGGGAAGGGATGGAGAAAATTAAGGGGAGAATCAATTAGTTTAACCTATGAAGACAATGTATAAAAGAAGGACTTCTGCCTTCAGAAATAGGGGACTACTTTTCGACAGGCATACGACAAGTGTCCGACTACACCCTAGAGAAAATTGAGAGCAATTTGAGCGAGATTTGTATATCACACACTATCAATAAAGAAATTATTTTTTGATTCTTTTGGCTGGTAATAGTATCAATATTCCTTGTCATTTTATTAGGCACTATTACACATACGTTCAACCTTGACCACCACCTACGTGGTAGTGGTCTCGAGGGTGTTAACAGAGATTTCTCTCCCTGAGCAAAATTTCTGTTAACAGAAGCTACTTACCTCAGCTAAGAGAGCAGACCCCTTAGTGATCAGGACGTCAACGGGCATCAAGGTCATGGCATGCAACCCACCACCTGGGCAGGAAGCAGCGAACCGGGCCAGGACCTCTTCTTAGCCGCTATCCCTATACTGTAATCGAGACCGATCGCGACGAGCAACTTAAGCAGTAGCGTTAGAGTCAGGACCCCTTTCAACCCTGGTAGATTACCCAGTCACCACAACAGAAGGGGGAGAGGGGACTGGAGGAACGGCAGCAGCAACAACAGCAGCAACAGAGATGGTAGGCACTTGACCATGCACCTGGCCAGAAGCACCCCTGACATTAGCCAATCTGGCTGTAAATTCTGCCAGAGGTGATCTAGGTACATGAGGAGGAGAGGGAGGTACTCCTGGTACCTAGATCGGGACTGACACCTACCTACTGGGCCTAGCTGAGGAACTACTTCCTACAGCGAGATCAGAGCGTGATAGAGGTCTGGCAGGAGAGGCCTATGGGGAAAAGTGCTGGTCATCAGTTTGTATAGGCTCTTCTGAATCCGGTAGAGGCACTGTAGAAACTACCAAGAGAAAGAAGTTAGTACATGCATATTCATAAAATTACAAAGCAAGGTTAAGAAATCAAGCTACCTGTTGAAGCATTAGAGATTCCGAGGGAGATGTCTACCTTCCCTAACTAAAAGGCATCTGAGGTGTGATACCTCATGTTGACGTAGGTCAAAGCCATGATTCTCTTCAATATTTTCTCTGACTCAACAGAGATGCTACCTTTCTCCCACCCGGTCTTGTCATTGAACCGAGTGGGAACTTCACACTCAGATCCCCCGTTGTGGACCGAGCTCCCCCAATTACCACCTACGATAACCCACTCTTCCTTCTAGGAAGAGTCGTTCCTTCTTTTGCTGGGTACCATGAAATTTAAGGGATTCTTGGCCCAAGCATAGAACTGGCCCCTTGGACCAGGAGAGTTGGCAGCGATCTGGAAAAGGAACCTCAACTCATCCAGCCCTAGTTCCCTAGTAAGTTTATCCATCTCGCACTCCTCTCTCCACAGCACAATGAATCCTACCAGGTGCCTCCAGAACCCTGGTGTCAGTTGTAAAAGGGTGAGCTGCAAAGCGTGAAGCACCCGGTGAAGAGTGGGGTGGAGAGGTAGCCTAATCCCATACTTGAAGGCCACCACGTGAATTGGAAGCTCGCCAGGTGGAGGGGGGGTACATATCATACCCTTGGTGAGGTACGGTAAGGGTAATGTCTTTGGGAATCATGAAATTCCTTTTCAAGAGCCGGATCGTGTCATTTGTGCAGATCAAATTAGGTATGCACCGGAACTTAGCAAGGAGGGTGAACACCCCTCCATTCGATGTCGTCGTGTCTCTAGCCAGGTCTCTACCTTCCCTGGCACTGCTGGATTCCTCACTCGATTTCTCATCTACTTCGATCGGGGTATCAAGATTATTAGTGAAGCCCGATCCTATGGCTATGTTCCAGTTCGACTGGCGACGCTGGGGGGCAGGAGCACCTTCTCCGTCGTCGCCCATTTAAAGGATCCTCTTCCTGTGAATGAGACTCCCTCTAGGGCGGTATCGTCACCGAAAATTGGGTCCAAACAATCGGAAGCAGCAGAAGACAAGGTAACAGGTTGGAAATTTTTTAAGATTAGAAAGTTTGAATATTAGAGAAGTCCAAGATTGAAGGAAAAGAAAACTAAGGTTTGCAAGAATTTGGGGATTTCGTGAGAGTAGAAAAGCAAATGAATTATGAAGAAATGTGAGATGGGTCGGGGTATTTATAAGGAAAAAAGTATAACAGTAACGGGAAAGGTAATTGATGTACAGGATAATCGGAGATGTGGGATAGACGATTTCCAGAAACAGAAGACATCAAAATCTTACCTTTTTAAAATTGGCCTATCCTAGCTAGACACGTGGAAGGAACGTTAATGACAGCGTGAAAAGGGAAGATTTCATTCCAGAAAATGGTTATTGAAAATTCTCCATGTTTTACAAATCCTGACTCCAACCCTAACCCAAACCTTGCACCGGTATTCAAGTTAGGGGGACTTCTGTTAACAACCGTTTTTAGCAGGGGTCCAAAGAGGAAATTTTCATCTAGCCGATACCTAGTAGGACCTTGACGGAGACCATTCCCAGCTGCCACTGTACCCAGAAGCATCGGTGTCGCGATCTAGGAAGAATCGATACCTGGTAAGGATAGAGCTGTGACTACCTTGTTAACATGGTACCGGATAAAGCACCAGAACTACGACCCAAGAAGGTCAGGTGCCACATTGCGCCACTACTCCTGATACCAAGTGAAGCCGGTATCGTGATACCACATAACCATCACCTCGCATCTACCCGGTACCTCCTACCTGGCACCTAGGTACCGCGACATCTACCTGGTACCCAAGTACAATGATATCAATCCAGGTTTTCAGCTGAAACATGTGTCCTACCCACCAAGCAAGAAGAATGTTGCCATGAAGATACTAGCATGCTAGAGCAAGCACCACACCAACAAGAGCAGACCGGTACATCAGTGTACCACGCCATTAAAGTACAGAGTTAGAATTTTACTCCAAGCAACACAAAAGGAGAGTTGACTTCCTAACCATTTAAAGTGCCATAAATGAGACCAAGAGGTCAACTAAATCGCAGTTTAAATGTAATGGTAATGGGAGGGATCAAATCCTACACCTTTAGCCTCAATCAACGTCTTTCAACGCCTAAATAAGGATTCCAACGATTCTCCATAGAGAGGACATGATTCTCAGGAATAAAGGGGGTTCATAAATACAGCAAATTGAAGATAAAGAAGTGGGGGCTTTTTCTGGTTCCGGAAACAGTAAGAGGTTTCGGACCACCATTGAGAGAAAATATCCACTATTCGACACGAACGAGTTCTCCATCGCCATTATGTGTAAAAAGAGAGAGAGGAACGATAGTTTTGTGATTATAAATTTTACCACCATTGTTACTAACCTAGTGATTAATAAAAAACTCTCTTCATTACCTTTTATTTTACACACATACTGTTGCCTCTTTTCTTCTCTGTTATATTCATTCCATCCAGATTACTGTACGAGAGAGATATCTCCCTGACCGCAACCTGCCTGGTAGCGGTCTGAGGTTGTTAATTGAAATTCCTCACCCAGAGCGAATTTTTGGTTAACAAATTTAAATAAAGTTCAAATTAGCATAAATATTTAATTTAAATATAAAAATTGAGCATAAATGTTAATGGTGTAATTGAAATTAACTATAAATATACAAATTCACCATTTTAAGCATAAATATATAAAATAAAATAAAATACATAAATGAAGCATAAATATTAAACAGAAAAACTATACATAAATATTTAAATTAAAAACAAAGCATAAATATTAAAATTAAAAACAAATATAAAACCTAAGAATAAATAAACTAAGCATAAATATTAAATAGAAAAACTAATCATAAATATTAAAATTAAAACCTAAGTATAAAAACACTAAGCATAAATATTAAATATAAAACATTAAAACCAAAAAATAAAAATATTGTTAACGAAAAAATTCACTCGGGGGTGAAAATCTTAGTAAACACCCTTACCCACCACCGGTAGCAGCAGCGGGGTAGGTACCTTCGGTACCGGGGTCCCTATTTTTTCTGTACGATCGAGATCGATAGATCAAAGAATGGAGAAAGAACACTAGGGACCGAGAGATGTAAAATAAGCACTATTTTATTCAATCAATCACTACGGTAGAATTACAATATGTATACAAGTATATTCCTCTCCATTTTCACTGTTTTACACAGGATGGAGATGGAGAAAACGTTCGTGTCGATAAGTGGATAAATACTTTTTTCTCCAGTGATTGTCAATGGACTCTCACTGGCTTCCGGGAATCTCCCGAGATCTCTCTGGTTATGGTGATGAAGAATACTCCAAAAAATCCTCCTCCGCTTTACCCTTCAATGCCGTATATATAGTACTCCCCGAATCTCCTCAAAATTCGGTTGTCTTTAATGAAGATTTTAGAGAGTCATATTTTAAGCGTTGAAAGGAACTTGCATGGAGCCGAAGGCACGGGATTAGATCCCGTTAATCAATGGCGAATTCGAATTCTGATTCGGTCGACCATTGGGACATTAATGGGGCTTTATTTTGGTGATGGAGTCAACTTTCCTTCTTCGTGGAGCTTGATGGCGAGGGAGTCAACTTTCCTTCCTTGTGGAGCTTGATGGCGAGGGAGTCAACTTTCCTACTTCTTGGAGCTTGGAGGGAAATTCTAACTTTGAGTTCTGACAGAGGATAGTGATGGTACCTCATTTTGATGAGCTTGTTCTGCCTCATGCTGGAATGGTGCTTGTGTCTTCGTGTACCCTATCGTATTGCCTAGGGGGGGTAGGATACTTGCCTTTAAAGAGCTCTAGATAAGCATACTAAGTACCAGGCGGGAGTCGGGGTGGTACCAAGGTAGATATCTAGGTGGTACCGAGGTAGGTATCGAGGTACCTGGTACCTTGATCAACGTCGAGATGCTTGCGGGGTGCTGGGCGTTCAAGCTATCATCGTACTGGTCTTGAACTAGTATCAGGAGCTTCAGTAGGGCGAGATACTTGCTTTTGGAGGTGATATCCTCTCTAGATAGATGGATAGTCGAGGTTCCAACCTCGTCGGATATCGACTCCATCTAGGTGATGGTACCGATCTCGTAGGTCTCTTGGAGTATCTGGATGAATCTTCTTGGATAGGTCTCTATTTGGAAAATTTTCCTTTGGTCCCTTGCCAGAAAAACATGTTAACAGAAGTCCCCCTGACTTGAACACCAGTATTAGGTTGGAGTTAGAGTCAGGATAGATAGCGCTTGGAGAATTTTACGTAACGACTCATAGGAGGGAATCTTTTCTTTGCACGCTGATTTAAATGAAATTCCACGTGGCTGATCAGGATAGGCCGAATGAAAAAAGGAAGATATTTTAGGGGCGCACGTTCTCGAAACCGATCCCTCCACGTCACCGATTTTACAGCGACATTAATTACCTATTCTGCCTGTTACAATCAATCATCCTTATATAAACTCTGGTGCCTTCGCAAGTGATTCGTATTAAGTAAACTTCCTGACTGAGATTTTTTAGCAAGAAGAAAACCTAGCCTCAACCTTCAACTTCCCCCTTTTCTCTACAAATCAATCTCTGAAACTGTCATTATGTCTTCACCTAGTGGCGATAGCATTGAGCAGCTCTTCAACGGCGACGTGTTGGCCAGCGAGAACCTCTTTCCTAGAAAAAGGGCACGCGATAATAGCGACAGCGGGGACGACGTTCCCATTCAACGTCGCCGTTCCAACAGGAACTACGCAATCATGACGGGTTTCTCGAACAATCCTGAGACTCCGGTTGATGTCGACCAGGAGTCGAGTGAAGAAGTAGGTACCATCGGGATTGGTAGGAGCCAGGCCGGTGAAGTTACTAACACCGCTGGAAGGGTACTTGCCCTCCCCTATGAATACAGGTGCATCCCTGACTCATCCAGTACCTTGGACACCGTGGCGCGCTTACGGAGGGATTTCAAAATCCCTAAGGATAACGCGATCGCTATACCTCCAAAAGAGTATGATGTGTATACCCCCAATTGCGGAAAGCTTCCAATTCATGAAGCGGTCTTCGATAGTGGAGTTAGGTTACCTCTTCACCCTATCTTACGTAGGGCGCTGTACGCATTGCAGCTTGCCCCTCTTCAGCTAACACCGGGGTTTAATGGCACCTGGTGGAATTCCTGGTTTTATGGAGGGAGCAGTGTGCGAGAGACAACATTGATCGGGAACCGGGAGCTGACGAGCTCGGATATGAGTTTGAAATTGCTGCCAACGCCCCGAGTCCGAAGGGTTAGTTCTATGCTCGGGCCAAGAACAACCTAAAATTTTTGGTACCAGGAGCCACAAAGAAGGATAACTCCTGGACGGAGGAATGGGTCATCGTCAAAAGCAGATGGGGTAGCTTGGTTTACATCGGAGGAACCAAATTAAAGGTTCCTACCTGCTTTAGCGGGAGACCCTCATTAGAGAAGGGTAAGCTTTCTACTTAGTCAGAGAAGATCTTCAAGGCCATCATGGCCAGGAATTATGTCAACCTGCAGTATCCTGCCTTGGATGCCTTTGATGCAGGGAGGGTGGAGTATTCCCTCCGTATTTTTGACGCACTTCCTGGTAAACGTCACTCTGATTTCCCTTTCATTGTACTACTTCATTAACTTTGTAGATATTAACTTTTGTTGTTTTGGTAGTTTCAGCAGTATCTCCATCAGTTCTTGGAGTGGAGACTCACCAAGTCGGCGGTACCGTTGATTCTCCTCCAACTTCCCCTGTCAGGCTTCCAACCAGTTCCTATCTTGATGCAGAGGTTAGTGTACCTACTAGCTATGGTGGGATCCCGGTCGAGGTATCAGGATCGCCAGCTCCCCCTCTTCCTACCTCGGTTAGGTCGCTGGAGGCTTTTACAGCTAGAGTGGGGAGGTATCGAGGTGCCTCCAGCCGTGTGTAAGATGTTTCACCCCTCAGACCAGTCAATGTTGCAACTGTCATAGATGCTGGTGCCTCAGCTTCTTTTGCTTCTCTCGTTATGGCAACTGGTCAGCCTAAACCGGTTAAGAAAAGTTCTGACTCTGTTATGAAGAGGCGGGTGGTACCTCGAGATAAGGCGCGGTCGAGGTCGAAAGACAGCAGCCAGTATGAAGTTCTAGCCCACTTCGTGGCTTCCTACCCAGGTGGGGGTCTAGATGTCATGACCGCCATGCCCACTGAGCTTCTAATTAGAAGGGAATCTGCCCTTCTGGCTGAGGTAAGCTGTCTTACTTTAATCCTCTATCCAGGTAAAAGGTTAAGAATATTCTGACAAGTGCATTGTTTTTGTCAGGCTTTTAAGTTCAATGTGGCCATGAGCCAACAAGTCGGCCTCCTTTTGGAGCAAGTCAGAAGTGCTACTGCAGAGCTGGAGAGGTCTAAATAGGAGCTTGCTAAGGCTGCTCAGGGAATGGAAGTTTTGAACCAGTCGCTGGCAAATACCCAAAAGGAAGCTGACGAGGCGAAGGTTGATAGGGAGAGGATGTAGCATGCTCTGGATATGGAGAACCTCAGGTCCCTCCACCGCAAGGAGGAGAGGGATATTGCGAATGAGAGAATAGTGGAGCTGGAGAAAGAAATCCAGTTCCTTCGGGGTAGCGTGGCCAATCTAGATGCCCAGGTAGACACGGCCTTCGGGGACGGTTACTTTTTTACTGGCTACCAGGTGGCTCTAGCTCTACCTCTTTCATTTGATCTAGGTGACATCGCTGGCTGGAACCGGGAGGACATCATGGCAAAGGCTGCTGAACTAGCTAGGGCAGCGCCTTCTGATGTGGCAGGACCCTCCCAGGTTGCTGGAACCAGTGGACTGGTTGGAGGGGCAGACCAAAGTCCTATCTCTCTTCTTCCACCAAGCAACGCTGGAGCGACTCCTAGTTTGAAGGATCCTGAGGTTGGCATGGTTCAAGCTGGAGGAAAGGTCCTTGCCTCCTCTGCTCCTCCAGCAGAGTCTGTCAAGGAGGTAGGAGATCGGCCTGCTACCAATGATGGAGGAGCTGCCCTGCCTGTCTCATCTTTTGACCCTTCCCAGGAAAAGAAAGGTCAGGCTACTCTGATCGAGGAAGTTGGAGGGGATTTTGATCATGTAGCCGCAGGGGAGCTTCAAGGAGGTCCGTCTCCAATAGAAATTCTGGTTGCTGTAGGTGCCCAGGAAGCAGGCAGGGCTCCATCCAGTATTGAAAAAGGAGAAACCATAACTAGTAAACCTGGCAAGGAGACGGTCACTTAGGAGCAGGAGGATGCTTGATCCTGCTTGATCCAGCTTGATCCCTCATTCAGTCTTTTTTTTTCTTTTGTAGCCCGCGATCAAGGAATGGGCTCCCCAGTTTCAGAAATGAGAACTTTTTTTCCCTTAGCTTTGCATATGTGTAGTCATTAAAACTCTTGACCGAACCTCGCTTTAATCTGAAGTGAGATCCTCAATGTGATTTTGATTGCATAGATGCTTGTCCTCGGATGAATCCTGATTTGATCAGTGAAGGAAAAATCCCTTTTCATTTATATCTGCTGATAGAATTCCGTCGCACATTTTTTGATTGTAGCATCACTTTGAGCACTAGTCCCTAGCATAAAATCTGACTTAATCAGTACTTGGTAATGTAAGGAACCTGATAAGAAGAAGCCCATAAAGAATTCTGCAGGTGACTGGTACCATAGTACCTCGCCAAAGAAACTTGGGCCCCTTTGATTGCCTCGTAGAAATTTACCCAAGAGTAATCTGGGTACTGGAGATCCTCATATTTTCTGTTCCAGGAATCCTGGTTCCTTGATGATGGTGAGCATACCGGTGGAAAATCTCGCACTCCAGGTACCTTGCATTCCCATTCTAGGAACCTCGGTAGCATGGCGTGCCGAATGATTGAGTACCTAGCTTTCCTGTTTCATGGAACCTAGGTCTCCAGATGAGTATTCTGGCAAAACTGGGCACCTCACATCTCTGTTTGTAGGAGCTTTGGTGCTTTGGCGAACAAAATTTGGTGAATCTCGGTACCTCGCCTTCCTGCTTTAGGAATCTTGGTACTCTAGCGAAAACAGTGGCAGAAAGGGTACCTCGCATTCCCGTGAGAAGGAATTGTGGTACTTTGGTGAAAACAATGGCGAATATATACTGGCAGCAACATACAGGTAGGCAACTAAGGCCACTTTAGCCTCTGGTCTTTCTTAGCGGGGGGTGGTACCCGACAAAGGCCTTGATCTGGCTAGCAACTATGCTCTTACTATCCAGATCCTTCTTAGCGGGGGGTGGTGCCCTGCCAAGGTCTGATCCATCGGGCAACTATGCTCTTACGTACTGGACCCTTTCTAGCGGGGGGTGGTGCCCAGCCAGGGCAGCAAGAAGGCCATATGGTCCTTTCTGGTCTTGTGGCAATCATGTTCGTTTACCTCGCACTCCAATTTATAGGAATCATGGTATCCTAGCAAAAACAATGGCGAATAAACACTGGCAGCAAGACCCAGGTAGGCAACTAAGGCCACTTTAGCACCTGGTCTTTCTTAGCGGGGGGTGGTACCTGGCCAAGGCCTTGATCTGGCTGGCAACTATGCTCTTACTATCCAGATCCTTCTTAGTGGGGGGTGGTGTCCGGCCAAGGTCTGATCCATCGAGCAACTATGCTCTTACGTACTGGATCTTTCCTAGAGGGGGGTGGTACCCGGCTAGGGCAGCAGGAATGCCATATAGTCCTTTCTGGTCTCGAGGCGATCCTCCTAGATGGACTAATCCTATCTAGGGCATCAGGAGTGCTATGTAGCTTTCTCGGATTTAGGGCAATCCTCCTGGAGGGATCTACCTGGTCCAGGGCATCAGGAGTGCTATGTAGCTCTTCTGGTCTTAAAGCGACAATCATGCAGGATTCAATTAGCGACATAAAGCAGGTAAATGTAGACAAATGTAGGCAGGAACAAATGAAGAAGGAAACCTTCTTTATTGATGATCAAAGAAAAAGGAATACAAGCACTCACGACTACTAACAACTTCTAACAGTCGTTTATGAGTAATCCTGGCCGATTTGCATTGCAGGACTTATGGGTAGAACCTCTTGAGGTGATCAGCATTCCAAGTGTGGTGTACTAGATGTCCGTCCATATCATTTAACTTGTAGGCCCCACCCTGGATCACTATTTTAATTATGTAAGGACCCTCCCAATTAGGTGATAGTACTCCGTCCGACCTCTTCCGGGTATTTTGGGTAACCTTTCTGAGCACCAGATCCCCTTCTTAGAAGCTTCAGATTCTCACTCTCTTGTTAAAGTAACGAGCAATCCGGTTCTGGTAATCTGCTACTCTTTCGGCTATCCTGTCCTGCTTCTCCTCTAGAAGGTCCAGGCTAGCCCTTAGCTTGTCCTCATTTCCACCGGGGTCAAAATGATGCACCCGGAAGGAGACGAGCTTATGCTCTATATGAAGGACGGCTTCTACCCTGAAAGCTAGTGAGTAGGGGGTTTTTTCGGTAGCGGTTCATCTGGTGGTGCGATAAGCCCATAGTACGTCCGGGAGTTCATCAGCCCATCTTCCTTTCTTCTGCTGAAGTTTTTTTCTTGAGAAGCCTTTTGATAGTTTTGTTTTTGGCCTCTACTAGGCCATTAGTCTGGGGGTGTGCCACGGACGCGAAACGAGTTCAATCCCCAAACTTCCACAGATACCTTGATCTTGCGAGCTTGATCGGGGTTTTCAGGGAGCTTTTCTGATTGAAGGTACTCCGCGATAGGATCCATCCAAGCATGGAAATCGCTCTATGGGGTTGACTTCCTTGCCTTCAGAGATGCTTGATACAGTGATTACTTGTAGCAGAACTCCTTTCAGCAGCGTTTGTCCTCCATTGGCATCTATCTTGGCTAGGAAGTCAGCTCGATGATTCTACTGCCTAGGTACCTGCTCGATCCTGAAACCCTTGAAGCGAGGCAACAGTTCTTGCACTTTTTTGAGGTAGGCTACCATGTTATCCCCCTTGGCCAGGTATAAACCAGTTATTTGGTTAACTACCAATTACGAATCACATTTGGTAAGGAGGTAATTAGCTCCCAGCTCTACTGCTGTTCTTATCCTTGCTAACAAGGCCTTATACTCAGCCTCATTATTGGTGGTGTTAAACCCGAATCTGAAACAGTGGCAGCATTCGACTTTCTCTGGGTCAGTTAGAATAACCCCACCCCCATTTCTTGCCTGATTTGATACTCCATCGGTATACAGGATTTAGATGTTTCAATCGGTAGGCCAATCTGCAGGCTCTTGTTCCTTCGGAGGAGCTCGAATCAGGTTCAGGGTAGTATCTTGATCGAGGATCACACTGAATTCTACCATGAAATCTGCCAAAGCCTGGGCCTTGATGGCAGTCCTGGCTTTGTATTTGATGTTGAGCTGGGTAAGCTCAAGGGCCCACTGCAGTAGTCTTCCCGATACATCAGGCCTTTGAAGAAACTGTCGCAAAGGTTGATCAGTGACTACCATGATGATGTGAGTAAGGAAATAAGGGCGGAGCTTCCTGGCTGCTACTACCAGTGTAAAGGCGAGCTTCTCCAGGAGAACGTAGTTCTTTTCTGATTTGGTTAGGGCGCGGCTCACAAAGTAGACAGGGCGCTGGGCTCCATCCCCATATTCTTTCTCTAATGCTCCGTTGGAGGCGGTTTCAGACACTGCCGGGTATAACTGTAGTTCTTCTCCTGGTATCGGGCTAGCTAGCAGGGGCGGGCTAGCGAGGTACTTCTACAATGACTGGAAAGCTCGCTCACTGCCTTGGTCCCATTTCATGTTCTTCCCCTATTTGATTGCCTTGAAGAACGGGATGCACTTGTCGGTGGATCGTGATATGAAACGGTTCAGGGCTGCGATTCGCCCAGTCAAACCTTGCACTTGTCTGAGTGATGTGGGAGATTCAAGATCCAGGATAGCTTTGATCTTTTCGGGATTAGCTTCAATCCCTCTCTTGTGGACCATGAATCCGAGAAATTTCCAGGCTGTAACCCCGAAGGTGCATTTAGCCGGATTCAAACGCATATGATTTTCCCTGACTATCTGGAAAGTCTGGTGGAGGTGGTCTTGGTGATGTTCAGCTATCTGAGACTTCATGATCATATCATCGATATATACATCCATTGACTTTCCTATCAGTCCCCTGAATAAGCGGTTGACCAGGCGCTGGTAGGTAGCCCCAGCATTCTTGAGCCCGAAGGGCATGACTCTGTAGCAGTACAGGTCTTGCCCGGTTACGAAACTAGTTTTATCCTAGTCAGCTGGGTGCATCAGGATCTGGTTGTATCCTGTGAAGGCGTCCATAAAGCTTGGGAGCTTATTGCCGGCAGTTGAATCTACCAGTTGGTCAATTTTTGGTAGCAGGAAGCTATCCTTCGGGCAGGCGCGGTTGAGATCTGTGTAATCAACGCACATGCACCACTTCCCATTTGCTTTGGTCACCATGACTACGTTGGCAATCCATTCAGGGTACCGAGACTCCCTGATGAACTCTGCCTTTAGTAGTTTGTGTACCTCCTCTTGCACCGTAACATTTCTTGCTTGGTTGAAATGCCTTCTCTTCTGCTTGACTGGTTTGAAGGTGGGATCCACCGCTAACCTGTGTGTTGCTAAGGTGGCGGGTACTCCTGGCATCTCCTCATGACTCCATGCAAAGATGTCATTATATTCTCGCAGGAGCTTTATCAGAGCCTCTTTTACCTCTGTCTCCAATGTTGAACCTATCCTGACAACCTTGGAAGGAACAGCCTCCCTGATAGGTACCTCTTCTAACTCTTCTACAGGATGGCTACTGGCGCATCCTTTTTCTTCTTCTCCCATGATTTCTATATCGGGGAGCTCTGGCGTGGATCCCATTTCATCTGAATCTGTTTCACCTTCGAAATCTTCCTTCGAGAACTGGTGATATTGGTTGATGGTTACCTACACGCATTGTTTAGCCAGCGCTGCTGGATTGGTAGATACTGCATAACACTTGCGTGCAACCTGTTGATCTTCTCTCACTTCGGCCACCTTGTCTCCTACTTGAAATTTCAGGACGTTATGGTATATTGATAAGACTCCTTTGAGAGCAGACACGTAGGGTCTTCCTAGGATGCCGTTGTAGGCGGACGGGGTGTCTACTACAATGAAATTCGTCATCCGGTTCTGCTGGAGTGGCGTTGTCCCTACTATTACTGGTAGGATCATAGACCCAGTGGGGATCGGTGATTCTCCTGTGAACCCGTATAATAGGGTAGTACAGCTATTGTAGCAAGGCCTCTTCAGGTTGAATTGCTTCAAAGCACCTTTGAAGAGGATGTCAACGCTGCTACCTGTGTCAATCAAGACACGATGGACCAAGTTGTTGGCTATCTGTACAGTGATGACCATAGGGTCATCGTGGGGCTGCACGGTGTTATACACGTCCTATTCTGTGAAGATAATCTGTGCAGTAGGAGGAGACTGAGGTGACCCCCTAGTAACTTTGAAGATACTCTGGCTTGCTTCCAATCTGGGAGCTTTCCTGACATGGTTCTTTCGAGCATTGTTAGAGATTCCAGCCAGGGTGGGACCTCCGCTGATGGTATTGACAATGTGGATACTCCATCAGATCCTTCCCTTTTGCTTTCCTTCCTTCTTCATATGTTTTCCTTTCTTCTTCATATGCTTTGATATGCCTGCACCTCCTTTCCAGTGCGTATGTTGTCGCGTACCTGTTGGAGGAATTCCTCCAAGCAACCTCCCTTAACCAAGGCTTTAATCTGGTTCTGCAGACTATAACACTGTGAGGTATTATGACCTACATCCTCATAGAAGTCATAATACTTGTAGCGGTTCCGCTGATCAGCTGGTACCTTCATTGGACCTAGATTTCTGAGCAGTCACTTGTCACAGATGGCGAGGTAGATAGTTTCACGAGATGCGTTCAAGGGGGTGTAATGGGAGTATCCCCTTTCATCTCTATCAACCCGGGCTACTTCCTTAGGTGGAGGTGTAGCTATGGGCGGAGTCCGCCTGACAGGGTACCTGTTCTGCAGGGGCTGGTAGTGCGGCGACCGATATGTAGATTTGTTGGGAGGTCTGTTTTGACTTTTCTGAACCGGTGTCGGCTTTAAGCGCCTCCCTCTTCTAGCGCTTGGCAATTCTTATATCATCATGCTCCATTTTGACTCAGAGCTGCTCGTCTATTTCAACCTGCTCTAGATCTCTGTTGTAGGCTTCCTGGTAGGTCTCCAGGGGATGTTTGGCGAAGGATCTGAACAGCCTGCCTGCCCATACGTTTCTTCTGAAATTGGCCAAAGTCTCATTTTCCACGAAGACCCCCATCTGGATCACTTCCTTGTGGAACCTCTCTACGTAGGCTCTGAGCGTTTCACCCCGCTCCTGGATCATATATTGGAGATGAATGGGATCTTGGGGCGAGGTTTGATGCCCTGAAACTGAGCACAGAAGTCAATAGTCAACCTGGTGAATGAATCAACACTTCCCGCCGGTAGTTTCCTGAACCATGTCTTGGCACAGTCAGTCAGTGTGGTAGGGAACATTCTGCACATGGCAGCTCTGGTAGCATTCTGGACCTCCATCTGGTGAACAAAACTTTCTAGATGGCTCAGGGGATCCTCGGTTCCAGAAAATTTGTCGGTTGGCATCTTGAATTTGGAAGGTAGTTCTGCCTCCTTGATCCTTTTAGAGAAGGGAGCATTCATCTCTCCTAAAGGATCTTTCCAATTTTCCCGGTGTTTACCCTTCTCCAGCTCCTAGATCTCCTTTGCCATTCTGGTGACCTGGTCCCGGATATGTTTATTACCATCATTTCCTGATTCCACCTTAGAATCTCGGTAGTCAGATCCCTCTGATGTCGTAGAGGTTTCATCCTGCTTCTCTCCATGGGGAGGGTCTTCTCCGACGCCCCTGTTGCTGCCACCTGCCATTGAACGAGGGCGCCTCCTGGTCATTTCCTGTTGAGGCTGTCTAGAAGAAGCTTCTGGTTGGACCAGATGGCGACGCTCCCTAGGCGGGAGATCAATGGCGGAATCTAGCATGTCGGGGTTGATAACCTGTTGGATTTCCTAGAACCAGGGGCACTGGCCCGAGTCTATCACAGACCGATGGTATTGGGGGCATGGGCCCGAGTCTATCATGGACAGGTACAAGGAGGCGGTGGTACCAACCTGTTGAAAGGAGGTATCCTGATACTCTTCTGATTGGCATCACCCCTGGGATCTAGTACCGCATGCTAACTGGTACTGCCTTCGGTGACCATTTGGAGGCGAATGCTCTCTATAAAGGCCGTGACCTGTTGGTCTAGGTTGGCAGGTCCAGCTGCTGGGGTAGTAGGTACCTGGGGGGTAGCCCGCGCGGTAGCTGACGGCTTTGAGGCGGGTTTGCCACCTTTTCCCCCTTTTTTCGGCTTCTGACCCTTTCGGGTTGAAGCGTTCGACTGATGTCCTAACGGGTCAGGATGATCCTGAGTGCATCGGAGCTTCATTCTGATAATCTAGCAAGAAAAACGAGACACATAGGCTTTCTTTTAAAGGTGTGGTTTCCCACAGACGGCGCCAAAAGGTGTTAACGAAAAAATTCACTCGGGGGTGAAAATCTCAGTTAACACCCTCACCCACCACCGGTAGCAGCAGCGAGGTAGGTACCTTCGGTACCGGGGTCCCTCTTTTTTCTGTATGATCTAGATCGATAGATCAAAGAATGGAGAAAGAACACTAAGGACCGGGAGATGTAGAATAAGCACTGTTTTATTCAATCAATCACTATGGTAGAATTACAATATGTATACATGCATATTCCTCTCCATTTTCACTCTTTTACACATGATGGAGATGGAGAAAACGTTCGTGTCGATAAGTGGATATATATTTTTTTCTCCAGTGATTGTCAATGGACTCTCACTGGCTTCTGGGAATCTCCTGGGATCTCTCTAGTTATGGTGATGAAGAATACTCCAAAAAATCCTCCTCCGCTTTACCCTTCAATGCCGTATATAGTACTCCCCGAATCTCATCAAAATCCGGTTGTCTTTAATGAAGATTTTAGAGAGTCCTATTTTAAGCATTGAAAGGCATTTGCGTGGACCCGAAGGCACGGGATTAGATCCCGTTAATTAATGGCGAATTCAAATTCTGATTCAGTCGACCATTGGGTCATTTAATGGCGCTTTATTTTGGCGATGGAGTCAACTTTCCTTCTTCATGGAGCTTGATGGCGAGGGAGTCAACTTTCCTTCTTCGTGGAGCTTGATGGCGAGGGAGTCAACTTTCCTTCCTTGTGGAGCTTGATGGCGAGGGAGTCAACTTTCCTTCTTCGTGGAGCTTGGAGGGAAATTCTGACTTTGAGTTCTGACGGAGGATAGTGCTGGTACCTCATTTTGATAAGCTTGTTCTGCCTCATGCTGGAATGGTGCTTGTGTCTTCATGTACCCTATCGTATTACCTGGGGGGTAGGGTACTTGCCTTGAAGGAGCTCTGGATAAGCATACTAAGTACCAGGCGGGAGTCGGGGTGGTACCAAGGCAGATATCTAGGTGGTACCGAGGTAGGTATCGAGGTACCTGGTACCTTGATCAACGTCGAGATGCTTGCGGGGTGCTGGGCATGCAAGCTATCATCGTACTGGTCTTGAACTGGTATCAGGAGCTTCAGTAGGGCGAGATACATGCTTTTGGAGCTGATATCCTATCTAGATAGATGGATAGTCGAGGTTCCAACCTCGTCGGATATCGACTCCATCTAGGTGATGGTACCGATCTCGCAGGTCTCTTGGAGTATCTGGATGAATCTTCCTGGATAGGTCTCTGTTTGGAAAATTCTCCTTTGGTCCCTTCCCAGAAAAACCTGTTAACAAATACTAAGCATAAATATTATAAATTAAACCTAAGCATAAATATAAACATTAAAATCGAAGAATAAATAGAAAAACTAACCATAAATATTAAAATTAAAACCTAAGTATAAAAACACTAAGCATAAATATTAAAAATTAAACCTAAGCGTAAATATATTGGGCATAAATATAAAACATTAAAATCGAAGAATAAAAATACCAAGAATAAATATTAAAAATAAAACATAAGCATAAATATGTTATAAATATTCATTTAATGTTTAATAAAAAAGTTTTCTTATAATTATATTTAATCAATTTATTAATTATTTCAAAATTTATAACTGGTTGTTTTGAAGAGATACGACGCTTCAATATCTTTCTTTTGTTTAACAGTTATTTTGAAGAGATACAACTCTTCACTATCTGTCTATAAAAAAGAAAATCTTCCTGCAATAGAAGAAACGCCTAGTGGTCGTCGTATCTTGGAGGGGAATTGCCAAAAATACTGTGTAGAGGCTACGAATTTCCTTTACAAAAAGCGTTATTGAACGTGCTTCGACCAAGTACATTTTCTTTAATCTTTATTTGATATTTATACATTGTGTTTCTTGAAATCTGAAATTGATTATGGTTTGATAATCTAAATTTGTAGAGTTTATATTGTTTATATATAATTTTACTGCTATTCTAACAATCATAAAGGAAATTTTGTTAATAATGTTTTTTTAAGTATAAACGGATTTATCAAATTCTGTCAGAATTTTTTTTTCAAAACTATATGTGAAAGTGTTAATACAGGTTTGGTTTAAAAAAAATTGCATAGTCAGATTTTTGTTTCTTGACAGAGTTAAATATATATCTATATATATATATATATATATATATTACTACCCATTTACGAGCCTTTGAATTTTTTGTAATTATTGTTTCTTGAAGATACTGTAATACTTCTTGTATCATCTGTTTATGCAAGTTTATTCTAAAATATTACTGCATGTGCTGAGTGGTAAATCTGCTTGGTGTAATTATTTTTTAAATTATTTATTTATTACAGTACAATGGATTTGAATATGAAAAGTGTAGAATCCAATAATAATTGTTCCCCTGA
Organism: Dipteronia sinensis; assembly: GCA_033220585.1. Classification (NCBI taxonomy): domain Eukaryota; kingdom Viridiplantae; phylum Streptophyta; class Magnoliopsida; order Sapindales; family Sapindaceae; genus Dipteronia; species Dipteronia sinensis. Next base: position 20,189,446 of record CM065643.1, on the reverse strand, counting down.
AAGGTTTAGTGGCCAAAATTTCAAACGGTGGCAAATGCGTATGAAATTTTGGTTAACTACGTTGGGGTTATTTTCTGTTATTGATACTCCCCCTATTCCCGATTCTGAAAAGGAACATGGTCGCACTCATGCTCTTAAAGGACAAAAGGAGCAAGACTATCTTTACCATGATAAAATATGTAGTCGGTTGGAGGATAATTTGTTTGATATTTATTATCAAATTCCATCTGCTCATGACCTGTAGTATGCTTTAGAGAAGAAGTACAACACATAAGATGCTGGACTTGAGAAATACCATGTGGGTAAGTACTTGGATTTTAAAACGATTGAAGGAAAATCTGTTATTGACCAAACCCATGAACTTCAACACTTAGTCCTTGAACTTAATCAAGCTGGTATTCCTATACATGAGACATTTGCTATGGCTGCAATTATTGAAAAACTTCCTAATTCTTGGAAAAAAATTGGCCTTCACCTTAAACACAAGAGAGAAACAATTTCCCTTGATGACCTTCTTGTCTCATTTCAAATAAAAGAGAAAGACCGTGAGAGAGACATTATTTTTAGAACCACCAACCTTTGACTTTCAGGCTAAGGCTAATGTCGTGGTAGGACAAAAGCCAAAGTTCGAGAAGAAAAACTTTCATAAAAAATCAAACAACCTTGGAACTAACCAAAAAAATTAAGAAAGATAAGAGCAAAGTTGAGTGCTATATGTGTCATAAAAATGGACATTATGCAAGAGAGTGCTACCAAGGAAAAGGAAAGAAAGGGAAATCAATTGAGGGACAAGTCAATATGATGATAGGTGGAGATTCCACGGCTTCAGGAGGAGGGTATGTATCTTACTTTCCTGAAGTGAATATGGTCTATCAATCAGATGAGTGGTGGATAGACTCTGGTGCTAATGTGCATGTTTGTGCTAATCGCTCTGCGTTTGTGTCTTATCATGAATCTGATGGCAGAGTAATTAAAGGAGATGCTTATGTTGCATAAGTGTGTGGGCAAGGACGAGTGGACTTGAAATTGACTTTAGGCAAGGTCCTCTCTATGTATGGCATGCTACATGTACCAAAGTTTAGGAAGAATTTGTTAGGATTATGCTCAATGGCAAGAGTGTAATATTGTAGTTGACAATCTTCTCATATTAATAAAGTGAATTCTGATTCTTTCAATTACTTATAGCATTTATTATTATAATTGTCAAGGTAAATAATCATAAGGACAAAAGACTATGAGACATGAAGAATTGTTCATACATCCGGATATGTATGAGGTAGACACAATTCTTTAGTTAGTCTTGAATAACGTTCACAACTTAAGTTAAAGGTTGGGCACCTCTATCTTGTTAAAGTTGTAGAATTCTTTTACTAGCATTTGAGTGGGATCAAATGAATATGATGAGTCTAAAATCATCGAAAGGTTTTTGAGTAAAAGAATCTAGTGCACTAGGTGCATTGAACTGGATCACAATGAAATACTTTATCTAGAACCGTCACTAGATATAAGTCTTTTCATTAAAGAGGACAATCGGAGAGTCTATCTTAATCCTGAGATAAATGATGGACTTATGGTTGCAAGTGTTATCATTAGAGCTATCAATGAGTACGATTATATAGCATAGTCTATCCTCGATAGTTTGGTGGTATACATTTGTTAATCGATAGAGGACTTCATTTATAGATATGGACATCGTGGCTCCATTTATTAAATGAGAGTATAATATCATCATATGGATGTTTTGAGGTATTGGATATTAAATCTCAACGTTGAGTTTTCAATAATGATTATTGAAAACATGGCTTCTGGACAAGTCAAAGTATCCAAGTTCGAAATGTGGTCATATGAGGAAATATGGTAACTTGGAGAGCTATAGGCGGTCTATGAGCTCTTGGCGATTACTGATATTATTCACGAGGATACACCATCTCCTATAAGATTTTCTAGGGTATGAATGAGAAACATCTCCTTATTCTATCTTTATTTAAGAGTTCAATTTTAGCTCTTTAGTGGAATGAGTTAAAATTAATAGATTGGACCTAAGTGAATCATTTGTTAATTGTGATAAGGTTGTGTCTATTGAAGCTTAAATTTAGATAGCCCGCCAAGATCCCCAATCCACACGTATTTGCATGGATCACTTGATATATTCTACCGGGCCGATTTAAGGGTCCATCTAGAATTGTTTTTAATATATCAAGAATATAATATGTCTATTATTTAATTAATGGGCTGCACTATTATATTAATATATTAAAAGGAGACATGTGGGCTTGTTTCTTTTAGTAAGAATGGGAATGGTTCACATGTGGGGTTTTATTTAAAGTCCAATGGATTAAATGAAATAAGAAAATAATATATGGCCCATTTATATAAGTGGGGCGGCAAGGTGTATATATTAACCTAATATATTATTTTGTTTCATTGTTTTAATTAAATAAGAATTAGTTAATTTATTAATTAATTGTTTAATTAAGAAACAAATCTTTTTCTGATCAGGAAATATATTTCCTAAAGTTATACTATTGGTAGTAGTATATCAAAAGTAAGTAAAAGACTTGTTTGATAAGAAAATAAATAATTAATTTTATTTATTTAATCAAATAAGAAGTCTTTTTATTTAGTCAATAAAAGAATAAAAATATCTATGAGTTGGATTAGGTTTTGAAGTCTAAAGGTTGATGGAAATTAGGGTGCAACACAAACTCTTTTTGGTATGTGATTTGCGGCAACCCTTGTCCATTTAGAGGAAGATTTCGGCAATCCTAAATAGAAGAGGAAGCAAAATTTCGGCCACCTATATAATACCACATATAGAATTCGGCCACTATAGTTGATTGAATGATTCAATTTTTCTTCTTCTTCTCAATTCATAGAAAAGGATAATTTTTATTCTACTAAACATAAAAGAGAGAAGAGATTATTCTTTGATAGTACACTGATTGCTTGTTCATCAATAAGCTTGTGTGTACAACATCGAATTAGGTTAACGCGAGTTTCGATCATTAGATTGAGAACTCAAAAGTGACCGGAATAATTTTTGTCTTGTTTTGATTGTTTTGTGACTAACAAAAGAAAAAGAAAACTTTGTTCATCCATTCTCAGGTTTGCAATACAAAGAAAAATGGAGACCACGCTCCTAGGTGATTCACGTACGTGTTCGGATTGGAAGATCTCGCGGTACTGTTCACGATCTCTGTTCACGGCGGGGGTACTGTTCACGCGGGTACTGTTCACGCGGGTACTGTTCACGGGCATCGAAAAAGATTTTGCAGATTACCAATCGACGTAAGTCAATCGGATCACGCGTCAAGAGGTATTTAACTCTAACCGTATATATTTGAGTTTAATTAATTAAAAGGTTAAGGTTCAACTTTGAGAAAAATTTTAAAACCATACGAAATCTATTTTTCGTTTCTTCCGCTGCGTTTTATATCGATTTTTTCCTACAATTGGTATCAGAGCCTTGGTTGTACCTTTTAATTAATTAACGTATATATACGTGAATCTATTTCTTTTTATTGTGATTATACATGCTTTAGAAAGAGATGGCACTCTAGGTATTCGCATATATAATTACATGTTGAATGTATGGATTTATATATGTTTTATAAAGTGAATTGTTATTGCTCGATTTTGGTCCTAGAATTTCAATGTAATTTTTGTTTCGGATTTGTAACAAGAAGGGTGGTCTATTATCGCCATAATTCCTTCTTGGTAGTTGCTAGGGTTTTATTTTTTTTGTATGTAAAATAAGTGCAGTATTTTTTTTTTGTAATCAGGTGCAGTATTTTTTTTTGTAAATCTTACTGCAGTAAAATAAAAAAAAATATTTGCTGCAGTAATTTATTCGTAATATGATGTAATGTATTCGGGTGTTGAAAATTCAAAGACACGAAGAAAAACGAAGCAACCGGAACCGAGAACGAGCACCGTGCGCACCCTAGGACTGGATTGGGCTGCGCATGGCAAGTCCAATCCTTGGTGGGCTGCGCACGGCAGCCTTGTGTGGCCTTATGGGCTGCGCAAGGCAGCCCCTTTGTGGGGTTGTGGGCTGTGCAAGTCCATGGGAGGAGGCCGAGGGATGAGCGTATGGTTGATGGCCACCTGAAGATCTTGTATTCCTAACAATTGTAATTTACTTGCTTTTCTAGGATGGGCCAAAATTGTTGCTATTTAATTTTTGCTTAAATATTACAATATTTGTTGTTGTATGATAACATGACATTTTAGAATAGGAGTGCCACTCATATATCTCTTTTGGTATGAACATGCATTGAATGATTTAGGTATCTAATTGGCATCTAGATAACTTGGTAAAAATCATTCTCTGGGATTTAATCACACGCCTTAAATAATTGAGTGGGAGAAGGTGTGCAAGAACGCCTATGGCCTCCAAGATTAGTTGAGTTTTATTATTTTTGGTAATCCCCCCAAGGTGCGTCCATAAATGAAATTTAACAATATAATTCCTTACAATGATAGACTAGACAATTGACTTAAACGAAATCTACTCCCAAAGGAGGGATTTTCGTGAGAGAAAATTGAGGGTCGATATCTTGGTAACACACTCAATGTAATTTTATTAATATCCTCCCAAGAGTTCTTGTTAATAAAAATTACAAGGCTAAAATTAAAAACGCTGGTTATTATGTTAACAATTAGGTGGGACCTAGTCTAACTAGTAAATAGTGTGAACTCCCAAAGGAGGCGTAACTTATATATGTTTTTGTTTTAATCAGAAATCATGACCCCATCACTTATGAACATCCTGAAAGATAACACATTAACTGGAGATAACTACGTAACATGGAAAAGGAAAATTGGGTTGTTGCTGCAAAGTGAAAAATATAAGTTTGTTCTGACCACTCCTAAACCACCCCTTCCTAATAATGAATCTAATGTGATGCAAAGAGATGAGTATGAGCAGTGGAAGACTTCTGATGATATGGCAAAATGTTACATTATGGCCACTATCTCCGACGTGTTGCAACAGCAACATGAAGGAATGGAGTCCGATGTTGATATAATGATGTCTCAAGAGGAAATGTTTGCTATGAGGTCTAGGACGACTAAGAGAGAGGCAGTGATTGCTTTTATGAATCTTAGGATGAAACCTGGACAATCTGTGAAAGATCACATGATGAAAGTCATAGCACATCTCAATATTGCTGAACTAAATGGTGCTGAGATTGATGGTGAGACAAAAATTGATATGGTAGTTAACTCACTGTCAGATTCCTTTGATCAGTTCAAGTTGGACTACACCTTGAACAAAAAGGAATACACCTTGCAGGGCTTGATGCAAGATGTTCAAAGCGTTGAAAAGATCCTTGTGAAAAACAAAGGTCAAGAGATTCATTTGGTTGGTAAAGTTGCTACTGTTAAGACCCGTAAGAAGGTCAAGAAACAACAGAAGAAAAAGCAACTTGGGCCTACCAAGAAGGAAACCAAGAAAGTAACCAAGATCAAAGGGAAATGCTTCCTTTGTGGTGAAAAGGGACATTGGAAAAGAGATTGCCCAAAGTCCCAGAAAAAGAAGGAAGAAGGTAATGTTAATTATCTAGAAACATGTTTACTGGCAGATTCTACTGATTCTTGGATCATGGACTCTGGAGTCACTAATCTTGTTTGTTATTCCTTACAGGGGTTTCAGGAAAAAAGAAGGTTGAATGAAGATAAAGTCAATTTGCGCTTGGGCAACGGAACGTTAGTGTCTGCAAGTGCAGTGGGAGATATTAGAGTTATTTTAGATTCTAGTAGGCATTTAGATTTAATAGACATTTATTATGTACCTCAATTCAAGAGGAATTTAATTTCAGTTTCTTGTTTAAATAAGTTTGGATATTCGGTTACTTTTAATAACACTTTTATTATTAGTAAGAATGACAAAGTTGTTTGCAAAGGTACATTGGAAAACGGTTTATTCTTTTTTCATAGAAATATCTCTCACTCGTTAGACACAGAAATAACGGAACCTAATCATAAAAGAGTAAAATTATCAAAAGATGAAACCTATCTTTGGCATTTACGCATAGGTCACATTAACCTTAATAGGATTAAAAGATTGGTATGTGACGGACCTTTAAGTGACTTAAAGGTTGATCATCTACCAACTTGTGAATCTTGTTTGGAAGGTAAAATGACCAAAAGGCCGTTCAATACCAAAGGTGCAAGAGCCACTGAATGTTTAGGACTAGTACACACTGATGTATGTGGTCCTATGAGCATTCAAGCTAGAGGTGGATATGAGTACTTCATCATCTTCACAGATGATTACTCAAGATTTGGTTATGTGTATCTCATGAGACATAAGTCGGATGCATTTGATATGTTCAAAGCATTCAAAGCTGAAGTAGAAAATCAGCTTGAGAAACATATAAAAATCTTGAGATCTGATCGTGGTGGAGAATATCTATCTGGAGAGTTTCAGCAATATCTTATTGATAATGGGATAGTTTCTCAGCTTTCTGCACCAGGTACACCTCAACAAAATGGGGTAGCAGAAAGAAGAAATATGACTCTTTTAGATATGGTTAGATCAATGTTGAGTTATTCAACACTTCCTATTTCTTTTTGGGGATATGCTCTACAAACAACAATATATATTCGAAATGATGTACCATCTAAATCTGTCCCTAAAACCCCACATGAATTGTGGACTGGGCGAAAGCCTAGTTTACAACACATGAAGATATTTGGTTGTCCTGCACATGTGTTGAAAGGAAAGACAGAAAAGATGGAGTCCCGTTCGGAAACATGTATATTTGTGGGGTATCCAAAAGGAACTAAAGGATATTATTTCTATAGTCCTTCTGATCTAAAAGTATTTGTTTCAACAAATGATTCATTTCTAGAAAAGGACTATATGAATAATTTTGTGCCCAAAAGTAGAATTGTCCTGAATGAGATGTCAGAAGATACAATTCCACAAGAGGTTTCACAACCCAGCCCAATTGTAAGTTCCACTCCAACACAAGATCAACAACCTACCATTCCTTGTCGTAGTGGGAGGGTTAGAACACAACCCGAAAGATATATCGGTCTAGGAGAATCTGTTGAGAATCTCCCGGATGACGATGATCCCTACACGTACAAGGAAGCTAAGGAGAATGTTGATTGTCATCATTGGCAAAAGGCAATGCAATCCGAGATTGAATCGATGTTCAATAACAAAGTCTGGTCCCTTGTAGACTTGCCTAAAGGGATAAAACCCATTGGGTGCAAGTGGGTATACAAGAGGAAAAGAGGTATGGATGGTAAGGTGGAAACCTTTAAAGCTAGACTAGTAGCTAAAGGTTATACACAGAAAAAAGATATCGATTACGAGGAAACCTTCTCACCTGTGGCCATGCTTAAATCCATTAGGATACTCTTATCCATTGCAGCATCTCTAGACCTAGAGATTTGACAAATGGACGTCAAGACAGCTTTCCTTAATGGAAGTCTTACCAAGAGCATCTACATGATGCAACCAGAGGGATTCATTGAAAAGGCCAAGAAGAAAGAGTATGCAAGTTGCAAAAGTCCATATATGGACTAAAGCAAGCATCCAGATCCTGGAACATAAGGTTCGATCTAGCTGTAAAGGGTTTTGGATTTATTCAAAACCCTGACGAACCTTATGTATACAAGAGGATCAAAGGCGACAAGTTGGTTTTCCTCATTCTTTATGTTGATGATATACTACTCATTGAAAACGATGTAGGTGTATTGACATCAGTGAAAGAATGGTTAGCAAAACAATTTGATATGAAGGACTTAGGAGAAGCAAGTTATATTCTTGGTATCCAAGTAATAAGGGATAGAAAGAATAGAACGATTGCATTATCCCAAGCTTCATACATTGATAAAATCTTGTCTAGATTCACCATGCAAGATTCCAAGAAAGGTATGTTACCTTTTAGACATGGAATCAAACTTTCTAAGGGTCAAGCACCTAAGAATGTGCATGAAGAGCAATTCATGAGTAGAGTTCCATATGCCTCGGCAGTTGGAAGTCTCATGTATGCAATGCTCTGTACTAGACCAGATATTTGTTTTGCTGTTGGTATAGTTAGCAGGTTTTAATCGAAACCTGGTCCTGATCATTGGAGGGCAGTCAAGCATATTTTCAAGTATCTCAAGAGAACTAGAGATTATATGCTTGTATACTCTGCAGGGGATTTAATTCCTGTTTGGTATACAGATTCTGATTTCCAGTCAGATTCTGACTCCAGAAAATCCACATCAGGATCTGTGTTTACTATTGGCAGAGGAGGAGTCATATGGAGGAGTATCAAGCAATCTTGTATTGCTGATTCCACCATGGAAGCTGAGTATGTTGCTTCATGCGAAGCTGCCAAAGAGGCTGTTTGGCTCCGCCAATTCTTGATTGACTTAGAAGTGGTTCCTAGTGCGAATAAGCAGATCACTATACACTGTGACAACAGTGGTGCAGTGGCTAATTCGAAAGAACCAAGAAGTCATAAGAGAGGTAAATACATTGAAAGGAAATATCACCTTTTGAGGGAAATTGTTCATAGGGGAGACGTGACGATCACCTAAAATCGCGTCAGCAGAAAATCTAGCAGATCCTTTCACAAAGGCTCTACCTCAGAAGAGTTTTGATGGACATCTAGAGAACATGGGAATGAGAGATATGACACACTTGCTATAGAGCAAGTGGGAGATTGTTAGGATTATGCTCAATGGCAAGAGTGTAATATTGTAATTGACAATCTTCTCATATTAATAAAGTGAATTCTGATTCTTACAATTACTTATAGCATTTATTATTATAATTGTCAAGGTAAATAATCATAAGGTCAAAAGACTATGAGACATGAAGAATTGTTCATACATCCGGATATGTATGAGGTAGACACAATTCTTTAGTTAGTCTTGAATAACATTCACAACATAAGTTAAAGGTTGGGCACCTCTATCTTGTTAAAGTTGTAGAATTCTTTTACTAGCATTTGAGTGAGATCAAATGAATATGATGAGTCTAAAATCATCGAAAGGTTTTCGAGTAAAAGAATCTAATGCACTAGGTGCATTGAACTGGATCACAATGAAATACTTTATCTAGAACCGTCACTAGATATAAGTCTTTTCATTAAAGAGGACAATCGGAGAGTCTATCTTAATCTTGAGATAAATGATGGACTTATGGTTGCAAGTGTTATCATTAGAGCTATCAATGAGTACGATTATATAGCATAGTCTATCCTCGATAGTTTGGTGGTATACATTTGTTAATCGATAGAGGAATTCATTTATAGATATGGACATCGTGGCTCCATTTATTAAATGAGAGTATAATATCATCATATGGATGTTTTGAGGTATTGGATATTAAATCTCAATGTTGAGTTTTCAATAATGATTATTGAGAACATGGCTTCTGGACAAGTCAAAGTATCCAAGTTCGAAATGTGGTCATATGAGGAAATATGGTAACTTGGAGAGCTATAGGCGGTCTATGAGCTCTTGGCGATTACTGATATTATTCATGAGGATACACCATCTCCTATAAGATTGTCTAGGGTATGAATGAGAAACATCTCCTTATTCTATCTTTATTTAAGAGTTCAATTTTAGCTCTTTAGTGGAATGAGTTAAAATTAATAGATCGGACATAAGTGAATCATTTGTTGATTGTGATTAGGTTGTGTCTATTGAAGCTTAAATTTAGATAGCCCGCCAAGATCACCAATCCACACGTATTTGCATGGATCACTTGATATATTCTACCGGGCCGATTTAAGGGTCCATCTAGAATTGTTTTTAATATATCAAGAATATAATATGTCTATTATTTAATTAATGGGCTGCACTATTATATTAATATATTAAAAGGAGACATGTGAGCTTGTTTCTTTTCGTAAGAATGGGTCTGGTTCACATGTGGGCTTTTATTTAAAGTCCAATGGATTAAATGAAATAAGAAAATAATATATGGGCCATTTATATAAGTGGGGCGGCAAGGTGTTTATATTAACCTTATATATTATTTTGTTCCATTGTTTTAATTAAATAAGAATTAGTTAATTTATTAATTAATTGTTTAATTAAGAAACAAATCTTTTTCTGATCAAGAAATATATTTCCTAAAGTTATACTATTGGTAGTAGTATATTAAAAGTAAAAGACTTGTTTGATAAGAAAATAAATAATTAATTTTATTTATTTAATCAAATAAGAAGTCTTTTTGTTTAGTCAATAAAAGAATAAAAATATCTATGAGTTGGATTAGGTTTTGAAGTCTAAAGGTTGATGGAAATTAGGGTGCAACACAAACTCTTTTTGGTATGTGATTTGCGGCAACCCTATTCCATTTAGAGGAAGATTTCGGCAATCCTAAATAGAAGAGGAAGCAAAATTTCGGCCACCTATATAATACCACATATAGAATTCGGCCACTATAGTTGATTGAATGATTCAATTTTTCTTCTGTTAACGGGAATTTTACTCGGGATGAGAAATCTCTGTTAACGCCCTCGAGACCACTACCACGTAGGTGGTGGCCGAAATTATTTATATATGTGACAATGGTTTATCTAGTGATAAATAAACAAGAACATTTTTATTTAACATGCATGGTACACGAGTACAAAGATTTTTCTCTCGTTTCTCTCAACTTTCTTTGGTAAATGGTCGATTGCTAGTCGTATGCCTGTCGAATAGTAGTCTCCTTTTTCGTTTCTTTTCTTTTCTATTTATACATGGTTTGTAAGTCAACAGACTGATTCTCCCTTGATTGTCTCAGTGATTGTCTCAGTCTCTTCCTTATCGGGCGGGATTTCTTGCGTTAAATCATTTGACTTTTAGATTGACGTCCGAATTGAGAGTATCGTGGTACTTTTGGATTTCATTACTTATGTAGATAACGCTTCTAGGTACAATTTAATTCATTCCTTGTATCCTTCCAGTACGATCCTTATAGGAGTCGTGGGACATGACGAATATGGTATGATGCATCAACCAGGGAGGTTGTTTAGTATTTCGACCTTGATGTCTGAGAAGTTTCATCCAGCTTGGAGCCAGATCTGGCTTCTCTTGACTTTTCTGAAGCTAGACGTGGCCTTGACTGACCTTTTTGAAGCTGGGTGTGGCTTCGACTCACCTCGCGGCCTTCTAGGGACATTCTTCTGTGTCAATCGAGGTACATACGGGTTTCTTGAGCATTTGCAAGAGGACCTTGACTTCGGGGAGCTTCTAGTTTTGATGATGCGGGCTAAGCCCGATCATTCCGGGTTCTATCTTGGATGTTTCCGGAGCTCGACCTTGTTCTTCGGGTGGTATCGCAGTTCGGCTCTGGATAGAGAGGTCTCCTGGTGGAAGTTCTTGGGTCCGGGCTTTATCCCAGATGTTTCTGGAGCCCGCCCTTCTGCCTGGGGCGGCATCGTAGCTTGGCTCTGGATATAGAGGTCTTTAGGTGAAACTTTCAGGTATGGAACCAGGTCTAGTAAGTGGAAAATTTTCCTTTTGTCCTTGGCTAATTTTGGCTATTAACAGAAGTCCCCTCTGACTTGAACACCAGACGTCGAGCTCGGGGTTGAGGTCAGATTCTCACTTTATTTGGGAAATCTTCCTCTTTACCGTTACTGAAATTTTTGGAAATTTCTTCATTTGAGTGATGTGTTGTTAACCGACTATTTTATCTTCGAATTAATCTGATCACGTTACGGCAGTCCCCGAGATTTTTTACCGTTACCAGGATCTTGGGGAGATCTTCCTCTTAACTGCGTAAATGATGTGGCATGAGATGATTAGCTCGCTTTAGAGTTTAACCCGGTTACGTTACCGAGTCAATTTTTACCGTTACCAAACGAGTATCCTGGTAACTTGAGCTGTTGCCTTCCTGCCTATATATATGCCTGTTTTCCTCCTCGTCTTCCTCACATCTTCTCGAGCGAAAAGAACCTTTTGTTGAGAAATATGTCCATAGTTTTTTCCCCAAGCTTGCTTCTTTCTTCATTCTTCGTCTTCTATTCTTTCTTCATTCTTCGTCTTCTATAATGTCGAAACACAGTCGTGATTCAAATGATTCCATATTCGACGGCGAGGAGGTCGTCAGTCTTAGTCTGGGGAAGCGGGCTAGGAGGAGTTTTGACGGTGATGATTCCCCGCCCACATAACAACGTCGACGATCCAGTAGGAACGTATCTATCAGGGACTGGGTTCTCCAATCATCCCGACCACCCTTTAGATATTGTTGATGATGATTCTGACAAAGAAACGATCGGCGGCGCTACGAGGAAGCGTCGGGTCTCGACTCCTGGTCCCTTTGGGGAGAGGCTCCCTCCCTACGATTTCTGGGTCATCCCTGATTCCACCGTTGACCCGATGTCGATCGACCGCTTGAGGTCAAAGTTTGGCATCCCCGACAGTGTATCCATCTCGGTTCCTTCCAAGAACTTCGAGTTTTTCAACCCCCCCTAAGGTGTGCTTCCGATCCATGTGGCCGCTCTTGAGAACGGGGTCAGGCTTCCCCTCCATCCGACCTTTCGACGGGCTCTAAACGTCATCCAGCTCACTCCCCTTCAGTTAACGCCGGGCTTCTGGAGGCATTTGATTGGCTTCCTTGTGTTATGGAGGGAGCAATGCCAGATGAGTAAAGTGACAAGAGAGCCAGGTGCGGAGGAGCTGGCGTATCTTTTTCAGATTGGGAGCTTGTCTGGGGCTCCTCGGGGTCAATTCTACGCCAAGGCCAAGAACAAGCTCAATTTCATCGTTCCTGGTGCTTCGAAGAAGGATCCCGCATGGAAAGAAGAATGGATCCTGGTGGGGGATGACTGGGGGAGCTTGATTTTCATCGGAGGGCATAAATTCGAGGTTCCTACTGCTTTCAGTGACAAGCCCTCCTGGGATCGAGACTCTCTGCCTGCCGAGTCCGAAGCCGTCTTAAAGGCTATTCTAGCCCGGAATTACCTGAATCCGATGTTCCCTACCGCTGAAGCTTTTGACCCTCGTAAGGTGAACAAATATCTACGGATTTCAGACGCTATTCCTCGTAAGTATCCTTGTGTCGCTTCTTCTTATTACTTAGCTTGATTCTAACATTTTTTTTATCTGTTTATTCACAGTCTTTGTCGTGGAGCCAGCCACCCGACACGTCTCGCGCTCTCCTCAAGGTCGAGCTTCTCTTCCCTCTTCTGGGGTCGAGCCTGCCCTGGCTTCTTCTGTCTCTCCGGCTGGGTCTAAGATGGCCACTCTGGCCTCGCGGGCTTTTCAGGCTTTGGGTAAAGCTCCCCAGGTAGTTGGCCCGACTGTTTCTGCCCCCTCAGCCATGGCTGCTAAAGTCGCTACGCCTTCGACTCAAACATCTGATTCAGCTGCGCTTCCAACAACCAAAGCCTCGGAGGTTTCTAGGAAATATGTCATTCCTGGGAAAGGTGTCGCGAAGGCTTCTTCCGACCGTTCCCGGCCTCAGTCAAGCTCGATAGGGCAGGATGAGGTCTTGGAGCAGTTCATAGCATCCTGTCCGGGTGGCGGGATCTCTAAGATGGCTTCTATGCCTGTGGACGTCCTTATAAACAAGGGGTCTGCTATCTTGGCTGAGGTAATTGTATGTCCTTCACGCCTTTTTTTTTGTTAACTCGTTCAGTTTCTAACTCGGGTTTTATATTTGTAGGCCTTTAAGGTGAATGTCGCGATGGGCCTAGCAGGTAGCCATTCTCCGTGATAGAGCTGTAAAAGCCGAAGCTGAAGCCGAGAAGGCCAGGGAACTGCTCAAGCAGGCTCGGTCTCTAGTGGAAGAGGTGACTTCCAGCCAGGGCAAAATTGAGCTCGAGATGGCCGAGCTTCACTGTGATCATGAGAGGATGAAGCAATCTTTCGATCAGGAGCGTCTTCAATCTCTCCGGTGGGCTAGGCAGCGAGACTCCTGGAGATCTGAGGCTAGGAAGCTGGACCTTGAGAACCGGTCTCTGATTACTCAGGTGGCCAAGCTGCAAGCTGATGCGGAGACCTCCTTCAGCGATGGGTATTTTTATGCTTCCTTTCAGGCCGCGGAAGCTCTTCCTCCTCATTTTGATTTGTCGTCTATTGCGGGCTGGGACAGACAGGAAATAATGCTCAAAGTTGCTGAGTTATCTCAGTCCTGAAGGTGACAATGTGGTCCATTCTAGCCCTGCAGGAATTGGGATGCAGCCCACTCAGTCAGATCCCTCATTCCATCTTCCTTCCTTTATCCCCTCAGGTCCTAGGGAATCGTCCAGCAAAGTGATGTCCTCTCGATCCGAGGAGGACCAATCGGGAGCTGGTGAAGAGGTTAGGAGCCCATCTGATGATCCAGCTTTAACAGAGATGGAGGTCGATAGGAGCCAGATGGGGCCCTTGGCAGCTCTTCTCGATGCGGCTATTCCTCCTGAAGTTATGGATATGATCAATGAAGTTTTGGAGGAAGAGCCAGCTGATCATCCGATAGAGTCTCTAAACGGAGGAGCGGTCGGCGAGGATAACCCAGATGGACAGCTACCTGTTGAGAGGGTTGATGCTGAGGATCAGCAGGGAGGAGGAGGGCCAGCGGACGGGAGCCATGATAGCCCCACAGCTTGAAGCAGACGACTTGTTTTTGATTGCCCAAAAAAGGGGGTGGGCACCCTGCTTTGCCATTGTCAGTTTTTCTTATTTTTCCTTCTTCTTTTTGTAGCCCGAATTCGGGGGTTGGGCTCCCCATTTGGATGTAGCCTTACCAGGGGATAAGCTCCCTTTGTCCTTAATGATAAATTGACTCGCCTCTTTGAGAACATTATTCTGCTTCTGGTCTTGAATGGTATCCAGAGTAGCATCGGTAGCATCAATTAAGATTCGTGTAGGCAATTATGATGATTTTGATCCTGCACACGAAAGCAAACATTATATACATGGGGTGATAACCCAACCAAGACATCAGGAATGCTACTTAGCTATTTCCTAGTCTTTGAGATCCGGCAGGCAACTATGCCTTTACACTCAGATCCTTCTTGGGGGTAGTAGCCCGACCAAGGCATCAGGAGTGCTATCGAGCTATTTCCTGGTCTCGAGATCTGGAAGGCAATTATGCTCTTACACTCAGATCCTTCTTGGGGGTGGTAGCCCGACCAAGGCATCAGGAGGGCTATCAAGCTATTTCCTGGTCTCGAGATCTGGAAGGCAACTATGCTCTTACACTCAGATCCTTCTTGGGGGTGGTAGCCCGACCAAGGCATCATGAGGGCTATCGAGCTATTTCCTGGTCTCGAGATCTGGAAGGCAACTATGCTCTTACACTCAGATCCTTCTTGGGGGTGGTAGCCCGACCAAGGCATCAGAAGGGCTATCGAGCTATTTCCTGGTCTCGAGATCTGGAAGGCAACTATGCTCTTACACTCAGATCCTTCTTGGGGGTGGTAGCCCTACCAAGGCATCAGGAGGGCTATCGAGCTATTTCCTGGTCTTGAGAGGTTTATGTCGAATTCCCATTCAAGTGTATAGTTACTAACGTTGAACATAATTGGAGACAAAGATGGAAGAGAAAAGGAAAATGGCTTTATTGATGATTGAGATGTAGTACATCTTTATTAGGATCTGTGATGAAAACTAAGTGGGGGTAGTCTGCTTGAGAACTCCTTTCAAGGGTAGAATTTATTCAAATGGTCTGCATTCCAAGTGTGATTGATGGGTTGTCCGTCCATGTTTTCGAGTTTGTAAGCTCCATTACGAACAATTAGCTTTATAAAATATGGCCATTCCCAATTTGGACTTAAGACTCCATCTGACCTTTTCCGAGTATTCAGTGTTACTTTCCTAAGTACCAGATCCCCTTCCTTGAATTTTCGGGCTTTAACCTTTTTGTTGAAGTATCTACCGATCCTGCTCTGGTAGATCGCCACTTTCTCTGCTACCCGGTCTTGCTTTTCTTCTAAGAGGTCTAGACTAGCCCGGAGCTTGACTTCATTACTTTCGGGCTCAAAGTGATGTACCCTGAACGAGGTCAGTTTATGCTCGATGGGGAGGACTGCTTCAACCCCGAAGGCCAGGGAGTAAGGCGTTTCTCCAGTAGCTGTCTTTTTGGTAGTCCGGTATGCCCAAAGGACTTCTGGTAGCTCTTCGGCCCATTTACCTTTCCTCTACTGAAGCTTCTTCTTCAGAAGTTTCTTGATTGTCTTGTTGGTGGATTCCACCAGCCCGTTAGTTTGGGGATGAGCCACTGAAGCGAAGCTGAGGTCGATCCCCAACCCTTGGCAGAAGTCTTTGAATTGGGCGTTGTCGAATTGCTTCCCTAGGTCGGCTACAATGATGAGAGGGGTCCCAAACCTGCATACCACGTTAGTCTTGATGAACTTGGTTGTATTCTTTTCTGATATTCGAGCTAGAGGCCCTGCCTCGACCCATCTTGTGAAGTAGTCAATAGCCACGATAGCATGTTTCATCTGTCCTAGAGTGGTAGGAAGTGGCCCAATTAGGTCGATTCCCCACATGGCAAAGGGGTAAGGTGAGCTGAGGGACGACAGTGGCTTGGGTGGCTGGTGGCTCAAGTTTAAGGTTCTTTGACAAGGTTCGCAGGATTGCACAAAACTCTTTGCATCTTGATGGATGGTCGGCCAATAGTACCCCATACGAAGCACCTGATAGGCTAGAGCTTCCCCACCTATGTGGTTCCCACAATCCCCAGAATGGACCTCTCTCAATGCCCACTTAGCATCATCGGGATGCAAGCACCTAAGTAAGAGGAGGGATCTACCCCTCCTGTAGAGGTATCTGTCCACCATACAGTATAGAACTAAGAGTCTCTTAACTCTTCGGGCTTGGTTGGGCTCTTCAAGATGCTCTCCTTCAAGGAGATAGGTGACAATTGGGTCCATCCAGTAAGGTAGGCGATCTAGGGAACAAATTTCTCAATTTGGGGCTATGCCTGGCTGGGTGATTACTTAGAGGGGAATTCCCCTTGGTAGGGATTGGCCTCCGTTCGCCGCTATCTTAGCCAGAACATCTGTGCGATGGTTTTGGTGTCGAGGCACCTGATCGATCTTAAGTCCCTTAAATTTGCTTTTCAGCAACCGATCTAGATTTAAGTAGGCCACCATATTATCTCCTTTTGCCTGGTAGACCCCAGTCACCTAGTTTACAACAAGCAACGAATCGCTTTTGACCTGCAAGTAGTCGGCCTTTAGCTCGATGGCTACCTTCATCCCGGCTAAGAGGGCTTCATATTCCGCTTCGTTGTTGGTAGCTTTAAACTCGAATCTGAAACAGTGACAGAATTCAGTTCCCTCCGGATCTATCAAAACTATGCCAGCTCCTTCCCCAGCTCGTCCGGATGCTCCGTCTGAAAAGAGGATCCATGGCTTGCAGCCCTCCGGCCAATTTTCGACCTCGAATATCTTCTCATGGTCCTCGTTTGATACTGAGGGATCAACTGGATCTGGGATCGCTGAGAATTCTGCCACGAAATCGGCTAAAGCCTGTGCCTTAATCGTAGTCCGGGGCTTATACTTTAAGTCGAACTGAGTGAGCTCTAGTGCCCATAAAACTAACCTTCCTGACACACCTGGTCTTTGCAAGAATTGACGGAGGGGTTGGTCTGTTACCACTGCTATTGTGTGAGCTTGAAAATAGGGACGGAGTTTCCTCGCTGAGATCACCAGAGCATAAGCGAGCTTCTCCAGGAGAGCGTAGTTCCTTTCTGATTTGGTCAAGGCATGACTCACATAGTATATGGGTCTTTGAAAACCGTCGCTACAATCCTTGGCCAAAGCCCCGCTTACTGCAGTTTCTGATACAGCCAGGTAAATCTGCAGCTCATCTCCTAGAACCGGCTTGACTAACAAAGGGGGGCTTGTTAGGTATTCCTTCAAAGCTTGAAACGCATGCTCGCTCTCCTGGCTCCATTTCATGTTCTTCCCTTGTTTGATGGCCTTGAAGAAAGGAAGGCATTTATCGGTGGAGCGAGAGATAAACCTGTTGAGTTCTGCCACCCGTCCAGTCAGGATCTGTACTTGCTTGAGCGAGGTCGGGGATTCCAAGTCCAGGATAGCTTTGATTTTTTCTGAGTTGGCTTCGATACCTCTCTCATGAACCATGAAGCCCAGGAACTTTCCTGCCGTTACCCCAAAAGCACATTTTGAGGGGTTCAAACGCATATGGTTTTCCCTCAGTATGAGGAAGGTTTTGCGAAGGTCTTCCTGATGTCCCTTTGTGGTTGGGGATTTCGTGATCATGTCGTCGATATATACTTCATCGTCCTCCCTATCTCGGGCTTGAACAATTTGTTAACCAGCCGCTGGTATGTGGCCCCTGCATTCTTCAAACCAAATGGCATCACCTTGTAGCAGTATAAGCCCTGCCCAGTAATGAAACTGGTCTTATCTCGGTCAGCCGGGTGCATTTTAATTTGGTTGTATCCTGAGAACGCGTCCATAAAACTCAAAAGTTTATTTTCGGATGTGGAGTCAACCAGCTGGTCGATCTTTGGCAAAGGAAAACTGTCTTTCAGACAAGCCCGGTTGAGGTCGGTGTAGTCGACACACATACGCCAATTTCCATTCGCCTTCGTGACCATGACTACTTTGGCGATCCATTCGGGGTAACTTACCTCTCTGACGAACCCTGCTTTGATCAATTTATCAACCTCTTCCTGTACCGCCGCGTTCCTATCAGTGTTGAAATGACGCCTCTTCTCCTTGACGGGCTTGACCGTTGGATCTACTGCTAGCCGGTGGGTGGCCAACGATGCCGGGATTCCAGGCATTTCATTATGGTTCCAGGCGAAGATGTCGCTGAATTCCCTGAGAAGATCAATCAGTCCTCTTTTTACTTCTGGATCAAGGGCGGCTCCGACCTTGACGGTCTTGGAGGGATCGTCAGTCCTAACGGATATCTCTTCTAGTTTATCCTGCGAGCTACCCGCTGGCCCATTCCTTACCCCTTTCATCCTCGTAGGGCATGATAGGTTCATCCTCCGGATGCCCAATATGTTCTGCGGGCTCCTTCTCCTCCTGGATTATCTGGGATGTGTCCATGTCTTCTTGGATTACTGTCACCTGTACACACTGCTTTGCTAGGGCTGTAGGATTGGCAGATACTGCGTAGCATTTCCTGGCTGCCTGCTGGTCTCCGCGTACCTCTCCTACCTTGGTTCCAACCTGGAATTTCAAAACGTTGTGGTATATGGACAAGACTCCCTTGAGAGAGGACAGGAAAGGTCTCCCTAAGATGGCGTTGTAGTCCGATGGGGTGTCCACCACAACAAAGTCGGTTATTACGTTCTGTTGAACCGGGGTGACCCCGATGATTACTGGGAGGATCATTGACCCCACTGGTATGATCGAGTCCCCAGTGAAACCGTAAAGTGGAGTGGTACAGCTGTTGTAGCAATGTTGCTTCAGGTTCAGTTTTTCCAGGGTATCTTTGAAGAGGATATCGACACTGCTTCCTGTATCCACGAGCACGCGAAGGACCGGACAGTTGGTGATCTGTATCGTGATGACCATATGATCATCATGAGGTTGCACAGTGTTGAAGACATCTGCTTCGGTGAACACGATCTGAGCTGACTGGGCTGGCTCTGTCGGGCTCTGGCTGACTTTGAAGATCCCCCGGCTCTCTCCAAGGCGGGGAACCTTTCTTTCGTGGTTTTTCCAGGAGTTATTGGAAACGCCGGCCAAGGTAGGACCCCCGCTGATAGTGTGTATCACCTGGATCTGTTGCATTAAGTCAGCCTGCTCCCCTTTCCTCTTTTCTGCGTCCTCACGGATTTCATCTTGTACTTCCCTTCCAGTTCTGATATTATCTCTGACCTGTTGTAAAAATTCAATCAGGCATCCTCCCCTTATCAAGGCCTCAATCTGGTTGCGCAAGTTATAGCACTCCGAAGTGTTGTGGCCCACGTCTTTGTGAAAGTCGCAGTACTTGTACCGGTTTCTCCTGTTGGCTGGGGCCTTCATGGGAGTGGGCTTTTGGAGCAACGCTTTATCCCGTACGGCAAGGTAGACCGTTTCCCTGGATGCATTCAATGGGGTATAGTGGTCAAACCCTTTTTCCCCTTGTATTACTGGAGCCACGATCCTGGGAGGCGGCGAAGCCCGGGGAGGGGTTCGTTTTGCTGGATATCTTTCTTGCCTATGTGGAGGAGCAGGGGGGCGATAGGTTGACCTGTTGGGAGGCCTATTCTGAGCTCTCTGCACCGGCTCAAATTTGGGGGCTTCTTTCTTCAAACGTTTTGCCGTTCTCATGTCGTCATGCTCTATCTTGACCTTGAGTTGTTCGTCGATCTCTTCCTGCGCAAGAGCCCGATCATAGGCCTCCCGGTAAGTCTCGGGAGGTCTTTTGGCGAAAGAACGGAAAAGCTTTCCTGCCCAGGAGTTTCGCCTGAAGTTGGCGAGGGTTTCTTTTTAGGTGAAAACTCCCATTTGTATGACCTTCTTCTGAAACCGCTCCACGTATGATCGAAGAGTTTCACTCCATTCCTGGATCACATATTGGAGGTGTATGGGATCTTTCAGACGAGGTTTAACTCCCTGGAATTGTGAGCAAAAATCGGTTGACAATTTTGTGAAAGAATCCACGCTACCAACAGGCAGTTTCCTGAACAAGGTTTTCGCATAGTCGGTCAAGGTTGTTGGAAACATCCTGCACATGGCTGCTCTGGTAGTGTTCTGGACGTCCATCTGTTGAACGAAGCTCTCTAAATGGCTTAGAGGATCTTCCGTTCCAGAGAACTTATCTACTGGCATTTTGAATTTTGGGGGGGGGGGCTCTGCTTCCCGGATCCTCCTAGTGAAGGGAGCGTTCATCTCGCTCAGGGGATTCTTTTTGTCTTCCTTACTCTTTCCCTTCCTTATCTGCTGGACCTCCTTTTGTAGCTTTGCCAGCTGATCCCTCAGTCGCTTATTTCCAGGTCTCTTCGAGTTAGCCTCAGATTCCTCACTGTCGAACCTTTCTGATGAACTGGCAATTTCTATCCGGTCCTCCTCCTGGACATGATCCATTCGGGGAGTTTGTCGGCTTTCCTCCTCTAGGGCCCGGGTAGTTCTCCTAGATGTAGTTGGATGAGATAGCCCTCGCGGCTTCCGGGTAAAAACATCTGCGGCAGACTTGACTAGCCGGGGTTGATATTGTGAAAGTCTTTTAGGAACTGGGGGCATGGGTCCCAGCCTATCCCGGATCGAACGTTGGGGCCCTGATCTATCTCGAGCCGGCTCGGGAGGAGGAGGACCTAGGCGATCGAAAGCAGGTGGTCTAGCTCCGAGCCTACTCGGCTCTCCCTGATCATTCAGGTTGGTAGGCTGGACTGTGATGCCTTCAGCGAGGAGGCGGACGAGGATGGATTCTACGAAGGCCGCCGCTTGTTGGTCGAGCGCTGACTGGCTCACTATGGGGTGGCCAGCAGTCCGTGTATTGGTTGTCTGGATCGGAGCTTGACTACTATATCCAGACTTTCTCCCCCTTCCTGGAGCCTTTCGGGTTGGCCTCGCCGGGGATTGCTCCGGGACTCTGTGCTGGCCTTGGGAGGAGCGGAGCCTCATAGTTCCTATAAAACAATGAAAATATAAATACAAACGATTGGTTAGTTGAGTGTAGGATTTCGTTTCCCACAGACGGCGCCTGAAAGTGTTAACGGGAATTTTACTCAGGATGAGAAATCTCTGTTAACGCCCTCGAGACCACTACCACGTAGGTGGTGGCCGAAATTATTTATATATGTGACAATGGTTTATCTAGTGATAAATAAACAAGAACATTTTTATTTAACATGCATGGTACACGAGGACAAAGATTTTTCTCTCGTTTCTCTCAACTTTCTTTGGTAAATGGTCGATTGCTAGTCATATGCCTGTCGAATAGTAGTCTCCTTTTTCGTTTCTTTTCTTTTCTATTTATACATGGTTTGTAGGTCAACAGACTGATTCTCCCTTGATTGTCTCAGTGTTTGTCTCAGTCTCTTCCTTATCAGGCGGGATTTCTTACGTTAAATCATTTGACTTTTAGATTGACGTCCGAATTGAGAGTATCGTGGTAGAGATCAGCTTGTTTCCTTTTGGATTTCATTACTTATGTAGATAACGCTTCCAGGTACGATTTAATTCATTCCTTGTATCCTTCCAGTACGATCCTTATAGGAGTCGTGGGACATGACGAATATGGTATGATGCATCAACCAGGGAGGTTGTTTAGTATTTCGACCTTGATGTCTGAGAAGTTTCATCCAGCTAGGAGCCAGATCTGGCTTCTCTTGACTTTTCCGAAGCTAGACGTGACCTTGACTGACCTTTTTGAAGCTGGGTGTGGCTTCGACTCACCTCGCGGCCTTCTAGGGACATTCTTCTGTGTCAATCGAGGTACAGACGGGTTTCTTGAGCATTTGCAAGATGACCTTGACTTCGGGGAGCTTCTAGTTTTGATGATGCGGGCTAAGCCCGATCATTCCGGGTTCTATCTTGGATGTTTCCGGAGCTCGCCCTTGTTCTTGGGGTGGTATCGCAGTTTGGCTCTGGATAGAGAGGTCTCCTGGTGGAAGTTCTCGGGTTCGGGCTTTATCCCAGATGTTTCTGGAGCCCGCCCTTGTGCCTGGGGCGGCATCGTAGCTTGGCTCTGGATATAGAGGTCTTTAGGTGAAACTTTCGGGTTTGGAACCAGGTCTAGTAAGTGGAAAATTTCCCTTTGGTCCTTAGCCAATTTTGGCTATTAACATCTTCTTCTTCTCAATTCATAGAAAAGGATAATTTTTATTCTACTAAACATAAAAGAGAGAAGAGATTATTCTTTGATAGTACACTGATTGCTTGTTCATCAATAAGCTTGTGTGTACAACATCGAATTAGGTTCACGCGAGTTTCGATCATTAGATTGAGAACTCAAAAGTGACCAGAATAATTTTTGTCTTCTTTTGATTGTTTTGTGACTAACAAAAGAAAAAGAAAACTTTGTTCATCCATTCTCAGGTTTGCAATTCAAAGAAAAAGGGAGACCACGCTCCTAGGTGATTCACGTACGTGTTCGGATTGGAAGATCTCGTGGTACTGTTCACGATCACTGATCACGGAGGGGGTACTGTTCACGCGGGTACTGTTCAAGCGGGTACTGTTCACGGGCATCGGAAAAGATTTTGCGGATTACCAATCGACGTAAGTCAATCGAATCACGCTTCAAGAGGTATTTAACTCTAACCGTATATAGTTGAGTTTAATTAATTAAAAGGTTAAGGTTCAACTTTGAGAAAAATTTTAAAACCATACGAAATTTATTTTTCATTTCTTCCGCTGCGTTTTATATCGATTTTTTCCTACAGAATTTAATTAGTGGATGCCATCTCGTCCATGACAAATATAAAATTGTTTTGGAATCTAATAAAGTTGTAATATCTAAATTTGGTTCTTTTGTTTGATTAGGATACACTTGTGATGGCTTATTTAAATTATCTGTATTGAATAATTTATTTTATTTTAAAGATGTTAATTCTGTTGTTGCTTTAAATTTTGAATCTTATAATATTTGGCATGCTAGACTAGGACATGTGAATGTTGGCACAATAAAACATGTGATGAATGCTGATCTTATTCCTTCATCTAATATAAATGTTAACTCTATTAATAGCCAAGTTTGGCAAGGGACCAAAAGGAAATTCTCGACCTTCCTAGCCAGAAATCTTGGCCTAGGATTACCCACCATGGAACCGTGGTCCCGGGGTCGAGCTACGGAGCCACCCCGCAGAAACGAGGAAAGGTAGTCGAGCTTTGGAAACACCCGGATGAAGCCTGACACGGTCAGATCGAGCCCGTAACACCAAAGCAAGAATCCAAGGAGAGCCAGATGCATGACGATCCAAGCTCCCCAAAGCCAAGATTATCTCCTAGCTTCCCCAGATGCCCGCCATTCTCTCCAAGCTCAGGGAGGAACCTATTAGGCACTAAGCCCATACCACAATATTTCTCCATCTCACCGAGGGAAGGTTCGGGCCTATTTGGATAAGTAGGAGGAAACTCGTCAAAGCCCGTTGCCACCAAAGAACGCCCACAGGAGCATTTAAAGCTTCAACGAACCTGGAAAAGTCAGACCAAGCTTCTAGTACCCAGACCAGGGCATGAATCTACCTCGCTCAACGAAACAGTAAACGCCATACTCGACGACCTCTGTAAGGAGTAGCACCATGAAGGTACACTGGATCATATTTGCAACATTGAAATGCAATGTGTAGAACAAGTGATTGAATCCAAAGAGGAAACAAACTCATCTCCACCAAAGATATTCTCGAATCCATTATTAATCCAAAGTCAATGACTTTTAAATGAAAGATCCCGCCCGATAAGGAGAGTTGAGAGAATCAAGGCGGGAGAATCGTGAATTTAACCTATCGAGACTGTGCATAAATAGAGGATTCTGTCTTCAGCACAAAGGAGGATCTACTTTTTGACATGCACGAGATTGTCACCCGACTATACCTCAGAGAGATTGAGAGTATTTGAGAGATTTTTGTACATTATATGTGATTGATAATGAAGCCATTATATTCTCTTTCATCTCATGTTAGCATTAGTTTTTAACATCCGTAGACGTTTGAACAAAGTAGGCACCAAGAGTACCTACCCCCGGCCATCACCTCCGTGGTAGCAAAACCAACGTGATTTGCAGATTTGGGACCCTCTCATCATTGTAGCCGACCTAGGCAAGCAATTTGACAAAGCCCGATTCAAAGACTTTTGAGAAGGTATGGGAATCGACCTCAGGTTCGCTTCATTATCTCATCCTCAGACTAACGGGCTGGTGGAATCCACCAACAAGACTATCAAGAAGCTGTTGCAGAAGAAATTACAGCAGAAGAAAGGCAAATGGGCCGAGGAACTTCCCGAGGTTCTCTAGGCATACCGGACTATAAAGAGGATAACTACAGGAGAACACCCTACTCTCTAGCCTTCGAAGTTGAAGCGGTCCTTCCCATCGAGCATAAATTGACCTCCTTCAGGGTGCAGCACTTTGAACCTGAAAGCAATGAGGTCAAGCTCTGAGCTAATCTAGATCTCCTGGAAGAGAAATAAGACCCAGTAGCTGAGAAAGTGGCGATTTACCAGAGCAAGATCGCTAGGTATTTCAATAGAAAGGTCAGAGTCCGGAACTTCAAAGAGGGGGATTTGGTGCTTAGGAAAGTTACCTAGAATACTCGGAAAAAGTCGGATGGAGTCCTAGGAACCAAACTGGGAAGGGCCATACTTGGTAAAGGTAGTGGCTAGCAATGGGGCATACAAGCTCGTAGACATGGATGGTCGACACATCGACCACACCTTTCCTCATTTAAGATTCAATGAAATCCTCAACAACAATGAACTACATTTCAATCATTAATAAAGTCTGCTATTTCTCTATCTCCGATTATGTTCTACACTAATTTCTCCATATCCGACTAGGTTCTCTAAGAGAAAGTCCGCTGTAATCGCTTCAAGACTAGGGATTAACCAGGGAAGCCAGCTCACTACCTCTGATGCCTTAGCCGGGGACCACCCCCTGCCAAGAAGGGTCTTAGTATAAGAGCATAGTTGCAAGCCAGATCTCGAGACCAAAGACTAGCCGGGGAAGCCCCATCTCTACCCCTGATGCCTTGGTCAGGCAACCACCCCCAAGAAGGGTTTCAGTGTAAGAGCATAGTTTCCATCCAGATCTCGAGACCAGAAAATTGCCAGACAGCCCTTCTGATGCCTTGGTCGGGCTACCACCCTCATGAAGGGTTTGAGTGTAAGAGCATAGTTGTCATCCAAATCTCGAGACCAGAAAATAGCCAGACAGCCCTCATAATGCCTTGGTCGGGCTACCACCCCTAAGAAGGGTCTGAGTGTAAGAGCATAGTTGACATCCAGATCTCGAGACCAGGAAATTGCCAGACAACCCTTCTGATGCCTTGGTCGGGCTACCACCCCCAAGAAGGGTCTGAACGTAAAAGCATAGTTGCCATCCAGATCTCGAAACCAGGAAATAGCTAGACAAACCTCCTGATGCCTAGATTGGGCTACCTCCCCTGAAAAGGATTCAAATATGAATAACAGTTTCATTTACGGGATTGAGGTCGCCGTGATAATATGCCTTCTCGACCGCCGGAAAAAAGGGTATTTAGGTTGTTATGACACAGCTTTCGCCAAAATATTAAGCACCTGATTGCTATTACCTTTAGTTTTTCCTATACATAGGGTATCCTACAACGCCAGTTTAAAGTTTGAATAAGGGATCATCAAGGATGCAGGATACAATAGGACTTTTTCCCAAAGATAGGAATTACTGCCAAGTGCTGAAAATTGGAAGCTGGGTGACCACCCAGCTAGCGGGTTTACGTTTAATGAATTCAGAGTTTCTCCTTACCAAATTTCATTAAGTCAAAGTTATTTCGGAGGTCGCATCATGGTCAAGATCAGGATTGAAGCTATTCCCAGTCAAGTTGGAAGCTTATAATTAGGATTAGTCAAGACAAGAGTGAAGGAAATCATAGCAGATTTTCATTAATGATGAGGGATCCTATCCCTTAGTAAGGCTACATTCATCAAGCAAGGGGTCCAATCCCCGGTTTTGAAAAAAAAAATGAATAAAGACTGACTAAACTGGTCATGAGTAAAGTGGGGTGCCCACCCCCCTTTTTGGGGCAATCAAAGCAGGTCATGAACATATCGTATCAAGCTTCGGCATCCTCTTGATTCCCCCATGCTACTCCTCCTCCATGATGATCCTCACCCCCTACTCCTCCGTCAGGTGGGTGCCCGTCTTGGTCGCCCTCGCTAGCTACCTCTTCTTCTAGAGGTTCCTTGATTGCCTGCTGCCCAGTTGGGCCCTCCTCCAAGACCTCATTGACCACCGTCATAACCTCTTGAGGGATGACCGCATCAAGAAGGGTAGCCATGGACTCCATCCTATTTCGTTCAACCCCCAACTCTACTCTATAGGGTTCTTCTGGGCGGTCTCTTACCCCCTCATGGGCTTCTGGTTGATCTCCCTCGGGCTGTGCGGCAGAACCCAATTGGAGGATTTCCCAGGAGCCGAAACGGGGAAGATTGAAGGAGGAAGGGAAGGATCTGCCTTGACAGTTTGCTTCTCGACTCCAGCCAGGCTAGAAGGAACTGCTCAATCACCCTCAGAGCGAGACATTTCTGCGACCTTAGCCAATATCTCCTCTCTATCCCAACCTGGGATAGTCGATAGGTCGAAGGGAAGAGGGAGAGCTTCTGCAACCTGGAAGGAGGCATAGAATTACCTATCACTGAAAGCAGTTCCGCCTCAGCTTGCAGCTTGGCAACCTGAGCATGCAGTTCCTGGTTCTCGATGTCCATCTTCTTGGCCTCAGCTTTCCAGGAATCCCTCTGCCTAGCCCATCGTTTAGATTGGAGGATCTCTTGATCAAAGGATCGTTTCATCCTCGCGTAATCGCAGCGGAGCTCGGTTAGCTCATCCTCTATCCCTCTTTGACTGGAAGTCATCTCCTGTACTAGTGTCTGAGCTCGCGTGAGTAATCCCATGGCCTTCTCAGCTTCGACCTCAGCTTTTATGGCCTGATCGTAGAGGAAGGCTACCTGGCAACCCATAGCTACTTTGAATTTGAAGGCCTACAGGATGCATAGCAAAGGTTAGGAAATGATCGAGCTAACAATTGCAAAAAAAATACAAAGGAAATAGTTACCTCAGCCAAGAGAGCGGACCCCTTGGTAAGTAAAATGTCGACGGGCATTGAAGCCATCTTGGAGAGCCCACCACCCAGACAAGATGCAATAAATTGCTCCAAGACCTAATCCTACCCCACCGAGCTCGACTGATGACGGGAGCAGGCATGAGGAATCTCTGCAACACCAGTCTTGAGGTCCTCCAAGGCTCGAAGAGTTGGAAGCGCAGAGACATCAGGTAGGTTAACCGTGAGACCAGCAGTAGTAGTGGTAGCAGCGAAAGGAACAGAAGAGGCAGAGGTGGTTATATAAGCAGCCTGGGAAGCGGAGGCTCCCCTATTTAACACCTTGGAAGCCCACGATTCGAGGAATGGCCTTGTTAGACCCAGCTTGGGAAAGAGATGGAGTAGGAGCAGGCATAACCCAAGTAGAAACAGTCAGCCTTTCATTCTCTAAAGCAACAAAAGAAACCCCGTGTCAATCTAGCAGAAGAATGAGAAGGGCTAGCTTGCTGGAATTGCTGAGCTTCGTGAGAAGCAGGTTCAACAACAGAAACTGCAAAAAAAAGACGTTAGGACTAAGCTAGTCAGCAAAATAAAGCAAGGTAGTTCAATGTTACTTATGAGGAGTAGCATCAGAGATCCGTAGGTATTGATTCACCCTACGAGAGTCGAAGGAATCAGTGGTTGGAAACTTTGGGTTCAAGTAGTTCCTCATTAGGATAGCCTTTAAAACAGTTTCAGATTCAGTTGGTAGGGAATCCCGGTCCCACGATGGTTTATCATTGAAAGCTGTGGGGACCGTGAACTCGTGCCTGCAAATAAAGACCGAGCTTCCCTAATCATCCCCTACTAGAATCCACTCCTCCTTCCAAGCTGGGTCATTTTTTGAGGCACCGGGAATGATGAAGTTGAGCATGTTTTTAGCTTTTGCATAGAATTGACCTCGGGGAGCACCGGATAGGCTTCCGATCTTAAAGAGGTAAGCCAACTCCTCTGCTACAGGCTCCCTAGTCACCTTGCTTAGCTTGCTCTGTTCCTTTCCACAACACAAGAAAGCCGATCATATGCCTTTAGAAGCCGCGCGTCAGCTGGAGAGGCACTAGCTGTAGGGCGCTGAGAGCTTGTCTGAGGGTAGGATGAAGGGGAAGCCTTACCCCATTCTTGAGAGCCGCCACATAAATTGGAAGCACGCCTTTGGAAGGATTGAAGACATCAAAGTTTTTAGGAGGAACCGAGATAGAAATACTATCAGGGATGCCGTACTTGGACCTCAGGCAGGTCAATCGAATTTGGGTCGGTGGTAGAATCTGGAATAACCTTGAAGTCATAGGGAGGAAGTCGCTCTAGAGGAGAGCCATAAACCAGTGACTTGACCCTTCCTAGCAACTGTTAGGATTATGCTCAACAGTAAGAGTGTAATATTGTAATTGACAATCTTTTCATATAAATAAAGTGATTTCTGATTCTGCAAAATTTATAGCATTTATAATTATAATTGTCAAGGTAAATAATCATAAGGTCAAAAGACTATGAGATATGAAGAATTGCTTGTACATCCGGATATGTATGAGGTAGACACAATTCTTTAGTTAGTCTTGAATAACGTTCACAACTTAAGTTAAAGGTTGGGCACCTCTATCTTGATAAAGTTGTAGAATTCTTTTACTAGCATTTGAGTGGGATCAAATGAGTTAAGATGAGTGTAAAATCATCGAAAGGTTTTCGAGTAAAAGAATCTAGTGCACTGGGTGCATTGAACTGGATCACAATGAAATACTTTATCTAGAACCGTCACCAGATATAAGTCTTTTCATTATCAGGACAATCGGAGAGTCTATCTAAATCCTGAGATAAATGATGGACTTATGGTTGCAAGTGTTATCATTTGAGCTATCAATGAGTACGATTATATAGCATAGTCTATCCTCGATAGTTTGGTGGTATTCATTTGTTAATCGATAGAGGACTTCATTTATAGATATGGACATCGTGGCTCCATTTGTTAAATGAGAGTATAATATCATCATACGGATGTTTTGAGGTATTGGATACTAAATCTCAACGTTGAGTTTTCAATAATGATTATTGAAGGCATGGCTTCTGGACAAGTCAAAATATCTAAGTTCAAAATGTGGTCATATGAGGAAATATGGTAACTTGGAGAGCTTAACTTGGAGAGCTATATGAGGTCTATGAGCTCTTGGCGATTACTGATATTATTCACGAGGATACACCATCTCCTATAAGATTGTCTAGGGTATGAATGAGAAACATCTCCTTATTCTATCTTTATTTAAGAGTTCAATTTTAGCCCTTTAGTGGAATGAGTTAAAATTAATAGATCGGACCTAAGTGAATCATTTGTTGATTGTGATTAGGTTATGTCTATTGAAGCTTAAATTTAGGTAGCCCACCAAGATCCACAATCCACACATACTTGCATGGATCACTTGATATATTCTACCGGACCAATTTATGGGTCCATCTAGAATTGCATTTAATATATTATGAATATAATATGTCTATTATTTATTTAATGGGCTGCACTATTATATTAATATATTAAAAGGAGACATGTAGGCTTGTTTCTTTTAGTAAGAATAAGTCTGGTTCACATGTGGGCTTTTATTTAAAGTCTAATGGATTAAATAAAATAAGAAAAATAATATTGGGCCCATATATATATGGTGTGGGTGGCAAGGCTAAATAAAATAGCCCAAGATATTATTTTATTTTATTGTTTTGATTAAATGGGAATTAATTAATTATTTAATTAATTAATAGTTTAAATCAAAATCTTTTCCTGATCAGTAAATTAAATACTATGTGTTGGATTAGGGTTGGAATTCTTTTAAGTGATAGGAGTCCTTATGTGGTAAGGATTAAGTCCACATACACTCCTTATTATACAAAGAATTCGGCCACCACTAGTCCTACAAGGGTTAGGATTCTTGAATTGATAGGAATTAGGGAAAAGGACAATTCCTTTTCAAGTAAGGAAATTAACCAACCCTAGATTTCCTATTCATTGAATTCGGCCAACCCTACTTGGTGAAGGAGAAAATTCGGCCAACCTATAAATATAAGGTTATGAATTTTTGGCCACCAGGAAGAAAAATAGAGAGAGTTTTTTGTTTGTTTTGAAAATAAAAAATCCTACTCTATACACATAGATTTTCGGCCAAGAGAGAAAAAGAAAATAAGTTCTCATTCGATAGTGCACTTACAAGCCTTTAACATCAAAAGGTTTTGTGCACACTTTCGATTTAGGGTTACGCGAGTTTCAATCATATTGATTGTGAATTCAAAAGTGACCGGAACTATTTTTTTTAGGATCTTGGTGTTTTACTATTGAAGATCAAGATCAGAAATTCCATACATCCATTCTAAGGTAAGCAATTCAAAGAAAAAGGGAGACCACGCTCCTAGGTGATTCACGTACGTGCTAGGATTGAAGATCTTACGGATTACCATCGACGTAAGTCAATCGGATCACGCGACAAGAGGTATTTAACTCTAACCGTATATTTGAGTTTAAGGTTCAAATCTTTAGAAAAATTTTAAACTATACGAAAATTATTTTTTCGCCTTCCGCTGCGGTTTTAAGCAATTTTTCCCTACAGCAACATCGTCCTTGATCTCTCTGTCAGAGTCTTCATCGACCAAATCCAGAGGGTATTCAGGTCGATTGGAGAACCCGGTCCCAATGGCCACCTTTCTATTCGACCGCCGGTGTTGCGGGTTTGGGGGAGAGTCATCGCTATTGAAGCTCTTTCGTGCCCGTTTTCTGTGGACGAGACTGGCAACCTCCTCGCCATCGACAATGGGATCGACGGAGTCATGGCAAGTTTTCGACATGGTAGAGTGAGGTCTACGAGGCCGACGAAAGAAAGGAGGATGAAGGTGTTTCTCGAGAGGAACTTTTTTCGTAGAGAGATTGAAAGTTGGATGGGGAGCACATTCAACTTGGCCACCCAAACTGGTGCCAAATGCCTATGCACTGTATCTCTATCCACTTTCCTCATTTGTCCACCTAGGTCCTTTCTGTAGGGAAAAGTTACTTTAAACCACAGTGGAAGGCGAAAAAATAATTTTCGTATAGTTTAAAATTTTTCTAAAGATTTGAACCTTAACCCTTTAATTAATTAAACTCAAATATACGGTTAGAGTTAAATACCTCTTGTTGCGTGATCAGATTGACTTACGTCGATGGTAATCCGCAAGATCTTCAATCCTAGCACATACGTGAATCACCTAGGAGCGTGGTCTCCCTTTTTCTTTGAATTGCTTACCTTAGAATGGATGTATGGAATTTCTGATCTTGATCTTCAATAGTAAAACACCAAGAGCCTAAAAAAATAGTTCCGGTCACTTTTGAATTCACAATCAATATGATTGAAACTCGCGTAACCCTAAATCGAAAGTGTGCACAAAACCTTTTGATGTTAAAGGCTTGTAAGTGCACTATCGAATGAGAACTTATTTTCTTTTTCTCTCTTGGCCGAAAATCTATGTCTATAGAGTAGGATTTTTTATTTTCAAAACAAACAAAAATCTCTCTCTATTTTTGCTTCTTAGTGGCCGAAAATTCATAACCTTATATTTATAGGTTGGCCGAATTTTCAGCTTCACCAAGTAGGGTTGGCCGAATTCATTGAATAGGAAATCTAGGGTTGGTTAATTTCCTTAGTTGAAAAGGATTATCCTTTTCCCTAATTCCTATCAATTCAAGAATCCTAACCCTTGTAGGACTAGTGGTGGCTGAATTCTTTGTATAATCAGGAGTGTATGTGGACTTAATCCTTACCACATTAGGACTCCTATCACTTAAAAGAATTCCAACCCTAATCCAACACATAGTATTTAATTTACTGATCAGGAAAAGATTTTGATTTAAACTATTAATTAATTAAATAATTAATTAATTCCCATTTAATCAAAACAATAAAATAAAATAATATCTTGGGCTATTTTATTTAGCCTTGCCGCTCACACCATATATATATGGGCCCAATATTAGTTTTCTTATTTTATTCAATCCATTCGACTTTAAATAAAAGCCCACATGTGAACCAGACTTATTCTTACTAAAAGAAAAAAGCCTACATGTCTCCTTTTAATATATTAATATAATAGTGCAGCCCATTAAATTAATAATAGACATATTATATTCATAATTATTAAATGCAATTCTAGATGGACCCATAAATTGGTCCGGTAGAATATATCAAGTGATCTATGCAAGTACATGTGGATTGTGGATCTTGGCGGGCTATCTAAATTTAAGCTTCAATAGACATAACCTAATCACAATCAACAAATGATTCACTTAGGTCCGATCTATTAATTTTAACTCATTCCACTAAAGAGCTAAAATTGAACTCTTAAATAAAGATAGAATAAGGAGATGTTTCTCATTCATACCCTAGACAATCTTATAGGAGATGGTGTATCCTCTTGAATAATATCAGTTATCGCCAAGAGCTCATAGACTGCCTATAGCTCTCCAAGTTACCATATTTCCTCATATGACCACATTTTGAACTTGGATATTTTGACTTGTCCAGAAGCCATGTCTTCAATAATCATTATTGAAAACTCAACGTTGAGATTTAATATCCAATACCTCAAAACATCCATATGATGATACTATACTCTCATTTAATAAATGGAGCCACGATGTCCATATCTATATATGAAGTCCTTTATCGATTAACAAATGAATACCACCAAACTATCGAGGATAAACAATGCTATATAATCGTACTCATTGATAGCTCAAATGATAACATCTTGCAACCATAAGTCCATTATTTATCTCAGGATTTAGATAGACTCTCTGATTGTCCTGATAATGAAAAGACTTACATCTAGTGACGGTTCTAGATAAAGTATTTCATTGTGATCCAGTTCAATGCACTAGATTCTTTTACTTGAAAACCTTTCGATGATTTTAGACTCATCATAACTCATTTGATCCCACTCAAATGCTAGTAAAAGAATTCTACAACTTTATCAAGATAGAGGTGCCCAACCTTTAACTTAAGTTGTGAACGTTATTCAAGACTAACTAAAGAATCGTGTCTATCTCATACATATTCGGATGTACAAACAATTCTTCATATCTCATAGTCTTTTGACCTTATGATTATTTACCTTGACAATTATAATTATAAATGCTATAAGATTTTACAGAATCAGAAATCACTTTATTTATATGAAAAGATTGTCAATTACAATATTACACTCTTGCTATTGAGCATAATCCTAGCAATCTCCCACTTGCGCTATAGCAAATGTGTCATATCTCTCATTCCCATGTTCTCTAGGTGCCCATCAAAACTCTTCTGAGGTAGAGCCTTTGTGAAGGGATCTGCTAGATTTTCTGCCGACGCGATTTTGGTAATCGTCGTCTCCCCTATGAACAAACAGCCTCCTTGGCAGCTTTGCATGCAGCTACATACTCTGCTTCCATGGTGGAGTCAGCAATACAAGTTGCTTGATACTCCAAATGACTGCTACTCCTCCAAGAGTAAACACAGATCCTGATGTGGATTTTCTAGAGTCAGAATCCGATTGGAAATCAGAATCTGTATACCCAACGGGGATTAAATCCCCTCCAGAGTATACAAGCATATTATCTTTCGTTCTCCTAAGATACTTGAAAATATGCTTGACTGCCGTCCAATGATCAGGACCAGGTTTCGATTGAAACCTGCTAACTATGCCAACACCAAAACAAATATCTGGTCTAGTACAGAGCATTGCATACATGAGACTTCCAACTGCCGAGGCATATGGAATTCTATGTAAGGATTATGCTCAATGGCAAGAGTGTAATATCGTAATTGACAATCTTCTCATATTAATAAAGTGAATTCTGATTCTTACAATTACTTATAGCATTTATTATTATAATTGTCAAGGTAAATAATCATAAGGTCAAAAGACTATGAGATATGAAGAATTGTTCATACATCCTGATATGTATGAGGTAGACACAATTCTTTAGTTAGTCTTGAATAACGTTCACAACTTAAGTTAAAGGTTAGGCACCTCTATCTTGTTAAAGTTGTAGAATTCTTTTACTAGCATTTGAGTGGGATCAAATGAATATGATGAGTCTAAAATCATCGAAAGGTTTTCGAGTGAAAGAATCTAGTGCACTAGGTGCATTGAACTGGATCACAATGAAATACTTTATCTAGAACCGTCACTAGATATAAGTCTTTTCATTAAACAGGACAATCAGAGAGTCTATCTTAATCCTGAGATAAATGATGGACTTATGGTTGCAAGTGTTATCATTTGAGCTATCAATGAGTACGATTATATAGCATAGTCTATCCTCGATAGTTTGGTGGTATACATTTGTTAATCGATAGAGGACTTCATTTATAGATATGGACATCATGGCTCCATTTATTTAAATGAGAGTATAATATCATCATATGCATGTTTTGAGGTATTGGATATTAAATCTCAACGTTGAGTTTTCAATAATGATTATTGAAAACCTGGCTTCTGGACAAGTCAAAGTATCCAAGTTCGAAATGTGGTGATATGAGGAAATATGGTAACTTGGAGAGCTATAGGCGGTCTATGAGTTCTTGGCGATTACTGATATTATTCACGAGGATACACCATCTCCTATAAGATTGTCTAGGGTATGAATGAGAAACATCTCCTTATTCTATCTTTATTTAAGAGTTCAATTTTAGCTCTTTAGTGGAATGAGTTAAAATTAATAGATTGGACCTAAGTGAATCATTTGTTGATTGTGATTAGGTTGTGTCTATTGAAGCTTAAATTTAGATAGCCCGCCAAGATCCCCAATCCACATGTATTTGCATGGATCACTTGATATATTCTACCGGGCCGATTTAAGGGTCCATCTAGAATTGTTTTTAATATATCAAGAATATAATATGTCTATTATTTAATTAATGGGCTGCACTATTATATTAATATATTAAAAGGAGACATGTGGGCATGTTTCTTTTAGTAAGAATGGGTCTGGTTCACATGTGGGCTTTTATTTAAAGTCCAACGGATTAAATGAAATAAGAAAATAATATATGGCCCATTTATATAAGTGGGGCGGCAAGGTGTATATATTAGCCTAATATATTATTTTGTTTCATTGTTTTAATTAAATAAGAATTAATTAATTTATTAATTAATTGTTTAATTAAGAAAAAAATCTTTTTCTGATCAAGAAATATATTTCCTAAAGTTATACTATTGGTAGTAGTATATTAAAAGTAAAAGACTTGTTTGATAAGAAAATAAATAATTAATTTTATTTATTTAATCAAATAAGAAGTCTTTTTATTTAGTCAATAAAAGAAAAAAAATATCTATGAGTTGGATTAAGTTTTGAAGTCTAAAGGTTGATGGAAATTAGGGTGCAACACAAACTCTTTTTGGTATGTGATTTGTGGTAACCCTAGTCCCATTTAGAGGAAGATTTCGGCAACCCTAAATAGAAGAGGAAGAAAAATTTCGGCCTACCTATATAATACCACATATAGAATTCGGCCACCCTAGTTGATTGATTGATTCAATTTTTCTTACTATTCTCAATTCATAGAAAAGTATAATTTTTATTCTACTAAACATAAAAGAGAGAAGAGATTATTCTTTAATAGTACACTGATTGCTTGTTCATCAATAAGCTTGTGTGTACAACATCGAATTAGGTTCACGCGAGTTTCGATCATTAGATTGAGAACTCAAAAGTGACTGGAATAATTTTTGTCTTCTTTTGATTGTTTTATGACTAACAAAAGAAAAAGAAAACTTTGTTCATCCATTCTCAGGTTTGCAATTCAAAGAAAAAGGGAGACCACGCTCCTAGGTGATTCACGTACGTGTTCGGATTGGAAGATCTCGCGGTACTGTTCACGATCACTGTTCACTAATCACTGTTCACGCGGGTACTGTTCACGGGCATCGGAAAAGATTTTGGGATTACCAATCGACGTAAGTCAATCGGATCACGCGTCAAGAGGTATTTATCTCTAACCGTATATATTTGAGTTTAATTAATTAAAAGGTTAAGGTTCAACTTTGAAAATTTTTTTAAAACCATACGAAATCTATTTTTCGTTTCTTCCGCTGCGTTTTATA
This sequence comes from Dipteronia sinensis, assembly GCA_033220585.1. Lineage (NCBI taxonomy): Eukaryota > Viridiplantae > Streptophyta > Magnoliopsida > Sapindales > Sapindaceae > Dipteronia > Dipteronia sinensis. Next base: position 20,152,734 of record CM065643.1, on the reverse strand, counting down.
TCGATTTTTCCCTACATTTTACTCATGAATTGCTCTTTATGCTCATTCTTAGGAACTTGTTCCTTAGAAAGTTTGATTCCATGCCTAAAAGGTAACATACCTTTCTTGGAATCTTGCATGGAAAACCTAGACAAGATTTTGTCTATGTATGAAGCTTGGGATAGTGCAATCGTTTTATTCTTTCTATCCCTTATTACTTGGATACCTAGAATAAAACTTGCTTCTTCTAAGTCCTTCATATCAAATTGTTTTACTAACCATTCTTTTACTGATGTCAATACTCCCACATCGTTTCCAATGAGTAATATATCATCTACGTAAAGAATAAGAAAAACCAACTTGTCACCTTTGATCCTTTTGTATACACAAGGTTCTTCAAGGTTCTGTAAAAATCCAAAACCTTTTACAGCTTGGTCGAACCTTATGTTCCAGGATCTGGATGCTTGCTTTAATTCATAAATTGATTTCTGCAACTTGCATACCTTTTCCATTTGGCCCTTTTCAATGAATCCTTCTGGTTGCATCATATAGATGCTTTCGTCAAGACTTCCATTGAGGAAAGCTGTCTTGACGTCCATTTGCCAAATCTCTAAATCTAAAGATGCTGCAATGGATAAGAGTATCCTAATGGATTTAAGCATGGCCACAGGAGAGAAGGTTTCCTCGTAATCGATACCTTCTTTCTGTGTGTAACCTTTAGCTACCAATCTAGCTTTAAAAGTTTCCACATTTCCATCCATACCTCTTTTCCTCTTGTATACCCACTTGTACCCAATGGGTTTTATCCCTTAAGGCAAGTCTACAAGGGACCAGACTTTGTTATTGAACATGGATTCAATCTCAGATTGCATTGCCTTTTGCCAATGGTGACAATCAACATCCTCCATTGCTTCCTTGTACGTGTAGGGATCATCGTCGTCAGGGAGATTCTCAACAGATTCTCCTAGACCGATGTATCTTTCAGGTTGGGTTTTAACCCTCCCACTACGACGAGGAATGGTAGGTTGTTGATTTTGTGTTGGAATGGAAATTACAATTGGGTTAGGTTGTGAAACCTCTTGTGGAATTGTATCTCCGGACATATCATTCAGGACAATTCTACTTTTGGGAACAAAATCATTCATATAGTCCTTTTCCAAAAATGTAGCATTTGTTGAAACAAACACTTTTAAATCCGAAGGACTATAGAAATAATATCCTTTAGTTCCTTTTGGATACCCCACAAATTTGCATGTTTCCGAACGGGACTCCATCTTTTCTGTCTTTCCTTTTAACACATGTGCAGGACAACCAAATATCCTTATGTGTTGTAAACTAGGCTTTCGCCCAATCCACAACTCATATGGTGTTCCAGGAACCGACTTCGATGGTACCATGTTTAGAATATATATTGCAGCTTGTAGAGCATATCCCCAAAAAGTAATAGGAAGTGTTGAATAACTTAACATAGACCTAACCATGTTCAAAAGAGTTCTATTTCTCCTTTCTGCTACCCCATTTTGTTGAGGTGTACCTGGTGCAGTAAACTGAGAAACTATCCCATTATTAATAAGATATTGCTGAAACTCACCAGATAGATATTCTCCACCACGATCAGATCTCAAGATTTTTATGCGTTTCTCAAGCTGATTTTCTACTTCAGCTTTGAATGCTTTGAACATGTCAAAAGCATCCGACTTATGTCTCATGAGATACACATAACCAAATCTTGAGTAATCATCTGTGAAGGTGATGAAGTACTGATCGGTCTATTTCTATACATATTTTAGGTCCCCATTTCCTATTATTTGTGCTTTGTTCTTGGGTGAAATTAGGTATTTTATGTGTTTGTTGAGCATTTATAGGTCACATTCCATGAAAGAGGTGTTAGAAGTTATTTTGAAGAAAAGGAGCAAAAAGCTGAATTTCGGCCAGTGCAGATCACCCGGATTGCGGGCCCCATATCTCTCTCCTCGGTTTGAATTGTGTGTTCTACCACCTATGGATGGAAAGCCCCAAAAGTCTAGTTTCCGGCGCACATTTTGGATCGCAATTCCAATATTCCTAGAAGAAGTTATGTACATTTTAGTATCCGATAGTCAGATCAGTCATAATTCCGTAAATAGTGACGGGATTTATTTTGCAAGTTGTCAGAACGGGAAATATTACCTTCTTGGACATGAGTGTGAGTCTTGGAAAGCAAGTTGACACCTAATCCTTATCATCCTTCAATAAGTAATCAATTTGAGTGGATTAGGAAAGAATTAAATCCCAAAAAGGTAGAGTTCCAAAGGGAAACCAATTTCCTTGTTGTTTAAGGACTTGGCTTATCATCTAAAGCCTATTTAAACCCCTGTGAACCCTAATTTTGGGAGAGAAGCCAAGGGAGGTCCCAAGCCACCAAGGGGGCTATCCCCCATCACTCCATCACCACACATCACCTCAAGACCCATCCATCTATTGTAGAAGAAGAAGACAAAGAAGACAAAGAAGAATTGGAGGAGCTCTTTGATGATCATCTCGGGTTTTCTCTACTCAATCTCTTTTCTTTTCTTTTCCCATGATGTGTAACTAATCCCATAACTAGGGAATCAATGTGAACCTTTTGTGAATGCTCATGTTTGGATTAATTATTAATTTATCAATTTAATTCTTGATTTATTCATTATGCTTAATTGCTTAATCCTCATTAGTTTTAATATTTATTCACACCATAGACCAAGGGTGGATAATTATTTGGCATGATTTTAGGGTTAAGACTATCTGAGAATTAGGGTTAGAGTATAGACCAAACCAAATCTTGATTAATGCTCTTTTGAATGAATGAATTTTATCTTTAGCATAGGCCAAGCAAAGTATAGAATTTGGTTCTTAATTCTTATGCTTAAAGGGTTTTCGATCACTGTTCACACCATAGACCAAGGGTGAATAGTGGTTGGGAGCACGTGACTCATCCCATGACCATACGGTAATAGTCACATTAAAGACAAAGAATGAACCCTAGAATTGATTAAATCTTGTTTACAAATTAATTTCATACATTGAGTGTTCATAATTGGGGATCATTGATAACCTAGTATTTCCTTCTCTTGATCACAACCATATTCTTTTTAATTGTTTTCTTAGCTTAATTTAATTTAGTTTTAGTTTAATTAAATCATTAACAAATCTTTGGTTACTTTAATTTAACTTTAATTAGAATTAGTTTTAATTAATAAATCTCTTTTCCTCGTGGGAACGATCCTTACTTGTCACTGTGCTAATCTTCACGATTCGTGCACCTGCGAGTGAGTATATTATAACATGATTTTTACACCATCAAGTACTCATATCCACCTTTAGCTTGAATGCTCATAGGACCACATACATCAGTGTGTATTAATCCTAAACATTCAGTGGCTCTTGCACCTTTGGTATTGAATGGCCTTTTGGTCATTTTACCTTCCAAACAAGATTCACAAGTTGATGGATCATCAACCTTTAAGTCACTTAAAGGTCCGTCACATACCAATCTTTTAATCCTATTAAGGTTAATGTGACATAGGCGTAAATGCCAAAGGTAGGTTTCATCTTTTGATAATTTTACTCTTTTATGATTATGTTCCGTTATTTCTGTGTCTAACGAGTGAGAGATATTTCTATGCAAAAAGAATAGACCGTTTTCCAATGTACCTTTGCAAACAATTTTGTCATTCTTACTAATAATAAAAGCTTTATTAAAAGTAACCGAATATCCAAATTTTTTTAAATAAGAAACTGAAATTAAATTCCTCTTGAATTGAGGTACATAATAAACGTCTATTAAATCTAAATGCCTACTAGAATCTATAATAACTCTAATATCTCCCACTGCACTTGCAGACACTAACGATCCGTTGCCCAAACGCAAATTGATTTCGTTCTTATTCAGCCTTCTCCTTTCTTGGAACCCCTGTAAGGAATAACAAACATGATTAGTGGCTCCAGAGTCTATGATCCGAGAATCTGTAGAATATGCCAGAAAACATGTTTCAAGATAATTAATATTACCTTCTTCCTTCTTGTTCTGAGACTTTGGGCAATTTCTATTCAATGTCCCTTTTCACCACAAAAGAAGCATTTCCCTTTGATCTTGGTTACTTTATTGGTCTCCTTCTTGGTAGGCCCAAGTTGCTTTTTCTTCTGTTGTTTCTTGACCTTCTGACGGGTCTTAACAGTAGCAACTTTACCAACCATATGAATCTCTTGACCTTTGCTTTTCACAAGGATCTTTTCAACGCTTTGAACATCTTACATCAAGCCCTACAAGGTGTATTCCTTTTTGTTCAAGGTGTAGTCCAACTTCAACTGATCAAAGGAATCTGATAGTGAGTTGACAACCATGTCAATTTTGGTCTCACCATCTATCTCAGCGCCATTTAATTCTGCAATATTTAGATGTGCTATGACTTTCATTATGTGATCTTTCACAGCCTGTCCAGGTTTCATCCTAAGATTCATAAAAGCAGTCACTGCCTCTCTCTTAGTCGTCCTAGACCTCATAGGCAAACATGTCTTCCAGAGACATCATGATATCAGCAGCAGACCCCATTCCTTCATGATGCTGTTGCAACACGTCGGAGATAGTAGCCATAATGTAACATTTGGCCATATCATCTGTGGTCTTCCACTGCTCATACTCATCTCTTTGCAAAATACTTGATTCATTATTAGGAGCAGGTGGTTTAGGAGTAGTTAGAACAAACTTATGTTTTTCACTTTGCAGCAACAACCCAATTTTCCTTTTCCATGTGACATAATTATCTCCAGTTAAAGTGTTATCTTTCAGGATGTTCATAAGTGATGGGGTCATGATTTCTGAATAAAACAAAAAGCATATATAAGTAAATAATCATGATAAAGCACTTTCGAATATTTATCTTGAATTAATTAAATAACTCAATCGTGAAAAATTCAACGGTGATCCAACGCCCATAAATGTTACGCCTCCTTCGGGAGTTCGCACCATTTACTAGTTGGACTAGGTCCCACCTAATTGTTAACATAACAACTAGCGTTTTCAATTTTAGCCTTGCAATTTTATTAACAAGAACTCTCGGGAGGATATTAATAAAATTATATTGAGTGTATTACCAAGATATCGACCCTCAATTTTCTCTCACGAAAATCCCTCCTCTGGGAGTAGATCTCGTTTGAGTCAATTGTCTAGTCTATCCTTGTAAAGAAGTATTTTGCTAAACTCCATTTATGGACGCCCCTCGAGGGGATTACCAATAAATAATAAAGCTCAACTAACCTTGGAGGCCATAGGTGTTCTAACACACCTTCTCCCACTCAATTATTTAAGGCGTGTGATTAAATTCCAAAGAATGATTTTACCAAGTTATCTAGATGCCAATTAGATACCTAAATCATTCAATGCATGTTCATACCAAAAGAGATATATGAGTGGCACTCCTATTCTATATGACATCTTATCATACAATAACAAATATTGTAATATTTATACATAAAAATAAATAGCCACAATTTTGGTCCATCCTAGAAAAGCATGTAAATTACAATTGTACAGAATACAAAAAACTCCTCTCTTGGCGAACAAGACTTCAAGCGACCATCTCGCGAACGTAACTCGCGCGCCCGAAGATCACCAAGCAGCCCATGCGCACACCTAGCCCATGCAAGGGCATGAGCTGCAGCATGGCCAGCCCATGCATGGGTTGCGCGCACTGCTGCACCGCAACAAGCGCAGCTGCACGCTTGGTTGCGTGCGCGCTTGTTGTCTCGGTGCGCGCAGGTGCCAACCTCGGTTCCGGATGCTCCAATTTCTTCAAATCTTCGAGTCTTCGAATCTTGAATATATTACAACTTATTTTATACAATAAAATACTGCAGAAATATTTTTTTTTATTTTTTATTTTTATTTAAACTACTGCAGTATTTTTTACAAATAAAAAACTGCACTTATTTTTTAGTACAATAAAAAACTGCACTAAATTTTAATACAATAAAAAACTGCAGTATTTTTACAATAAAAGTAATAAGAACTTAGCAACTACCAAGAAGGAATTATGGCGATAATAGACCACCCTTCTTGTTACTATTCTGAAACAAAAAATACATTGAAATTCTAGGACCAAAATTGAGCAATAACAATTCACTTTATAACAACATATATAAATCCATACATTCCACATGTAATTATATATGCGAATATCTAGAGTGCCATCTCTTTCTAAAAAATGCATAATCACAATAAAAAGAAATAGATTCTCGTATATATAGGTTAATTAATTAAGGGTAAAACCAAGGCTCCGATACCAATTGTAGGGAAAAATTGCTTAAAACCGCAGCGGAAGGGGAAAAAATAATTTTCGTATAGTTTAAAATTTTTCTAAAGATTTGAACCTTAACCCTTTAATTAATTAAACTCAAATATACGGTTAGAGTTAAATACCTCTTGTCGCGTGATCCGATTGACTTACGTCGATGGTAATCTGCAAGATATTCAATCCTAGCACGTACGTGAATCACCTAGGAGCGTGGTCTCCCTTTTTCTTTGAATTGCTTACCTTAGAATGGATGTATGGAATTTCTGATCTTGATTTTCAATAGTAAAACACCAAGTGCCTTAAAAAATAGTTCCGGTCACTTTTGAATTCACAATCAATATGATTGAAACTCGCGTAACCCTAAATCGAAAGTGTGCACAAAACCTTTTGATGTTAAAGGCTTGTAAGTGCACTATCGAATGAGAACTTATTTTCTTTTTCTCTCTTGGCCGAAAATCTATGTCTATAGAGTAGGATTTTTATTTTCAAAACAAACAAAAATCTCTCTCTATTTTGCTTCTAGGTGGCCGAAAATTCATAACCTTATATTTATAGGTTGGCCGAATTTTCTCCTTCACCAAGTAGGGTTGGCCGAATTCATTGAATAGGAAATCTAGGGTTGGTTAATTTCCTTACTTGAAAAGGAATTATCCTTTTCCCTAATTTCTATCAATACAAGAATCCTAACCCTTGTAGGACTAGTGGTGGCCGAATTCTTTGTATAATAAGGAGTGTATGTGGACTTAATCCTTACCACATTAGGACTCCTATCACTTAAAAGAATTCCAACCCTAATCCAACACATAGTATTTAATTTACTGATCAGGAAAATATTTTGATTTAAACTATTAATTAATTAAATAATTAATTAATTCCAATTTAATCAAAACAATAAAATAAAATAATATCTTGGGCTATTTTATTTAGCCTTGCCGCCCACACCATATATATATGGGCCCAATATTATTTTTCTTATTTTATTTAATCTATTAGACTTTAAATAAAAGCCCACATGTGAACCAGACTTATTCTTACTAAAAGAAAAAAGCCTACATGTCTCCTTTTAATATATTAATATAATAGTGCAGCCCATTAAATAAATAATAGACATATTATATTCTTAATATATTAAATGCAATTCTAGATGGACCCATAAATTGGTCAGGTAGAATATATCAAGTGATCCATGCAAGTACGTGTGGATTGTGGATCTTGGCGGGCTATCTAAATTTAAGCTTCAATAGACATAACCTAATCACAATCAACAAATGATTCACTTAGGTCCGATCTATTAATTTTAACTCATTCCACTAAAGAGCTAAAATTGAACTCTTAAATAAAGATAGAATAAGGAGATGTTTCTCATTCATACCCTAGACAATCTTATAGGAGATGGTGTATCCTCGTGAATAATATCAGTAATCGCCAAGAGCACATAGACCGCCTATAGCTCTCCAAGTTACCATATTTCCTTATATGACCACATTTTGAACTTGGATATTTTGACTTGTCCAGAAGCCATGTTTTCAATAATCATTATTGAAAACTCAATGTTGAGATTTAATTTCCAATACCTCAAAACATCCATATGATGATACTATACTCTCATTTAATAAATGGAGCCACGATGTCCATATCATAAATGAAGTCCTCTATCGATTAACAAATGAATACCACCAAACTATCGAGGATAGACTATGCTATATAATCGTACTCATTGATAGCTCAAATGATAACACTTGCAACCATAAGTCCATCATTTATCTCAGGATTTAGATAGACTCTCCGATTGTCCTGATAATGAAAAGACTTATATCTAGTGACGGTCCTAGATAAAGTATTTCATTGTGATCCAGTTCAATGCACCCAGTGCACTAGATTCTTTTACTCGAAAACCTTTCGATGATTTTAGACTCATCATAACTCATTTGATCCCACTCAAATGCTAGTAAAAGAATTCTACAACATTATCAAGATAGAGGTGCCCAACCTTTAACTTAAGCTGTGAACGTTATTCAAGACTAACTAAAGAATTGTGCCTACCTCATACATATCCGGATGTACAAACAATTCTTTATATCTCATAGTCTTTTGACCTTATGATTATTTACCTTGACAATTATAATTATAAATGCTATAAGATTTTGCAGAATCAGAAATCACTTTATTTATATGAAAAGATTGTCAATTACAATATTACACTCATTGCTATTGAGCATAATCCTAACACTTTCAACCCATATTTGTTTAACCCTTGGTGGGTTCATCCTAGATCCAACTCTACTTGCTTTGAACCTTTGGAAACAAAAGCAATAAGCCTTAGTGTGCCCTCTTTTGGCACAAAAGTAACAAGTAACAGGACGGTTAGGGAAACTCCCTGTTCGATTGTTAGCGTGGGCCCCTTTTTATTGTCCGTATCCGAGGGATTTGACATTGTTTTCTATCACAACTAGTTGCTCAATCAAATCACACTCCTTGACCTTGGCCCGCTTCAACTCATCTTCTTTTGTGCTCAACCGTTCTTGCAATTCTCTTACCGCTTTTGCGGACTCCTCTACACCTAGTTGAAGTTTCCTTGTCCTTCTCCTATTGTCTTCCTCAAATTCTTCTGAAAGTTTTGCCAACTCTTCTAGGTTCTTGGAGACTAACTCCTCTTTGGTGGCAAGCTCCACTACTTGCTCCTGTAAACCATTGTTCACTGTTGAGAGATCATGCAATTTCTTCTTCAACTATCCATTTTCGGTCTTAAGCAAATAAACCTCCAGTTTGAGCTTTGTGTTGTTTTGCTCAAGCTCACCTAATTGTTTGAAGATTTTAGTACTGGATTCCTCCTCTTCAAATTTTTACTCTTGCCTTTCCTTAATGCAGTCTTGGTTTCCCAATTCCATCTGCTTAACTCCCTCAAAAGGTTGCACAAGGGTGAGCACCCGGCTTCTTTTCTTTCTGGAATTTAGTGCCTCCAAGACCAAACAATCTCTGACTTGGCTTGTTCCAGGGGATGTTACCTTGAAGTTAACACTTTTACCTCCACAACTGAAGGAAATGTCCCTAGAACAAATATCAACTACCATACCCGTTGTGGCCATGAATGACCTCCCCAAAAGTAGTTTCCAGTCCCTACCACTAGATTCTCCTCGTATGCAATTCAACACGACAAATTCTACCGGCACCATCAAACCGTGCACATTCACGTAAACTTCCTCCACAATACCAACTGGGGTGATGGAAGAATTGTCCGCCATAATGAGAGTCTGGGAGGTAGGCTTGATCGACTGAATCTTCAACTGTTCGTATACCTCTAATGGCATCATATTGATGCTAGCCCCCATATCAAGCACTGCTCCCATCTTTGATGAACTCTTAATTTGTACCTCTATGACGAAACTTCCGGGGTCCTCAAGTTTAATAGGTAAGTTTATGCCACTTCCCCTATCTTTATTAACTGTGACCTCTACCACGCTTCCCTCAGTTTCATCAACTCCCAACTGGACAACCTGTAACACGTTAACATGTTCATCGGAGCTTGATGCCTTCTCCTTGTTCTTGACCAATGCATCAAAAATCTGTGCCAACTGAGTTTTCATCTTCTTCAGTGACGCTCCATGACTATTTGCTCTCTGATCATTGGACTGCATGTAAGCTGACATTCGTTGATCAGAGGCATGCAAGGTGTTCTTGAGAGCTTCTGACCCGATACCAACCGTTTTGATCACTGTGCTCACTATCTCCTCTAGAGACTTGTCCTTTGGTTGGCTAGCGGAAGCTTGGGAATTAAAGTTGGGTGGTGGGTTACTACTTGAACTTCCCCATTGATTGTTATTGTTTGCCCCTCCTTGATTGTATCTATTGTACCCACGGTTTTGGTACCCTTGATTATTGTTTCCAGCTTGGAAATTGTTGTTGCCACCTTGGTAAGTGTTGTTGCCACCTTGGTAAGTTGTTGCTCCTAGGTGGTTGTTGTTGGACCACGACAAGTTTGGGTGGTTTCTCAACCTTGGATTATATGTGTTTGAATATGGGTCATTCCTTGGCCTTGGGAATTCCCTAAGGGCTTGGGCTTGCTCTTCTTGCCAGAAATGCCCTTCTCCTCCTTCTATCTCCCCCATGACTTGACTCACTCCTCGGGAGGACCTTGGTTTTCCGGTTATAAGCTCGTTGATCGATTGGAGTTCTTTGTTCATTCTGCACATCTGAATCTGAACTTGGGTATCCTGACCCACTTCTATTCTTCCACCCCTTCTCACATGTGATGTCCTCTACCGTGAGTTCTGGGCAATCTTCTCCAAGATGTCATACGCCTCAACTGCCCTCTTGTCTGCTATTGTACCTCCGCACGCATTGTCCACTAGCATTTGTGTTATTGGTGAAAGTCCACTATAGAAGGAATTAACCTTCAACTCAGGGTGGTATGTATGCGGTGGCATTTGTGCTAACAACAAGTTGAACCTCTCCCATGCCTCATGGAATGGTTCACCGTCCTCCTTAACAAATGATGCTATCTTGAACCTTAGGTCCTTTGCTTTCTGCGACGGAAAATGCTTGTTGAAAAAGACCTTGCACACCTAACTCCATGTCACCAGCGATCCTGGCCTCAAGTTCATGTACCATGTCATGGCGGCATCTTTCAGACAATACTGGAAACACCTGAGATGAAGCTGCTCTCTTGTCAATACTGCTTGGCGAGCCATTACCGGGAAGGTTTCTAGGGTGGCTCCATACTGCTTCATAAATTGGAGGCAATCCCCGGTAATCAGCCCACTAAACGATGGTAGGAGGCTAATGTGCATAGTCTTCAACTCATACTGCCTTGTTACATCATCCAGTACTATGGCAGTGGGCACATTACCTACAAACGGGAGAGTGTACTCACCCATGGTGAGACCTAGCTGTTCATTCCCATGTACACTTCCCTCATGCTCTCGAGCCTGCTGCTCATTCTGATTCTGATCGTTCATGTCTTCCCTATTCTGCCTAGGGTAATCCATAGGAACACCGACGTCCATGTTTCCCTCTAACTGACCGATCCTTCTACCCAACTGATTGATGTTATCGATAACTAGCAACACTGTTCCTCTTAACGATCTTCTTCCGTGCATATACCTAGAATCCTAAAATTTCACAACAAATAATGCACAACGTAAACGAGAAACAAACAGGGTAGATCAAAATGTTACTAGACTAACTATTGTCTATGCAAAACTAATCAAACTAAACATGCCGCTCCTTGGCAGCGGCGCCATTTGACAGAACATTTTTCTTAGTGTTGTTTTAAAAAGATCAATCCGTTAACAATATTTGATAAAACCTCACAAGCCTAAATTAGTTTGAAAACATAAATATAGTGGCAAGTGGGGTATCGTCCACAGGGAGCAGAGTTAGCTAAATTAGTTATTGCTAAAGTAATGATATGTATATATATAATATCGAAACATGAGTTGGTGAAAATGTAGGTGGTGAATTACACTACAAATAACACTAAATTAATTATGCAAACTAAATTAAAGGGGAAATGGAATGAAGGATATATATAGATGATGGAAGCTAAGAAGTTGATGGATATGAAAGTAAATACTGGGCAATGCAACAACCTTGTCAATAGCACGACTATTCAAGGTAACCGACCTAGGATGTGTAGAGTCGGTTATTTATCCTTAGAAGGTGGCCAACCTAGGATGTATAGTGCAGACCACCTATTAGGGATTAATCCATTGTAAACTACCAACCTTGGATGTATAGAGTTGGTTGTTTATCGGATTCTAGAAATGAAGCTCGTCTATCTAACAATGACTTAACCGATTACACATAGTCACCCTAGGATGTATAGTGATGACTTCTAACTCTCTCACAGGTTCCGACCTAGGATGTATAGTGCCGGAAACTCGATCGAGGTTAGATTCAAACCGCGGTTTTAGAGTCGGAATTCATGACTTTCCGTCCATTCATTATAGCATTAAACAACTAAATAGGATGTATATCTAGATGCAATACTCAAACATAATACAAAGACATCTTGTAAGAGGATGTATCTACACAAGAAATCAATGATAAACAATCACAACAAGAATAGATCAATGAAAGATAGACATGAATATCAATATAATATCAAGTTTATTTACAAGCCCAATATTCAACTAACTACTCCATCAACCCCTTAGAGGGGATTTAGCTACTCATTACAACTAGGAAACTAAGAGAAAGGAAAGAGAAAGAACCCTTGGAGAACATCTCCTTCCTTGAAGTGGCTCCAATCTCCTAACTTCCTTGAAGTTGAGTAGAGAATGTGAGGATGAGAGAGAGAGAGAGAGAGATTCTAGGTCTAAAAGTGTTTAACCTCTGCAAAACGGAGTCAAAGGCTCCCTAAAACGTTTCTATACTTTTCTATTTATACAAGATACAAAAAATAGGTCACTTAAGCTTTGAAAATCAAACTGGCGCGCTCGGAGTGCGGGTGGAGTGCGGGTGAATTACCCGCACTGTATGGGTTGCCTTCATCTTCAGTTCTCGGATCAGGGTAATTGTGCGGGTGGAGTGCCGTTGAATTACCTGCAGTTCACCCGCACTTGTAATCGCACTGTGATCGCACTTGAATCGCACTTCCCTGTCAGGTGCAAAATCTACCTTCTGTCTTGAGCAACAGTGCAGGTAGAGTGCGGTTGGATGACCCGCACAGTGCCCGCACTCTAATGTCAGGTACAACTCTGCTCTTCTGTTCTTGGTGACAGTGCGGGTAGAGTGCGGTTTGATGACCCGCACAGTACCCACACTCTAACGTCAGGTGCATCTTCAACTTCTCTGGTTTGGCATTAGTGCGGGTAGAGTGCGGTTGGATGACCCGCACAGTACCTACACTTTATCATCAGGTGCAACATCAGCTTCTCTGGTTTGGCATTAGTGCGGGTGAAGTGCGGTTGGATGACCCGCACTGTACCCGCACTTTATCTCTTCACTTGCATCCTGTCCCGGCTATGAATATGAGTACGGCTGGAGTGCGGTCAGAGTGCGGTTGCGACCCGCACTTGACCCGCACTGGACCCGTACTGTAGAGCTGTTTGTACTCCTTTGCCTTTACTTTTGCCCTTTTTCTACCGGAATCACTGCAATATGCTTCCAAACCTATCTTTGCATCATTTCCTACAAATATGCACAAAACAACCCATCAAAGATACAAAAACGCATGAAAACAGAACATAAGGTAAGGATCTGAGGGCCTAAATATACTACATATTTGGCTCGATCAATATATAGAAACCCTAGACAAAACTATATCATTTTGGGCTTGGGAATCAAAATCCCGTCAATACTGCTTGCCGGACCGCGGCTCGGGTAAGTGCCCAGACCGCAGTACATGTAGCGGTGCACTGTCTGGACAATATCGCTGCGGGGACCGCTGTGCATGCAAAGCACAAGCCGTGGTCTAGGCAGCAGGGGCCTACTGAAGTATACCGCGGTATAGACTACTGCGCATACAAGTGAACAGACCGTGGTCTTTAACGCATGCACCTTCTGGAACCAACCGTTGTTGGGACCACGACGGAGGCAGGTGCCAGCAAGCGACCTGCACCGCGGTAAAGAGGAAAATCCTCTTTTCCAGGCAGACTCAACACACTAATCTAATATGCAAAAATGTGCAAGTGTGGAGTGTGATGAATGGCATACAATGCATCATTTAATATCATGTAATCAAGAATGTAATTCATGCAAGTGAGTGTGTGCAACTAAAATCTCTTCAAAAGAGTCAAGTCAAGTAAACTACCTCTCTTGAAGCTCTTTGGGATGACCGAAAGCATATCTTCGAGAAAACTACATTTGGAGAACCTATGCTACCCGTTACATAAACATCCCCAATGTGATTTGTCATGAAATAAGCTAATCATAAAAATTGAGGTTCTTACAAAGAGTTCACCATCGTCTGAGTATAAAAGGGACCCTGCATGAATTCCCTATACACCACCATTGTATCGACTACTATGTATGTCAATTTTCGCCATGAATGTACCGATACCAAATGGTACCCCTCTCACTGTGACCTACTAGGACTCAGTTTGTATTAATGAAAGCTCTCTAGAGCACCTCTCGAGATACATAAATATAAAGAAGGGTTTTTCTCCCTTCCAATGGATACTACCTGAGGGTTTTTCAGCATGTGATCAATCGTGATGCTTTTTCCCCCGAGGTCAGTCCACCACTACTAAAAGAGTTGTCATTCTCCCATCTATCTCCTTTTCATGAATGCATGCAGGCATGCTAGGCACCAACCATGCTGGTCCTAGCTGTCATGTACCTCTCCTGGCTCATTATCTAGGTCGGGGGAATATTAAAGGCTCCTAGAGAGGTGACTAGGTACCAGGATCAGAAACCAAGACCGGGTACTAGCCCACTGCACCAGATGGGAGGGATGGCTATTCTCCTACCATGGCATCTATCTCGCTTCCACCTTACCAGAACCACGGTACAAAGTACCTACCCCCAGCTGCGACCTCCGGGGTAGAGGGTTGAGGGTGTTAATTGAAATTTCCCATCTTGAGCAAATTTTTCGTTAACACTTTTTGGCACCGTCCGTGGGAAGCTCACCGACATGGCTTCCTTTGTAGGGAAAAATCTATATAAAACGCAGCGGAAGAAACGAAAAATAGATTTCGTATGGTTTTAAAATTTTTCTCAAAGTTGAACCTTAACCTTTTAATTAATTAAACTAAAATATATACGGTTAGAGTTAAATACCTCTTGACGCGTCATCCGATTAACTTACTTCGATTGGTGATCCGTAAAATCTTTTCCGATGCCCATGAATAGTACCCGTGTGAACAGTACCCGCGTGAACAGTGACTACGAACAGTACCCACGTGAACAGTGATCGTGAACAGCACCCGCGTGAACAGTGATCGTGAACAGTACCCCCGCCGTGAACAGTGATCGTGAACAGTACCGCGAGATCTTCCAATCCGAACACGTACGTGAATCACCTAGGAGCGTGGTCTCCCTTTTTCTTTGAATTGCAAACCTGAGAATGGATGAACAAAGTTTTCTTTTTCTTTTGTTAGTCACAAAACAATCAAAAGAAGACAAAAATTATTCCGGTCACTTTTAAGTTCTCAATCTAATGATCGAAACTCGCGTGAACCTAATTCGATATTGTATACACAAGCTTATTGATGGACAAGCAATCAGTGTACTATCAAAGAATAATCTCTTCTCTCTTTTATGTTTAGTAGAATAAAAATTATCCTTTTCTATGAATTGAGAAGAAGAAGAAAAATTGAATCATTCAATCAACTATCGTGGTGGCCGAATTCTATATGTGGAATTATATAGGTGGCCGAAATTTTGCTTCCTCTTCTATTTAGGATTGCCGAAATCTTCCTTTAAATGGACTAGGGTTACCGCAAATCACATACCAAAAAGAGTTTGTGTTGCACCCTAATTTTCATCAACCTTTAGACTTCAAAACCTAATCCAACTCATAGATATTTTTATTCTTTTATTGACTAAATAAAAAGACTTCTTATTTGATTAAATAAATAAAATTAATTATTTATTTTCTTATCAAACAAGTCTTTTACTTTTAATATACTACTACCAATAGTATAACTTTAGGAAATATATTTCCTGATCAGAAAAAGATTTTTTTCTTAATTAAACAATTAATTAATAAATTAACTAATTCTTATTTAATTAAAACAATGAAACAAAATAATATATTAGGTTAATATATACACCTTGCCGCCCCACTTATATAAATGGGCCATATGTTATTTTCTTATTTCATTTAATCCATTGGACTTTAAATAAAAGCCCACATGTGAACCAGACCCATTCTTACTAAAAGAAACATGCCCACATGTCTCCTTTTAATATATTAATATAATAGTGCAGCCCATTAATTAAATAATAGACATATTATATTCTTGATATATTAAAAACAATTCTAGATGGACCCTTAAATCGGCCCGGTAGAATATATCAAGTGATCCATGCAAATACGTGTGGATTGGGGATCTTGGCGGGCTATCTAAATTTAAGCTTCAATAGACACAACCTAATCACAATCAACAAATGATTCACTTAGGTCCAATCTATTAATTTTAACTCATTCCACTAAAAAGCTAAAATTGAACTCTTAAATAAAGATAGAATAAGGAGATGTTTCTCATTCATACCCTAGACAATCTTATAGGAGATGGTGTATCCTCGTGAATAATATCAGTAATCGCCAAGAGCTCATAGACCGCCTATAGCTCTCCAAGTTACCATATTTCCTCATATGACCACATTTCGAACTTGGATACTTTGACTTGTCCAGAAGCCATGTTTTCAATAATCATTATTGAAAACTCAACGTTGAGATTTAATATCCAATACCTCAAAACATCCATATGATGATATTATACTCTTATTTAATAAATGGAGCCACGATGTCCATATCTATAAATGAAGTCCTCTATCGATTAACAAATGTATACCACCAAACTATCGAGGATAGACTTTGCTATATAATCGTACTCATTGATAGCTCTAATGATAACACTTGCAACCATAAGTCCATCATTTATCTCAGGATTAAGATAGACTCTCTGATTGTCCTCTTTAATGAAAAGACTTATATCTAGTGACGGTTCTAGATAAAGTATTTCATTGTGATCCAGTTCAATGCACCTAGTGCACTAGATTCTTTTACTCGAAAACCTTTCGATGATTTTAGACTCATCATATTCATTTCATCCCACTCAACTGCTAGTAAAAGAATTCTACAACTTTAACAAGATAGAGGTGCCCAACCTTTAACTTAAGTTGTGAACGTTATTCAAGACTAACTAAAGAATTGTGTCTACCTCATACATATCCGGATGTATGAACAATTCTTTATGTCTCATAGTCTTTTGACCTTATGATTATTTACCTTGACAATTATAATAATAAATGCTATAAGTTATTGTAAGAATCAGAATTCACTTTATTAATATGAGAAGATTGTCAATTACAATATTACACTTTTGCCATTGAGCATAATCCTAACAATCTCCCACTTGCTCTATAGCAAGTGTGTCATATCTCTCATTCCCATGTTCTCTAGATGTCCATCAAAGCTCTTCCGAGGTAGAGCCTTTGTGAAAGGATCCGCTAGATTTTCTGCTGACGCGATTTTGGTGATTGTCACGTCTCCCTATAAATAATTTCCCTCAAAAGGTGATACTTCCTTTCAATGTGTTTACCTCTTTTATGACTTCTTGGTTCTTTCGAATTAGCCACTGCACTACTGTTGTCACAGTGTATAGTCATCTGCTTATTCGCACTAGGAACCACTTCTAAGTCAATCAAGAATTGGCGGAGCCAAACAGCCTCTTTGGCAGCTTCGCATGCAGCAACATACTCAGCTTCCATGGTGGAATCAGCAATACAAGATTGCTTGATACTCCTCCATATGACTGCTCCTCCTCCAATGGTAAACACAAAACCTGATGTGGATTTTCTGGAGTCAGAATTCGACTGGAAATCAGAATCTGTATACCCAACGGGAATTAAATCCCCTCCAGAGTATACAAGCATATAATCTCTAGTTCTTTTGAGATACTTGAAAATATACTTGACTGCCTTTCCAATGATCAGGACCAGGTTTCGATTGAAACCTGCTAACAGCAAAACAAATATCTGGTCTAGTACAGAGCATTGCATACATGAGACTTCCAACTGCCGAGGCATATGGAACTCTACTCATGAGTTGCTCTTCATGCACATTCTTAGGTGCTTGACCCTTAGAAAGTTTGATTCCATGTCTAAAAGGTAACATACCTTTCTTGGAATCTTGCATGGTGAATCTAGACAAGATTTTATCAATGTATGAAGCTTGGGATAATGCAATCGTTCTATTCTTTCTATACCTTATTACTTGGATACCAAGAATATAACTTGCTTCTCCTAAGTCCTTCATATCAAATTGTTTTGCTAACCATTCTTTCACTGATGTCAATACACCTACATCGTTTCCAATGAGTAGTATATCATCAACATAAAGAATGAGGAAAACCAACTTGTCGCCTTTGATCCTCTTGTATACACAAGGTTCGTCAGGGTTTTGAATAAATCCAAAACCCTTTACAGCTTGATCGAACCTTATGTTCCAGGATCTGGATGCTTGCTTTAGTCCATATATGGACTTTTGCTACTTGCATACTCTTTCTTCTTGGCCTTTTTCAATGAATCCCTCTGGTTGCATCATGTAGATGCTCTCGTCAAGACTTCCATTAAGGAAAGCTGTCTTGACGTCCATTTGCCAAATCTCAAGGTCTAGAGATGCTGCAATGGATAAGAGTATCCTAATGGATTTAAGCATGGCCACAGGTGAGAAGGTTTCCTCGTAATCGATACCTTCTTTCTGTGTATAACCTTTAGCTACTAGTCTAGCTTTAAAGGTTTCCACCTTACCATCCATACCTCTTTTCCTCTTGTATACCCACTTGCACCCAATGGGTTTTATCCCTTTAGGCAAGTCTACAAGGGTCCAGACTTTGTTATTGAACATCGATTCAATCTCGGATTGCATTGCCTTTTGCCAATGACGACAATCAACATCCTCCATAGCTTCCTTGTACGTGTAGGGATCATCGTCGTCCGGGAGATTCTCAACAGATTCTCCTAGACCGATATATCTTTCGGGTTGTGTTCTAACCCTCCCACTACGACGAGGAATGGTAGGTTGTTGATCTTGTGTTGGAGTGGAACTTACAATTGGGCTGGGTTGTGAAACCTCTTGTGGAATTGTATCTCCTAACATCTCATTCAGGACAATTCTACTTTTGGGCACAAAATTATTCATATAGTCCTTTTCTAGAAATGAAGCATTTGTTGAAACAAATACTTTTAGATCAGAAGGACTATAGAAATAATATCCTTTAGTTCCTTTTGGATACCCCACAAATATACATGTTTCCGAACGGGACTCCATCTTTTCTATCTTTCCTTTCAACACATATGCAGGACAACCAAATATCCTCATATGTTGTAAACTAGGCTTTCGCCCAGTCCACAATTCATGTGGGGTTTTAAGGACAGATTTAGAAGGTACATCGTTTAGAATATATATTGCCGTTTGTAGAGCATATCCCCAAAAAGAAATAGGAAGTGTTGAATAACTCTACATTGATCTAACCATCTCTAAAAGAGTCCTATTTCTCCTTTCTGCTACCCCATTTTGTTGAGGTGTACCTGGTGCAGAAAGATGAGAAACTATCCCATTATCAATAAGATATTGCTGAAACTCTCCAGATAGATATTCTCCACCACGATCAGATCTCAAGATTTTTATACGTTTCTCAAGCTGATTTTCTACTTCAGCTTTGAATGCTTTGAACATATCAAATGCATCCGACTTATGTCTCATGAGATACACGTAACCAAATCTTGAGTAATCATCTGTGAAGGTGATGAAGTACTCATATCCACCTCTAGCTTGAATGCTCATAGGACCACATACATCAGTGTGTACTAGTCCTAAACATTCAGTGGCTCTTGCACCTTTGGTATTGAACGGCCTTTTGGTCATCTTACCTTCCAAACAAGATTCACAAGTTGGTAGATCATCAACCTTTAAGTCACTTAAAGGTCCGTCACATACCAATCTTTTAATCCTATTAAGGTTAATGTGACCTAGGCGTAAATGCCAAAGATAGGTTTCATCTTTTGATAACTTTACTCTTTTATGATTAAGTTCCCTTATTTCTGTGTCTAACGAGTGAGAGATATTTCTATGCAAAAAGAATAAACCGTTTTCCAATGAACCTTTGCAAACAACTTTGTCATTCTTACTAATAATAAAAGTTTTATTAAAAGTAACCAAATATCCAAACTTATTTAAACAAGAAACTGAAATTAAATTCCTCTTGAATTGAGGTACATAATAAACGTCTATTAAATCTAAATGCCTACTAGAATCTAAAATAACTCTAATATCTCCCACTACACTTGCAGACACTAACATTCCGTTGCCCAAGCGCAAATTGACTTCATCTTCATTCAACCTTCTCTTTTCCTGATACCCCTACAAGGAATAACAAACATGATTAGTGGCTCCAGAGTCTATGATCCAAGAATCAGTAGAATCTGCCAGAAAACATGTTTCTAGATAATTAACATTACCTTCTTCCTTTTTTTTTCTAGGACTTTGGGCAATCTCTTTTCCAATGTCCTGCAAGGTGTATTCCTTTTTGTTCAAGGTGTAGTCCAACTTGAACTAATCAAAGGAATCTAACAGTGAGTTAACTATCATATCAATTTTGGTCTCACCATCAATCTCAGCACCATTTAGTTCAGCAATATTGAGATGTGCTATGACTTTCATCATGTGATCTTTCACAGATTGTCCAGGTTTCATCCTAATATTCATAAAAGCAGTCACTGCCTCTCTCTTAGTCGTCCTAGACCTCATAGCAAACATTTCCTCTAGAGACATCATTATATCAGCAGCGGACTCTATTCCTTCATGTTGCTGTTGCAACACGTCGGAGATAGTGGCCATAATGTAACATTTTGCCATATCATCAGAAGTCTTCCACTGCTCATACTCATCTCTTTGCATCACATTAGATTCATTATTAGGAAGGGGTGGTTTAGGAGTGGTCAGAACAAACTTATGTTTTTCACTTTGCAGCAACAACCCAATTTTCCTTTTCCATGTTACGTAGTTATCTCCAGTTAAGGTGTTATCTTTCAGGATGTTCATAAGTGATAAGGTCATGATTTCTGATTAAAACAAAAACATATATAAGTAAATAATCATGATAATAGCACTTTTAAAAATTTATCTTGAATTAATATAAATAATTCAATCATAAAAATTCAACGGTGATCCAACACCCATAAATATTACGCCTCCTTTGGGAGTTCGCACTATTTACTAGTTAGACTAGGTCCCACCTAATTGTTAACATATCAACCAGCGTTTTTAATTTTAGCCTTGTAATTTTAATTAACAAGAACTCTTGGGAGGATATTAATAAAATTACATTGAGTGTGTTACCAAGATATCGACCCTCAATTTTCTCTCACGAAAATCTCTCATTGGGGAGTAGATTTCGTTTAAGTCAATTGTCTAGTCTATCCTTGTAAGGAAGTATATTGTTAAATTCCATTTATGGACGCCCATTGGGGGGATTGCCAAAAATAATAAAACTCAACTAATCTTGGAGGCCATAGGCGTTCTGGCACACCTTCTCCCACTCAATTATTTAAGGCGTGTGATTAAATCCCAAAGAATGATTTTTACCAAGTTATCTAGATGCCAATTAGATACCTAAATCATTCAATGCATGTTCATACCAAAAGAGATATATGAGTGGCACTCCTATTCTAAAATGTCATGTTATCATACAACAACAAATATTGTAATATTTAAGCAAAAATTAAATAGCAACAATTTTGGCCCATCCTAGAAAAGCAAGTAAATTACAATTGTTAGGAATACAAGATCTTCAGGTGGCCATCAACCATACGCTCATCCCTCGGCCTCCTCCCATGGACGTGCACAGCCCACAACCCCACAAAGGGGCTGCCTTGCGTAGCCCATAAGGCCACACAAGGCTGCCGTGCGCAGCCCACCAAGGATTGGGCTTGCCATGCGCAGCCCTATCCAGTCCTAGGGTGCGCACGGTGCTCGTTCTCAGTTCCGGTTGCTTCGTTTTTCTTCGTGTCTTCGAATTTTCAATACCCGAATACATTACATCATATTACGAAAAAATTACTGCAGCAAATTTTATTTTTTTTTTACTGCAGTAAGATTTACAAAAAAAAAAAATACTGCACCTGATTGCAAAAAAAATACTGCACTTATTTTACATAAAAAAAAATAAAACCCTAGCAACTACCAAGAAGGAATTATGGAGATAATAGACCATCCTTCTTGTTACAAATCCGAAACAAAAATTACATTGACATTCTATGACCAAACTCGAGCAATAACAATTCACTTTATAAAACATATATAAATCCATACATTCAACATGTAATTATATATGCGAATACCTAGAGTGCCATTTCTTTCTAAAACATGTATAATCACAATAAAAAAGAAATAGATTCACGTATATATACGTTAATTAATTAAAAGGTACAACCAAGGCTCTGATACCAATTGTAGGGAAAAATCGATATAAAACGCAGCGGAAGAAACGAAAAATAGATTTCGTATGGTTTTAAAATTTTTCTCAAAGTTGAACCTTAACCTTTTAATTAATTAAATTCAAATATATACGGTTAGAGTTAAATACCTCTTGACGCGTGATCCGATTGACTTACGTCGATTGGTAATCCGCAAAATCTTTTCCGATGCCCGTGAACAGTACCCGCGTGAACAGTGATTGTGAACAGTACCCGCGTGAAAAGTGATCGTGAACAGTACCCCCCCCCCCCCCCCCCCCCCATGAACAGTGATCGTGAACAGTACCGCGAGATCTTCCAATCCGAACACGTACGTGAATCACCTAGGAGCGTGGTCCCCCTTTTTCTTTGAATTGCAAACCTGAGAATGGATGAACAAAGTTTTCTTTTTCTTTTGTTAGTCACAAAACAATCAAAAGAAGACAAAAATTATTCCGGTCACTTTTGAGTTCTCAATCTAATGATCGAAACTCGCGTGAACCTAATTCGATGTTGTACACACAAGCTCATTGATGGACAAGCAATCAGTGTACTATCAAAGAATAATCTCCTCTCTCTTTTATATTTAGTAGAATAAAAATTATCCTTTTCTATGAATTGAGAAGAAGAAGAAAAATTGAATCATTCAATCAACTATCGTGGTGGCCGAATTCTATATGTGGAATTATATAGGTGGCCGAAATTTTGCTTCCTCTTCTATATAGACTAGGGTTGCCGCAAATCACATACCAAAAAGAGTTTGTGTTGCACCCTAATTTCCATCAACCTTTAGACTTCAAAACCTAATCCAACTCATAGATATTTTTATTCTTTTATTGACTAAATAAAAAGACTTCCTATTTGATTAAATAAATAAAATTAATTATTTATTTTCTTATCAAACAAGTCTTTTACTTTTAATATACTACTACCAATAGTATAACTTTAGGAAATATATTTCCTGATCAGAAAAAGATTTGTTTCTTAATTAAACAATTAATTAATAAATTAACTAATTCTTATTTAATTAAAACAATGAAACAAAATAATATATTAGGTTAATATATACACCTTGCCGCCCCACTTATATAAATGGGCCATATATTATTTTCTTATTTCATTTAATCCATTGGACTTTAAATAAAAGCCCACATGTGAACCAGACCCATTCTTACTAAAAGAAACAAGCCCACATGTCTCCTTTTAATATATTAATATAATAGTGCAGCCCATTAATTAAATAATAGACATATTATATTCTTGATATATTAAAAACAATTCTAGATGAACCCTTAAATCGGCCCGGTAGAATATATCAAGTGATCCATGCAAATACGTGTGGATTGGGGATCTTGGCGGGCTATCTAAATTTAAGCTTCAATAGACACAACCTAATCACAATCAACAAATGATTCACTTAGGTCCAATCTATTAATTTTAACTCATTCCACTAAAGAGCTAAAATTGAACTCTTAAATAAAGATAGAATAAGGAGATGTTTCTCATTCATACCCTAGACAATCTTATAGGAGATGGTGTATCCTCGTGAATAATATCAGTAATCGCCAAGAGCTCATAGACCGCCTATATCTCTCCAAGTTACCATATTTCCTCATATGACCACATTTCGAACTTGGATACTTTGATTTGTCCAGAAGCCTGACAGGACACGTTTTTCCCTTATGTCGTTTTAAAATATCAGTCCGTCAATAATATTTTAAGAAACCTCACAAAGCCTAAATCAGTTTGCAAACATAAACATAGCGGCAAGTGGGTGTCGTCCACAAGGAGCGGAGTTAGCCAAATTAGTTAAAGCTAAAGCAATGGTATGTATATATATATAATAGCTAAACATAAATTGGTGAAAATGTAGATTGTGAACCAACTCTAAATAACACTAAATTAAATATGTAAATAAAATGAAGGGGGAATATGGAGTGAAGGATATATAGATGATGGAAACTAAGGAGTTAATGGATTCGACAGCAAATACTGGGCAATGTAACAAACTTGCCAATAGCACGGCTCTTCAAGGTAACCGACCTAGGATGTATGGAGTCGGTTATTTATCCCTAGAAGGTGGCCAACCTAGGATGTATAGTGCGGACCACCTAATAGGGATTAATCCTTGTAAACTACCAACCTAGAATGTATAGAGTTGATTGTTTACCGGATTCTAGAAATGAAGCTCGTCTACCTAACATTGACTCAACCGATTACAAATAGTCACCCTAGGATGTATAGTGATGACTTCTAACTCTCTCACGGATTCCGACCTAGGATGTATAGTGCCGGAAATACGATCGAGGTTAGATTAAAACCGCGGTTCAAGAGTCGGAATTCATGACTTTCCGTCTATTCTTTAGAGCATTAAACAACTAAATAGGATGTATATCTAGATGCAATACTCATACATAATACAAAGACATCTTGCAAAGATCATGTATCTACACAAGAAATCAATGATAAACATTCACAACAAGAATAGATCAATGGAAGATAGACATGAATATCAATATAATATCAAGTTTATGTACAAGCCCAATATTAAACTAACTACTCCATCAACCCCTTAGAGGGGATTTAGCTACTCATTACAACTAGAAAATCAGTAGAGAGGAGAAAGGAATAACCCTTGGAGAACATCTCCTTCCTTGAAGTAGCTCCAATCTCCTAACTTCCTTGAAGTTGAGTAGAGAATGTAAGGATGAGAGGTAGAGAGAGAAACTAGATCTAAGAATGCTTAATCTATCCTAAACGGAGTCAAAAGCTCCTTAAAACGTTACTATACTTTTCTATTTATACTAAATACAAAAATAGGTCTTTTAAGCTTTGAAAATAAGACTGGCGCGCTCGGAGTGCGGGTGGAGTGCGGGTGATTTACCCGCACTGTATGGGTTGCCTGCAACTTCAGTTCTCGGATCAGGTCATTAGTGCGGGTGGAGTGCGGTTGAATTACCCGTACTTGACCCGCACTTGGCCCGCACTTGGCATCGTACTGTGACCGCACTTCCCTCTCAGGTGCAAAATCTACCTTCTATCTTGAGCAACAGTGCGGATAGAGTACGGTTGGATGACCCGTACAGTACCCGCACTCTAATGTCAGGTGCAATTCTGCTCTTCTGTTCTTGATGCAAGTGCGGGTAGAGTGCGGTTCGATGACCCGCACAGTGCCCGCACTCTAATGTCAGGTGCGATTCTGTTCTTCTGTTCTTGGTGCAAGTGCGGGTGGAGTGCGGTTTGCTGACCCACACAGCACCCGCACTCTAATGTCAAGTGTCTGAGCAGCTTCTCTGGTTTGGCATTCTGCCTCGGCTATGCACATCAGTGCGGCTGGAGTACGGCTGGAGTACGGTTGTGACCCGTACTGGACCCGTACTGGACCCGTACTGGACCCGCACTGGACCCGTACTGTAGACCTGTTTGTGCTCCTTTGCCTTTGCTTTCGCCCCTTTTCTGCTGGAATCACCACAATATGCTTCCAAGCCTGTCTCTGCATCATTTCCTACAAATAAGCACAAAACAACCCATAAGAGACACAAAAACGCACGAAAACAGAACATAAGGTAAGGATCTGAGGGCCTAAATATAGTATATATTTGGCCGGATCAAACACCCCCAAACCAAACCTTTGCTCGTCCTTGAGCAAATCTATTCAAAACAGTAAGACGCCAGCTGAAAGTAATTTCTATATACCTAAACAATACATCAACAATGTCGCAAGTCCCATGTGTGATATGATACAAATAGATGTGATAGAGAGGAGAAAAACATATGCACAAGATCAAGAGCAATTTGGAGACACCCAAGGGAGGCTCATACGAACACGAATCCCACACCTAAAGGCATTCATGAATTTAGGACTACTTACTCCCATACCTTGAACATAATTCTCTTCAATTCTAAAGCTCACATGGATTCCCTCGTTTCTTTCCTCAAGAGTCCTAAGTTCCACACAACAAGTATGCAAAGAAGATTTTGCATAAGATTTAAGCAATGAACTATCCTAGGAACGAGTCACCATGCCATGGATGCGAAAGATCGTGCTTCAACCTACATTCCCAAACTAGACTTACATGGATCAAATAGGGCTTTTCAACCGGTTATAGTGTGGCTGTGGGGTTGAATGAGTTTACACAAAAAATATGGAAATTTAGGAGTTCAAACTCACCAATCATGCTAGAATATATCCCTACTCCCACACCATGTTCTTTTCTTGCTTTAAATGCAACCCTCTAGGAAACCATTTAACCCACATTTTGCCCTCAACGTTTGCATTCCGTTTGGGCGTTTTTAGCATAAAACACTCTCATTATGGCACTTCAAGTACAATCTTTCTTTAAATTTTTCTTTTAACAATTTCCAAATAACAATGTTGTACTCCATTTGAGTTGTTACCATTCTCCCTTTCTTAGGCATTTAGAGTGCATAACTTACCCTTTCCTTTCATATTTTCAACATCTATCTCATTTTACCCACTGTGGGACCATTTTAACCCTTTTTCTCACTACCATTTCCCATCCTAACATGATTAGTACAAGGGTAGGCATGTGTTTAGGCTATTGGGTATATGGTTGAATGTGGTACCAAATGAAAGGGTAAGTGTTTGGCCTCAAATCGGCTTTGGAACACACAATATGGTAAGTAGTGTTTAGGCTATAGAGGTATATCAATAAACATGCATTCCCTACTATCACTTCCATAACCATCTAAAAAGGGAATGAAAACATCCATCACGCATTCACAAAATAATGCAAGTCCTATGGCACATGACATACATGACGAGAGGCGTGTTTAAGAATAATCAATAATGCACTCAGAAAACGCACTTTCATGCTTGTGTTTGTGATCTCACGGGTATCTCCACTATTAGAACAAGACATGGGAACAATGAGTCCCCAATACTTCATACCAACGGGTGGGACTAACCCATGATGGTGCAAGCTAAGCCTCAAGTGGCACCAAACTATATCACAAGGTCAGAGCACATATAAGAAACTCGTCAAAAACACACTCTAGAGGCATCATACCCATACTGGATTACAGTTTGAAAAATGGACAAGCGACAAAATTGAAAAATTGGACACTAAACTGTACACGGCGGACACTAAACTGTACACGGCGGAGGCGTGATGCACCTGTTGGGGTTTTTGCCCTAAAGCCTGTAATATGTAAATGTTATTTGAACATAAATAAAAGAAGTAGTATATTCATTCATTTTGTGTCATACTTTATATAACATGTGCACTAAACATCCAAAATTGCCGGATGTAATTTCGAACTGAGTATATGAGTGTCATATATAGATGGTTTCAGTTTGAAACGAGCAATTTAAAGAGTTTGTAGATAGCAAATAAAGCTGGGTACTTTATTTGTGGTTAATCTACAGCTGCGGTCCATTTCGTAGTGTACGGTGATCCTATCCTGGATCATTCATATGTAGATATGAGAATGGAGGCACCTTGTATGATGTGATCATATAGGACTGGGCCATGATCTATATGAATCTCTCACTAAGATCCGTTTAACGATGAGATTCATATATATCAACTTATGATGGCTATATATGGGTGATCTTAATCCTGAGTGTCTTATCGACTCCTTCAGGTTAGATCGTGGTCTTTGATATACCATGGGTGAGGTCGGAGTTGCATTCCCGATCAATATACTCCGTATGTTGGGATCGCGGTTTGGCTTGTGGCTGGGAAGGTTTGTACACAATAGTGGAATCCACTCCTTCTTGTGAGAAGTAGATGGTAGTTCCCTTAAGGATTGATTCGGGGCTTGAACAATATGAGCGCTCTCCTAATTCCGTAAGGAATGTAGGATTTATTGTTCATTAGAGAATCAATGGTACTTAATGGAAAGATATTATTAGAGGGGTATAACGGACATTATGACCCAGCTCTAATTATGAACTACTTGTAGAGGATTATACCATATGTAATAGCTATATCGATGGACACCGAGAGTTATTGGTTTGTGTAAAAACGTCTACAGTTGAGAGAGTGCAGCTTCGGATTTTTAGTGGAATAACACCGAAGTTAATAATCATGAAATATTAATTAAAGAGTTTAATTAATAATTTTCAAGGATTATTGGAGCTCAAAATACTGTGGGTCCATAAGGTCCCCTTGCTAGCCCGATCGATTTAGGTAACAAGGGTCACGATTAATTAATTGGATTGTCCAATTAATTGTGTTACGAAAGTGACACGTATTAATTCAGGAATTAATTGAATAATGGGATTATTTAATTAATGAATAATGGTGATTAAATAAATTAAATAATAAGATTATTTAATTATGTTGTTAATCACTAAATGGAGGGTGTTAGTTGATATTTGATTTTGAATAAAATAAGATAATATGATTATTTTATTTTATTAAATTAAATATTTAAAATTGAATTTGAAATGTTTGAATTCAAAAATTAAATATTTAATTAATTTTAAAAGGATATAAGATATCTTTCTAAAATTTTAAAAATCAAAATATAGATTTCGGTTGTTTTTTTGAAATATATATGAGATATGTATTTTAATTAACAATATAATAACCGAATGAAAGATATTAAAAGTAATTAGATTACATTTGAAAAGAGAGATAGATGAATGTCATCGTGAACAGCAAACGTGCACACCAAAAAGAAAAAAAACAAACAAAAGAGAGAAAAAGCTATGGTGTGGTGAGACCACAAGTGCTGCACTCCTAGAGTTTGTTTTGTGCGTGTATTCTTCTCTTCTTCCTCCATACAGGTCCTGAATATCGTGACGCGCTCACACGCTGTTACCAGTTCCGGAAGACAGCGAGGAAGATCACGTGGTTCAAATCAGGAGCAGTTCGTATCAAAGTGAAAGAGCCTCCTACGTAGGTATGAAAAATAAATTTCTTCACTTTATTATTGTATTTGATTATTACTGTACAAATGGGTTAGATTAATGATTGCATTAAAAAATTTTAAAACCTTCCGTTGCGCAATCTGTAACCCTAGAATCCAACAATTGGTATCAGAGCCAATTTTTGTACAGTATAATCGAATTCGATTACTCCTGATATGTATGAATGTGTAGGCACATATTTTTTGATGAGTGTATGATGTTTTTTTTTAATTAAATTGTTTAATTTAAAAAACATGGTTGATCGTAATTTTTTATGGTGTTGTGGATTTAGAGTGTTTCAGGGTTGTATAATATATATATATATATATATATATATATATATTTTACTGTTGTATTATTAAAAAAAAATTAAAAAGAAGACCTGGTAGCTCACGAACTGCGCGCATCGCAGACTAGTGCTGCCTCCACCAGTGCATGCATCCACGTAGCGCCTACCAGCGCACACCAGCACACATGCCATCAGCACCCTTCCATCTGAGCGCATCGCAGACAAGCGCATGCCATCAGCGCCCTTCCAGCGATGAGCGCATGCAGTCCGTCAACGCCTACCAGCGATGCAATCCCACGCAGCCCATCAGCGCTTCAGCGCTCCACTACCAACGTGACTGCGCGCATCCAGATCAGTGATGCTACCGGTGCACATGACCTGAAGAGATTGGAAGTTTTGGAAATTACAAGAAGACCAAGGGATGCCTTGGGAATATTTTTTGTAATTAGATTCCAATTTTTAGGTTAAATAATCCACAACACTCGGTCAACTCATGTATGTTTTAATTATTTGATGATTAAGCATTGCCATGCATATACATGTCATTTAAATTAATTGTGCCTACACATATATATATGTTGATATATCATACATGCATTATAGCCATTTATATTATGTGTTTATTTTTTTTTAATTTGATTAAAATGAGTTATTCACATAATTGGCTATATTTAATGGGATTAGTTTTTTAGGAGTAAAAACTTGGTAAATCTCATTAATTACTAATCTTTTTATTAAAGAGTTTTAATACTTAGATTAGTAGGGTCCTTAATATATATATTAGGATTAATTTGATTAAGCTCCTAATAATTGGACCTAATAATGTGTTTAGTTTTAATAGTTAAAACTTGGTAAATACACATTTAATAATAATTCTAGTCTTAGTAAACAGTTTACAAAGATTTGAATTATCACTAATGAACTAAATTTTTTAAGTGTTAAAAATCAATTTAGTTTATTAGTTATTGGAATAGGATTCTAATATTTTGTGATTAATGCACTTGACGTTTAGTTAAAATTAGCCGTTTAATCTAGTTTAATCTAGGTGCATTAATATTAATTGAAAACCCTTAATATAAAATAGTGAGTGGGAGAGGGATATATGACATTATATCCCGCGGTCTCCATCATTAGTTCAACACCGTGAGATTCGAGTGGGGCCCCGTGACGGCTTTGTTTTCGTCCTCCCTAAGGAGGGTTTCCATAAGAATCAATACCAAGGTTGACTTCCTAACAAATAGGATTTCGGAGGGGATTTCGGGATTGACCGACCCTTAGGCGGCAATTCTCGAGTTAAACTCTTGAGATCTGAAATGATGGGTTACACTCACAAGGTTTTAATTAAATTGGTTAATTAAAAACCTGACCTAATAAACGATGGTTGAATGATATTGGCATAAGAGTTATTCTGGTATATCCTTTGACTGAGAAGGTCTCGATCCAACATGCAAGAATTTGACCGACCCTAAGGTGGCACTTACTTGTGGTATGTTAGATTGTCGTGGCATAGAAACATTGTTTTTAGGGTTGTTCTTGTTCATTAAACATTTTCAAGCATCATGTTTAATTTTATGCCGAACATTCGCACATGTTTAGAATGTATGACTGAATGAATCCTTAATTTATGTTTTTTCAGCCATGTCATCTGCACTATTACAAATACTTTCAAACGATAAATTAACTGGGGATAACTACACAAAATGGAAACTTAACATTAATGCAATACTGGTCACCAAAGACCTCAAGTTTGTGCTTACGGAGGAATGTCCTCCGGTGCCTACTGCCAATGCCACATGAACTGTTCGTGAGGCATACCAGCGATGGGTCTCATCTGATGAGAAGGCCTGAACATATCTGTTAGCTTCTATGACAGACGTGCTTGTCACAAAGCACGAAGCAATGACTACAGCATTCGAAATTATGGAGTCATTGCAAGCTATGTTCGGGCAGCCCTCAGAGCAAAAGCGACATGAAACTGTTCGTTCCGCTATGCTCGCTCGCATGAAGGAAGGTACATTAGTTCGAGAACATGTCCTGAGCATGATGTCCTACTTCAACACGGCAGAAGTCAATGTCGGGGCCATTGATGAACCCAGTCAAGTGAGCATCATACTGACGACTCTTTCGAAGAGTTTCGATCAGTTTAAGAACAACTACGGGATGAACAAGTTAAGGTTCAGTCTCACAGTTGCTCAATGAGCTCGCTACTTTTGAGTCCATGACCAAGGACAGCAAAAGTAAGACCGGTGAGGCAAATGTTGCCAAACCATCTTCCTCCAATAACAACAAGAGGAAGAGGTCTACTGGGAAGGCGAAGGGTAAGCCCAAACCCAAGAAAGCCCAAAGCAAAAAGAAAGGCGCCTCCATCGACAAGAGCAAAGGAAAATGTTTCCATTGCGACAAGGTCGGACACTGGAAGAGGAATTGTCCTCAGTATCTGGAGGAGGTGGCCAAGAAGAAGAAGAAAGGTAAATATGATTTACTTGTTCTTGAATGTTGTTTAGTGGAAGATTATTCTTCACCTTGGATTGTTGATTCGGGGGCCACTAACCATGTTTGTTCTTCTTTGCAGTGGACTGATTCTTGGACACAGCTAGAGGAGGGAGCCTTCTCCATGCGTGTGGGGTCGGGGGATGTCGTGTCGGCCAAAGCAGTGGGAGCAATAAGATTGCAATTTTGTAATAATAATAGTTTTTTATTATTGAACAATGTTTTTTATATTCCTGGATTTACACGGAATTTGATTTCCGTTTCTAAGTTGTTAGAACAATTGTATTCTGTTTCTTTTAATAATAAGTTTGTTATTATTGGAAAGAATGGTCTGAATATTTGTTCATGAATTAATGAAAACAATTTGTATGTGTTAAGACCATTAATACATACTACACTGCTTAACACCGAAATGTTTAAGGTTAAAAAACCAAAAACTAAACGACATAAGATTTCTCCAGAAAACGAAATGTATCTCAGGCATCTAAGGCTTGGTCATATCAACCTTGACCGGATAGACAGACTAGTAAAAAGTGGACCTTTAAGTGAGTTAAAGGTTGGAACCTTACCTGTCTGCGAATCCTGTTTAGAAGGTAAGATGACTAAGAGACCTTTTACTGGAAAAATGCTTAGAGCTATAGAGCCACTAGAACTCATACATACAGACGTCTGCGGACCGATGAATGTTAGAGCTAAGGGCGGCTATGAGTATTATGTCACCTTTATAGATGACTACTCAAGATACGGATATGTCTACCTAATTCAACGAAAGTCGGAAACATTTGAAAAGTTCAAAGAATTCCGAGCTGAAGTTGAGAATCAATTAGGTAGGACTATCAAGTCTCTACGATCAGATCGTGGAGGTGAGTACCTTGACCAAGAGTTTGAAGACTTCATGGTCGAGCATGGGATAGTTTCCCAACTCATAGCTCCTGGTACACCTCAGCAAAATGGTGTAGCGGAGAGGAGAAATAGAACCCTGATGGAAATGGTAAGATCTATGATTAGTTTCTTATCATTACCAAATTCCTTCTGGGGATATGCGTTACAAACAGCGGCATACATTTTGAATGTAGTGCCATCCAAATCTGTTCCTAAGACTCCCCTAGAGTTGTGGAATGGTCGTAAAGCTAGTTTGCGACATTTCCGCGTATGGGAGTGTCCAGCACACGTGCTGAAGAACAGAACCGGAAAGCTAGATCCCAAGTCTGTGGTCTGCTTGTTTGTAGGATACTCCAAGGAGACCAGAGGTGGATACTTCTATAGTCCTGAAGATAACAAAGTATTTGTATCAACAAATGCAACGTTTCTTGAGGATAACTATATACGTGATCATAAACCTCGTTCTAAAATTGTATTAAATGAGTTGGAGCCTGGTGAGACCAATACTCAGTCAACTAGAGTTGTTAATCCATTAACATCTGAAAGTCAGATAATTCCTAGTCAGGATACACTACCACCTAGACGAAGTGAGAGGGTTGTGAGACAGCCTGAATGCTATTTGGGTGTAAGTGAGGGAAAAGATCTTGTCTCTGCTGATAGTGTGGATGATCCATTGACATTTAAGAATGCAATGGAAGATCCTGATAAAGAGGAATGACTTAAAGCCATGAATCTCGAGATGGAGTCTATGTACTCTAACTCAATCTGGGAACTTGTAGACTTACCGAATGGGGTAAAACCCATAGGACGTAAGTGGATCTACAAGAGGAAGAGAGGAGTAGACGGGAAGGTAGAGACCTTCAAGGCAAGGCTAGTGGCTAAGGGTTATACCCAGAAAGAGGGGGTCGATTATGAAGAGACCTTATCGCCAGTAGCCATGTTTAAGTCTATTCAGATTCTCTTATCCATTGCTGCATATTTAGATTATGAAATTTGGCAAATGGACGTCAAGACTGCATTCTTGAATGGCAATCTTGATGAAAGCATATACATGATGCAACTAGAGGGATTTGTGTCTCCAGATCAAGAGCAAAAGGTTTGCAAGTTGCAAAGGTCAATTTATGGACTTAAGCAAGCATCTAGATCTTGGAACATAAGGTTTGATGATGTAATCAAAACCTATGGCTTCGACCAAAATGTTGATGAGCCTTGTGTCTACAAGCGCATCATTGACAAGAAAGTAGTTTTCTTGGTCCTATACGTAGATGACATCCTACTCATTGGGAATGATGTAGGAGTGTTGTCTGATGTAAAGGGCTGGCTGGCTAGCCAATTCCAAATGAAAGATTTGGGAGAGGCGAGTTATGTTCTAGGGATCCAACTTATAAGGGATCGTAAGAACAAACTCATAGCATTGTCTCAGGCATCATATATCGACAAGATTCTTATGCGATTTTCGATGCAGAACTCCAAGAAAGGTAATTTACCTTCTAGACATGGGGTTCACTTGTCTAAGGAACAGTGTCCTAAGACACCTCAAGAAGTTGAGGATATGAGACGTGTGCCATATGCATCAGCAGTAGGTAGTCTCATGTATGCTATGTTATGCACGAGACCGGACATCTGCTATGCAGTGGGAGTAGTCAGCAGGTACCAGTCCAACCCAGGATTATATCATTGGGTTGCTGTCAAGACTATTCTCAAGTATCTTCGGAGAACGAGAAACTATATGCTAGTGTATTCCGGACAGGATTTGATCCTGTTAGGATACACAGATTCTGATTTTCAGTCAGATAGGGATTCTAGAAAATCCACGTCTGGATCAGTATTCACCTTAGGTGGTGGAGCCATTGTGTGGAGAAGTATAAAGCAATCTTGCATTGCTGACTCCACCATGGAAGCCGAATATGTAGCCGCTTGTGAAGCTGCTAAAGAGGCTGTTTGGCTCCGTAAGTTCTTGAGTGATCTGGAAGTTGTTCCAGATCTGGATAAGCCCATCACACTTTATTGTGATAACAGTGGTGCTGTGGCTAATTCCAAAGAACCAAGAAGCCACAAGAGAGGGAAGCATATAGAGAGAAAGTATCATCTCATTATAGAGATAGTGCAGAGAGGAGATGTGATCGTCACCAAGATAGCCTCACAAGACAATCATGCTGATCTATTTACGAAGACCTTACCGGCTAAAGTGTTTGAAGGTCACCTAGAAGGTCTAGGGTTACGAGACATGACTCACATGCTTTAGTGCAAGTGGGAGATTGTTGGGGTTTTTGCCCTAAAGCCTGTAATATGTAAATGTAATTTGAACATAAATAAAAGAAGTAGTATATTCATTCATTTTGTGTCATACTTTATATAACATGTGCACTAAACATCCAAAATTGCCAGATGTAATTTCGAACTGAGTATATGAGTGTCATATATAGATGGTTTCAGTTTGAAATGAGCAATTTAAAGAGTCTGTAGATAGCAAATAAAGCTGGGTACTTTATTTGTGGTTAATCTACAGCTGCGGTCCATTTCGTTGTGTACGGTGATCCTATCCTGGATCATTCATATGTAGATATGAGAATGGAGGCACCTTGTATGATGTGATCATATAGGACTGGGCCATGATCTATATGAATCTCTCACTAAGATCCGTTTAACAATGAGATTCATATATATCAACTTATGATGGCTATATATGGGTGATCTTAATCCTGAGTGTCTTATCGACTCCTTCAGGTTAGATCGTGGTCTTTGATATACCATTGGTGAGGTCGGAGTTGCATTCCCGATCAATATACTCCGTATGTTGGGATCGCGGTTTGGCTTGTGGCTGGGAAGGTTTGTACACAATAGTGGAATCCACTCCTTCTTGTGAGAAGTAGATGGTAGTTCCCTTAAGGATTGATTCGGGGCTTGAACAATATGAGCGCTCTCCTAATTCCGTAAGGAATGTAGGATTTATTGTTCATTAGAGAATCAATGGTACTTAATGGAAAGATATTATTAGAGGGGTATAACGGACATTATGACCCAGCTCAAATTATGAACTACTTGTAGAGGATTATACCATATGTAATAGCTATATCGATGGACACCGAGAGTTATTGGTTTGTGTAAAAACGTCTACAGTTGAGAGAGTGCAGCTTCGGATTTTTAGTGGAATAACACCGAAGTTAATAATCATGAAATATTAATTAAAGAGTTTAATTAATAATTTTCAAGGATTATTGGAGCTCAAAATACTGTGGGTCCATAAGGTCCCCTTGCTAGCCCGATCGATTTAGGTAACAAGGGTCACGATTAATTAATTGGATTGTCCAATTAATTGTGTTACGAAAGTGACATGTATTAATTCAGGAATTAATTGAATAATGGGATTATTTAATTAATGAATAATGGTGATTAAATAAATTAAATAATAAGATTATTTAATTATGTTGTTAATCACTAAATGGAGGGTGTTAGTTGATATTTGATTTTGAATAAAATAAGATAATATGATTATTTTATTTTATTAAATTAAATATTTAAAATTGAATTTGAAATGTTTGAATTCAAAAATTAAATATTTAATTAATTTTAAAAGGATATAAGATATATTTCTAAAATTTTAAAAATCAAAATATAGATTTCGGTTGTTTTTTTGAAATATATATGAGATATGTATTTTAATTAACAAAATAATAACCGAATGAAAGATATTAAAAGTAATTAGATTACATTTGAAAAGAGAGATAGATGAATGTCATCGTGAACAGCAAACGTGCACACCAAAAAGAAAAAAAACAAACAAAAGAGAGAAAAAGCTATGGTGTGGTGAGACCACAAGTGCTGCACTCCTAGAGTTTGTTTTGTGCGTGTATTCTTCTTTTCTTCCTCCATACAGGTCCTGAATATCCTGACGCGCTCACACGCTGTTACCAGTTCCGGGAGATAGCGAGGAAGATCACGTGGTTCAAATCAGGAGCAGTTCATATCAAAGTGAAGGAGCCTCCTACGTAGGTATGAAAAATAAATTTCTTCACTTTATTATTGTATTTGATTATTACTGTACAAATGGATTAGATTAATGATTGCATTAAAAAATTTTAAAACCTTCCGTTGCGCAATCTGTAACCCTAGAATCCAACAGCACCCCCAAACCAAAACTCAACAATGTCCCCATTGTTGGAAAGAATAAGCATAATCGCAATAAATGGTGGAATGAGGGATCAACACCCCCAAACCGAATCTAGACATACATTCGACCAAGCTCATTCATCATAACAAAAACTAAATCGCATTCATTAAAAACTTAAGTACAAAACCGAAGGTAGAAAACTCCCTTTAGAAGGAAGATCGGTCGATGTCCATGCGTGTTGTTGTGTGCTTCCCAAAGATGCACAACCTAGCTTAAAACCACACAACAACTCTACCAACGAAAATTAAATGCGAAAAGAAAAGAAAAATAAGTCTAAGCCGTTTAAAAGAAAATACAAAACAAATACAAGTAATAAAAGTTCTGATCAATAATAAAGAACAAGAATGGATTGTCAATCATCGTCGGAAAACTCCCTCTCCCGTTCGCTGGCGATCCCTTTGCCCTTGGGGTCGATCTTTGATCTGATCTGCTCTTCGTGCTCCCTCCTGGATCTCTCCATAGCAGCTCTGAGCTCTTCCCCATATGGGTCAATGTCTGGACCCCCTCAAGGAGGTGAGAAAGCAGCTGGCCTCTTCTTTTTCTATGGATAACCCTGAAGACTGAGTGCCTCCCTCATGTCTGTGAGGTTGCCCCAAATGTCCGTGAAGTACTCATTTGCTTCCGCCCTGCTCTCAGTGATCTGCCTCCTATTTTCGGTGACCTCGGTCTTGAGGTTCTCCAATCCAGTAAGCAAAATCTGCCAAGGGACCTCTCCATATGTCTCCTGCGGGGGTGAGGAAGCAGCGGGCCTATAATCACCATAATCGATGTAAATCGGCTCCACATCTGGTGGTTCCGGGATGTCTTCCGGCTGCCTGCTCGTGCTGCCCCCTCGAGCAGGTTTCCTCCTCCCTGTTCGGACCCTGACACCAGAGGGGTCTCGCTCTCTGACCTGGTCGTTCCATGTGAATCGCCCAACTGGCCCCAAATCCCATTCGAAAGGATCGGATCCAAAATCTACTCCGCAGTTCTGCAGAATGCGGTAATCAGGCTAGGGAAGATGAGTGGCTGCTTGTCCACCCTGACCCCTCCCATCTCAAGGATCTCTCTCTTGATCAGAAACCCGATGTCGACGAACTGATTCTACAGTATACAGTACAGGATCATGGCTGCATTGAAGTTCACTGAGATCCTGTGCTTTCTGGGGATGAAGGAATGGGATATGAATACATGCCAGAAACCCAACTCACTCCTTAAGTTGGTGTGCTTCATACGGTGATCAGGGGCCACCCAAAAATTCATCGGACGGATCACTAACTGATTTGCAAAGTCCACATTTTGGGTCACAAAAAATTCGCTCCAAGTCACCCCTTGCCTTAGATGTTCGACTGCTTCGGGATCAACTGGAAGCTCAGTCCTATAATACCTGTTAATGTCTGCTATAGTCATCCGGACTTCTACCCCACGGACCACAACCGAAGAAGAGCGTTGAAAAGTTTCAGGTACCAACCCATCAAAGAACTCTTCGACCACACGTCGACAATACATCGGGGGGGGGGGGCTAACAAAGGTTTCCCATCCCCTTGCTTCAATCATTAGAGGAATTGGGGTGCCTTCCAGTTCTTTAACCGCTATCCCCCTCTCCACCACTATGTCCTGCTCCCTGAAATATTCTAAGCGTTCCTCGAAATTCGGGTGCCTGATGCATGGTGGTGGAACTTGGGGTCCTCTCCTCGGTCTTCCTTCGGAACCCTGAATGCATTGCCTAGGCGTTCTCCTAGGTCTTCCTGACATCTGCACATTAAACACAGTTTTAAGGCAATATTCGGATCAAAGAAACAAGAGGTTATGATGCAGGAATTTGAAAGGACAAAAAGAAATCTGCCAAGAGGATAAAGTGCGGGTGAGTGACCCGCACTCTAACTCGTCACCAGACACCAGCAAATGCAGAGTTCAATTCATGTATACATCTCAAAATTCCTAGTTCATCATCGAACGAATCAACAACAAAATGACTCTAACTCATGTATAGGCTTCCATTCAACCATATAACCCAATTCATAGTTTGAAAATCTAATTGCAATAGAAAATCAATTAACAATGAATACATCACATGCAAAATAGATAACACCCATCATTCCACTCTCTTAGACATTAGCAAAAGCAAAAACAAGGGGTCAAAACCCTAACTAATGAAGTTCATGTATAAGAGGCAAAAGAATTGTGATAAAGAGGGTTAGGGTTTTGGATTAGAGATATGTGAAATGAAATTAGAGTAAGAATCCATACCTAAGTTGCCGAAAAATCGAAAACGTGGCACACACGGAATACCTTTAGTTGGGAAGAGGGAAAAATTTGAAGTTTGCAGTTGGTTTTGTTCTTTTGTGGCAAGTGGAGCCCTAGAGAACGACAGGCATATATATACTGCGCGAGAAAAGTGCGGGTGGAGTGCGGGTGACTTACCCTGCACTTTACCCCCACTCTATTACCTGATGCCCTCAGAGTGCGGGATGAGTGCGGGTTACTGACCCGCACTCTAACCGCACTGTTCCCCTGGACAGACTCCTGAATTCTACCCTGCAACTGTATCTGCACCAAAACAATCTCAAACAGTCTCAAAAGTTTACAACAACAAAACTAACCATCCGAAAAGTAAAAATAAAAATAAAAACAATAAAATAAATTCAAAAACGAGTGCAATGCACTCAAAGTGGGACCCGGTAAATCAAAGGAGGTTTGACCGGAATGGGGAGCACATTCAACTTGGCCACCCAAACCGGTGCCAAATGCCTATGCACTGCATCTCTCCCCACTCTCCTCATTTGTCCTACTAGGTCCTTTCGCACCCATATTTGTTTAACCTTTGGTGGGTTCATCCTAGATCTAACTCTACTTGCTTTTAATCTTTGGAAACTAAAGCAATAAGCTTTAGTGTGCCCTTTTTTGGCACAAAAGTAGCAAGTAATAGGACGGTTAGGGAAACTCCCTGTTCGATCGTTGGCATGGGCCACTTTTTGTTGTCCGAATCTGAGGGATTTGACATTGTTTTCCATCACGGCGAGTTGCTCAATCAAATCCCCCTCATTGACCTTAGCCCGTTTCAACTCATCATCTTTTGTGCTCAACTGTTCATGCAATTCCCTTACCGCTTTTGCGGACTCCTCCACACCTAGTTTAAGTTTCCTTGTCCTTCTCCCATAGGCTTCCTCAAACTCTTCTGAGAGCTTTACCAATGCATCTAAGTTCTTGGAGACTAACTTCTTTTTGGTGGCAAGCTCCACTACTTGCTCAGTTAACCCGTTATTGACTGATGAGAGATCATGCAATTTAGTCTTCAACTGTACATTCTCTGTCTTCAGCAAATAAACCTCCAGTTTGAGCTTTGTGTTGTCTTGTTCAAGCTCACCTAATTGATCGAAGAGTTCAGTATTTGCTTCCTCCTCTTCGAATTCTGATTCTTGCCTCTCCTTGATGCAGTCTTGGTTTCCCAATTCCATCTCCTTGACACCGTCAAAGGCTTGCACAAGGGTGAGCACCCGGCTCCTTTTCTTTCTGGAATTTGGTGCCTCCAAGACTAAACAATCTCTAACT
Organism: Dipteronia sinensis; assembly: GCA_033220585.1. Classification (NCBI taxonomy): domain Eukaryota; kingdom Viridiplantae; phylum Streptophyta; class Magnoliopsida; order Sapindales; family Sapindaceae; genus Dipteronia; species Dipteronia sinensis. The sequence goes on along the minus strand of CM065643.1, from coordinate 20,112,076 downwards.
TGGCTTGTTCCGGGGGATGTTACCTTGAAGTTCACACTCTTCCCTCCACAGTTGAAGGAAATGTCCCTAGAACAAATATCAATCACCATACTTGCTGTGGCCATGAATGGCCTCCCCAACAGTAGTTTCCAGTCTCTACCACTTGATTCTCCTCTTTTGCAATCCCACACAACAAATTCTGTCGGCACCATCAAACCGTGCACATTCACATAAATTTCCTCCATAATACCAACTGGGGTGATGGGAGAATTTTCAGCCATGATGAGAGTCTGGGAGGTGGGCTTGATTGACTGAATCTTCAACTGTTTGTAGACCTTTAATGGCATCATATTGATGCTAGCCCCCATATCAAGGACCGCTCCCATCTTTGGTGAATCCTCAATTTGTACATCTATGACGAAACTCCCGGGGTCTTCAAGTTTAATGGGGGAGTCTATGTCACTTCCCCTATCTTCCTTATCCGCGACCTCTACCATACTTGCTTCGGTTTCCTCACTTCCCAACTGGACAACCTCTAACACGTTAACATGTTCATCGGAGCTTGATGCCTTCTCCTTGTTCTTCATCAATGCATCAAAAATCTGTGCCAATTGAGTTTCCATCTTCTTCAGTGACGCTCCATGACTGTTGTCTCTCTGATCATTGGACTGCATGTAAGCTGACATTCGTTGCTCAGAGGCATGCAAGCTGTTCTTGAGGGCTTCCGACCCTATACCAATAGTTTTGATAACTGTACTCACTATCTCCTCTAGAGACTTGTCCTTTGGTTAGCTAGCGGAAGCGTGGGAATTGAAGTTGGATGGTGGGTTACTACTTGAACCTCCCCATTGATTGTTGTTGTTTCCACCTTGGAAGTTGGTGTTGTCACCTTGGTAATTGTTGTTGCCACCTTTGTGAGTGGTTGCTCCTAGGTGGTTGTTGTTGGACCAAGACAAGTTTGGGTGATTTCTCAACCCTGGATTGTATGTATTCGAATATGGGTCATTCCTAGGCTGCCTTGGAAATTCTCCAAGGGCTTGGGCTTGCTCTTCCTGACTGAAATGCCCTTCTCCCCCTTCAATCTTCCCCATGACTTGACTAACTCCTTGGGAGGACCCTGGTTTTCCGGTTATCAGCTCCTTGATTGATTGAAGCTCCTTGTTCATTCTGGACATCTGGATTTGCACTTGGGTATCCTGACCCACTTCTATTCTTCCACCCCTCCTCACATGTGATGTCCTCTGTTGTGAGTTCTGGGCAATCTTCTCTAGAATGTCATAAGCTTCAACAGCCCTCTTGTCTGCAATGGTACCTCCGCATGCATTATCCACCATCATTTGGGTTATCGATGAAAGTCCACTATAGAAGAAGTTAACCTTCAGTTCTGGATGGTATGTATGCGGTGGCATTTGAGCTAACAATAAGTTGAACCTCTCCCATGCCTCATGGAATGGTTCACCGTCCTCTTCGACAAAGGAAGCTATCTTCAACCTTAAGTCTTTAGCCTTCTGTGACGGAAAATACTTGTTGAAGAAAACCTTGCAGACTTGGCTCCATGTCACCAGTGATCCCGGCCTCAAGTTCATGTACCAAGTCATGGCTGCATCTTTCAGACAATATTGGAAACACCTCAAATGAAGCTGCTCTCTTGTCAATAATGCTTGGCGAGCCATTACAGGGAAGGTTTCTAGGGTGGCTCCATATTGTTTCATAAATTGGAGGCAATCCTCTGTACTTCGCCCACTAAACGACGGTAGGAGGCTGATGTGCATAGTTTTCAACTCGTACTGCCTTGTTACATCATCCAGTACTATGGCAGTGGGCACATTCCCTACAAACGGGAGAGTGTACTCGCCCATGGTGAGGCCTAGCTCTTCATCCCCATGTACACTTCCCTCATTCTCTCGAGCATGTTGCTCATTCTCTCTAGCATGCTGCTCATGCTGATTATGATCGTCCATATTTCCCTCTAACTGCTCTATTCTTCTACCCAACCGATTGATGTTATCGATAACTGGCAACAATGTTCCTCTCAACGATCTTCGTCCGTGCATATACCTAAAATCCTGAAATTTCATAACAAATAAAGCACAACGTAAACGAGAAACAGATAGGGCAGAGCAGGAATATTACTAGACTAGCCTTACTCATGCAAAACTAATTAAACTAACATGCCGCTCCCCGGCAGCGGCGCCATTTGACAGACACGTTTTTCCCTTATATCGTTTTAAAAGATCAGTCCGTCAATAATATTTTAAGAAACCTCACAAAGCCTAAATCAGTTTGCAAACATAAATATAGCGGCAAGTGGGTGTCGTCCACAGGGAGCGGAGTTAGCCAAATTAGTTAAAGCTAAAGCAATGGTATGTATATATATATAATAGCAAAACATGAATTGGTGAAAATGTAGATTGTGAACCAACTCTAAATAACACTAAATTAAATAAGTAAATAAAATGAAGGGGGAATATGGAGTGAAGGATATATAGATGATGGAAACTAAGGAGTTAATGGATTCGAAAGCGAATACTGGGCAATGTAACAAACTTGCCAATAGCACGGCTCTTCAAGGTAACCGACCTAGGATGTATAGAGTCGGTTATTTATCCCTAGAAGGTGGCCAACCTAGGATGTATAGTGCGGATCATCTATTAGAGATTAATCCTTGTAAACTACCAACCTAGGATGTATAGAGTTGATTGTTTACCGGATTCTAGAAATGAAGCTCGTCTACCTAACATTGACTCAACCGATTACAAATAGTCACCCTATGATGTATAGTGACGATTTCTAACTCTCTCACGGATTCCGACCTAGGATGTATAGTGCCAGAAATACGATCGGGGTTAGATTAAAACCGCGGTTCAAGAGTTGGAATTCATGACTTTCTGTCTATTCTTTAGAGCATTAAACAACTAAATAGGATGTATATCTAGATGCAATACTCATACATAATACAAAGACATCTTGCAAAGATCATGTATCTACACAAGAAATCAATGATAAACATTCACAACAAGAATAGATCAATGGAAGATAGACATGAATATCAATATAATATCAAGTTTATGTACAAGCCCAATATTAAACTAACTACTCCATCAACCCCTTAGAGGGGATTTAGCTACTCATTACAACTAGGAAATCAGTAGAGAGGAGAAAGAAATAACCCTTGGAGAACATCTCCTTCCTTGAAGTGGCTCCAATCTCCTAACTTCCTTGAAGTTGAGTAGAGAATGTAAGGATGAGAGGTAGAGAGAGAAACTAGATCTAAGAATGATTAATCTGTCCTAAACGGAGTCAAAAGCTCCTTAAAACGTTTCTATACTTTTCTATTTATACTAAATACAAAAATAGGTCACTTAAGCTTTTAAAATAAGACTGGAGCGCTCGGAGTGCGGGTGGAGTGCGGGTGATTTACGCGCACTGTACCCGCACTGTATGGGTTGCCTGCAACTTCAGTTCTCGGATCAGGACATTAGTGCGGGTGGAGTGCGGTTGAATTACCCGCACTTGACCCGCACTTGGCCCGCACTTGGCATCGCACTGTGACCGCACTTCCCTCTCAGGTGCAAAATCTACCTTCTGTCTTGAGCAACAGTGCGGGTAGAGTGCGGTTGGATGACCCGCACAGTACCTGCACTCTAATGTCAGGTGCAATTCTACTCTTCTGTTCATGATGCAAGTGCGGGTAGAGTGCGGTTCGATGACCCGCACAGTGCCCGCACTCTAATGTCAGGTGCGATTCTGTTCTTCTGTTCTTGGTGCAAGTGCGGGTGGAGTGCAGTTTGCTGACCCGCACAAGTACCCGCACTCTAATGTCAGGTGTCTGAGTAGCTTCTCTAGGTTTGGCATTAGTGCGGGTGGAGTGCGGTTAGCTGACCCGCACTGTACCCATACTTTATCTCTGTACTTGCATTCTGCCCTGGCTATGCACATGAGTGCGGCTGGAGTGCGGCTGGAGTGCGGTTGCGACCCGCACTGGACCCGCATTGGACCTGCACTGTAGACCTGTTTGTGCTCCTTTGCCTTTGCTTTCGCCCCTTTTCTGCTGGAATCACCACAATATGCTTCCAAGCCTGTCTCTGCATCATTTCCTACAAATAAGCACAAAACAACCCATAAGAGAAACAAAAACGCACGAAAACAGAACATAAGGTAAGGATCTGAGGGCCTAAATATAGTACATATTTGGCCCGATCAAGGTCCAGAGCTACATTTCAGCTGCTGGGGACTTCTAGGATCCCAAGCGTGCCTCTGGACCAGTATCATGCAGGTAGCTCCCTACTTCCTATACCTGGCCCTTCACCGCCCTAGTGAGCCACCTATGTCCCGATCCGTTTAGGTAGAGCTCAGAGGCTTCCTACTTTGTTGAGGCCTTCTATATACCTTGGCAAGCCTCTAGAGCAGCAGCCTCGCTGCATGGCCAGTGGCTCCTTACTCCTGGTACCGGGCAAGTAATCGCCCAAGTGAGCCATTGTGTCCCGATTCATCCTAGGAGGGTCCAGAGCTACATTTTAGCTGCTTGGGGACTTCTAGGATCCCAAGCATGCCTCTGGACTAGTATCATGCTGGTGGCTCGCTACTTCCTATACCGGGCTCTTCAACGCCCTAGTGAGCCACAGAGGCTTCCCACTTTGCTGAGGCCTCCTATATGCCTAAGCAAGCCTTTGGAGATGCAGTCTAGCTGTATGGCCCAGTGGCTCCTTACTCCTGGTACTGGGCTAGTCATCGCCCAAGTGATCCACTGTGTCTCGATTCATTCCATGATGGTCTAGAGCCACATTTCAGTTGCTGGGGACTTCTATGATCCCACGCATGCCTCTGGACCAATATCATGCAGGTGGCTCCCTACTTCTTGTACCAAGCCCTTCAACGCCCTAGTGAGCCACCTATGTCCCGATCTGTTCGGGTAGAGCTCAGAGGCTTCCCACTTTTCTGAGGCCTCATACGTTCCTAAGCAAGCCTCTAGAGCTGTAGCCTGGCTACATGGCCTAGTGGCTACTCACTCCTGGTACCGGGCTAGTCATCGCCCAAGTGAGCCACTATGTCCTGATTCATTCCAGGATGGTCCAGAGCCACATTTCAGTTGCAGGGGACTTCTAGGATCCCACGCATGCCTCTGGACCAGTATCATGCAGGTGGCTCCCTACTTCTTGTACCAGGCCCTTCAACGCCCTAGTGAGCGACCTATGTCCCAATCCGTTCGGATAGAGCCCAGAGGCTTCCCACTTTGCTGAGGCCTTCTATATACCTTAGCAAGCCTCTGAAGCAGCAGCCTAGCTATATAGCCTAGTGGCTCCTCACTCCTGGTACTGGGCTAGTCATCGCCCAAGTGAGCCACTGTGTCCCGATTCCTTCCAGGATGGTCTAGAGCCATATTTCAGTTGCTGGGGACTTCTAAGATCCCATGCATGCCTCTAGAGGAGTATCATGTAGGTGGCTCCCTACTTCTTGTACCAGGCCCTTCAACGCCCTAGTGAGCGACCTATGTCCCGATCCGTTCGGGTAGAGCTCAGAGGCTTCCCACTTTGCTGAGGCCTTCTATTTACCTTAGGCAAGCCTCTGATGCAGCAGCCTCTGATGCAGCAGCCTAGCTGCATGGCCCAGTGTCTCCGCACTTCTGGTACCGGGCTTCTCATCGCCCAAGTGAGCCACTGTGTCCCGATTCATTCCAGGATGGTCCAGAGCCCCATTTCAGTTACTGGGGACTTCTAGGATCCCATGCATGCCTCTGGATCAGTATCATGCAGTTGGCTCTCTACTTCTTGTACCGGGCCCTTCAACGCCCCAGTGAGCGACCTATGTCTTAATCCGTTCGGGTAGAGCTCAGAGGCTTCCCACTTTGCTGAGGCCTTCTATATACCATAGCAAGCCTCTGAAGCAGCAGCCTAGCTGGATGGCCCAGTGGCTCCGTACTCCTGGTATCGGGCTAGTCATCGCCCAAGTGAGCCACAGTGTCCCGATTCATTCCAGGATGGTCCAGAGCCACATTTCAATTGCTAGGGACTTCTAGGATCCCACGCATGCCTCTTGACCAATATCATACAGGTGGCTCCCTACTTCTTGTACCAGGCCTTTCAACACCCTAGTGAGCCACCTATGTCCTGATCCGTTCCGGTAGAGCTAAGAGGCTTCCCAATTTGCTGAGGCCTCCTACATGAATAAGCAAGCCTCAAGAGCTGCAGCCTAGCTACATGGCCCAGTGGCTCCTCACTCCTGTTACCGGTCTAGTCATTGCCTAAGTGAGCCATTGTGTCCCGATTCATTCCATTATGGTCCGGAGCCACATTTCAGTTGCTGTGGACTTCTAGGATCTCACGCATACCTCTGGACTAGTATCATGTAAGTGGCTCCCTACTTCTTGTACCGGGCCCTTCAACGCCCTAGTGAGCCACCTATGTCCCGATCCGTTCGGGTAGAGCTAAGAGGCTTCCCACTTTCCTTAGGCCTCATACATGCATAATCAAGCCTCTGGAGCAGCAGCCTAGCTGCGTGGCTCAGTTGGCTCTTAACTCCTGGTTCCGGGCTAGTCATCGCCCAAGTGAGCCACTGTGTCCCGATTCATTCCAGGATAGTCCAGAGCCACATTTCAGTTGCTGGGGACTTCTATGATCCCAAGCATACCTCTGGACCATCATCACACCTGGCGGCTCCCTACCTCCTGTACTAGGCCCTTCAATGCCCTAGTGAGCCACATATGTCCCGATCAATTCTGGGAGAGCTCAGAGGCTTCCCACATTGCTATGGCCTCATATATGCCTAAGCAAGCCTCTAGAGTAGCAGCCCCGCTGCATGGCCCATTGGCTCCTCGCTTATTATACTGGGTCGTTCAGCGCCCAAGTGAGCCACTGTGTCCCGATTCATTCGAGGACGGTCCAGAGCCATATTTCAGTTCCTGGGACTTCTATGATCCCAAGCATGCTTCTGGACCAGCATCACACTGGTAGCTCCCTACCGCTTGTACTGGGCCCCTCAACGCCCTAGTGAGCCACCTATATCTCGATATGTTCGCGGAGAGCTCAGAGGCTTCCTACACTTGCTGAGGCCTCCTATATGCCTAAGTATTCCTCTGGAGTAGCAGCACTACTGCAAGATCACTTGTTCATCACTTATTGTATTGGGCCCCTCACATCACCCATGTGAGCTTCCTAGATCACAGCTGGAAGATTGTCGATTTCCGATCTTTTATACCAGGCTATTTAACACCTCAGCGAGCTGCCGAGGTCCAGGTTTGTTCGAGCAGAGTCTCGAGTCCCTTTATGATTTGTGAAGACTCCTAATCACTCCAAGCAGGTCCTAAACTGGATACATCACTTGGGGACTAGAAGCTCATCTTTCTCCCTAGTCCTCCTATGGAAGGGGTAGTGACCTCAACATGAGAAAAGTTCTCCTAGTGACCAGTCTACAATAAGAAGCACCATTGCAGTAGGCTGCTCTACTTACTTGTACCGGGAGCGCAGATTATCCTAGAAGGTCTCACGGAGGGATCAAATCTCGCGCCTTTAGCCTCAATCAACGTCTTTCAATGCCTAAATAAGGATTCCAATGATTCTCCATAAAGAGGACCCGATTCTCAAGAATAAAGGGGGTCCATAAATACAGCAAATTAAAGACGAAGAAATGGGGCTTTGTACGGTTCCTGAAACAGTGAGAGGTTTCGGACCACCATTGAGAGAAAATATCCACTTATCAACACGAACGAGTTCTTCATTGCCATTATGTGTAAAGAGAGAGAGAGAGAGAGAGAGGAACGATAGTTTTGTGATTCTAAATTTTACCACTACTGTTACAAAACTGTTACAAACCTAGTGATTAATAAAAAACTCTCGTCATTACCTTTTATCTTACACACATACTATTGCCTTTTTCCCTCTCTATTACATTCATTCCTTCCATATCACTGTACGGGAGAGATATCTCTCCTATTGCAACCTACCTGGTAGTGGTCTAAGGGTGTTAATTGAAATTCCTAACCTAGAGCGAATTTCGGTTAACATTTTTTGGTGCCGTCTGTGGGAACATTTCCACACCCCTTCGAAAGCCTATGACTTGATTTTTTATAGCATATTAATGTGGGGCTACGATCCTCCCAAGGCCAGCCTAATCAATCAGGGCATCAGTCAGTCACTTCAACTCGGAGGGGTCAAAAGCGAGGAAAGGGATCAAAGCACTGCAATCCAGCTCCAGCACCTACAACAATCGCGCGGGTTACTCCCTAGGCGCCGGTTGCCACAGTAGCCAGCCAGGCCATCCTGGAACAATAGGCTGCAGCCTTCACATAGAGCATCCGCCTTTGATTGGTTGCATATGGTATCACCCCCCAACCCGCGGTACCCGATACCAGGGGAGATACGAGCCGACCAGGTACCAGAATACCAGCCTTTAACAGATTGAGACCTCCGCCTCTAGTAGCGGTCCACGACAAACTTAGGCTCATGCCCCCGGTTCTAGACCGATCTGTAAATTATCAACCCATACAAGTAAAATCCCCATTTGACGTCCCACCTAGTGAGCATCACCACCCAGCCCACTCTGTAACTGCCGGGAAGCAACCTCGATCGGCAGTGATCGAGCAAAAAATGTCATACATTTTAGCCCTCATATCCTTTCTCTTTGCCTCATTCTTTGGGTGTTTTTATTAGTATTTATGGCTCTTTTGGTTGATATTGCAGGTATTTGGTGAAAATGCATAAAGAGGGACAAAAAGGACAAATGGTGCAAAAATGTGGTGAAGAAGGCCATAGTGAACGGGTAGCACACTCGTGCACTACCCGTGCATCAACCTGTGCACCGGAAGATGAAATTGGAAAAGACCTCAGTGCACGGGTAACTACACGGGTATTACCCGTGCAATCCACCAGACCAAAGAGCAGAGCCTCGGACAAGAGCCAACTGCACGGGTTATTTACCTAGGCACAACCCCTGCACATTGCACAAATTAGGAAGGAAAGTAAAGATTGCACGGGTACTGCATGGGTACCTTACCCGTGCTATACGTGCATCGGACACATCCATATCAGCATTCTGACCTATTTTTAGAGGAGCTATATAAGGCAAGGCAGCATATATGATTTTTTTAAAAAGACCATACACCCATTTCATTCATATTGTTAACTGAAAAATCCACTCAGGGAGCTTAATTCCAATTAACACCCTCGTCCACTACCGATAGGTGGCAGCGGGGTAGGTACCTTCGGTACTAGGGTTCCTTTAAGCTGGAGATTAATAAAGACGAATGCGAAGGAACATGAAAGGTATGAAATATACCTTTTTATTGATTATCTACTATATGAATGCTACAATACACTCTTTTCTCTCTCTTTTATGCACAAGATGGAGATGGTGAATTCCTTTATGTTAATAAGTGGCTATTGTCCTCCCAGTGAAAGTCTCAAACTTTCACTGAAGAGGATTTTCTGGGAAAAAAGTCTCTTTTTGGTGATCAAAAAAATGACCCCCCTATTTATCCTTCATGGCCGTATATATAGACCTCCAATATCCCTCATAATCCATTTTTATTAATTAGGATTATTTGGAGTCCTATTTTAGGCGTTGAAAGGAGTTGAGTTAGGCTAAAGGTGCGTGATTTGATCCCGTTAATCACTGTTGTATTTAAACACTGATTTGGTTGACCGTTTGGTCTCATTTATGGCGCTTTACATGGCGTAGGAGTCAACTTTCCCTGCTTGCGTTGCTTGGAGGGATGTACTGACTTACTGGCGTGGTGCTTGTTCTATCACGTTGGTGACTTCGTGGTGATATTCGTCCTGCTAGGAAGGTATGGTGTATGTATTGGTTGGATTCTAGGTTGATGTCGAGGTGCTCTGGGATACCGGGTACACATCTTGGTACCGGGGTACCAGGTATGAAGTACCGGGTACCTGTGAGGTACTAGGTACGTGATATCGCGGTACCCTCTTCATCAGGTATCAGAGTAGATGCTCAGTGTGGTACCTGCTCTTCCTGGTTCGTATCTCTGGTGCTTCATCTAGGTAGATAGATAGTCGAGGTTCTGACCTTACTAGGTATTAGTTCCATCAATGTCGTGGTACCGATCCCGCCAGGTACCTGGGAGCTGGGACTAGTCCCTAGCAGGTAGTTATTTGTTGAAAAATTCTCTTTTGGTCCCTTGTCAAAAAATCATGTTAACACATATCTTTCTCTCTCTAAATCTAAAAACCATTCTCTGCCAATTCATCAAAAACCCACACCTTAACCTCATCAATCTTTACTCAAGAAGGACATTGGAAGAGGATTTGAGCTTGAAGAAATAAGGTTCTACATGAGTTCCTAATCTTTTTATTTAGTTGTCATGAGTAGCTAAAACCCTTTGAGGGGTTGATGTGATTAACATGTAAATATGGGTATTGTAATGAACTAATTCTTATATTAAATCTATCTCATATGTTCTATTCATTGGTTTCAATTGATTTCAAGTGCAATTTGTATTTGATTGTACATGACTCTCTTTACAAATTGTTTTAGAAATTACATGTATAGAGAATTGAGTATACATGATGCTTAACTCCCTTAAGCTTACTTGAATAGAAGAATTTAACAAGAGTACATGACTCAAGTAAAGCCGGGCTCATTAATCTCATCTATATCTAATCTTTAATGAGTAGCCAAAACTATACATCCTAGGATTGGTTGCTTGTGATGGATTAAGCATTAATTAAGATTAGCCCCATATGAGATAGATGTTCATTAATTACACAACCATTTCTGGATGGCCAATGCTACACATGATAAATTGGACACCCATAAGTGGGAAATAACCAATCCTATACATCCTAGGATGGTTACATTTGTTATTGATCATTAATGTGAATTCATTCTTCGCCTATTGTTTGTTAAGTGAATCCATCAACTCTTTAATCTACACGTCATCCATCTACACCTTCTTAAAGTAGTGTATTTAGTTAGTTTTAGCTTAGTTTAAATTTTAGTTTACATTCTTCTCAAAGATCATATCAATTTACTTTTCTCACATTTTTCTTATTAAAGTAGTAGTCTAATCATAGCTATTGATCGATACCTGTAGAACAATACCAATATTTTCCATATACTCGTTTTATTTGTGCTTAGTGTATTGTGGGATTTTATAAATTTGTTTTGATATTGCATACCACGGCAAAATGCGTGTCAAAAGTGGCGTCGCTACCGGGGATAAGCATACATAGTTGTGATTAGGTTTAGTTTTAGGTTAGTGATCTGTCATTTCGGTCTCTTTTAATTCTATTGCGTTTTACCCTTTCTTAATTTTTACAGGATTGGCCACATTTTTGTTTTGTTAGTTCTGTGTGATTGTGTTGTGTAGTGTTGTGCATTTTTGTTGCAGGATACATGGACTATTACTCGGGACCGAGTTTTGGATCATATGAGGACCTAGGTTATCAGGATTAGGAGTGTTGTCAAGGGTTTCAATTAGAACATTGTGAGGATGAAGCTCTGACCCTAGAAGAAGGCATGAGGGATTTTATGAGAAAAGGTTTTCAGATAATGAAGGATAAATTGTTGTCACAACAGAGGACTTTATAAGCCTTGCAAGCATAACAACAAGAACATATAGAATGTTATGACATTGGTGAACTTGATGATAAGTCACTGGACAAGGAACTGAGAGGTCTCATGCAGAAAACTAAGCAGAAGACACAGAATTTCACTGTTTCATAGCAAACAACAAGAGGAATTTTGGAAGAATACATGCAGGTGAATGATAGAAGATCGAGTGAGATTGATGATGCCATAAACAGACTTGAGGGACAGATTGGACAGCTAGCTGAGATGTTATTAGAAAAGAGAGAGGATGATTTCTAAGCCAACCAGAACAAGCAAAGGCAGTTCTGAGAAGTGGGCGTATACTGGGGATAGAAGCAGAGAAAGTACTGCAGAAGAAGGGGAAAGGACACAAGAGGAAAGCAAGGTTGAAAAAGAGGTAGAAAACGAAGACAAGAATGAAACTACTCAACCGGAATTGAGGAAACAAATTCAAGAGTCACCTAACCCCTACAAACCACCCTCACCCTTTCCTGGGAGGTTAAAAAACTCCAAGATAAAGGAATCTTTCCAAGACATCTATGACATTTTATCAAGGGTAAATATCAATTTGCCTTTATTGGATGCTATCCAAACGATGCCGGCATATGGGAAGTTCTTTAAGGAGCAGAGCAAAGATAAGAAGAGGTTTAGGCCAAAGCAACAAGAACGGTTGAACATGAATGTGAGCGCAGTGATTCAGAAGACTTTGCCTTAGAAAATGAAGGATCCAGGAAGTGTGATCATTGACATCAATATAGGAGGGGATAACAATAAGAGAGCAATGTTGGATTCTATGCCATTTTTTGTCTACCGGACGTTACGCCTCATGGATCTTAAGCCCACCACCATGTCACTTGTCCTTGCAGATTTATCCTCAAGAATTCCTAAAGGTATAGTGGAAGATGTCTTGTTTCAAGTTAAGAAATTAATAATTCAGGCAGATTTTGTAGTTATTGACATGGATAAGGGGAGAGATGAAAAGGATGTGAAGCTTCTACTTGGGCACCCGTTCATGGCTACAGCTAGGGTTGTGATAGATATGCACGAGAGCAAGCTTTCCATGAAAGTTTTGGACGAAATAGTAGAGTTCAACATTTTTGATTGTATGACTTACCCAGTTGGATCAGATGATTGCCACAATGTGAATATGCTAGAAGATGATTTAGATGAGGCAGTTGAAGAAGCGTTTGGAGAAACTGAGAGACTTGAAGATATGAGCTTAGAAAATGATGATGAAGGCCCGGAACAAGTGATATAAGATATGGGAAGTAGTTTAAGCAAGTTGCGAAAAGATGATATAGAGACACAAGGAGAAAAGCCCCCGGATTTAGAACTCAAACCACTACCACCAGAGTTGAAGTATGTTTATCTTGATGAAGAAAAGAGAAACCCAATGATCATTTCTACAGGTTTAGATGAATCCCAAGAGACCACTGGGAGGCAATAGCACGGTCTATAGAAGATATCAAGGGAATTAGCCCTACTGTCTACATGCACAGAATTCTGTTGGAAGAAGACACTAAACCAACTAGGGAGGCCAAGAGAAGACTCAACCCCATCATGCATGAGGTTATCAAGAAGGAGATCTTGAAGCTATGGAATGCCGGAATCATATACCCGATATCAAATAGTAGATGAGTAAGCCTTATTCATGTTGTACAAAAGAAATCGGGTATTACTGTGAAGGAGAATGAAAAGAAGGAGGTAGTGGCTCAAAGGCTGCAGACATGGTGGCGTGTGTGCATAGATTATAGAAAACTGAACACAACAACTAAGAAAGACCATTTCCCATTACCCTTCATCGATCAGATGTTGGAACGGTTGGCCGGACACAGTTTTTATTGCTTCCTGGATGGGTACTCAGGGTTCAACATGATAGCAATAGCTCTAGAGGATCAAGAGAAGATGACATTTACATGTCGATTCAGCACTTATGCCTATAGAAGGATGCCCTTCGAACTTTGTAATGCTCCAAGGACCTGCCAGAGGTGTGTGACTTTTATTTTTTCAAACATGATAGGGGAGATCATAGAGGTCTTTATGGATGACTTCTCAGTCTTTGGGGATTCGTTCAGTAGATGCCTTGATAACCTGGCCTACGTTTTAAAAAGATGCAAAGAAAAGAGTGTGGTTTTAAATTGGAAAAAAAAAATGTCATTTCATGGTGTAGAAAGGGATTGTTTTGGGGCATGTCATCTCTAGTAGAGGGATTGAGGTAGACCGGGAAAAGGTTGAAGTGATCAAGAGTCTACCTCCACCACAGTCTATTAATAACATCAGGTCCTTTTTGGGTCACGCGGGTTTCTACAAGAGATTTATCAGAGACTTCTCAAAAATCTCCAGACCACTGTGTGAGCTTCTTTAGAAAGATAGGGATTTTGAATTCAACGATAAGTGATTGGAAGCATTCGAGTCATTAAAGTTGGCCTTAACCTCAACCCCCGTAATGGCGCCACCAAATTGGGAATTACCATTCGAGCTAATGTACGACGCCTTAGATTATGCTATAGGCACTGTTTTGGGACAGAGAGTTGACAAGGTTCCTCATGTGATATACTATGCATCACAGACCCTGAATGATGCTCAGTTGAACGACTATACAATCGAGAAGGAATTGCTTGCGGTAATGTTTGCACTTGAAAAATTCAAGCAATATTTGGTGGGCGCCAAGGTAGTGGTATATTCAGATCACTCAGCTCTCTGATATCTGTTGTAGAAGAAGGAAGCTAAACCTAGGTTGATCAGATGGGTGCTACTACTTCAGGAATTTGATTTGGAGATCAGAGACAAGAAGGGTTGTGAGAATATTATAGCAGATCATCTTAGTAGATTGGTTCGCGAATGCCCAACTGAAGAGGAGGAGGTTCCTTTGAGAGAAAATTTCCCAGATGAGCAGTTGTGGGTAGTACACAGTGAGGAGCCTTGGTACGCTGATTTGGCTAACTATTTGACCCATTGTTCTTCCACCAAAGTTAGATTCACATGGAATAAAATGGTTTATAGCTAGGGCTAGGCTGTTCTTCTAGGATAAACCATATTTGTTTAAGCATAGGACAGATCAGATAATCAGGAGGTGCGTGCCTGAGTCAAAACAAATGGACATTCTATGATTCTACCATGAATTGTAATGTGGAGGTCATTTCTGTGCAAGAAAAACCGCACAAAAGGTGCTCCAATCAAGATTCTATTGGATTCCTTATTCAAGGATGCTTATCAGTTCTGTATAGCATGTGATAGATGTCAGCGCAGTGGGAATATTGGGAAGAGGAATGAGATACCCCAGACAAGGATTTTTATGGTAGAAATATTTGATACCTAGGGGCTCAATTTTATGGGACCATTTCCACTATCAACGGGGTACAACTACGTCTTGGTAGGAGTTAATTATGTTTCAAAATGGGTAAAGGTAGTGGCCACAAGGACAAACAATAGCAATGAGGTGGTTAAGTTTGTAAAAGAGAATATCATGGCTCGGTTTGGGACTCCACGTGTCATAATCAGTGATGAAGGTAGTCATTTTTGCAACATAATTTTTAGCAACCTAATGAAGAAGTATGAAGTCTGTCACAAAATACTCACACCATACCACCCACAAAATTCGGGACAAGTCGAAGTAAGCAATAGGCATATTAAGCATATCTTAGAAAAAACAGTCAGCTCTTCAAGGAAAGATTGGGAGAACAAATTGAATGATGCTTTATGGGCATATAGGATAGCATACAAAACCCTCATTGGGATAAGCCCCTATAAGATGGTATTTGGAAAAGCATGTCATCTCCTTGTAGAATTGGAATACTGTGCTTGGTGGGCTATTAAGAGGCTAAATTGAGAGTATGATAAAGCAGGAGAAGAGAGAAGTCTCCAGTTGAATGAGTTGGAAGAGTTTAGATTGCAAGCCTATGAGAACGTAAGGATTTACAAGAAGAGGACCAAGATCATTCATGATAGGAACTTGATTAGGAAAGAATTTCACCCGGGAATGCTTGTGCTACTGTTTCTCTCTCGGTTGAAGCTTTTCCTAAGGAAACTGAAATCAAGATGGTCTGGACCATACCAGGTAGTTGATGTTCTACAAAATGGAGCATTAGAGATCTCAATCTTAAGAAATGATGGAACGTTTAAGGTGAACAGACAAAGATTGAAACAGTACAGTGGGGTCGAAGAAAATCTAGAGGGAGTTGGATCATTGGTCATGAATGACAAGTAAAGCAACTGACAACGTCTTGCAAAGACGATAACTAAGGCGCTCATAGGAGGCAACCGATCGAGGTTTATTCGATTTATCTTTTATTTAATTTGCTTAGCTAGTTTAGTTTTTAGGATAATTTAGTTTTTGGGAATAATTGTGGATGATATTTGTGCTTGAGATATTTTAGTTTGAGATAATTTCAGTGAATGTTAACCTTTGTGGATGGGAATGGTGCTTATTGGTAGGTTCTTCATGTTAGGATTATGCTCAATAGCAAGAGTGTAATATTGTAATTGACAATCTTTTCATATAAATACAGTGATTTCTGATTCTACAAAATCTTATAGCATTTATAATTATAATTGTCAAGGTAAATAATCATAAGGTCAAAAGACTATGAGATATGAAGAATTGTTTGTGCATCCGGATATGTATGAGGTAGACACAATTCTTTAGTTAGTCTTGAATAACGTTCACAACTTAAGTTAAAGGTTGGGCACCTCTATCTTGATAAAGTTGTAGAATTCTTTTACTAGCATATGAGTGGGATCAAATGAGTTATGATGAGTCTAAAATCATCGAAAGGTTTTCGAGTAAAAGAATCTAGTGCACTGGGTGCATTGAACTGGATCAAAATGAAATACTTTATCTAGAACCGTCACTAGATATAAGTCTTTTCATTATAAGGACAATCGGAGAGTCTATCTAAATCCTGAGATAAATGATGGATTTATGGTTGCAAGTGTTATCATTTGAGCTATCAATGAGTACGATTATATAGCATAGTCTATCCTCGATAGTTTGGTGGTATTCATTTGTTAATCGATAGAGGTACTTCATTTATAGATATGGAAATCGTGGCTCCATTTATTAAATGAGAGTATAGTATCATCATATGGATGTTTTGAGGTATTGGATATTAAATCTCAACGTTGAGTTTTCAATAATGATTATTGAAGACATGGCTTCTGGACAAGTCAAAATATCCAAGTTCAAAATGTGGTCATATGAGGAAATATGGTAACCTGGAGAGCTATAGGCGGTCTATGAGCTCTTGGCGATTACTGATATTATTCACGAGGATACACCATCTCCTATAAGATTGTCTAGGGTATGAATGAGAAACATCTCCTTATTCTATCGTTATTTAAGAGTTCAATTTTAGCTCTTTAGTGGAATGAGTTAAAATTAATAGATCGGACCTAAGTGAATCATTTGTTGATTGTGATTAGGTTATGTCTATTGAAGCTTAAATTTAGATAGCCCGCCAAGATCCACAATCCACACGTACTTGCATGGATCACTTGATATATTCTACCGAACCAATTTATGGGTCCATCTAGAATTGCATTTAATATATTAAGAATATAATATGTCTATTATTTATTTAATGGGCTGCACTATTATATTAATATATTAAAAGGAGACATGTAGGCTTGTTTCTTTTAGTAAGAATAAGTGGGGTTCACATGTGGGCTTTTATTTAAAGTCTAATGGATTAAATAAAATAAGAAAAATAATATTGGGCCCATATATATATGGTGTGGGCGGCAAGGCTAAATAAAATAGCCCAAGATATTATTTTATTTTATTGTTTTGATTAAATGGGAATTAATTCATTATTTAATTAATTAATAGTTTAAATCAAAATCTTTTCCTGATCAAAAAATTAAATACTATGTGTTGGATTAGGATTGGAATTATTTTAAGTGATAGGAGTTCTAATGTGGTAAGAATTAAGTCCACATACACTCCTTATTATACAAAGAATTCGGCCACCACTAGTCCTACAAGGGTTAGGATTCTTGAATTGATAGGAATTAGGGAAAAGGATAATTCCTTTTCAAGTAAGGAAATTAACCAACCCTAGATTTCCTATTCAATGAATTCGGCCAACCCTACTTGGTGAAGGAGAGAATTCAGCCAACCTATAAATATAAGGTTATGAATTTTCGGCCACCAAGAAGAAGCAAAATAGAGAGAGATTTTTGTTTGTTTTGAAAATAAAAAATCCTACTCTATACACATAGATTTTCGGCCAAGAAAGAAAAAGAAAATAAGTTCTCATTCGATAGTGTACTTACAAGCCTTTAACATCAAAAGGTTTTGTGCACACTTTCGATTTAGGGTTACGTGAGTTTCAATCATATTGATTGTGAATTCAAAAGTGACCGGAACTATTTTTTTAGGCTCTTGGTGTTTACTATTGAAGATCAAGATCAGAAATTCCATACATCCATTCTAAGGTAAGCAATTCAAAGAAAAAGGGAGGCCATGCTCCTAGGTGATTCACGTACGTGCTAGGATTGAAGATCTTGAGGATTACCATCGACGTAAGTCAATCGGATCACGCGACAAGAGGTATTTAACTTTAACCATATATTTGAGTTTAATTAATTAAAGGGTTAAGGTTCAAATCTTCAGAAAAATTTTAAACTATACGAAAATTATTTTTTCGCCTTCCGCTACGGTTTTAAGCAATTTTTCCCTACAATTGGTATCAGAGCCTTGGTTGTACCATTTAATTAATTAATGTATATATACGTGAATCTATTTCTTTTTATTGTGATTATGCATGTTTTAGAAAGAGATGGCACTCTAGGTAATCGCATATATAATTACATGTGGAATGTATGGATTTATATATGTTGTTATAAAGTGAATTGTTATTGCTCGATTTTGGTCCTAGAATTTCAATGTATTTTTTGTTTCGGAATTGTAACAAGAAGGGTGGTCTATTATCCCCATAATTCCTTCTTGGTAGTTGCTAAGTTCTTATTAATTTTATTGTAAAAATACTGCAGTTTTTTATTGTATTAAAATTTAGTGCAGTTTTTTATTGTACTAAAAAATAAGTGCAGTTTTTTATTTGTAAAAAATACTGTAGTAGTTTAAATATAAAAAAATATTTCTGCAGTATTTTATTGTCTAAAATAAGTTGTAATATATTCAAGATTCGAAGACTCGAAAATTTGAAGAAATTGGAGCATCCAGGAACCGACCTTGGCACCCGCGCGCACCGAGACAACAAGCGCGCACGCAACCAAGCGTGCAGCTGCGCTTGTTGCGGTGCAGCAGCGCGCGCGACCCATGCATGGGCTGGCCATGCGGCAGCTCATGCCCTTGCATGGGCTAGGCGTGCGCATGGGCTGCTTGGTGATCTTCAGGCGCCAAGTTACGTGCGCGAGATGGTCGCTTGAAGTCTTGTTCGCCAAGAAAGGAGTTTTTTGTATTCCGTACAATTGTAATTTACATGCTTTTCTAGGATGGACCAAAATTGTGGCTATTTATTTTTTATGTATAAATATTACAATATTTGTTATTGTATGATAACATGTCATATAGAATAGGAGTGCCACTCATATATCTCTTTTGGTATGAACATGCATTGAATGATTTAGGTATCTAATTGGCATCTAGATAACTTGGTAAAATCATTCTTTGGAATTTAATCACACGCCTTAAATAATTGAGTGGGAGAAGGTGTGTTAGAACACCTATGGCCTCCAAGGTTAGTTGAGCTTTATTATTTATTGGTAATCCCCCCGAGGGGCGTCCATAAATAGAATTTAGCAAAATACTTCCTTACAAGGATAGACTAGACAATTGACTAAAACGAGATCTACTCCCAGAGGAGGGATTTTCGTGAGAGAAAATTGAGGGTCGATATCTTGGTAACACACTCAATGTAATTTTATTAATATCCTCCCGAGAGTTCTTGTTAATAAAATTGCAAGGCTAAAATTGAAAACGCTGGTTGTTATGTTAACAATTAGGTGGGACCTAGTCCAACTAGTAAATGGTGCGAACTCCCGAAGGAGGCGTAACATTTATGGGTGTTGGATCACCGTTGAATTTTTCACGATTGAGTTATTTAATTAATTCAAGATAAATATTCGAAAGTGCTTTATCATGATTATTTACTTATATATGCTTTTTGTTTTATTCAGAAATCATGACCCCATCACTTATGAACATCCTGAAAGATAACACTTTCACTGTAGATAATTATGTCACATGGAAAAGGAAAGTTGGGTTGTTGCTGCAAAGTGAAAAACATAAGTTTGTTCTAACTACTCCTAAACCACCTGCTCCTAATAATGAATCAAGTATTTTGTAAAGAGATGAGTATGAGCAGTGGAAGACCTCAGATGATATGGCCAAATGTTACAATATGGCTACTATCTCCGACGTGTTGCAATAGCAGCATGAAGGAATGGGGTCTGCTGCTGATATTATGATGTCTCTGGAAGAGATGTTTGCTATGAGGTCTAGGACGACTAAGAGAGAGGCAGTGACTGCTTTTATGAATCTTAGGATGAAACGTGGATAGGCTGTGAAAGATCACATGATGAAAGTCATAGCACATCTAAATATTGCAGAATTAAATGGCGCCGAGATAGATGGTGAGACCAAAATTGACATGGTTGTCAACTCACTATCAAATTCCTTTGATCAGTTCAAGTTGGACTACACCTTGAACAAAAAGGAATACACCTTGCAGGGCCTGATGCAAGATGTTCAAAGCGTTGAAAAGATCCTTGTGAAATGCAAAGGTCAAGAGATTCATATGGTTGGTAAAGTTGCTACTGTTAAGACCCGTCAGAAGGTCAAGAAACAACAGAAGAAAAAGCAACTTGGGCCTACCAAGAAGGAGACCAAGAAAGTAACCAAGATCAAAGGGAAATGCTTCCTTTGTGGTGAAAAGGGACATTGAATAGAAATTACCCAAAGTCCCAGAACAAGAAGGAAGAAGGTAATATTAATTATCTTGAAATATGTTTTCTGGCAGATTCTACAGATTCTTGGATCATAGACTCTGGAGCCACTAATCATGTTTGTTATTCCTTACAGGGGTTCCAAGAAAGGAGAAGGCTAAATAAGAACGAAATCAATTTGCGCTTGGGCAACGGATCGTTAGTGTCTGCAAGTGCAGTGGGAGATATTAGAGTTATTATAGATTCTAGTAGGTATTTAGATTTAATAGACGTTTATTATGTACCTCAATTCAAGAGGAATTTAATTTCAGTTTCTTGTTTAAATAAATTTGGATATTCGGTTACTTTTAATGAAGCTTTTATTATTAGTAAGAATGACAAAATTGTTTGCAAAGATACATTGGAAAACGGTCTATTCTTTTTGCATAGAAATATCTCTCACTTGTTAGACACAGAAATAACGGAACCTAATCATAAAAGAGTAAAATTATCAAAAGATGAAACCTACCTTTGGCATTTATGCCTAGGTCACATTAACCTTAATAGGATTAAAAGATTGGTATGTGACGGACCTTTAAGTGACTTAAAGGTTGATGATCTACCAACTTCTGAATCTTGTTTGGAAGGTAAAATGACCAAAAGGCCATTCAATACCAAAGGTGCAAGAGCCACTGAATGTTTAGGACTAATACATACTGATGTATGTGGTCCTATGAGCATTCAAGCTAAAGGTGGATATGAGTACTTCATCACCTTCACAGATGATTACTCAAGATTTGGTTATGTGTATCTCATGAGACATAAGTCGGATGCTTTTGACATGTTCAAAGCATTCAAAGCTGAAGTAGAAAATTAGCTTGAGAAACGCATAAAAATCTTGAGATCTAATCGTGGTGGAGAATATCTATCTAGTGAGTTTCAGCAATATCTTATTGATAATGGGATAGTTTCTCAGTTTACTGCACCAGGTACACCTCAACAAAATGGGGTAGCAGAAAGGAGAAATAGAACTCTTTTGAACATGGTTAGGTCTATGTTGAGTTATTCAACACTTCCTATTACTTTTTGGGGATATGCTCTACAAACTGCAATATATATTCTAAATGTGGTACCATCGAAGTCGGTTCCTGGAACACCATATGAGTTGTGGATTGGGCGAAAGCCTAGTTTACAACACATAAGGATATTTGGTTGTCCTGCACATGTGTTAAAAGGAAAGACAGAAAAGATGGAGTCCCGTTCGGAAACATGCATATTTGTGGGGTATCCAAAAGGAACTAAAGGATATTATTTCTATAGTCCTTCAGATCTAAAAGTGTTTGTTTCAACAAATGCTACATTTCTGAAAAAGGACTATATGAATGATTTTGTTCCCAAAAGTAGAATTGTCCTGAATGATATGTCAGGAGATACAATTACACAAGAGGTTTCACAACCTAACCCAATTGTAATTTCCACTCCAACACAAAATCAACAACCTACCATTCCTCATCGTAGTGGGAGGGTTAGAACCCAACCTGAAAGATACATTGGTCTAGGAGAATCTGTTGAGAATCTCCCTGACGACGATGATCCCTACACGTACAAGGAAGCAATGGAGGATGTTGATTGTCACCATTGGCAAAAGGCAATGCAATCTGAGATTGAATCCATGTTCGATAACAAATTCTGGTCCCTTGTGGACTTGCCTAAAGGGATAAAACCCATTGGATGCAAGTGGGTATACAAGAGGAAAAGAGGTATGGATGGAAAGGTGGAAACTTTTAAAGCTAGATTGGTAGCTAAAGGTTACACACAGAAAGAAGGTATCGATTACGAGGAAACCTTCTCTCCTGTGGCCATGCTTAAATCCATTAGGATACTCTTATCCATTGCAGCATTTTTAGATTTAGAGATTTGGCAAATGGACGTCAAGACAGCTTTCTTTAATGAAAGTCTTGACGAAAGCATCTATATGATGCGACCAGAAGGATCATTGAAAAGGGCCAAATGGAAAAGGTATGCAAGTTGCAGAAATCAATGTATGGATTAAAGCAAGCATCCAGATCCTGGAACATAAGGTTCGACCAAGCCGTAAAAGGTTTTGGATTTTTACAGAACCTTGTGTATACAAAAGGATCAAAGGTGACAAGTTGGTTTTCCTTATTCTTTACGTAGATGATATATTACTCATTGGAAACGATGTGGGAGTATTGACATCAGTAAAAGAATGATTAGCAAAATAATTTGATATGAAGGACCTAGGAGAAGCAAGTTTTATTCTAGGTATCCAAGTAATAAGGGATAGAAAGAATAAAACGATTGCACTATCCCAAGCTTCATACATAGACAAAATCTTGTCTAGGTTTTCCATGCAAGATTCCAAGAAAGGTATGTTACCTTTTAGGCATGGAATCAAACTTTCTAAGGAACAAGTTCCTAAGAATGAGCATGAAGAGCAATTCATGAGTAGAATTCCATATGCCTCGACAGTTGGAAGTCTCATGTATGCAATGCTCTGTACTAGACCAGATATTTGTTTTGTTGTTGGCATAGTTAGCAGGTTTCAATCGAAACCTGGTCCTGATCACAGGACGGCAGTCAAGCATATTTTCAAGTATCTTAGGAGAACGAAAGATAATATGCTTGTACTCTGGAGGGGATTTAATCCCTGTTGGGTATACAGATTCTGATTTCCAATCGGATTCTGACTCTAGAAAATCCATATCAGGATCTGTGTTTACTCTTGGAGGAGGAGCAGTCATTTGGAGGAGTATCAAGCAATCTTGTATTGCTGACTCCACCATGGAAGCAGAGTATGTAGCTGCATGCGAAGCTGCCAAGGAGGCTGTTTGGCTTCGCCAATTCTTGATTGAATTAGAAGTAGTTCCTAGTGCGAATAAGCAGATCACTATCTACTATGACAACAGTGGAGCAGTGGCTAATTCGAAAGAACCAAGAAGTCATAAGAGAGGAAAACACATTGAAAGAAAGTATCATCTTTTAAGTGAGATTGTTCATAGGGGAGACGCGACGATTACCAAAATCGCGTCGGCAGAAAATCTAGCAGATCCCTTCACAAAGGCTCTACCTCAGAAGAGTTTTGATGGGCACCTAGAGAACATGGGAATGAGAGATATGACACATTTGCTATAGCGCAAGTGGGAGATTGTTAGGATTATGCTCAATAGCAAGAGTGTAATATTGTAATTGACAATATTTTCATATAAATAAAGTGATTTCTGATTCTGCAAAATCTTATAGCATTTATAATTATAATTGTCAAGGTAAATAATCATAAGGTCAAAAGACTATGAGATATGAAGAATTGTTTGTACATCCGGATATGTATGAGGTAGACACAATTCTTTAGTTAGTCTTGAATAACGTTCACAACTTAAGTTAAAGGTTGGGCACCTCTATCTTGATAAAGTTGTAGAATTCTTTTACTATCATTTGAGTGGGAACAAATGAGTTATGATGAGTCTAAAATCATCGAAAGGTTTTTGAGTGAAAGAATCTAGTGCACTAGGTGCATTGAACTGGATCACAATGAAATACTTTATCTAGAATCGTCACTAGATATAAGTCTTTTCATTATCAGGACAATCGGAGAGTCTATCTAAATCCTGAGATAAATGATGGACTTACGGTTGCAAGTGTTATCATTTGAGCTATCAATGAGTACGATTATATAGCATAGTCTATCCTCGATAGTTTGGTGGTATTCATTTGTTAATCGATAGAGGATTTCATTTATAGATATGGACATCGTGGCTCCATTTATTAAATGAGAGTACAGTATCATCATATGGATGTTTTGAGGTATTGGATATTAAATCTCAACGTTGAGTTTTCAATAATGATTATTGAAGACATGGCTTCTAGACAAGTCAAAATATCCAAGTTCAAAATGTGGTCATATGAGGAAATATGGTAACTTGGAGAGCTATAGGCGGTCTATGAGCTCTTGGCGATTACTGATATTATTCACGAGGATACACCATCTCCTATAAGATTGTCTAGGGTATGAATGAGAAACATCTCCTTATTCTATCTTTATTTAAGAGTTCAATTTTAGCTCTTTAGTGGAATGAGTTAAAATTAATAGATCGGACCTAAGTGAATCATTTGTTGATTGTGATTAGGTTATGTCTATTGAAGCTTAAATTTAGATAGCCCGCCAAGATCCACAATCCACACGTACTTGCATGGATCACTTGATATATTCTACCGGACCAATTTATGGGTCCATCTAGAATTGCATTTCATATATTAAGAATATAATATGTCTATTATTTATTTAATGGGCTGCACTATTATATTAATATATTAAAGGAGACATGTAGGCTTGTTTCTTTTAGTAAGAATAACTCTAGTTCACATGTGGGCTTTTATTTAAAGTCTAATGGATTAAATAAAATAAGAAAAATAATATTGGGCCCATATATATATAGTGTGGGTGGCAAGGCTAAATAAAATAGCCCAAGATATTATTTTATTTTATTGTTTTGATTAAATGGGAATTAATTAATTATTTAATTAATTAATAGTTTAAATCAAAATCTTTTCCTGATCAGTAAATTAAATACTATGTGTTGGATTAGGGTTGGAATTCTTTTAAGTGATAGGAGTCCTAATGTGGTAAGGATTAAGTCCACATACACTCCTTATTATACAAAGAATTCGGCCACCACTAGTCCTACAAGAGTTGGGATTCTTGAATTGATAGGAATTAGGGAAAAGGATAATTCCTTTTCAAGTAAGGAAATTAACCAACCCTAGATTTCCTATTCAATGAATTCGGCCAACCCTACTTGGTGAAGGAGAGAATTCGGCCAACCTATAAATATAAGGTTATGAATTTTCGGCCACCAAGAAGAAGCAAAATAGAGAGAGATTTTTGTTTGTTTTGAAAATAAAAAATCCTACTCTATACACATAGATTTTCGGCCAAGAAAGAAAAAGAAAATAAGTTCTCATTCGATAGTGTACTTACAAGCCTTTAACATCAAAAGGTTTTGTGCACACTTTCGATTTAGGGTTACGCGAGTTTCAATCATATTGATTGTGAATTCAAAAGTGACCGGAACTATTTTTTTAGGCTCTTGGTGTTTTACTATTGAAGATCAAGATCAGAAATTTCATACATCCATTCTAAGGTAAGCAATTCAAAGAAAGAGGGAGACCACGCTGCTAGGTGATTCACGTACGTGCTAGGATTGAAGATCTTGCGGATTACTATCGACGTAAGTCAATCGGATCACGCGACAAGAGGTATTTAACTTTAACCATATATTTAAGTTTAATTAATTAAAGGGTTAAGGTTCAAATCTTTAGAAAAAATTTAAATTATACGAAAATTATTTTTTCACCTTCCGCTGCGGTTTTAAGCAATTTTTCCCTACACTTCACCTCATGGATTGACACACCGGCCATTTGCAAGTCTTGGAGGGACAAGCAAGCCAAGAGTGCTCATAAAACAGGCGAGAACCTACCCATTTTGAGTCTACAACAGTGCTACCACATTGGTTTAATCTTTTCAACTCAAACTCTTGCACTTAATTTTTTCTATTTTTGTTTATGGACAAGTGTGGATATTTGATGAATGTGAATATTCTTGGTAAATATCAAATTTTGGTTGAATGTGTGGATAATTGTGAATGAGAGAATATTTTTATGACTGTTGATACAATTTTGGATTCTAAATGATGAATTTATTGATTTATTCATTCTTGATTGGATAAGCCGAAGGCCCTTGTGGATATTGCACATGAATTACAAGTTTTCACTTTATATAGCCCAACTCGGTTTGGGGATTTTGAATTCATGCATATACCTGTACAGGAATGAGCATATAGTAGGAATCGATTTCGGGGTTATTACCCACATTCAGATAATTTGCTGAATAGATGCTTGATGTGGTCGAATTTTAAGGTTAATTGCAATGTTTACTTAAATGCATTATTTTATTGTGAGCCATTGTTGAGTCTTTTATTTTGTGGGCATTGATTATGCATGATTAGTGCCTAGGTTTATTGTGTTTTGGTGTCTAGTTAGGTGCGCGCAGCTAGGTCGGGCTCTCTTGTCTTCAACATTGACGACAATGTTAGGTTTTGGTTTGGGGGTGGAGACGCCTTTTCGAGTTGTCTTTTTGTTTTTGAGTCATTTTTCGTGTCAATTTTTCAAATTTGCTGCTAAGCCAACATTTTTGAGCTTTAATTAGCTTGGTGAGATAATCTTGAGCAAAGTGTTTGTGGCGAATTTGTGTATGCTTTGTGAGCTTGTTCGTAGCTCTTAGTCACTTTAGGGGTCTCACTTGCATTGCATGGGTTAGTCCCATCTTTTAGTGTCTAAGTTGAGGGGACTCGGTGCTCGAGTGACCTGTTCTAATAGTGGGGACATCCCTTGAGAGTTTCACAAACACAAGCCAAAAATGTTTTTCAAATCTTTAAATACTTTTCAAACACCATGCATAGTCTCATTACACCAAAATCATCATGTGTCATAGAACATGCATCATTAAAGTGGACTGCTTGACTGAAACTTTTAGTCCCTTAGTAGATGGATTCTTTGAGGTGATATTAGGCAATGTGTGTTGTTAGCCACTTAAAATGCCAAATACTTCCCTGTCCATAATGTGTGTGCTCCGAAGCCAATTTTGAGGCCAAACACTTTACTTTTATTTGGAACCACACTAAACCATATAGCCATAGACCAAACACAAACCAACCCTTAAATTGCCAATCATGTGGGGTGTGTAAGTGTTGTGTGTGTGTGTGTGTGTGTGGTGTATGAAAGTGTAAGCTCTAATGTTGAAATAGCATGTATTTAGGCAACTGTGTAAATGTGCAGGAAATGGCTCAACATGTAAAAGTGCTAAAATTGCACCTAGAGCCAAATTGTCAAATGTATATGTACAAAGGCAATTCATAAAAAAAGAAAGAAAAAAAAGAAAGAAAAGAGCCTTGTAATTAAATGTAAGTACTCAAAATTGTGTACAATTATGTAGCACAAATGTGTTTAGTTAAATGCCTAGACGCTAAGTGTGTGAATATTAAGTAGAGCTTGGTATGGGGTGTGTGAGTATGTGTAAACATGATTGGTGATCGTTGAATCTAAAATTTTCCTATTTCCTTTGTTTCACCACATTAAACCCCATGGCCCCATTACAACCAAATGGAAAAGTCCTAGTTGATCTTAGGGGAAATAACATTTCTTGACCTTGGTGATTTTGAAAGCTTCTTCCTTTTGGTTCAGTTGCTCATTGACCTCCTTTAAAGCATTTGGTTTTTGTTCCACTTCCATCATAAACTTCCTAGTCTTCGTAGCGTCTTCTTCTTCAAATTCTTCTGAAATTTTGGCTAGCTCTACTAGGTCATGCAAAGTGGACTTCTTTTCTTCTTTAATTTTCTCAAGTTGCTCTCCCAACTCCTTGTTCAGAGTGGAGAATTCTTGCACCTTCTTCTTTAGAATCCTATTCTCCGCATTGAGAAGCTTCACCTTAAGTTGTACGCTTCTTGTTCACCTCTTCAAGTTCATAGACTCTAGCTATCTCTTCGAGCATTTGGTCATCAAACACTACCTCTTCCATCTTCATTTCTTCTTTCTCTTGAACTCTATCTTCATGCCCTTCTTCCATTTCTGAAGCTAAGTCACAAACCTTGTTTTTCTTCTTTCAGCTCTTTGGAACCTCCAAGACAAAACATCCTTCAATTCATCTTTCCTTGGACCGCTCAACATAGAATTCAACATTGTTTCCACCACAGCTGAAAGATAACCTTATTGACATTACATTTACCACCATTCCGGTTATGGCTATAAATAACCTTCCAAAAAGCAATATACAATCCCTCTCATGGGATTCATCGTCCTTGACCTCCAATACAACAAAATCCATTAGAACCTTCAGTCCATGGATATCCAGCTGCACATCCTCAACCACTCCATAAGGAGTCTTTAGAGAATTGTCTGCCATCTTAAGTTTCATGGGATTGGCCTTGACAGACTGTATCTTTAATTGCTTGTATACTTTCAAAGGCATCATATTGACACTAGACCCCATATCAAGCACTACTCTCATCTTTCCTGACTCTTATATAGTGAATGGAATGATAAAATCGCATGGATCCTCAAATTTCACAGGACTGATTTCCCTTGATTCTTCGGACTCCTCATTCATAGGTCTTTAATAAGTTCCTTGATGTCTTGTGCTGTCTTATTTCATACTAACTTTTCACACCCCTTTTGATGATTTCCCCTTGTCATGCTTGTGCAAAGCATCTGCAATCTGAGTGACATGGATCTCCAATCTTCTAATAGAGGCATCAATGTTATTGGCCTTTTGGTCATTTGACTGTATGTAGCTTTTTAACATCTACTCTTTTGCATTCTGTGAATTTCAGATGGCTATAGAAGCCTCACCAGATGCCTTTATGAAGTACCTCAATTCTTCCCCAAGTGACCTAACTTTCAGTTAGTAATAATTTGTTTGGGTGTTGAAGTTGCTTTGTGGGTTGTTGTTTGAGCTTCCCCAATGGTTGTTGTTACTTGATCCCCCATGGCTGTTGTACCTGTTATATCCCTGGTTCTGGTAACCTTGGTTGTTACTTGCATAGTTGTTGTTGCTCCACGAGAAATTAAGGTGATTTCTCCAACTAGGATTGTAGTTGTTGGAGTAACGGTCATTCCTCTACCTCTGGAATCCTCCTAGCACTTGAGCTTCTTCTTGCTCCATATGTCCCCCAACTTCATTCACTGTATCCTTTGAGATTTGACTAACTTTAACTGTTGGCATGAACATGTTCTTCATCAAGTCTTTTACATCTCCTTGACCATTATGGATATTTCTATTGCTATGACCGTGCTTCCATCAATCTCTAGCCTTCCACCCCTCATTGTATTCGATGTCCTCTGCTGCGACTTCTAGTCCAACTTCTCTAAAATTTCATAACCTTCTGAAGCTCTCCTATCTGCTATTGTCCCCCCCCACAAGCATTATCAACCATCATTTAGGTGATAGCGGAGAGACCTCCATAGAATAAAGTGACCTCCAACTCATTAGGGTAAGTGTGTGGTGGAACTTGCGCTAGCACTATATGGAACCTCTCCCAAGCCTCGTTGAAGGGCTCCCCATCTTTCTCACTAAAGGTAGCAGTATTTATCTTCAAGTCTCGTGCCTTGGCAGCCGAAAAAAACTTGTTATAAAACATTTTGCACACTTGGACCCATGTTGTTAGTGACCCTGGCTTTAGTGCCATATACCATTGTTTTGCCCTTTCCTTCAAACAATAATGAAAACATCGTAGATGCAACTGCTCATTCAAAACTACCTCATTCCTGGCTACTATCAGGAATGTCTCGAGTACGGCACTGTACCCATTCATAAACTGTAAACAGTCCTCGGTTGGCAGCCCATAAAATGAAGGAAGGAGATTTATGTGTATACCCTTCAATTCATATTGCCTCGTTACATCATCCAGAATAATTGTCGTAGACTGTTGGTTTCCTATGGATGGGAAAGTATATTCTCCGATAGTGAGCCCCAATTCTTCTTCAAGATTGGTCTCATGTTCCTCAAGTGGTACTACTGGTGGTGCACCTTCAGCTATCTCTTCTTCAAAATGATTGTTTTCAAATTGCCTAATCAACCTCCTAATCCTGTGAACGGTATCAATAGCTGTAACTAATTCGCCTCTCAAAGAGTGTCTTCCGTGCATGTACCTAGACACCTAAAATTTGCAAAACCACAAAAACAAACAAAGTAAAATAACCTAAAATGATAAGTAACTAAACTAAAGTTAAACCTAATCACTACTGAGTACGCCGATCCCCGGCAGCAGCGCCATTTTTGACACACATTTGCCGCGTATACAATATCAAAACAAAATTTATAAATCATAAAATGCACTCAAACTGTATAAAACATAAAACAAGTATGTGGTAAGCAAGTTATTGTTCCATACAGATCGATCTAACAACCAATGACTAGATTACACCCTAGCACTACAAATGCAAAAAGGTAAATGAGATGGTTTTGATTGAGCTAAAATAATGACTAAAAATGCACTAGATTAAGCTAAAGCGAAAACTAGACTAAGATAGTAAAAATGTAAATGATAGAATATGATGAGAAATATGGGAGTCGATGCAATCTCATACACAAACGGTGGGTGATCTGTCTCTTAAGACCAATTCGATTCTCTATAAGGCTTATCTTCCTAACTTGAGTTTCTGGGATAGCTCGGATTATAGAGCTCACAATCCACCCATTTCACTCTCGCTTTGGATAGATTCAGTGGACGAGATGGCTTGGATTGGAGAGCTCATAATCCACCCCGTTCACACTAGCTGAGATATATTAGATTGGAGAGCTCACAATATATCCCTTTCGATTCAAGTGAGCTTGTTATAACACCTTAGGTGTATTGTTTACAGCATTAATGGGCATCAAGTTTGGGCCAAGAGTTGGAGAGCGTACTTAACCCTCTTAGACATTACAATTCAACATCTACAATGGTTTGGGAGTTGGAGTGCCTACCCAACCCAAGGTGAGTATCAAATGCATTAAGAACAAATTAAAACCTCTAAGTGAAATGAGAGTTAAAGAGCCTACCCAATTCATAAAGAATTTCAATTAAAGATTAATTACTCAAATAAGTTAATCAATCAACAATAATTAAGAGTTGGAGAGCCTACTTAATTCAAGAGAAGATTAAACACAATTAAGCAGATGAATGGAACTATATTGATCAAATCTAAATATGGTGGAATACCCACTATCCATGAATTAATTACTTCAAACTCCTAATTTGGGTTTAGTTACTCATGACAAATACAAACAAATAACATGGAGAAAAGAGATAGAAAGAACCTATATAGAGACCTCATTTCTTCAACCTCAATTTCAATCTCCAAGTGTCCTTGTTGAGTAGAAAGTCCTAGAGTTGGTGTATGGGTTATGGATGATTAAAGGAGAAAGTGATTCCTATATCTAGAGAGAGAAAATGCCATGTAAATGGGTGTGTGTTCATGTGGCTGAAATCAAAATAAATCATTATATATGATTCAGAAAAATAGGTCTGATTTCTGATATGGCTTCTTCAAAACGCATGTAGTGTGCAGGTGGTTAGCGGGCAGGGACCCGAGCACATACCAGCGCACTGTAGTCTTCAAAACTTCATCAACCTTCTGTTCGCTAGTAACTGCGCTGGTAGGACCAGTGCAGTACCAGCGATCTGGGCACTTGCACATTTTTGTATGATTTATGATCTCCAGTTTGCTAGTTGGTGCGCTGGTGGGATCAACGAAGTTCTGGTGCTTGGACTGCGCGGGTGGTGCGCGGGTAGGGTACCCACGCACACACCAGCGCATTGCAGCCTCTCTTCTTGCTTCATTTAGCCTGTTTTTTGCCCGAATTCTCCGTTTTCTTCCCAAGACCAGAATTACATCTATTACCTGCAAACATGATAAAAAAGCCTATAAGACACAAAAACACACTCGAAAACAAGACAAAGGACAAGGAATGAGGGCCAAAATATATAACAATTTTGACGCTATCATTTAACATAAGATTGAGCAAAATGAACCTGGTGAGAGTGAAACCATTCTTGTTCAACAGTAAGACAGATATTGTAAAGCTGAAAATTAAAATGTGGAAATTGAACAAATTGAAAAGATGAAATCAATTGAGTATCAAAAACTATTATATTCTTGTTCATGGTCATGGAAGGAGCCTTGTTGGTGAGATTGATTGTGAAAACAAAGGAGAAATTGAAATAAAACCGCGAAAAAAATATAAATATAGTTATCTAGTCCCTATGCAATTCCAATACTTTAGGAAAAAATAATTTCTGTTAATAGCCAAAATTGGCTAAGGACCAAAGGGAAATTTTCCACCCTCCATGTCTGGCTCCATGCCCGAGATCATCCACCAGGAGACCATGTTACCCAAAGCTGAGCTAAGGCACCGCCTCGCAGGAACAAGGACGGGCTCCAGAAACATCCGGAATAGAGCTAGGAATGATCAGATGAAGCCTGCGTCACCGAACCTTAAAACAGGAAATCCCCCCCCCCCCCGGAAGTCGGGATTACCTCGTAACTTCTCCAGAAGCTCGCCAGTACCTCGCTGACATAGTAAGGTGTCCGCAGGAGACTGCACCTAGCTTTAAAAGGTCAAGAGAGGATAGACCTAGCTTCTGATTAGACGAAATTCCTTTATATCAACGCTAGAACACTGATCGACCTCACTACCTAATGTACCCTGCCACATTACATACGTGCAGCAATTAACTCAAAGTCAATTTATACAATGTCTTCTTAGGTTATACATTGCCATATTCGACGATCCCTACGGGAGAACATGCCAGACCTGAAGACACACAGGATCATATCTTAAGACATTACATGCGTACAGAACAAATAATAGAGTCCAAGTAGGAAACAAATTGATCTCCGCCAAGATATCCATGATTCAACAATTAACTCAAAGTCAATAATATTTAAAATGAAAATCCTGTCCGATAAGGAGGGGAGAGATAGAGAAACTCAAGGGAAGAATCAATTAGTTTAACCTAAGAAGACATTGTATAAAAGAAGGACTTCCTCCTTCTGAAAAGAAGAGACTACTATTCGACATGCACACGACAAGTACCCAATTGCACCCTAGAGAAAAGTGAGATCAATTTGAGAGAGAGAGAGAGAGAGATGTATATCACATATTATCAATAGAGGAAGCCTTTTTTGATTCTTTTGAGTAGCTAATAATATCTTTGTTTCCTTGTCATTTCATTAGGCATTGTTATATATATACGTTCTACCTTGGTCATCACCTACGTGGTAATGATCTCAAGGGTGCTAACTGAGATTTATTGCCCCGAGCTAAATTTCCATTAACACTTTCTGGCGCCGTCTGTGGGAAAATAAAACCTACACCCAGTTAATCAGATCAACTATTTGCATTTACATTTTCGTTGTTTTACAAGAACTATGAGGCTTCGATCTTCCCAAGGTCAACATGGAGTTTCTGAGCAACCCCCGGCGAGGCCTACACGAAAGGCCCCTAGAAAGGGGAGAAAATTAGGATACGACAGTCAAGTTTCGGTCCAAACAACTAATGCGCGGGCTTCTGGCCACCCTATAGTGAGCCAGGCCGCGCTCGATCAACAAGCGGTAGCCTTCGTGGAAACCGTCCGCATCCGCCTACTCGCAGAAGGAATCACGGTCCAGCCAACCAACTTGAATGATCAGGGAGAGCCGAGCAGGTTCGGAGCTAGGCAGCCTGCCTTCGATCGCCTAGGACCTCCTTTTCCAGAGCTAGCTCGAGACAGATCTGGGCTCCAACTTTCGATCTCGGATAGGCTGGGACCCATGCCCTCAGATCCTAAAAGACCTTCACAATATCAACCTAGGCGAGTTATGTCCGCCGCTGATGCTTTGACCCGGGAGCAACGAGAGCTATCCCACCCAACTGTACCAAGGAAGAACGCTCGAGCCCAAGATGAAGAGAGTAGACGAACTTCCCAAATGGATCCTGTCCATGAAGGGGACCGGATAGAGGTTGCCAGTTCATCAGAGAGACTCGATAGTGAAGAATCCGAGGTCAATTCAAAGAAACCTGGGAACAAGCGACTGAGGGATCAGCTGGCAAAGCTACAGAAAGAGGTCCAGCATATAAGAAAAGGAAAGAATAAAGAGGATAAAAAGGACCCCTTGAGTGAGATGAACGCTCCCTTCACTAGGAGGATCCGAGAGGCGGAGCTCCCACCAAAATTTAAAATGCCAGCAGATAAGTTCTCCGGAATGAAAGATCCTCTAAGCCACCTAGAGAGCTTCGCTCAATAGATGGAGGTTCAGAACACTACCAAAGCGGCTATGTGTAGGATGTTTCCAACGACCCTAACTGACTACGCTAAAACTTGGTTCAGGAAGCTGCCCGCTGGTAGCGTGGACTCTTTCACGAAGTTATCAACAGATTTTTGCTCGCAGTTCCAAGGGGTCAAACCTCATCCGAAAGATCCCATACACCTGTAATATGTGATTCAGGAACAAAGTGAGACACTTCGATCGTACGTGGAACGTTTTCACAAAGAGGTCATACAAATGGGAGTTTTCACCGAGAAAGAAACTCTCGTCAACTTAAGGTGAAACCTATAGGCGGGGAAAGCTTTTCCGCTCCTTCACCAAGAGACCTCCCAAGACTTACCAGGAGGCCTACGATCGGGCTCTTGAGCAGGTCGATATCGAAGAGCAACTCAAAGTCAAGATGGAACACAACGACATGAGAATGGCGAAGAGTCTGAAAAAAGAAGCCCCCAAATTTGAGCCAGCTCGAAAAGCTCAGAATAAACCTCCCAATAGGTCGACCTATCGCATTCCCGCTCCTCAGCACATGCAAGAAAAATATCCAACAAGACGAACCCCTCCTCGGGCTTCGCCACCTCCCAGGACCGTGGCCCCCGTAATGCGAGGGGAGAAAGGGTATGACTACTACACTCCTTTGAACGTTTCCAGGGAAATGGTCTACCTTGCTATAATAGACAAGGGGCTACTCCAAAAGCCTGCTCCCATGAAAGCCCCAGCTGACAGGAGGAACCGGTACAAGTACTGCTACTTCCATGAAGACATAGGCCATAACACTTTAGAGTGTTAAAATTTGCACAACCAGATTGAAGCCCTGATAAGGGGGGATGCTTAATTGAGTTTCTACAACAGATCAGAGATAATATTCGGACTGGAAGGGAGGTACAAGCTGAGATTCGTGAGGATGCGGAGAAGAGAAAGTGGGAGCAGACTGACTTAATGCAACAAATCCATGTGATACACACCATCAGCGGAGGACCCACACTGGCGTGCACTTCAAATAATTCCTGAAAAAACCATGCAAGGAAGATTCTGTTAGGATTATGCTCAATGGCAAGAGTGTAATATTGTAATTGACAATCTTCTCATATTAATAAAGTGAATTCCGATTCTTACATTTACTTATAGCATTTATTATTATAATTGTCAAGGTAAATAATCATAAGGTCAAAAGACTATGAGACATGAAGAATTGTTCATACATCAGGATATGTATGAGGTAGACACAATTCTTTAGTTAGTCTTGAATAACGTTCACAACTTAAGTTAAAGGTTGGGCACCTCTATCTTGTTAAAGTTGTAGAATTCTTTTACTAGCATTTGAGTGGGATCAAATGAATATGATGAGTCTAAAATCATCGAAAGGTTTTCGAGTAAAAGAATCTAGTGCACTAGGTGCATTGAACTGGATCACAATGAAATACTTTATCTAGAACCGTCACTAGATATAAGTCTTTTCATTAAAGAGGACAATCGGAGAGTCTATCTTAATCCTGATATAAATGATGGACTTATGGTTGCAAGTGTTATCATTAGAGCTATCAATGAGTACGATTATGTAGCATAGTCTATCCTCGATAGTTTGGTGGTATACATTTGTTAATCGATAGAGGACTTAATTTATAGATATGGACATCGTGGCTCCTTTTATTAAATGAGAGTATAATATCATCATATGGATGTTTTGAGGTATTGGATATTAAATCTCAACGTTGAGTTTTCAATAATGATTATTGAAAACATGGCTTCTGGACAAGTCAAAGTATCCAAGTTCGAAATGTGATCATATGAGGAAATATGGTAACTTGGAGAGCTATAGGCGGTCTATGAGCTCTTGGCGATTACTGATATTATTCACGAGGATACACCATCTCCTATAAGATTGTCTAGGGTATGAATGTTATTCTATCTTTATTTAAGAGTTCAATTTTAGCTCTTTAGTGGAATGAGTTAAAATTAATAGATTGGACCTAAGTGAATCATTTGTTGATTGTGATTAGGTTGTGTCTATTGAAGCTTAAATTTAGATAGCCCGCCAAGATCCCCAATCCACACGTATTTGCATGGATCACTTGATATATTCTACCGGACCAATTTATGGGTCCAACTAGAATTGCATTTAATATATTAAGAATATAATATGTCTATTATTTAATTAATGGGCTGTACTATTATATTAATATATTAAAAGGAGACATGTGGGCTTGTTTCTTTTAGTAAGAATGAGTTTGGTTCACATGTGGGCTTTTATTTAAAGTCCAATTGATTAAATGAAATAAGAAAATAATATATGGCCCATTTATATAAGTGGGGCTGCAAGGTGTATATATTAACCTAATATATTATTTTGTTTCATTGTTTTAATTAAATAAGAATTAGTTAATTTATTAATTAATTGTTTAATTAAGAAACAAATCTTTTTCTGATCAGGAAATATATTTCCTAAAGTTATTCTATTGGTAGTAGTATATTAAAAGTAAAAGACTTGTTTGATAAGAAAATAAATAATTAATTTTATTTATTTAATCAAATAAGAAGTCTTTTTATTTAGTCCATAAAAGAATAAAAATATCTATGAGTTGGATTAGGTTTTGAAGTCTAAAGGTTGATGGAAATTAGGGTGCAACACAAACTCTTTTTGGTATGTGATTTGCGGCAACCCTAGTCCATTTAGAGGAAGATTTCAGCAATCCTAAATAGAAGAGGAAGCAAAATTTCGTCCACCTATATAATACCACATATAGAATTCGGCCAAGATAGTTGATTGAATGATTCAATTTTTCTTCTTCTTCTCAATTCATAGAAAAGGATAATTTTTATTCTACTAAACATAAAAGAAAGAAGAGATTATTCTTTGATAGTACACTGATTGCTTGTTCATCAATAAGCTTGTGTGTACAACATCGAATTAGGTTCACGCGAGTTTCGATCATTAGATTGAGAACTCAAAAGTGACCGGAATAATCTTTGTCTTCTTTTGATTGTTTTGTGACTAACAAAAGAAAAAGAAAACTTTGTTCATCCATTCTCAGGTTTGCAATTCAAAGAAAAAGGGAGACCACGCTCCTAAGTGATTCACGTACATGTTCGGATTGTAAGATCTCGCGGGACTGTTCACGATCACTGTTCATGGGGTAATGTTCACAATCACTGTTCACGCGAGGGTACTGTTCACGATCACTGTTCACAGGGGGTACTGTTCACGATCACTGTTCACGTGGGTACTGTTCACAAATCACTGTTCACGCAGGTACTGTTCACAAATCACTGTTCACGCGGGTACTGTTCACGGGCATCGGAAAAGATTTTGCGGATTACCAATCGACGTAAGTCAATCGGATCACGCGTCAAGAGGTATTTAACTCTAACCGTATATATTTGAGTTTAATTAATTAAAAGGTTAAGGTTCAACTTTGAGAAAAATTTTAAAACCATACGAAATCTATTTTTCGTTTCTTCCGCTGCGTTTTATATCGATTTTTCCCTACAGATTCCTCGCATAGAAGAAAGACAAGGGGTCTTCAAGGTCAGCCAAAGCCCGATAGAGTCCTCTCAGTCGGCACAGATCGTTTTCACTGAAGCAGATGTCTTCAACACCGTGCAATCTCATGATGATCCCATGGTAATCAAAATACAGATTGGCAACTGTCTGGTCCATCGCGTGCTCATAGATATAGGTAGCAGTGTAGATATCCTCTTCAAGGATACTTTGGAAAAATTAAACCTGAAGCAATTTTGTTACAATAGCTGTACAACTCCACTTTATGGGTTCACTAGAGATTCGATCATACCAGTGGAGTCGATGATCCTCCCAGTGATTATCAGAATCACCCATCTCCAACAGAATATTATGGCCAACTTTGTTGTGGTTGACACCCCATTGGCCTACAACGCCATCCTAGGGAGACCATTCCTGTCCTCCTTGAAGGGAGTCTTGTCCATATACCACAATGTCCTGAAATTCCTGGTTGAAACCAAGGTATGAGAAGTACGTGGAGACCAGCAGGCAGCTAGGAGATGCTATGCAGTGTCTGCCAATCCTACAGCTCTATGATCGAGCCAAATATGTAGTATATTTAGGCCCTCAGATCCTTAGCTTATGTTCTGTTTTCGTGCGTTTTTGTATCTCTGATGGGTTGTTTTGTGTGTATTTATAGGAAATGATGTAAAAACAGGTTTGGAAGTATATTGCGGTGATTCCGGCAGAAAAGGGGGGAAAGTAAAGGCAAAGGAGTACAAACAGCTCTACAGTGCGGGTTCAGTGCGGGTCGCAACCGCACTCCGACCGCACTCCAGCCGCACTCATGTTCATAGCCGGGACATGATGCAAGTGAAGAGATAAAGTGCGGGTACAATGCGGGTCATCCAACCGCACTAATGCCAAACCAGAGAAGCTGTTGTTGCACCTGACGATAAAGTGCGGGTACTGTGCGGGTCATCCAACCGCACTCTACCCGTACTAATGCCAAACCAGAGAAGTTGAAGATGCACCTGACATTAGAGTGAGGGTACTGTGCGGGTCATCAAACCGCACTCCACCCGTACTTTCACCAAGAACAGAAGAACAGAGTTGTACCTGACATTAGAGTGCGGGCACTGTACAGGTCATCCAACCGCACTTTACCCGCACTGTTGCTCAAGACAGAAGGTAGATTTTGCACCTGACAGGGAAGTGCGATTCAAGTGCGATCACAGTGCGATTCCAAGTGCGGGTCAAGTGCGGGTAATTCAACCGCACTCCACCCGCACTATTGCCCTGATCCGAGAACTGAAGATGAAGACAACTCATACAGTACGGGTAATTCACCCGCACTCTACCCGCACTCCGCGCTCGCCAGTTTGATTTTCAAAGCTTAAGTGACCT
This sequence comes from Dipteronia sinensis, assembly GCA_033220585.1. NCBI lineage: Eukaryota > Viridiplantae > Streptophyta > Magnoliopsida > Sapindales > Sapindaceae > Dipteronia > Dipteronia sinensis. The sequence continues at coordinate 20,072,943 of CM065643.1, read as the reverse complement.
ATTTTTGTATCTTGTATAAATAGAAAAGTATAGAAACGTTTTAGGGGGCCTTTCGACTCCGTTTTGCAGAGGTTAAAACACATTTAGACCTAGAATCTCTCTCTCTCTCTCTCATCCTTACATTCTCTACTCAACTTCAAGGAAGTTAGGAGATTGAAGCCACTTCAAGGAAGGAGATGTTCTCCAAGGGTTCTTTCTCTTTCCTTTCTCTTAGTTTCCTAGTTGTAATGAGTAGCTAAATCCCCTCTAAAGGGTTAATGGAGTAGTTAGTTGAATATTGGGCTTGTAAATAAACTTGATATTATATTGATATTCATGTCTATCTTTCATTGATCTATTCTTGTTGTGATTGTTTATCATTGATTTCTTGTGTAGATACATCCTCTTACAAGATGTCTTTGTATTATGTTTGAGTATTGCATCTAGATATACATCCTATTTAGTTGTTTAATGCTATAATGAATGGATGGAAAGTCATGAATTCCGACTCTAAAACCGCGGTTTTAATCTAACCTCGATCGAGTTTCCGGCACTATACATCCTAGGTCGGAACCCGTGAGAGAGTTAGAAGTCATCACTATACATCCTAGGGTGACTATGTGTAATCGGTTAAGTCATTGTTAGATAGACGAGCTTCATTTCTAGAATCCGATAAACAACCAACTCTATACATCCAAGGTTGGTAGTTTACAATGGATTAATCCCTAATAGGTGGTCTGCACTATACATCCTAGGTTGGCCACCTTCTAAGGATAAATAACCGACTCTACACATCCTAGGTCGGTTACCTTGAATAGCCGTGCTATTGACAAGGTTGTTGCATTGCCCAGTATTTACTTTCATATCCATCAACTCCTTAGCTTCCATCATCTATATATATCCTTCATTCCATTTCCCCTTTAATTTAGTTTGCATAATTAATTTAGTGTTATTTGTAGTGTAATTCACCACCTACATTTTCACCAACTCATGTTTCGATATTATATATATACATAACATTACTTTAGCAATAACTAATTTAGCTAACTCCGCTCCCTATGGACGACACCCCACTTGCCATTATATTTATGTTTTCAAACTAATTTAGGCTTTGTGAGGTTTTATCAAATATTGTTGACGGATTGATCTTTTAAAACGACACTAAGAAAAAAACATATCTGTCACTCTAGCAAAACAATGCGTATAGGTGGCATTAGTCCAGGAAGACATGGAAACATCCCGGATAATCCAGGAATAGATGGAGCCCGCAGAGCATCCCGAGCATCCAGAAAGCGAACCTATTATGCCTTATGAGGAGGAACGGAGCAAGGAGTGGGCCTAGGGGATAGCCCGTAGATAGACTAGAAGAGATACCCATAAGAGATGTTGATCCCTCCAAGGTTGTCAAGGTCGGGGCCACCCTTGAGCCTGAAGTGAAAGAAGGTTTAATTAATCTTCTTAGAGAATTCAGCGACATCTTTGCTTGGAGCCATGATGAAATGCCTGGAATCCCGGCATCATTGGCCGCCCATCGACTAGCGGTAGATCAAACAGTCAAGCCCGTCACTTCAACGCTGAGAGGAACGCTGCGGTACAGGAAGAGGTAGATAAATTTATCAAGGCAGGGTTTATCAGAGAAGTACGCTATCCCGAATGGATCGCCAACGTGGTCATGGTTACGAAGGTGAATGGGAAGTGGCGTATGTGTGTCGATTACACCGACCTCAACCGGGTCTGTCCAAAAGACAGTTTTCCTTTACCAAAGATCGACTAGCTGGTTGACTCCACTTCTGGAAATAAACTCTTGAGTTTTATGGACGCGTTCTCAGGATACAACCAAATTAAAATGCACCCGGCTGACCAAGATAAAACCAGTTTCATTACTGGACAGGGCTTGTATTGTTACAAGGTGATGCCGTTTGGTTTGAAGAACGCAGGGGCTACATACCAGCGGCTGGTTAACAAGTTGTTCAAGCCCGAGATAGGAAGGACGATGGAAGTATACATCGACGACATGATCACAAAATCACTCAATATGACATCAGATACAAGGTCCGTGAAAAATACAAGCACAGTTAATTTGCCTTAAGCTACCTAGAGGGGGTGGGTGAATAGGTTACTACACCATTTTCGCTCCCATGAAACAAATACAAGTTTGTCCCTCTAAGTAGCTTGTATCACACTCAAAAAACAAATAGAAGCAATATCAATTCAAGTAAAGATATGCTTGTACAAACAATGTCAATATATAAAAAATAACAAGTATGTGATAAAAACTCAATGTATATACATTATCAAGATATCAAACAAGATACACATTAACACATATACAAATATAAAGAGTTTGAGTTAGAGACATTTGACAAAAGATATTTACGTGGTAAAACCTCCAAAGAGGAAACATCAATGGGTTGATTCCACAACCACCGGCAAACAAATCCACTAGTAAGATAAAAAGATACAATCTCTCAAGTGACCACTTCACCTAGAAATCTACCCTTCCACCCTACATAATGAAAGTGATGCCCCTTTGCTCAACTATCCGGATCACTCCGATCCTAGTCAAGACTTCCATGCACAAGTTAAAGAACCCCTTCAATGCACAAGTTAAAGAACCCCTTAGACTAATCTTCATCAAGTCTTGAATTCTTCAATGTTGTCTTCTCTTGTCAGCACCTAAAATCATCTTGAAACACAAGGCATATACAAGAGAAACATACATATATATGGCAAGATAATATTTAGATACATATCACTTGAAGTTCAAATGGATATACATGTCTCCCCCTAAATACATGCATACTATCCATCAACAAAATATTATCAATATCCAAATATTACAAACCAAGAATTCAAGATACCAAATGAAACCAAAAACAAAATATACCAAAAACTACCTAAACTTAAACAATTCCCAAGATTAAGAGTATAGCATAGAGGTTTTAGTATTATTGTCTTTCTCCCCCTTTTTGACATAATATGAAGCAAAAGGTTAAGAAAACACAATACCTTGAGATCAAGTATCATCAAAGAAAGTTCTTCTTGTTGATGATCTCACATAATGCTTTGTAGTAGATGAATTACTAGAGGCAAGCTTGTCTTTCAAATACTTAATCTTCTCATCTTGTTGAATCACCTTTGCTCCTAGCTCCACCACTTTAGCATCAAGCTCTCCAATCTTAGACATAAGCCCCTCTTGAAGTTGCATCACCCATTCCGGTAGAGGATTTGTGCTTGTCACAACACATGGCTCATGGTGCTTACCAAAAAGCCTAAAAGTGTCATTTACCTTCCCCTTATCTTTGTATGACATTGACACTAAGCTCTTGTCACCTGATGGGAAGGTTTTTGCCGTTAGAAAACCGTCCATCAAAACAATTTATAAAACCTATGCGATGCGATCACAAGTAGAAATACAAGTAAAGCGGTAAGCACGGGTGTCGGCCACTGAGATCGGGGTAGCGGTGATAAAATTAGGATAAATATAACTAGTATGCATAAAAGTAAAGTGATGGTGAATGAAAATACAATATAAACTAAACTATGAAAGCAAATAAAATGGGATGACAATGGAGTGATGAATGAATGATGATGGAACTACGGAGTTGATGGACTTGTAAATGAATATTGGGGCAATTGCAACAAACTCTCAATTAAGCACGTATTGACAAATGTAACCAACCTAGGGTGTATAGTGTTTGTATATATCTCTAGCAAGAGGTCAACCTAGGGTGTATAGCGAAGACCTCCTACTAGCGATTAATCCCTCTTAAGCAACCAACAATGGCTAGTTACTCAATCGGGACTTGTTCCATGAATGCTCATCTATCTAGCTATGGCTCAACCTATTACTAATTGTTAACGGAAATTTTGCTCGGGATGAGAAATCTCAGTTAACGCCCTCGAGACCACTACCACATAAATGGTGGCCAAAATTCTTTATATATGTAACAATGATTTATAAAGTGACAAGTAAGCAAGAATGTTTTTATTTAACATGCATGGTATACGAATACAAAGATTCTTCTCTCTTTCCTCTCAAATCTCTCTGGGAAATGGTTGATTGTTAGTCATATGCCTGTCGAATAGTAGTCTCCTCTTTTCCTTTCTTTTCTATTTATACATGGTTTGTAGGTTAACAGACTGATTCTCCCTTGATTGTCTTAGTGATTGTCTCAGTCTCTTCCTTATCGGGCGGGATTTCTTGCGTTAATATCATTGACTTTTGGATTGACGCCCGAATTGAGGGTATCGTGGTGGAGATCAGTTTGTTTCCTTTTTTGGATTTTATTACTTGTTATGCATGTAGGTAACGTTTCCAGGTATGACCCTTATAGAGGTCGTGGGAGATGACGATATGGTGTGGTGCATCAATCAGGGAGGTTGATCAGTATTTCGACTTTGATGTTCGAGAAGTTTCATCCAGCTTGGAGCCAGATCTGGCTTCCCTTGACTTTTTCTAAGCTAGGTATGGCCTCGACTGACCTTTTTGAAGCTAGGTGTGGCTTCGATTGACCTCGCGGCCTTTTAGGGACATTCTTCTGTGTCAATCGAGGTACAGACGAGTTTCTTAAGCATTTGCGAGATGACCTTGACTTCGGGGAGCTTCTAGTTTTGGTGATGCGGGCTAAATCTGATCGTTCCGGGCTCTATCCCGGATGTTTCTGAAGCCCGCCCTTGTTCCTAGGGTTGTATCACAGTTCGGCCCTGGATAGAGAGGTCTCGTGGTGGAAGCTCTCGGGTCCGGGCTCTATCCCGGATGTTTCTGGAGCCCGTCCTTGTGCCTGGGGTGGTATCGTAGCTTGGCTCTGGATATTGAGATCTCCCGATGAAACTCATGGGTATGGAACCAGGTCTAGGAGGTGGAAAATTTTCCTTTGGTCCTTAGCCAATTTTGGCTATTAACAGAAGTCCCCTCTGACTTGAACACCAGATGTCGAGCTCGGGGTTGAGGTCAGATTTTCACTTTATTTGGGAAATCTTCCTCTTTTTACCGTTACCGAAATTTTGGGAAATTTCGGGAAATTTCTTCATTTGAGTGACGTGTTGTGAACCGACTATTTTATCTTCGAATTAATCTGATCACGTTACGGCAGTCCCCGAGATTTTTTACCATTACCAGGATCTTAGGGAGATCTTCCTCTTAACTGCGTAAATGATGTGGCATGAGATGATTAGCCCGCTTTCGAGTTTAATCCGGTTACGTTACTGAGTCGATTTTTTTACCGTTACCAAACGAGTATCTTGGTAACTTGTGTTGTTGCCCTCCTGCCTGTATATATGTCTGTTTTCCTCCTCCTCTTCTTCCTATCTTCTCGAGCTAAAAGAACTTTTTGTTGAGAAATATTTCAATTGCTTTTCCTCCAAGCTTGCTTCTTTCTTCATTCCTCGTCTTCTATTCTTTCTTCATTCTTCGTCTTCTATAATGTCGAAAAACAGTCATGATTCAAGTGATTCCATATTCGATGGCGAGGAGGTCGTCAGTCTTAGTCTGAGGAAGCGGGCTAGGAGGAGTTCTGACGGTGATGATTCCCCGCCCACCTCACAACGTCGGCGGTCCAGTAGGAATGTATCTATCGGGACTGGGTTCTCCAACCATCCCGACCACCCTTTAGATATCGTCGATGATGATTCCGATAAAGAAATGGCCGGTGGCACTGCGGGGGAGAGTCGGGTCTCGGCTCCTGGTCCCCTTGGGGAGAGGCTCCCTCCCTACGATTTGTGGGTTATCCCAGATTCCACTGTTGACCCGGTGTCGATCGACCGCTTAAGGTCAAAGTTTGGCATCCCCGACAGTGTATCCATCTCAGGTACCTTCTAAGAATTTCGAGTTTTTCAACCCCCCTAAAGGCGTGCGTCCGATCCATGTGGCCGCTCTTGAGAACGGGGTCAGGCTTCCCCTCCATCCGACCCTTCGGCGGGCTCTAAACGCCATCCAGCTCGCTCCCATTCAGTTAACGCCAGGCTTCTGGAGGCATTTGATTGGTTTCCTTGTATTATGGAGGGAACAATGCCAGATTAGTAAAGTGACGAGGGAGCCAGGTGTAGAGGAGCTGGCTTATCTTTTTCAGATTGGGAGCTTGTCCTGGGCTCCTCGGGGTCAGTTCTACTCCAAGGCCAAGAATAAGCTCAATTTCATCATTCCTGGTGCTTCGAAGAAGGATCCCGCGTGGAAAGAAGAATGGATCCTGGCAGGGGATGATTGGGGGAGCTCGATTTTCATCGGAGGACTTGAATTCGAGGTTCCTACGGCTTTCAGTGACAAGCCCTCCTGGGACCGGGACTCCCTGCCTGCCGAGTCCGAAGCCGTCTTAAAGGCTATTCTAGCCCGAAATTACCTGAATCCAAAGTTCTCTACCGCTGAAGCTTTTGACCCTCTTAGGGTGAACAAATATCTGCGGATTTCAGACGCTATTCCTCGTAAGTATCCTTGTGTCGCTTCGTCTTATTACTTAGCTTGGTTCTAATATTTTCTTTAATCTGCTTATTCACAGTTTTTGTCGTGGAGCCAGCCACCCGACACGTCTCACGCTCTCCTCAAGGTGGAGCTTCTCTTCCTTCCTCTAGGATCGAACCTGCCCTGGCTTCTTCTGTCTCTCCGGTTGGGTCCAAGATGGCCACTCTGGCCTCGCGGGCTTTTCGGGCTTTGGGCAAAGCTCCCCAGGTGGTTGGCCCGGCTGTTTCTGCCCTCCTCGGCCATGGTCGCTAAAGTCGCTATCCCTTCAACTCAAACACCTGATTCAGCTGCGCTTCCAACAACTAAAGCCTCGGTGGTTTCTGGGAAAGATGTCGCGAAGGCTCCTTCCAACCGCTCCCGGCCTCAGTCGAGCTCGACAGGGCGGGATGAGGTCCTGGAGTAGTTCATAGTGTCCTGTCCGGGTGGCGGGATCTCCAAGATGGCTTCTATGCCTGTGGACGTCCTTATAACCAAGGGTTCTGCTATCTTAGCTGAGGTAGTTGTATTTCCTTCACGCTATTTTTGTTAATTCGTTTAGTTTCTAACTCGGGTTTTGTATTTGTAGGCCTTTAAGGTTAATGTCATGATGGGCCAGCACGTAGCCCTCCTCCGTGATCAGGCTACAAAAGCTGAGGCTGAAGCCGAGAAGGCTGGGGAACTGCTCAAGCAGGCTCGGTCTTTAGTGGAAGAGGTGACTTCCAGCCAGGGCAAAATTGGGCTCGAGATGGCTGAGCTTCGCTGCGATCATGAGAGGATGAAGCAATCTTTCGATCAGCAGCGTCTTCAATCTCTCTGGCGGGCTAGGCAGCACGATTCCTAGAGATCTGAGGCTAAGAAGCTGGACCTCAAGAACCGGTCTCTGATTACTCAGGTGGCCAAGCTGCAAGCTGATGCGGAGACCTCCTTCAGTGACGGGTATTTTTATGCTTCCTTTCAGGCCGCGGAAGCTCTTCCTCCTCCATTTGATTTATCGGCTATTGCGGGCTGGGACAGGCAGGAAATAATGCTCAGAGCTGCCGAGTTATCTCGCCCTGAGGGAGACAAGGTGGTCCCTTCTAGCCCAGGCAGGAACTGGGAAGCAGCCCACTCAGTCAGATCCCTCTTTCCATCTTCCTCACTTTATCACCTCAGGTCTTGGGGAGTCTTCCAGCAAAGTGATGTCTTCTCGATCCGAGGAGGACCAATCGGGAGCTGGTAAAGAGGTTAGGAGCCCATCTGAGGATCCCCCTTTAACAGAGATGGAGGTCGACAGGAGCCAGATGGGGTCCTTGGCTGCCCTTCTTGACGTGGCTGTCCCTCCTGAGGTTATGGAGGTAATTAATGAAGTATTGGAGGAAGATCCAGCTGATCATTCGATGGAGCCTCTAGATGGAAGAGCGGTCGGCGAGGATAACCCAGATGGACAGCTACCTGTAGAGGGGGTTGATGCCGCGGATCAGCAGGAAGGAGGAGAGCCAGCGGAGGGGAGCCATGAGAGCCCCAAAGCTTGAAGCGGATGACTTGTTTTTGATTGCCCGGAAAAGGGGGTGGGCACCCTGTTTTGTCATTTTGCCATTATCAATTTTTCATTTTTCTTCTTCTTCTTTTTGTAGCCCGAGTTCGGGGGTTGGGCTCCCCATTTGGATGTAGCCTTATCGGGGGATAGGCTCCCCTTGCCCTTAATGATAAATCGAAGCGCCTTTTTGAGAACTTTATTCTGTTTCTGGTCTTGAATGGTATCCAGAGTAGCATCTGTAGCAGCAATTAAGATTCGTGTAGGGAATTATGGTGATTTTGACCCTGCACACGAAAGCAAACATTATATATATATATATATATATATATCTGTTTATGTATACACATATATATATATATATATTTTTTATGAGGTGATAGCCCAACCAAGACATTAGGAGGGCTATTTAGCTATTTCCTAGTCTTTGAGATCTGGAGGGCAACTATGCTCTTACACTCAGATCCTTCTTGGGGGTGGTAGCCCGACCAAAGCATCAGGAGGGCTATCGAGCTATTTCCTGGTCTTGAGATCTGGAGGGCAACTATGCTCTTACACTCAGATCCTTCTTAGGGGTGGTAGCCCGACCAAGGCATCATGAGGGCTATCGAGCTATTTCCTGGTCTCGAGATCTGGAGGTAAACTATGCTCTTACACTCAGATCCTTCTTAGGGGTGGTAGCCCGACCAAGGCATCAGGAGGGCTATCGAGCTATTTCCTGGTCTCGAGATCTGGAGGGCAACTATGCTCTTACACTCAGATCCTTCTTGGGGGTGGTAGCCCGACCAAGGCATGAGGAGGGCTATCGAGCTATTTCCTGGTCTCGAGATCTGGAGGGCAACTATGCTCTTACACTCAGATCCTTCTTAGGGGTGGTAGCCAGACCAAGGTATCAGGAGGGCTATCGAGCTATTTCCTGGTCTCGAGATCTAGAGGGCAACTATGCTCTTACACTCAGATCCTTCTTGAGGGTGGTAGCCCGACCAAGGCATCAGGATGGCTATCGAGCTATTTCCTGGTCTCGAGATATGGAGGGCAACTATGCTCTTACACTCAGATCCTTCTTAGGGGTGGTAGCCCGACCAAGGCATCAGGATGGCTATCGAGCTATTTCCTGGTCTCGAGATATGGAGGGCAACTATGCTCTTATACTCAGATCCTTCTTGGGGGTGGTAGCCCGACCAAGGCATCAGGAGAGCTATCGAGCTATCCCCTGGTTTCTAGAGGTTTATGTCGAATTCCCATACAAGGGTATAGTCACTAACGTTGAACATAGTTGGAGACAAAGATGGAAGAGAAAAAGGAAAATGACTTTATTGATGATTGAGATGTAGTACATCTTTATTAGGACCTGTAATGAAAACTAAGTGGGGATAGTCTGCTTGAGAACTCTTTTCAAGGGTAGAATTTCTTCAAATGATCTGCATTCCAAGTGTGGTTGATGGGTCGTCCGTGCATGTCTTCGAGTTTATAAGCTCCATTGCGAACAACTAGCTTTATCAAATATGGCCCTTCCCAATTTGGACTTAAGACTCCATCCGACCTTTTCCGAGTATTCAGTGTTACTTTCCTAAGTACTAGATCCCCTTCCTTGAATTTTCGGGTTCTAACCTTTTGGTTGAAGTATCTAGCGATCCTGCTCTGGTAAATCGCTACTTTCTCTGCTACCGGGTCTTGCTTTTCTTCTAAGAGGTCTAGACTAGCCCGGAGCTTTCCTTCGTTACTTTCGGGCTCAAATTGATGTACCCTGAACGAGGTCAATTTATGCTCGATGGGGAGGACTGCTTCAACCCCGAAGGCCAGGGAGTAAGGTGTCTCTCCAGTAGCTGTTCTTTTTGTAGTCCGGTATGCCCAAAGGACTTCTGGTAGCTCTTCGGCCCATTTACCTTTCCTCTACTGAAGCTTCTTTTTCAGAAGTTTCTTGATTGTCTTGTTGGTGGATTCTACCAGCCCATTAGTCTGGGATGAGCCACTGAAGCGAGCCTGAGGTCGATCCCCAATCCCTTGCAGAAGTCTTTGAATCGGTCGTTGTCGAATCGCTTTCCTAGGTCGTCTACAATGATGAGAGGGGTCTCGAACCTGCATACCACGTTAGTCTTGATGAACTTGGTTGTATTCTTTTCTGATATTCGACCAAGAGGTCCTGCCTCGACCCATCTTGTGAAGTAGTCGATAGCCACGATAGCATGTTTCATCTGTTTAGGAGTGGTGGGAAGTGGCCCAATTAGGTCGATTCCCCACATGGAAAATGGGTAAGGTGAGCTGAGGGACGACATTTGCTCTGGTGCCTGGCGGCTCAAGTTTGAGGTTCTTAGACAAGGTTCGCAGGATTGCACAAAACTCTTTGCATCTTGATGGATGGTCAGCCAGTAGTACCCCATACGAAGCACCTGATAGGCTAGAGCTTCCCCCACCTATGTGGTTCCCACAGTCCACATAGTGGACGTCTCTCAATGCCCACTTAGCATCATCGGGATGCAAGCACCTAAGTAAGGGGAGGGATCTGCCCCTCCTGTAGAGGTATCTGTCCACCATACAGTATCGAACTGATAGTCTCTTATCTCTTCGGGCTTGGTCTGGCTCTTCAGGAAGCTCTCGTTCAAGGAGATAGGTGACAATTGGGTCCATCCAGCAAGGTAGGCGATCCAGGGAACAAATTTCTCCATTTGTGGCTATGCTTGGCTGGGTGATTACTTGGATGGGAATTCCCCTTGGTAGGGATTGGCCTCCGTTCGCCGCTATTTTAGCCAGAACATCTGCGCGATGGTTTTGGTGTCGAGGCACCTGATCGATCTTGAGTCCCTTAAATTTGCTTTTCAGTAGCCGAGCTAGATTTAAGTAGGCAACCATATTATCTCCATTTGCCTGGTAGACCCCAGTCACCTGGTTTACAACAAGCAACGAATGGCTCTTGATCTGCAGGTAGTCGGCCTTTAGTTCGATGGCTACCTTCATCCCGGCTAGGAGGGCTTCATATTCCGCTTCGTTGTTGGTAGCTTTAAATTCAAATCTGAAACAGTGACAGAATTCAGTCCCCTCCGGATCTATTAAAACTATGCCAGCTCCTCCCCCAGCTCGTCCGGATGCTCCGTCTGAAAAGAGGATCCATGGCTTGCAGCCCTCCGGCCAATTTTTGACCTCGGATATCTTCTCAGGGACCTCGTTTGATACTGAGGTATCAACTGGATCTGGGATCGCTGAGAATTCTGCCACGAAGTCGGCTAAAGCCTGTGCCTTAATCGTAGTCCGGGGCTTGTACTTTAAGTCGAACTGAGTGAGCTCTAGTGCCTATAAAACTAGCCTTCCTGACACATCTGGTCTTTGCAAGAATTGACGGAGAGGTTGGTCTGTCACCACTGCTATTGTGTGAGCTTGAAAATAGGGACGGAGTTTTCTCGCTGAGATCACCAGAGCATAAGCGAGCTTCTCCAGGAGAACGTAGTTCCTTTCTGATTTGGTCAAGGCATGACTCACATAGATATGGGTCTTTGAAAACCGTCGCTACAATCCTTGGCCAAAGCCACGCTTACTGCAGTTTCTGATACGGCCAGGTAAATCTGCAATTCATCTCCGAGAAGCGGCTTGACTAACAAAGAGGGGCTTGTTAGGTACTCATTTAAAGCTTGAAACGCCTGCTCGCTTTCCTGGCTCCATTTCATGTTCTTTCCTTGTTTGATGGCCTTGAAGAAAGGGAGACATTTATCGGTGGAGCGAGAGATAAACCTGTTGAGTGCTGCCACCCGTCCAGTTAGAATATGTACTTGCTTGAGCGAGGTCGGGGATTCCAGGTCCAAGATAGCTTTGATTTTTTCTGGGTTGGCTTCTATACCTCTCTCATGAACCATGAAGCCCAGAAACTTTCCTGCCGTTACCCCAAAAGCACATTTGGATGGGTTCAAACGCATTTGGTTTTCCCTTAGTATGAGGAAGGTTTTGTGAAGGTCTTCCTGATGTCCCTTTGTGGTTGGGGATTTCATGATCATATCGTCGATATATACTTCCATCGTTCTTCCTATCTTGGGCTTGAACAGTTTGTTAACCAGCCGCTGGTATGTGGCTCCTACATTCTTCAAACCAAACGGCATCACCTTGTAGCAGTATAAGCCCAGCCCAGTAATGAAACTGGTTTTATCTTGGTCAGCCGGGTGCATTTTAATTTGGTTGTATCCTGAGAATGCGTCCATAAAATTCAAAAGTTTATTTCCGGATGTGGAGTCAACCAGCTGGTCGATCTTTGGCAAAGGAAAACTGTCTTTCGGACAAGCCCGATTGAGATCGGTGTAGTCGACACACATACACCATTTTCCATTCGCCTTCGTAACCATGACCATGTTGGCGATCCATTCGGGGTAACGTACCTCTCTGACGAACCCCGCTTTGATCAATTTATCAACCTCTTCCTGCACCGCCGCGTTCCTATCAGTGTTGAAATGACGCCTCTTCTGCTTGACAGGCTTGATTGTTGGATCTACTGCTAGCCGGTGAGTGGCCAACCATGCCGGGATTCCAGGCATTTCATTATGGTTCCAGGTGAAGATGTCGCTGAATTCCCTGAGAAGATCAATCAGTCCTCTTTTTACTTCTGGATCAAGGGTTGCTCCGACCTTGACGACCTTGGAGGGATCGTCATTCCTGACGGATATCTCTTCTAGTTTGTCCACGGGCTGCCCGCTGGCCCATTCCTTACTTCGTTCTTCCTCATAGGGCATGATAGGTTCATCCTCCGGATGCCCAGGGTGTTCTGCGGGCTCCTTCTCCTCCTGGATTATTCGGGATGTATCCATGTCTTCCTGGATTACTGTCACCTGTACACACTGCTTCGCTAAGGCTGTAGGATTGGCAGATACTGTGTAACATTTCCTGGCTGCCTGCTGGTCTCCGCGTACCTCTCCTACCTTGGTTCCAACCGGGAATTTCAAGACGTTGTGGTATATGGACAAGACTCCCTTCAAGGAGGACAGGAAAGGTCTCCCTAAGATGGCGTTGTAGGCCGATGGGGTGTCCACCACAACAAAGTTGGTCATTACATTTTGTTGGAGCGGGGTGACCCCAATGATTACTAGGAGGATCATTGACCCCACTGGTATGATCGAGTCCCCAGTGAAACCGTAAAGTGGAGCTGTTGTAGCAATGTTGCTTCAGGTTCAGTTTTTCTAGGGTATCCTTGAAGAGGATATCTACACTGCTACCCGTATCCACGAGCACGCAATGGACCAGACAGTTAGCGATCTGTATCGTGATAACCATAGGATCATCATGAGGTTGCACAGTGTTGAAGACGTCTGCTTCGGTGAATACGATCTGAGCTGACTGGGAGGGCTCTGTCGGGCTCTGGCTGACTTCGAAGATCCCCCGGCTCTCTCCGAGGTGGGGAACCTTTCTTGCATGGTTTTTTCAGGAGTTATTGGAGACGCCGGCCAATGTAGGACCTCCGCTGATAGTGTGTATCACTTGGATCTGTTGCATTAAGTCAGCCTGCTCCCCTTTCCTCTTTTCTACGTCGGATTTCAGCTTACACCTCCCTTCCAGTTCTGATATTATCTCTGACCTGTTGTAAGAACTCAATCAGGTATCCTCCCCTTATCAGGGCCTCAATCTGGTTGCGCAAGTTATAGCACTCCGATGTGTTGTGGCCCACGTCTTCGTGGAAGTCGCAGTACTTGTACCGGTTTCTCCTGTCAGCTGGGGCCTTCATGGGAGCGGGCTTTTGGAGCAACCCTTTATCTCGTATGGCAAGGTAGACTGTTTCCCTGGAAGCATTCAAAGGGGTATAGTGGTCATACCCTTTTTCCCCTTACATTACTGGAGCCACGGTCCTGGGAGGCGGCGAAGCCCGGGGAGGGGTTCGTTTTGCTGGATATCTTTCTTGCCTATGCGGAGGTGCCGAGAGGCGATAGGTCGACCTGTTGGGAGGTTTATTCTGAGCTTTCTGCACTGGCTCAAATTTGGAGGCTTCTTTCTTCAGACGCTTGGCCGTTCTCATGTCGTCATGTTCTATCTTGACCTTGAGTTGTTCGTCGATCTCGACCTGCTCGAGATACCGGTCATAGGCCTCCTGGTAAGTCTCGGGAGGTCTCTTGGTGAAAGAACGGAAAAGTTTTCCTGCCCACAGGTTTCGTCTGAAGTTGGCGAGGGTTTCTTTTTCAGTGAAAACTCCCATTTGTATGACCTCCTTGTGAAATCGCTCTACATACGATCGAAGAGTTTCACTCCGCTCCTGGATCACATATTGGAGGTGTATGGGATCTTTCGGACGAGGTTTAACTCCTTGGAATTGTGAGCAAAAATCGGCTGACAGTTTTGTGAAAGAATCCACGCTACCAACGGGCAGTTTCCTAAACCAGGTTTTCGCATAGTCGGTCAAGGTTGTTGGAAACATTCTGCACATAGCTGCTCTGGTAATGTTCTGGACTTCCATCTGTTGAACGAAGCTCTCTAGATGGCTTAGAGGGTCTTCCATTCCAGAGAACTTATCTGCTGGCATTTTGAATTTTGGGGGGAGCTCTGCTTCCCGGATCCTCCTAGTGAAGGGAGCGTTCATCTCGCTCAGGGGATTCCTTTTGTCCTCCTTATTCTTTCCCTTCCTTATCTGCTGGGCCTCTTTTTGTAGCTTTGCCAGCTGATCCCTCAGTCGCTTGTTCCCGGGTCTCTTTGAGTTAACCTCAGATTCCTCACTGTCGAATCTTTCTGATGAACTGGCAATTTCTATCCGGTCCTCTTCCTGGACATGATCCACTCGGGGAGTTTGTCTACTTTCCTCCTCTAGGGCCCGAGTAGTTCTCCTAGATGTAGTTAGATGAGATAGCCCTCGCGGCTTCCTGGTAAAAACATCCTCGGCAGACTTAACCAGCCGGGGTTGATATTGTGAAAGTCTTTTTGGAGTTGGGGGCATGGGTCCCAGCCTATCCCGGATCGAACGTTGGGGCCCTGATCTATCTCGAGCCGGCTCCGGAGGAGGAGGTCCTAGGCGATCGAAAGCAGGTGGTCTAGCTCCGAGCCTGCTCGGCTCTCCCTGATCATTCAGGTTGGTTGGCTGGATTGTGATGCCTTCAGCTAGGAGGCGGACGCAGATGGATTCTACGAAGGCCGCGGCTTGTTGGTCGAGCACTGCCTGGCTCACTATGGGGTGGCCAGTAGCCCGCGTATTGGTTGTCTAGATCGGAGCTTGATTACTATATCTAGACTTTCTCCCCCTTTCTGGGGCTTTTCGGGTTGGCCTCGCCGGAGATTGCTCCGGGACTCTATGTTGGCCTTGGGAGGAGCAGAGCCTTATAGTTCCTGTAAAACAATGAAAGTATAGATGCAAACGATTAGTTAATTGGGTGTAGGAATTTTTCCCACAGACGGCGCCAGAAAGTGTTAACGGAAATTTTGTTCGGGATGAGAAATTTCAGTTAATGCCCTCGAGACCACTACCACGTAGGTGGTGGCCAAAATTCTTTATATCTGTAACAATGATTTATAAAGTGACAAGTAAGCAATAATGTTTTTATTTAACATGCATGGTATACGAATACAAATATTCTTCTCTCTTTTCTCTCAAATCTCTCTAGGAAATGGTCGATTGTTAGTCATATGCCTGTCGAATAGTAGTCTCCTCTTTTCCTTTCTTTTCTATTTATACATGGTTTGTAGGTCAACAGACTGATTCTCCCTTGATTGTCTCAGTCTCTTCCTTATCGGGCGGGATTTCTTGCGTTAATATCATTGACTTTTGGATTGACGCCCGAATTGAGAGTATCGTGGTGGAGATCAGTTTGTTTCCTTTTTTGGTTTTTATTACTTGTTCTGCATGTACGTAACGTTTCCAGGTCTGATCCTTATAGAAGTCGTGGGATATGACGATATGGTGTGGTGCATCAATCAGGGAGGTTGATCAGTATTTCGACTTTGATGTTCGAGAAGTTTCATCCAGCTTGGAGCCAGATCTGGATTCCCTTGACTTTTTCAAAGCTTGGTGTGGCCTCGACTAACCTTTTCGAAGCTAGGTGTGGCTTCGACTGACCTCACGGCCTTCTAGGGACATTTTTCTGTGTCAATCGAGGTACAGACGAGTTTCTTGAGCATTTGCGAGATGACCTTGACTTCGTGGAGCTTCTAGTTTTGGTGATGCGGGCTAAATCTGATTATTCCGGGCTCTATCCCGGATGTTTCCGGAGCCCACCCTTGTTCCTGGGGTGGTATCACAGTTCGGCCATAGATAGAGAGGTCTCCTGGTGGAAGCTCTCAGGTCCGGGCTCTATCCCGGGTGTTTCTGGAGCCCGCCCTTGTGCCTGGGGTGGTATCGTAGCTTGGCTCTGGATATTGAGATCTCTCGATGAAACTCATGGGTATGGAACCAGGTCTAGGAGGTGGAAAATTTTCCTTTGGTCTTTAGCCAATTTTGGCTATTAACACTAATGTAGCCATCCTAGAGTGTATAATGATGGCTTCCAATTCCTTCACATGTGGGCGACCTAGGATGTATAGTGAAGGCCACCCGTTTGAGATTGGATGAGGTTCGAGGTTATCAACCGAATTCTACTCGAAGGTTAGTTCTCGTAAAATCACTGAAGTAGCCAACCTAGGGTGTATAGTGGAGGCTTCTAATTCTCTCACAAGTGGCTAACCTATGGTGTATAGTGAAAGCCACTAATTCAAGATTAGATTAATGGCATGGTTGTAGAGCCGGATTTCTGGAAATCCTTCCATTCAATGGAGCATTAGACAACCTAATTGCCTACTCAAGTAATCCAATCAATCATGCAAGGAGGGTGTATCCAAGCAAATCAATAATGGAAATCAATTCAAGCAATGGAATAAAACATAGAGATAGAATAAATATAACACATAGAGTTTATTTACAAAGCCCAAATATCCATCAAACAAATAACATCAACCCAATAGTGGGGTATTTTATCTACTCATATTCTATTACAAATCAATAAACTAAGAGAGAGTGTAAAGAGACAACCCTTGAAGATTGATCTCCTTCATTGAAGCTTGAATCCAAGTCTCCTAGTTGCCTTTGATTGAGTAGAGATGGTTTGGATGATAGGGAGATGTGTTTCTAGCTTAGACTACAAGTGTTGGGAGAGATGGCAGTTTTTTCGGTTCGTTCCCATCCTTTTCTATTTATAGAGGATGGAAAAATAGGTCACTTAAGCTTGAAAACAGAAGCTGTCGCGTGCAGAGTGCCGGTGGAGTGCGGGTGAATTACCTGCACTGTATGGGTTGTCTTTATCTTCAGTTCTCTGATCTGGGCAATAGTGCGGGTGGAGTGCGGTTCGATTACCCGCACTTTACTTGCACTGTACTTGCACTCTGGTGTCAGGTGTAAATCCACTCCTCTATCTTGAGCAACAGTGCGGGTGGAGTGCGGTTGGATTACCCGCACTTTAACTGCACTTTAGTGTCAGGTCAAAATTCGCTCCTCTGTCTTGAGCAACAGTGCGGGTGGAGTGCGGTTGGATTACCCGCACTTTACCCACACTTTAGTGTCAGGTGTAAATTAGCTTCTCTGGATTCGGAAACAATGCGGGTGGAGTGCGGTTGGATGACCCGCACTGACCCGCACTTTATCTTTTCTTCATGAATCAGGTCCCGGTTGTGGGAAGGAGTGCGGTTGGAGTGCGGTTGCGACCCACACTTGACCCGCACTGTAGAGCTGCTTATGATCCTTCGTCTTTCCTTTTGCCCCTTTTCTGCCGGAACCACCGCAATTAGCTTCTAACACCGGAATTACATCTATTGCCTGCAATTAGCACCAACGAGCCTATTAGACATAAAAGATATAGAAAATACACACAAGAACGAGACAAAGGAATAGGAATGAGGGCCGAAATATACAACAATTTAGGCACGATCAAACACCCCCAAACCAAGCCTTTGCTCGTCCTCGAGCAAACATAATCTAAAATAAATAAACACAAACTAAAAATGACTTGAACTAAGAACTTTCCTCGACACAAAGAAAAACTTGCTGCATAACCAACTAGCAGAGAGATATGCAAAAGCAAATGGGAGTGAGGAATGAGCATATGCAAAATGTTCTAAACAACTCGAAGGCATCCCAAGGGAAACTGGCACAACAAGAATCCCACACTTAAAATGCCATCGCGTCAGAAACTACTCACTCTCACACCTCGAGCATAATTTTCTTCGACGCTAGGTTCTCACATGGATTTTCTCTTATCTTTCCTCTCAAAACCTAGGTTCACACTCATGCAACATGTATGCTAATGAATTTATGTAACTGAATCAACTTAGTTGCATACATTTAGTGTAGAATAAATGCTGTTTTCAGTGAGTGAGTCTCATGAAAGAATCACGTGTCATTAACGTGGAAAGAGCATTCATTAACTAATATTCCCAATCTAGACGTCCCCTAAGATAAACTAGGTCTTTTCCATTTGGTTGAAACGTGCTCACGGTGAATGGTGATTAGAAGAATGAGAAATTTAGGCACAAGCACTAATCAACCAAGTTAAGGCAATACATTCTACACTAAAGCATTTAATTTCTCGTGCAACTTCACTTCCAAATACAATATGGCGTCCAGGCATACAATTAGACTCTACGTGAAATCTTTAACTACTCATGTTGGTAGGGAAAAATCGATATAAAACGCAGCTGAAGAAACGAAAAATAGATTTCGTATGGTTTTAAAATTTTTCTCAAAGTTGAACCTTAACCTTTTAATTAATTAAACTCAAATATATACGGTTAGAGTTAAATACCTCTTGACGCGTGATCCGATTGACTTACGTCGATTGGTAATCCGCAAAATCTTTTCCGATGCCGGTGAACAGTACCCGCGTGAACAGTACCGCGTGAACAGTGATTGTGAACAGTACCCTCTGTGAACAGTACCCCCCGCCGTGAACAGTACCGTGAGATCTTCCAATCCGAACACGTACGTGAATCACCTAGGAGCGTGGTCTCCCTTTTTCTTTGAATTGCAAACCAGAGAATGGATGAACAAAGTTTTCTTTTTCTTTTTTTAGTCACAAAACAATCAAAAGAAGACAAAAATTATTCCGGTCACTTTTGAGTTCTCAATCTAATGATCGAAACTCGCGTGAACCTAATTCGATGTTGTACACACAAGCTTATTGATGAACAAGCAATCAGTGTACTATCAAAGAATAATCTCTTCTTTCTTTTATGTTTAGTAGAATAAAAATTATCCTTTTCTATGAATTGAGAAGAAGAAGAAAAATTGAATCATTCAATCAACTATCTTGGCCGAATTCTATATGTGGTATTATATAGGTGGACGAAATTTTGCTTCCTCTTCTATTTAGGATTGCTGAAATCTTCCTCTAAATGGACTAGGGTTGCCGCAAATCACATACCAAAAAGAGTTTGTGTTGCACCCTAATTTCCATCAACCTTTAGACTTCAAAACCTAATCCAACTCATAGATATTTTTATTCTTTTATTGACTAAATAAAAAGACTTCTTATTTGATTAAATAAATAAAATTAATTATTTATTTTCTTATCAAACAAGTCTTTTACTTTTAATATACTACTACCAATAGTATAACTTTAGGAAATATATTTCCTGATCAGAAAAAGATTTGTTTCTTAATTAAACAATTAATTAATAAATTAACTAATTCTTATTTAATTAAAACAATGAAACAAAATAATATATTAGGTTAGTATATACACCTTGCCGCCCCAGTTATATAAATGGGCCATATATTATTTTCTTATTTCATTTAATCCATTGGACTTTAAATAAAAGCCCACATGTGAACCATACCCATTCTTACTAAAAGAAACACGCCCACATGTCTCCTTTTAATATATTAATATAATAGTGCAGCCCATTAATTAAATAATAGACATATTATATTCTTGATATATTAAAAAAAATTCTATATGGACCCTTAAATCGCCCCAGTAGAATATATCAAGTGATCCATGCAAATACGTGTGGATTGGGGATCTTGGCGGGCTATCTAAATTTAAGCTTCAATAGACACAACCTAATCACAATCAACAAATGATTCACTTAGGTCCAATCTATTAATTTTAACTCATTCCACTCAAGAGCTAAAATTGAACTCTTAAATAAAGATAGAATAAGGAGATGTTTCTCATTCATACCCTAGACAATCTTATAGGAGATGGTGTATCCTCGTGAATAATATCAGTAATCGCCAAGAGCTCATAGACCGCCTATAGCTCTCCAAGTTACCATATTTCCTCATATGACCACATTTCGAACTTGGATACTTTGACTTGTCCAGAAGCCATGTTTTCAATAATCATTATTGAAAACTCAACGTTGAGATTTAATATCCAATACCTCAAAACATCCATATGATGATATTATACTCTCATTTAATAAATGGAGCCACGATGTCCATATCTATAAATTAAGTCCTCTATCGATTAACAAATGTATACCACCAAACTATCGAGGATAGACTATGCTATATAATCGTACTCATTGATAGCTCTAATGATAACACTTGCAACCATAAGTCCGTCATTTATCTCAGGATTATGATAGACTCTCCGATTGTCCTCTTTAATGAAAAGACTTATATCTAGTGACGGCTCTAGATAAAGTATTTCATTGTGATCCAGTTCAATGCACCTAGTGCACTAGATTCTTTTACTCGAAAACCTTTCGATGATTTTAGACTCATCATATTCATTTGATCCCACTCAAATGCTAGTAAAAGAATTCTAAAACTTTAACAAGATAGAGGTGCCCAACCTTTAACTTAAGTTGTGAACATTATTCAAGACTAACTAAAGAATTGTGTCTACCTCATACATATCCGGATGTATGAACAATTCTTCATGTCTCATAGTCTTTTGACCTTATGATTATTTACCTTGACAATTATAATAATAAATGCTATAAGTAATTGTAAGAATCAGAATTCACTTTATTAATATGAGAAGATTGTCAATTACAATATTACACTCTTGTCATTGAGCATAATCCTAACAATGTTACCCATTTGAGTAGCATTTACAATTTACGTAAGGCATTTGAAGCTTAATTTTTCTTTTGTTACTTTTTGCTTCTTTTCTTTTCTTTTCTTTTCTTTTCATGCCTTTTTACTATGCACATGTTCACAACTCATTACTCTTGCCTAGGTACACGCCTTTTATAAAATTAAAGCACAACTTTACAATCCTAAGCCTTAACAAGATCAATTAAGAGAGGGTTGACTAAGTGTTTAGGTTGCTTGGGTTATGGATAACGTGGGTGTAGAATGGAAAAGTCTATATGTGTTTGGCTTCAAAATTGGCTTGGGAGCACACATATTACGGGAATGGGAAGGATTTAGGCTTTCGTTTTGAGTGGCTAAAACACACATTGTCTAATATCACTTCAAAGGATCAATCTACCAAGGGAATAAAAGTTTCCGTCAAGCAATCCACATATATGATGCATGTTCAATGACAAATGATGATTTTTTATGCAGTGAGACTATATATGGTGTTTGAATAGTGTTTACAGATTTGAAAAACATTTTCCCTCAAATATACACGCTTTTGGCTTGTGTTTGTGATCTCACAAGGGAAATCTCCACTATTAGAACAAGGCGCTTGAGCACCGAGTTCCCTAAACTTGACACTAGAAGATGAGACTAGCCATGAAATGCAAGTGAGACCCCTAAAGTGACTAAGAGTTATTGAATAAGCACACAAAGCATACACACATTCGCCACATACACTATGCTCCAGGTATCTCACCAAGCTAAATAAGCTCAAATTTCTGGCTAAGCAGCAACTGTTTTTGAACATAAGACACAAAAATGACTCAAGACACAAAAGACGACTCAAAAAGGCGTCTACACCCCCAAACCAAAACCCAACATTGTCCTTAATGTTGAAGACGAGAGAATCCGGCCTAGCGGCACGCACCTAACATGACTCAAACAAACCTAGGCACTAATCAAACACAATCAATGCCCAAACAAAATAAAAATGACTCAAACAAGGCTCACAAAATAAAGGCAATTCATGCAATATATCATTGAAGCACAAGTCAAGCTTAACATCATGCATTTTATCAAAATTGACGGAATGGGGCATGAACAACCCTCAAACCGAATTAAACAATATAAAGCACATGCATTCATACTTGCACAAGAGCCTCCGGCTCTTTCATCCACAAATATAATCAATAAATTCAATGTGCAAATATCCACAAAATATAGTGTTAACAGTCATTTTTGACAGGTGACTAAAGAAGAATTTTCCATCCGGCAGGTACCTGGTAGGACCTAGATCGGGACCGGTACCTAGATACCGGGGATGCTGTACACCATGAACCAGAAAGAAGTCAGTACCACATCTCACAGTCTACCAGGTACCAAGCAAGGCTATACCACGATACCTCCTACCTGGTTCCTAGGTACCATAATACCTCCTACCTGATACCTAAGTATCGCGACATCTACCCGGTACCTAAGTACCGCGATATTAGTCCAGGATCTAACCAAAATGTATATCCTACCCGCCAAGTAAGAAGAATGGAACCAAAGAAGAGGTACCAGCATGCTAGAACAAGCGCCACGCCAGCGAGCACTCTAGTACACTAGTGTACCATACCACCGGGATACATAGTCAGAATTCTCCTTCAAGCAACGTGAAAGAGAAAGTTGACCTCTCTGGTAATTAATGGAGATAATCAACACCATTAATGAGGGAATCAGTCAACTCCATTAATGGCCATTCACTACACCATTAATAAAGGAAGCATTCAACTCTATTAATGGAGATAATCAGCCCCATTAATGAGAAGATCAATCAACTCTTTAATGGCCATTCACAACGCCATTAACTAGGGAATCAGTCAACTTCATTAATGAGAAGATATTCAACTCCATTAATGAGAAGATATTCAACTCCATCAGTGAGAAGATATTCAACTCCATCAATGAGAAGATATTCAACTCCATCAATGAGAAGATATTCAACTCCATTAATGAGAAGATATTCAACTTTATTAATGAGAAGATATTTAACTCATTAATGTCGATAAACCAATGGAGTGGGCAACAAGGATGAACGGATATAAATATAACAAGTCACTCTCCAAGAAAAGGGTGGATTCCCTAATATTTCTCCAGTCGGACTTTTCTCCAACAGGTGGTTCGAACGATAGACACAGTCCAATAGCCCTCTAGTATCTCCATATCTCCAACAGCTCTCCAACATCTCCATGTCTACGATCCCAGATTTCGCCCACTTCTCCACTAGGAATATGAGTTCGCCATCGCCTGGACTGTAAAAGGGACCCTGCTTGAATTCCCTCTAAACCACCATTGTATCGACTGCTATGTATGTCAGTTTTCACCATGAATGTACCGGTACCAAATGGTACCCCTCTAACTGTGACCTACTAGGACTCAGTTTGTATTAATGTAAGCTCTCTGGAGCACCCCTCGAGATATATAAATATAAATAAGGGTCTTTATCCCTTCCAATGGATACTGCCTGGGGGTTTTTCAGCATGTGATCAATCGTGATGCTTTTTTCCCCTTAGGTCAGTCCACCACTACTAAAAGAGTTGTCATTCTCCCATCTATCTCCTTCTTATGAATGCATGTATGCATGCTAGGTACCGACCATGCTGGTCCTAGCTCTCATGTACCTCTCCTGGCTCATTATCTAGGTCGGGGGAATATTGAAAGCACCTCGAGAGGTGACTAGGTACCAGGATCAGATACTAAGGTCGGGTACCAGCCTACTGCACCAGATGGAAGGGATGACTGTTCTCCTACCATGGCATCTATCTCACCTTCACCTTACCAGAACCACGATATGAAGTACCTACCATACCCGCTGCGACCTCAGAGGTAGCAGGTCGAGGGTGTTGATTGAGATTTTTGCCTCGGGTGGATTTTTCTGTTAACACTTTTTGGCGCCGTCTGTGGGAAGCTCACCAACGTGGCTTCCATGTCTCTACATGAGCATCCTTATCTCTACATGCATGCTCGACTTTCTACTATTGACAAAATGGTACATGGGATTCCTGGCAGAACTGGTCCACCATGCTGCTCATATACAACAAACCTTCTCATATACCTACGAGGCTCCTCCACAGCAGATCCGCTCCGATACTTCTAGAGCTCCTAAGTAGCAGAGTTGCACCTCTTTTGCTACAATACAGAAGGTTTGTTCCATTACCAGAAGATCTCCTATGCAGTAGATCCGCTACGATCTTCTATACAGCAGATCCTCATCGATCTCCTCTATAGTAGATTTGTTCCGGTACATCTAAAGCTTCTATACAATAGAGTTGCACCTCTCCTGCTTCTTTACAGAGGGTTCACTCAGGTATCAGCAGATCTCCCATGTAGCAGATCCGTTACGATCTCCTCTGCAGTAGATCCACTACTAGTAGATCCACTACGATCTCCTATGTAGCAAATCCATTACGATCTTTTATGCAGCATATCCGCTACTAGTAGATCTCCTCTACAGCAGATCCATTGGATTTGCACTCATGTCACCGGATCCACTTTTCGAAAGCTCCAAGGTAGTAGGTCAACCCATGTACCGGAGAATCCAACTCAACTATATGATCTTATAAGCAGCATGACCGGTAGAATCCTAGTGGCTCCTCATTTCGTGTACCGGGCCAGTCAGCGCCAAAGTGAGCTACTACGGTTTCAGTTCTTTCAAGGAGGGTCCAAACCTTCATTTCAGTTGCTGGGGACTTCTAGGATCCCAAGCATTCCTCTGGACCAGTATCAGTTCCAGGCCGGTGGCTTCACTTCATTTGTACTAGGCCATCCAATGCCCTAGAGGACCACCGATGTCCCGATCTGTTCAGGGAGATCTTAGAGGCTTCCCAAATTACTGAGGCCTCATACATGCCAAAGCAAGCCTCTGGAGTAGCAGCCCAGTTGTATGGTCCAGTGGCTCCTCACATTTTATACCGGGCCGGTCAACGCCCAAGTGAGTCACTGTGCCCCGATTCATTCGAGCATGGTCCAGAGCTTCATTTCAATTGCTGGGGACTTCTAGGATCCCAAGCATGCCTCTGGACCAGTATTATACAGGTAGCACCCTAACTCTTGTACCGGGCCCTTCAACGCCCTAGTGAGCCACCTATGTCCTGATCCGTTCGGGTAGAGCTCATAGGCTTCCCAAATTGCTGAGGCCTCCTACATGCTAAAGCAAGTCTCTGGAGCAGTAGCCTCTCTGCATGGCCCAGTGGCTCCTCACTCTTGGTACAGGGATAGTCAATGCCCGAGTGAGCCACTGCGTCCAGATTCATTCCAGGATGGTCCAGAGCCATACTTCAGTTGCTAGGGACTTCTAGGATCCCAAGCATGCCTCTAGACCAGTATCATGCAGGTGGCTCCCTACTTCTTGTACCGGGCCTTTAAACGCCCTAGTGAGCCACCCATGTCCCGATCCGTTCGGGTAGAGCTCAAAGGCTTCCAAGATTACTGAGGCCTCCTACATGCCAAAGTAAGTCTCTGGAGCAGTAGCCTCGCTGCATGGCCCAGTGGCTCCTCACTCTTGGTACAGGGATAGTCAACGCTCAAGTGAGCCACTGTGTCCAGATTCGTTCCTGGATGGTCCAGAGCCACACTTCAGTTGCTAGGGACTTCTAGGATCCCAAGCATGCCTCTGGACTAGTATCATGCACGTGGCTCCCTACTTCTTGTACCCGGCCCTTCAATGCCCTAGTGAGCCACCTATGTCCCGATTCATTCAGGTAGAGCTCAGAGGCTTCCCAGATTGCTGAGGCCTCCTACATTCCAAAGCAAACCACTAGAGCAGCAGCCCCGCTGCATGGCCCAGTGGCTATTCACTCTTGGTACTGGGCTAGTCAACGCCCGAGTGAACCACTATGTCCAGATCCATTCCAGGATGGTCCAGAGCCACACTTTAGTTGCTAGGAACTTCTAGGATCCCAAGCATTCCTTTAGACCAGTAACATGCAGGTGGCTCCCTACTTCTTATACCGGGCCCTTCAACGCCCTAGTGAGCCACCTTTGTCCTGATCCGTTCTGGTAGAGTTCAGAGGCTTCCCAGAATGCTGAGGCCTCCTACATGCCAAAGCAAGCCTCTGGAGCAGCAGCTCCGCTGGATGGCCCAATGGCTCCTCATTCTTGGTACTTAGCTAGTCAACGCCCGAGTGAGCCATTGTGTCCAGATTCGTTCCAGGATGGTCCAGAGACACACTTCAGTTGCTGGGGACTTCTAGGATCCCAAGCATGCCTCTGGACCAATATCATACAGGTGGCTCCCTACTTCTTGTACTGGCCCTTCAACGCCCTAGTGAGCCACCTTTGTCCCAATCCGTTCGAGTAGAGCTCGGAGGCTTCCCAGATTGCTGAGGCCTCCTACATGCCAAAGCAAGCCTCTAGAGCACCAGCCCCGCTGCATGGCCCATTGGCTCCTCACTCTTGGTACCGGGCTAGTCAACACCCAAGTGAGCCACTGTGTCCAAATTCATTCCAGGATGGTCCAGAGCCACACTTCAGTTTCTGGGGACTTCTAGGATCCCAAGCATGCCTCTAGACCAGTATCATGCAGGTGGCTCCCTACTTTTTATACCGGGCCCTTTAACGCCCTAGTGAGCCACCTTTGTCCCGATCCGTTCGGGTAGAGCTCAGAGGCTTCCCAGATTGCTGAGGCTTCCTACATGCCAAAGCAAGCCTCTAGAACAGCAGCCCCGCTGCATGGCCCAATGGCTCCTCACTCTTGGTACCGGGCTAGTCAACACCCAAGTGAGCCATTGTGTCCAAATTCATTCCAGGATGGTCCAGAGCCACACTTCAGTTGCTAGGACTTCTAGGATCCCAACCATGCCTCTAGACTAGTATCATGCAGGTGGCTCCCTACTTCTTGTACCGGGCCCCTTAACGCCCTAGTGAGCAACCCATGTCCGGATCCGTTCGGGTAGAGCTCAAAGGCTTTCCAGATTACTGAGGCCTCTTACATGCCAAAGCAAGTCTCTGGAGCAGTAGCCTCGCTGCATGGCCTAGTGGCTCCTCACTCTTGGTACAGGGATAGTCAACGCCCGAGGGAGCCACTGTGTCCAGATTCGTTCCTGGATGATCCAGAGCCATACTTCAGTTGCTGGGGACTTCTAAGATCCCAAGCATGCCTCTGGACCAGTATTATGCAGGTGGCTCCCTACTTCTTGTACCGGGCCCTTCAACGTCCTAGTGAGCCACCTATGTCCCGTTCCGGTCGGGTAAAGCTCAGAGGCTTCCCAATTTGCTGAGGCCTCCTACATGCCAAAGAAAACCTCTAGAGTAGCAGCCCCGCTGCATGGCCTAGTGGCTCCTCATTCTTGGTACTGGGCTAGTCAACGCCCGAGTGAGCCACTATGTCTAGATTCATTCCGGGATGGTCCAGAGCCACACTTTAGTTGCTGTGGACTTCTAGGATCCCAAGCATGCCTCTGGACCACTATCATGCAGGTGGCTCCCTACTTTTTATACTGGGCCCTTCAACGCCTTTGTGAGCCTCCTATGTCCCGATCCGTTTGGGTAGAGCTCAGAGGCTTCCCAGATTGCTGAGGCCTCCTACATGCCAAAGCAAGCCTTTGGAGCAGCAGCCCCGCTGCATGGCCCAACGGCTCCTTACTCTTGGTACCGGGCTAGTCAACGCCCAAGTGAGCCACTGTGTCCAAATTCATTCCAGGATGGTCCAGAGCCACACTTCAGTTGCTGGGGACTTCTAGGATTCAAAGCATGCCTCTAGACAAGTATCATACATGTGGCTCCCTACTTCTTTTACCGGGCCCTTCAACGCCCTAGTGAGCCACCTTTGTCTCGATCCGTTCGGGTAGACTTCAGAGGCTTCTCAGATTGCTGAGGCCTCCTACATGCCTAAGCAAGCCTCTAGAGCAGCAGCCCCACTGCATTGCCCAGTGGCTCTTCACTCTTGGTACCGGGCTAGTCAACGCCTAAGTGAGCCACTTTGTCCAGATTCATTCTAGGATGGTCCAGAGCCACACTTCAGTTACTGGGGACTTCTAGGATCCCAAGCATGCCTCTGGACAAGTATCATACAGGTGGCTCCCTACTTCTTTTACCGGGCCCTTCAACCCCCTAGTGATCCACCTTTGTCCCGATCCGTTCGGGTAGAGCTCAGAGGCTTCCCAGATTACTGAGGCCTCCTACATGCCAAAGCAAGCCTCTGGAGCAGCAGCCCCGCTGCATGGCCCAATGGCTCCTCACTCTTGGTACCGGGCTAGTCAACTCCCAAGTGTGCCACTGTGTCCAAATTCATTCCAGGATGGTCCAGAGCCATACTTCAGTTGCTAGGGACTTCTAGGATCCCAAGCATACCTCTGGACCAGTATCATGTAGGTGGCTCCCTACTTTTTATACTGGGCCCTTCAACGCCTTTGTGAGCCACCTATGTCACGATCCGTTCGGGTACAGCTCAGAAGCTTCCCAGATTGCTGAGGCCTCCTACATGCCAAAGCAAGTCTGTGGAGCAACAACCTAGCTACATGGCCCAGTGGCTCCTCACTCATGGTACCGGGCTAGTCATCGCCCAAGTGAGCCACTGTGTCCCGATTAATTCCAGGATGGTCCTAGAGCCACATTTCAGTTGTTGGGGACTTCTAGGATCCAGCGCATGCCTCTAGACCAGTATCATACAGGTGGCTCCTGATGAGAAGGTTTTTGCCGTCAGAAAACCGTCCGTCAAAACAATTTATAAAACCTATGCGATGTGTTCACAAGTAGAAATACAAGTAAAGCGGTAAGCACGGGTGTCGTCCACTGAGATCGGGGTAGCGGTGATAAGATTAGGATTAATATAACTAGTAGGCACAAAAGTAAAAATGATGGTGAATGAAAATACAATATAAACTAAACTATGAAAGTAAATAAAATGGGATGACAACGGAGTGATGAATGAATGATGATGGAACTACGGAGTTGATGGACTCGTAAGTGAATATTGGGGCAATTGCAACAAACTCTCAATTAAGCACATTTTGACAAATGTAACCAACTTAGGGTGTATAGTGTTGGTATATATCTATAGCAAGAGGTCAACCTAGGGTGTATAGCGAAGACCTCCTACTAGAGATTAATCCCTCCTAAGCAACCAACAGTGGCTAGTTACTCAATTGGGACTTGTTCCATGAATGCTCATCTATCTAGCTATGGCTCAACCTATTACTTATGTAGCCATCCTAGGATGTATAGTGATGGCTTCCAATTCCCTCACAAGTGGCCGACCTAGGATGTATAGTGAAGGCCACCCGTTTGAGATTGGATGAGGCTTTAGGTTATCAACCGAATTCTACTCGAAGGTTAGTTCTCATAGAATCACTAAAGTAGCCAACCTAGGGTGTATAGTGGAGGCTTCTAATTCTCTCACAAGTGGCTAACCTATAGTGTATAGTGAAAGCCACTAATTCAAGATTAGATTAAGGGCATGGTTATAGAGCCGGATTTCCGGAAATCCTTCCATTCAATTGAGCATTAGACAACCTAATTGCCTACTCAAGTAATCCAAATCAATCATGCTAAGAAGGTGTATCCAAGCAAATCAATAATGGAAATCAATTAAAGCAATGGAATGAAATATAGAGATAGAATAAATATAACACATAGAGTTTATTTACAAAGCCCAAATATCCATCAAACAAATAACATCAACCCAATAGTGGGGTATTTTAGCTACTCATGTTCTATTACAAACAAATAAACTAAGAGAGAGTGTAGAGAGAACCCTTGAAGATTGATCTTCTTCCTTGAAGCTTGAATCCAAGTCTTCTAGTTGCCTTTGATTGAGTAGAGATGGTTTGGATGATAGGGAGATGTGTTACTAGCTTAGAATACAAGTGTTGGGATATATGGTGATCCTTTGGTTCGTTCCCGTCCTTTTCTATTTATAGAGGATGGAAAAATAGGTCACTTAAGCTTGAAACCAGAAGCTGTCGCGCTCAGAGTGCGGGTGGAGTGCGGGTGAATTACCCGCACTGTACCCGCACTAAAAAAGGTTTTCTTCATCTTCAGTTTTCTGATCTGGGCAATAATGCGGGTGGAGTGCGTTTGGATTACCCGCACTTGACTCACACTTGACCGCACCGGAGTCGCAGTTGAGTCGCACTTTACTGTCAGGTGCAAAATCCCTCATCTGTTTTGAGCAATAGTGCGGGTGGAGTGCTGGTGGATTACCCGCACTGTACCAGCACTCTAATGTCAGGTGTAACTTCAGCTTCTCTGGTTTGGAAACACTGCGGGTGGAATGCAGTTGGATGACCCGCACTTTAACATCAGGTGCAACTCAGCTTCTCTGGCTTTGGCAACAGTACGGGTTGAGTGCGGTTGGATGACCCGCACTATAACTCTTCTCCTTTATCAAGTCCGGCTATGATC
Source organism: Dipteronia sinensis (assembly GCA_033220585.1). Classification (NCBI taxonomy): domain Eukaryota; kingdom Viridiplantae; phylum Streptophyta; class Magnoliopsida; order Sapindales; family Sapindaceae; genus Dipteronia; species Dipteronia sinensis. Next base: position 20,042,679 of record CM065643.1, on the reverse strand, counting down.
ATGAGTGTGGTTGGAGTACGGTTGGAGTGCGGTTGCGACCCGCACTTGACCCGCACTTGACCCGTACTGTAGAGCTGCTTATGATCCTTTGTCTTTCCTTTTGCCCCTTTTCTGCCAGAATCACCGCAACATGCTTCCAAACCCAGAATTACATCTATTGCCTGCAATTAGCACTAATGAGCCTACTAGACATAAAATATATAGAAAATACACACAAGAATGAGACAAAGGAATAGGAATGAGGGCCGAAATATACAACAATTTAGGCACGATCAGCTCCCTACTTCTTGTACTGGGCCCTTCAACGCCCTAGTGAGCCACCTATGTCCCGATCCGTTCGGGTAGAGCTCAGAGGCTTCCTTCTTTTTTTTAGGGCTCCTACATGCCTAAGCAAGCCTCTGGAGCAGTAGCCTAGCTGCATGGCCCAATGGCTCCTCACTTCTTCTATCGGGCTAGTCAAACGCCCAAGTGAGCCACTGTGTCCCGATTCATTCCAAGATGGTCCAGACCACATTTCAGTTACAGAGGACTTCTAGGATCTCACCCATGCCTCTGGACCAGTATCATGCAGGTGGCCCCCTACTTCTTGTATTGGCCCCTTTAACGCCCTATGAGCCACCTATGTCCCGATCTGTTTGGGTAGAGCTCAGAGGCTTCCCACATTGCTATGGCCTCCTACATTACCTAAGCAAGCCTCTAGAGCAGCAGCCCCGCTGCATGGCCCTGTGGCTCCTCACTTATTATACCGGGTCGTTCAGCGCCCAAGTGAGCCACTGTGTCCCGATTCATTCAGGGGCGGTCCAAAGCCACTGAATCAGTTGCTGGGGACTTCTATGATCCGAAGCATGTCTCTGGACCAGCATCACACCGGTAGCTCCCTACCTCGTGCACTAGGCCCCTCAAAGCCCTAGTGAGCCACCAATATCCCGATCCGTTGGGGGAGAGCCCAAAGGCTTCCTACACTTACTGAGGCCTCCTATATGCCTAAGTATGCCTCTGGAGCAGCTGCACTACTGCAAGACCACTGGTTCGTCACTTATTCTATTGGGCCTCTCACAGCGCCTATGTGAACTACCTAGATCAAAGCTGCAAGATTGTCGGTTTCTAATCTTTTATACCAGGCTACGTAACACCCCAGTGAGCTGCCGAGGTCCAGGTTTGTTAGAGCAGAGTCTCGAGTCCCTTTACGATTTGTGAAGACTTCTATTCACTCCAAGCAGGCTCCAGAATGTATATCCTAAGTACCGCGACATCTACTTGGTACCCAAGTACCGCGATATCAGTCTAAGATCTAACCCGAATGTATATCCTACCCACCAAGTAAGAAGAATGGAACCAAGAAGAGGTACCAGCATGCTAGAACAAGCTCCACGCCAGCGAGCACTCTGGTACACCAGTGTACCATACCACCGAGATACATAGTCAGAATTCTCCTTCAAGCAATGGGAAAGAGAAAGTTGACCTCTATGGTGATTAATGGAGATAATCAACACCATTAATGAGGGAATCAGTTAACTCCATTAATGGCCATTCACTACGCCATTAATGAAGGAAGCAGTCAACTCTATTAATGGAGATAATCAGCCCCATTAATGAGAAGATCAGTCAACTCTTTAATGGCCATTCACAACACCATTAATGAGGGAATCGGTCAACTTCATCAATGAGAAGATATTCAACTCCATTAATGAAAAGATATTCAACTCCATCAGTGAGAAGATATTCAACTCCATCAATGAGAAGATATTCAACTCCATTAATCAGAAGATATTCAACTCTATTAATGAGAAGATATTTAACTCATTAATGTCGATAAACCAATGGAGTGGGCAACAAGGATGAACGGATATAAATATAACAAGTCACTCTCCAAGAAAAGGGTGGATTCCCCAATATTTCTCCAGTCAGACTTTTCTCCAACAAGGGTTCGAACGATAGACACAGTCCAACAGCCCACCAGTATCTCCATATCTCTAACAGCTCTCCAACATCTCCATGTCTCCGATCCTAGATTTCACCCACTTCTCCACTAAGAATATGAGTTCGCCATCGCCTGGAGTGTAAAAGGGACCCTGCCCAAATTCCCTCTACACCACCATTGTATCGACTGCTATGTATGTCAGTTTTCGCCATGAATGTACCGGTACCAAATGGTACCCCTCTAACTGTGACCTACTAGGACTCAGTTTGTATTAATGTAAGCTCTCCAGAGCACCTCTCGAGATATATAAATATAAAGAATGGACTTTCTCCCTTCCAATGGATACTGCCTCGGGGTTTTTCAGCATGTGATCAATCGTGATGCTTTTTCCCCTAGGTCAGTCCACCACTACTAAAAGAGTTGTCATTCTCCCATCTATCTCCTTTTTATGAATGCATGTATGAGTGCTAGGCACCGACCATGCTGGTCCTAGCTCTCATGTACCTCTCCTGGCTCATTATCAAGGTCGGGGGAATATTGAAAGCACCTAGAGAGGTGACTAGGTACCAGGATCAGATACTAAGACCGGGTACCAGCCTACTACACCAGATGGGAGGGATGATTGTTCTCCTACCATGGCATCTATCTCGCCTTCACCTTACCAGAACCACGGTACGAAGTACCTACCACGCTCGTTGCGACCTTAGAGGTAGCGGGTCGAGGGTGTTGATTAAGATTTTTGCCCCGGGTGGATTTTTCCGTTAACATATAGCATTCGAACAAATTATCCCAACATCATAGTTTATTGAATTTAAAAAACATAAAACATAAAACTAACTACATGCATCAAAATTATTCAATGGGATGCATTCATGGAGAGGCTAGGGTCCTCTAAGGGTGGTTTGACCAAGTTAGGAAATTCTCTAGTTTAAACTACCCAAATAAATTTAGGTGACTTTATTATCTTTTCCTTTTTCATGTTTTCTATATAAGTGCACTTGGTCTTTCCTTACCCATATTTGCTTGACCCTAGTTGGACTCCATATATTCCTAGAACCTCTAGTTTTCCTATGTTGATTTGGCTTGTAATTTTTAGCCTTAAAAAGCTCTATCCTAGAACATGCATAGCAAAATACATTAGAGTTAGAGGAACTCCCCTTTGATGAGTGGTCTTGAGGACTGTTTGATTTGTTTTACTTGTAACGCCTTGACCTCCTCCTCCTTTTTGCTTAGTGCTACCTTTGCTTTCTCTAAGGCATTGGCTTTTTGATCAACCTCCATTTGCATCTTCATTGACTTGTGAGCTATCTCATCTTCAAAATCTTTTGATAGCCTCACTAAGTTCTCCAAATCCTTCGATGCAGTACTCTTTTCGGCTTCAAATCTCTCAATTCGTTCTTCCAATTCTTTGTTCTTGTTAGAGACTTTGCCATTTGTCTTCTTGAGAGTACCATTCTCAACCCTGAGCATCTTCACTTCAAATAATAGTTTCTTGTTCAACTCTTGGAGATTACTCGCCTTTTCCATTCCCAAGGCCTCTCTCTCTTGAAGTGCTTCATTCTCTTCCTTCAACACACCCATTTCCAACACTAGCTCTGTGCTCACGCTCATAAGCTCTTGGTTCATCTTGATCATCCTGTCCATCTCATCCATTCTCTTGCTTCGCTCCATTTCTAATTCTATTAGGAGCTTATACATGTCTTCTTTTGAGAAATTGGAGGAATCCACCAGTTTGGTTGCTTTAACTTGGAAACAACTCTGAATTACCGAGGTGGACTGCTGGGCGGATTCGAGCATTTGGGTGGTTTTCTCTTCTATGAAGGCTTGAGTCTCTTATTGAGAAGCTATCATCTGCTTAGTCTCCCGCACATGATTCTTCATGAAATTTCTTAGTTGATCTTCAACGGAATTTGACTGGAATGACGAGATGTAGGCATTCTCGTTAGGCTCGTAGCTTGACCCTGAATTTCGCCAAAAGGAATCCATGGAGTCCTGAAACAAACAAAAACAAAAACTACCAAAGCAATAAAGAGAAACTAACAAAACTAAAAACAACTAATAAACTAATAGTATTAAAACTAATCTAATCACTACTACGCACACCGATCCCCTGCAGCGGCGCCATTTGATGAGAAGATTTTTGCCGTTAGAAAACCGTCCGTCAAAACAATTTATAAAACCTATGTGATGCGTTCACAAGTAGAAATACAAGTAAAACGGTAAGCACATGTGTCGTCCACTGAGATCGGGGTAGTGGTCATAAGATTAGGATTAATATAACTAGTATGCATAAACGTAAAGTGATGGTGAATGAAAAAAAATATATAAACTAAACTATGAAAACATATGAAATGGGATGACAATGGAGTGATGAATGAATGATGATGGAACTACAGAGTTGATGGACTCGTAAGTGAATATTGGGGAAATTGCAACAAACTCTCAATTAAGCACGTATTGACAAATGTAACCAACCTGGGGTGTATAGTGTTGGTATATATCTCTAGCAAGAGGTCAACCTATGGTGTATAGCGAAGACCTCCTACGAGCGATTAATCCCTCCTAAGCAACCAACAATGGCTAGTTACTCAATCGAGACTTGTTCCATGAATGCTCATCCATCTAGCTATGGCTCAACCTATTACTAATGTAGCCATCCTAGGGTGTATAGTGATGGCTTCCAATTCCCTCACATGTGGCCGACCTAGGATGTATAGTGAAGGCCACCCGTTTGAGATTGGATGAGGTTCGAGGTTATCAACCAAATTCTACTCGAAGGTTAGTTCTCGTAAAATCACTAAAGTAGCCAACATAGGGTGTATAGTGGAGGCTTCTAATTCTCTCACAGGTGGCTAACCTAGGGTGTTTACTGAATGCCACTAATTCAAGATTAGATTAATGGCATGGTTGTAGAGCCGGATTTTCAGAAATCCTTACATTCAATGGAGCATTAGACAACCTAATTGCCTACTCAAGTAATCCAAATCAATCATGCAAGGAGGGTGTATCCAAGCAAATCCATAATGGAAATCAATTCAAGCAATGGAATAAAACATAGAGATAGAAAAAATATAACACATAGAGTTTATTTACAAAGCCCAAATATCCATCAAACAAATAACATCGACCCCATAGTGGGGTATTTTAGCTACTCATATTCTATTACAAACCAATAAACTAAGAGAGAGTGTAAAGAGACAACCCTTGAAGATTGATCTCCTTCCTTGAAGCTTGAATCCAAGTCTCCTAGTTGCCTTTGATTGAGTAGAGATGGTTTGGATGATAGGGAGATGTGTTTCTAGCTTAGACTACAAGTGTTGGGAGAGATGGCAGCTTTTTTGGTTCGTTCCCATCCTTTTCTATTTATAGAGGATGGAAAAATAGGTCACTTAAGCTTGAAAACAGAAGCTGTCGCGTGCAGAGTGCGGGTGGAGTGCGGGTGAATTACCCGCACTGTATGGGTTGTCTTCATCTTCAGTTCTATGATCTGGGCAATAGTGCGGGTGTAGTGCGGTTAGATTACCCGCACTTTACCCGCACTTTACTCGCACTGTACTTACACTCTGGTGTCAGGTGTAAATCCACTCCTCTGTCTTGAGCAACAGTGCGGGTGGAGTGCGGTTGGATTACCCGCACTTTACCTGCACTTTAGTGTCAGGTGAAAATCAGCTCCTCTGTCTTGAGCAACAGTGCTGGTGGAGTGCGGTTGGATTACCCGCACTTTACCCGCACTTTAGTGTCAGGTGTAAATTAGCTTTTCTGGATTCGGCAACAGTGCGGGTGGAGTGCGGTTGGATGACCCGCACTGACCAGCACTTTATCTTTTCTTCATGAATCAGGTCCCGGCTGTGGGAAGGAGTGCGGTTGGAGTGCGGTTGCGACCCGCACTTGACCCGCACTGTAGAGCTGCTTATGATCCTTTGTCTTTCCTTTTGCCCCTTTTCTGCCGGAACCACTGCAATTAGCTTCTAACACCAGAATTACATCTATTGCCTGCAATTAGCACCAACGAGCCTATTAGACATAAAATATATAGAAAATACACACAAGAACGAGACAAAGGAATAGGAATGAGGACCGAAATATACAACAATTTAGGCACGATCATCACCAAATTTCTCCAAAGGAGGTAAAAGCACATCATTATCAAGTGTAGAAACTCCTTGCTTCATGCAAAAACAAGTAAGAAACCACATAAATGCTAACTTCTTATCAAATCTAGGTGATGAAGCCACACTTTCTATATGCTCAATTAAGCGATCTCCAAGGTTCAAAGGCTTATTTGTCATCAAGGCGTAAGCAATCTTGATATTTTCTTTGTTCATCTCGGATGCATTAGTTGAACCCACAAGATTGGCACAAACAAATAAATGCCAAAAGGCACTAACCTTAGTCAACTCACCTTGACTAATATAAGCTCTCTTCCCCCACTCAAATCCATCATCCTCACATAAAGTTCTCCCCATAAGATTTAGATGATCAATATTATCTATATCAAGAAATTCCGAAACAATCTCATTAGACAATCCAAGGAACTTATTGTTACTATCCGAGGAGACTCTAAAAGTTTTTCCTCTCACACTCACCAAGGCATTTTCAAAGGTTGAGCTATCTTCATACTCAAAGTATAATTCTCTAATAAGACTCTCATTAGTAACCCCAATGGAATTAATCCATGAAACCCAATACGTATAATATATGGAATGATGAATGTAAGAACCCTCAACCAAGTCTACACCTCTACCTTGGATAAGCTTTTTGGTTCCCATAACACCTGAAGCTTTCAACTTGTTAGGTTTGGATTTCGTAGAGGTTGTTGGAGTAGATTTGGGTTTAGCTATGGGTTTTGATAGATGGATAGAGTTAGAAACCTTGTTTCTTCCCATGGCTTTGTTGTCAACACTACAAAACAAAAATGCATGAGTGGAAAGAGAAACACAAGTGAGTGTCAGATAACAAAAACACATATATAACAAAGACATATGATTAAACAATGAATAATGAATGCATAAATGTTATTTTTAAGCACATTGGTACATTTTACCAAGTTCAATAAATGCATTAAACAACAATGTTCATCCACAAATGGAGGAATTGGTGTCAACCACAATTACTAATAACCTCAAATCATGAAGGAATTGGTCATAATAACAACTACTATCAACTCAAAGCAAGAAGGAACTTAATCAACTTCAAGCTAGGAGGAATTGGTAGTAACTACAACTACTATCAACCTCAAGAATGAAGGAATTCATTGCAATATCAACTACTATCAACGCCAAATTAGGAAGAATAAATTGCCAACACATTCATACAATTATTTCAAGATAGATATCATGCATTCTTATCATTCAATTATTCTAAGCAATCAATATGTCAACATATAACAAAGCAAATCATGTGAACATATCATATAAGAGAACAAAAGTTTAACATACAATGCTCCCCCTTGATAAATGCTCTATCTAAGATCAAGATAGAATAAAGTTCACAATGATATCCACACACTCACATATTCAAGCAACTTTTAAAATAAGTTCAACAATAACAAGCTTCACAAACTATGAGAGATACACCAAGATTTTCAATCTCTCTCATAATTCTTCTCAAATTGCTAGAATATCAAAACACTTATAAACAAAGGTGTGTGTGTGCGTTTTGCTTCAAACATATGTAGAGGAGTAATTTGATAATTAACATGCAAACCATACCCACATCTATTCATCTTAAGCTTTTCCATAAAAGGTCAAACCGATTATCATTCGGAATTTTTGCTTTACAGAGAATAGATTTCCAACATTTGAGAGTGTGTGTGCATGTGGCTCGTCATCCCATTTCTATTTGACAGCCCGAGCAGTCATGATTTTCAACTATACTCATTTAAGGTTTTTCTTTTATTTATTTAGGCTTTGAATCAAAGATTTTTTTTTATTGATTCTTTTCAACACTTCTTTGATTTTTCTAACATAAACATATACTGTTCATGACGGCTTTCACTAATCACAATGGTGTAGCCCTTTCCTACATTGGGCGGCTGCACAACCAAAGTGTGTAGCCCTTTCCATGAAAGTGCTCGTTGAATTCTATGTAGTTGCCGAAGCAAAATGGATACTAACCATAGGTCATCTTAAATGTACTAGTCATAAGACTTCAAGGTGTATCTTGAAATTCAACTTACTACAACAAAACATACAAGAGAAGCAAAGTGCATTTTTGAAAACCAAGTTTTGTGGCTTACAAGCAAATGATATAAAAGCAATACAAAGAGATTTACTTAAGATCATTATTTCTTAAGAGAGTAGCTTTCAAAGAATATGAAGCTCATATTTTTCAAAGCATATGCCACTCATCATTCAAACAAACAATTCACACATTATATATAAAACCTTTGTGAACAACATCACTATAAGATCTTTAGAGAGCAAATGTCAATGAGAACCATATGTATATTATACTAAGTTCTCTAGAATGACATGCTACATGATGTAGTTCAAACAATGAGTTGAGAGATGAAAATTCAAAGTATGCAAGCATTAAGATATAGAAATACCTTAGCAAGTATTTGTCATCAAATGCTAAGTCTCGCCATTTTTATGAGCTCTCTTGGCTTGTTTGTCCTCATGACAACAAGTTATTGGTGTGTCATCCCAAGAGAGTAAAACTAAGCATTTTCAACTCACACAAACATACAAAAATGACTTTCTCTAAAAGTCTTAACAAACAATCAACACCATATAGATTCCAAAAATGAACTTCTCATACAGTTAACCAATAGATTTCGATTATCATCACAATTTATGTGAGATAACTAAGTTCATTTCAAGTTATAGAGAAACAAAGCTTAGCAAGCTAAATCTCTCAACAACTTGACACTAATCTTAAAGCTAACTCACATGTGCAACTTACACTAATAGTAAGAGCACTCACCCTTGACCCATTTGGTCTTGGGTACACAAACACATCAACCATCATGATCATTTCTCATGGCAATATTATATCTAGAAGATAAATCATCAACAAACTTCTCTATAAAGATATTACTCATATTAAACACATCATTATTGCCATCAACAAATATATCATCAAGACTATGCATATGATCATATGAAACACTCTTTTTCACTCAAATCTTCTTGACATTCTTCTTCACATGACTATCACTATCATATACAACACTCAAAGTGTTATCATTAGAAACATGTTTACAAGAATGACTAGGAACCTTTTTCACATCATATATTTTAATCCAAGATTTCCTAGTATGTTTCTTTACATGATAATTGACAATATGCATATTATACAAAGCATTAAAGCAATTAACATATTTAGAAACATTCAAAGAAGATTTTCTCATCTCACTAGCATGCATTTCATTCCCTAGTTTGCATTGTCTAATATGCTCATGTCATCTAGTTTTAATATGCCCTATAATATTGTAAAAATGGCAAACCAAGATAAGTTTGGAGATGTTATTTGGGTTAGAGTGTACCGAAGTAGAAGACTCCTTTCTCTTCTTGATTTTGCTCTTGACCTTGGAAGGATTGGCATTTGAAAACTTCTTGTTCCTTAGTGACTTGCTTTTAGTTGTAGGAGACTCCACTTGCTCATCTACAAAGCCTAAGTCACTTGAATCTCCATGAAGTATACCAAGCTCTTTGGCCTTCATGATTTCCAATTCCTCTTACTTGCCTTCGATTGTTTCCTTCAAGAAATACAAATGTTAATAGGGATTTTTTGGCCAGGGTCCGAAGGAGAATTTTCCACACAGTATCTACTTGGTAGGGGCCAATCCCAGCTCCCAGGTACCTAGCGGGATTGGTGCCACGACCTAGAGGAAATCAATACCTCGTAAAGACCAGAACATCGACTACCTATCTACCTAGATGAAGCACCAGAAATATTCAACCAGGAAGAGCAGGTACCACGCCGGGCATCAGTTCTAACACCTGGCGAAGAGGGTACCACGATATCATGTACCTAGTACCTTGCAGGTACCCGGTCCCTCATACTCGTTACCCCAGTACCACGACGAATATCGGGTGTTCCAGAATACCTCAACATCAGCCTAGATACCAACCAAGACAGGCATCCTACCTGCCCAACAAGATGTATGTCACCACAAAGTCATCAGTTGAAAGAACAAGCACCACGCCAGTAAATCTGAGGACTGGTATACCTCTCTAAACAACACAAAAAGGGAAAGTTGACTCCATCACCATTTAAAGCGCCATAAATGAGACCAAACGGTCAACCGAATCAGAGTTTAAATACGATAATGATTAACGGGATCAAATCCCGCGCCTTTAGCCTCACTCAACTCCTTTCAACACCAAAACTAGGACTTCAAATAATCCTCATTAATACAATCGGATTCTAAGGGATATGGGAGGATTATATATACGACCATGGAAGACAAAGTGAGGGTCGGATTTTTTGTCACCAAAGAAGAGAGACTTAATTCCAAGAAATCTCCTTCTGAATTCTTGGAAGCCAATGAGAGTTTGGCACAATCACTGGGAGAAAGATATAGCCACTTATCGACTTAAACGGTTTTTTCACCACCATCCTGTGTAGAACGAGAGAAAAGAGAGAAAATAGTGCATTGTAACATCTGCATAACAACTATTCATTAGAACAGTATCATTCACATTCATAAGATTCCTTCATGTGTTTCTCCTATATCAATCTCTCAAATTTGAAGGAATCCCGATACGGAAGGTATCTATCCCGCTGCCTCATACCAGTAGCGGATGTGGGTGTTAATTGGAATTTCACTCCTTAAGTGAAATTTCCCTTAACACTTTTTGACGCTGTCTGTGGGAAACACCACACCCATAAAAGAAAGCCTGTTAGTCTCATTTTCTTATACCATTACTAGTATGAAACTCCGGTCTTCTCAAGATCATCCCAATACATCGAGGCACCAATCAAATGCTTCAACCCGGAAGGATCAGAAGCGAAAAAAGGGGGGAAGAGTCGTAACTCTGCTCCAAAGCCATCAGCTACAGTGCGGGCTACCACCCAGATACCTGCCACCCAGATAGTTAACCCTGCCAGTCTGGACCAACAAGTCGCGACCTTCATAGAGAGTATCCGCCTTCGAATGGTTATGGAAAGTGGAGCCAGCCTGCAGTACCAGATACTAGGGGGGATGCAAGTCGGCAAGGTACCAGGATACCCCCGTTTAACAGATTAGGACAACCTCCTCCAATACCGGTCCACGACAGGCTAAGGCCTGTGCCCTCGATACCATCAGTCAACAAATGACTTGGGCCCATACCCCAACTCCAGACAACCTGAAGGATACCAACCTCGACAGGTGAGATCCGCCATCGACCTCCCCCCTAGGGAGCGCCACTACTCGGTTCAACCGGAAGCTGCTTCTAGACAACCTCAACCAGAAGCGGCCAGAAGTTAACCTCGGTCAGCGGCATAAGGTACCATTAGAAGCATCAGAGAAAACCCTCCCCGGGGAGAGAACCAGGATGAAACTTCAGTAGAATTAGAGAGGTATGATGACATAGATTCTGAAGTAGAGTTCGGGAATGATGGAAACAAGCGCCTCCAATACCAGTGACTGGACATTTTTCTAGTGTCGTTTTAAAGATCAATCCGTCAACAATAATGTAAAAACCTTACTAAGCCTAAATTGGTTTGGAAAACACAAGTATGGCGGCAAGTGGGGTATCGTCCATAGGGAGCGGAGTTAGCTAAGATTAGTTATTGTTAAAGTAATGTTAATGTATATATATAATAAACGAAACATAAAATGGTGAAGATGTAGATGATGAATTATCCTATTAATAACACTAAAATAAGTATGCAAACTAAATGAAGGGGAAATGGGATGACGAATATATATATATGATGGAAACTAAGGAGTTAATGGATACGAAAGTAAATACTGGGCTATGCAACAAACTTGTCAACAGGCACGTCTTATTCAAAGGTAACTGACCTAGGATGTATATAGTCTGTTATTTATCCCTAGAAAGTGGCCCACCTAGCATGTATAGTGAGGACCACCTATTTGGGATTAATCCGTCGAAAACCACCAACCTAGGATGTATAGTGTTGGTTATTTGTCGGATTCTGGAAATGAAGCTCGTCTACCTAACAATGACTCAACCGATTAAACGTAGTCAACCTAGGATGTATAGTGATGACTTCTTACTCTCTCACGGGCTCCAACCTAGGATGTATAGTCCCAGAAACTCGATCGAGGTTAGATTAAGACCGCGGTTTAAGAGTCAGAATTCATGACGTTCCGTCCATTCATTAGAGCAATAAACAACTAAATATGATGTATATGTAGATGCAATACTCAAACATAATCCAAAGAGATCTTGCTAAGAGGATATATCTAAACAAGAAATCAATGACAACCATTCATAGCAAGAATAGAACAATGAAAGATAGACATGAATATCAATATAACTATCAAGTTTATATACAAGCCCAATATCCAACTAACTACTCCGTCAACCCCATAGAGGGGATTTAGCTATTCATTACAACTAGGAAAATAAGAGAAAGGAAAAAGAAAGAACCCTTGGAGAACATCTCCTTCCTTGAAGCTGCTTCAATCTCCTACCTTCCTTGAAGTTGAGTAGAGAATGTAAGTATGAGAGAGAGAAAGAGATTCTAGATCTAAAAACCTCTCAAAAATGAGTTCAAAGGCTAGTTAAAACATTTCCATCCTTTTCTATTTATACAACAAACAAAAATAGGTCACTTAAACTTCAAAAATCAATCTGGTGCTTGTGGAGTGCGGGTGGAGTGAGGGTGAATTACCAGCACTGTATGGGTTGTCTTCATCTTCAGTTCTCGGATCTGGGAAATAGTGCGGGCGGAGTGCGGTTGGATTACCTGCACTTGACCCGCACTTGACTCGCACTTGACCCGCACTGGAGTCGCACTTGAGTCGTACTTTATTGTCAGGTACAAAATCCACTCCTCTGTCTTGAGCAATAGTACGGGTGGAGTGCGGTTGGATGACCCGTACTATACCCGCACTCTAATGTCAGGTGCAACTTCAACTTCTCTGGTTTGGCAATAGTGCGGGTGGAGCGCGATTGGATGACCTGCACAGTACCCGCACTATAACGTCAGGTGCAACTTCAGCTTCTCTGGTTTGGCAACAGTGTGGGTGGAGTGCGGTTGGATGACCCGCACTATACCCGCACTTTAACTCTTCTCTTGCATCAGGTCCCGGCTATGAGCATGGGTACGGTTGGAGTGCGGTTACGACTCGCACTTGACCTGCACTTGACCCGCACTGTAAAGCTGCTTATGATCCTTTGTCTTTCCTTTTTGCCCCTTTTCTGTCGTAATCACCGCAACATGCTTCCAAACCTATCTTTGCACCATTTTCTACAATTACGTACATAACCACCCATTAGAGATACCAAAACACACAAAAACAGAACATAAGATAAGGGTTTGAGGGCCTAAATGAACAACATATTTGGCACGATCAACCAGGTAGCCAGAATGGCGAAAGAGATCCAGGAGTTAAAGAAGGGCAAGCACCGGGAAAACCAGAAGGACCCCTTGGGAGAGATGAATGCTCCTTTCTCCAGGAGGATTATGGAGGCAGAACTACCTCCCAAATTCAAGATGCCAACTGACAAATACTCTGGGACTGAAGATCTCCTGAGCCACTTGGAAAGCTTTGTTCAACAGATAGAGATCCTGAATGCTACCAGGGCCTTCATGTGCAGAATGTTCCCTACCACGCTAACGGACTATGCCAAGCATGGTTCACGAAGCTACCAACATGGAGTGTCGACTTATTCACCAAGTTGACTACCGACTTCTGCACTCAGTTCCAAGGCATTAAACCTCACCCTAAGGATCCAATTCACCTTCAGTACGTGATCCAAGACCGGGGTGAATCACTTAGAACCTATGTGGAAAGATTCCACAAGGAAGTAATCCATATGTGGGTCTTCGTGGAGAAGGAGACCTTGGCCAATTTTAGAAGAAATCGGTGGGCAGGCAGGTTGTTCCGATCCTTCGCCAAGCATCCACTAGAGACGTACCAGGAGGCCTATGATAGAGTTCTTGAACAAGTGGAGATAGATGAACAGTTCCGTATCAAGATGGAGCATGACGACATGAGATCTGCCAAGCGCCAAAAGAAGGAGGCGCCCAAACCCATTCAGATTCAGAAGAACCAGAATAAGCCTCCAAACAAGTCTAGATACCGGATACCACCTTACCAACCTCAGCGTAACCGGTACCCCTCCAGACGGTCTCCTCCTAGAGCTACACCTCTACCCAGGTAAGTGGCGCAGATAGGTAGAGAAGAGGAGGGGTACACCCATTATACCCCTATGAACGCGTCTTGTAAGACAATTTATCTCGCCATCCGTGACAAGGGGTTGCTCTGGAAACCCGGTCCAATAAAGGCACCAGCCGATCAATGGAACCGCTACAAGTACTGCGACTTCCATGAGGATGTGGGACACAACACCTCGGAATGCTATAATTTATGCAACCAGATAAAGGCACTAGTACGGGGAGGTTGCTTGACAGAATTTCTCCGACAGGTGCGTGATAGCATTTAAACTGGGAAGGAGGTATAAGCAGACATTAGAACATCCGAAGAGAGAAGGAAAGCAAAAGAAAAGGATCTGATAGAGCAGATCCACATAGTCCACACCATCAGTGGAGGCCTCACTCTGGCAGGAACCTCCAACCATTCCAGAAAGAACCACACCAGGAAGGTGCCCATGCTAGACGCATGCCAAAACGTCTTCAAGGTCACCAGAAAATGGTCTAGATCTCCTCCTTCAGCACAGATTATCTTCACTGAGAAGGATGTGTATAACACTGTGCAGCCCCACGATGACCCCATGGTTGTCACTGTGCAAATTGTAAATTGTCTGGTCCACCGTGTCTTTATCGATACTAGTAGCAGCATGGACATTCTTTTTAAGGGCGCTTTAGAGCAGTTCAATTTAAAGAATCCCTGCTACAACAGTTGTACCACCCCCCTTTATGGATTCACTAGGGACTCACTGATCCCCACCGGGTCAATGATCCTACTAGTGATAGGAGGGACAACACCACTCCAGCAGAATCTCATGACATATTTCGTTGTGGTAGACACTCCATCTGCATATAACGCCATCCTTGGGAGTGTTAGGATTATGCTCAATAGCAAGAGTGTAATATTGTAATTGACAATCTTTTCATATAAATAAAGTGATTTCTGATTCTGCAAAATCTTATAGCATTTATAATTATAATTGTCAAGGTAAATAATCATAAGGTCAAAAGACTATGAGATATGAAGAATTGTTTGTACATTCGGATATGTATAAGGTAGACACAATTCTTTAGTTAATCTTGAATAACGTTCACAACTTAAGTTAAAGGTTGGGCACCTCTATCTTGATAAAGTTGTAGAATTCTTTTACTAGCATTTGAGTGGGATCAAATGAGTTATGATGAGTCTAAAATCATCGAAAGGTTTTCGAGTAAAAAAATCTAGTGCACTGGGTGCATTGAACTGGATCACAATGAAATACTTTATCTAGAACAGTCACTAGATATAAGTCTTTTCATTATCAGGACAATCAGAGAGTCTATCTAAATCCTGAGATAAATGATGGACATATGGTTGCAAGTGTTATCATTTGAGCTATCAATGAGTACGATTATATAGCATAGTCTATCCTCGATAGTTTGGTGGTATTCATTTGTTAATCGATAGAGGACTTCATTTATAGATATGGACATCGTGGCTCCATTTATTAAATGAGAGTATAGTATCATCATATGGATGTTTTGAGGTATTGGATATTAAATCTCAACGTTGAGTTTTCAATAATGATTATTGAAGACATGGCTTCTGGACAAGTCAAAATATCCAAGTTCACAATGTGGTCATATGAGGAAATATGGTAACTTGGAGAGCTATAGGCGGTCTATGGGCTCTTGGCGATTACTGATATTATTCACGAGGATACACCATCTCCTATAAGATTGTCTAGGGTATGAATGAGAAACATCTCCTTATTCTATCTTTATTTAAGAGTTCAATTTTAGCTCTTTAGTGGAATGAGTTAAAATTAATAGATCGGACCTAAGTGAATCATTTGTTGATTGTGATTAGGTTATGTCTATTGAAGCCTAAATTTAGATAGCCCACCAAGATCCACAATCCACACGTACTTGCATGGATTACTTGATATATTCTACCGGACCAATTTATGGGTCCATCTAGAATTGCATTTAATATATTAAGAATAGAATATGTCTATTATTTATTTAATGGGCTGCACTATTATATTAATATATTAAAAGGAGACATGTAGGCTTGTTTCTTTTAGTAAGAATAAGTCTAGTTCACATGTGGGCTTTTATTAAAGTCTAATTGATTAACTAAAATAAGAAAAATAATATTGGGCCCATATATATACTTTTATGATGTCTCTGGAAGAAATGTTTGCTATGAGGTCTAGGACGACTAAGAGAGAGGCAGTGACTGCTTTTATGAATCTTAGGATGAAACCTGGACAGGCTGTGAAAGATCACATGATGAAAGTCATAGCACATCTAAATATTGCAGAATTAAATGGCGATGAGATAGATGGTGAGACCAAAATTGACATGGTTGTCAACTCACTATCAGATTCGTTTGATCAGTTCAAGTTGGACTACACCATGAACAAAAGGGAATACACCTTGCAGGGCCTGATGCAAGATGTTCAAAGCGTTGAAAAGATCCTTGTGAAAAGCAAAGGTCAAGAGATTCATATGGTTGGTAAAGTTGCTACTGTTAAGACCCGTCAGAAGGTCAAGAAACAACAGAAGAAAAAGCAACTTGGGCCTATCAAGAAGTAGACCAAGAAAGTAACCAAGATCAAAGGGAAATGCTTCCTTTGTGGTGAAAAGGGACATTGGAAAAGAAATTGCCCAAAGTCCCAGAACAAGAAGGAAGAAGGTAATATTAATTATCTTGAAACATGTTTTCTGGCAGATTCTACAGATTCTTGGATCATAGACTCTGGAGCCACTAATCATGTTTGTTATTCCTTACAGGGGTTCCAAGAAAGGAGAAGGCTGAATAAGAACGAAATCAATTTGCGCTTGGGCAACAGATCGTTAGTGTCTACAAGTGCAATGGGAGATATTAGAGTTATTATAGATTCAAGTAGGCATTTAGATTTAATAGACGTTTATTATGTACCTCAATTCAAGAGGAATTTAATTTTAGTTTCTTGTTTAAATAAATTTGGATATTCGGTTACGTTTAATAAAGCTTTTATTATTAGTAAGAATGACAAAATTGTTTGCAAAGGTACATTGGAAAACGGTCTATTTTTTTTGCATAGAAATATCTCTCACTCGTTAGACACAGAAATAACGGAACCTAATAATAAAAGAGTAAAATTATCAAAAGATGAAACCTACCTTTGGCATTTACGCCTAGGTCACATTAACCTTAATAGGATTAAAAGATTGGTAAGTGACCGACCTTTAAGTGACTTAAAGGTTGATGCTCTACCAACTTGTGAATCTTGTTTGGAAGGTAAAATGACCAAAAAGCCATTCAATACCAAAGGTGCAAGAGCCATTGAATGTTTAGGACTAATACACACTGATGTATGTGGTCCTATGAGCATTCAAGGTAAAGGTGGATATGAGTACTTCATCACCTTCACAGATGATTACTCAAGATTTGGTTATGTGTATCTCATGAGACATAAGTCGGATGCTTTTGACATGTTCAAAGCATTCAAAGCTGAAGTAGAAAATCAGCTTGAGAAACGCATAAAAATCTTGAGATCTGATCGTGGTGGAGAATATCTATCTGGTGAGTTTCAGCAAGATGGAGTTCCGTTCGGAAACATGCTTATTTGTGGGGTATCCAAAAGGAACTAAAGGATATTATTTCTATAGTCCTTCAGATCTAAAAGTGTTTGTTTCAACAAATGCTACATTTCTGGAAAAGGACTATATGAATGATTTTGTTCCCAAAAGTAGGATTGTCCCGAATGATATGTCAGGAGATACAATTCCACAAGAGGTTTCACAACCTAACCCAATTGTAATTTCCACTCCAACACAAAATCAACAACCTACCATTCCTCGTCGTAGTGGGAGGGTTAGAACCCAACCTGAAAGATACATCGGTCTAGGAGAATCTGTTGAGAATCTCCCTGACGACGATGATCCCTACACGTACAAGGAAGCAATGGAGGATGTTGATTGTCACTATTGGCAAAAGGCAATGCAATCTGAGATTGAATCCATGTTCGATAACAAAGTCTGGTCCCTTGTAGACTTGCCTAAAGGGATAAAACCCATTGGGTGCAAGTGGGTATACAAGAGGAAAAGAGGTATGGATGGAAAGGTGGAAACTTTTAAACCTAGATTGGTAGCTAAAGGTTACACGCAGAAAGAAGGTATCGATTACGAGGAAACCTTCTCTCCTGTGGCCATGCTTAAATCCATTAGGATACTCTTATCCATTGCAGCATCTTTACATTTAGAGATTTGGCAAATGGACGTCAAGACAGCTTTCCTTAATGGAAGTCTTGACGAAAGCATCTATATGATGCAACCAAAAGGATTCATTGAAAAGAGCCAAATGGAAAGGTATGCAAGTTGCAGAAATTAATTTATGGATTAAAGCAAGCATCCAGATCCTGGAACATAAGGTTCGACCAAGCTGTAAAAGGTTTTGGATTTTTACAGAAACTTGGAGAACCTTTTGTATACAAAAGGATCAAAGGTGACAAGTTGGTTTTCCTTATTCTTTACGTAGATGATATATTACTCATTGGAAACGATGTGGGAGTATTGACATCAATAAAAGAATGGTTAGCAAAACAATTTGATATGAAGGACTTAAGAGAAGCAAGTTTTATTCTAGGTATCCAAGTAATAAGGGATAGAAAGAATAAAACGATTGCACTATCCCAAGCTTCATACATAGACAAAATCTTGTCTAGGTTTTCCATGCAAGATTCCAAGAAAGGTATGTTACCTTTTAGGCATGGAATCAAACTTTCTAAGGAACAAGTTCCTAAGAATGAGCATGAAGAGCAATTCATGAGTAGAATTCCATATGCCTCGTCAGTTGGAAGTCTCATGTATGCAATGCTCTGTACTAGACCAGATATTTGTTTTGTTGTTGGCATAGTTAGCAGGTTTCAATCGAAACCTGGTCCTGATCACTGGACGGCAGTCAAACATATTTTCAAGTATCTTAGGAGAACGAAAGATAATATGCTTGTATACTCTGGAGGGGATTTAATCCCCGTTGGGTATACAGATTCTGATTTCCAATCGGATTCTGACTCTAGAAAATCCACATCAGGATCCATGTTTACTCTTGGAGGAGGACCAGTCATTTGGAGGAGTATCAAGCAATCTTGTATTGCTGACTCCACCATGGAAGCAAAGTATGTAGCTGCATGCGAAGCTGCCAAGGAGGCTGTTTGGCTTCGCCAATTCTTGATTGACTTAGAAGTAGTTCCTAATGCGAATAAGCAGATCACTATCTACTGTGACAACAGTGGAGCAGTGGCTAATTTGAAAGAACCAAGAAGTCATAAGAGAGGAAAACACATTGAAAGAAAGTATCATCTTTTAAGGGAGATTGTTCATAGGGGAGACGTGACGATTACCAAAATCGCGTCGGCAGAAAATCTAGCAGATCCCTTCACAAAGGCTCTACCTCAGAAGAGTTTTGATAGGCACCTAGAGAACATGGGAATGAGAGATATGACACATTTGCTATAGCGCAAGTGGGAGATTGTTAGGATTATGCTCAATAGCAAGAGTGTAATATTGTAATTGACAATCTTTTCATATAAATAAAGTGATTTCTGATTCTGTAAAATCTTATAGCATTTATAATTATAATTGTCAAGGTAAATAATCATAAGGTCAAAAGACTATGAGATATGAAGAATTGTTTGTACATCCAGATATGTATAAGGTAGACACAATTCTTTAGTTAGTCTTGAATAACATTCACAACTTAAGTTAAAGGTAGGGCACCTCTATCTTGATAAAGTTGTAGAATTCTTTTACTAGCATTTGAGTGGGATCAAATGAGTTATGATGTGTCTAAAATCATCGAAAGGTTTTCGAGTAAAAGAATCTAGTGCACTGGGTGCATTGAACTGGATCACAATGAAATACTTTATCTAGAACCGTCACTAGATATAAGTCTTTTCATTATCAGGACAATCAGAGAGTCTATCTAAATCCTGAGATAAATGATGGACTTATGGTTGCAAGTGTTATCATTTGAGCTATCAATGAGTACGATTATATAGCATAGTCTATCCTCGATAGTTTGGTGATATTCATTTGTTAATCGATAGAGGACTTCATTTATAGATATGGACATCGTGGCTCCATTTATTAAATGAGAGTACAGTATCATCATATGGATGTTTTGAGGTATTGGATATTAAATCTCAACGTTGAGTTTTCAATAATGATTATTGAAGACATGGCTTCTGGACAAGTCAAAATATCCAAGTTCAAAATGTGGTCATATGAGGAAATATGGTAACTTGGAGAGCTATAGGCGGTCTATGAGCTCTTGGCGATTACTGATATTATTCACGAGGATACACCATCTCCTATAAGATTGTCTAGGGTATGAATGAGAAACATCTCCTTATTCTATCTTTATTTAAGAGTTCAATTTTAGCTCTTTAGTGGAATGAGTTAAAATTAATAGATCAGACCTAAGTGAATCATTTGTTGATTGTGATTAGGTTATGTCTATTGAAGCTTAAATTTAGATAGCCCGCCAAGATCCCCAATCCACACGTATTTGCATGGATCACTTGATATATTCTACCGGACCAATTTATGGGTCCATCTAGAATTGCATTTAATATATTAAGAATATAATATATCTATTATTTATTTAATGGGCTGCACTATTATATTAATATATTAAAAGGAGACATGTAGGCTTGTTTCTTTTAGTAAGAATAAGTCTGGTTCACATGTGGGCTTTTATTTAAAGTCTAATGGATTAAATAAAATAAGAAAAATAATATTGGGCCCATATATATATGGTGTGGGTGGCAAGGCTAAATAAAATAGCCCAAGATATTATTTTATTTTATTGTTTTGATTAAACGGGAATTAATTAATTATTTAATTAATTAATAGTTTAAGTAAAAATCTTTTCCTGATCAGTAAATTAAATACTATGTATTGGATTAGGGTTGGAATTCTTTTAAGTGATAGGAGTCATAATATGGTAAGGATTAAGTCCACATACACTCCTTATTATACAAAGAATTCGGCCACCACTAGTTCTACAAGGGTTAGGATTCTTGATTTGATAGGAATTAGGGAAAAGGACAATTCCTTTTCAAGTAAGGAAATTAACCAACCCTAGATTTCCTATTCAATGAATTCGGCCAACCCTACTTGGTGAAGGAGAAAATTCGGCCAACCTATAAATATAAGGTTATGAATTTTCGGCCACCAAAAAGCAAAATAGAGAGAGATTTTTGTTTGTTTTGAAAATTAAAAATCCTACTCTATACACATAGATTTTCGGCCAAGAGAAAAAAAGAAAATAAGTTCTCATTCGATAGTGCACTTACAGGCCTTTAACATCAAAAGGTTTTGTGCACACTTTCGATTTAGGGTTACGCGAGTTTCAATCATATTGATTGTGAATTCAAAAGTGACCGGAACTATTTTTTTAGGCTCTTGGTGTTTTACTATTGAAGATCAAGATCAGAAATTCCAAACATCCATTCTAAGTTAATCAATTCAAAGAAAAAGGGAGACCACGCTCCTAGGTGATTCACGTACGTGCTAGGATTGAATATCTTGCGGATTACCATCGACGTAAGTCAATCGGATCACGTGACAAGAGGTATTTAACTCTAACCGTATATTTGCGTTTAATTAATTAAAGGGTTAAGGTTCAAATCTTTAGAAAAATTTTAAACTATACGAAAATTATTTTTTCGCCTTCCGCTGCGGTTTTAAGCAATTTTTCCCAACAGGGAGACCCTACTTATCTGCCCTCAAGGGTGTCTTATCGATCTACCACAATGTTCTGAAATTCCCAATAGAGGACAAGGTAAGTGAGGTATGGAGACATCAGTAGGCAGCACGCAAGTGTTACATAGTGTCTGTTAACCCTGTTGCGCTTTCCAAGCAGTGTGCGCATATAACAACTGCACAGGATCAGATCGTACCAGAGGAGGACCATGAAGATGGGATAGGTTCAATGGAACCCGAAGTGGAGGTTCTAGATAAAGAAGACAGAGATGAGGGAGACATAAGGTGGGCCAGTGGTCGCCATATGGACGATTTGGAAGAAGTACCAATCAGGAAGGATGATCCTCCGAAGGTGATCAAGATAGGGGCAACTTTGGAAACAGGGGTGAATGAGGGATTGATAGAACTCCTTCAGGAATATAGCGATATCTTTACCTGAAGCCATGAGAAGATACCGGGGATTCCAATCACCCTAGCGGCTCACAGATTAGAGGTTGATCCCACCCTGTAAGCCGGTCAAACATAAGCAAAGGTGTGTCAACCTAGAATGAAATGTCGCGATTTAGGAGAAAGTTGATAAGCTTATAAAGGCAAAATTCATAGAATCGAGGGAGTAGCAACTTTAGCGGCAACAACAGAAGAGGCAGAAGCAGTTGAACCAACAGCTTGAGGAGCCTTCCCAGAGCCTGAAAAGCCAGCGATGCAAGGTTGGCCATCTTAGACCCAGTAAGAGCCTGTGCGACCCAGGCAAAGGGAAGATGAGTTCGAGCCTGAGGAGTACATTGGACATCGCGGGAAGCTGGCTCAACAACAAAAACTGTAAGTAAACAAATCCAAAAAGGAAAACGTCAAAACCAAGTTAGTCAACAAGACAAGGTAAGACAATTCAGTGACACTTACGAGAAGTAGCATCTGAGATCTGCAGGTATTGATTCACCCTACGAGGATCGAAGGCTTTAACGGTTGAGAACTTTAGGTTCAAGTAGTTCCTGGCTAGAATAGCCTTCAAAATAGTTTCAGATTCAGAAGGCAGGGAGTCCCGGTCCCACGATGGTTTGTCAATAAAAGCTGTGGGAACCTCGAACTCATGCCCCCCAATGAAAATCGAGTTACCCAATCCATTCTTCCTTCCAGACAGGGTCCATCTTCGAAGTGCCGGGAATAACAAAGTTGAGCTTGTTCTTGGCCTTAGCATAAAACTGACCTCGGGGAGCGCCAGATAGGCTCCCGATTTGGAAAAGATAGGCCAGCTCCTCTATTCCAGGCTCTCTCGTCACCTTGCTCAGCTGACATTGTTCCCTCCATAGCATGAAGAAGCCAATCAAATGCCTCAAGAAGCCGGGCGTCAAGCTGGAGGGGAGCAAGCTGGATGGCATTAAGAGCTCGCCGAAGAGTAGGATGAAGGGGAAACCTAACCCCATTCTCGAGAGCCACCACATGAATGGGAAGCACGTCTTTAGGGGAGTTGAAGAACTCATAACCCTTTGGAGGTACTGAGATAGAAACGATGTCGGGAATGCCGTACTTAGACCTCAAAAGATCAATCACGTTCGGATCAATGGTGGAATCAGGGACAACCCTAAAGTCATAGGGAGGAAGCCTCTCCAAAGGGGGGCCGGAAGCCGGGACTCGATGCTCCCCCACGGCGTCATCGCCAACCTCTTTATTGGAGTCTTCATCGGCTATATCCAGAGGATGGTCGGGATGGTTAGAAAACCCGGTCCCAATGGACACATTCTGGTTCGACCGCGGTGTTGCGGATTGGGCGGAGAATCATCGCTGTCTAAGTTCCTCCTTGCCCATTTTCCAGGAGCAAGGCTAAAGACCTCTTCGCCGTCAACCATGGAATCAACAGAATCACGACTAGTTTTTGACATGATGAAGTCGGTGAGGATGAGGAATGAAGAAAAAGATATGCTTGAGAGGAAGTTTATGAGAGAAAGTTTATCTTGGGAAAATTTGAAATTTGAGAGATATGATGAAGACGTTGAGATAAACAAGTATATATAGGCAAGAGAGCAGCAGCACGAGCCGTCGAGATCTTCGGTTAAGATCACAAAGAATCTCGAAGACTGCCGTAACGCAGCCGGATTAACTCGAAAATAAGTCAATCAGCTCACGCCACGTCACTTGCGTAGTTAATGAGAAGATTTCCCCAAGATTCTGGTAACGGTAAAGAATCTCGGAGACTACCATAACGCAGCCGGATTAACTCAGAAATAAGTCAGTCAGCTCATGCCACGTCACTTGCGCAGTTAATGAGAAGATTTCCCCAAGATTCTGGTAACGGTAAAGAAGGAAAAATTTCCCAAATAAAATAAAATAAAAAATCTGACCCAACCCCAAGCTCGACAACCGGTTTTCAAGTCAGAGGGGACTTCTGTTAATAGCCAAATTTGGCTAGGGACCAAAAGGAAATTTTCCACCCTCTAAACCTGGCTCCATGCCCGAGGTCTTCCACCAAGAGACCATGTTACTCAAAGCCGAGCTACGATACTACCCCGCAGGAATAAGGACGGGTTCTAGAAACACCGGGAGAAGAGCCCCGACTCGGTCAGATCGAGCCTGCATCACCGAACCTGAAACCAGGAAATCCTCTCAAGTCGGGATTTCCTCGCAATCTCTCCAGAAGCTCGCCTATACCTCGCTGACACAGTGGGGTGTCCGTAGGAGGATGCACCCAGCTCCAAAAGATCAAGGGAGGCCAGCTAAGACACTGATCGACCTCACTACCTGATGTACCTCACCATAATATACATCGTATTCAACGACCCCTATGAGAGATCATGCTAAACCTGAAGACACACAAGATCAAATCTTAAGAAACATACATACGTACAGAACAAGTGATAGAGTCCAAGTAGGAAACAAATTGATCTCCACCAAGATATCCTCAACTCAGCAATTAACTCAAAGTCAATGACATTTAAATGTAAAATCCCATCCGATAAGGAGGGGAGGGATGGAGAAAATCAAGGGGAGAGTCAATTAGTTTAACCTATGAAGACAATGTATAAAATAAGGACTTCAGCCTTCTGAAAGAGGAGACTACTTTTCGACAGGCATATGACAACAACCCTACTATACCCTAGAGAGATTGAGAGCGATTGATAAATATTTGTAAATGATACACCATTTATAAGAATAAAGAATCATTTTTGTTCTCTTTTGTTCATTCCCTTTTGATGGTATTGATAATAGTATCTTCTTTGTCATTTTTAATTAGCACTGACTAGAATACACTCTACCTTGACCACCACCTCCGTGGCAGTGGTTTTGAGGGTGTTAATTGAGATTTCTCACCCCGAGTAAAATTTCTGTTAACAGGTTTGATTGAGCTTCTCAGAGAATTCAATGACATCTTTACTTGGAGCCATAACGAGATGCCTGGAATCCCGGTATCATTGGCCGCTCACCGATTAGCAGTGGATCCAACATTCAAGCCCGTCAAACAGAAGAGGCGTCACTTTAAGGCCAGAGAAATGATGCGGTTCAGGAAGAAGTAGACAAATTGATCAAGGCAGGTTTTATCAGAGAAGTGCGCTACCCCGAGTGGATCGCCAACGTGGTCATGGTTACGAAGGTGAATGGGAAATGGCGTATGTGTGTCGATTGCACCGACCTCAACCAGGCATGTCCAAAAGATAGCTTTCTTTTACCAAAGATCGATCAGCTGGTTGACTCCATGTCCGGAAATAAACTTCTTAGTTTCATGGACTCATTCTTGGGGCATAACCAGATTAAGATGCACCCAGCTGATCAAGATAAGACCAGCTTCATTACTGGGCAAGGCATGTACTGCTACAAGGTGATGCAGTTTGGCCTGAAGAATGCGGGGGCTACATACCAGTGGCTGGTTAACAAGCTGTTTAGACCCGAGATCGGAAGGACGATGGAGGTATACATCGACGGCATGATCACAAAATCACCAACCGCAGAAGGACATCAGGAAGACCTTCGCAAGACCTTTCTAATCGTAAGAGAAAACCATATGCGGTTGAACCCCTCCAAATGTGCTTTCAGGGTAACAGCGGGGAAGTTTCTAGGTTTCATGGTCCATGAGAGAGGCATGGAGGCCAACCCAGAAAAAATCAAGGCTATCTTGGACCTGGAGTCCCCCACATCACTCAAACAAGGACAAATTTTGACTGGGCGTGTAGTAGTGCTCAACAGGTTTATTTCTCGCTCCACCGATAAATGCCTCCCATTCTTCAAAGCCATCAAGCAAGGGAGAAACATGAAATGGAGCCCGGAGAGTAAACAAGCTTTTCAAGCCTTGAAGAAATACTGTTAATAACCAAAATTGGCTAAAGACCAAAGGGAAATTTTCCACTTACTAGACCTGGTTCCATACCCGAAAGTTTCACCTAAAGACCTCTATATCCAGAGCCAAGCTACGATGCCGCCCCAGGCACAAGGGCGGGCTCCAGAAACATCTGGGATAAAGCCCGGATCCGAGAACTTCCACCAGGAGACCTCTCTATCCAGAGCTGAACTGCGATACCACCCCAAGAACAAGGGCGAGCTCCGGAAACATCCAAGATAGAACCCGGAATGATCGGGCTTAGCCCGCATAATCAAAACTAGAAGCTCCCCGAAGTCAAGGTCATCTAGCAAATGCTCAAGAAACCCGTCTGTACCTCGATTGACACAGAAGAATGTCCCTAGAAGGCCGCGAGGTGAGTCGAAGCCACACCCAGCTTCAAAAAGGTCAGTCAAGGCCACGCCTAGCTTCGGAAAAGTCAAGCGAAGCCAGATCTGGCTCCAAGCTGGATGAAACTTCTCAGACATCAAGGTCGAAATACTAAACAACCTCCCTGGTTGATGCATCATACCATATTCGTCATGTCCCATGACTCCTATAAGGATCGTACTGGAAGGATACAAGGAATGAATTAAATCGTACCTGGAAGCGTTATCTACATAAGTAATAAAATCCAAAAGGAAACAAGCTGATCTCTACCACGATACTCTCAATTCGGATGTCAATCTAAAAGTCAAATGATTTAACGCAAGAAATCCCGCCCGATAAGGAAGAGACTGAGACAATCACTGAGACAATCAAGGGAGAATCAGTCTGTTGACCTACAAACCATGTATAAATAGAAAAGAAAAGAAACGAAAAAAGGAGACTACTATTCGACAGGCATACGACTAGCAATCGACCATTCACTAAAGAAAGTTGAGAGAAACGAGAGAAAAGTCTTTGTACTCGTGTACCATGCATGTTAAATAAAAATGTTCTTGTTTATTTATCACTAGATAAACCATTGTCACATATATAAATAATTTCGGCCACCACCTACGTGGTAGTGGTCTCGAGGGCGTTAACAGAGATTTCTCATCCCGAGTAAAATTCCCGTTAACAAATACCTAACAAGCCCACCATTGTTAGTCAAGCCGGTTCCCGAAAAGGAGCTGTAAATCTACCTAGCCATCTCAAAAACTGCAGTAAGTGGAGCTTTGGCCAAGGAGTGTGGCGACGGGATTCAAAGGCCCATATACTACGTGAGTCATGGTTTAACCAAGACAGAAAAAAAATTATATTCTCCTGGAGAAGCTCGCCTATGCCCTAGTGACCTCAGCGAGAAAGCTCTGTCCCTATTTTTGAGCTCATTCAATAGCAGTGGTGACGGACCAACCTCTCCATCAATTCTTACAAAAACCGGACGTGTCAGGAAGGCTAGTCTTATGGGCCCTAGAGCTCACTCTGTTCGACTTAAAATATAAGCCCAGAACCCTGATTAAAGCGCAGGCTTTGGCAGACTTCATTGCAGAATTTTCAGCGCTCCCAGGCCAAGCGATCCCCGCAGCATCGAATGTGGTCCCTGAGAAGTCTTCCAAAACCGATAATTGGTCAGAAGATTGCAAGTGTTGGACCCTCTATACAGATGAAGAGTCTGGGCAAGCTGGGGGAGGAGCTGGCGTAGTTTAAATAGACCCAGAGGGGACTGAATTCTATCACTGCTTCAGAATTGAGTTTAAAGCCACCAATAATGAACCAGAATACGAAGCCCTCCTAGCTGGGATGAAGGAAACCATCGAACTAAAGGCCGACTACCTGCAAATCAAGAGCGACTCATTACTTGTAGTCAATCAGGTGTCTGGGGTGTACCAGTCAAAAGGAGATAACATGGCCGCCTACCTAAGGCTAGCTCAGTCGCTTAAAAATAAATTTAAAGGATTCAAGATCGATCAGGTGCCTCGACACCAAAACCACCGCGCGGATGTTCTAGCCAAGATAGCCGCAAATGGAGGCCAAGCCTTACCATGGGGAGTTCCCCTCCAAGTGATCTCCCAACCAAGCATAACCGTGAGCAAGGAGATCTGCGCCCTGGATCGTCAGCCTTGCTGGATGGATCCGACCGTTGCCTACCTTCAAGAGGGAAAGCTTCCCGAGGAACCCGATCAAGCCCAAAGAACTAAAAGGCTCTCTATCTGATATTGCCTAGTAGACGGGTACCTCTACAAGATGTTGGGGTTTATGCCCTAAAGATGTAACTTGTAAATGGATTTATGAAATAAATAAAAAGAAAAGTTCAATTCATTCTTGTTGTGTTTTTTATTTTATAACTTGTGCATATATTAACATCCTAGATTGCTGGATGTAATCTCGAACTGTGTAAATGAGTATCATATACATATGGATACAGTAAGAGACGTGCAATCTAAAGAGTCCATAGATAGCAAATAAAGCTGGGTACTTTATTTGTGGTTAATCTATAGCTGTGGTCCATTCCGTAATGTACGGTGATTCTATCATGAATCATTCATATGAGATATGGGAATGGAGGCACCTTATATGATGTGATCATATAGGACTGGGCCATGATCTATATGAATCTCTCACCAAGATCCGTTTACTATGAGATTCATATATATCAACTAATGATGGCTATATATGGGTGATCTTAATCCTAAGTGTCTTATCGACTCCTTCAGGTTTGATCGTGGTCTTTTATATACCATGGGTGAGGTCAGATGCAATTCCTGATCAATATACTCCGTATGTTGGGATTACGGTTTGGCTTGTGGCTGAGAAGGTATGTACACAATAGTGGAATCCACTCCTTCTTGTGAGAAGTAGATGGTAGTTCCCTTAAAGGTTGATTCGGGGCTTGGACAATATGAGCGCTCTCATAATTCCGTGAGAAAATAGGATTTATTGTTTATTAGAGAATCAACGGTACTTAAAGGATATATGTAATAAGAGGGGTATAACGGACATTATGACCCAGCTCTAATTATGAACTACTGTGGAGGATCACACCATGTGTAATAGCTATATCGATGGACACCGAGTAGTATCGGTCTGTGTAAAAGCGTCTACAATTGAGAGAGTGCAGCTACGGGTTTTTAGTGGAATAACACTGGAGTTAATAATCAAGGAATATTAATTAAAGAGTTTAATTAATGATTCCCATGATTATTGGAGCTCAAAATACTGTGGGTCCATTAGGTCTCCTTGCTAGCCCGATCGATTTAGGTAACAAGGGTCACGGTTAATTAATTGGATTGTCCAATTAATTGTGTTATGAAAGTGACACGTATTTATTCGAGAAATAATTGAATAATGAGATTATTTAATTAATGAATAATGGTGGTTAAATAAATTAAATAATAAGATTATTTAATTTTGTTATTAATCACTAAATGGAGGATGTTAGTTGATATTTGATAGAATAAGATAATATGATTATTTTATTTTATTAAATATTTGAAATTGAATTTAAAATGTTTAAATTCAAAATAAATATTAATTATTTTTTTAAATAAAATATATGAGATATCAATTTTAAAAGATTTTGTTTTAAAATCTAAAGAGATATCAATGAAAGAGTTTTAGTTATAATAATATATATATACATATATATGATATATATTGATAACAAAAATATAGCAAAAAAGGGATATACACAAGTGTTTGTATATGATACAAACTCATAATGTGTGTAACAAAAAGAGAAGTGCTATGCGTGAGAAACTAAGTCAAAGAAAAAATATATATATTGTGCAAAAAGTGGTGCGTGTGTGCACCGGTGAATCAAAAGAAAAAAAATAATAGATATTTCTTTTAAAGAACAAGAGTTGTTCTAAGTTATTTTTTCTCTTTGGAAGAAATTGTTTCTTCTTCATTCTCTCTACATCCTCCTAAGTTTCTGAGTACGTGACGTGCCCACACGCAGTTACCAGTACCAGGATATAGTGAGGAAGATCAGTGGTACAGACTAGGAGCATATCGTAAAGTGAAGGAGCCTCCAAACATTGGTAAGGTTCTAAATTTTCTTTTAATATATTGATTACAATTTCCTATGTTTACATATTGTATGTATTAGTTCCGGAAAAAGAATTACGATCCTAAGTTCACTGGTCCCAGATCGTTTATGATCTGTATAAAAAATTTTAAAACCTATTTCCGATGTGTTGCCAGTGAACGGGGTTCCAACAATTGGTATCAGAGCCAAGTTTTTTTTTTGGAACAGGAAATTGATTTCGATGCTCCTGTATGTATGATTGTGTAGGCACTGTTTAAATTGACTGTATGTTGTTTTTGTATTTATATTAAATTAGTTAATTTACAAAAACATGATTGATCGTTAATTATAATGTACTTTGGATTTAGGGTTCATGGGTTGTATATATATATATATATATATATATATATTTTCCTATTATTGTAATGTAAAAAAAATGTAACCTATATTGAAGACCTGGAAAAATCGCTAAGTCGGAAGGGTGAAATCGGAAATACGCATGGGGTACTGTTCACGACTGTTCATAGCGGTACTGTTCATCCAGGTACTGTTCATGTCCTGCACTATTCATATCGTCTTGCACGGTTCCGTTGGCAAGTGTTGCGGTTCTGTATGGATTTCCTATTTCGGATTCATGAGATGAATCGGAATGAATAGAAGAATCGGAAATTACAAGAAGACCAAGGAAAGCCTTGGGCTTATTTTTGTAATTTTAGATTTGTAAGGACCTCGATTTTATGATTGGCTTATTTCATGACAAACCACCACATTGGGGATGATTGTGTAATGGGTAGCTTAGGTCCGTATTGGCAAGCTTCCAAGCATCTCTATGACTTCAAGAGCAAAAGGTATATTCACTTGACTTTGTCTCTTGAAGAGTTTAGGTGCACACACACACTTCATGCATGTTTTGTTTATCTTGCATTTGTGTTCTTTATTGTTTGCATAAGTGTGCATCCTTTTCTAAAACACTCACTAGCTTACATTAGATATCATATCTTGCATTGTATCTTAGTTGATAACATGTTTGACATGTTAATTGTGCTTCACTGTGTGCATCTCACTCACTTCACACTTGCACAACATTCACGTAAGATTGACTTTTGTCTTGAGTGTTAAAAAGGGTTTTTTCCCTTTGGCGCGGCCTAGACCGCTCGGCAGGCTTTGCTTGCACCGCGGCGCACGGAGTGGTATTCTCTAGTGCGTCATGCGCGACGTGGACCGCGGCCTGTGCACTTGCACGCACAGCGGTCCTAACCGCGGTGTTGTCCAGACGGTGAACTGCTGTATGTACCGCGGTCTGGACACTTACCTGTGCCGCGGTCTAGCAAGCGGTTTTGACGGGATTCTGGTTCCCAAGTTCAAAACGATGTAGTTTTAACTATGGCTTCATATATATTCTTCCTCTTCTCTTCTTGGCCGATGAAGAGCTCAAAAATTCATTTTTAGAGAGAGGTTAGAGCTCCTAGAGAGAGAAAGCTTCAAGAAAGCATCTTTGACTCTCCAAACCCAAAACCCATCTCCATCTTGCATCATTCAACATCATTTGAGCTTGGGTCTTCATTGTTTCATGACTAGGTAAGCAAGAACTTCTTTGAATATCATTTATTGTTCTTCTTACTCTAGATTAGGTATTTATTGCATGATTAAATACCTAGACTCTAATCTATTGCATATTTATGAGTCTTGATTACATGATTGGGTTTGTATTTTGATAGCTTAATTGATTAGGTCATTTTTGCCTAAAAGCTAGGTCATAAACATTTATTTGTGATTCATTGATAACTAGGTTGAAATATTGATTCTTAATCAACTAGTTAAGCTTATTGAATGTTTATGCATATTTTGTGTAACAATTAGTTTGTTGGAAATTCTCTACAAATCTAATTGAGCTTGTTTGTTGATAGACTTTTGTCTAAGACTTGCATTTAGTGAATGATTAAATGTCTTGTCTTAATCACATGAATATATGCTAAGTTTATGTTGAATACATTGTGAGCATATTTGTTGTTTCATTGTGATTGTTTGTGATAGCTAGGATTGGTTGTTATTGATAACATCTAGCTAAGTCTTTATGCCTTGCATTTAGACATTTGACAACTTGGATTTGTTTCTACAAACTCCTAGTTGAGCAATTTGTGTTGTCTAGCATAATTTGCATTGAGCATCATTTACATGATCACATAGACACATAATTCTCTTCATTGAGTCAAAGTCTTGTGGCTTCGGGGTGAAGTTGCACAAGCACTGAAGTCTTGCAACCAAGTTGTGGTTGGCAAGCATCGGTCAAGAATCCATTGTAAAAGGCCTGCGGGTAGAGTAGGAGGTGCTCACGCCGATAGTAGTGTATCAGTGGATATCACTAGGGATTGAACCAAGAGTGGCGAGTGGTAGTGTCCATAGCCTGAGGTTATCTAGAGTGAGAGTCCGAGCATCACTTGAGGGTGTAACGTTTTACTCATATAGTGGATTTGAGGATCGTGTGTGGCTAGGAGGATAGCCCGTGGTTTTTCCCTTTGTTTAAGGGTTTCCACGTAAAAATCAAGTGTTATTTATTATTCCGCACTTTACACTTGATTTTGTATGTGTGATTTAATTGGGTTATTTGTTTAATATTGACTAATCAAAAAATTGGTAATAATCGATTAACAACCCATTCACCCCCCCCCCCCCCCCCCCCCCCCCCTCTAGGTTGTAGACACACGCTAAGAGTGTATTTTCAAGATTCCAATTTTTTTTAGGTTAAATAGTACACAGTACTCGGTCAATTCATGTATGCTTTATATTATGTGATGATAAAAGCATTGTCATGCATACGTATGTCATTTAGATTAGATGTGCCTAAACAAATATATTTGATATGTCATACATGCATCATAGCCTAATTTTTATGTATTTTTTTAATATGATTAAATTCAATAAATACATTATTGGCTATGAAAATGAGATTAGTTTTTTAATTGTTAGAAAACTTATTAATTCTCATTAATACTAATCTGGTTATTAAAGTGTTTAATAAGTTAGATTAATAAGGTCATTTATTGTAATTATGATTAATATGATTAATAACCTAATAATAAATGGGCCGCATAAAATATTGGAGTTTTAATAGTTAAAACTTAGTAAACGCTTACATAATAATCTGACTTTAGTAAAAAGTTTACAAAGTCTTAGATTATTCACTAATATATTAGATTTTTAATTGTTAAAAATCATTAATAATTTATTAGTTAATTAGAATTTATTTCTAATAATGAATTTGTTAATGCGCTAGATAACTTGATTAAAGTTAGCCGTTTGATCCTGTAGAGTCTAGGTGCATTAATGGATAATAGAAAACCTTATTTTTAAATAGTGAGTGGGAGAGGGATATGTGACATATATATCCCGCAGTCTTCATCATTAGTTCAACACCGTGAGATCCGAGTGGGGCCTTGTGACAGCTTTGCTTTCGTCCTCCCTAAGGAGGGTTTCCACAAAGATCAATACCAAGGTTGACTTCCTAACGGATAGGATTTCTGAGGGTATTTCGGGATTGACCGACCCTAAGGCGGCAATTCTCGAGTTAAGCTCATGAGATCTGAAATGGTGGGTTACATTCATAAAGATTTTGATTAAGTTTTGTTAATTAAAAACCTGACTGAATAAACGATGGTTGAATGATATGGAATAAGAGTTATTCTAGAATATCATTTGATTGAGAATGTCTCAGTCCAACATGCAAAGACTTGACCAACCCTATGGCGGAACTTCTTTGTGGTATGTTGGATTGTCGTGGTATAGTAACTTTTTTTGGGTATTTCTAGTTCGTTAAACATGTTCATGCATCATGTTTAAATTTATACCAAAGCACTCGCACTTGTTTTAATAAATAACTGAATGAATGTTTTATTTATTTCAGCAATTATGTCTTCTGCATTACTTCAAATTCTCGCAAACGACAAATTAACTGGCGATAACTACACTAAGTGGAAACTTAATATTAATGCAATATTGGTCACCAAAGACCTAAAGTTTGTGCTTATGGAGGAATGTCCTCTGGTGCCTACTGCCAATGCCACATGAATTGTTCGTGAGGCATACCACCGATGGGTCTCATCTAATGAGAAGGCCCAAACATATCTGTTGGCTTCTATGACAGACGTGCTTATCACAAAGCACGAAGCAATGACTTCAGCATTTGAAATCATGGAGTCATTGCAAGCTATGTTCGGGCAGCCCTCCGAGCAAAAGCGACACGAAGCTGTTCGTTCCGCTATGCTCGCTCGCATGAAGAAAGGTACATCAGTTTAGGAACATGTCCTGAGCATGATGTCCTACTTCAACACGGCAGAAGTCAATGGCGGGGCCATTGACGAACCCGGTCAAGTGAGCAT
Source organism: Dipteronia sinensis (assembly GCA_033220585.1). Lineage (NCBI taxonomy): Eukaryota > Viridiplantae > Streptophyta > Magnoliopsida > Sapindales > Sapindaceae > Dipteronia > Dipteronia sinensis. The sequence goes on along the minus strand of CM065643.1, from coordinate 20,008,114 downwards.
CATACAGACGACTCTTCCGAAGAGTTTCAATCAGTTTAAGAGCAACTACAGGATGAACAAGTTAAAGTTAAATCTCACACAGTTGCTCAATGAGCTCGCTACTTTTGAGTCCTTGACTAAGGACAGCAAAAGTAAGACCGGTGAGGCAAATGTTGCTGAACCATCTTCCTCCAATAATAAGAAAAGGAAGAGGTCTGCTCAGAAGGTGCGGGGTAAGCCCAAACCCAAGAAAGCCCAAAGCAAAAAGAAGGGCACCTCCACCGACCAAGGCAAAAGAAAATGTTTCCATTGCGACAAGGTCGGGCACTGGAAGAGGAACCGTCCTCAGTACCTGGAGGAGGTAGCCAAGAAGAAGAAGAAAGGTAAATATGATTTACTTGTTCTTGAATCTTGTTTAGTGAAAGATGATTCTTCACCCTGGATAGTTGATTCAGGGGCCACTAACCATGTTTGTTCTTCTTTGCAGTGGACTGATTCTTGGACACAGTTAGAGGAGGGAGTCTTCTCAATGCATATGGGGTCGGGGTATGTTGTGTCGGCCAAAGCAATGGGAGCAATAAGATTGCAATTTTGTAATAATAATAGTTTTTTATTATTGAACAATGTTTTTTATATTCTTGGATTTACACAGAATTTGATTTCCGTTTCTAATTTGTTAGAACAATCATATTCTGTTTTTTTTAATAATAAGTTTGTTCTTATTGGAAAGAATGGTCTGAATATTTGTTCAGGAATTAATGAAAACAATTTGTATGTGTTAAGACCGTTAATACATACTACACTGCTTAACACCGAAATGTTTAAGGTTGAAAAACCAAAAACTAAACGACATAAGATTTCTCCAGATAATGACACGTATCTCTGGCATCTAAGGCCTGGTCATATCAACCTTGATCGGATAGACAGACTAGTAAAAAGCGGACCTTTAAGTGAGTTAAAGGTTGGCACCTTACCTGTCTGCGAATCCTGTTTAGAAGGTAAGATGACTAAGAGACCTTTTACTCGAAAAGGGCTTAGAGCTATAGAGCCACTAGAACTCATACATACAGACGTCTGCGGACCGATGAATGTTAGAGCTAGGGGCGGCTATGAGTATTATGTCACCTTTATAGATGACTACTCATGATACGGATATGTCTACCTGATGCAACGAAAGTCGGAAACATTTGAAAAGTTCAAAGAATTCCGAGCTGAAGTTGAGAATCAATTAGGTAGAACTATCAAGTCACTACTATCAGATCGTGGAGGTGAGTACCTTGACCAAGAGTTTGAAGACTTCATGGTCGAGCATGGGATAGTTTCCCAACTCAAAGCTCTCGGTACACCTCAGCAAAATGGTGTAGCGGAGAGGAGAAATAGAACCCTGATGGAAATGGTGAGATCTATGATTAGTTTCTCATCATTACCAAATTCCTTCTGGGGATATGCGTTACAAACAGCGGCATACATTTTGAATGTAGTGCCATCCAAATCTGTTCATAAGACTCCCCTAGAGTTGTGGAATGGTCATGAAGCTAGTTTACGACATTTCCGCGTATGGGGGTGTCCAGCACACAAGCTAAAGAATAGAAGTGGAAAGCTAGACTCCAAGTTTGTGGTCTGCATGTTTGTAGGATCCTCTAAGGAGACCAGAGGTGGACACTTCTAAAGTCCTGAAGATAACAAAGTATTTGTATCGACAAATGCAACGTTTCTTGAGGACAATTATATTAGTGACCATAAACCTCGTTCTAAGATTGTATTGAATGAGTTGGAGCCTGGTGAGACTAGTGCTTCATCAACAAGAGTTGTTGATCCACAAACATCTGAGCGTCAGATGTTTCCTGATCAGGATACACTACAACCTAGACGTAGTGAGAGGGTTATGAGTGAGAGGGTTGTGAGACAGCCTGAACGCTATTTGGGTGTAAGTGAGGGACAAGATGTTGTCTCTGCTGATAGTGTGGATGATCCATTGACATTTAAGAATGCAATGGAAGATCCTGATAAAGAGGAATGGTTTAAAGCCATGAATCTCGAGATTGAGTCTATGCACTCCAACTCAGTCTAGGATCTTGTAGACTTACCAGATGGGGTAAAACCCATAGGATGTAAGTGGATCTACAAGAGAAAGAGGGGAGTAGACGGGAAGGTAGAGACCTTCAAAGCAAGGCTAGTGGCTAAGGGTTATGCCTAGAAAGAGGGGGTCGATTATGAAGAGACCTTCTCGCCAGTAGCCATGTTTAAGTCTATTAAGATTCTCTTATCCATTGCTGCCTTATTCGATTACGAAATTTGGCAAATGGACATCAAGACTGCATTCTTGAATGGAAATCTTGACGAGAGCATCTATATGATGCAGCAAGAGGGATTCGTGTCTCCAGATCAAGAGCAAAAGGTTTGTAAGTTACAAAGGTCCATCTATGGACTTAAGCAAGCATCTAGATTTTGGAACATCAGGTTTGATGATGTGATTAAAACCTATGGCCTTGAGCAGAACGTCGATGAGCCTTGTGTCTACAAGCGCATCATTGACAAAAAGGTAGTTTTCTTGGTCCTATACGTGGACGACATCCTACTCATTGGGAATGATGTGGGAGTGTTATCTGATGTAAAGAGCTAGCTGGCTAGCCAATTCCAAATGAAAGATTTGGGAGAGGCGAGTTATGTTCTAGGGATCCAACTTATAAGGGATTGTAAGAACAAACTCATTGCACTATTTCAGGCATCATATATCGATAAGATTCTTGTGCGATTTTCAATTCAGAACTCCAAGAAGGGTAATTTACCTTCTAGGCATGGAGTTCACTTGTCTAAGGAATAGTGTCCTAAGACACCTCAAGAAGTTAAGGATATGAGACGTGTACCCTATGCATCAGCAATAGGCAGTCTCATGTATGCTATGTTATGCACAAGACCGGACATCTGCTATGCAGTGGGAGTAGTCAGTAGATACCAGTCTAACCCAGGATTGGATCATTGGGTTGCTGTCAAGGCTATTCTCAGGTATCTTCGGAGAATGAGAAACTATATGCTAGTGTATTCCGGACAGGATTTGATCCCGTTAGGATACACAGATTCAGATTTTCAGTCAAACAGGGATTCTAGGAAATCCACGTCTGGATCAGTATTCATCCTAGGTGGTGGAGCCATTGTGTGGAGAAGTATTAAGCAATCTTGCATTGCTAACTCCACCATGGAAGCCGAATATGTAGCCGCTTGTGAAGTTGCTAAAGAGGTTGTTTGGCTCTGCAAGTTCTTGAGTGATCTGGAAGTTGTTCCAGATCTGGATAAGCCCATCACACTTTATTGTGATAACAGTGATGTTGTGGCTAATTCAAAGGAACTAAGAAGCCACAAGAGAGGAAAGCATATAGAGAGAAAGTATCATCTCATTAGAGAAATAGTGCGGAGAGGAGATGTGATCGTCACCAAGATAGCTTCACAAGACAATCATGCTGATCCATTTACGAAGACCTTACCGGCTAAAGTGTTTTCGGGTGACCTAGATGGTCTAGGGTTACAAAACATGCCTCACATGCTTTAGTGCAAGTGGGAGATTGTTGGGGTTTATGCCCTAAAGATGTAATTTGTAAATGGATTTATGAAATAAATAAAAAGAAAAATGAAATAAATAAAAAGAAAAGTTCAATTCATTCTTGTTGTGTTGTTTATTTTAAAACTTGTGCATATATTAACATCCTAGATTGCTGGATGTAATCTCGAACTGTGTATATGAGTGTCATATACAGATGGATACAGTAAGAGACGTGCAATATAAAGAGTCCATAGATAGCAAATAAAGCTGGGTACTTTATTTGTGGTTAATCTATAGCTGCGGTCCATTCCGTAATGTACGGTGATTCTATCATGAATCATTCATATGAGATATGGGAATTAAGGCACCTTGTATGATGTGATCATATATGACTGGGCCATGATCTATATGAATCTCTCACAAAGATCCGTTTATTGATGAGATTCATATATATCAACTAATGATGGCTATATATGGGTGATCTTAATCCTGAGTGTCTTATCGACTCCTTCAAGTTACATCGTGGTCTTTGATATACCATGGGTGAGGTCAGATGCAATTCCTGATCAATATACTCCGTATGTTGGGATTGCGGTTTGACTTGTTGCTAGGAAGGTATGTATACAATAATGGAATCCACTCCTTCTTGTGAGAAGTAGATGGTAGTTCCCTTAAGGGATGATTCGGGGCTTGGACAATATGAGCACTCTCCTAATTCCGTGAGAAAATAGGATTTATTGTTTATTAGAGAATCAATGGTACTTAAAGGATATATGTAATAAGAGGGGTATAACGGACATTATGACCCAAATTATGAACTACTGTGGAGGATCCCACCATGTGTAATAGCTATATCGATGGACACCGAGTTGTATCGGTCTGTGTAAAAGCGTTTACAGTTGAGAGTGTGCAGCTTCGGGTTTTAAGTGGAATAACACCGGAGTTAATAATAAAGTAATATTAATTAAAGAGTTTAATTAATGATTCCAATGATTATTGGAGCTCAAAATATTGTGGGTCCATTAGGTCCCCTTGCTAGCCTGATCGATTTAGGTAACAAGGGTCACAGTTAATTAATTGGATTGTCCAATTAATTGTGTTACGAAAGTTACACGTATTTATTCGGGAAATAATTGAATAATGAGATTATTTAGTTAATGAAGATTATTTAATTTTGTTATTAATCACTAAATGGAGGATGTTAGTTGATATTTGATAGATTAAGATAATATGATTATTTTATTTTATTAAATATTTGAAATTGAATTTAAAATGTTTAAATTCAAAATAAATATTTAATTATCTTTTAAAATAAAAGATATGAGATATCAATTTTAAAAGATTTTGTTTTAAAATCTAAAGAGATATCAATTAAAAAGTTTTAGTTATAATAATATATATATATGATATATATTGATAACAAAAATATAGCACAAAAAGGATATACATAAGTGTTTGTATATGATACAAACTCATAATGTGTGTAACAAAAAGAGAAGTGCTATGCGTGAGAAACTAAGTCAAAGAAAAAAAAATATATTGTGCTAAAAGTGGTGCGTGTGTGCACCGGTGAATCAAAAGAAAAAAAAAATAATAGATATTTCTTTTAAAGAACAAGAGTTGTTCTAAGTTATTTTTTCTCTTTGGAAGAAATTGTTTCTTCTTCATTCTCTCTACATCCTCCTAAGTTCTTGAGTACGTGACGCGCCCACATACAGTTACCAGTCCCGGGATATAGCGAGGAAGATCAGTGGTACAGACTAGGAGCATATCGTAAAGTGAAGGAGCCTCCAAACGTTGGTAAGGTTCTTAATTTTCTTTTAATATATTGATTACAATTTCTTGTGTTTACATATTGTATGTATTAGTTCAGGAAAAAGAATTGCGATCCTAAGGTCACTGGCCCCAGATCGTTTATGATCTGTATAAAAAATTTAAAACCTATTTCCGCTGTGTTACCAGTGAACGGGGTTCCAACACAGGAGGGGTAGATCCCTCCCCTTACTTCGGTGTTTCCATCCTGATAACGCTAAATAGGCATTAAGGGAGGTTCATTCTGGGGACTGCGGGAACCACATCGGTGGAGAAGCTTTAGCGTATCAAGTGCTTCGTATGGGGTACTACTGGCCGACCGTCCACCAAGACGTAAGAAGCTTTGTACGATCTTGCGAACCGTGTCAAAGGACTTCGAACTTGAACCACCTGCCACAACAGCGATTGTCATCTCTCAGTTCGCCCTACCCCTATGCCATGTGGGGGATCGACCAAATTGGACCGCTTCCCACCGCTCCTGGGCAAGCTAAATATGTTATTGTGGCTATCGATTATTTCATAAGATGGGTCGAGGCAGGGCCTCTCTCCCAAATATCAGAAAAGAATCTGACCAAGTTCATTAAAACCAACGTGGTCTGTAGATTCGGGACCCCTTTCATCATTGTAGCCGACCTGGGCAAGCAGTTCGACAACGTCCGATTCAAAGACTTCTGCGAAGGTTTAGGAATCGACCTCAGGTTCGCTTCAGTAGCCCATCCCCAGACCAACGGGCTGGTGGAATCCACTAACAAGACTATCAAGAGGCTGCTGAAGAAGAAATTGCAGCAGAAGAAAGGCAAATGGGCTGAGGAGCTGCCCGAGGTCCTCTGGGCATACCGGACTACAAAGAGAACAGCTACCGGGAGACACCTTACTCCCTAGCTTTCGGAGTTGAAGCGCTCCTCCCCATCGAGGATAAATTGACCTCATTCAGGGTGCAGCACTTCGAACCTGAAAGCAACGAGGTCAAACTTCGAGCTAATCTAGACCTCCTAGAAGAGAAACAATACCGGGTAGCTGAGAAAGTGGCGATCTACCAAAGCAAGATCACTAGGTATTTCAATCGAAAGGTTAGAGCCCGGAATTTCAAAGAAAGGGATCTGGTGCTCAAGAAGGTGACCTCGAATACTCTGAAAAGGTCGGTTGAGTCCTATGCCCCAATTGGGAAGGGCCATACTTGGTAAAAGTAGTTGCTCGCAATGGAGCCTACTAACTCGAAGATATGGATGGAAGACCCATCAACCATACCTGGAACGCAGATCACTTAAGGAAGCTCTACCCATGAGTAGGGGACTCTTGAGCAGATTACCCCAATTTAAGTTTCAATAAAATCCCTAGTAAACGATGTACTACATCCCAATCATCAATAAAGTCTGCGTTTTTCTTTATCTCTGATTATGTTCTACATTAATATCTACATATTCGAATGGAAAATTTGATATAATCTCCTCAAGTACAAGGATGAGCCGGGGAAACCCCCTTGCTGCCCATGATGCCTTGGCCGGGCACCACCCCCCGCCAAGAAGGGTCTAAGCAGAAGAGCATAGTTGCCAGCAGGATCTCGAGACCAGGGACTAGCCGGGGAAGCCCCCTCGTTACCCCTGATGCCTTGGTCGGGCTAGCACCCCCAAGAAGGGTCTGAGTGTAAGAGCATAGTTGCTATCCAGATCTCAAGACCAGGAAATAGCTAGACAGCCCTTGTGATGCCTTGGTCGGGCTACCACCCCCAAGAAGGATCTGCGTGTAAGAGCATAGTTGCCTTCCAGATCTCGAGACCGAGAAATAGCTAGACAACCCTCATGATGCCTTGGTCGGGCTACCACCCCTAAGAAGGGTCTGAGTGTAAGAGCATAGTTACCTTCCAGATCTCAAGACCAGGAAATAGCTAGACAGCCCTCCTAATGCCCCGATCGGGCTACCTCTCCTGAAACAAATTTAAACATAAATATTTGTTTCGTTTGTAGGATTAAGATCATTATGATAAGAGTTTCCTACGAAGCTAGATTAAAATATGAACAAATTATCATCAAAGATGCAGGGTCGATTCACGGTCGGGATCAGGAATAAAGCAAGAAGTTCTCAATCAAGATGGAAGCTCGTTATCAAGAGTAGTCAAAACAAATGCGAATGAAATCATAAATAATTTTTTATTAACCATAAGAGAGTCGATCCTCTAGTAAAGGCTACATGTCATCAAACAGGGAGCCTAAACCCCACTTTTTGGCTACATGGGAAAGTGAAAGATTGATTCAACTGATCATGAGTCAAGCGGACATCCAGAGCTAATCACATTAAGCTCCGGCACCTTCCTGATTCCCTCCTGCTACTCCTCCCTCATTCTGATCCTCACTGTCAGCTCCTCCTTCAGGTGGCTGCCCATCGTGGTTACCCTCACCAACCATCTCTTCCTCCAAAGGTTCCTCCTGCTGTTCAGATGAATCCTCCTCCAAGACTTCATTGATCACTGCCATGACCTCATGAGGGATAACCGCATCAAGAAGGGTAGCGATGGACCCCGTACTGGCTCCTGTCGACCTCTAATTCCACTCTAGAGGATCCCTCAGGTAGGCTCCTTGAAATTCCCCACCTTCTGGTTGATCTTCTTCTGACTACGTGGGCATAACCTTACTTGAAGATTCCCCAAGACCTGAAGTAGTAAAGATGGGAGGAGGAAGATGAGGATCTGCCTGGAAGGGTTTCTTTCCAGTTCCTGCCTAGTTAGAGGGAACCGCTTCGTCATCTTCAGGGTGAGACAGTTTAGCAGCCTTGGTCATTATCTCCTCTCTATCCCAACCGGTGATGGATGATAGATCAAAGGGAAGGGGGAGAGCTTCTGCAACCTGAAAGGAAGCATAGAAATATCTGTCACTAAAGGAGGTCTCCGCCTCAGCTTGCAGCTTGGCCACTTGAGCAATCATATCCTAATTCTCGAGGTCCGACTTCTTAGCCTCGGTTTTCCAAGAATCCCTCTGCTTGGCCCGCTGGGTAGATTGGAGGATTTCTTGATCAAAGGACAGATTCGTCATCTCATAATCACAGCGAAGCTCGGCCAGCTCGATCTCCATTTTCCCTTGGTTTGAGGTCATCTCTTGTACTAGTGTCTGAGCCCTCTTGAGCAATCTCATGGTTCTCTCAGCTTCTGCTTCAGCCTTAGCAGCCCGATCACGAAGAAGGGCTACCTGGTGGCCCATAGCCACGTTTAACTTGAAGGCCTACAAGATACAAAGCCAGGGTTAGGAATCGATCAAGTAGGTAGTCATAGAAGCAATCAAAGGAAAAATAATTACCTCAGCTAAGTCAGCAGACCCCTTGGTAAGCAAGACATCAACGGGCATCGAGGCCATCCTAGAGAGCCCACCACCCGGGCAGGATGCGATGAATTGTTCCAAAACTTCGTCCTGCCCTGTCGAGCTCGACTGAGGACGAGAGCGGCTAGGAGGAATCCCTGCGATACCTGCTTCAAAGTCCTCTGATGCTAGAGGGGTTAGAAGCTCAGCGGCATCAGGTAGGTGAGTCGTAGGAATGGTAGTAACAACAGCAGAAAGGGTAGAAGCAGTTGTATCAACAGTCTGGGGAGCTCTGTCCAATGCCCGAGAAGCCCGCGATGCAAGGCTGGCCATCCTAGACCCAGCTGGGGAGGTAGGCAGAGCAGGAGCTGGCGCGTCCCCAGTAGAGGGAAGAGGAACGCAAGCTTACAGGAATCGTTGACCTTCGCGAGAAGCTAGCTTAACAACAAAAACTATAAGTAAATGAAACAAAAAGGGAAATGTCAGAACTGAGCTGGTCAACTAGACAAAGCAAGACGATTCAGTGTTACTTACGATGAATAGCATTAGAGATTCGCAGGTATTGATTCACCCTAAGAGGATCGAAGGCTTCAGCGGTTGGAATCTTCAGGTTCAAGTAGTTTCTGGCCAGAATAGCCTTCAAAACAGTTTCAGACTCAGGTGACAGGGAGTCCCGGTCCCACAATGGTTTGTCACTGAAAGCTATGGAAACCTCGAACGCATGCCCTCCAATAAAAAATTGAGCTTCCACAGTCACCCACTGTCAGGATCCACTCTTCCTTCCAGGCGAGATCTTTCTTCGAAGCACCAGTAATGACAAAGTTGAGCTTGTTCTTGGCTTTTGCATAGAACTGACCTCGGGGAGCACTAGAGAGGCTCCCGATTTGAAAAAGGTAAGCCAGCTCCTTTGCTCCGGGCTCTCTCATCACCTTGCTCAGCTGGCATTGTTCTCTCCACAGCATGAGGAAGCCAATCAAATGCCTCCAAAAGCCGGGCGTCAACTAGAGAGGAGCAAGTTGGATGGCGTTGAGAGCTCGTCGAAGGGTAGGATGAAGGGGAAGCCTGACCCCATTCTCGAGAGCCGCCACATGAATCGGAAGCACGCCGTCAGAGGGATTGAAGAATTCATAACCTTTGGGAGGAACCGAGATAGAAACACTGTCAGGAATGCCATACTTGGACCTCAAGCGGTCAATTGAGTTAGGATCAACGATAGAGTCGGAGACAACCCTGAAGTCATAAGGCGCAAGCCTCTTCAGAGAAGGACCAGTAACCATGACTTGATCCTTCCCAGCAGCATCCTCTCTGTCCTTTTTATCAGAGCCTTCATCAACAAAATCCAGAGGATTGTCAGGTCGATTAGAGAACCCGGTCCCAATGGCTACATTTCTAGTCGACCGCCGGCGTTGGACACTTGGCAGAGAGTCCTCACTGTCGAAATTCTTATAGGCTCACTTTTCGAGGGTGAGACTAGCGACCTCCTCACCATAGACAATGGAATCACCGGAGTCACGACTGGCTTTCGACATGGTGGAATGAAGTCTGCGAGGAAGAAGAATGAGAAGGGAGATGTTACTTGAGAGAAGGTCTTTCTTTAGAAAATTTGAAATTTGAAAAAAAAAAGGAAGGTATGAGGAATGCGTGGAATAACCAAGTATAAATAGGCAATAAAGCAATAGCATTGGCCGCGCACCGGCGAAATTTTCAATAAAGATCGCATCGAATTGCGGGAACTGTCGTAACGCAGCTGGATTGACTTGGGAATACACCGGTCGGCTCTCGCCACGTCACTTATGCAATTAATGAGAAGATTTCCCCCAAGATTCTTGTAACGGTAAAGAAGGAAAAATTCCCCAAATAAAATAGGAAATCTGACTCTAACCCCAAACTCAATCACCGGCCTTCAAGTCAGATGTGACTCTATTAATAGCCAAATTTGGCTAGGGACCAAAGGGAAAATTTTCTACCCTCCTAGTCTGACTCTAGGCCCGAGGTTATCCACCAGGGGACCACGGTTCCCGAAGCCGAGCTACGATATCACCCCACAGAAATAAAGGCAAGCTCCAGAAACACCCGGAATAGAGCCCGACGCTATCAGATTGAGCCCGCGTCACCAAAGCAGAAATCAAGAAGCTCTCCGAGGTCAAGACTGACTCAAGCTCACCGAGGCCGACACTACCTTGCAACCTCTCCGGAAGCTCGCCAAAACCCCGCTGCCACAGAAGAATGTTCGTATGGGGCCGCATCAAGCTCCAAGAGATCAAGGGAGGTCTGACCAAGCTCCTGGCTAGACTAAGCTCTTGAATACCGAAGCCGGGACACTGATCTACCTCACTATACGAGATAATACATACCATATTCAACAACCTCTATGAGGAATCACGCTGTGAAGATATGAAGATACACTGGATCATATCTGAAAACATTACGTACGTGTAGAGCAAGTAATAGAGTCTAAAGAGGAAACAAACTGATCTCCACCAAGATATTCTCAACTCGGTTATTAACACAAAGTCAATGAATTTTAAATGAAAAATCTCGTCCGATAAGGAGGGAAGAGATTGAGAAAATCAAGGGGAGAATCACAAATTTAACCTACCAAAACTATGTATAAATAGGGGGAAAAAAGGAACCTCCAGAAAAAAAAACTACTTTTCGACAAGCATACGACAACCACCCTATTACACCCTAGAGAAATGGAGAGCATTTGAGAGATATTTCTACATGAGAGATCATCGATAATAAAATCAGCTTTATTCTCTTTCGATTGTACCAATATTAGCAATTTAAATTATCATCTGAACAAGCTTGGTAGAAAGCATATCAGACCCTGGCCATTACCTTCGTGGTAGTGGTCTCGAGGGTGTTAATTGAGATTTCTCACCCCGAGCAAATTTTGAGTTAACAGAAATGAAGGGAAAAAACTGCTAGGGATGGGTGCTAGATGTGTGTGTATGTGAGAGAAAGCAGTTTTTATTTATTTATTAATATACAGAGAGCATTTACTGGATGAGTTAAGTTTGGAAGATAATTAAAAAGGGCAGTTTATGAAATAAATCAAGTAAATTTTGAATTTAAAAAACCGGAGTATTATTAGATTATTAATGGGTTACTAATAGAACCACTCATAAAGTAATTTCAAAAAACTATTGAAAATCATCGCATAAACATTAAAAATAAACATAAATCTCACAACTAAACAAATAAATTCAATAATGTTCAAACATAACATTAAAAGAAAAAAACTAAATAATGAAAAACAAATAAAGATTATATTTTAAGCGGGGCGGGGATTATAAAACTCATCCCCGCCCCATACCCATTGTGGGTTTTGCTATCTATCCTCATCACCGTCTCATCCCCACAAAATTGAAACTCATCCCCACCCCATAAGTGCTGGTCCCTGCGGGGTCCCGTACCCATGGGTTATTTTGCCATCCCTACATGTGTCACTCAAATTTTCTCTCCATTTTTCTAAACCTCTCTCTCCCATTTTCTAATGGTTCAATCTTTATCAGTAACCGACGCTCTTTCTACAATATCGTTTGACTCTAGCGATTGTCGGATCTAGAAGATCGGATGACATTGAGTTCGCTACCGCCTCAAACCAACATAACCTAAAATTTCCAAACCCATCTTCAAAATCCATCAAAACATTTAAAAAAAACAAAAACCTAGAAAATTAAAACCTCAAAAACCGTACCTCTTAAGAAAATTACTATGTTTTTTGCTATATGCTAAAATTAAAATTAAAATTCTTATCTATGGATACTGTCTAGGGGTTTTCAGCATATGCTCGTTTGTGATGCTTTTTTTCCCTTAGGTCAGTCCAATTTAAGAAAAAAATCAAATTTGGTAGTAAATAATAATAATAATAATAATGGACAATATTAAAATAAAATAGAGTGTCTTTAGAAATTTTATTTTTAAAAATGGAGTGTCTTTAGAATATGAGTGTAAAAAGATAAAATGGATAATTTTATAACAAAAGGAAGTGTCATTAGAATTTTTTTTTAAATTTAAATTTTTAGGTTAAGTGTCTTTAGAAAGAGTAAATAGAAAAAAATGAATTGTCAAAAGAAACACTCTTTTAAAAAATATGTAAAACTTGTTTTTAATATTTTTTTTGTTTTTTTTTGTTGAAAATGATAATTTCATTTTAAAAAATTAATATTATGGGACAAATACATTCACATACAAGCAAACAAATTTCTCAACACTCATTTGAAAAAATTGTCTAGAAATACAATCTTGGAATAATTCATTAGTTACACAAGAACACAAAAATTACTGTCTTTTCTTTTTCGTTTTACTTTTTTAATTTTTTTTCTTTAAGCTATAAATTGAAGTCTGCGATGCAAATTCAATCTGTTTGAGTTGGTTTCCAACAATGAAAGAAGACTTTTGGATTGCAACAGTGAAAGATGATCCTCTCCTCACCTTTTCTCTCCTCACATTGTCCTCACATTGTCCTCATATTTACAATCTATTGACACGTGTTTAATATAGCAAATCAATGATCTTGATTATTTCTATTAATTTTCAAGTTTTACACAACTAAAAAATAGAATTAATTCAAACCATTGATTTAGGTGAGAACAAGATGTGGTAAGAAGAAGATCCAAATTCATTGAGTAGATCTACTTCCATTTATATGTATATATAATAAAAAAGATTGGATCCCTTTGATCCCTTGCCGCTGTTTTTTCTATAAGCTATCAATAAGTTGAGTTAGGTGTTTTAACAGCTCAAACGTATACCTTTTTCCAAAAAAAAAAAAAAAAAAAAAAACTTTAATCATGTCTGAGCCAGTTTTTCATTGAAACCTCATCTTACGGTATAACATTCAACTTTTCATTAAAAAATTTGGGCCCCTTTGATGTTGGTCCCAGAGCAGTGGCACTCAATGCATTCGGTAAGAAAGATCAACGCTTTGGATACCTACAATTTTTTATGAATATTTTTGTAAGTATGATTTACAATTGAGTCCCTATATTTTAAAAATTTTATGTTTTTTTAACTGTTTTTAGTCTTTTATTGCTCGTGTTCCCTAAGTTTTTATAAATATATCAATTTGGTCCTCTCCGTTTGTTAGATTTAGTCGAACTTATTTTCGTCATTTGCTTTGGAACATGCAAGAGTTTGACATGTATGGTAAAATTGATAAAAACGAAAGTCATCACCACACCACCTTGGATGATTGTTGGAGATGATGGAGATCAAACTGGATCTACATCGCCGATCAATGGAGATCTATCTCTAGGTCTCCAATCATGTACAATCACCCACCAAACTCTCTCTTCTCCCTTGCCTTTTTCTCCATTCAAAAATCATTTAAAAAAATTGATCTTTCTCACTTCCAAGGCGACCTGGATTTGGTTCTTTATGTCATTTCTCGGTCTAGATTGGACCTCAAATTGGTCAACATTTAGAACTTGAGGAGATTTCCTTAGGTGGGTCTATGAGAGTTGTGATCAGAAATGAAGAATTTAAAGGAATTGATTTGATAATTCTCTCGTTTCGATTTTGATGAATTGTGTAATATTAAGAGATTTTTCGATTTGTGATTGCAATTTGGTAACTCATAAGTGTATTGGGTGGCAATGAGGGGTCTACTGAATATGATTTGTGTGTGTTGGTGGGATTGGGATTTCTTCAATTGATTTGTGTTTCAAGGAGTAGTGAGGAGGTGTTGATAATGAAGGGGTTATAAGGAGATCTCTAGCTCTAGAGGATTAAAAAAAAAAAAGAATTTCCACCATGCATCTCAGGGATGGACGGTGGATCCATCTTGTTTATTTATTTATTATAAATAATATTGTATCATTCTACCATTAGTATGAGGGTAAAATTATAAAACTACATGCTATTAAGGGCATTTTTGTCTTAACAATCCCAATTATGATTGTAATTATCAGAAAACAATACTTCCATGGTGTCAAACATACAGCAAGGGTAAAAGTGTCATTCGACCTATTATGTGAGGTTTGACTGTTAAAAATTTGGTCATAGAGACCAAATTGATGTATTTATGCAAACTTAGGGACCATGAACAATAAAAGTCAAAGACAGTTAAAAACAAATAATTTGCTTAAAAAGAGGGATTAAATTGTAAATTAAAGCTTTGTAATCCAGTTAATTTAGTGTGAGAGAGTGATTTATTGTGCTCCATATTTAAGCCGGTTCAGGACCTTATGTACTTTTTTGTAAAGTGAATAAAGGTAGTTATATCTGAAAATATATTAGATTATGCGTATCAAAGTGAATGAGATTACATGCAATTTTTCTAAAAAGAAGAAAAAAAAAAGAGAATAGAAAATCAAGATCCTAAATTTCTAATGTAAAACAAGCTTCCAATCCGTCTTTTGCATTGAAGAGGAAGTTTGTTCAATAAGATATCAATCAAATATGGAAAAAATCACATACAATAGATCTTGATGAGTTTGAAACACAATCCAAGTGATACTGGAGATATCTCAGCATCCAAACTTGCCCTTTTTATTGATAGCTTTTTAAATCAGAAAATATGCATCAACAGCAAAAACAACACATCCTTCCAATCGAAACACCCTTGTTTTCTTCTTCTTCTTTTTCCGGGTTCTCAAGATGAATAAAATAAGAGCCCTAGTTGTGGATGATAACATGGTGAACCAGACCATTCACCACAGACTGTTAAAAAATCTGGGCATAGAGAATCAGGTGGTGAAGAATGGCAAGGAAGCTGTTGATGTCCATTCTTCTGGAAAGTATTTTGACCTTATTTTGATGGACATGGATATGCCTATCATGAATGGCATCGAGGTATGTAACCACTTTTCCATTATATTATATATATATATATATATATATAAATATATATATATATATATATATATTTAAATATTACAATAATTCCGAGTTTTAGGGGAGACAACTCAAACTCATAACCTCAGATGAGTTAGATTTTGTGTGTGACAGGCAACAAGGAGACTACGAGCAATGGGGATCCGTTGCATGATTGCAGGCGTCACAACTCGATCTCTAGACCAAGAGAAGCAAGAATTTATGGAGGCAGGTTTGGATGATTATCAAGAGAAGCCTTTGACAAAAGCTAAACTCGTCTCTATTCTGCATAAGATCAATTACACCACATGATCTATCTCAATCTCAATCTTATCATATACTATTATTATTAGGATTTTCTTTTTATGTTATCATCATATCAGTTTTGGTTATATTGTTTTTTCAATTATATTCTAGGACCCCTTTAGTAGGCAGTTTTGTTTTTGGTTATTTTTCTCTTTTCGATCAACAAATTAAATTACAGAATTGAAATTCAACTCCTTTGGTTTTTTATATTTTGAATCACTGCATTTACTCAATTAAACTAGTACTAAAAAAATGGATATATATATATATTGGAAACTTTTCTTCTCAGAGACCATTAGTTTCAATTGCTTTGACTCAGTCTGCATGCACTTGTGGCCCACATGCAATGCACTTACGTATTTTATATCAGTGTGCACTGAGGAGAAAAGGACAATATATAATAAAACCCAAATAATTAACCTAAATTTCGACCAAAATGATATATATATATATATATATATATATTCTTTATTAGAGTAATACTATACAACCCAAATAATTAACCTAAATTTCAACTCAAATGATATGGCAAGTGAGTTGTCATCACTATACACAACATGAGATTATGTGGTTAATGAAAAACCACTTGCCACATCATTTGGGTTGAAATTTGGACAAAATTTTTGGGTTGTTTAGCATTAGTATTTTGATAAATACATCCATACTATAATGACTTGCATGCAAGTAAACGGAATTCTGATCTATTTTAAATATTAATTAAATTTATAATTTTATTTTGATGTAAAATACAATTATACAATTACAAAGTGGTTTGTTTTGTACTTTCCCTCCACTCATGTGATAAGGTTTGAGATACCCCAATTTGGACTTGGATCCTCTCCTCAACTATCTTTCCTTAACTGTCCTTTTTTGTAAATATGCCACATGTATATTATGGTATTTGACGGTCTGGATTATTTATTTTGTTTTATTTTCCTTAAAACTTACATTTTTATCAGACCTAAAACTCTAAAAGTTTGTTCTCCATTTAAAAAAAGTGTGTTTCTCCACCAAATTCTATTTTTCTCTGTTTTGATTCACTCTTTTATCTTCTCTGTCGACGTTGACAACTTTAAGCTAGAGGTCTCACACCCTCCAGTCCCTCAATTGCACAATTAATATTTCCTTGCATTGTAAAACATTTTTTCACCTGTTTAAGCAACCTAAAGGACACCATTGTTCTGATCCATCTCCACTCTTCGGTTCTTTTAAATTCATGTTAGAAATTTGACACAAATAAACAGAGATCTGTGTTTATAATGTGTAATTTGTGAGCTAACCGGATTCAAGCAAAAAAAGAACTGAAGTTTGAAGGGTATTTAGAGAAACAAATGACGTGTTTGATATTGAAGTGAGAAAAAAAAAATCAAAGGAAATAATCTTGAAGCTTGAAGTCCTCTACTCCGACGGAGAAGAGAAGAGTGAGTCAAAACAGAGAAGATAGAATTTGGTAGAGAAACACATTTTATGTCCGATAAAATTGTGAGTTTTCTTTTAATACGTTGTCGTTTAAGTTATAAAAAGGAAAATAAAAACAATGGAAATAATCTTGTCCGTTAAATACCATAATATACACGTGGCATCAGATCCTGAAAAGCTGAGGACAATTGAGGAGAGAAATAGCCGAAGAGAGGATCTAAATCCCTAAGGATCTAGATTTGGATCCTACTCTGATCGACTTGAAGATTCCTTCTCAAATCGTTCGATTATAGGATATCCCCAAAAGGCGTCGGGTGCATTTGTTGAGATTTTCTGCCACTCAACCATCTGCCTATGACAATCAGGTTAATGCTATTACTGATCAGAAGATCGACGAATATGACAAGAGGTTTGATATCCTTCATTTAGTCAACCTCTTCCTTGATGAGCGCCGAGCCATCTGGAATCCACTCTAGGCGTCGTCACCATCTTTAGAGCCATGCTCACTTTTGGAGTAACCTTGATCATCCAGCCCTATATTGCCAGATAATTGACGAATGATGTAATCATGCCCGCTCAGCTAACCCCAAACTCTTATAGGATTCTGGTTGGCTTGTGGCATATATGGAAAAAGATTGGCTTAAATAATTTTCCGACCCCTAGGGAGATTTATCACTTTTATACCCTTGGCTGATCAAACTCTGGAGGAACTTTTTACCTTCAATCTAACTCCATAAACCATTGGATTCTTGAAGGATTTGATTCAAAGCCTTCTCCCTCATCCCATAAGGATCATAAGAGCTTGATTTGGGGTTCCCTTCGTCAAACAAAATTTGAAAGAACAACTAGTTCTTCATCTCGGGTGATTGGGGCTAAGTGGTAGTCATGAATGGTTGTCAAGGACTGACAGCAAACAGCGTTCCAAGGCACTTTTTAAGCCAGGACGTCTAGTCACAATCCCCATATATGCTGACTATAGAGGCAGCTGACCAGGTGGTCCTTGTTAGTTCTTGAGTTTTGTGTTGGCATAATTCTATATCAAAACGACATTTGCTTTGTATTGATTACTTGTACAGGATTTGAGGATGATCAAGCTTCAAGGAAGATTGGAGAACATTCAAGCAAAGTGGTGGCTATAAGAGGAACAAAGCTAAGTTGTATAGCAAAAGGTAATTGAGACCTCTTTCCTCTTGCAAGGACCTAGGCACACACATACATTGCATCCATATATGTCCCTGCATCGTTCTGCAAATTTTGGTTTAACAAAATACACACACTTGTTGATATATGCACATGCATTAGATTTAAAGTTGACAATTTTCACAATTTGCATGTTCTAGGACTAGTTCTAAGAAATAGCATACTTGTGTGTTCTTGTGCTTATTGGTTTGTGTTTATATGTTAATGAACTTGATTTTGAGCTTATTTATTTCTCATTGAGTTCCAATTAATTTGGTTACTCATTCATTGAGTTTCAAGTTCAAATTAGGTGGTTAAGAAACTTTCCATGATTTTATTGTATATGGTTTTCGTCCTTGATTTCCAAGTTGAATTCCATATTTTTTGGAAAAGGTTTCTTGATCAATTTTGTAGATACGGAAGTCTTGGTTTGTAATCCAAAAATGGATTCAAAATCGGAGTTTGGAAGCTAAAGATATGGTCAAAATAAAAAGGGTGCACAAGAAGGGTTAAGGGGTGCGAAACGCCTCCTCCCCGTGGAGGCTTGCGGCTTCCACGGGAATGGAGGGCTGCTGGTCCTGTGGGGGCCCACGTGCCTCCACAGAGATCCATCTGGCAATCCCCCATTTAATGGTAAAATTCCTTCCTTATTTCCCTCTTTAAATTCCCTTGTTCCCTCTCATTTCATTTAAGAAGAAAATTTGAAAAACGCAAGTGCAGAATTTTCTCTCCAAGTTTTCTCATCTTCCAAACACCATAACTTTCTTATTTGGAGTCCATTTTGAGTGATTCAAATTGAAGAATCTTTGTCTACCAGTCCTCTATCATTTCCACAACATTTTGGAGTCAATATATTGAGTTTTCTGGTAGGACTAATCACTTAAAACAAAGCTGCGCGTTTTTCATTCAAGGGATTGATTTCTATTTTGTTCTTGATCTTCAAGTCTTCAATTGCCTTGGGTTTTCTTCTCATATATATGCATTTTTGCTGTGTAAACATTTATTAGAGAAATGATCTCTAATAGAGCTAGTTTGAGCTTTAATTGATTAACATGTTGAGTTAGGTTTTTACAAATCTATGTTTTCACATGTTTGAGATGTTGTATTGTGCTAGCTTCAAATCTAGGACTATCTTGTGTGTTTATTGACTTGATTTTTTTGATTGATGGTCTTTTGTTAGGATTATGCTCAATGGCAAGAGTGTAATATTGTAATTGACAATCTTCTCATATTAATAAAGTGAATTCTGATACTTACAATTACTTATAGCATTTATTATTATAATTGTCAAGGTAAATAATCATAAGGTCAAAAGACTATGAGACATGAAGAATTGTTCATACATCCGGATATGTATGAGGTAGACACAATTCTTTAGTTAGTCTTGAATAACGTTCACAACTTAAGTCAAAGGTTGGGCACCTCTATCTTGTTAAAGTTGTAGAATTCTTTTACTAGCATTTGAGTGGGATCAAATGAATATGATGAGTCTAAAATCATCGAAAGGTTTTCAAGTAAAAGAATCTAGTGCACTAGGTGCATTGAACTGGATCACAATGAAATACTTTATGTAGAACCGTCACTAGATATAAGTCTTTTCATTAAAGAGGACAATCGGAGAGTCTATCTTAATCCTGAGATAAATGATGGACTTATGGTTGCAAGTGTTATCATTAGAGCTATCAATGAGTACGATTATATAGCATAGTCTATCCTCGATAGTTTGGTGGTATACATTTGTTAATCGATAGAGGACTTCATTTATAGATATGGACATCGTGGCTCCATTTATTAAATGAGAGTATAATATCATCATATGGATGTTTTGAGGTATTGGATATTAAATCTCAACGTTGAGTTTTCAATAATGATTATTGAAAACATGGCTTATTGACAAGTCAAAGTATCCAAGTTCGAAATGTGGTCATATGAGGAAATATGGTAACTTGGAGAGCTATAGGCGGTCTATGAGCTCTTGGCGATTACTGATATTATTCACGAGGATACACCATCTCCTATAAGATTGTCTAGGGTATGAATGAGAAACATCTCCTTATTCTATCTTTATTTAAGAGTTCAATTTTAGCTCTTTAGTGGAATAAGTTAAAATTAATAGATTGGACCTAAGTGAATCATTTGTTGATTGTGATTAGGTTGTGTCTATTGAAGCTTAAATTTAGATAGCCCGCCAAGATCCCCAATCCACACATATTTGCATGGATCACTTGATATATTCTACCGGGCCGATTTAAGGGTCCATCTAGAATTGTTTTTAATATATCAAAAATATAATATGTCTATTATATAATTAATGGGCTGCACTATTATATTAATATATTAAAAGGAGACATGTGAGCTTGTTTCTTTTAGTAAGAATGGGTCTGGTTCACATGTGGGCTTTTATTTAAAGTCCAATGGATTAAATGAAATAAGAAAATAATATATGGCCCATTTATATAAGTGGGGCGGCAAGGTGTATATATTAACCTAATATATTATTTTGTTTCATTGTTTTAATTAAATAAGAATTAGTTAATTTATTAATTAATTGTTTAATTAAGAAACAAATCTTTTTCTGATCAGGAAATATATTTCCTAAAGTTATACTATTGGTAGTAGTATATTAAAAGTAAAAGACTTGTTTGATAAGAAAATAAATAATTAATTTTATTTATTTAATCAAATAAGAAGTCTTTTTATTTAGTCAATAAAAGAATAAAAATATCTATGAGTTGGATTAGGTTTTGAAGTCTAAAGGTTGATGGAAATTAGGGTGCAACACAAACTCTTTTTGGTATGTGATTTGCGGCAACCCTAGTCCATTTAGAGGAAGATTTTGGCAATCCTAAATAGAAGAGGAAGCAAAATTTCAGCCACCTATATAATACCACATATAGAATTCGGCCAATATAGTTGATTGAATGATTCAATTTTTCTTCTTCTTCTCAATTCATAGAAAAGGATAATTTTTATTCTACTAAACATAAAAGAGAGAAGAGATTATTCTTTGATAGTACATTGATTGCTTGTTCATCAATAAGCTTGTGTGTACAACATCGAATTAGGTTCACGCGAGTTTCGATCATTAGATTGAGAACTCAAAAGTGACCGGAATAATTTTTGTCTTCTTTTGATTGTTTTGTGACTAACAAAAGAAAAAGAAAACTTTGTTCATCCATTCTCAGGTTTGCAATTCAAAGAAAAAGGGAGACCACGCTCCTAGGTGATTCACGAACGTGTTAGATCTCGCGGTACTGTTCACGATCACTGTTCACGGCGGGGGTACTGTTCACGATAACTGTTCACGCGGGTACTGTTCACGGGCATCAGAAAAGATTTTACGGATTACCAATCAACGTAAGTCAATCGGATCACGCGTTAAAAGGTTAAGGTTCAACTTTGAGAAAAATTTTAAAACCATACGAAATCTATTTTTCGTTTCTTCCGCTGCGTTTTATATCGATTTTTCCCTACACTTTTCGTATGCTAGATCATCTTAATTGAAGATTTATTGAAATAGCATATTTGATTGATGATTTAGAATTTGATTGGATTTAATTGATTATCTTGAGAATCTAGGTTCTATTATTTTGCTAGAGATTCAATTTTGATTTTATCAAATTCATTTTAGAATTTTTATGTGATTGAACATAATCTAGGTTTTGGTATGTGTTAGGTGTTGCACATGCTCTAGGTTGTTTGTTCATGTTACAAGAATCTAGATACTATTGACTTGTGCTTTTGATGACAAATATATAGTTTTTAATGAGTTATGTCTAATCCTCACATTTCATATGTACATGCATCATTGTGTATGACTGAATTGTTTTTAGGATCATTGTTAATGGAAATTTTACTCGGGATGAGAAATCTCAGTTAACGCCCTCGAGACCACTACCACGTAGGTGGTGGCCAAGATTTATTGTATGTGTAGCAATGATTTATAAAATGACAAGAAAGCAAGAATATTTTTATTGAACGTGCATGGTACTCAAATACAGAAATTCTTTTATCTTTGCTCTCAACTCTCTCTAGGGAATGGTTGATTGTTTATCGTATGCCTGTCGAATACTAGTCTCCTCTTTTTCATTCTCTTCTTTTCTATTTATACATAGTTTGTAGGTCAAACAGACTGATTCTCCCCTTGATTTTCTCAGTCTCTTCCCTTTTTATCTGGCGGGATTTCTTGTTTAAATGTCATTGACTTTGCCGAATTAAGAGTATCGTGGTGGAGATTAGCTTATTTCCTTTTTGGATTCTATTACTTGTTCTGCATATAGGTAACGTTTCCAGATATGATTCAGTGTATCCCTCGTATCCTTTCAGCATGATCCTTTATAGAGGTCGTTGAATATGGCCTGGTGTGGTGCACCAACCAGTGAGGTTGGTTAGTGTTCTGACCTTGATATCTGAGAAGTTTCATCCAGCTTAGAGCCAGATCTGGCTTCCCTTGACCCTTTCGAAGCTAGGTGTGGCTTTCCCTGACCTTTCAAAGCTAGGTGCGGCCTTCCTTCATCCAGCTTTGGAGCCAGGTCTGGCTTCCTTTGACCCTTTCGAAGCTAGGTGTGGCTTCCCCTGACCTTTCGAAGCTAGGTGCGGCCTTCTAGGGATTCTTCTGTGTTAATCGAGGTACAGGCGGGTCTCTGGAGTGTATGCAAGGTGACCTCAACTTCGGGGAGCTTCTAGCTTTGGTGATGCGGGTTAGATCTGATCGTTCCAGGCTCTATCCCAGATGTTTCCAGAGCCCGTCCTTGTTCCTGAGGTGATATCGTAGTTCGGCTCTGGATAGAGAGGTCTCCTAGTGGAAACTCTCGGGTATGGAACCAGGTCTAGGAGGTGGAAAATTTTCCTTTGGTCCCTTGCCAATTTTGGCTATTAACAGAAGTCCCATCTGACTTGAACACCAGACGACGAGCTCGGGGTTGGGGTCAGATGTTTACCTTATTTGGGAAATCTTCCTCTTTTTACCGTTATCGAAATATTAGGGAAATTTCTTCATTTGAGTGACGTGATGCCAACCGATTATTTATCTTCGCATTAATTTGATTGCGTTACGGTAGTCCCCGAGATTTTTGACCGTTACCAGAATCTTATGGAGATCTTCCTCTTAACTGTGTAAGTGATGTGGCGTGAGATGATTAGCCCGCTGTTGAGTTTAATCCGGTTACGTTACTATAGTCGATTTTTTTACCGTTACCAGACGCGTATCTCGGTAGCTCGTGCTGTTGCCCTCCTGCCTATATATATGTCTATTTTCCTCCTCATCTTCCTCACATCTCTTCGAGCTAAAATTTTTTTTGCTGAGAAACATTTCCATAGGCCTTTCCTCCAAGCTTGCTTCTTTCTTCATTCTTCGTCCTTCTTGGCTTTTACAATGTCGAAAAACAGTCGCGACTCAGCTGATTCCATACTCGACGGTGAGGAGGTCGTCAGTCTTACTCTGGGGAAGCGGGCTAGGAGGAGTTCTGACGGCGACGATTCCCCGCCCACCTCGCAACGTCGGCGGTCAAGTAGGAATGTATCCATCGGGACTAGGTTCTCCAACCATCCTGACCACCCTTTGGATATCGTCGATGATGACTCCGATAAAGAAACAGACGGTGGCGCCGCGGGGGAGCGTCGGGTCTCGGCTCCTGGTCCCCTTGTGGAGAGGCTCCCTCCTTACGATTTCCAGGTTGTCCCAGATTCCACCGTGGACCCGGTGTCGATTGATAGCTTGAGGTCAAAGTTCGGCATCCCCGATAGTGTATCCATCTCGGTTCCTCTCAAAAATTACGAGTTCTTCAATCCCCTTAAAGGCGTGCTTCCGATTCATGTGGCCGCTCTTGAGAACGGGGTCAGACTTCCCCTCCATCCGACCCTTCGGTGGGCTCTCAACGCCATCCAGCTCGCTCCCCTCCAGTTGACGCCTGGCTTCTGAAGGCATCTGATTGGTTTCCTTGTATTATGGAGGGAACAATGCCAGATGAGTAAGGTGACGAGGGAGCTAGGTGCAGAGGAGCTGGCTTATCTTTTCCAGATTGGGAGCTTGTCTGGGGCTCCTCGAGGCCAGTTCTATGCCAAAGCGAAGAACAAGCTCAACTTCATCGTTCCTGGTGCTTCGAAGAAGGACCTCGTGTGGAAAGAAGAATGGATCCTGGCGGGGGATGACTGGGGGACCTAGATTTTCATCGGAGGGCATGAATTCGAGGTTCCTACGGCTTTCAGTGACAAGTCCTCCTGGGACCAGGACTCCCTGCCTTCTGAGTCTGAAGCCGTCTTAAAGGCTATTCTAGCCCGGAATTATCTGAATCTGAAGTTCCCTACTGCTGAATCTTTTTATCCTCGTAGGGTGAACAAGTATTTGCGGATTTTAGACGCTATTCCTCGTAAGTGTCCTTGAGTTGCTTCACCTTATTACTTAGCTTGGTTCTAATATTTTCTTTTTTAATCTGCTTATTCACAGTTTTTGTCGTGGAGCCGGCCACCCGTCACGTCTCACACTCCCCTCCAGGTGGAGTTTCTCTTCCCTCCTCTAGGGTTGAACCTGCTCCGGCTTCGTCTATCTCTCCGGCTGGGTCTAAGATGGCCACTCTCGCCTCTCGGGCTTTCCGGGCTTTGGGTAAAGCTCCCCAGGTGGTTGGCCCGGCTGCTTTTGTCCCTTCGGCTTTGGCCGCTAAAGTTGCTACCCCTTCGACTCAAACACCTGACTCCGCTGCGCTTCCAACAACCAAAGCCTCGGAGGTTTCTGGGAAAAGTGTCACTTTTGGGAAAGGTGTCGTTAAGGTTCCTTCCAGCCGCTCCCGGCCTCAGTCGAGCTCGACAGGGCGGGATGAGGTCCTGGAGCAATTCATAGCGTCCATTCCGGGTGGCGGGATCTCCAAGATGGCTTCCATGCCCGTGGTCGTCCTTATAACCAAGGGGTCTGCTATTTTAGCTGAGGTAATTGTACTTCCTTCCTGCTACTCTTGTTAACTCGCTCAGTTTCTAACTCGCGTTCTGTATTTTGTAGGCCTTCAAGTTTAATGTTACGATGGGCCAGCAGGTAGCCCTCCTCCGCGATCGGGCTGTAAAAGCCGAAGCTGAAGCCGAGAAAGCCAGGGAACTGCTTAAGCAGGCTCGATCTTTAGTGGAAGAGGTGACCTCCAGCCAGGGAAAAATTGAGGTCGAGATGGTTGAGCTTCTCTATGATCATGAGAGGATGAAGCAATCTTATGATCAGGAGCATCTTCAATCTCTCCGGCGGGCTAGGCAGCGGGATTCCTGGAGATCTTAGGCTAAAAAGTTGGACCTCGAGAACCAGTCTCTGATTACTCAGGTGACCAAGCTGCAAGCTGATGCGGAGACCTCCTTCAGCGACGGTTATTTCTATGCTTCCTTTCAGGTCGCGGAAGCTCTTCCTCCTCCCTTTGATTTATCATCTATTGCTGGCTGGGATAGACAGGAAATAATGCTCAAGGCTGCAGAGTTATCTCGCCCTGAAGGCGACAAGGTGGTCTCTTCGAGCCCAGCAGGAGCTGGGAAGCAGCCCGCTCAGACAGATCCTTCATTCCCTCTTCCCACCTTTACCATCTCAAGTCCCGAGAGTCTTCCAGCAAAGTGATATCCTCTCGATCCGAGGAGGACCAATCGGGAGCTGGTGAAGAGGTTAGGAGCCCATCTGAGGATCCCTTTTTAACAGAGATGGAGGTCGACAGGAGCCAGACGGGATCCATGGCTACCCTTCTTGACGCAGCTATCCCACCTAAGGTTATGGACGTAATTAATGAAGTTTTGGAGGAAGATCCAGCTGATCATCCGATGGAGCCTCTAAATGGAGGAGTGGTCGGCGAGGGTAACCAAGATGGACAGCTACCTGTAGAGGGGGTTGATGGTGAGGATCAGCAAGAAGGAGGGGGGCCAGCGGAGGGGAGCCATGAGAGTCCCAAAGCTTGAAGCGGATGACTTGTTTTTGATTGCCCAGAAAAAGGGGTGGGCACCCCGTTTTGCACTTATCAGTTTTTCCTTTTTCTTCTTCTTTTTGTAGCCCAAGTTCGGGGGTTGGGCTCCTCATTTGGATGTAGCCTTATCGGAGGATAGGCTCCCCTTGTCCTTAAAGATAAATCAAAGCGCTCTTTGAGAACTTTTATTTTATTTCTGGTCTTGAATGGGATCCAGAGTAGCATCTGTAGCAACAATTAAGATTCGTGTAGGGAATTATGATGATTTTGATCCTGCACACGAAAGCAAACATTATATATATATAAATGTATATATATATATATATATATTATATGGAGTGATAACCCAACCAAGACATCAGGAGGGCTACTTAGCTATTTCCTAGTCTTTGAGATCTAGAGGGCAACTATGCTCTTACACTCAGATCCTTCTTAGGGGTGGTAGCCCGACCAAGGCATCAGGAGGGCTATCGAGCTATTTCCTTGTCTCGAGATCTGGAGGGCAACTATGCTCTTACACTCAGATCCTTCTTGGGGGTGGTAGCCCGACCAAGGCATCAGGAGGGCTATCGAGCTATTTCCTGGTCTCGAGATCTGGAGGGCAACTATGCTCTTACACTCAGATCCTTCTTGGGGGTGGTAGCCCGACCAAGGCATTAGGAGGGCTATCGAGCTATTTCCTGGTCTCGAGATTTGGAGGGCAACTATGCTCTTACACTCAGATCCTTCTTGGGGGTGGTAGCCCGACCAAGGCATCAGGAGGGCTACCGAGCTATTTCCTGGTCTCGAGATCTGGAGGGCAACTATGCTCTTACACTCAGATCCTTCTTGGGGGTGGTAGCCCGACCAAGGCATCAGGAGGGCTATCGAGCTATTTCCTGGTCTCGAGATCTGGAAGGCAATTATGCTCTTACACTCAGATCCTTCTTGGGGGTGGTAGCCCGACCAAGACATCAGGAGGGCTATCGAGCTATTTCCTGGTCTCGAAAGGTTTATGTCGAATTCCCATATAAAGGTATAGTCACTAATGTTGAACATAGTTGGAGACAAAGATGGAAGAGAAAAGGAAAATGACTTTATTAATGATCGAGATGTAGTACATCTTTATTAGGTTCGGTAATGAAAACAAAGTGGGGGTAGTCTACTGGAGAACTCCTTTCAAGGGTAGAATTTCCTCAAATGATCTGCATTCCAAGTGTGGTTGATGGATCGTCCATCCATGTCTTCTAGTTTATAAGCTTCATTGCGAACAACTAGCTTTATCAAATATGGCCCTTCCCAATTTGGACTTAAGACTCCATCCGACCTTTTTCGAGTGTTCAGGGTCACCTTCTTAAGTACCAGATCCCCTTCTTTGAATTTCCAGGCTCTAACCTTTTGGTTGAAGTATCTCACGATCTTGCTCTGGTAGATCGCTACTTTCTCTGCTACCCGGTCTTGTTTTTCTTCTAAGAGGTCTAGATTAGCCCGGAGCTTGACTTCGTTGCTTTCGGGCTCAAAGTGTTGTACCCTGAACGAGGTCAACTTATGCTCGATGGGGAGGACTGCTTCAACCCCGAAAGCTAGGGAGTAAGGTGTTTCCCTAGTAGCTGTTCTTTTTGTAGTCCGGTATGCCCAGAGGACCTCTGGTAGCTCTTCGGCCCACTTGCATTTCTTCTGCTGTAGCTTCTTTTTCAGAAGTTTCTTAATAGTCTTGTTGGTGGATTCTACCAGCCCGTTAGTCTGGGGATGAGCAACGGAAGCGAGTCTGAGGTCGATCCCCAATCCCTTGCAGAAGTTTTTGAACCGGGCGTTGTCGAATTGCTTTCTTAGGTTGGCTATAATGATGAGAGGGGTTCCGAATCTGCATACCACTTTAGTCTTGATGAACTTGGTTGTAGTCTTTTCTGATATTCGAGAAAGAGGTCATGCCTCGACGTAGATAGCCATGATAGCATGTTTCATCTGTCCAGGAGCGGTAGGAAGTGGCCCAATTAGGTCGATTCCCCACATGGCAAAGGGGTAAGGTAAACTGAGGGACGACAGTCGCTCGGGTGGCTGGTGGTTCAAATTTGAGGTTCTTTGACAAGGTTCGCAGGATTGCACAAAACTCTTTACGTCTTGGTGGATGGTCGACCAATAGTACCCCATATGAAGCACCTGATAGGCTAGAGTTTCCCCACATATGTGGTTCCCACAGTCCCCAGAGTGGACCTCTCTCAGTGCCCACTTAGCATCATCGGGATATAAGCACCTAAATAAGAGGAGGGATCTGCCCCTCCTGTAGAGGTATCCGTCCACCATACAGTATCGAACCGAGAGTCTCTTAATTCTTCGGGCTTGGTCGGGCTCTTCGGGAAGCTCTCCTTCAAGGAGGTAAGCGACAATTGGGTCTATCCAGCAAGGCAGGCGATCCAGGGAACAAATTTCTCCATTTGTGGCTATGCTCGGCTGGGTGATTACTTGGAGAGGAATTCCCCTTGGTAGGGTTTGGCCTCCGTTTCGCCGCTATTTTAGCCAGAACATATGCGCGATGGTTTTGGTGTCGAGGCACCTGATCGATCTTGAGTCCCTTAAATTTGCTTTTTAGCAGCCGAGCTAGATTTAGGTAGGCAGCCATATTATCTCCCTTTGCCTAGTAGACCTCAGTCACCTGGTTTACAACAAGCAACGAATCGCTCTTGATCTGCAGGTAGTCGGCCTTTAGTTCAATGGCTACCTTCATCCCGGCTAGGAGGGCTTCATATTCCGCTTCGTTGTTGGTAGCTTTAAACTCGAATCTGAAACAGTGACAGAATTCAGTCCCCTCCGGATCTATTAAAACTATGCCAGCTCATCCCCCGGCTCGCCCGGATGTTCCATCTGAAAAGAGGATCCATGGCTTGCAGCCTTCCATCCAATTCTCGACCTCGGATATCTTCTCAGGGACCTCGTTTGATACTGAGGGATCATCTGGATCTGGGATCGCTGAGAATTCTGCCACGAAGTCGGCCAAAGCCTGTGCCTTAATCGTAGTCCGGGGCTTATACTTTAGGTCAAACTAAGTGAGCTCTAGTGCCCATAAGACTAACCTCCCTGACACGTCTGGTCTTTGCAAGAATTGGCAGAGGGGTTGGTCTGTTACCACTGCTATTGTGTGAGCCTGAAAATAGGGATTGAGTTTCCTCGCTGAGATCACCAGAGCATAAGCAAGCCTCTCCAGGAGAATGTAATTCCTTTCTGATTTGGTCAAAGCATGACTTACATAGTATATGGGTCTTTGAAAACCGTCGCTACAATCCTTGGCCAAAGCCCCGCTTACTGCAGTTTCTGATACGGCCAGGTAGATCTGCAACTCATCTCCGAGAACCAGCTTGACTAACAATGTGGGGCTTGTTAGGTACTCTTTTAAAGCTTGAAATGCCTGTTCGCTCTCCTGGCTCCATTTCATGTTCTTCCCATGTTTGATGGCCTTGAAGAAGGGGAGACATTTATCGGTGGAGCAAGAGATAAACCTGTTGAGTGCCACCACCCGTCCAGTCAGAATCTGTACTTGCTTGAGCGAGGTCGGGGATTCCAGGTCCAAGATAGCTTTGATTTTTTCTAGGTTGGCTTCTATACCTCTCTCATGAACCATGAAGCCCAGAAACTTCCCTGCCGTTACCCCAAAGGAACATTTGGAGGGGTTTAAACACATCTGGTTTTCCCTCAGTATGAGGAAGGTTTTGCGAAGGTCTTCCTGATGTCCCTTTGTTGTTGGGGATTTCGTGATCATGTCGTCGATGTACACTTCCATCGTCCTTCCTATCTCGGGCTTGAACAGCTTGTTAACCAGCCCCTGGTATGTGGCCCCCACATTCTTCAAACCAAACGGCATCACCTTGTAGCAGTATATGCCTTGTCCAATAATGAAACTGGTCTTGTCTTGGTCAGCCGGGTGCATTTTAATTTGGTTGTATCCTGAGAATGCGTCCATAAAACTCAAAAGTTTATTTCCGGATGTGGAGTCAACTAGGTGGTCGATCTTTGGTAAAGAAAAACTGTCTTTCGGACAAGCCCGGTTAAGGTCGGTGTAATCGACACACATACGCCATTTCCCATTCGCCTTCGTGACCATGACCATGACCACGTTGGCGATCCATTCGGGGTAACGCACCTCTCTGACGAACCCTGCTTTGATCAATTTATCAACCTCTTCCTGCACCGCCGCGTTCCTATCAGCATTAAAGTGACGCCTCTTCTGCTTGACGGGCTTGACTGTTGGATCTACTGCTAGTCTGTGGGTGGCCAACGATGCCGGGATTCCAGGCATTTCATCATTGTTCCAGGCGAAGATGTCGCTGAATTCCCTGAGAAGGTCAATCAGCCCTCTTTTTACTTCTAGATTAAGGGTGGCTCCGACCTTGACGACCTTGGAGGGATCGTAATTCCTGATAGGTATCTCTTCTAGTTTATCTACGGGCTGCCCGCTGGCCCATTCCTTACTCCGTTCTTCCTTGTAGGGCATGATAGGTTCGCTCTCCGGATGCCCAGGATGCTCCGCGGGCTCCTTCTCCTCCTGGATTATCCTGGACGTATCCATGTCTTCCTGGACTAATGTCACCTGTACACATTGTTTTGCTAAGGCTGTAGGATTGGCAGATATTGCATAGCATTTCCTGGCTGCCTGCTGGTCTCCGCGTACCTCTCCTACTTTGGTTCCAACCGGGAATTTCATGACGTTGTGGTATATGGACAAGACTCCCTTCAAGGAGGACAGGAAAGGTCTCCATAAGATGGCGTTGTAGGCCGATGGGGTGTCCACCACAACAAAGTCGGTCATAACATTCTATTAGAGCGGGGTGATCCCGATGATTACTGGGAGGATCATTGACCCCACTGGTATGATCGAGTCCCCAGTGAAACCGTAAAGCGGAGGGGTATAGCTGTTGTAACAATGTTGCTTCAGGTTCAATTTTTCCAGGGTATCCTTGAAGAGGATATCTACACTGCTACCTGTATCCACGAGCACGCGATGGACCAGACAGTTGGCGATTTGTATCGTGATTACCATAGGATCATCATGAGGTTGCACAGTGTTGAAGACATTTGCTTCAGTGAATAAGATCTGTGCTGATTGGGAGGGCTCTGTCGGGCTCTGGCTGACTTCGAAGATCCCTCGGCTTTCTCCGATGCGGGGAACCTTTCTTGCGTGGTTTTTCCAGGAATTATTGGAAACTCCAGCCAGTGTAGGACCTCCGCTGATAGTGTGTATCACCTGGATCTGTTGCATTAAGTCAGCCTGCTCCCATTTCCTCTTTTCCTCGTCCTCATCGAATTTCGGCTTGCACCTCCCTCCCAGTCTTGATATTATCTCTGACCTTTTGCAAGAACTCAATCAAGCATCCTCCCCTTATCAGGGCTTCAATCTGGTTGCGCAAATTATAGCACTCTGAGGTGTTGTGGCCCACATCTTCGTGGAAGTTGCAGTACTTGTACCGGTTTCTCCTGTCAGCTGGGGCCTTCATGGGAGCGAGCTTTTGGAGAAACCATTTATCTCGTATAGCAAGGTAGACTGTTTCCCTGGAAGCATTCAAAGGGGTGTAGTAGTCATACCTTTTTTCCCCTTGCATTACTAGACCCACGGTCCTGGGAGGCGGCGAAGCCCGGGGAGGGTTCGTTTTGCTGGATATCTTTCTGGCCTATGCAGAGGAGCAGGGAGGCGATAGGTCGACCTGTTGGGAGGTTTATTCTGAGTTTTCTGTGCTGGCTCAAATTTGGGGGCTTCTTTCTTCAAACGCTTCACCGTTCTCATGTCGTCGTGTTCCATTTTGACCTTGAGTTGTTCGTCGATCTTGACCTGCTCAAGAGCCCGGTTGTAGGCCTCCTGGTAAGTCTCGGGAGGTCTCTTGGCGAAGGAACGGAAAAGCTTTCCTGCACATAGATTTCGCCTGAAGTTGGCGAGGGTTTATTTTTCATTGAAGACTCCCATTTGTATGACCTCCTTGTTAAATCGCTTCACGTACGATCAAAGAGTTTCACTCCATTCCTGGATCACATATTGGAGGTGTATGGGATCTTTCAGGCGAGGTTTGACTCCTTGGAATTGTGAGCAAAAATCTGTTGATAATTTCATGAAAGAATCCACGCTACCAACGGGCAGTTTCCTGAACCAAGTTTTCGCGTAGTCGGTGAAGGTCGTTGGAAACATTCTGCACATAGCTGCTCTGGTAGTGTTCTGGACCTCCATCTGTTGAACGAAGCTCTCTAGGTGGCTTAGAGGATCTTCCGTTCCAGAGAACTTATCTGATGGCATTTTGAATTTTGGGGGGAGCTCTGCTTCCCGGATCCTCCTAGTGAAGGGAGCGTTCATCTTGTTCAGGGGATCCTTTTTGTCCTCCTTATTCTTTCCCTTCCTTATCTGCTGGATCTCTTTTTATAGCTTTGCCAGCTGATCCCTCAGTCGCTTGTTCCCAGGTCTCTTCGAGTTAACCTCAGATTCCTCACTGTCGAATCTTTCTGATGAACTGGCAATTTCTATCTGGTCCTCCTCCTGGACATGATCCACTCGGGGAGTTTGTCTACTTTTCTCCTCTAGCGCCCGGGCAGTTCTCCTGAATGTAGTTGGATGAGATAGCCCTCTTGGCTTCCGGGTAAAAGCATCCGCGGCAGACTTAACTAGCCTGGGTTGATATTGTGAAAGTCTTTTCGGAATTGGGGGCATGGGTCCCAGCCAATCCCGGATCGAACGTTGGGGCCCTGATCTATCTCGAGCCGGCTCTGGAAGGGGAGGTCCCAGGCGATTGAAAGCAGGTGGTCTAGCTACGAGCCTGCTTGGCTCTCCCTGATCATTCAGGTTGGTTGGCTAGATCGTGATTCCTTCAGCGAGAAGGCGGACGCGGATGGATTCTACGAAGGCCGCCGCTTGTTGGTCGAGTGCTGCCTGGCTTACTATAGGGTGGCCAGTAGCCCGCGTATTGGTTGTCTGGATCGGAGCTTGACTAATATATCCAGACTTTCTCCCCTTTCTTGGGGCTTTTCGTGTTAGCCTCTCCGGAGGTTGCTCCGGGACTCTATGCTGGCCTTGGGAGGAGCGGAGCCTCATAGTTCCTATAAAACAACTGAAATGTAAATGCAAATAATTGGTTAATTGGGTGTAGGGTAATTCCCACAGACGGCGCCAGAAAGTGTTAACTGAAATTTTACTAGGGATGAGAAATCTCAATTAACTCCCTCGAGACCACTACCACGTAGGTGGTGGCCAAGATTTATTGTATGTATAGCAATGATTTATAAAATGACAAGAAAGCAAGAATATTTTTATTGAACGTGCATAGAACTCAAATACAGAAATTCTTTTATCTTTGCTCTCAACTCTCTCTAAGGAATGGTTGATTGTTTGTCTTATGCCTGTCGAATAGTAGTCTCCTCTTTTTCATTCTCTTTCTTTTCTATTTATACATAGTTTGCAGGTCAAACAGACTGATTCTCCCCTTGATTTTCTCAGTCTTTTCCCTCCTTATTGGGCGGGATTTCTTGTTTAAATGTCATTGACTTTGCCAAATTGAGAGTATCGTGGTGGAGATCAGCTTATTTCCTTTTTGGATTCTATTACTTGCTCTGCATATAGGTAACGTGTCTAGATATGATTCAGTGTATCCCTCGTATCCTTTCAGCATGATCCTTTATAGAGGTCGTTGAATATGGTCTGGTGTGGTGCACCAACCAGTGAGGTTGATTAGTGTTCTGACCTTGATATCTGAGAAGTTTCATCCAGCTTGGAGCCAGATCTGGCTTCCCTTGACCCTTTCGAAGCTAGGTGTGGCTTTCCCTAACCTTTCGAAGCTAGGTGCGGCCTTCCTTCATCCAGCTTGGAGCCAGGTCTAGCTTCCCTTGACCCTTTCGAAGCTAGGTGTGGCTTCCCCTGACCTTTCGAAGCTAGGTGTGGCTTCCCTCGACCTTTCGAAGCTAGGTGCGGCCTTCTAGGGATTCTTCTGTGTTAATCGAGGTACAAGTGGGTCTCTGGAGCGTATGCGAGGTGACCTCGACTTCGGGGAGCTTCTAGCTTTGGTGATACGGGTTAGATCTGATCGTTCCGGGCTCTATCCCGGATGTTTCCGGATCCCGTCCTTGTTCCTAGGGTGATATCGTAGTTCGGCTCTGGATAGAGAGGTCTCCTGGTGGAAACTCTCGGGTATGGAACCAGGTCTGGGAGGTGGAAAAGTTTCCTTTGGTCCCTAGCCAATTTTGGCTATTAACAATCATAAACTAGAATACATATGATATGTGCATATTGATTCAATTCTAGTTTCCATAGGATATATTAATCATATATACTATGTTGTGTGTGTTTGCATCATTTGCATTCACTTAGATCATTTACCTTGCAAAAGGCCAGAAGTCTCATTTCTAAGAGTGATTCTTTGATTTGAGCATGTAAGACTTAGCTAGGATCGAGGTGATCTGGATAGTTAAGCAGCAGAAGTCACATGTTTGGAGAAGGGTTCTTCAACTTGTGCAAGTGGAAGTCTTGACTAGAGTTGGAGTGACTCGGATAGTTGAGCATGTAAGACTTGGTTAGGATCGGGGTGATCCGGATAGCTAAGCAGCGAAAGTCATATGTTTGGAGAGGGGTTCTTCAACTTGTGCATGGAAGTCTTGACTAGGATCGGGGTGATCCAGATAGTTGAGCAAAGGGGAATCACTTTCATTATGTAGGGTGGAATGGTAGATTTCTAGGTGAAGTAGTCACTTGAGAGATTGTATCTTTTTATCTTACTAGTGGATTTGTTTGCTGGTTGTTATGGTATCAACCTATGGATGTTACCTCTTAGGAGGTTTTACCACGTAAAAATCATGTGTTGATATATATCTTAGTTGATATCTTTATAATTGATATTCATTGTATATCATTTTTGTATATGATGGAGTTGAATTTGTTTGAGCAAGCATATCTTTATTTGAATTGATATTGCTTGTGATTGTATTTGGAGTGTGATACAAGCCAATTAGAGGGACACACTTGTGTTTGTTTCAGGGGAGCGAAAAAGGTGTTGTAACCTATTCACCCTCCCCCCCCCCCCCCCCCCCCCCTCTAGGTTAGCTTAAGGCAAATTAACTATGCTTGTATTTTTCATTTGGTATCAGAGCGGGTCACTAGATTGAACTTAATGAGATCCCGGTATACTTTCACGGTGATTTGTAGAGCTATTATAGCAATGGGACTTCAAGATGATGTAATGGAGGAAGGAGCTTCAAATACTAGGCCACCATTACTTTGTGGTTACAACTATGGGTTTTGGAAATTGAGGATGAAGGCATACATTTGCTCTATAGATGAAAGAGCTTGGTTGGTAGTTGAAGAAGGCTATTCTCCTCCTAGTAAGGTTCTAGAAGATGGAACCGGAGTCTCTAAACCTATAAGTGAATGGACGCCTAATGACTTTGAAGTTTCTAAGTGGCACCATCGTGCTATGAACGCTATATTTGGAGGAGTTGATGAACATCAATTCTCTTATATACAAAATCTTGAATCTGCCAAAGAAGCATGGGATACACTTCAAGTCACAAATGAAGGCACTTTGGTAGTAAGAAAGTCTAGGCTTCAAATGTTGAAATCACAATTTGAGAACTTGCAAATGTGTGATGTAGACAAGTTTGAAGATTTCTAATTCCGACTTCTAAACATTGCTAACCAATGTCAAGCACTTGGAGTACCAATCTCTAGATATGGTCTCAGTTGGAACATTTTAATATCTCTCCCTAAGAGATTCAAGGCAAAGGTCACAACCATAGAAGAAAGCAAGGATGTAGATTGCTTGAGCATTGATGAATTGCTTGGGTCACTCCAAACTTATGAGATGTGCTTGAAGCCAAAGATCAAGAGTAAGGGAATTGCTCTCAAAGCTATTGAAGAGGAGAGTGATGATGAAAATGAAGAAATGGCTCTCATGGTTAGGAAATTTAAGAAGTTTCTAAGAAGAGGTACCAAGCCTAGAGGTAGTTTTTCTAAGGAAAAGGAAATCAGAAAAACATCTACTCCAAGAGTTGATAAGGATGGTCAAGCCAAGAACAAAAAAGGTGTTCAATGCCTCAAATGTCAAGGCTATGGACATTTTGCAAGTGAGTGCACTAAAAAGAAGCCCAAGAAAGACAAGAAAGGCAAATATATAGCGGCCACTTGGAGTGAGAGTGATTCTAGCAATGAGGAGAGCTCTAGTGATAAGTCCTCAAGTGAAGAATATATATGAAGCATAGTCAAGACTACGTCGTTTTGAACTTGGGAATCAAAATCCCGTTAAAACTATTGTCCGTACCGCGGTACAGGCAAGTGTCCAGACCGCGGTACTGATGAGAATGATTTTCGCCGTTAGAAAACCGTCCGTCAATACAATTTATAAAACCTATGCGATCCGTTCACAAGTATAAATACGAGTAAAGCGGAAAGCATGTGTGTCTTCCACTGAGATCGGGGTAGCGG
The DNA here is from genome assembly GCA_033220585.1 of Dipteronia sinensis. Lineage (NCBI taxonomy): Eukaryota > Viridiplantae > Streptophyta > Magnoliopsida > Sapindales > Sapindaceae > Dipteronia > Dipteronia sinensis. The sequence continues at coordinate 19,971,436 of CM065643.1, read as the reverse complement.
TGATAAGATTAGGATTAATATAACTAGTATGCATAAAAGTAAAAGTGATAGTGAATGAAAATATAATATAAACTAAATATGAAAGCAAATAAAATGGGATGAAAATGGAGTGATGAATGTATGATGATGGAACTACGGAGTTAATGGACTCGTAAGTGAATATTGGGGCAATTGCAACAAACTCTCAATCAAGCACGTTTTGATAAATGTAACCAACCTAAGGTGTATAGAGTTGGTGTATATCTCTAGCAAGCGGTCAACCTAGGGTGTATAGCGAAGACCTCCTACTAGCGATTAATCCCTCCTAAGCAACAAACAATGGCTAGTTACTCAATCATGACTTTTTTCCATGAATGCTCATCTATCTAGCTATGGCTCAACCTATTACTAATGTAGCCATCCTAGGGTGTATAGTTATGGCTTCCAATTCCCTCACAAGTGGCCGACCTAGGGTGTATAGTGAAGGCCACCTATTTGAGATTGGATAAGGCTCGAGGTTATCAACAGAATTCTACTCGAAGGTTAGTTCTCGTAAAATCACTAAAGTAGCCAACCTAAGGTGTATAGTGGAGGCTTCTAATTCTCTCACAAGTGGCTAACCTAGGGTGAATAGTGAAAGCCACTAATTCAAGATTAGATTAAGAGCATGGTTGTAGAGCCGGATTTTCGAAATCCTTCCATTCAATGGAGCACTAGACAACCTAATTGCCTACTCAAGTAATCCAAATCAACATGCAAAGAGGGTGTATCCAAGCAAATCAATAATGGAAATCAATTCAAGCAATGGAATAAAATATAGAGATAGAATAAATATAACACATAGAGTTTATTTACAAAGCCCAAATATCCATCAAACAAATAACATCAACCCCATAGTGGGGTATTTTAGCTACTCATGTTCTATTACAAACCAATAAACTATGAGAGAGTGTAGAGAGAAAACCCTTGAAGATTGATCTCCTTCCTTGAAGCTTGAGTCCAAGTCTCTTAGTTGCCTTTGATTGATTAGAGATGGTTTGGATGAGAGGGAGATGTGTTTCTAGCTTAGACTATGTAAAGAAAATAGAAAATATAAGTGTTGGGAGATATGGGAGTCCTTTGGTTCGTTCCCATGCTTTTCTATTTATAGGGGATGGAAAAATAGGTCACTTAAGCTTGAAAACAGAAGCTGTCGCGCGCAGAGTGTGGGTGGAGTGCGGTTGAATTACCCGCACTTGACCCGCACTTTAATGTCAGGTGCAAATCCACTCCTCTGTCTTGAGCAACAGTGCGGGTGGAGTGTGGTTGGATTTCCCGCACTTGACCCGCACTTTATCTGTCAGGTACAAGTTAGCTGTTATGATTATGCTCAATAGCAAGAGTGTAATATTGTAATTGACAATCTTTTCATATTAATAAAGTGTTTTCTGATTCTTACAAATACTTATAGCATTTATTATTATAATTGTCAAGGTAAATAATCATAAGGTCAAAAGACAATGAAAAATGAAGAATTGTTCATACATCCGGATATGTGTGAGGTAGACACAATTCTTTAGTTAGTCTTGAATAACGTTCACAACTTAAGTTAAAGGTTGGGCGCCTCTATCTTGATAAAGTTGTAGAATTCTTTTACTAGCATTTGAGTGGGATCAAATGAGTTATGATGAGTCTAAAATCATCGAAAGGTTTTCGAGTAAAAGAATCTAGTGCACTGGGTGCATTGAACATCACAATGAAATACTTTATCTAGAACGGTCACTAGATATAAGTCTTTTCATTATTAGGACAATCGGAGAGTCGATCTTAATCCTGAGATAAATGATGGACTTATGGTTACAAGTGTTATCATTTGAGCTATCAATGAGTACGATTATATAGCATAGTCTATCCTCGATAGTTTGGTGGTATTCATTTGTTAATCGATAGAGGACTTCATTTATACATATGGACATCGTGGCTCCATTTATTAAGTAAGAGTATAATATCATCATATGGATGTTTTGAGGTATTGGATATTAAATCTCAACGTTGAGTTTTCAATAATGATTATTGAAGACATGGCTTCTGGACAAGTCAAAATATCCAAGTTCAAAATGTGGTCATATGAGGAAATATGGTAACTTGGAGAGCTATAGGCGGTCTATGAGCTCTTGGCGATTACTGATATTATTCATGAGGATACACCATCTCCTATAAGATTGTCTAGGGTATGAATGAGAAACATCTCCTTATTCTATCTTTATTTAAGAGTTCAATTTTAGCTCTTTAGTGGAATGAGTTAAAATTAATAGATCGGACCTAAGTGAATCATTTGTTGATTGTGATTAGGTTATGTCTATTGAAGCTTAAACTTAGATAGCCCGCCAAGATCCACAATCCACACGTACTTGCATGGATCACTTGATATATTCTACCGGACCAATTTATGGGTCCATCTAGAATTGCATTTAATATATTAAGAATATAATATGTCTATTATTTATTTAATGGGCTGCTCTATTATATTAATATATTAAAAGGAGACATGTGGGCTTGTTTCTTTTAGTAAGAATAAGTCTGGTTCACATGTGGGCTTTTATTTAAAGTCTAATGGATTAAATAAAATAAGAAAAATAATATTAGGCCCATGTATATATGGTGTGGGCGGCAAGGCTAATAAAATAGCCTAAGATATTATTTTATTTTATTGTTTTGATTAAATGGAAATTAATTAATTATTTAATTAATTAATAGTTTAAATCAAAATCTTTTCATGATCAGTAAATAAAATACTTTGTGTTGGATTAGGGTTAGAATTCTTTTAAGTGATAGGAGTCCTAATGTGGTAAGGATTAAGTCCACATACACTCCATACCACACAAAGAATTCGGCCACCCTAGTCCTATAAGGGTTAGGATTCTTAAATTGATAGGAATTAGGGATAAGCACAATTCCTTTTCAAGTAAGGAAATTGGCCAACCCTAGATTTCCTACACAAAGAATTCGGCCAACCCTATTTTGAGAAGGAGAAATTTTGGTCACCTTATAAATGTAAGGTGATAAATTTCGGCCACCTAGAAGCTTGAGTGAGAGAGATTTTTGTTTGCTTTGAAAAATAAAACTCTTACTCAATACACATAGAATTTCAGCCAAGAGAGAAAAAGAAAAATAAGTTCTCATTCGATAGTGCACTTGCAAGCCTTTAACATCATAAGGTTTTGTGCACACTTTCGATTTAGGGTTACGCGAGTTCGAATCATATCGATTGTGAATTCAAAAGTGACCGAAACTATTTTTCTAGGCTCTTGGTGTTTTGGTATTGAAGATCAGGATCAGAAGTTCCATACATCCATTCTCAGGTAAGCAATACAAGGAAAAAGGGAGACCACGCTCCTAGGTGATTCACGTACGTGCTAGGATTGAAGATCTTACGGATTACCATCGACGTAAGTCAATCGGATCACGCGACAAGAGGTATTTAACTCTAACCGTATATTTGTGTTTAATTAATTAAAGGGTTAAGGTTCAAATCTTTAGAAAAAATTTAAACTATATGAAAATCTACTATTTGCCTTCCGCTGCGGTTTTAGTTAATTATTCCCTACATCAGCTTCTCTGGCATTGGCAACAGTGCGGGTGGAGTGCGGTTGGATGACCCTCACTGTACCCGCACTTTAACTCTTCTTCAGCATCAGGTCCCGGCTGTGAGTATGAGTGCGGTTGGAGTACGGTTTAGACCCGCACTTGACCTGCATTGTAGAGCTGCATTTGATCCTTTGTCTTTCCTTTTGCCCCTTTTCTGTTGTAACCACCACAAAACGCTTATAACACCAGAATTATATCTACTGCCTGTAATTAGGACCAACGAGCCTATTAGACATAAAATATACAGAAAATACAGACAAGAACGAGACAAAAGAATAGGAAATAAGGGCCGAAATATACAACAATTTAGGCACGATCAAACACCCCCAAACCAAACCTTTGCTCATCCACGAGCAAACTCAAAACAAAACAAATAATACACATACTAAAAATGACTCGAACTAAGAGCTTTCCTAGACACAAATAAAAACTTGCTGCAGAACCAACTAGCAGAGAGATACGCAAAAGCAAATGGGAGTGAAGAATGAGCATATGCAAAATGTTATAAACAACTTGAAGGCACCCCAAGGGAAACTGGCACAACACGAATCCCACACTTAAAATGCCCTAAAAACTACTCACTCTCACACCTCGAGCATAATTCGCTTCGACGCTAGGTTCTCACATGGATTCTTTCTTATCTTTCCTCTCAGAACCTAGGTTCACACTCATGCAACATGTATGCCAATGAATTTATGTAACTGAATCAACTTAGTTGCATACATTTAGTGTAGAATAAACGCTATTTTCGATGAGTGAGTCTTATGAAAGAATCATGTGTCATGAACGTGGAAAGAGCATTCATTAACTAATATTTCCAATCTAGACGTCCCCTAAGATAAACTAGGTCTTTTCCATTTGGTTGTAATATGGCCACGGTGAATGGTAATTAGAAGAATGAGAAATTTAGGCACAAGCACTAATCAACCAAGTTAAGGCAATACATTCTACACTTAAGCATTTAATTTCTCGTGCAACTCCACTTCCAAATACAATATGGAATCCAGGCATACAATTAGACTCTACGTGCAATCTTTAACTACTCATGTTACCCATTTGAGTAGCATTTACAATTTACACAAGGCATTTGAAGCTTATTTTTCTTTTGTTACTTTTTGCTTCTTTTCTTTTCTTTTCTTTTCATGCCTTTTTACTATGCACATTACACAACTCATTACTCTTGCCTAGGTACACACCATTTATCAACTTAAAGCGCAACTTTACATTCCTAAGCCTCAACAAGATCAATTAAGAGGGGTTGGCTATGTGTTTAGATTGCTTGGGTTTTGGATAACGTGGGTGTAGAATGGAAAAGTCTATATGTGTTTGGCTTCAAAATTGGCTTGGGAGCACACATATTACGGGAAAGGGAAGTATTTAGGCTTTTTGAGTGACTAAAACACACTTGCCTAATATCACTTCAAAGGATCAATCTACCAAGGGAATAAAAGTTTCTGTCAAACAGTCCACATATATGATGCATGTTCAATGACAAATGGTGATTTTTGATATAGTGAGACTATGCATGGTGTTTGAATAGTGTTTACAGATTTGAAAAACATTTTCCCTCAAATATACACGCTTTTGGCTTGTGTTTGTGATCTCACACGGGAAATCTCCACTATTAGAACAAGGCGCTTGAGCACCGAGTTTCCTAAACTTGGACACTAAAAGATGAGACTAGCCCATGAAGTGCAAGTGAGACCCCTAAACTGACTAAGAGTTATTGAATAAGCACACAAAGCATACACACATTCGCCACAAACACTATGCTCCAGGTATCTCACCAAGCTAAATAAGCTCAAAATTCTGGCTAAGCAGCAACTGTTTTTGAAAATATGACACAAAAATGACTCAAGATACAAAAGACGACTCAAAAAGGCTTCTACACCCCCAAACCAAAACCCAACATTGTCCTCAATGTTGAAGACAAGAGAATCCTGCTTAGCGGCATGCACCTAACATGACTCAAAACAAACCTAGGCACTAATCAACCACAATCAATGCCCTAACAAAATAAAAGTGACTCAAACAAGGCTCACAAAATAAAGGCAATTCATGCAATATATCATTGAAGCACAAGTGAAGCTTAACATCAAGCATTTTATCAAAATTGACGGAATAGGGCATGAACAACCCCCAAACCGAATTAAACAATATAAAGCACATGCATTCATACTTGCACAAGAGCCTCCGGCTCTTTCATCCACAAATATAATCAATAATTCAATGTGCAAATATCCACAAAATATAGCATTTGAACAAAACTATCCCAACATCACAATTTATTGAATTTAAACAACATAAAACATAAAACTAACTACATGCATCAAAATTATTCAATGGGATGCATTCATGGAAAGGCCAGGGTCCTCTAAGGGTGGTATGACCAAGTTAGGAAATTCTCCATTTTTCACTACCCAAATAAATTTAGGTGACTTCATTATCTTTTCCTTTTTCATGTTTCTATATAAGTGCACTTGGTCTTTCCTTACCCATATTTGCTTGACCCTAGGTGTCTCCACCTATTCCTAGGACCTCTAGTTTTCCTATGTTGATTTGACTTGTAATTTTTAGCCTTAAAATACTCTATCTTAGAACATGCATAGCAAAAGATATTAGAGTTAGAGGAACTCCCCTTTGATGCGTGGTCTTGAGGACGTTTGATTTGTTTCACTTGTAACGCCTTGACCTCCTCCTCCTTTTTGCTTAGTGCTACCTTTGCTTCCTCTAAGATATTAGCTTTTTGATCAACCTCCATTTGCATCTTCATTGACTTGTGAGCTATCTCATCTTCAAAATCTTTTAATAGCCTCGCTAAGTTCTCCAAATCTTTCGATGCTGTACTCTTTTCACCTTCAAATCTCTCAATTCGTTCTTCCAATTCTTTGTTCTTGTCGGAGACTTCGCCATTTGTCTTCTTGAGAGTACCATTCTTAACCCTGAGCATCTTCACTTCAAATAATAGTTTCTTGTTCAACTCTTGGAGATTACTCGCCTTTTCCATTCTCAAGGCTTCTCTCTCTTGAAGTGATTCATTCTATTCCTTCAACACACCCCTTTCCAACACTAGCTATGTGCTCACGCTCATAAGCTCTTGGTTCATCTTGATCATCCTGTCCATCTCATCCATTCTCTTGTTTCGCTTCCACTTCAAATTTTGATTCGGAGCTTATACATGTCTTCTTTTGAGAAATTGGAGGAATCCACCGGTTTTGTTGCTTTAACTTGGAAACAACTCTGATTTACCAGGTTGGACTGCTGGGCGGATTCAATCATTTGGATGGTTTTCTCTTCTATGAAGGCTTGAGTCTCTTGTTGAGAAGCTATCATCTGCTCAGTCTCCCGCACATGATTCTTCATGAAATTTCTTAGTTGATCTTCAACGGAATTTGAATGGAATGACTCGATGTAGGTATTCTCGTTAGGCTCGTAGCTTGACCCTGAATTTTACCAAAAGGAATCCATAGAGTCCTGAAACAAACAAAAACAAAAACAACCAAAGCAATAAAAAGAAACTAACAAAACTAAAAACAACTAATAAACTAATATTATTAAAACTAATCTAATCACTACTACGCACATCGATCCCCGGCAGCGGCGCCATTCGATGAGAATGATTTTCGCAGTTAGAAAACTGTCCGTCAAAAAAATTTATAAAACATATGCGATGCGTTCATAAGTATAAATACGACTAAAGCGGTAAGCACGTGTGTCGTCCACTGAGATCGGGGTAGCGGGGATAAGATTAGGATTAATATAACTAGTATGCATAAAAGTAAAAGTGATAGTGAATGAAAATATAATATAAACTAAACTATGAAAGCAAATAAAATGGGATGAAAATGGAGTGATGAATGTATGATGATGGAACTACGGAGTTGATGGACTCGTAAGTGAATATTGGGGCAATTTTAACAAACTCTCAATTAAGCATGTTTAGATAAATGTAACTGACAAAGACGTTTTTCCCTTATGTCGTTTTAAGAGATCAGTCCGTCAATAATATTTTAAGAAACCTAACAAAGCCTAAATCAGTTTGCAAACATAAATATAGCGGCAAGTGGGTGTCGTCCACAGGGAGCGGAGTTAGCCAAATTAGTTAAAGCTAAAACAATGGTATGTATATATATATAATAGCAAAACATGAATTGGTGAAAATGTAGATTGTGAACCAACTCTAAATAACACTAAATTAATTTAAGTAAATAAAATGAAGGGGGAATATGGAGTGAAGGATATATAGATGACGGAAACTAAGGAGTTAATGGATTCGAAAGCAAATACTGGGCAATGTAACAAACTTGCCAATAGCACGGCTCTTCAAGGTAACCGACCTAGGATGTATAGAGTCGGTTATTTATTCCTAGAAGGTGGCCAACCTAGGATGTATAGTGCGGACCACCTATTAGGGATTAATCCTTGTAAACTACCAACCTAGGATGTATAAAGTTGATTGTTTACCGGATTCTAGAAATGAAGCTCGTCTACCTAACATTGACTCAACCGATTACAAATAGTCACCCTAGGATGTATAGTGATAACTTCTAACTCTCTCACGGATTCCGACCTAGGATGTATAGTGCCGGAAATACGATCGAGGTTAGATTAAAACCGCAGTTCAAGAGTCGGAATTCATGACTTTCCGTCTATTCTTTAGAGCATTAAACAACTAAATAGGATGTATATCTAGATGCAATACTCATACATAATACAAAGACATCTTGCAAAGACCATGTATCTACACAAGAAATTAATGATAAACATTCACAACAAGAATAGATCAATGGAAGATAGACATGAATATCAATATAATATCAAGTTTATGTACAAGCCCAATATTAAACTAACTACTCCATCAACCCCTTAGAGGGGATTTAGCTACTCATTACAACTAGGAAATCAATAGAGAGGAGAAAGAAATAACCCTTGGAGAACATCTCCTTCCTTGAAGTGGCTCCAATCTCCTAACTTCCTTGAAGTTGAGTAGAGAATGTAAGGATGAGAGGTAGAGAGAGAAACTAGATCTAAGAATGCTTAATCTGTCCTAAACGGAGTCAAAAGCTCCTTAAAACGTTTCTATACTTTTCTATTTATACTAAATACAAAAATAGGTCACTTAAGCTTTGAAAATCAGACTGGCGCGCTCGGAGTGCGGGTGGAGTGCGGGTGATTTACCCACACTATACCCGCACTGTATGGGTTGCCTGCAACTTCAGTTCTCGGATCAGGACATTAGTGCGGGTGGAGTGTGGTTGAATTACCCGCACTTGACCCGCACTTAGCCCGCACTTGGCATCGTACTGTGACCGCACTTCCCTCTCAGGTGCAAAATCTACCTTCTGTCTTGAGCAACAGTGCGGGTAGAGTGCGGTTAGATGACCCACACAGTACCCGCACTCTAATGTCAGGTGCAATTCTGCTCTTCTGTTCTTGATGCAAGTGCGGGTAGAGTGCGGTTTGATGACCCACACTCTAATGTCAGGTGCGATTCTGTTCTTCTGTTCTTGGTGCAAGTGCGGGTGGAGTGCGGTTTGCTGACCCGCACAGCACCCGCACTCTAATGTCAGGTGTCTGAGCAGCTTCTCTGGTTTGGCATTAGTGCGGGTGGAGTGCGGTTAGCTGACCCGCACTGTACCCGCACTTTATCTCTACACTTGCATTCTGCCCCGGCTATGCACATGAGTGCGGCTGGAGTGCGGCTGAAGTGCAGTTGCGACCCGCACTGGACCTGCACTGTAGACCTGTTTGTGCTCCTTTGCCTTTGCTTTCGCCCCTTTTCTGCTGGAATCACCACAATATGCTTCCAAGCCTGTCTCTGCATCATTTCCTACAAATAAGCACAAAACAACCCATAAGAGACACAAAAACGCACAAAAACAGAACATAAGGTAAGGATCTGAGGGCCTAAATATAGTACATATTTGGCCCGATCAGTAACCAACCTAGGGTGTATAGTGTTGGTGTATATCTCTAGCAAGCGATCAACCTAGGGTGTATAGCGAATACCTCTTACTAGAGATTAATCCCTCCTAAGCAACCAACAATGGCTAATTACTCAATCGGGACTTTTTCCATGAATTCTCATCTATCTAGCTATGGCTCAACCTATTACTAATGTAGCCATCCTATGGTGTATAGTGATGGCTTCCAATTCCCTCACAAGTGGCCGACCTAGGGTGTATAGTGAAGGCCACCCATTTGAGATTGGACGAGGCTCAAGGTTATCAACCGAATTCTACTCGAAGGTTAGTTCTCGTAAAATCACTAAAGTAGCCAACCTACGGTGTATAGTGGAGGCTTCTAATTCTCTCACAAGTGGCTAACCTAGGGTGTATAGTGAAAGCCACTAATTCAATATTAGATTAAGGGCATGGTTGTAGAGCTGGATTTCCGGAAATCCTTCCATTCAATTGAGAATTAGACCACCTAATTGCCTACTCAAGTAATCCAAATCAACATGCAAAGAGGGTGTATCCAAGCAAATCAATAATGGAAATCAATTCAAGCAATGGAATAAAATATAGAGATAGAATAAATATAACACATATAGTTTATTTACAAAGCCCAAATATCCATCAAACAAATAATATCAACCCCATAGTGGGGTATTTTAGCTACTCATGTTCTATTGCAAACCAATAAACTAAGAGAGAGTGTAGAGAGAAAACCCTTGAAGATTGATCTCTTTCCTTGAAGCTTGAATCCAAGTCTCCTAGTTGCCTTTGATTGAGTAGAGATGGTTTGGATGAGAGGGAGATGTGTTTCTAGCTTAGACTATGTAAAGAAAATAGAAAATACAAGTGTTGGGAGATGTGGGAGTCGTTTGGTTTGTTCCCATGCTTTTCTATTTATAGGGGATGGAAAATAGGTCACTTAAGCTTGGAAACAGAAGCTATCATGCGCAGAGTACGGGTGGAGTGCGGTTGAATTACCCGCACTTGACCCGCATTTTAATTTTAGGTGCATATCCACTCCTCTGTCTTGAGCAACAGTGCGGGTGGAGTGCGGTTGGATTTCCCGCACTTGAACCACACTTTATCTGTCAGGTACAAATCAGCTTCTCTGGCTTTGGCAACAGTGCGGTTGGATGACCCGCACTGTACCCACACTTTAACTCTTCTTCAGCATCAGGTCCCAGCTGTGAGTATGAGTGCGGTTGGAGTGCAGTTTCGACCCGCACTTGACCTGCACTGTAGAGCTGCATATGATCCTTTGTCTTTCCTTTTGCCCCTTTTCTGTTGGAACCACCACAAAACGCTTATGACACCAGAATTACATCTATTGCCTGCAATTAGCACCAATGAGCCTATTAGATTAAAATATACAGAAAATACACACAAGAACGAGACAAAGGCATAGGAAATAAGGGCTGAAATATACAACAATTTAGGCATGATCAGGTACATACCGCGTAACAGAAGAAACCGTCTTCTGGAACGGACCGCAGTTAAGATCACTGGATGGTTAGGTGCACCCACTGCAGTATACACCATTTGACACATACTGGAACCCTCCGCTGTTGGGACTGCGGTTTATACTGGTGCTTGGAGAGCGACCTGAATCGCGTTTAAGAGAAAAATTCTCTTTTCCAAGCATTCAAAAACACTTTCAAGCACACCTAACCTTTATCAATGTTATGCAAGTGTAAAGTGTGATGAAAGACAAAGATGCACATAGCAATGATACACAAATGCAAGATAGTAAATGCAAGATAAGTAAATATTCATGCAAGTGTGTGTGCACCTAAACTCTTCAAGAATCGAAGTCAACTAATATACCTGTTGAAGCTCTTGATCTTGAAGTCATGGAGATACTTGGAAGCTTACCTTTGAGAACTTAAGCTACCCATTACAAAGTCATGCCCAACATGGTTTGTCATGAAATAAGTCAATCACAAACTAGAGGTCCTTACAGTATTGTTCCATTGCACTATGGTATCTCTTGATGTGCTTCTAGGTCGGTGTTTGCTTTGAACTGTTCCATATGTGGCATTTTGAACTTCTTAGAGAAGTGAGCTTGTCGGATTGCGTCAGATAATGAACTGTTAGAATTGCTAATTATCAGATTATCCTGGCCTTGCCTACGCTCCAACGTTTCTATCATTTGCAAAAGACTTCTCGTTCACCCTCCGGTTCCCCATATTCATCAAACTTTTGGTGAATGGTGATCCCATTAGGATCCCTTGGTATACTTCCCGTAATATGAGTATTACATTGGTTAAACACGACTGGAGGATCAGCCACCTAGTGCCTCTTAGGCAGGATGTCTTCATCAGTTGAGATCGACCGGGATCACCTTCGGTTACCCTCATAACAGTCTTTCTGGGTGTGCCCCACCTGGCCACCGTCATATCTTCCTGCATCCTCTAGATGGCTGGTTTCTCTATGGTCTCTTTCATCACGACCACCTATTCCCTTGTAGCCCCAATCGCCTTGGTGTCTGTCCCCCTAGCTCCGGTCATCTTGGCGATCATCTCTTCTCCGAGAATGCCTTATTTTGTCACGGTTATCTAACCTATCTTTACTAGTTTTACGGGGAGCACTCGGGGTTAAACATACTATTTTTGAGCTCACCTTAAGGCCTTGGGCTACAACGGGTGTTGACAGCTGGTACGAGGAAGTCAGGTTGGCTGTTGCCGTTATGTTAATCCCTTCCCTGGCTGCGTCTTCAATAACTCTTTGCAGGGATTATTGGACATGCTGGAACGCTTCCGGGGAAATCCCATATGGGGTGTTTATAGGGGTTATTACGACCTTGCCATATGTGATTGAGGTTTCAAGGGGTAATCTTTCGGTGACACTGGCATCTACTGGTCTTAAGGCGTTAACGTCACATGGGGATTGGCTTCCTTCACGGTCTGAAGCATCTTCATATCTAGTAATTGTCATGTTGGCTTTTCTCAAGTTCTCAAAGTGATTCTGTAACACAGTAACAATTTCCCCATCCTTCTAGCACCATCAACCATACGTCCAAAACGTTTATGTAACTAATGATTGAATTATAAGGTAAGATAGAAAAGTTAATCACACAAGACATAAGATTTTATGTGGAAAATGTTGGTCCCGAAGATTGAAAACACAGAGTTGTGATTTTCATAAAATCGACGTAACAGAAAAATATAGGTTTTAAAATTTGTTTTCGGGCCTTTATTCACATATACACGAATATAAGATAAGGATTCAAGAATACCTTATTGATTTTCTCCTTCGTTTCTTTTCTATCCGTCACCACCAAGCCTTCCGAGCTATGACCTGCGATCTTATAACTATGTGTGGGCACATTGAGACTCCCTAACCACTTATAGTGTAAGATATACCTAAGGGGGGGGGGGGGGGGGGGGGGGGGGTTTAATTGGTATAGGCTCAAATTCTAGCACTTATTTTGATCCACAATCAATATAATTGCACTTAGAAACTTTAGCAAGTAGATTGCTTTAACAATTCAGTGTGAAATAGATTAAGCAAGAGTTAAATCGATACAAATCAAAATAAGCAAGGAAATTAAACTGCTAAAATCAACATAAGGTATTTTTACGTGGTAAAACCTCAAAATGAGGAAACATCAACGGGGTTAATACCATAACCACCGGCAACACTATCTTTCAATAGTTGGTAGAATGTACACCCTCAAGCAATCAATACACATGATCCACCCTATTGGATCGTCCCATACTAACCTACCCTCGGGCCTTTGACTAGTGAGAGACTTGTCTACTTGCTCAACAATCCGGATAACCCCGATCCTAGTCAAGACTTCTTGCTTAGTTATCTGGATCACCCCGATCCTAGCCAGGACTTTCTTGCTTAGCTATCCAGATCACCCTGATCCTAGCCAATACTTCATTGCTCAAGTAAGAGCTTCACACTCAAACAAGAGACTTCCACTTTTTGCAAGGCAATGATCTATTGATTCATCAGATGGATCACTTTAAAAAAAATTATCAAGTTGGACTTGGTTAAAAGCCCAAAATAAAAAGAACCAAAAGACTTGAAAAATATAGGAATTACTTGAATAGTGAAGACCAAGGAATGCCTTGGATAACTTTTATAATTACATAATTTTTTAAGTTAAATAATCCATTGTACTTGGTCAACTCTTGTATGCTTTTGTTATGAGATAATTAAAGCATTGACATGCATATGCATATCATTTAGATTAGGTGTGCCTACACACACACACACACACACATATATATATATATATATATATATATATGTTGATATGCCATACATGCAATATAGCCTTCTATATTATGTGTTTAATTTTAATTTTATTAAAATTGGTATTTCACATAATTGGCAATAAGTTAATGGGATTAGTTTTTAGGAGTAAGAACTTCGTAATTCTCATTAATTACTAATCTATTATTATGTTTAATTATGTAGATTAGTAGGGTCCATTATAAATATTAGGTTTAATTCGATTAAGCCCTAATTATAATTGTACCTAATAATGTGTTTAGTTTTAATTGTTAAAACTTGGTAAATACACATTAATAATTCTAGTATTAGTAAATTGTTTAAATAGATTAGAATTATAACTAATAGAATGGATTTTTACGAGTTAAAAATCGTAATAGTTTATTAGTTAATTAGAATTAGATTCTAATAAAGAATGGTTAATGCGCTAGACGACTAGATTGAAGTTATCCGTTTAATCTTGTAAAAATCTAGGCGCATTAACAACTATAGAAAACCCTAGTTATAAAATAGTGAGTGTGAGAGGGATATATGACATTATATCCTGCAGTCTCCATCATTAGTTCAACACCGAGAGATCTTAGTGAGGACTCATGACGTCTTTGCTTTCGTCCTCCCTAAAGAGGGTTTCCACAAAGATCAATATCAAGGTTGACTTCCTAACTGATAAGATTTATGAGGGTATTTCGGGACTAACCGACCCTAGGCGACAATTCTGGAGTTAAGCTCATGAGATCTGAAATGTTGGGTTACACTCACATGCAAGAATTCGACCGACCCTAAGGCGGCACTTGCTTGTGGTATGTTAGATTATCGTGGCGTAGTAATTCGTTTTGGGTTGTTCTTGTTCATTAAACATGTTCATGCATCATGTTTAATTTAAGTCAAACCATTCGCACTTGTTATGAATGTATGACTGAATGAATTTCTTATTATTTTATGTTTATCTCAACGATGTCATCTACAGTCTTACAAATACTTGAAAATGATAAATTAACTGGTGATAACTACACTAAATGGAAACATAACATCAATATTACTAAGGACCTGAAGTTTGTGCTTACGAAGGAATGTCTTCCAGTGTCTACTGCTAATGCTGAACGAACTGTTCATAAGGCATATTAAAAATGGGTCTCATCAGATGAGAAAGCCCGAACATATTTGTTAGCTAGTATGACAGACTTGCTTGTCACAAAGCATGAAGCAATGACTTCCGCATTCAAAATAATGGAGTCATTGCAGGCTATGTTCGTGCAGCCCTCTGAGCAATAGCGACACTAAGCTGTTCGTTCCGCAATGCTTGCTTGGATGAAAGAGGGCACATTTGTTCGGGAACATGTCCTGAACATGATGTCCTATTTTAACATGGTAGAGATAAATGGCGAGGCCATTGATGAACCCAGTGAGGTGAGCATCATACTAACGACTCTACCGAAGAGTTTTGATCAGTTTAAGAGTAACTATGAGATGAACAAGCTAAAGTTCAGTCTCACTCAGTTGCTCAATGAGCTCACTACTTTTGAGTCCCTGACTAAGGACAGTAAAAGTAAGACCGGTGGGGTAAATGTTGACGAACCATCTTCCTCCAACAATAGGAAGAGGAAGAGGTCTGTTGGGAAGGCGAAGGGTAAGCCCTAACCCAATAAGCCCACAGCTAAAAGAAGGGCGCCTCCACCGACCAGGGTAAGGGAAAATGTTTCCATTGCGGTAAGGTCGGGTATTGGAAGAGGAACTGTCTTGAGTATCTGAAGGATGTAGCCAAGAAGAAGAAAACGAAAGGTAAATATGATTTATTTGTTCTTGAGTCGTGTTTAGTGGAAGATGATTCTTCACCCTGGATAGTTGATTCAGAGGCCACTAACCATGTTTGTTCTTCTTTGCTGTGGACTGATTCTTGGACACAGCTTGAGGAGGGAGCCTTCTCTATGCGTGTAGGGTCAGGGGATGTCGTTTTGGCACGAGCAGTGGGCGTATTCAGATTGCGTTTTTGTAATAATAATTTTATATTGTTGGAGAATGTATTTTTCGTTCCTGGATTTACACGAAATTTAATTTCAGTTTCTAAGTTTTTAGAACATTTATATTCTGTTTCTTTTGATAATTAATCAGTTATTATTGCAAAGAATGGTCTGAATATTTGTTCATGAATTAATGAAAAAAAATGTGTATGTGTTAAGACCGTTAATACATACAACACTGTTCCACACCGAAATGTTCAAGGTTGAAAAGCCAAATACTAAACGACATAAGATTTCTCTAGAAAGTGAAACATATCTCTGGCATTTAAGGCTTAGTCATATTAACCTTGACCAGATAAACAAACTAGTAAAAAGAGGACCTTTAAGTGAGTTAAAGGTGTCACTTTACCTATCTGTGAATCTTGTCTGGAAGGTAAGATGACTAAGAGACCTTTTACCGTAAAAGGGCTTTGAGCTAAAGAATTGCTAGAGCTTATACATACAGACTTCTGCAGACCGATGAATGTTAAAGCTAGGGGTGGTTATGAGTATTATGTCACCTTTATAGATGACTGCTCAAGATACGGATACGTCTACATCTACATAACGCAACGGAAGTCGGAAGCATTTGAAAAGTTTAAAGAATTTCGAGCTGAAGTTGAGAATCAGTTAGGAAGGACTATCAAGACTCTACGATTGGATCATGGAGGTGAGTATCTTGACCAAGAGTTTGAAGACTTTATGGTTAAGTATGGTGTCACGGAGAGGAGAAATAGAATGGTGTCACAGCTCCTAGCACACCTAAGTAGAATGGTGTCACAGAGAGGAGAAATAGAACCTTAATGGAAATGGTGAGATCTATGATTAGTTTCGCATCTTTACCAAATTATTTTTAGGGGATATTTGTTGCAAACAGTGACATACATTTTTAATGTAGTGCCATTCAAATCTGTTCCTAAGACTCCCATAGAGTTGTTAAATGGTCGTAAAGTTAGTTTACGACATTCTCGCATATGGGGGTGTCCTAAACATGTACTGTAGAAAAGAACTAGAAAGCTAGATCCCAAGTTTGTGGTCTGCTTGTTTGTAGGATACTCTAAGGAGACCAGAGGTAGATACTTCTATAGTCCTAAAGATAACAAAGTATTTGTATTGACAAATGCAACGTTTCTTAAGGATAACTATATTAGTGACCATAAACCTCGTTCTAAAATTGTATTGAATGAGTTGGAGCCTGGTGAAACCAATACTTAGGCAACAAGAGTTGTTGATCCATTAACATCTGAGAGTCAGATGATTCCTCGTCAGAATACACTACCACTTAGACGTAATGAAAGGGTTGTGGGAAGCCCTGAACGCTATTTGTAATTGAGGGACAAAATGTTGTCTCTGCTGATAGTATGGATGATCCATTGACATTTAAGAATGCAATGGACGATCCTGATAAAAAGGAATGGCTTAAAGCCATGAATCTCGAGATAGAGTCCATGTACTCTAACTCAGTCTGGGAACTTGTAGACTTACTAGATGGGGTAAATCTCATAGGGTGTAAGTGGATCTACAAGAGAAAGAGAGGAGTAGACGGAAAGGTAGAGACCTTCAAGGCAAGGCTAGTGGCCAAGGGTTATACCCGAAATAGGGGGTCGATTATGAAGAGACCTTCTCGCCAGTAGCAATGTTTAAGTCTATTAGGATTCCCTTATCCATTACTGCCTATTTCGATTATGAAATTTGGCAGATGGACGTCAAGACTGCTTTCTTGAATGGCAATCTTGATGAGAGCAACTATATGATGCAACTAGAGGGATTCATGTCTCCAGATCAAGAGCAAAAGGTTTGCAAGCTGCAAAGGTCCATCTATGGACTTAAGCTAGCATCTAGATCTTGGAACATAAGGTTTGATGATATGATCAAAACCTATGGCTTCGAGCAAAACGTCGATGAGCCTTGTGTCTATAAGCTCATCATTGACAAGAAAGTAGTTTACTTAGTCCTAGACGTAGATGAAATCCTACTCATTGGGAATGATATGGGAGTGTTGTCTGATGTAAAAGGCTGGCTGGCTGGCCAATTGCAAATGAATGATTTGGGATAGGCGAGTTATGTTCTAGGGATCCAACTTATAAGGGATCGTAAGAACAAACTCATAGCACTGTCTCGGGCATCGTATGTCGATAAGATTCTTATGTGTTTTTCGATGCAGAACTCTAAGAAAGGTAATTTACCTTTCAAGCATGGAGTTCACTTTTCTAAGGAACAGTGTCCTAAGACGCCTCAAAAAGTTGAGGATATGAGACATGTACCCTATACATCGGTAATAGGTAGTCTCATGTATGTTATCTTATGCATGAGACCGGACATCTGCTATGCTGTGGGAGTTGTCAGCAGGTACCAATCCAACCCAGGATTGGATTATTGGGTTATTGTCAAGACTATTCTCAAGTATCTTCGGCGAACGAGAAACTATATGCTAGTGTATTCCGGACAGGATTTGATCCCATTAGGATATACAGATTCTGATTTTCAGTCAAACAGGGATTCTAAGAAATCCACTTCTGGATCAATATTCACCCTAGGTGGTTGAGCCATTGTGTGGAGAAGTATAAAGCAATCTTGCATTGCTGACTCCACCATGGAAGCCGAATATGTAGCCGCTTGTGAAGCTGCTAAAAAGGCTGTTTGGCTCCGCAAGTTCTTGAGTGATCTGAAGTTATTCCAGATCTGGATAAGCCCATTACACTTTATTGTGATAATAGTGGTGTTGTGGCTAATTCCAAAGAACCAAGAAACCACAACAGAGGGAAGCATATATAGAGAAAGTATTATCTTAATAGAGAGATAGTGCATAGAGGAGATGTGATCGTCAGCAAGATAGCCTCACAGGACAATCATGTTGATCCATTTACAAAGACCTTACCAGCTAAAGTGTTTACTGGTCACCCAGAAGGTCTAGGGTTATTAGATATGTCTCTCAGGCTTTAGTGCAAGTAGTAGATTGTTGGGGTTTATGCCCTAAAGCTTGTAATTTGTAAATGGAATGTTAACATAAATAAGAGAATAGTTTAATTCATTCTTCTTATGTCTTAAATTGTGTATAACCTTTGCTTTTAACATCCAAGATTGCCGGATGTAATTTCAAACTAAGTATATGATTGTCATATACAAATGGATTCATTTTGAAACGAGCAATCTAAAGAGTCCGTAGATAGCAAATAAAGCTGGGTACTTTATTTATGGTTAATCTACAGCTGCGGTCCACTTCGTAGTGTACGGTGATCCTATCCTAGGATCATTCATATGGTGATATGAGAATGGAGGCACCTTTTATGATGCTATCATATAGGACTTGGCCACGATCTATATGAATCTCTCAATAAGATTTGTTACATGATGAGATTCATATATATCAACTAATGATGGCTATATGTGGGTGATCTTAATCCCGAGTGTCTTATCGACTCCTTCAGGTTAGATCGTGGTCTTTGATATACCATGGGTGAGCTAGGAGTTTATTTCCCGATCAATTTGCTCTGTATGTTACGATCGCGGTTTGGCTTGTGACTGGGAAGGTTTGTACACAATAGTGGAATCCACTCCTTCTTTTGAGAAGTAGATGGTGGTTCCCTTAAGGGTTAATTCGGGGCTTGAACAATATGAGCGCTCTCCTAGTTCCGTGTGGAGTGTATGCTTTTTTGTTCAATGTAGAATGAATGGTACTTAATGGAAAGATATAATTAGAGGGGTATAACGGACATTATGACCCAACTCTAATTATGAACTACTTGTGGAGGATTATACCATATGTAATAGCTATATCAATGGACATCAAAAGTTATTGGTTTGTATAAAAACATCTACAGTTAAGAAAGTGCAGCTTCAGGTTTTTAGTGGCATAACACCGGAGTTAATAATCATGAAATATTAATTAAAGAGTTTAATTAATTATTTCTATGGATTATTGGAGCTCAAAATATTGTGGGTCCATTAGGTCCCCTTGCTAACCCGATCGTTCTAGGTAACAAGGGTCTCAGTTAATTAATTGGATTGTCCAATTAATTGTGTTACAAAAGTGACACATGTTTATTTGGGAATTAATTGAATAATGAGATTATTTAATTAATGAATAATGGTGATTGAATAAATTAAATAATAAGATTAATTAATTATGTTATTAATCACTAACTGGAGGGTGTTAATTGATTCTTGATTTTTAATAAAATAAGATAATATGATTCTTTTATTTTATTAAATTAAATATTTAATTTTGAATTTAATGAGTTTGAGTTCAAATCAAAAACATAATTAATATCTTTAAAGATATCAGATATCTTAAAAGATTTAATTAATTAGTTATATAAATATATATATATATATATATATGTTTTTGGAAATTATAACGCAACATTAAAAACATACGATCAAAAGAGTTTTGAGCGTTTAAAGAAAAGAAAAAAAAAACCTTGAAGTGTTCTAGGGTTCGGCCAAAAAGTAAAATAAATTGTTTTTTTTTCTTCTTCTCTCTATATTCTCCTGTTGTTCCTGAGTATCGAGACGCGCCCACACGCCGTTACCGATTCCGGGAGATTGTCGGGAAGATCAAGTGGTTAATTGTTCACAAGGTACAATTCACGACACTGTTCATGTGGTTTTGTTCGCGCGGTACTGTTCATGCGGTACTGGTGCGGGCAGCCTATGTGCACGAATGACGGCTATATGCGGAAGCGTTATGGGCTGAAAATTTACGACGTTAGGGTTTCAGAATAAGTGTTAGAGTAACACTTGGGCTATAGGTTTGATTCATGAGATGGATCACTTTTAAAAAAAATTATCAAGTTGGACTTGGTTAAAAGCCCAAAATAAAAAGAACTCAAAGACTTGAAGAATATAGGAATTACTTGAAGACCAAGGAATGTCTTGGATAACTTTTGTAATTGGATTTTTTTTTAAAGTTAAATAACCCATTGTACTTGGTCAACTCACGTATGCTTTTGTTATGAGATAATTAAAGCATTGACATGCATATGCATATCATTTAGATTAGGTGTGCCTACACACACATATATATATATATATATGTTGATATGCCATACATGCATTATAGCCTTCTATGTTATGTGTTTAATTTTAATTTGATTAAAATGGGTAATTCACATAATTGGCTATAAGTTAATGGGATTAGTTTTTAGGAGTAAAAACATGGTAGTTCTCATTAATTACTAATCTATTATTATGTTTAATTATGTAGATTAGTAGGGTCCATTTTAAATATTAGGTTTAATTCGATTAAGTCGTAATTATAATTGGACCTAATAATGTGGTTAGTTTTAATTGTTAAAACTTGGTAAATACACATTAATAATTCTAGTATTAGTAAATTGTTTACACATATTAGAATTTTTACTAATAGAATGGATTTTAAGAGTTAAAAATCGTAATAATTTATTAGTTAATTAGAATTAGATTCTAATAAAGAAAGGTTAATGCGCTAGACGACTAGATTGAAGTAAGCCTTTTAATCTTGTAAAAATCTAGGTGCATTAACAACTATAGAAAACCCTAGTTTTAAAATAGTGAGTGTGAGAGGGATTTATGACATTATATCCCGCTGTCTCCATCATTAGTTCAACATTGAGAGATCTGAGTTGGGCCTCGTGAAGGCTTTGCTTTCGTCCTCCCTAAGGAGGGTTTCCACAAAGATCAATATCAAGGTTGACTTCCTAACTGATAAGATTTATGAGGGTATTTCGGGACTGACCGACCCTAGGCGACAATTCTGGAGTTAAGCTCATGAGATCTGAAATGTTGGGTTACACTCACATGCAAGAATTTGACCGACCCTAAGGTGGCACTTGCTTGTGGTATGTTAGATTATCGTGGCGTAGTAATTCTTTTTGGGTTGTTCTTGTTCATTAAACTTGTTCATGCATCACGTTTAATTTTATACCAAACCATTTGCGCTTGTTATGAATGTATGACTGAATGAATTTATTATTTTATGTTTATCTCAGCCATGTCATCTACACCCTTACAAATACTTGCAAATGATAAATTAACTGGTGCTAACTACACTAAATGGAAAGACAACATCAATGCAATTTTGGTTACTAAGGACCTAAAGTTTGTGCTTACGAAGGAATGTCTTCTAGCGCCTACTGTGTGAGGCATATCAAAAATGGGTCTCATCAGATGAGAAAGCCCGAACATGTCTGTTAGCTAGTATGACAGACATGCTAGTCACAAAGCACGATGCAATGACTTCCGCATTCAAAATAACAGAGTCATTGCAGGCTATGTTTGGGCAGCCCTCTAAGCAAAAGCGGCACGAAGTGTTTGGATTATGCTCAATAGCAAGAGTGCAATGATGTATTTGACAATCTTTTTCATATTAATAAAGTGATTTCTAGTTTAACAAATCTTATGACATTTATAGTTTAATAATTATAATTTTCAGAAGTAAATAATCATAAGGTCAAAATACTATGAGAGATGAAGAATTGTTCGTACATCTGGATATGTATAAGGTAGACACAATTCTTTAGTTAGTCTTGAACAATGTTCACAACTTAAGATAAAGGTTGGGCACCTTTACCTTGTTAAAGTTGTAGATTCTTTTGGTAGCATTTGAGTGGGATCAAATGTGTTATGATGAGTCTAAAATCATCAAAGTGTAGTGTCTTTGGGCAAAAGAATCTAGTGCACTAGGTGCATTGAATAGGATCACCGTGAAATACTTTATCCAGAACCGTCAATGGATAAAAGTTTTCACTTGAGGACAATCAGAGAGTCTATCTCAATCCTGAGATAAATGATGGATTTATGGTGTTAACGGAAATTTTGCTCAAGGTGAGAAATCTCAGTTAACACCCTCAAGACCACTACCACGTAGGTGGTGGCCAAGATTGATCGTATATGTCAACAATGCGTTTCGAAATGATCAAGAATAATGAAAGAACAATGATACAGTTTAACATCCAAAAGAGAATAATATTTTCTTTATTGAACGTGTATGATATACAAATTTCTCTCTAGGGTATAGTTGAATGTTTGTCGTATGCCTGTCGAATAGTAGTCTCCTTTTTTCATTTTCTTTCTTTTCTATTTATACATAGTTTATAGGTCAAATAGACTGATTCTCCCCTTGATTTTCTCAGTCACTCCCCTCCTTATCGGGCGGGATTTCTCGTTTTAATGTCATTGACTTTGCCGAATTGAGAGTATCGTGGTGAAGATCAGCTTATTTTCTTTTTGGATTCTATTACTTGTTCTGCATATAGGTAACGTTTCCAGATATGATTCAGTGTATCCCTCGTATCCTTTCAGCATGATCCTTTGTAGAGGTCGTTGAATATGGCATGGTGTGGTGCACCAACCAGTAGGGTTGATTAGTGTTCTGACCTTGATATCTGAGAAGTTTCATCCAGCTTGGAGCCAGATCTGGCTTCCCTTGACCCATTCGAAGCTAGGTGTGGCTTTCCCTGACCTTTCGAAGCTAGGTGTGGCCTTCTTTCATCCAGCTTGCAGCCAGGTCTGGCTCCCCTTGACCCTTTCGAAGCTAGGTGTGGCTTCCCCTGATCTTTCGAAGCTAGGTGCGGCCTTCTAGGGACATTCTTCTGTGTTAATCGAGGTACATGCGAGTCTCTGGAGCGTTTGCGAGGTGACCTCGACTTCTGGGAGCTTCTAGCTTTGGTGATGCGGGCTAGATCTGATCATTCCGGGCTCTATCCCGAATGTTTTCCGGAGCCCGTCCTTGTTCCTGGGGTGGTATCGTAGTTCGGCTCTGGATAGAGAGGTCTCCTGGTGGAAACTCTCGGGTATGGAACCAGGTCTGGGAGGTGAAAAATTTTCCTTTGGTCCTTAGCCAATTTTGGCTATTAACATATGGTTACAAGTGTTATCATTTGAGCTATCAATGAGTACGATTATATAGCATAGTCTATCCTCGATAGTTTGGTGGTATTCATTTGTTAATCGATAGAGGACTTCATTTATAGATATGGACATCGTGGCTCTATTTATTAAATGTGAATAGAATATCATCATATGGATATTTTGAGGTATTGGATATTAAATCTTAACGTTAAGTTTTCAACAGTGTCTATTGAAACATGGCTTCTGGACAAGTCAAAATATCCAAATTCAAAATGTTGTCATATGAGTAAATATGGTAACTAGTAGAGCTATAGGCGGTCTATGAGCTCTTTGCGATTACTGATATTACTTCATGAGGATACACTATCTCCAATAAGATTGTCTAGGGTACGAATGAGAAATATTATCTTATTCTATCTTTATTTAAGAGTTCAATTTTAGCTCTTTAGTGGAATGAGCAAAAATTAATAGATTGGACCTAAGTGAATCATTTGTTGATTGTGATTAGGTTATGTCTATTGAAGCTTAAATTAGATAGCCCGCCAAGATCCCCAAGGTGCACGAACTTGCATGGATCACTTGATATATTCTACCGGACCAATTTATGGGTCTATCTAGAATTGTTTTTGGATTTCGGAATCCAAAAGTTTTGAAGAGGTGTGGTCATGTGTGATCAAGACATGCGGTAACTCTTCAAAAAGGCCTGGAATGGGTGGCCAAGGATGTAGAAAACCTAGGGTGGCCTTAATGGGGTGCGTTTAGCATTCCATTAGTACATTAAGAATTTAATTTGTACATTTTAATTAAATGGGCTGCTAGATTATATTAATGTATTAAATTTAAGGCATGTGGACTTGTTTCTTTTATAGCAAGAATAGATCCAGTTCACATGTGGACTTTTTATTAAACTGCAATGGATTTTTTTAATCAACAAGGGTGCAATCTTTTATTCATATAGTGGATTTCGGTGATTGTGTGCGGCTAGAAGGATAGCCAGTGGTTTTTCCCTTGTTCAAGGGTTTCCACGTAAAAATCAAGTGTTCTTTATATTTCTGCACTTTATACTTGATTTTATTGTTTGATTGTTTGGGTTAATTGTGTTTAATATTGACTAATCGAAAAGTTGGTAATAATCGATTAACAACCTATTCCCCCCCCCCCCCCCCCCCCCCCCCCCCCTAGGTTGTTTAGACAAACGCTTTAGAGTAGTATTTTTAGAAATCATGCTAATGTAACATGACAACACAATGACAATGTAACCCAAAAGCTTCATCCCCACCAAAAAACACGAGAAACAAAAGAACATTCAATAATAATCATCTAGCTCAAACACCTCTATTTCAAACAAATGTCACATATCTAATAAAATGGTCAAAGTTTTCCATCCATCATGTGAAAAGATCTTCAAAGTTATCTATCATGTAAAAGATGTTCCAAGTTTCCTATTTATCATGCAAAAGGATGTTCAAAGTTGGAAGATTAATTCCTTTGATTTTCTAGATTGTTGAATTTGACATAATCAACTAATTCATACAAGATTATGCTAATATAAAACAAACAACTATATTTAACCATCAAGTCTCACAACAATATATCAATAAACAAGAAATTACATGCACATCCCAAATGCACAATCTTCACAATCGCCATAGTGGTCGTATTATATAATGCTAGCTAACATGTAATTCCACATTCTCAATACATCTGATTTCATTTCCTTAATTTCTCTTTTTATATATCTTTAGTAATCTCTAGTATTGTGACTTATTTATGTGAGACATTGGCATTGAATGAGTAGGCCAATTGTTAATGCATTAAAACTTTTATCCTCTCAACTCATATGTGCAAGTGGCTTGTTGCTATGATCTACTTAGATTATCCAACATGAGCATCATATTAATCATTGCACATGCCTCATATATTCCTTTCGTCATTAACTAATTAATCTCTCAAATTAACTTGCACAAAACAGACTCACACCTTTGTCCTACTATTCTGGTACCCATGTGTTGCGCACGCGCACACACACACACACATATATATATATATATATATATATATATATATATATATGTCCAATCTAATTGTCTTCATCTCTTTCTGTAGAGCACTTGTGCACACCCACTACCACTAGCTCATATTCTACTCTTATACATACTCTTCTTTTCTCTTAGTTCACTACAATGTGTAGGGAAAAATTGCTTAAAACCGCAGCGGAAGGCGAAAAAATAATTTTCGTATAGTTTAAAATTTTTCTAAAGATTTGAACCTTAACCCTTTAATTAATTAAACTCAAATATACTGTTAAAGTTAAATACCTCTTGTCACGTGATCCGATTGACTTACGTCGATGGTAATCCGTAAGATCTTCAATGTGAATCACCTAGGAGTGTGGTCACCCTTTTTCTTTGAATTGCTTACCTTAGAATGGATGTATGGAATTTCTGATCTTAATCTTCAATAGTAAAACACCAAGAGCCTAAAAAAATAGTTCCGGTCACTTTTGAATTCACAATCAATATGATTGAAACTCGAGTAACCCTAAATCGAAAGTGTGCACAAAACCTTTTGATGTTAAAGGCTTATAAGTGCACTATCGAATGAGAACTTATTTTCTTTTTCTCTCTTGGCCGAAAATCTATGTGTATAGAGTAGTGAAAATACACGAAGTGTGTCTAATACAACCTAGAGGGGGGGAGGGGTGAATAGGTTTTAGTTGATTTATTACCAACTTTTCGACTTAATCAATTTTAATAATCCTACCCCATATTAGCAATCAATCAATCCAATATAAATATGCGGAAAACAATAAAAACACAAGGATTGATTTACGTGAGAAACCCTCCAACTGGGCAAAAACTCACGGGCTATCCTTCTAGCCACATACGGTCCTCAAATCCACTATTTGAACGAAAGTTTACAACCTAGGTTGACCTTAAGTCACACCTACTTGGTCACTAACCCTTTCACTCTACCCAACGAGCCTTTAATAGTGATTCTAGACCACAAGCTTGTGCATTAACCCACTTAGTCACAAAGCTTAACAATCAATGAAGAGGTTAAACAACCTATGTGAATATGTAAAAGATATTCAAACATGCAATTAATGCTAGGCAACACTAAATGCTTATCTAAGGATTTAAAGATGTCAATAAATGCAAATCCTAGATATCAATATCTAAATGCAAATGCATGAAGATTTAGCTAGAGGGGTAAAATCGTCCTAAATGCTAGCTATTAATGAACAAGGCTCTCAACCAACAAACATCAACTCAAACATGTTATAAATGCCAATAAACATAAAGATATGCAATAAAATCATATAAAAGAGCTAACCCTAGGCAAACAAGAACATAAATAAATACAAAGAGATTTAGGGCATGTTCAAGTTACCTAGTCAATGAAAGCAAGAAGAATCCATGATGAGATGATACTTGAAGAGGTTAGATGCACATGGATTTGTGTTTGGTTGAGTAAAGACGAGTTCTTGGGAGTTTCTCTCTCTAAGGGAAGCTTGGCCTCTCAAAAATGGCTTCTTGAACTCATAAAAACGAGCAAGGAAGAAGAGAAAGTATATATAAGGGAGACCTAGTCAAAACAGCGTCGTTTTGAACTTAGGGCACAAAATCCCGTCAATACCGCTAGATGGACCGCATCGCAGGCACGTGTCCAGACCGCGGTACACACAGTAGTGCATCGTCTGGACAACAACGCGGTGCAGGGCGCTGTGCATGCAGGTGCACAGGCCGCGGTATGGGCAACAGAGGCCTACTGGACAACACTGCGACTTGGGTCGCTATGCGTGCAAGTGTACAGGAAGCAGTACATGAAGCATTACCCTACTGACGTATACCACTTTGTATGCCGCGGTGCAAGCATGTCTTGCCAAGCGGTCTAGGCCGCGGTAAGAGAAGAAATTGTCTTTTCTGGGCAAACTCAACACACTAAGTGATGTGCAAAATGTGCAAGTGTGGAGTGTGAAAAGAGGCATACAATACATTATTCAATAACATGAAGATAAGAACATAATGCATGCAAGTGAGTGTGTGCAACTAGATCTCTTCAAAGAAAGTTAAACTAGTGAGATACCTTTGAAGTGCTCTTAAGAGAGATGATGTCCTTGAAGCTTGATCACACCCAATGAGGCCTAATTACCCTTACAAAGAATAATCCCCAATGTGGTTTGTCAACGAAATAAGCCAATCAAAATATGAGGAACTTACAAGTAGGATTTTTTATTTTCAAAACAAACAAAAATCTCTCTCTATTTTGCTTCTTAGTGGCCGAAAATTCATAACCTTATATTTATAGGTTGGCCGAATTTTCTCCTTCACCAAGTAGGGTTGGCCGAATTCATTGAATAGGAAATCTATGGTTGGTTAATTTCCTTACTTGAAAAGGAATTATCCTTTTCCCTAATTCCTATCAATTCAAGAATCCTAACCCTTGTAGGACTAGTGATGGCCGAATTCTTTGTATAATAAGGAGTGTATGTGGACTTAATCCTTACCACATTAAGACTCCTATCACTTAAAAGAATTCCAACCCTAATCCAACACATAGTATTTAATTTACTGATCAGGAAAAGATTTTGATTTAAACTATTAATTAATTAAATAATTAATTAATTCCCATTTAATCAAAACAATAAAATAAAATAATATCTTGGGCTATTTTATTTAGCCTTGCCGCCCACACCTTGTTTATATGGGCCCAATATTATTTTTCTTATTTTATTTAATCCATTAGACTTTAAACGTTATTCAAGACTAACTAAAAAATTGTGTCTACCTCATACGTATCCGGATGTACAAACAATTCTTCATATCTCATAGTCTTTTGACCTTATGATTATTTACATTGACAATTAAAATTATAAATGCTATAAGATTTTGCAGAATCAGAAATCACTTTATTTATGTGAAAAGATTGTCAATTACAATATTACACTCTTGCTATTGAGCATAATCCTAACACAATGTTGCATATGGATATTTTGGGGGATCGACATGTGAGACATTGTTATGAGAAGATAACATGTAATTCTCAATGCATCTGATTTCATTTCCTAATTTCTCTTTTATATATCTTGAGTAATCTATATTCTCTAGTACTATGACTTGTGTGAGACATTGGCATTGAATGAGGACAACTGTTAATTAGTTAAATTAATCTCTTGCAACATGTGAAACTTGTACTGCTATATATACTATTAAGAGACAAGTAATCTTGAACAAATCCCAAGTTCTGGAAATCACAAGAATGTTTTCACATATTGTACTTCAAAATCATTTCTTATAGTTTTCCCCAAATTGATCTTCTAATTAGTTCCCCAGTTTTGACTATGCAGTTATATTTTCATAACTAGAAGCAATGTATTTAGAAACTATTTAAAACCATTTTTAAATGCATCTCATCTAAAGGACTCTTGAACCAACTAGTGGAAATACATAATTATATACTAGTTGGATCATGCAACAATTCTAGCTCAAAATTTGGAGTAAACATCCCACTAAACTCATCAATTACATATAAATGTAGCTAAATATGTTTAATCAAAGATTACACTTTTGTTTTGTAGAATAAGAAATAGAAAACTCATATAAATTAAGAAGATAACAAACAATACAATATAAAAGTCAGAGAAATTTTAAAAAACTGTCTAATTTCATAAACAGAAACAAAAAATTACACATTGAATAAGAAACAAACAATCAAACAGAGAGACCTATCAAAATGTAATGATAAAAATACCTCAAAATGGGAAAAAACAAATCGTGGGAGAAGAAGTGTCGCAAATCTCTAGCGATAGAAAAAGTAACTGGCCTCACATGATTTCCTCGGTGTCTGGGTTCTAGGTCTTCGAAAGTTGCATGATTTTCCCGGTGTCTTCTCCTACAGGTTCGAGATTCTACGAGGATTTGGATTTCGCTTGTGTCTTTGGTGGGTTTTAGGGTTTATGTTTATGTTTGACTGCTCTTGGCGTTTCTTCTTCAGATTCTTCTTCTTCTTTAGATTCTTCTTAGGGATTCAGATTCTTCTTCGACTATATTTTGTTGTGTTGGGGTTTTCGGATTTAGACTTGCCTCTTTGGTAGGAAATAGAAAGATGAGTGTAAGGACTTTGTATGATTGGCTTATTTCATGACAAACCACACCATATTGGGGATGATTTTGTAATGGGTAGCTTATGTCGCATCTCCATAACTTCAAGAGCAAAAGGTATATTCACTTGAATTTGTCACTTGAAGAGTTTATGTGCACACACATACACACTTCATGCATGCTTTGTTCATCTTGCATTTATGTTCTTTATTGTTTATATGTGTGCATCCTATACACACTTCACACTTGCACCTCATTATTAGTCTTAAGTGTGGTTTTATATGGTGTAATTCATTTCCCGATGTTTGATCGAAAACGTCCGCTCATGCATGATGTTATGCTTGTCTTAGCACAATGGTTGACCATTCAAGAAGGTCTCATTATTCTCTTAGTTAAGTGTTAGTTTTGGTTTGGTTGTTTGGAGTAAAGTGTTTAGTTTCAAAAGAGTGGATTTCAATGATTTAAATAATTTTCAAAACTGACCTTTGTATGGTCTTGTGACCATAACGTTTTATACAAAGCTTCAAATGAGTTTTGAAAATTTCTGTACAAACTAGACACTCATACCTTACCAACGGTATACTATTCACAATATTTCATGACCGTTTGGATTGGTTTTGAAATCTCCAAAGTGACCACCAAAACAGGGCAACTCTTTTGTTGTCCGTCTCTGACATTTGGTCACTCAAATGACCATATCTCTTTCTACAGACATCTAAATGTCATTCTGTAAAAAGAGGTATAAATTAGACATCCATACCTTTCCAATGGTATAGTATATGAAAGGTTTTGATATCGTTTGGTCATAGTTTGGGGCACTCAAATGTCGAGCTGTTGTGTTGTCGAGGCAATGCACCCTTGTTGCGCTACTCCTCAAGTGCATGTCCTCTAGTGATGCTACACTTGTAAAGCTATTGTGTTACGCTGTTCGACCGGTGCTATTGGTCCAGTACCCTTGCGCTTGTAAAGAGCTTGTGATGCGCTACTCGTCAAGCACAATGTTCTGCCTCTGTTTCATAATTTGGCCATATCTCACTCATTTGGAGTTCGATTTGGCTCATATTTGAAGGGAAATTCACCAAATTTATAGGGCTAACATCTAAGAACTATAAATACATCTCTTTCTCATCATTTGTATTCGAGGAACTCAAACCATAAAACCCTAGAGAGAGATTAAGAGTTCCCTAGAGAGAGAAAGCTTCAAGAAAGCTTCTTTAACTCTCCAAAACCCAAAACCCATGTGCATCTAACATCATCAATCATCATTTGAGCATGGGTCTTCTTGGTTTCATGACTAAGTAAATTAGAGCTTTATTGAATATCATTTATCGTTCTTCTTACTCTAGATTAGGTATTTATTGCTTGATTAAATACATTGACTCTCTTTATTGCATATATTTATGAGTCTTAATTGCATGATTGGGTTTGTTTGTGATAGCTTGCATTATTAGGTCATATATGCATAAATAGCTAATCGGAAAATGTTCTTGTATGTTTAGATGATTAGGTTGTCCTTGTGCAACTAGTCAAACTATGAATGTTTATGTGAATATATTTGATAATTAGGTGGCTAGAATCTCTTTGCATCTAATTGAGTCCTTCATGTATGGGCATGTAGGCATTGTTGATGTCTAGAATGTTGAATCACATTATAACATCTAGTTAGATATTTTGTGTGTGGTCTTACACATTGTTGCATATTGAATATTCTTATTCACTTAGACCTTTAATTCTCTTCAACGAGTCAAAGTCTTGTGGCTTCTAGGTGAAGTTGCACAAGCAAGTGAAGTCTTGCAACCAAAGGTTGGTTGGCAAACATTGGCTGCCAAGTTCCACTATAAAAGGCCCGCAGGGTAGACTATGAGGTGCTCACGCCAAGAGTAGTGGATCAGGGGATATCACTAGGGACTGAACCAAGAGTGGTAAGTGGTAGTGTCCATAGCCTGAGGTTGTCTAGAGTGAGGATCCGTGTATCACTTGTGGGTGTAACCTTTTATTCATATAGTGGATTTCTATAGCTCAAGTGGCTAGTCCCGTTTAGAGGGTTTCCACGTAAAAATCAAGTGTTCTTTAATTTCCGCACTTTACTTGATTTTTATTGTTTGATTGTTTGGGTTAATTGTGATTAATATTGACTAATCGAAAAAGTTGGTAATAATCGATTAACAACCCATTCACCCCCTCCCCCCTTCTAGGTTGTTTAGACACACGCTTAAGTGTATTTTCAATTGGTATCAGAGCAGGTTCCTAGACATACTTAAGAGATCCTTGCCATTTTTGTATGTCTCACATTTGTGTGCATTTTGTTCATTGCATTCATTTGCATTCATTTCACCAAACACCATGTGTGAGAGTGAAACACTTAGAGCGGGTATTGCTTTGATGACCTCCAAAGTTGAGAGGGAGGAAAGTGACTATAGTGATGAGATGACTCTTATGGTAGAGAGAGTTAGGAGTTTTATGAAATCTCACTAGAAGGGAATGAACTCTAAAGTGAAGGAGGTAAACAAGAAGACCTTGTTCAAGAAGGGTGAAGAAAACTCTTCCAAAAGTGAAGAGCATGTGCTAACTTCATAGCTTTAAGGGCTTCTTATGTGGAAGGTGAAGAAGGTAACAAGGCCTTGAATATTGACCTTAAAGAAGAGGAAGGTGTTGGTGTGGCAACAAATAACCAAGGCAAAGGCCTTGACGAGAAAGTTGTCATAATTAATCAGAAGCAAAGTGATGTGATCTTTTTCAAGGTCTTAAAGAAAAACGAAGAGCTCTCCAAGGAGAATGAGATTTTAAGAAAGTGGAAGATTTCCTAAGAAAAAATAAGATCCGTACTCTTGAAGAAAGCAAGCAAAATTGCCAAGACCAAATTCATGAGTATAGAGAGATAGTGTATGAGCAAATGGAAGAAATCTCCTTGCTTACCTATAAAGTGAAGACCATGGAGAACGAGACTTCCATTGATGACTCCTTAAAGTCGGACATGATAGATGTGTCTAAATGTAAGAAGGAGATTGAAGATTGCCACTTGTTAACGGAAATTTTGCTCGGGATGAGAAATCTCAGTTAACGCCCTCAAGACCACTACCACGTAGGTGGTGGCCAAAATTAATTGTATATGTAACAGTGATTTATAAAGTGACAAGTAAGCAAGAATGTTTTTATTGAATATGCATGGTATACAAATACAAAGGTTCTTCTCTCTTTTCTCTCAACTCTCTCTAGGGAATAGTCGATTGTTAGTCGTATGCCTGTCGAATAGTAGTCTCCTCTTTTTCATTTCTTTTCTTTTCTATTTATACATAGTTTATAGGTCAACAAATTGATTCTCCCTTGATTTTCTCAGTCTCCTCCTTATCGGGCGGGATTTCTTACTATAATGTCATTGACTTTTGAATTGACGTCCGAATTGAGAGTATTGTGGTGGAGATCCATTTGTTTCCTTTTTGGATTTTATTACTTGTTCTGCATGTAGGTAACGTTTCCAGATATGATTCAATGCATTCCTCGTATCCTTTCAGTATGATCCTTTATGGATGTCGTTGGATATGACGATATGGTGTGGTACATCAACCAGGGAGGTTGATTAGTATTTCGACCTTTATATCTGAGAAGTTTCATCCAGCTTTGAGCCAAATCTGGCTTCCCTTGACCTTTTCGAAGCTAGGTGTGGCCTCGACTGACTTTTTGAAGCTAGGTGTGGCTTCGACTGACCTCGCGGCCTTTTAGGGACATTCTTCTGTGTCAATCGAGGTATAGACGAGTCTCTGGAGCACTTGCGAGATGACCTCGACTTCAGGGAGCTTCTAGTTTTGGTGATGCGGGCTAGATCTGATCGTTCCGGGCTTTATCCCGGACGTGTCCGGAGCCCGTCCTTGTTCCTGGGGTGGTATCGCAGTTCGGATCTAGACATAGAGGTCTCTTGGTGGAAGCTCTTGGGTCCGGGCTCTATCCCGGATGTTTCCGGAGCCCGCCCTCATTT
Organism: Dipteronia sinensis; assembly: GCA_033220585.1. Lineage (NCBI taxonomy): Eukaryota > Viridiplantae > Streptophyta > Magnoliopsida > Sapindales > Sapindaceae > Dipteronia > Dipteronia sinensis. Next base: position 19,937,724 of record CM065643.1, on the reverse strand, counting down.
CTGGGGTGGTATAGTAGCTCGGCTCTAGATTGAGAGGTCTCCTGGTGAAACTCTCGGGCATGGAACCAGGTCTGGGAGGTGGAAAATTTCCCTTTGGTCCTTAGCCAATTTTGGCTATCAACAAAAGTCCCCTCTGACTTGAACACCAGACGTCGAGCTCGGGGTTGAGGTCAGATTTTCACTTTATTTGGGAAATCTTCCTATTTTTACCGTTACCGAAATATTGGGGAAATTTCTTCATTTGAATGACGTGTTGCGAACCGACTAATTTATCTTCGAATTAATCTGATTGCGTACATGATCGGGCCAAATATGTACTATATTTAGGCCCTCAGATCCTTACCTTATGTTCTGTTTTCGTGCGTTTTTGTGTCTCTTATGGGTTGTTTTGTGCTTATTTGAAGGAAATGATGCAGAGACAGGCTTGGAAGCACATTGTGATGATTCCAGCAGAAAAGGAGCACAAACAGGTCTACCCTTGTGATGATTCCAGCAGAAAAGGAGCACAAACAGCACAAACAGGTCATCGAACTGCACACTACCCATACTTACATGAAGAACAGAAGAGCAGAATTGCACCTGACATTAGAGTGCGGGTACTGTGCGGGTCATCCAACCGCGCTCTACCCGCACTGTTGCTCAAGACAGAAAGTAGATTTTGCACTTGAGAAGGAAGTGCGGTCACAGTGCGATGCCAAGTGCGGGCTAAGTGCGGGTCAAGTGCAGGGTAATTCAACCGCACTCCACCCGCACTAATGTCCTGATCCGAGAACTGAAGTTGCAGGAAACCCATACAGTGCGGGTACAGTGCGGGTAAACCACCCGCACTCCACCCGCACTCCGAGCGCGCCAGTCTGATTTTCAAAGCTTAAGTGACCTATTTTTGTATTTAGTATAAATATAAAAGTATAGAAACGTTTTAAGGAGCTTTTAACTCAGTTTTAGACAGATTAGGCATTCTTAGATCTAGTTTCTCTCTCTACCTCTCATACACACATTCTCTACTCAACTTCAAGGAAGTTAGGAGATTGGAGCCACTTCAAGGAAGGAGATGTTCTCCAAGGGTTATTTCTTTCTCCTATCTACTGATTTCCTAGTTGTAATGAGTAGCTAAATCCTCTCTAAGGGGTTGATGGAGTAGTTAGTTTAATATTGAGCTTGTACATAAACTTGATATTATATTGATATTCATGTCTATCTTCCATTGATCTATTCTTGTTGTGAGTGTTTATCATTGATTTCTTGTGTAGATACATGATCTTTGCAAGATGTCTTTATATTATGTATGAGTATTGCATCTAGATATACATCCTATTTAGTTGTTTAATGCTCTAAAGAATAGACGGAAAGTCATGAATTCCGACTCTTGAACCGCGGTTTTAATATAACCTCGATCATGTTTCCGGCACTATACATCCTAGGTCGGAATCCGTGAAAGAGTTAGAATTCATCACTATACATCCTAGGGTGACTATTTGTAATCGGTTGAGTCAATGTTAGGTAGACGAGCTTCATTTCTAGAATCCGGTAAACAATCAACTCTATACATCCTAGGTTGGTGGTTTACAAGGATTAATCCCTAATAGGTGGTCCGCACTATACATCCTAGGTTGGCCACCTTCTAGGGATAAATAACCAACTCTATACATCCTAGGTCGGTTACCTTGAAGAGCCGTGCTATTGATAAGTTTGTTAAATTGCCCAGTATTTGCTTTCGAATCCATTTGCTCCTTAGTTTCCATCATCTATATATCCTTCACTCCATATTCCCCATTTATTTTATTTACTTATTTAATTTGGTGTTATTTAGAATTGGTTCACAATCTACATTTTCACCAATTCATGTTTTGCTATTATATATATATATATATATATATATATATACATACCATTGCTTTAGCTTTAACTAATTTGGCTAACTCCGCTCCCTGTGGACGACACCCACTTGCCGCTATATTTATGTTTGTAAACTGATTTAGGCTGGTGTGGTTTCTTAAAATATTATTGACAGACTGATCTTTTAAAACGACATAAAGGAAAAAAGCGTCCTTGTCAAATGGTGCCGCTGCCGGGGAGCGGCATGTTAGTTTAATTAGTTTTGCTTAAGTAAGGTTTATAGTTACTTAGTTGTTTTTACATATATATTTATCCTTATGCTTCTGTGTTTGTATAGTTTTACGTTTGGGTAGTTTTTGTTTCTTGATATCTTAGGTCCATGGCTGCCCCCTGGAATAATTCAGGATCCGAGTACGAACTCCGAATTGACCCATATAACCAAGACTGGGGATGTGATCAAGATTTCCAGGAGGGCTACAATGTGGGTGAAGAGCTTTCAACCGAAGAGAGATTAGCAGTGTTGCTAACGGACTACTTACAAGAGAATGGAGAGACCACATTAGTAGAGCTGAGAACGAGAGAAATTGTGCAAGCGGCACAGATTCCAGAAGAAATTAATGCAAGCCAGCTGAATATGGGAACATTTGATGAATGGATAGGAGAGGTCATGCAGTCAGCCAATCAGGATACACAAGAGGTCCATATGCTACAACAGGCACATTTAGAGAGTTGGGAGACATACATGTGGAAGAATGATAGGCAATCAAACGAGATGGATGCATCTATTCACAGGATCGAGTTTCAGATAGGTCATTTGGCTGAATTATTACAGGAAAGAGAAAAAGGAAATTCCCAAGTCAACTGGAACAGGCTAGTGCAAGGACAGTCCTCAGAAGAGGAAAGGTTTTGGGAGAAAAGGGTAAAGATACCGTCACAGAAGAAGAAGACGAGGTGGTTGACACGGAAGTGAAAAATGAGAAAGAGTTAGAAAAGGAGAAAAATGTCCGGGTAGCAGACCCAGAACCAAGACCTCTGCTCCATAAGTCATCCAACCCCTATGTACCGCCTATACCGTTCCCAGGGAGGCTGAAAAACTCTAAGTTGGAGAAATCACATCAGGAAATCTATGATCTCCTTTCCAAGGTAACCGTCAACTTACCACTGTTAGATGCTATTGAGAAAATGCCGGCTTATGGTAAATTTTTCAAAGACTTGAGTAAAGATAAAGAGCGGTTCAGACCGAAACAACATGAGCGTCTAAATGAGAATGTCAGTACAGTAATTCAACGGTCATTGCCCCAGAAAATGAAGGACCCAGGGAGTTTTATAATTGACATTACGATTGGTGGGTCGAATCGCGAAAGAGCGATGTTGGACTCAGGAGCAAGCATTAATCTCATGCCATTCTCGGTCTACAAGAAGCTGGGTTTGAATGACCTCAGAAAAACCACTATGTCCCTTGTCTTAGCAGATGCTTCTGTAAGAAGCCCTAAGGGCATTGTCGAAGATGTGTTAATACAGATTGAAAAGTTAATCATACCTGCCGACTTTGTGGTGATTGACATGGATGAAGGAAGAGACGAAAGAGATGTGAAGTTACTTTTGGGGAGACCTTTCATGGCAACCGTTAGGGTAGTGATTGATATGCATTCAGGGAAGCTGACCATGAAGGTAGTAGACGAAACCGTAGAGTTCAACATTTTTGACTCTTTATCATACCCAGCGGGTTCCCATGACTGTAACACTGTGGATTTCTTAGAGGAGGAGTTGGATACCACTATTGAGGAGGAATTCGAAAGAGAAGGAAATGCAGACGACCTGGTACCATTAGAAGAACTTCCTCAAAGAGTTGAATTGAAAGCACTCCCGTCGAACTTGAAGTATGTGTTTCTCGACAAAGAAAGGTTGAACCCAGTGATCATTTCTGCAAATTTGGAGGCAAGTCAAGAAGAGGAACTACTTGGAGTGTTGAAAGAGTACAGATAGGCCATTGGTTGGTTCATAGATGACATTAAGGGGATAAGTCCTACCATGTGTATGCATAAGATTTTGCTAGAAGATAACGCCAAACCGACACGGGAGGCACAAAGGAGGCTAAATATGATCATGCAGGAGGTAGTAAAAAAGGAGATATTGAAGCTTCTTGATGCAGGTATTATCTACCCTATTTCAGATAGTAGATGGGTTAGTCCCATTCATGTCGTCCCAAAGAAATCCAGAGTTACAGTAGTGAAGAATGAGAGGAGTGAGTTAGTGGCACAAAGACTCCAGACAGGGTGGCGCGTTTGTGTAGACTACCGAAAGTTAAATGCGGTCACCAAGAAGGACCATTTTCCCTTACCTTTCATCGACCAAGTCCTAGAGCGGCTGGTAGGGCATCAGTTCTACTGTTTCCTAGATGGGTATTCCGGGTACAATCAGATAGTTATCGCTCCAGAAGACCAAGAGAAGACCACTTTTACCTGTCTCTATGGAACCTATGCCTTCCGAAGAATGCCTTTTGGCCTTTGCAATGCACCAGGTATGTTTCAAAGGTGTATGGTTTCGTTGTTTTCAGATATGGTGGGGGAGATTATTGAAGTCTTCATGGACGACTTCTCAGTATTCAGGGACTCGTTCAAGTTATGCCTTGATAACTTATCGTTGGTGCTTCAAAGATGCATGAAAAACAACTTGGTTTTGAATTGGGAGAAATGCCATTTCATGGTACAACAAGGGATTGTCTTGGGTCACATAATATCTGAAAAAGGAATTGAAGTAGACAAGGCAAAGATTGAAGTTATCAAGAGTTTACCACCTCCTCGAAATGTCAAAGACATCCGGTCGTTTCTTAGTCATGCAGGTTTCTACAGGAGATTCATCAAAGATTTTTCAAAGATCTCCAGACCACTATGCTTGTTGCTACAAAAGGACAAAGAGTTTGTGTTTAGTTCAGATTGTGCGGGGGCATTTGAAACGTTAAAAGAGGCTTTGACCTCATCTCCAGTAATTGCCCCACCAGTTTGGGATTTACCATTCGAAATAATGTGTGATGCTTCTGACTTCGCTGTAGGTGCAGTTTTGGGTCAAAGGGTTGGCAAAGACCTACATGTCATATATTACTCATCCCGGATTTTGAATGACGCACAGATGAACTATTCGACAACAGAGAAGGAATTATTAGCGGTCATTTTTGCTCTTGAGAAGTTCAGGCAGTACTTGGTAGGTGCCAAAGTGGTGGTATACTCAGACCATGCAGCTTTGCGATATCTGCTCTAAAAGAAAGATGCAAAACCTAGGCTGATTAGGTGGGTGTTGCTATTACAGGAGTTTGATTTAGAAATCCGGGACAAGAAGGGGTGCGAGAATGTGGTTGCAGATCATCTTAGCAGGATAGTACATGAGAGTCATATAGATGGGGATGAGATTCCGTTGAGAGAAAATTTCCCGGACGAACATCTGTGGGCAGTGCAGGATAAGGAACCATGGTATGCAGATCTAGCAAACTATCTGACACATGGGGTTTTCCCCCCTGAGCTAGATTGGCAGGGCAAGAAAAGGTTTGCTAGGAGATCAAGAGAGTACTTCTGGGACGAGCCTTACCTTTTCAAACACGGGGCAGATCAAGTGATTAGGAGGTGTGTGCCAGAAAATGAGCAGTATGATGTGTTGCGATTCTGCCATGATTTACAGTGTGGAGGCCATTTCAACGCAAGGAAGACAACACTAAAGGTGTTACAGTCAGGTTTCTTCTGGGTATCACTGTTTAAAAATGCTTATCAGTTTTGTGTGGCTTGTGATAGATGCCAGCGCACAGGGAACATTGGTAAAGGGAATGAGATGCCACAAACTGGAATTTTGGTGGTTGAAGTATTTGACACTTGGGGTCTTGATTTTATGGGACCGTTCCCACCTTCTTGTGGGAACAGCTATATTTTAGTGAGGGTCGACTATGTTTCCAAATGGGTTGAGGCAGTCGCCACAAAGACCAATGACAGTAATGTGGTAGTTAATTTGTAAAGGAACATATCCTGACCCGATTTGGGATCCCAAGGGTGATCATTAGCGATGGAGGGAGCCATTTCTGTAACAAAGTCCTAGGAAATCTATTGAAGAAGTATGGAGTGCGTCACAAGGTGGCCATACCATACCACCCTCAGACATCAGGACAGGTTGAAGTCAGTAACAGGCACATCAAGCAGATTCTGGAGAAGACAGTCTCCTCCACTAGGAAGAATTGGGCATTGAAACTATCTGACGCCTTATGAACGGCTTTCAGAACTCCTATTGGGATGAGCCCGTATAGGTTGGTTTTTGGTAAAGCTTGTCACCTTCCAGTAGAACTGGAACATAAAGCTTGGTGGGCAATCAAGAAGTTGAATTGGGAGTATGACAAAGCAGGTGAAGAAAGATGCAATCAGTTGAACGAGTTAGATGAGTTCCGATTGGAAGCCTATGAGAGTTTACGACTCTACAAGGAAAAAACAAAAGCTATTCATGACAAACGATTGGTACCGAAGGAGTTCCAACCGGGCATGCTGGTGTTACTTTATGAGTCTCGTTTGAGGTTGTTTCCTGGGAAGTTGAAATCAAGATGGTCAAGCCCACATCGCATTATTAATGTCTCTCCAAATGGAGCTGTAGACATTCAGAATTTGAGGAACGATGGGATATTCAAGGTTAATGGGCATAGGCTAAAATCGTATTTTGGACCGGAAACCTGCTGCAAGGGTGTTGGGTCCATGGAACTTGCTGACCCCTAGCACATCTATCATTTCTGAGCACCGGTGAGAGGCAGCCTGCTCAGGTCATCTTTAAAACTGTTCACCTTCAGAGTTTTATTTCATTTAGACTTATTTTTTTCTTTTCTTTTCGCATTTAATTTTCGTTGGTAGAGTTGTTGTGTGGTTTTAAGCTAGGTTGTGCATCTTTTGGGAAGCACACAACAACACGAATGGACATCGACCGATCTTCCTTCTAAAGGGAGTTTTCTACCTTCTGTTTTGTACTTAAGTTTTTATTGAATGCGATTTAGTTTTTGTTATGATGAATGAGCTTGGTCGAATGTATGTCTAGATTCGGTATGTCTAGATTCGGTTTGGGGGTGTTGATCCCTCATTCCGCCATTTATTGCGATTATGCCTATTCTTTTCAACAATGGGGACATTGTTGAGTTTTGGTTTGGGGGTGCATCACGCCTCCGCCATGTACAGTTTTGTGTCCAATTTTTCAATTTTGTCGCTTGTCCATTTTCAAACTGTAATCCAGTATGGGTATGATGCTTCTAGAATGTGTTTTTGACGAGTCTCTTATATGTGCTCTGACTTTGTGATATTGTTTGGTGCCACTAAAGGCTTAGCTTGCACCATCATGGGTTAGTCTCACCCGTTGGTATGAAGTATTGGGGACTCATTGTTCCCATGTCTTGTTCTAATAGTGGAGATACCTGTGAGATCACAAACACAAGCATGAAAGTGCGTTTTCTGAGTGCATTATTGATTATTCTTAAACACGCCTCTCGTCATGTATGTCATGTGCCATAGGACTTGCATTATTTTGTGAATGCGTGATGGATGTTTTCATTCCCTTTTTAGATGGTTTTGGAAGTGATAGTTGGGAATGCATGTTTATTGAAGTACCTCTACAGCCTAAACACCACTTACCATATTGTGTGTTCCAAAGCCGATTTGAGGCAAACACTTACCTCTTCATTGGTACCACATTCAACCATATACCCAATAGCCTAAACACATGCCTACCCTTGTACTAATCATGTTAGGATGGGAAATGGTAGTGAGAAAAGGGTTAAAATGGTCCCACAGTGGGTAAAATGAGATAGATGTTGAAAATATGAAAGAAAAGGGTAAGTTATGCACTCTAAATGCCTAAAAAAGGGAAGATGGTGACAACTCAAATGGAGTACAACATTGTTATTTGGAAATTGTTAAAAGAAAATTTTTAAGAAAGATTGTACTTGAAGTGCCATAATGAGAGTGTTTTATGCTAAACACGCCTAAATGGAATGCAAATGTTGAGGGAAAAATGTGGGTTAAATGGTTTCCTAGAGGGTTGCATTTAAAGCAAGAAAAGAACATGGTGTGGGAGTAGGGATTTTATTCTAGCATGATTGGTGAGTTGAACTCCTAAAAATTCCATATTCTATTTTGTGTAAACTCATTCAACCCCACAGCCACACTATAACCGGTTGAAAAGCCCTATTTGATCCATGTAAGTCTAGTTTGGGAATGTAGGTTGAAGCACGATCTTTCGCATCCATGGCATGGTGACTCGTTCCTAGGATAGTTCATTGCTTAAATCTTATGCAGAATCTTCTTTGCATACTTGTTGTGTGGAACTTAGGACTCTTGAGGAAAGAAAAGAGGGAATCCATGTGAGCTTTAGAATTGAAGCGAATTATGTTCAAGGTATGGGAGTAAGTGGTCCTAAATTCATGAATGCCTTTAGGTGTGGGATTCGTGTTCGTACGAGCCTCCATTGGGTGTCTCCAAATTGCTCTTGATCTTATGCATATGTTTTTCTCCTCTCGATCACATCTATTTGTATCATATCACACATGGGACTTGCGACATTGTTGATGTATTGTTTAGGTATTTAGAAATTACTTTCAGCTGGCGTCTTACTGTTTTGAATAGATTTGCTCAAGGATGAGCAAAGGTTTGGTTTGGGGGTGTTTGATCGGGCCAAATATGTACTATATTTAGGCCCTCAGATCCTTACATTATGTTCTGTTTTCGTGCGTTTTTGTGTCTCTTATGGATTGTTTTGTGCTAATTTGAAGGAAATGATGCAGAGACAGGCTTGGAAGCACATTGTGATGATTCCAGCAGAAAAGGAGCACAAACAAGTCTATAGTGCGGGTCCAGTGCGGGTCGTAACCGCACTCCAGCCGCACTCCAGCCGCACTTATGTGCATAGCCGGAGCAGAATGCAAGTACAGAGATAAAGTTCGGGTACAGTGCGGGTCAGCTAACCGCACTCCACCCGCACTATTGCCAAACCAGAGAAGCTGCGCAGTCACCTGACATTAGAGTGCGGGTTCTGTGCGGGTCAGCAAACCGCACTCCACCCGCACTTGCACCAAGAACAGAAGAACAGAATCGCACCTGACACTAGAGTGCGGGTACTGTGCGGGTCATCGAACTGCACTCTACCCGCACTTGCATCAAGAACAGAAGAGCAGAATTGCACCTGACATTAGAGTGCGGGTACTGTGCGGGTCATCCAACCGCACTCTACCCGCACTGTTGCTCAAAACAGAAGGTAGATTTTGCACCTAAGAAGGAAGTGCGGTCACAGTGCGATGCCAAGTGCGGGCTAAGTGCGGGTCAAGTGCGGGTAATTCAACCGCACTCCACCCGCACTAATGTCCTGATCCGAGAACTGAAGTTGCAGGAAACCCATATAGTGCGGGTACAGTGCGGGTAAACCACCCGCACTCCACCCGCACTCCGAGCGCGCCAGTCTGATTTTCAAAGCTTAAGTGACCTATTCTTGTATTTAGTATAAATATAAAAGTATAGAAACGTTTTGAGGAGCTTTCAACTCCGTTTTAGACAGATTAGGCATTCTTAGATCTAGTTTCTCTCTCTACCTCTCATACACACATTCTCTACTCAACTTCAAGGAAGTTAGGAGATTGGAGCCACTTCAAGGAAGGAGATGTTCTCCAAGGGTTATTTCTTTCTCCTCTCTACTGATTTCCTAGTTGTAATGAGTAGCTAAATCCCCTCTAAGGGGTTGATGGAGTAGTTAGTTTAATATTGGGCTTGTACATAAACTTGATATTATATTGATATTCATGTCTATCTTCCATTGATCTATTCTTGTTGTGAGTGTTTATCATTGATTTCTTGTGTAGATACATGATCTTTGCAAGATGTCTATATTTTATGTATGAGTATTGCATCTAGATATACATCCTATTTAGTTGTTTAATGCTCTAAAGAATAGACGGAAAGTCATGAATTCCGACTCTTGAACCGCGGTTTTAATCTAACCTCGATCGTGTTTCCGGCACTATACATCCTAGGTCGGAATCTGTGAAAGAGTTAGAAGTCATCACTATACATCCTAGGGTGACTATTTGTAATCGGTTGAGTCAATGTTAGGTAGACGAGCTTCATTTCTAGAATCCGGTAAACAATCAACTCTATACATCCTAGGTTGGTGGTTTACAAGGATTAATCCCTAATAGGTGGTCCGCACTATACATCCTAGGTTGGCCACCTTCTAGGGATAAATAACCGACTCTATACATCCTAGGTCGGTTACCTTGAAGAGCCATGCTAATGACAAGTTTGTTACATTGCCCAGTATTTGCTTTCGAATCCATTTGCTCCTTAGTTTCCATCATCTATATATCCTTCACTCCATATTCCCCTTTTATTTTATTTACTTATTTAATTTGGTGTTATTTAGAATTGGTTCACAATCTACATTTTCACCAATTCATGTTTTGCTATTATATATATATATATATATATATACATATATATATATATATATATACATACCATTGCTTTAGCTTTAACTAATTTGGCTAACTCCGCTCCCTGTGGACGACACCCACTTGCCGCTATATTTATGTTTGTAAACTGATTTAGGCTTGTGTGGTTTCTTAAAATATTATTGACGGACTGATCTTTTAAAACGACATAAAGGAAAAAAGCGTCATTGTCAGTACGGCAGTCCCTGAGATTTTTTACCGTTACCAGAATCTTGGGGAGATCATCCTCTTAACTGCGTAAGTGATATGGCATGAGATGATTAGCCCACTTTCGAGTTTAATCCGGTTACGTTACCGTAATCGATTTTTTACCGTTACTAGACGAGTATCTCGGTGTTGTTGCCCTTCTGCCTATATATATGTCTGTTTTCCTCCTCATTTTCCTCACATCTCTTCGAGCTAAAAACTTTTTGCTGAGAAATATTTCCATAGCTTTTCCTCCGAGCTTGCTTCTTTCTTTATTCTTCGTCTTCTATAATGTCAAAAAACAGTCGTGACTCAACTGATTCCATATCCGATGGCGAGGAGGTCGTCAGTCTTATTCTGGGGAAGGGGGCTAGGAGGAGTTCTATCGGCGGCGATTCTCCGCCTACCTCGCAACGTCGGCGGTCAAGTAGGAATGTATCTATCGGGACTGGGTTCTCCAACCATCCCGACCACCCTTTAGATTTCGTCGATGATGACTTTGATAAAGAAGCGGCCGGTGGCGCTGCGGGGGAGCGTCAGGTCTCGGCTCCTGGTCCCTTTGGGGAGAGGCTCCCTCCCTATGATTTCTGGGCCGTCCCAGATTCCACCATTAACCCGGTGTCGATTGATCGCTTGAGGTCAAAGTTTGGCATCCCCGACAGCGTATCCATCTCGGTACCTCCTAAAAATTACGAGTTTTTCAACCCCCTAAAGGCGTGCTTCCGATTCATGTGACCGCTCTTGAGAACGGGGTCAGGCTTCCCCTCCATCCAACCTTTCGGCGGGCTCTCAACACCATTCAGCTCGCTTCCCTCCAGTTGACGCCTAGCTTCTGGAGGCATCTGATTGGTTTCCTTGTCTTATAGAGGGAACAATGCCAGATGAGTAAAGTGACGAGGGAGCCAGGTGTAGAGGAGCTGGCTTATCTCTTCCAGATTGGGAGGTTGTCTGGGGCTCCTCGAGGCCAGTTCTATGCCAAGGCAAAGAATAAGCTTAATTTCATCGTTCTTGGTGCCTCGAAGAAGGATCTCGCGTGGAAAGAAGAATGGATCCTGGCGGGGGTTGACTGGGGGAGCTCGATTTTCATCGGAAGGCATGAATTCGAGGTTCCTATGGCTCTCAGTGACAAGCCCTCCTAGAACCGGGACTCCCTGCCTTCCGAGTCCGAAGCCGTCTTAAAGGCTATTATAGCCCGGAATTATCTGAATCTGAAGTTCCCTACTGCTGAAGCTTTTGACCCTCGTAGGGTGAACAAGTATTTACGGATTTCAGACGCTATTCCTCGTAAGTATCCTTGTGTTGCTTCGCCTTATTACTTAGCTTGGTTCTAACATTTTCTTTTTTAATCTGTTTATTTACAGTTTTTGTCGTGGAGCCGGCCACCTGTCACGTCTCACGCTCTCCTCAAGGTGGAGCTTCTCTTCCCTCCTCTGGGGTCGAACCTTCCCTGGCTTCGTCTATCTCTCCATCTGGGTCTAAGATGGCCACTCTTGCCTCACGGGCTTTCCGGGCTTTGGGTAAAGCCCCCCAGGTGGTTGGCCCGGCTGCTTCTGCCCCCTCAGCCGTGGCCGCTAAAGTTGCTACCCCTTCGACTCAAACACCTGATTCCGCTGCGCTTCCAACAACCAAAGCCTCGAAGATTTCTGGGAAAGGTGTTGCTTATGGGAAAGGTGTCGCGAATGTTCCTTCCAGTCGCTCCCGGCCCCAACCGAGCTCGACAGGGCTGGATGAGGTCCTGGAGCAGTTCATAGCGTCCTGTCCGGGTGGCGGGATCTCCAAGATGGCTTCTATACCCGTGGACATCCTTATAACCAAGGGATCTGCTATCTTAGCTGAGGTAATTGTATTTCCTTCACGCTACTTTTGTTAATTCGTTCAGTTTCTAACTCGAGTTCTGTATTTTGTAGGCCTTTAAGGTTAATGTCGTGATGGTCCAGCAGGTAGCCTTCCTTCGTGATTGGGCTGCAAAAGCTGAGGCTGAAGCCGAGAAAGCCGGGGAACTGCTCAAGCAGGCTCGGTCTTTAGTGGAAGAGGTGACTTCCAGCCAGGGAAAAATCGAGCTCGAGATGGCTGAGCTTCGCTGCGATCATGAGAGGATGAAGCAATCTTTCGATCAGGAGCGTCTTCAATCTCTCCGGCGGGCTAGGCAGTGGGATTTCTAGAGATCTGAGGCTAAGAAGCTGGACCTCGAGGACCGGTCTCTGATTACTCAGGTGGCCAAGCTGCAAGCTGATGCGGAGACCTCATTCAGTGATGGGTATTTTTATGCTTCCTTTCAGGCCGTGGAAGCTCTTCCTCCTTCCTTTGATTTATCGTCTATTGTGGGCTGGGACAGATAGGAGATAATGCTCAAAGCTGCCGAGTTATCTCGCCCTGAGGGCGACAAGGTGGTCCCTTCTAGCCCAGCAGGAACTGGGAAGCAGCCTGCTCAGTCATATCCCTCGTTCCATCTTCCTTCCTTTATCACCTCGGGTCCTGGGGAATCTTCCAGCAAAGTGATGTCTTCTCGATCCTAGGAGGACCAATCGGGAGCTGGTGAAGAGGTTAGGAGCCCATCTAAGGATCCCCCTTTAACAGAGATGGAGGTCGACAGGAGCAAGATGGGGTCCTTGGCTGCCCTTCTTGACGCGGCTGTCCCTCATGAGGTTATGGACGTAATTAATGAAGTTTTGGAGGAAGATCCAGCTGATCATCTGATGGAGACTCTAGATGGAAGAGCGGTCGGCGAGGATAACCCAGATGGACAGCTACCTATAGAGGGGGTTGATGCCGAGGATCAGTAGGAAGGAGGAGGGCCAGCGGAGGGGAGCCATGAGAGTCCCAAAGCTTGAAGCGGATGACTTGTTTTTGATTGCCCGGAAAATGGGGTGGGCACCCTGTTTTGCCATTATCAATTTTTCATTTTTCTTCTTCTTTTTGTAGCCCGAGTTCGGGGGTTGGGCTCCTCATTTGGATGTAGCCTTATCGGGGGATAGGCTCCCCTTTCCCTTAATGATAAATCGAAGCGCTTTTTTGAGAACTTTTATTCTGTTTCTGGTCTTGAATGGTATCCAGAGTAGCATCTGTAGCAGCAATTAAGATTCGTGTAGGGAATTATGGTGATTTTGATCCTGCACACGAAAGCAAACATTATATATATATATATATATCTGTTTATACATATATACATATTTTCTTTTTCTTTTTCTTTTTTATGGGGTGATAACCCAACCAAGTCATTAGGAGGGTTATTTAGTTATTTCCTAGTCTTGGAGATCTGGAGGGCAACTATGCTCTTACACTCAGATCCTTCTTGGGGGTGGTAGCCCGACCAAGGCATCAGGAGGGCTATCAAGCTATTTCATGGTCTCGAGATCTGGAGGGCAACTATGCTCTTACACTCAGATCCTTCATGGGGGTGGTAGCCCGACCAAGGCATCAGGAAGACTATCGAGCTATTTCCTGGTCTCGAGATCTGGAGGGCAACTATGCTCTTACACTCAGATCCTTCTTGGGGGTGGTAGCCCGACCAAGGCATCAGGAGGGCTATAGAGCTATTTCCTGGTCTCGAGATCTGGAGGGCAACTATGCTCTTACACTCAGATCCTTCTTGGGGGTGGTAGCCCGACCAAGGCATCAGGAGGGCTATGGAGCTATTTCCTGGTCTCAAGATCTGGAGGGCAACTATGTTCTTACAATCAGATCCTTCTTGGAGGTGGTAGCCCGACCAAGGCATCAGGAGGGCTATCGAGCTATTTCCTGGTCTCGAGATCTGGAGGGCAACTATGCTCTTACACTCAGATCCTTCTTGGGGGTGGTAGCCTGACCAAGGCATCAGGAAGGCTATCGAGCTATTTCCTGATCTCGAGATCTGGAGGGCAACTATGCTCTTACACTCAGATCCTTCTTGGGGGTGGTAGCCCGACCAAGGCATCAGGAGGGCTATAGAGCTATTTCCTGGTCTCGAGATCTGGAGGGCAACTATGCTCTTACACTCAGATCCTTCTTGGGGGTGGTAGCCCGACCAAGGCATCAGAAGGGCTATCGAGCTATTTCCTGGTCTCGAGATCTGGAGGGCAACTATGTTCTTACACTCAGATCCTTTTTGGGGTGGTAGCCCGACCAAGGCATCAGGAGGGCTATCGAGCTATTTCCTGGTCTTGAGATCTGGAGGGCAACTATACTCTTACACTCAGATCCTTCTTGGGGGTGGTAGCCCAACCAAGGCATCAGGAGGGCTATCGAGCTATTTCCTGGTCTCGAGATCTGGAGGGCAACTATGCTCTTACACTCAGATCCTTCTTGGGGGTGGTAGCCCGACCAAGGCATCAGGAAGGCTATCGAGCTATCTCCTAGTCTCGAGAGGTTTATGTCGAATTCCCATACAAGGGTATAGTCACTAACGTTGAACATAGTTGGAGACAAAGATGGAAGAGAAAAGGAAAATTACTTTATTGATGATTGAGATGTAGTATATCTTTATTAGGATCTGTAATGAAAACTAAGTGGGGGTAGTCTGCTTGAGAACTCCTTTCAAGGGTAGAATTTCTTCAAATGATCTGCATTCCAAGTGTGGTTGATGGATCGTCCGTCCATGTCTTCGAGTTTATAAGCTCTATTGCGAACAACTAGCTTTATCAAATATGGCCCTTCCCAATTTGGACTTAAGACTCCATCCGACCTTTTCCGAGTGTTCAGGGTCACTTTCCTAAGTACCAGATCCCCTTCCTTGAATTTCTGGGTTCCAACCTTTTGGTTGAAGTATCTAGCGATCTTGCTCTGGTAGATCGCTACTTTCTCTACTACCCGGTCTTGCTTTTCTTCTAAGAGGTCTAGACTAGCCCGGAGCTTAACTTCGTTACTTTCGGGCTTAAAGTATTGTACCCTGAACGAGGTTAATTTATGCTCGATGGGGAGGACTGCTTCAACCCCGAAAGCCAGGGAGTAAGGTGTCTCTCCGGTAGCTGTTCTTTTTGTAGTCCGGTATGCCCAGAGGACTTCTGGTAGCTCTTCGGCCCATTTACCTTTCTTTTGCTGAAGTTTCTTTTTCATGAGTTTCTTGATTGTCTTGTTGGTGGATTCTACCAGCCCGTTAGTCTAGGGATGAGCCACTGAAGCGAGCCTGAGGTCAATCCCCAATCCTTTGCAGAAGTCTTTGAATCGGGCATTGTCGAATTGCTTTCCTAGGTCGGCTATAATGATGAGAGGGGTCCCGAACCTGCATACCACGTTAGTCTTGATGAACTTGGTTGTATTCTTTTCTTATATTCGAGAAAGAGGTCCGGCCTCGACCCATCTTGTGAAGTAGTCGATAGCCACGATAGCATGTTTCATCTGTCCATGAGCGGTAGGAAGTGGCCCAATTAGGTTGATTCCCCACATGGCAAAGGGGTAAGGTGAACTGAGGGACGATAGTCACTCGGGTGGCTGGTGATTCAAGTTTGAGGTTCTTTGACAAGGTTCACAGGATTGCACAAAACTCTTTGCATCTTGATGGATGGTCGGCCAATAGTACCCCATACGAAGCACCTGATAGGCTAGAGCTTCCCCACCTATGTGGTTCCCACAGTCCCCAGAGTGGACGTCTCTCAATGCCCACTTAGCATCATCGGGATGCAAGCACCTAAGTAGGGGGAGGGATCTGCCCCTCCTGTAGAGGTATCCGTCCACCATACAGTATCGAACTGAGAGTCTTTTAACTCTTCGGGCTTGGTCAGGCTCTTCAGGAAGCTCTCCTTCAAGGAGGTAGGCGACAATTGGGTCCATCCAGCAAGGTAGGCGATCCAGGGAACAAATTTATCCATTTGTGGCTATGCTTGGCTGGTTGATTACTTGGAGGGGAATTCCCCTTGGTAGGGATTGGCCTCTGTTTGCCGCTATTTTAGCTAGAACATCTGCGCAATGGTTTTGGTGTCGAGGCACCTGATCGATCTTGAGTCCCTTAAATTTGCTTTTCAGCAGCCGAGCTAGATTTAGGTAGGCGACCATATTATCTCCCTTTGCCTGGTAGACCCCAGTCACCTGTTTTACAACAAGCAACAAATCGCTCTTGATCTGCAAGTAGTCGGCCTTTAGTTCGATGGCTACCTTCATCCTGGCTAGGAGGGCTTCATATTCCCCTTCGTTGTTGGTAGCTTTAAACTCGAATCTGAAACAGTGACAGAATTCAGTCCCTTCCTGATCTATCAAAACTATGCCAGCTCCTCCCCCAACTCGTCCGGATGCTCCGTCTGAAAAGAGGATCCATGGCTTGCAACCTTCCAGCCAATTTTCGACCTCGGATATCTTCTCAGGGACCTCGTTTGATACTGAGGGATCATCTGGATCTGGGATAGCTGAGAATTCTACCACGAAGTCGGCCAAAGCCTGTGCCTTAATCGTAGTCCGGGGCTTATACTTTAGGTCTAACTGAGTGAGCTCTAGTGCCCATAAAACTAGCCTTCCTGACACGTCTGGTCTTTGCAAGAGTTGACGGAGGGGTTGGTCTGTCGCCACTGCTATTGTGTGAGCTTGAAAATAGGGACGGAGTTTCCTCGCTAAGATCACCAGAGCATAAACGAGCTTCTCCAGGAGAATGTAGTTTCTTTCTGATTTGGTCAAGGCATGACTCATATAGTATATGGGTCTTTGAAAACCGTCGCTATAATCCTTGGCCAAAGCCCCACTTACTGCAGTTTCTGATACAGCTAGGTAAATCTGCAACTCATCTCCGAGAACCGGCTTGACTAACAAAGGGGGGCTTGTTAGGTACTCTTTCAAAGCTCGAAATGCCTGCTCGCTTTCCTGGCTCCATTTCATGTTCTTTCCTTGTTTGATGGCCTTGAAGAAAGGGAGACATTTATCGGTGGAGCGAGAGATAAACCTGTTGAGTGCCGCCATGCGTCTAGTCAGAATCTGTACTTGCTTGAGCAAGGTCGGGGATTCCAGGTCCAATATAGCTTTGATTTTTCTGGGTTGGCTTCTATACCTCTCTCATGAACCATGAAGCCCAGAAACTTCCCTGCCGTTACCCCAAAGGCACATTTGGAGGGGTTCAAACGCATCTGGTTTTCCCTCAGTATGAGGAAGGTTTTACGAAGGTCTTCCTGATGTCCCTTTGTGGTTGGGGATTTCGTGATCATGTCGTCGACATATACTTCCATCGTCCTTCCTATCTCGGGCTTGAACAGTTTGTTAACCAGCCGCTGGTATGTGGCCCCTGCATTCTTCAAACCAAACGGCATCACCTTGTAGCAATATAAGCCCTGCCCAGTAATGAAACTGGTCTTATCTTGGTCGGCCGGGTGCATTTTAATTTGGTTGTATCCTGAGAATGCGTCCATAAAACTCAAAAGTTTATTTCCGGATGTGGAGTCAACCAGCTGGTCGATCTTTGGTAAAGGAAAACTGTCTTTCGGACAAGCCCGGTTGAGGTCGGTGTAGTCGACACACATACACCATTTCCCACTCGCCTTCTTAACCATGACCACGTTGGCGATCCATTCGGGGTAACATACCTCTCTGACGAACCCCGTTTTGATCAATTTATCAACCTCTTCCTGCACTGCTGCGTTCCTATTAGCGTTGAAGTGACGCCTCTTCTGCTTAACGGGCTTGACCGTTGGATCTACTGCTAGCCAGTGGGTGGCCAACGATGCCGAAATTCCAGGCATTTCATCATGGTTCCAGGCGAAGATGTCGCTGAATTCTCTGAGAAGATCAATCAGTCCTCTTTTTACTTCTGGGTCAAGGGTGGCTCCGACCTTGATGACCTTGGAGGGATCGTCATTCCTGATGGATATTTCTTCTAGTTTGTCCACGGGCTGCCCGCTGGCCCATTCCTTACTCCGTTCTTCCTCGTAGGGCATGATAGGTTCATCCTTCGGATGCCCAGGATGTTCCGCGGGCTCCTTCTCCTCCTGGATTATTCGAGACATATCCATGTCTTCCTGGATCAATGTCACCTGTACACACTGCTTCTCTAAGGCTGTAGGATTGGCAGATACTGCGTAGCATTTCCTGGCTGCCTGCTGGTCTCCGCGTACCTCTCCTACTTTGGTTCCAACCGAGAATTTCAAGACGTTGTGGTATATGGACAAGACTCCCTTCAAGGAGGACATGAAAGGTCTCCCTAGGATGGCGTTGTAGGCCGATGGGGTGTCCACCACAACAAAGTCGGTCATTACATTCTGCTGAAGCGGGGTGACCCCGATGATTACTGGGAGGATCATTGACCCCACTGGTATGATCGAGTCCCCAGTGAAACCATAAAGCGGAGTGGTATAACTGTTGTAACAATGTTGCTTCAGGTTCAATTTTTCCAGGGTATCCTTAAAGAGGATATCTACACTGCTACCTATGTCCACGAGCACGCGATGGACCAGACAGTTGGCGATCTGTATCGTGATGACCATAGGATCATCATGAGGTTGCACAGTATTGAAGACATCTGCTTCGGTGAACACGATCTGAGCTGACTGGGAGGGCTCTATCAGGCTCTGGCTGACTTCGAAGATCCATCGGCTCTCTCCGAGGTGGGGAACCTTTCTTGCGTGGTTTTTCCAGGAGTTATTGGAAACGCCGGCCAATGTAGGACCTCCGCTGATAGTGTGTATCACCTGGATCTGTTGCATTAAGTCAGCCTGCTCCCCTTTCCTCTTTTCTGCGTCCTCGCAGATTTCAGCTTGTACCTCCCTTCCAATCCTGATATTATCTCTGACCTGTTGTAAGAACTCGATCAGGCATCCTCCCCTTATCAGGGCCTCAATCTGGTTGCGCAAGTTATAGCACTCCGAAGTGTTGTGGCCCACGTCTTCATGAAAGTCGCAGTACTTGTACCGGTTTCTCCTGTCAGCTGGGGCCTTCATGGGAGCAGGCTTCTAGAGTAACCCTTTATCTCGTATGTCAAGATAGACTGTTTCCCTGGAAGCATTCAAAGGGTTGTAGTAGTCATACCCTTTTTCCCCTTGCATTACTGGAGCCACGGTCTTGGGAGGCGGCGAAGCCCGGGGAGGGGTTCGTTTTGCTGGATATCTTTCTTGCCTATGCGGAGGAGCAGGGAGGCGATAGGTCGACCTGTTGGGAGGTTTATGACAAAGACGCTTTTCCCTTATGTTGTTTTAAAAGATCAGTCCGTCAATAATATTTTAAGAAACCACACAAGCCTTAATCAGTTTACAAACATAAATATAGCGGCAAGTGGGTGTCGTCCACAGGGAGCGGAGTTAGCCAAATTAGTTAAAGCTAAAGCAATGGTATGTATATATATATATATAATAGCAAAACATGAATTGGTGAAAATGTAGATTGTGAACCAACTCTCAATAACACTAAATTAAATAAGTAAATAAAATGAAAGGGGAATATGGAGTGAAGGATATATAGATGATGGAAACTAAGGAGTTAATGGATTCGAAAGCAAATACTGAGCAACGTAACAAACTTGTCAATAGCACGGCTCTTCAAGGTAACCGACCTAGGACGTATAGAGTCGGTTATTTATCCCTAGAAGGTGGCCAACCTAGGATGTATAGTGCGGACCACCTATTAGGGATTAATCCTTGTAAACTACCAACCTCGGTCTTCGTTCGGAACCCTGACTGCTTTGCCTAGGCGTTCTCCTGGGTCTTCCTGACATCTGCACATTAAACATAGTTGTAAGGCAATATTCGGATCAAAGAAACAAGAGGTTATGATGTAGGAATATGAAAGGACAAAAATTCTGCCAAGAGGATAAAGTGCGGGTGGAGTGCGGGTGAGTGACCCGCACTGTACCCCCACTCTAACTCATCACCAGACACCAGCAAATGCAGAGTTCAATTCATGTATACATCTCAAAATTCCGGTTCATCATCGAACGAATCAACAACAAAATGACTCTAACTCATGTATCGACTTCCATTCAACCATATAAACCCAATTCATAGTTTGAAAATCTAATTGCAAATAGAAAATCAATTAACAATGAATACATCACATGCAAAATAGATAACACACAACATTCCACTCTCTTAGACATTAGCAAAAGCAAAAACAAGGGTCAAAACCCTAACTAATGAAGTTCATGCATAAGAGGCAAAAAAAAAATCGTGATAAAGAGGGTTAGGGTTTTGGATTAGAGATATGTGAAATGAAATTAGAGTAAGAATTCATACCTTAGTTGCCGAAAAATTGAAAACGTGGCACACACGGAATACCTTTAGTTGGGAAGAGGGAAAAATTTGAAGTTTGCAGTTGGTTTTGCTCTTTTATGGCATGTGGAGCCCTAGAAAACGACAGGCATATATATACTGCGCGAAAAAAGTGTGGGTGGAGTGCGGGTGACTGACCCGCACTTTACCCGCACTCTATTACCTAACGCCCTCAGAGTGCGGGATGAGTGCGAGTTACTGACCCGCACTCTAACCGCACTGTTCCCCTGGACAGACTCCTGAATTCTGCCCTGCAACTGTATCTGCACCAAAACAAACTTAAACAGTCTCAAAAGTTTACAACAACAGACAAACCATCCAAAAAGTAAAAATAAAAATAAAAACAATAAAATAAATTCAAAAACGAGTGCAATGCACTCAAAGTGGGACCCGGTCAACCAAAGGAGGTTTGACCGGAATGGGGAGCACATTCAACTTGGCCACCCAAACCGGTGCCAAATGCTTATGCACTGCATCTCTCCCCACTCTCCTCATTTGTCTCACTAAGTCTTTTCGAACCCATATTTGTTTAACCTTTGGTGGGTTCATCCTAGAACTAACTCTACTTGCTTGTAATCTTTGGAAACTAAAGCAATAAGCTTTAGTGTGCCCTTTTTTGGCACAAAAGTAGCAAGTAATAGGATGGTTAGGGAAACTCCCTGTTCGATCGTTGGCGTGGGCCACTTTTTGTTGTCTGAATCTGAGGGATTTGACATTGTTTTCCATCACGGCGAGTTGTTCAATCAAATCCCCCTCCTTGACCTTAGCCCGTTTCAACTTATCATCTTTTGAGCTCAACTGTTCATGCAATTCCCTTACCGCTTTTGCGGACTCCTCTATACCTAGTTGAAGTTTCCTTGTCCTTCTCCCATAGTCTTCCTCAAACTCTTCGGAGAGTCTTGCCAATGCATCTAAGTTCTTGGAGACTAACTCCTTTTTCGTGGCAAGCTCCACTACTTGTTCAGTTAACCCGTTGTTGACTGATGAGAGATCATTCAATTTAGTCTTCAACTGTACATTCTCTGTCTTCAGCAAATAAACCTCCAGTCTGAGCTTTGTGTTGTCTTGTTCAAGCTCACCTAATTGATCGAAGAGTTCAGTATTTGCTTCCTCCTCTTCGAATTCTGATTCTTGCCTCTCCTTGATGCAGTCTTGGTTTCCCAATTCCATCTCCTTGACACCTTCAAAGGCTTGCACAAGGGTGAGCACCCGGCTCCTTTTCTTTCTGGAATTTTGTGTCTCCAAGACTGAACAATCTCTAACTTGGCTTGTTCTGGGGGATGTTACCTTGAAGTTCACCCTCTGCCCTCCACAGCTGAAGGAAATGTCCCTAGAACAAATATCGATCACCATACTTGCTGTGGCCATGAACGGCCTCCCCAACAGTAGTTTCCAGTCTCTACTGCTGGATTCTCCTCTTTTGCAATCCAACACAACAAATTCTGCCGGCACCATCAAACCAGTGCACATTCACATAAATTTCCTCCACAATACCTACTGGGGTGATGGGAGAATTGTCAGCCATGAGGAGAGTCTGGGAGGTGGGCTTGATTGACTGAATCGTCAGCTGTTCGTAGATCTCTAATGGCATCATATTGATGCTAGCCCCCATATCAAGGACCGCTCCTATCTTTGGTGAATCCTCAATTTGTACATCTATGACGAAACTCCCGGGGTCTTCAAGTTTACTGGGGGAGCCTATGTTACTTCCCTTATCTTCCTTATCCGCGACCTCTACCATACTTGCTTCGGTTTCCTCACCTCATAACTGAACCACCTCTAACACGTTAACATGTTCATCGGAGCTTGATGCCTTCTCCTTGTTCTTCATCAATGCAACAAAAATCTGTGCCAACTGAGTTTCCATCTTCTTCAGTGACGCTCCATGACTGTTGGCTCTCTGATCATTGGACTGCATGTAAGCTGACATTCGTTGCTCAGAGGCATGCAAGGTGTTCTTGTGGGCTTCCGACCCAATACCAACAGTTTTGATAACTGTACTCACTATCTCCTCTAGAGACTTGTCCTTTGGTTGGCTAGCGGAAGCGTGGGAATTGAAGTTGGATGGTGGGTTACTACTTGAACCTCCCCATTGATTGTTGTTGTTTCCCCCTTGATTGTATCTATTGTACCCCCGGTTTTGGTACCCTTGGTTGTTGTTTCCACCTTGGTAATTGTTGTTGCCACCTTGGTGAGTGGTTGCTCCTAGGTGGTTGTTGTTGGACCAAGACAAGTTTGGGTGATTTCTCAACCCTGGATTGTATGTATTCGAATATGGGTCATTCTTAGGCTGCCTTGGGAATTCTCCAAGGGCTTGGGCTTGCTCTTCCTGACTGAAATGCCCTTCTCCCCCTTCAATCTCCCCCATGACTTGACTAACTCCTTGGGAGGGCCCTGGTTTTCCGGTTATCAGCTCCTTGATTGATTGAAGCTCCTTGTTCATTCTAGACATCTGGATTTGCACTTGGGTATCCTGACCCACTTCTATTCTTCCACCCCTCCTCACATGTGATGTCCTCTGTTGTGAGTTCTGGGCAATCTTCTCCAGAATGTCATAAGCTTCAACTGCCCTCTTGTCTGCAATGGTACCTCCGTATGCATTATCCACCATCATTTGGGTTATTAATGAAAGTCCACTATAGAAGGAGTTAACCTTCAGTTCTGGATGGTATGTATGCGGTGGCATTTGTGCTAACAATAAGTTGAACCTCTCCCATGCCTCATGGAATGGTTCACCGTCCTCTTCGACAAAAGAAGCTATCTTCAACCTTAGGTCTTTAGCCTTCTGTGACGGAAAATACTTGTTGAAGAAAACCTTGCAGACTTGGCTCCATGTCACTAGTGATCCCGGCCTCAAATTCATGTACCAAGTCATGGCTGCATCTTTCAGACAATATTGGAAACACCTTAGATGAAGCTGCTCCCTTGTCAATACTGCTTGGCGAGCCATTACAGGGAAGGTTTCTAGGGTGGCTCCATATTGTTTCATAAATTGGAGGCAATCCTCGGTACTTCGCCCACTAAACGACGGTAGGAGGCTGATGTGCATAGTTTTCAACTCGTACTGCCTTGTTACATCATCTAGTACTATAGCAGTGGGCACATTCCCTACAAACGGGAGAGTGTACTCGCCCATGGTGAGGCCTAGCTCTTCATCCCCATGTACACTTCCCTCATTCTCTCGAGCCTGTTGCTCATTCTCTCTAGCATGCTGATTATGCTCGTCCATATTTCCCTCTAACTGCTCTATTCTTCTACCCAACCGATTGATGTTATCGCTAACTGGCAACACTGTTCCTCTCAACGATCTTCGTCAACAAATAAAGCACAACGTAAACGAGGAACAGATAGGGCAGAGCAGGAATATTACTATACTAGCCTTACTTATGCATAACTAATTAAACTAACATGCCGCTCCCCGGCAGCGGCGCCATTTGACAAAGACGCTTTTCCCTTATGTCGTTTTAAAAGATCAGTCCGTCAATAATATTTTAAGAAACCACACAAGCCTAAATCAGTTTACAAACATAAATATAGCGGCAAGTGGGTGTCATCCACAGGGAGCGGAGTTAGCCAAATTAGTTAAAGCTAAAGCAATGGTATGTATATATATATATATATATATATATATAATAGCAAAACATGAATTGGTGAAAATCTAGATTGTGAACCAACTCTCAATAACACTAAATTAAATAAGTAAATAAAATGAAATGGGAATATGGAGTGAAGGATATATAGATGATGGAAACTAAGGAGTTAATGGATTCGAAAGCAAATACTGGGCAACGTAACAAACTTGTCAATAGCACGGCTCTTCAAGGTAACTGACCTAGGATGTATAGAGTCGGTTATTTATCCCTAGAAGGTGGCCAACCTAGGATGTATAGTGCGGACCACCTATTAGGGATTAATCCTTGTAAACTACCAACCTAGGATGTATAGAGTTGATTGTTTACCGGATTCTAGAAATGAAGCTCGTCTACCTAACATTGACTCAACTGATTACAAATAGTCACCCTAGGATGTATAGTGATGACTTCTAACTCTTTCACGGATTCCGACCTAGGATGTATAGTGCCGGAAACACGATCGAGGTTAGATTAAAACCGCGGTTCAAAAGTCGGAATTCATGACTTTCCGTCTATTCTTTAGAGCATTAAACAACTAAATAGGATGTATATCTAGATGTAATACTCATATATAATATAAAGACATCTTGCAAAGATCATGTATCTACACAGGAAATCAATGATAAACATTCACAACAAGAATAGATCAATGGAAGATAGACATGAATCTCAATATAATATCAAGTTTACGTACAAGTCCAATATTAAACTAACTACTCCATCAACCCCTTAGAGGGGATTTAGCTACTCATTACAGCTAAGAAATCAGTAGAGAGGAGAAAGAAATAACCCCTGGAGAACATCTCCTTCCTTGAAGTGGCTCCAATCTCCTAACTTCCTTGAAGTTGAGTAGAGAATGTGAGGATGAGAGGTAGAGAGAGAAACTAGATCTAAGAATGCTTAATCTGTCTAAAACTGGAGTTAAAAGCTCCTTACAACGTTTCTATACTTTTATATTTATACTAAATACAAAAATAGGTCACTTAAGCTTTGAAAATCAGACTGGCACACTCGGAGTGCGGGTGGAGTGAGGGTGGTTTACCCGCACTGTATGGGTTGCCTGCAACTTCAGTTCTCGGATCAGGACATTAGTGCGGGTGGAGTGCGTTTGAATTACCCGCACTTGACCCGCACTTAGCCCGCACTTGGCATCGCACTGTGACCGCACTTCCTTCTCAGGTGCAAAATCTACCTACTGTCTTGAGCAACAGTACGGGTAGAGTGCGGTTGGATGACCCGCACAGTACCCGCACTCTAATGTCAGGTGCAATTCTGCTCTTCTGTTCTTGATGCAAGTGGGGG
Organism: Dipteronia sinensis; assembly: GCA_033220585.1. Lineage (NCBI taxonomy): Eukaryota > Viridiplantae > Streptophyta > Magnoliopsida > Sapindales > Sapindaceae > Dipteronia > Dipteronia sinensis. Next base: position 19,912,114 of record CM065643.1, on the reverse strand, counting down.
TAGAGTGCGGTTCGATGACCCGCACAGTACCCGCACTCTAGTGTCAGGTGCGATTCTGTTCTTCTGTTCTTGGTGCAAGTGCGGGTGAAGTGCGGTTTGCTGACCAGCACAGAACCCGCACTCTAATGTCAGGTGACTGCGCAGCTTCTCTGGTTTGGCAATAGTGCGGGTGGAGTGTGGTTAGCTGACCCGCAATTTATCTCTGTACTTGCATTCTGCCCCGGCTATGCACATAAGTGCGGCTGGAGTGCGGCTGGAGTGCAGTTGCGACACGTACTGGACCCACACTATAGACCTTTTTGTGCTCCTTTTCTGTTGGAATCATCACAATGTGCTTCCAAGCCTGTCTCTGCATCATTTCCTTCATATAAGCACAAAACAACCCATAAGAGACATAAAAATGCACGAAAACAGAACATAAGGTAAGGATCTGAGGGCCTAAATATAGTACATATTTGGCCCGATCAGTTTATTCTGAGCTTTCTGCACTGGCTCAAATTTGGGGGCTTCTTTCTTCTGACGTTTTGCCGTTCTCATGTCGTCATGTTCTATCTTGACCTTGAGTTATTCGTCGATCTCGACCTGCTCAAGAGCCCGGTCATAGGCCTCCTGGTAAGTCTCGGGAGGTCTCTTGGCGAAAGAACGGAAAAGCTTTCCTGCCCAGAGGTTTCGCCTGAAGTTGGCGAGGGTTTCTTTTTCAGTGAAAACTCCCATTTGTATGACCTCCTTGTGAAATCGCTCCACATATGATCGAAGAGTTTCACTCCATTCCTGGATCACATATTGGAGGTGTATGGGATCTTTCGGGCGAGGTTTAACTCCTTGGAATTGTGAGCAAAAATCGGTTGATAATTTTATGAAAGAATCCACGCTTCCAACGGGTAGTTTCCTGAACCAGGTTTTAGCGTAGTCGGTCAAGGTCGTTGGGAACATTCTGCACATAGCTGCTCTGGTAGTGTTCTGGACCTCCATCTGGTTCTGGACCTCCATCTGTTGAACGAAGCTCTCTAGGTGGCTTAGAGGATCTTATGTTCCAGAGAACTTATCTGCTGGCATTTTGAATTTTGGGGGGAGCTCTGCTTCCCGGATCCTCCTAGTGAAGGGAGCGTTCATCTCGCTTAGGGGATTCTTTTTGTCCTCCTTACTCTTTCTCTTCCTTATCTGCTGGACCTCTTTTTGTAGCTTTGCCAGCTGATCCCTCAGTCGCTTGTTCCCAGGTCTCTTCGAGTTAACCTCAGATTCTTCACGGTCGAATCTTTCTGATGAACTGGCAATTTCTATCTGGTCCTCCTCTTGGACATGATCTACTCGGGGAGTTTGTCTACTTTCCTCTTCTAGGGCCCGGGTAGTTCTCCTAGATGTAGTTGGATGAGATAGCCCTCGGGGCTTCCGGGTAAAAACATCTGCGGCAGATTTAACTAGCCGGGGTTGATATTGTGAAAGTCTTCTCGGAGCTGGGGGCATGGGTCCCAGTCTATCCCGGATCGAACGTTGGGGCCCTGATCTATCTCGAGCCGGCTCTGGAGGAGGAGGTCCTAGACGATCGAAAGCAGGTGGTCTAGCTCCGAGCCTGCTCAGCTCTCCCTGATCATTCAGGTTGGTTGGCTGGATTGTGATGCCTTCAGCGAGGAGGCGAACGCAGACGGATTCTACGAAGGCCGCCGCTTGTTGGTCGAGTGCTGCCTGGCTCACTATGGGGTGGCTAGTAGCCCGCGTATTGGTTGTCTGGATCGGAGCTTGACTACTATATCCAGACTTTCTCCCCCTTCCTGGGGCTTTTCGGGTTGGCCTCGCCGGAGATTGCTCCGGGACTCTATGTTGGCCTTGGGAGGAGCGGAGCCTCATAGTTCCTGTAAAACAATGAAAATATAAATGCAAACGATTGGTTAATTGGGTGCAGGATTTCCCACAGACGGCGCCAGAAAGTGTTAACGGAAATTTTGCTCGGGATGAGAAATCTCAGTTAACGCCCTCGAGACCACTACCACGTAGGTGGTGGCCAAAATTCATTGTATATGTAATAGTGATTTATAAAGTGACAAGTAAGCAAGAATGTTTTTATTGAATATGCATGGTATACAAATACAAACTCAACTCTCTCTAGGGAATGGTCGATTGTTAGTCGTATGCCTGTCGAATAGTAGTCTCCTCTTTTTCATTTCTTTTCTTTTCTATTTATACATAGTTTATAAGTCAACAAATTGATTCTCCCTTGATTTTCTCAGTCTCCTCCTTATCGGGCGGGATTTCTTGCTATAATGTCATTGACTTTTGAATTGACGTCCGAATTGAGAGTATCGTGGTGGAGATCCGTTTGTTTCCTTTTTGGATTTTATTACTTGTTCTGCATGTAGGTAACGTTTCCAGATATGATTCAATGCATTCCTCGTATCCTTTCAGTATGATCCTTTATGGATGTCGTTGGATATGACGATATGGTGTGGTACATCAACCAGGGAGGTTGATTAGTATTTCGACCTTTATATCTGAGAAGTTTCATCCAGCTTTGAGCCAAATCTGGCTTCCCTTGACCTTTTCGAAGCTAGGTGTGGCCTCGACTGACTTTTTGAAGCTAGGTGTGGCTTCGACTGACCTCGCGGCCTTTTAGGGACATTCTTCTGTGTCAATCGAGGTATAGACGAGTCTCTGGAGCACTTGCGAGATGACCTCGACTTCGGTTAGCTTCTAGTTTTGGTGATGCAGGCTTGATCTGATCGTTCCGAGCTTTATCCCGGATGTTTTCCGGAGCCCGTCCTTGTTTCTAGGGTGGTATCGCAGTTCGGCTCTGGACAGAGAGGTCTCCTGGTGGAAGCTCTCGGGTCCGGGCTCTATCCCAGATGTTTCCAGAGCCCGCCCTCATTTCTGGGGTGGTATAGTAGCTCGGCTCTGGATTGAGAGGTCTCCTGGTGAAACTCTCGGGCATGGAACCAGGTCTAGGAGGTGGAAAATTTCCCTTCGGTCCTTAGCCAATTTTGGCTATCAACACCACCAAAGGATGAAGGCAATGAAATATAAACTTGCCAACAAAGACAATTTCTTGAAGATTATCAAGGATAGAGAGATGAGGTGTTGATCGGTCTATCTCTATACATGTTTTAGGTCTCCATTTCCTATTATTTGTGCTTTGTTCTCAAGTGTAATTAGGTATTTTATATTTTTGTTGAGTATGTGTAGGTCACATTCCATAGAAGAGGTGTTGGATGTTATTTTGGAGAAAAGAAGCAAAATGATGAATTTTGGCTGTGCAGATCACTCATATTGCGGGCCCCATATGTCTCTCTTCAGTTTGAATTGTGTGTCCTACCACCTATGGATGGAAAGCCCCATAAGTCTAGTTTCCGGCGCACTTTTCAGATTGTAATTCCGATATTCCTAGAAGAAGTTATGCCTAATTTAGTAACCAAAAGTCGAGCTGGAGAAGTCTACCGCGGGATAGATCGCGGTTTGTGCAATTTCCTCCGTAGTGGTACATATCAGTACAGCACTGCGGTGCTGACCGCGGAAGACCTGCAGAGTGACCTAGGCCGCGGTTTTGACATACTTTTGGCCGATTCCACTCCAAATTGGTCCAGAACTGTTCCAAAACTTCCCAAATCAAATTCTAATGATTTTAGAAGATCAAAACATGTTTGGGAAACTTCCTAAACTCAAATTAGGAGACATTTATCAAGAGAGGAAATCCAATTTATTAAAGGATTCCTATTCCTTCTCTCATTCTACTTTCCTACTTTGTGAGTTTCCTACAACAACGCAAATTGAGAGTTCACAAGGAATTATCACCTATAAATATCATGAGTTTATTGAAGAAAAGGGTTCTGCTCCCTACCACTCCATAACCATACATCACCTCACAACTTCCATTCATCTTTACACTTTGAAAATTTTAAGACGAAGAAGATTCATCATTGAAGACTTGAAGAACTCATTGAAGGCCAATATGGGTTTTATCTTTTCTTTCTCTTCTCTTTTTATTTTCATAATGTGTAACTAATTCCATAACTAGGGAATCAATGTGAACCTTTTGTGAATGCTCATATATGGATTAATTATTATTTCATCAATTCAATTCTTGATTTATTCATTATTCTTAATTGTTTAATCCTCATTAGTTTAATATTTATTCACACCATAGACCAAGGGTGGATAACTATTTGGCATGATTTTAGGGTTAAGACTATCTGAGAATTAGGGTTAGAGTATAGACCAAACCTAATCTTGATTAATGCTCTTTTGAATGGATGAATTTTATCTTTAGCATAGGCCAAGCAAAGTATAGAATTTGGTTTTTAATTCTTGCGCTTAAAGGGTTTCCGATCACTGTTCACACCATAGACCAAGGGTGAATAGTGGTTGGGAGCACGTGACTCATCCCATGACCATACGGTAATAGTCACATTAAAGACAAAGAATGAACCCTAGAATTGATTGAATCTTGTTTACAAATTAATTCCTATACATTGAGTGTTCATAATTGTTTTCTTTAGATTAATTTAATTTAGTTTTAGTTTAATCAATCAAACAACAAATCTTTTGGTTACTTTAATTTAACTTTGAAAATACACTAAGAGTGATAAAACTAACCTAGGGGGGGTGAATAGGTTTTAGTTAAATTAAATGCCATCTTTTTGATTAATCAAAATTAAACAACACAACCCCTAATCTCTAACATCATCAATCATTGCCATAATAAAAATGCGGAATAAACAAAATGACACAATGATATGATTTACGTGAGAAACCCTCCAACTGGGTAAAAACTCACGGGCCTAATTGCCAATCGAACCCTCAAATCCACTATTTGCAAAAACGATTACAACCTAAGTTGACCACATCACACCTAATCGGTTACTAATCCTTTCTTGCTACCCGCAGACCTTTAATAGTGATTTTAGGCTCTTGCTTGTATACTACCCAAAGGCAAATACAAGACTTAACTCTTAAAGGAAGAGATATGAAACCTAAAGTGAATATGATGATATTCTAAATGCACAAAATGCAAGGTCAACACATTTGATGCTTATCTAGTCATGAATGAATGCTTCAAACAATCCTAGATATCATGTTGCTATATGACACACATATAACCTAGCTATATGAAATCAAAGCATTCCTAGATGCAATAGCTATCACAATACAACAACCCAAACATCAACAAAAATCTCTATTTATAATGAAAAATTATAATCTAGATGCATAAAAACCATATAAGAGATTTCTTGTTAAACAAGAACACAAAGATGGATGAGAATGGTGTTCTACTTACCAAGTAAGCTATGTTGATGAAAACCCATGCTTAGAAACATCCTAGATTAAGCTAGATGATGATAGAACCATGAATGAATGATGGGTGATTGGGTTTTGGACAATAAAAATGGTTTCTTGCTACCTTTTTTTGCAAGACACTCTTGAGCTCTAAAAGGAATGAAAGATAGTTGATTTCTGAAGCTCTAAAGAGGCAAGGAAGAGGAAAGGGCATATATATATATATGAAGCCCTAGACGAAATGACACCGTTTTGAAAACAGTAGCAAAATCCCGTCATTACCGCTGTGCGTACCGCTGCTCGGGCAAGTTGTCCAGACCGCGGTACACGAAGCAGTGTGCCTACTGGACAGTAGCGCGGTTGGGACCGCTGTGCGTGCAGTGCATAGGCCGCAGTCAAGGCAGCAGGGGCCTATTGATGTGTATCGCGTCAGGGACCGCTGTGCGTGCAGTGCACAGGCTGTGGTCTAGGCAGCATAGGCCGACTGATGATTACCGCTCAGTATGCCGCGATGCAAGTAGCGCTTGCTAAGCGGTCTAGGCCGCGGTCATAGAAGAAACCCTATTTTCTAGGCAGACTTAACACACAAAGTGATGTGCAATATGTGCAAGTGTGGAGTGTGATAAGTGACATACAATGCATCATCCAATTGTATGTAAACAAGAATATAATTCATGCAAGTGAGTGTGTGCAGCTATATCCCTTCAAGTAAAAGTAGAGTTAAGTAATCTACCTTTCTTGAAGCACTTGGAGTCAAATGAAAGATCTTCAATTCCTAATCTACCCTTTTACAAAGATTAACCCCAATTGTGATTTTGTCAACGAAATAAGCCAATCATAAAGTGAGGCACTTACAAACTTTAAGTAGAATTAGTTTTAATTAATAAATTACTTTTCTTCTTGGGAACGATCCTTACTTGGCACTGTACTTATCTTCACGATTCGTGCACTTGCGAGTGAGTATTTTATAACACGATTTTACACATCAGGTGCCTTGAAGAATTGAAGAAGGCCAAGGTCATGTAACCTCAAGCTCAAGGCAAGGGCACAGCTTCATCCAAGCAACCTTCCATTCAAGGAAAGTCCACACAAGCCTTGGCAACTCAACCAAAGCCTAGGCAATCCAATACGAAATGACAAGTCCTTGTGAAGTCAATCACCTCCTCCAACAAGCCAACTACAAATAAGAGAGGTGACCATAAGTGGCGTGCTCAACCAAGGAGGCAAGATCAATCTGCTCAACCACCTCAACAAGCTAGACCATAAAGGTGTCACCAATCTGTTAGGATTATGCTCAATAGAAAAAGTGTAATAATGTATTTGACAATCTTTTCATATTCATAAAGTGATTTCTAGTTTAACAAATCTTATAGCATTTATAGTTTAATTATTATAATTATCAAAAGTAAATAATCATAAGGTCAAAAGACTATAAGAAAAGAAGAATTGTTCGTACATCTGGATATGTATGAGGTAGACACAATTCTTTAGTTAGTCTTGAATAATATTCACAACTTAAGATAAAGGTTGGGCGCCTTTATCTTGTTAAAGTTGTAGATTATTTTGCTAGCATTTGAGTGGGATCAAATGTGTTATGATGAGTCTAAAATCATCAAAGTGTGGTGTCTTTGGGCAAAAGAATCTAGTGCACTGGGTGCATTGAATATGATCATAGTGAAATACTTTATCCAGAACCGTCAATGGATAAAAGTTTTCACTTGAAGACAATCGGAGAGTCAATCTCAATCCTGATATAAATGATGGACTTATGGTTGCAAGTGTTATCATTTGAGCTATCAATGAGTAAGATTATATAGCATAGTCTATCCTCGATATTTTGGTGGTATTCATTTGTTAATCGATAGAGGACTTCATTTATAGATATGGACATCGTGGCTCCATTTATTAAATGAGAGTAGAATATCATCATATGGATGTTTTGAGGTATTGGATATTAAATCTTAAGGTTAAGTTTTCAATAGTGTCTATTGAAATATGGCTTCTGGAAAAGTCAAAATATCCAAGTTCAAAATGTGGTCATATGGGTAAATAAGGTAACTTGGAGAGCTATAGGCGGTCTATGAGCTCTTGGCGATTACTGGTATTCTTCACGAGGATACACTATCTCCATTAAGATTGTCTAGGGTATGAATGAGCAATATTAACTTGTTCTATATTTATTTAAGAATTCAATTTTAGTTCTTTAGTGGAATGAACTAAAATTAATAGATCGAACCTAAGTGAATCATTGGTTGATTGTGATTAGGTTATGTCTATTGGAGCTTAAATTTAGATAGCCCGCCAAGATTCCTCAATTCACACAAACTTGCATGGATCACTTGATATATTCTACCAGACTAATTTATGGGTCCATCTAGAATTGTATTAAGGCATGTGGACTTGTTTCTTTTAGTAAGAATGGGTATAGTTCACATGTGGACTTTTTATTAAGGTCTAATGGATTTAATAAAATAAAAATAATAATTTATTGCACAAGTATTTACTTGGGCGGCAAGGCTAAATTAATTAGTCTAATATATTGTTTTATTTCATTTTATTAATCAAATGGAAATTAATTAATTAATTGTTTGATTAAAAGTCAAAATCTTTTTCTAACTAGGAGAAGGATTCCTAGTGTCATACTATTGTTGGTAATATGATAAGTATCAAAGACTATATTTGATAAGTAGATAACTAAAAGCATTTTATTTATCTAGTAAAATCAGGAAGTTTTTGATATAGTCACAATATTATATTTAATAATTTATTATTGGATAATACACTCATGAGTTGGAATATGGTTAAAACTCAAAGTTAATAGGAGACTTGGTGAAAAAGTAATCCTACTTGTGTGAGGATTTGACTACAAGGTAGAAATCCTACTTGTGTGAGGATTTGACTACAAGGCAGAAATCCTACTTAAGTGAGGATTAGGCCATCCCCTATATATATATATATATATATATATATTATTAAATTCAGAATTAATTATTGTAGTTCAAAAAAAAGAAGTTTTTATTTTAGAAAATTTTTATTCTCCTGTTTTTGAATATAAAAAAAAACTTCCAACTTAAGAAAGAGGTGTAGAATTTGGCCAAAGAGAAGAAGAATAAGGAGCGTTTTATTTTCGATAGTGCACTAGAAGCTTTTACATCAAAAGGCTTTATGCACAAGATCGAATTAGGGTTCACGCGAGTTCTTGATTAAAAAGATTAGGAATTCACAAGTGACCAAACGTTCTTTATTTTCTCTAGGAGGATTATTGTGACTGACAAAAGAAAAATGTTTGTTTTTTCCATCCTCAGGTTTACAATTCAAAGAAAAGGGAGCCCACACTCCTAGGTGATTCACGTTCGTGATTAGATTGGAAGATCTTAAGGATTCAATTCGAAAGCAAGCGGATTCAAATCGACGCAAAATAAATCGTCACGTGAAAAAGGTACGATACTCTTAATTATATGTCAATAATCTAGGGTCAAGGTTCTTTCTTGTAAAGGAATTTTTTTTTAAATATACCACCCAATTTTTCGCTGCCGCCGCGTTTTGAACCGTTTTTCCCTACACAATCGGCTCAGGCCTCAAGGAGAAGTAAACCGATGCACTATCAAAGACAACCACATCAACATTGCGATGTCTCGATGAGACCTCAATGCAATGGTATAAATTCTTCATTTTTATCTACTTGTCATTTTTGTGATATGATTGGTCACTTAAGACCAAATTGCTTTAAAGACATTAAGAGGTGTAGGTTAGAGAGCATGAAAGAAAAACGGTTGAAAAATAGGGCAAGTTTACATGAACCTAGGGAATTTAGAAGCATGTCTATGACCACTAAAAATGATAAAGTGGAACCTATGTGGGTTAGAAAGAATGAACCCACTTGCCTTAGTGCCCATGTGACTCTCGTAGATGCAACTAGGTCCATTGGATTTGGTAGGTCTATAGGAGCTCATGCCTCCCATTGACTTGGTTGGAATTGATCCCATTTGGGGAGCTCAAGCAAAAAGAGCGAACTTGCATGATTTGCTATGTGCAAAAAGTTGATTTATTTTATGCTCTTTTGAAAATTGCTTGAGATTCTTGGTTGCACATATATGCTTATATGGTATTTTTTTTAATAAGTGTGCACCATTGCTTTGTTTGTAATCCATGTCATATTTTGGCTCAACAATGCATTTTTGGACTAGGAGAATTATTTGGGATAGTATGAATAACCCATAATTTATCTCCATGACATGAGAAATTTTTATGACATGCTTAAAATGATATGCATGAAATGTTTTTTTATTGCTTATATGCAAAATGTGTGTGAAAGCAAATGAGAAGACTAAAATCAATAAGGATCTTGCATCCATTGAATTAATAAGGATTTCATATCCAAATTAGTCTTCTTTCTCTTCTTAATGGTTAAACAAGACTACTATCATACGGATATTTATCTAGAAAAATCTAATAGGATCTCTTTATCCAATGTCTTGGTTTGCCTTTAAGGATTGATATAATTGCTCTTAACTTGCAAATATCTTTTGAAAAAAAAAACTATATCTTGTGTACTTATGACAAAAGGGTACAAATTGGTTTGAATTCTTTTGGAAACCCTTTTGATGTTTGCTTTGCCAAATACCATTGCTTAAACTTTAATGCTATATGTCTTGCATACAAAGCAACAATTTCACACATTTTTTGGTAAATAAAACTCCTTGAATCTCTCTCAATTACTTAAGTTGCATAAAGTTCATGTATATAATTATGCAAATGTCCTTTGTGCTAATAGCTCTCTTTGCTAAAGCAACCCGATAGGGGGAGATCCTTTGCATATCTCATGAAAAAAAATGGGAGAAGTCTTGAGAAATATAGAGAGAGTATTTTTTACGCTTTAGGGGAGATATCATGAGAGAGAGTTACCTATTTCGGGGGAGCATGACACATGCATTAATTTGTATTGCTTTATTAAGTGCAAATGCCTTTTATGTTTGTTCACCTCACATGCACTCGTTCTTGGAAAATGCCTTCTTGCTATTGTGTCTAGGTATGATGATCTATAAAAAGATTGAAGACCTTGAAGAATTAGAATATTAGGTATCTCTTTTTGTAACATAAAATGGACTCTCATGGACAATAGCTAGATTTTTTTTTGTTTTATGAGGAATTATTTGTGAGTGATTGTTTTGTCATGAAATAGCCAATGGGGGAGATTGTAAGGACCTCTATTTTATGATTGGCTTATTTCATGACAAACCACACCACATTGGGGATGATTTTGTAATGGGTAGCTTAGGTCATCGTTGGCAAGTTTCCATGGATCCTCGTAACTTCAAGAAAAAAAGGTATATTCCATTGACTTTGTCTCTTGAAGAGTTTATTGTTAGGATTATGCTCAATAGCAATAGTGTAATGATGTATTTGACAAATTTTTTCATACTAATAAAGTGATTTCTAGTTTAACAAATCTTATAGCATTTATAGTTTAATTATTATAATTGTCAAAAGTAAATAATCATAAGGTCAAAAGACTATGAGAGATGAAGAATTGTTCGTACATCTGGATATGTATGAGGTAGACACAATTCTTTAGATAGTCTTGAACAATGTTCACAACTTAAGATAAAGGTTGGGCGCCTTTACCTTGTTCAAGTTGTAGATTCTTTTGCTAGCATTTGGGTGGGATCAAATGTGTTATGATGAGTCTAAAATCATCAAAGTGTGGTGTCTTTGGGCAAAAGAATCTAGTGCACCAGGTGCACTGAATAGGATCAGAGTGAAATACTTTATCCAGAACCGTCAATGGATAAAAGTTTTCACTTGAGGACAATCAGAGAGTCTATCTCAATCTTAAGATAAATGATGGACTCATGGTTATAAGTGTTATCATTTGGGCTATCAATGAGTATGATTATATAGCATAGTCTATCCTCATAGTTTAGTGGTACTCATTTGTTAATCGATAGAGGACTTCATTTATAGATATGGACATCGTGGCTCCATTTATTAAATGTGAGTAGAATATCATCATATGGATATTTTGAGGTTTTGGATATTAAATCTTAACGTTAAGTTTTCAATAGTATCTATTGAAACATGGCTTCTGGACAAGTCACAATATCCAAGTTCAAAATGTGGTCATATGAGTAAATATGGTAACTAGTAGAGCTATATAGGCGATCTATGAGCTCTTGGAGATTAATGATATTCTTCACGAGGATACACTATCTCCAATAAGATTGTCTAGGGTACGAATGAGAAATATTATCTTATTCTATCTTTATTTAAGAGTTCAATTTTAGCTCTTTAGTGGAATGAGCTAAAATTAATAGATTGGACCTAAGTGAATCATTTGTTGATTGTGGTTAAGTTATGTCTATTGAAGCTTAAATTAGATAGCCTGCCAAGATCCCCAATCCGCACGAACTTGCATGGATCACTTGATATATTCTACCGAACCAATTTCTGAGTCCATCTAGAATAGTTTTTGGATTTGGAAATCCAAAGGTTTTGGAGAGGTGTGGTCATGTGTGATCAAGACAAGCGTTAACTCTTCAAAAAAGCCTGGAATGGGCGGCCAAGGATGTAGGAATCCTAAGGTGGCCCTAATGAGGTGCGTTTAGCATTCTATTAACACATTAAGAATATAATTTGCACATTTTAATTAAATGGGCTGCTAGATTATATTAATGTATTAAATTTAAGACATGTGGATTTGTTTCTTTTATAGTAAGAATAGATCTAGTTCACATGTGGACTTTTTATTAAAGTCCAATGGATTTAATAACATGGAAAAATAATATATTGCACAAGTATTTACTTGGGCGGCAAGGCTAAATTAATTAGTCTAATATATTGTTTTATTTTATTTTATTAATCAAATGGAAATTAATTAATTAATTAATTAATTAATTAATTGTTTGATTAAAAGTCAAAATCTTTTTCTAACTAGGAGAAGGATTCCTAGTGTCATACTATTGTTGGTAGTATGATAAGTATCAAAGACTATATTTGATAAGTAGATAAATAAAAGTATTTTATTTATCTAGTCAAATTAGGAAGTTTTTGATATAGTCACAATATTATATTCAATAATTTATTATTGGATAATACACTCATGAGTTGGAATATGGTTAAAACTCAAAGTTAATATGAGACTTGGTGAAAAAGTAATCCTACTTGTGTGAGGATGTGACTACAACGTAAAAATTCTACTTCTGTGAGGATTAGGCCATCACCTATATATATATATATATATATATATATATATATATATTATTAAATTCGGAATTAATAATGGTAGTTCAAAAAAAGAAGTTTTTTTTAGAAAATTTTTATTCTCTTGCTTTTGAATAATAATAAAAACTTCCAACTCAAGAAAGGGGTGTAGAATTCAGCCAAAGAGAAGAAGAATAATGAGCATTTTATTTTCGATAGTGCACTAGAAGCTTTTACATCAAAAGGCTTTGTGCACAAGATCGAATTAGGGTTTACGCGAGTTCTTGCTTAAAAAGATTAAGAATTCACAAGTGACCAAACGTTCTTTATTTTCTCTAAGAGGATTATTGTGACTAACAAAAGAAAAAGGTTTGTTTTTTCCATCCTCGGGTTTACAATTCAAAGAAAAGGGAGCCCACGCTCCTAGGTAATTCACGTTCGTGATTAGATTGGAAGATCTTGCGGATTCAATTTGAAACAAGCAGATTCAAATCAACGCAAAATAACTCGTCACGTGAAAAAGGTACGATAATTTTACTATATATTAATTAATCAAGGGTTAAGGTTCTTTCTTTTAAAAGGAAAATTTTTAAAATATACAAACCCAATTCTTCGCTTCTGTCGCGTGTTTTTCCCTACAATTTGTATCAAAGTCTGGTTGTACCCTTGATTAATTGATGTATGTATACGTGAATCTATTTCTTTTTACTATAAAATATGCAGAAAGAGATGGCACTCTAGGTATTCGCATATATAATTACATCTGAATGTATGGATATATATGTTTTTATAATATGATTCGTTATTGCTCGATTTTTGTCCTAGAATTTCAATGTAATTTTTGTTTGGAGTTGTACCAAGAAGGGTGGTCTATCATCGCCATAATTTCCTTCTTGATAGTTGCTAAGTTTTTTTTATTTTATTGTTGTAATAAGAAAAAAAAATTGCTGTAATATATTCAAGTTTCGAGGATTCAAATAATTGAAGAATTGAGAGCAGAAAAAGAAGCATCGGAGGAAGGCCGCGGCAGCCGGTGCGCACCAAGGCAACGTGCAAGCCTTCGGGCATGAACGTGGTGCTGCACATGGGGCAGCCGTATATGGATTTTGACGCGCAAGAGTATTGTCGGACCGCCGCTTGATGATGACTTGATCGCCAAGTTAGGGTTTTCTTGTATTTCAAACAAATGTAATTTACTTGCTTTTCTAGGATGGACCAAAATTGTGGCTATTTATTTTTTCATAAATATTACAATATTTATCATTGTTTGATAACATGTCATATAGAATAGGAGTGCCACTCATATATCTCTTTTGGTATGAATATGCATTGAATGGTTTAGGTATCTAATTGACATCTAGATAACTTGGTAAATCATTTTATGGAATTCTATCACACGCCTTAAACAATTGAGTGGGAGAAGGTGTTTTGAACACCTATGGCATCTAAGATAAGTTAAGCTTTATGTTTTGTGTGATAACCCCCTAAGGGGTATCCATGAATAGAATTTAGCAAGATACTTCCTTATAAGGATAGACTAGACAATTGACTCAAACGATATCTACTCTCATTTGAGGGATTTTCTTGAGAGAAAATATTGAAGGTCGATAACTTGGTAACACACTCAATGTGGTTTTATTGATATCCTCCCAAGAGTTCTTGTCAATATAAATCGCAAGGCTAAATTGAAAACACTGGTTGTTATGTTAACAATTAGGTGGGACCTAGTCCAACTAGTAAATGGTACGAACTCCCAATGGAGGCGTGACATTTAAAGATGTTGGATCACCGTTGAATTTTACGATTGAATTATTTTATTTTATTCAAGATAAATATTCGAAAGTGCTTTATCATGATTGTTTACTTATATAATTTTTGTTTTATTAAGAAATCATGACCCCATCCCTAATCAACAACCTAAAAGATAATACTTTAACTGGTGATAAGTATGTCACATGGAAAAGGAAATTGGGCTATTGTTGCAATCTGAAAAGAATAATTTCATTTTGTCTACTCCTAAACCACCTGCTCCTACTAATGAATCGACTGAGTAGCAAAGAGACGAGTATAAACAGTGGGAGACCTTAGATGAGATGGCCAAATGTTACATTATGGCCACCATCTCCGACGTGTTGCAAAAGCAACATGAAAAAATGAGTTCCACTGCCGATATAATGATGTCTCTAGAGGAGATGTTTGCTATGAGGTCTAGGACGACTAAGAGAGAGGCAGTGACTGCTTTCGTGAATCTTAGGATGAAACCTTGACAGAATGTAAAGGATCATATGATGAAGGATATAGCATATCTCAACGTTGCTAAACTCAATGGTGCTGAGATAGATGGTGAGACAAAAATTGACATGATTGTCAACTCACTATCAGATTCCTTTGATCAGTTCAAGTTGGACTACACCTTGAACAATAAGGAATACACCTTGCAATACCTGATGCAAGATGTTCAAAGCACTGAGAAGATCCTTGTGAATGGCAAGGGTCAAAAGATTCATATGGTTGGTAAAGTTGCTAATGTAAAGACTCGTAAGAAGGTAAAGAAACAACAGAAGAAAAGCAACTTGGGCCTACCAAGAAGGGATTTCAGGAAAGGAAAAGACTGAATGAAAATGAATTTAAATTGCGTTGAGGCAACAGAGCATTGGTGTCTGCTTGTGCAGTGGGAGATATTAGAGTTAATTTAGATTCTAGTAGGCATTTAGATTTAATATACGTTTATTATGTACCTCAATTCAAGAGGATTTTAATTTCAGTTTCGTGTTTAAATAAATTTGGATATTCAGTTACATTTAATAAAAAATTTATTATTAGTAAGAATGAAAAATTTGTTTGCAAAGGTACATTGGAAAACGGCTTATTCTATTTGCATAGAAATATCTCTCACTTGTTAGACACGAAATCAATGGAACCTAATCATAAAAGAATAAAATTATCAAAAGATGAAACTTACCTGTGGCATTTGCACCTAGGTCATATTAACCTTGATAGGATTAAAAGATTGGTTAGTGATGGACCTTTAAGTGACTTAAAGGTTGATGATCTACCAACTTGTGAATCTTGTCTGGAAGGCAAGATGACCAAAAGGCCGTTCACGACCAAAGGCACAAGAGCCACTGAATGTTTAGGATTAACACACACTGATGTGTATGGTCCTATGAACATTCAATCTAAAGGTGGATATGAGTACTTCATCACTTTCACGGATGATTACTCAAGATTTGGCTATGTGTATCTCATAAGAAATAAGTCGGATGCTTTTGACATGTTCAAATCATTTACAGCTGAAGTAAAAGATCAGCTTCAGAAACACATAAAAATCTTGAGATCTGATCGTGGTGGAGAATATCTATCTGGTGAGTTTGAGCAATATCTTATTGATAATGAGATTATTTCTTAGCTTTCTGTGCCAGGTATGATCGTGCCTAAATTGTTGTATATTTCGGCTCTCATTCCTATTCCTTTGTCTCGTTCTTGTGTGTATTTTCTTATATTTTATGTCTAATAGGCTCATTAGTGCTAATTACAGGCAATAGATGCAATTCTGGGTTTGGAAGCATGTTGCGGTTATTCCGGCAGAAAAGAGGGCAAAAGGAAAGACAAAGGATCATAAGCAGCTCTGCAGTGCGGGTCAAGTGCGGGTCGCAACCGCACTCCAACCGCACTCCAACCACACTCATGCTCATAGACAATACTTGATACAAGAGAAGAGTTACAGTGCGGGTCCAGTGCGGGTCATCCAACCGCACTCCACCCACACTGTTGCCAAAGCCAGAGAAGCTGAGTTGCACCTGACGTCAAAGTGCGGGTCCAGTGCGGGTCCAGTGCGGATCATCCAACCGCACTCCACCCGCACTGTTGCGAAACCAGAGAAGCAGATTTACACCTGACATTAGAGTGCGGGTACATTGCGGGTCTTGCAACCGCACTCCACCCGCACTATTGCTCAAGACAGAGGAGTGGATTTTGCACCTGTCAGTAAAGTGCGAGTAAAGTGCGAATAAAGTGTGGGTCAAGTGCGAGTCAAGTGCAGGTAATCCAACATCACTCCACCCGCACTATTGCCCAGATCAGAGAACTGAAGATGAAGAAAACCCTTACAGTGCGGGTACAGTGCGGGTAATTCACCCGCACTCCACCCGCACTCTGAGCGCGACAGTTTCTGGTTTCAAGCTTAAGTGACCTATTTTTCCATCCTCTATAAATAGAAAAGGATGGGAACGAACCACAAGGATCACCATATCTCCCAACACTTGTATTCTAAGCTAGTAACACATCTCCCTATCATCCAAACCATCTCTACTCAATCAAAGGCAACTAGGAGATTTGGATTCAAGCTTCAAGGAAGGAGATCAATCTTCAAGGGTTATCTCTCTACTCTCTCTTAGTTTATTGATTGTAATAGAACATGAGTAGCTAAAATACCCCACTATGGGGTCGATGTTATTTGTATGAGGGATACTTGGGCTTTGTAAATAAACTCTATGTGTTATATTTATTCTATCTCTATATTTCATTCCATTGCTTGAATTGATTTCCATTATTGATTTGCTTGGATACACCCTCTTAGCATGATTGATTTGGATTACTTGAGTAGGCAATTAGGTTGTCTAATGCTCAATTGAATGGAAGGATTTTCGAAAATCCGGCTCTACAACCATGCCCTTAATCTAATCTTGAATTAGTGGCTTTCACTATACATCCTAGGTTAGCCACTTGTGAGAGAATTAGAAGCCTTCACTATACACCCTAGGTTAGCTACTTTAGTGATTCTACGAGAACTAACCTTCGAGTAGACTTCGGTTGATAACCTAAAGCCTCATCCAATCTCAAACGGGTGGCCTTCACTATACATCCTAGGTCGCCCACTTGTGAGGGAATTGGAAGCCATCACTATACATCCTAGGATGGCTACATTAGTAATAGGTTGAGCCATAGCTAGATAGATGAGCATTCATGGAAAAGGTCCCGATTAAGTAACTAGCCATTGTTGGTTGCTTAGGAGGGATTAATCGCTAGTATGAGGTCTTCGCTATACACCCTAGGTTGACCTCTTGCTAGAGATATATACCAACACTATACACCCTAGGTTGGTTACATTTGTCAAAACGTGCTTAATTGAGAATTTGTTGCAATTGCCCCAATATACACTTACGAGTCCATCAACTCCATAGTTCCATCATCATTCATTCATCACTCCATTGTCATCCCATTTTATTTGCTTTCATAGTTTAGTTTATATTGTATCTTCATTCACCATCACTTTACTTTTATGCATGCTAGTTATATTAATCCTAATCTTATCACTGCTACCCCGATCTCAGTGGACGACACCCGTGCTTACCGCTTTACTTGTATTTCTACTTGTGAATGCATCACACAGGTTTTATAAATTGTTTTGACGGACGGTTTTCTGATGGTAAAAACCTTTTCATCAAATGGCGCCGCTGCCGGGGATCGGTGTGCCTAATAGTGATTAGATTAGTTTTAATACTATTAGTTTATTAGTTGTTTTTAGTTTTGTTAGTTTCTTTTTATTTCTTTGGTAGTTTTTTGTTTTTGTTTGTTTCAAGGACTCTATGGATTCCTTTTGGTCAAATTCAGGGTCAAGCTACGAGCTTAATGAGAATGCCTACATCTCATCATTCCAGTCAAATTCCGTTGAAGATCAACTACGAAATTTCATGACGAATCATGTGCGGGACACTGAGCAGATGATAGCTTCTCAACAAGAGACTCAAGCCTTCATAGAAGAGAAAACCACCCAAATGCTAGAATCCGCCCAGCAGTCCACCCCGGTAAATCAGAGTTGTTTCCAAGTTAAAGCAACCAAGCCGGTGGATTCCTCCAATATCTCAAAAGAAGACATGTATAAGCTCCGAATAGAATTTGAAGTGGAGCGAAGCAATAGAATGGATGAGATGGACAGGATGACCAAGATGAACCAAGAGCATATGAGCGTGAGCACAGAGCTAGTGTTGGAAAGGGGTGTGTTGAAGGAAGAGAATGAAGCACTTCAAGAGAGAGAAGCCTTGGGAATGGAAAAGGCGAGTAATCTCCAAGAGTTGAACAAGAAACTATTATTTGAAATGAAGATGCTCAGGGTTGAGAATGGTACTCTCAAGAAGACAAATGGTGAAGTCTCCGACAAGAACAAAGAATTGGAGGAACGACTTGAGAGATTTGAAGCCGAGAAGAGTACCGCATCGAAGGATTTGGAGAACTTAGTGAGGCTATCAAAAGATTTTGAAGATGAGATAGCTCACAAGTCAATGAAAATGCAAATGGAGGTTGATCAAAAAGCCAATGCCTTAGCGGAAGCAAAGGTAGCACTAAGCAAAAAGGAGGAGGAGGTCAAGGCGTTACAAGTGAAACAAATCAAACATCCTCAAGCCCACGTATCAAAGGGGAGCTCCTCTAACTCTAATACCTTTTGCTATGCATGTTCTAGGATAGAGCATTTTAAGGCTAAAAATTATAAGCCAAATCAACATAGGAAAACTAGAGGTCCTAGGAATAGGTGGAGTCGACCTAGGTTCAAGCAAATATGGGTAAGGAAAGACCAAGTGCACTTATATAGAAACATTAAAAAGGAAAAGATAATGAAGTCACCTAAATTTATTTGGGTAGTGAAAAATAGAGAATTTTCTAACTTGGTCAAACCACCCTTAGAGGACCCTAGCCTCTCCATGAATGCATCCCATTGAATAATTTTGATGCATATAGTTAGTTTTATGTTTTAGGTTGTTTAAATTCAATAAATGGTGATGTTGGGATAGTTTTGTTCGAATGCTATATTTTGTGGATATTTGCACATTGAATTTAATGATTATATTAGTGGATGAAAGAGCCGGAGGCTTTTGTGCAAGTATGAATGCATGTGCTTTATATTGTTTAATTCGGTTTGGGGGTTCATGCCCCATTCCGTCATTTTTGATAACATGCATGATGTTAAGCTTGACTTGTGCTTCAATGATATATTGCATGAATTGCCTTTATTTTGTGAGCCTTGTTTGAGTCATTTTTATTTTGTTGGGCATTGATTGTGTTTGATTAGTGCCTAGGTTTGTTTGAGTCATGTTAGGTGCGTGCTGCTAGGCCGGATTCTCTTGTCTTCAACATTGAGGACAATGTTGGGTTTTGGTTTGGGGGTGTAGACGCCTTTTTGAGTCGTCTTTTGTGTCTTGAGTCATTTTTGTGTCTTATTTTCGAAAAAGTTGCTGCTTAGCCAGAATTTTGAGCTTATTTAGCTTGGTGAGATACCTGGAGCATAGTGTTTGTGGCGAATGTGTGTATGCTTTGTGTGCTTATTCAATAACTCTTAGTCACTTTAGGGGTCTCACTTGCACTTCATGGGCTAGTCTCATCTTCTAGTGTCCAAGTTTAGGGAACTCGGTGCTCAAGCGCCTTGTTCTAATAGTGGAGATTTCCCTTGTGAGATCACAAACACAAGCCAAAAGCGTGTATATTTGAGGAAAAATGTTTTTTCAAATCTGTAAACACTATTCAAACACCATGCATAGTCTCACTACATCAAAAATCATCATTTGTCATTGAACATGCATCATATATGTGGACTGCTTGACGGAAACTTTTATTCCCTTGGTAGATTGATCCTTTGAAGTGATATTAGGCAATGTGTGTTTTAGCCACTTCAAAAAGAAAGCCTAAATACTTCCCATTCCCGTAATATGTGTGCTCCCAAGCCAATTTTGAAGCCAAACACATAGACTTTTCCATTCTACACCCACGTTATCCATAACCCAAGCAACCTAAACACTTAGCCAACCCTCTCTTAATTGATCTTGTTGAGGCTTAGGAATGTAAAGTTGTGCTTTAATTTGATAAATGGCGTGTACCTAGGCAAGAGTAATGAGTTGTGAAAAGGTGCATAGTAAAAAGGCATGAAAAGAAAAGAAAAGAAAAGAAGCAAAAAGTAACAAAAGAAAAATATGCTTCAAATGCCTTGTGTAAATTGTAAATGCTACTCAAATGGGTAACATGAGTAGTTAAAGATTGCACGTAGAGTTTAATTGTATGCCTGGACGCCATATTGTATTTGGAAGTGGAGTTGCACAAGAAATTAAATGCTTAAGTGTAGAATGTATTGCCTTAACTTGGTTGATTAGTGCTTGTGCCTAAATTTCTCATTCTTCTAATCACCATTCACCGTGGCCACAGTTACAACGAAATGGAAAAGACCTAGTTGATCTTAGGGGATGTCTAGATTGGGAATATTAGTTAATGAATGCTTTTTCCACGTTCATGACACTTGATTCTTTCATGAGACTCACTCATTGAAAACAACGTTTATTCTACACTAAATGTATGCAACTAAGTTGATTCAGTTACATAAATTCATTGGCATACATGTTGCACGAGTGTGAACCTAGGTTCTGAGAGGAAAGATAAGAGAGAATCCATGTGAGAACCTAGCGTCGAAATGAATTAAGCTCGAGGTGTGAGAGTGAGTAGTTTCTGAGGCAAGGGCATTTTAAGTGTGGGATTCGTGTTGTGCCAGTTTCCCTTGGGGTGCCTTCGAGTTGTTTAGAACATTTTGCATATGCTCATTCCTCACTCCCATTTGCTTTTACGTATCTCTATGCTAGTTGGTTCTGCAGCAAGTTTTTCTTTGTGTCTAGGAAAGTTCTTAGTTCGAGTCATTTTTAGTTTGTGTCTTATTTGTTTTAGGTTATGTTTGCTCGAGGACGAGCAAAGGTTTGGTTTGGGGGTGTTTGATCGTGCCTAAATTGTTGTATATTTCGGCCCTCATTCCTATTCCTTTGTCTCGTTCTTGTGTGTATTTTCTATATATTTTATGTCTAATAGGCTCATTAGTGCAAATTGCAGGCAATAGATGCAATTCTGGGTTTGGAAGCATGTTGCGGTTATTCCGGCAGAAAAGGGGCAAAAGGAAAGACAAAGGATCATAAGCAGCTCTACAGTGCGGGTCAAGTGCGGGTCGCAACCGCACTCCAACCGCACTCCAACCACACTCATGCTCATAGACGGGACTTGATACAAGAGAAGAGTTACAGTGCGGGTCATCCAACCGCACTCCACCCGCACTGTTGCCAAAGCCAGAGAAGCTGAGTTGCACCTGAAGTCAAAGTGCGGGTCCAGTGCGGGTCATCCAACCGCACTCCACCCGCACTGTTGCGAAACCAGAGAAGCAGATTTACACCTGACATTAGAGTGCGGGTACAGTGCGGGTCTTGCAACCGCACTCCACCCGCACTATTGCTCAAGACAGAGGAGTGGATTTTGCACCTGTCAGTAAAGTGCGAGTAAAGTGCGAATAAAGTGCGGGTCAAGTGCGAGTCAAGTGCAGGTAATCCAACCGCACTCCACCCGCACTATTGCTCAGATCAGAGAACTGAAGATGAAGAAAACCCTTACAGTGCGGGTACAGTGCGGATAATTCACCCGCACTCCACCCGCACTCTGAGCGCGACAGTTTCTGGTTTCAAGCTTAAGTGACCTATTTTTCCATCCTCTATAAATAGAAAAGGATGGGAACGAACCACAAGGATCACCATATCTCCTAACACTTGTATTCTAAGCTAGTAACACATCTCCCTATCATCCAAACCATCTCTACTCAATCAAAGGCAACTAGGAGATTTGGATTCAAGCTTCAAGGAAGGAGATCAATCTTCAAGGGTTATCTCTCTACTCTCTCTTAGTTTATTGATTGTAATAGAACATGAGTAGCTAAAATACCCCACTATGGGGTCGATGTTATTTGTATGAGGGATACTTAGGCTTTGTAAATAAACTCTATGTGTTATATTTATTCTATCTCTATATTTCATTCCATTGCTTGAATTGATTTCCATTATTGATTTGCTTGGATACACCCTCTTAGCATGATTGATTTGGATTACTTGAGTAGGCAATTAGGTTGTCTAATGCTCAATTGAATGGAAGGATTTTCGAAAATCCGGCTCTACAACCATGCCCTTAATCTAATCTTGAATTAGTGGCTTTCACTATACATCCTAGGTTAGCCACTTGTGAGAGAATTAGAAGCCTTCACTATACACCCTAGGTTAGCTACTTTAGTGATTCTACGAGAACTAACCTTCGAGTAGAATTCGGTTGATAACCTAAAGCCTCATCTAATCTCAAACGGGTGGCCTTCACTATACATCCTAGGTCGCCCACTTGTAAGGGAATTGGAAGCCATCACTATACATCCTAGGATGACTACATTAGTAATAGGTTGAGCCATAGCTAGATAGATGAGCATTCATGGAAAAGGTCCCGATTAAGTAACTAGCCATTGTTGGTTGCTTAGGAGGGATTAATCGCTAGTATGAGGTCTTCGCTATACACCCTAGGTTGACCTCTTGCTAGAGATATATACCAACACTATACACCCTAGGTTGGTTACATTTGTCAAAACGTGCTTAATTGAGAGTTTGTTGCAATTGCCCCAATATACACTTACGAGTCCATCAACTCCATAGTTCCATCATCATTCATTCATCACTCCATATTCATCCCATTTTATTTGCTTTCATAGTTTAGTTTATATTGTATCTTCATTCACCATCACTTTACTTTTATGCATGCTAGTTATATTAATCCTAATCTTATCACTGCTACCCCGATCTCAGTGGACGACACCCGTGCTTACCGCTTTACTTGTATTTCTACTTATGAACGCATCGCATAGGTTTTATAAATTGTTTTGCCGGACGGTTGACGGACGGTTTTCTGACGTCAAAAACCTTTTCATCAAGGTACACCTCAACAAAATAGGGTGGCAGAAAGGAGAAATATGACTCTTTTGGACATGGTTAGGTCTATGTTGAGTTATTCAACACTTCCTATTTCTTTTTGGGGATATGCTTTACAAACTGCTATGTACATTCTAAACGATGTACCATCCAAGTCGGTTCCTCAAACACCACATGAGTTGTGGACTGGGCGAAAGCCTAGTTTACAACACTTAAGGATATTTGGATGTCCTGCGCATGTGTTAAAAGGAAAGACAGAAAAGGAGTCACGTTCATAAACATGCATTTTGTGGGGTATCCAAAAGGAACTAAAAGATATTATTTCTATAGTCCTTCAAATCTTAAAGTATTTGTTTCGACAAATGCTAAATTTTTGGAAAAGGACTATATGAATGATTTTGTGCCTAAGAGTAGAATTGTCATGAATGAGCTTTCAAGAGATATAATTCCACAAGAGGTTTCACAGCCTAGCCCAATTGTAAATTTCGCACCATCACATGATTAACAACCTACCATTCCTAGTCGTAGTGGGAGGATTAGTATACAACCCGAGAGATACATCAGTCTTAGAGAATCAGTGGAGAATCTCCCGGACGACGATGATCCATATACATACAAGGAAGCTATTGAGGATGTTGATTGTCGCCATTGGCAAAAGGCAATGCAATCAGAAATTGAGTCTATTTATTCAAACAAAGTCTGGTCTCTTGTAGACTTGCCTAAAGGGATAAAACCCATTGGGTGCAAGTGGGTATACAAGAGGAAAAGAGGAATGGATGGAAATGTGGAAACCTTTGAAGCTAGATTGGTATCTAAAGGTTACACACAGAATGAAGGTATCGATTACGAGGAAACCTTCTCTCCTGTGGCCATGCTTAAATCCATTAGGATACTCTTATCCATTACGGCATCTCTAGACTTAAAGATTTGGCAAATGGATGTTAAGACAGCTTTTCTTAATGGAAGTCTTGACGAAAGTATCTATATGATGCAACCAGAAGGATTCATTGAAAAGAGCCAAGAGTAAAGGGTATACAAGTTGCAAAGATCCATATATGGACTTAAGCAAGCACCCAAATCCTTGAACATAAGGTTCGATCAAGCTGTGAAAAGTTTTGGATTTATTCAAAATGTTGATGAACCCTGTGTACACAAAAGGATTAAAGGCGACAAGTTGGTTTTCCTAGTTATTTACGTTGATGATATACTACTCATCGGAAACGATGTAGGCGTATTGACATCAATAAAAGAATGGTTAGCAAAGCAATTTGATATGAAGGACTTAGGAGAAGCAAGTTATATTCTTGGTATCCAAGTAATAAGGGATAGAAGGAATGAAACGATTGCATTATCTCAAGCTTCATACATAGATAAATTCTTGTGTAGGTTCTCCATGCAAGATTCCAAGAAAGTTATGTTACCTTTCAGACATGGAATCAAACTTTCTAAGGAACAAGTTCCTAAGAATGAGCATGAATAGCAATTCATGAGTAGGGTTCCATATGCCTCAGCATTTGGAAGTCTCATGTATGCAATGCTCTGCACTAGACCAGATATTTGTTTTGTTGTTGGCATAGTTAGTAGGTTTCAATCGAAACCTTGTCCTGATCACTAGACTGCAGTCAAGCATATTTTCAAATAGCTCAGGAGAACGAGAGATCATATGCTTGTAGACTCTGGAGGGGATTTAATTCCCATTGGGTATACAGATTCTGACTCCAGGAGATCCACATCAGGATCTCTGTTTACTCTTAGAGGAGGGGCAGTTATATGGAGGAGTATCAAGCAATCATGTATTGCTGATTCCACCATAGAAGTTGAGTATGTTGCCGCATGCGAAGCTGCTAAAGAGGCTGTCTGGCTCCGCCAATTCTTGATTGACTTGGAAGTTGTTCCTAATGCTAATAAGCAGATCATTATCTAGTGTGACAACAGTGGAGCAGTGGCTAATTCGAGAGAACCAAGAAGTCATAAGAAAGGGAAACACATTGAAAGGAAGTATCACCTTCTGAGGGAAATTGTGCATAGGGGTGACGTGACGATCACGAAGATCGCGTCAACAGAAAATCTAGCGGATCCCTTCACAAAGGCTCTACCACAGAAGAGTTTTGATGGGCACCTAGAGAACATGGGAATGAGAGATATGGCACACTTGCTATAGTGCAAGTAGGAGATTGTTAGGATTATGCTCAATAGCAAGAGTGTAATGATGTATTTGACGATCTTTTTCATATTAATAAAGTGATTTTTAGTTTAACAAATCTTATAGCATTTATACTTTAATTATTAAAATTGACAAAAGTAAATAATCATAAGGTCAAAAGACTATAAGAGATGAAGAATTGTTCGTACATCTGGATATGTATGAGGTAGACACAATTATTTAGTTAGTCTTGAACACTTTATACTTGATTTTTATTGTTTGATTGTTTCGGTTAATTGGGTTTAATATTGAGTAATCGAAAAAGTGGTAATAATCGATTAACAACCCATTCACCCCCCTAGGTTGTATTAGACACATGCTTGAGTAGTATCTTCACAATTTGTTATGAAGGTTATAGGCAATCGTAGAAGGTTTTAGGCAATCGTATAGATCGCATTAGAGAGGCCCTTTCTTGGATCAGCAGCTCTAATCCAAGATTGCGAGAGTTCATCAGATACTGGCAAGCTAACTCTCTACGACCTTAGCGATTCCAAACAGATATGCCGATAAGGTGGAACTCGACTTACTTAATGCTATAAAATTGTTTGGATTATACTGCAATTATTTCATATTTTTATAACAAGAAAATGGTTGAAATTGTCCGTCTAGTATTAACCACAAACGATTGGTATATGACAAAGATTTTTGTTGAATTTTTAAAGGTTTTTTATGATTCCACTTTAACTCTTTCCGAGGTCTATTACCCTACATCTTCTCAGGCAATCCATCAGATTTTAGAAATGTCTGAAATGTTAAACACTTATAGGGTAGATAATATTTTAGGCACTGTAGTTGTTGCCATGAAAACCAAGTTTAAAAAATACTGGTCTAAAAATCTTTTCATTTATGCCCTAGGTGTTAATACTAGATCCTAGGGTTAAATTATCTGGTTAAGAAACTTTTCTTGATTATAATGGTCTAATTTGGACATAGATTTTTTCAGAACAGGTTACTAACATTTGAACCAAGTTATTCAAAGTTTTTTGTATTTATGAGTGTAGGTTTGGTGGTATTAACACGCAACCATCAGCACAATAGGACACACTCCCATTGAAGAAAAGTTGGAGCATTCTTAAATACCGAAAAAATGACAGCTCATCAAGTTTTTCTTTTTCATCCCAAGCTCCACGAGCTACTGGAACTGGAGGTGCCGAACCCAACAAGTTCCTTGAAGCTAAGTTGGATTCAATCGAAAACAAGGAGGAATTTGATCTGCTATTATGGTGGAAGAATTATAGCTACATAAATCTGATCCTATCATACCTAGCACGTGACGTACTCGTTATCCCCGTGTCCACTATTTCTTCAGAACAGGTATTCAACATGAGTTGACATATAATTGAACAAAGAAGAACTTCTTTGTTTCCTGAGATGGTGGAGGTATTAACATGCCTTCGAGATTGAGAGCACGCTCGAAAGAGGATGCAAAATTAAATGGAAGACCAAGAACTTATTCAAAATTTCACCAATTTATATGTCGATGAGGGTTCCGGCAGTAACCAGGTCCAGGACTCGGAGTGAAGACTGAAGAGTTATTGATTGCATTACACCTTTTTTTAAATTATTAATTATTAATTATACATGTACATGTAATACATATATACGATTGCACTCTTTTTCCCTTACTAAATTTTTATCCATTGAGTTTTTCTTGGTAAGGTTTTTAATGAAGCAATCATGTAATAATGAAAGTCCGAAATAAATAAATAATTCATCATTTCATATTTTCATAATTTCATCTATTTTTTTATTTACTTTAATCTTTTATCTTTATTTATTCTCTGAATTATTTTAATAAATAAATCTCTCTATTTTCTACATTTTTTTATTAGACTAAGATGATAAATACGATACACAAATTACAATTAAAAATACATAAGTTAAATTGATAAAACAATATTATAACAAATAAATGTAATACTTAAAAATTTACATTTTTTAAACAAAAAAAAATTTTGAAATTGGCTTGGGGGCCGGCCCCTTAAAGCCCGCCGGGACGGCAAGCGGGCTGGCACGGCATGGCAAGTTATGGCCGGCATGCCTTAAAGGGCAGTGCCTGATGGGCCGGGCCGGCATGATTTTACACCTTTAGACACAAACAATAACAATTCAATTTTGAGTACATAAAAAATACTTGTCTTGGGGCACACGTTTGTGTGTATTTGAACCCATTACCCACCCGGTTAACACACCCAAGATCCGAAAACTGATTTTCGTTGCCCCAATTCCCGACCCCACACAAAATCCCTTAAAACCCCTGAACCCCTAAAACCCTTGCATACAAGTTAAAAATAAACACACACGCCCACACACTCTCTCTGGAAATTGTCTGTAAACCCTCGCGACCATGTATCGTTTTGGCTCTACCCTTGCCTCTAAAGCCAGGTATAATCACTGCTACAACTTGCATGCACAATTTCACTTGTTTTTGTCTTTTTCTAAATTATGGGGCTTCTCTTTTGTTTATTTACTTGTAGGTTGGCTAACAACAGTACCCAACTGGTGAGTTTCTCCTTCTTCTTCTTCATTTTTTACTTGATTCAAGTTTACTATTTAATGGGTTATTTTTGTATCAGATTGGTGGCAGGTTGAGTTGGAGCAGAAACTATGCGGCCAAAGACATCAAATTTGGTGTCGAAGCACGTGCTTTGATGCTTAAGGGTGTTGAAGAGCTCGCTGATGCTGTTAAAGTCACCATGGGGCCTAAAGTCAGTGACTTGCCACTCAGATCTTTTTATTTTATAGTTTCTGTTTTGTTTTTGTAAAACTTCGGCGCCTCTTCGCATATGCACTCGTAATCCAATAACTTGATCAATATATTAGTGCACATTTTTATAATATTTTGAAAAAATAAATATCAATTATTTATTTATTTTTTCAATCTAGCAATCCTTAAAACATATATATTTGTTTAATTACTCTGGTGTCATTCTTCCCCTTTTAGAACATTCTTGAATAGAAGTTAATTAATTAATATACAACTGCAACAACAGTCATACTTGCAGTGAAAAATGTAAGTGATATGTGAAGTGCTCATGGTGTTATTGCCTCTCTGCTTTCTCAAATTTTCATTGTTCTACGTGAATTTCTTTAAGATGCTAGATCTTGGCTTCTTCATAGGTTGTATTTAGATGTTTATAATGTCATTGTTTACTGATGCCATAGGGTCGTAATGTTGTTTTGGAACAAACTTCTGGGCCTCCTAAAGTCACAAAAGATGGAGTTACTGTAGCAAAAAGCATCGAATTCCAAGATAAAGTGAAGAATGTAGGTGCTAGCCTTGTAAAGCAGGTTGCAAATGCTACAAATGATGTAGCTGGTGATGGTGAGTGGTTCCATTCCTTTCAATACAAGTTGATTTCTTTTGGTCATCAATAAGGAACAGTTCTTAATGTACAACTGTATTTACGTGTGCTCAAGTATATTTGTCGATGGGCATGGTTACTCATATGGCGTTCACTATATTTATATTGCAGGCACAACCTGTGCAACTGTGCTTGCCAGAGCTATATTTACTGAAGGATGCAAGTCAGTGGCTGCAGGAGTGAATGCCATGGATCTAAGACGTGGAATTACAATGGCAGTTGATGCAGTTGTGTCAAACTTAAAGAGCGGAGCACGGATGATCAGCACATCTGTAGAAATTGCCCAGGTTCACTTTACTGACTTGTTTAGAAATTGGGAGAAATGTGTGGACTATGGATTAGGAAGCAATTTAATCTGGAATGTTAGTGATGTATGCTCCTTTTTTATATAGGTTGGAACCATATCAGCAAATGGAGACAAGGAGATTGGTGAGCTCATAGCTGAGGCTATGCAGAAAGTTGGAAAAGACGGTGTTATTACCATCTCCGTAAGTTGTCTGTTGGGATTCCCATCTTTGCCATTCATTTGCAATTGATGTGTTGCTTGTTGGATTCTCCTTTTTTCCCCCTCCATTTGATGTGAATATTTATGATATTGAAACCAATTAAGAGATGTAGAGAAAATTGCTCATTGTTCACTTTTCATTTATTTAGGAAGTAAATCATTTAAGCTAAGTTGGCAAGCTTTGAATTTTGGAAGAGATTTTTCGTGTTCTACCTTACAATATGAGTTGTTTTTTGTGAGATTGGTTTGGCATGGCATTGCTTGTATTCTATATTTATTTTCTTAAAGGTTTTCCTGCACTTAATGGGCGTTTCTTCAAAGTCAGTGAGTTATTGGATGCTTCACAATCTTTTGCATTTGATTTTTGTATGCTCTTGGTTGCATTTTATCTTTGATCTCCACTTTTAGTATAAACATGAACTCTACTTCCGCTTCACTTCCAGAGTTATTTTCTATATTCAGGGTGATATTCTGCCTGATAATTTTTTTGAGTCATCCAGATATCTAGCTCTGTGAGAATTATTTTTCTCCCTCGAAACTGTCAGAGGATGGGAATACAATGGATAATGAATTAGAGGTTGTTGAGGGAGTGAAGCTAGACCGCGGCTACATATCACCTCAGTTTATCACTAATCAGAAGAACCAGAAATGTGTAAGCAGTTCCTTTTATCCATGAATCACACTATTATGTATTTAGTGGTTCCTTTATTGTATATAGATTGCGAACTAATTGGGATTGAGTAGATGTAGATTTTATCTTAAAATTATGTTGCTTCATCTTTAATCAGGTAATTAGTTTTATTTCTGACAGGAATTAGAAAATCCACTCATTTTAATCTATGAGAAGAAAATTTCGAACCATAATGATATTGTGAAAATATTGGAGGTGACTCAACAGGTAAGCAGATCTATAAACAGATATGTAAGTTTATGTAGTTACAAATTCTATTATTAGACCAATTTTTGTGTTTCCTCAGAGACCTTTGCTGATTGTGGCTGAAGATGTGGAAGCTGATCCCATTTCAGCTCTCATATTAAACAAGCTTCGTGCTGGTTTCAGGGTAACCTTAACTATATCCATTGTTAGTTATTTCACTTAAGAAGTGGTGTTTCTATATCGTTTAACTGTTGTGGGTTTCTGAATTGATTAAAAGGTTTGTGCAATCAAAGCTCCTGGATTTGGAGAAAATAGGAAGGCCGGCATGCAGGACCTTGCCATTCTCACAGGAGGGCAGGTAAGTTCAATTGGTAAAATTCCCACCCCTACACCCACTTTGCATCATGATGTGATGCATGTCGCCATGACCCAATTTGTTTTTGTCATTTCTTTTTCAGGTTATAACTGAAGTGCTTGGTATGAACCTTGAAAACCTTGCGCCTGAAATGTTTGGTTCATGCAAAAAGGTGAGATATGACAGTGAAATGTAGTTTTTAATATGCAATATTGGCTCGAAAACCCAGTCTTTGGACTATAACACAATAAGAGTAGGTATAGTTAACTATATATCTTTTCCCTCTCAATCATTACTTAACAGGTAGATTGACAAATAAAAAATTATCATGTTAGTAATTATTTGCTTTATGGCTAACTTCTGTAGTTGTAACTGTAGGTTACAGTATCGAAGGATGATACAGTTGTCCTTCATGGCTCTGGTGACAAGGAAGCCATTGAACAAAGATGTGAAGAGGTTTATATCGTGGCTGCGTCACACAACTTCTTCAATAATTTTCAGGCTTACCATAGTGTTTACTGATTACTTGATCTTATGCCTTGTGATTGCTGTTACAGTTGAGATCCATAATTGAAGAAAGCACTTCTTTTTATGACAAGGACAAGTTAAAGGAGCGTCTTGCAAAGCTTGCTGGTGGTGTTGCAGTTTTAAAGGTTTGGTAATCTTGAATCACACATAGAGTTCTACAAGTGTGTTGTTCTCGCATCTTAACTATATGAACATAGTCCTTTAGTAAAACAATATATTGATGGAAGGCTGTTTCATTATAAGATTGGGGGAGCTAGTGAAGCAGAAGTGGGTGAAAAGAAGGATAGAGTTACTGATGCTCTAAATGCTACCAAGGCTGCAGTGGATGAAGGAATTGTACCTGGTAAGCCATTTTGTTTTAGAGTTCTGTCTGGTCCTTGTGGTTGCATAACTTTTTTTATATTTCTTATTTTCTTATGCATATGCAGGTGGTGGTGTTGCACTTCTATATGCTTCAAAGAAACTGGACAAATTGCACACTGTAAACTTTGATCAGAAGATTGGTGTTCAGATTATCCAGAATGCTCTGAAGGTTTTACTCTTCTCTTTAATTGTTTGCTTCTTCATTGTCAATGATATTTTCATAATTTGAGCTTTATCTTTGTGCAAAAGTGAAAAATTAAGGAAATATCAGCAATATAAGAAGAAGTCTACTAATTATTATGGGCAAAAACCTCATTGCTATACCTTGTTACTAATGGCTTTACATTAACTGACTGAAAATGTTCTTTGCTAATGCAGTTTCGTATAATTAAAATCACTTGACTTGTTATTTCCAACTTAATCACATACCAATTTCATGACCTAGGTTAATAAGGTTGCCTTTTGTATGCTTATCAGCATGCATGTGAGTTTTTGGTGATTGGGTGAGTCAAGGAGCTCACTTTATAGTATACTTTTTTGAAAGCCTTCTTATTTGAGTCTCTGCCTGCAGATGCCTGTGCATACAATTGCTTCAAATGCTGGAGCTGAGGGGTCAGTAGTTGTTGGAAAGCTGTTGGAGCAGGACCATCCTGATATGGGATATGACGCAGCTAAAGGTTAGTTTTCTTCTATGTTTCTTTTCCTTTTTCTAATAAGGAAAAAAAAGGGTGTGGTTTCCGGTGGTGTTCTTGAGCTAGATGAGAAGGATCTCTTCTCTGTATGATCTACCAGGTGAATATGTAGATATGATTAAGGCAGGCATTATCGATCCGTTGAAAGTCATAAAAACAGCCTTGGTGGATGCTGCTAGGTAATTGGTTGACCCTCTTACAGTTCCTTACTTAAGTTTAATTCTTTCATTAAGCACCATCTGATTGTAAGTTGTTGTATAGTGTGGCATCATTGATGACTACAACTGAGGCAATCATAACCGAGCTTCCCAAGCATGAGAAGGAAGCACCAGAAGCAATGGGTGGAATGGGTGGCATGTTTTAAACCACCACCTCGGTGATGGTGATACTCCAACCCAAACTTCTTGATGCTTCATTTCTTTTGATGTCATATTAACTTAGAGAAAAATATTTAAGGAAATTTCTTCTTCAAGTAGTCGTCTCACATACAGTAAAAAGAAAATTTCTAAATTTATCTGTAGTAGTTGTATTTCTTATCTTTTTATTTTGTTTGCTTTTTCGGATTGTTTCATTTGCCCTTTTCTTCTGAGGCCTACCGCGTTCATGACTAGATGAGCCAATCATTACCCTGAAATATTGTTGTAATACAATTTATGGTCATATATCTGTGTGAAGTTGACTACTGGGGTTCTGGGTTCAGTAGAAGGAAGTGGTGGTTATAATGACTAATGAGAATAGAAAAGCTGTTTTGAAAGGATAAGGTGTTCCACCACCACTTTATGAACAACAGCAACAGAGAATTCAATTTTTGAAGTGGTCCTCCATTCTCAAATCCCGTTTTTAACCAAATAAAAGTATCAATCATTTCATACCCTTAACAAGTTGAAAAGGGGTCAAGTATATATGTTAATGGGTGGATGGATTCCTTACTGTTTTGAAAACTGTTATTTGATTATATGAATGATTAAATGAAAGAAAGGCTTTTTCCTTTAAGATTGATGGGTCTTTTCTGTATAATATGGTAAGCTGTCATCGTCGAATGTCGATTCAATTTTAGAAAATACCATGTAATGTTTGATACTATTATTTAAGATCTTATATTGTATTGGTTGATAATGTGATAATGTGTCAATGATTAGGGACATGTTTTCTACCGCGGCTCTTGTTTAATTAATTAAATAAAATAAGATAAGTTGTTTATTGGTCATACAATATACATTCCAAGAGAGTTACTAGCATGTGCTTCTCTGCTTGCAAGCTTTTATTCCATAAAGAGCATGAATTTTGAATTTGAAGAAGCAAACATTACTCATGTGATGCAACAAAGTAGGTTATTAATAAAAAGAAAAAGAAGGAGAAAAGGCGGCCCCTCCGGGATTGTCGGTAAAGAGGCCAACCAACATGGCACGCTCACCCCTTGCCACGTCTGCACGCCTTCCCAGTTCCCAGGCCCTTAATTTTTTTCCACTTGCTTCTCTCTTTCCTAAATTAAATGCTCTACACTCCTACTTTTATCTTCTCAAACGGGAAACAATTGCGATCCTTTTTCTGCTTTGCTTTTTGAAGGCCTTTATGAAAACAATAAATAAAATCTTCCTTATGTAATAATGTAATCTAGGGTAAATTCATAAAAAGCCAAAAAAATTATGAGTTTATTATTTTTAGTTATAAATTTATTTTTTATTGATTTCATCACTTTTTATCATTTTTGGACATAAAAGCCCCTAAATTTGAGATTTGAAAAAAAGAAAGAAAAAGAAATGTGGTAAAAACGAGTTATAGCTATCACTTGTTTTTGTTAGGGTTACAGTAATATCAAGTAAAAAACAAGAAAGAGAGAGAAAGGAACAGAAGCTGCCGCTCACCGTCGGTCGGACCTCTCACGTTGTCACCGTCGTTCCTACTGTCGCCGTCGTTGCTGGTGTTGCCGCACCTCGTGTCGTCGTTGACCTCTGGCCGTCGCGCACCTCTCATTGTTGAACACATCTCGCTGTCGCACACCTCTGTTGGCTGTCGCACACCTCTCGCCGTCGAATACATCTCGCAGTCGCACACTTTCGGTCTCAGGTCTGGTAATTTTGCAAACTCTTATTTTGATTTTAATTTGTGTCTCAAGTTTGATTTGTGTTTGATTTGTGGTAATCTTGCCATTCTGTATCCCATATTTCCCAGCCCTATAAATCCAACATGAGTATATGTATATATTATTCATTTATTTGACAGTAATATACGAGTATATTGTTATTTTCTATGAAAGCATGTTTGCTGTTAAGTTATTTTTTAAAGAAAAAACTTGTTAATTCGTTGGTGTGTGGTCTATTTCATTATTATATGAGTTTGAGCTTAATTTGTGAGATTTTGTATATGAATTATGAGGTTATTTTTATACTTAATTTATGAGTATAAACTGTTTGTGTAAATATGTCATTGAAGATGTAAAGAATGCAGTGTAGTCGTGTAGAAAGTACAACCATTGTCCACTAAGTAAAGGCATGTCATGTGCATAGCATGCAAACAGGTTCTGCTATAGCTATAAGAAAGATTTTAATTGCATGGATTGTGTTATTTGGAGATTCGATAACTGAGCGGTCTTTTAGATTAGGTGGTTGGGGTGTTGCTCTATGATACTTATTCTCTCAAGGTTTTACATTTCTTTCTTTCATTCTAACTTACCATTTTTTTTTTCTGTTTTTGGATGTGCCCAGTGTCAAATTTCCATTTTTTAATGAGATTTTCATGTTTTGTTGATTTATTATGCTGATGAGAAAACTTGCACATTGTGAGATTCTTGGTAATTCGAAACCCGAAAGCTGGTAACTTGTTTATACTGTTATGTAGTTTGTTTGTACTGGCATGTAACTTGTTTATACTAGCATGTAACTTGTTTATACTGGCATGTAACTTGTTTATACTGGCATGTAACTTGTTTGTACTGGCATGTAACTTTTTTATACTAGCATGTAACTTGTTTATACTAGCATGTAACTTGTTTGTACTGGCATGTAACTTTTTTATGCTGGCATGTAACTTGTTTGTACTTGCATGTAACTTGTTTGGACTGACATGTAAGTTTAATAGACACTAATGCATTTATTTATGTGATTTTGTAGATGGAGAACATAAATTATGCAGATTTCCTCATAAAATCGAGGAATTCATGGATAAAAAAATCTACCACGAGCTTGTATTGCAATTTGAATGGCCTCCCAGATATTGTAAAGGTTCTCCGAAAAGTTTGAGAATTACAAGAGTTGCGGACGACCTGTTTTGGGCACCTACCTACTTAGTATCCCTAAAGAGTTGACTTTTTCTGCTGGTTTACTTCATAACTTGTTGTTAAGGCAGATACATATACCTGGTGTGACCGGAGCAAATGAGTTACACTTTTTAGTTGGTGGTAAAATGGCGAAGTTCTCACAAAGGGAGTTTTGTTTGGTTACGGGGCTACAATTTGGGGTGATGTCAGACATATTTTTGAAACCATATGTTGCCACTCCAGATGGGATCCATGTTAGGTATTTTGAGAATGACGAGAATATAAGACTTACAGACGTATGGGCAAAGTTTATGGCTGGAGGATTTGGACAACCAAAGGATGGTCTGAAGATGGCCCTAGTATTGATTGCGAACATCGTGTTGTTCGGTCAAGACCTTAGGAGGAAAGTCACTCTATGGCCTTTTCAATTGGTGAAGGATTTAGAAGCTTTCAATTCTTTTCCATGGGGGAGTTATGTATATATGATGACAATCCACTACCTACGTCAAGGATTTCGGTCCATAAATGAACCATTGAAGCACATCGCGCACTATAACTTGTACGGCTTCCCTTGGGCATTGGAGGTGAGGTTTCAAATATTATATTAATGCATTTCCCCATAACTTGATTTGTGAAGTTCAAATATTTTAAATTTGTTAAAATTGTAGATAAGGGCAATGGAAGCTTTTGGATCGTTGATTGATTTGGTGGGGACAAACTTAGGCCACAGACATCCTCGTTTGAAGAATTGGAGAATATTTAAGAGGCCTCACGATTTCTTTGGGAAATTTGCAAAGTATGAAAAAGAAGTGACAGATAGAAATGTTCGTTTCTTCTTCCCAATCTTAATTAATTTCATTTTTGTTTATATTTCTGTTTTCAGTACAAGTGTCTTTCAACTGTGAAAATTAATACTAACTGCATGTAACTTGAAATTGCAATGACATTTAACTTGAATTTGCACTGACATGTAACAATACTGGAATATG
Source organism: Dipteronia sinensis (assembly GCA_033220585.1). Lineage (NCBI taxonomy): Eukaryota > Viridiplantae > Streptophyta > Magnoliopsida > Sapindales > Sapindaceae > Dipteronia > Dipteronia sinensis. The sequence goes on along the minus strand of CM065643.1, from coordinate 19,875,765 downwards.
TTTTGGAACTAGTGTGTCAACAGTGAAATCTGTTCTAAGTGGCATGTAACTTTAAATTGCACTGGCATGTAACTTGAAATTGAATTAGCATGTAACTTCTGGCATGTAACAATACTGAACTTTGTTTTTGGAACTAGTGTTTCAACTGTGAAAATTAAATTGCACTGGCATGTAACTTTAAATTGCACTGGCATGGAACTTTAAATTGCACTGACATGTAACTTCAAATTGCACTGGCATGTAACTTCAAATTGAATTAGCATGTAACTTGTGGCATGTAACAATACTGGAATTTGTGCTCGAACTAGTGCGTCAACTGTGAAATCTATTCTAAATAGCATGTAACTTGAAATTGAACTAGCATGTAACTTCTTTCATGTAACAATACTGGAATGTCTTTCTGGAACTAGTGTTTCAACCGTGAAAATGAATACTAACTGGTATGTAACTTAAATTTGCACTGGCATGTAACTTAAATTTGCACTAGCATGTAACTTGAATTTGCATTGGCATGTAACAAAACTGGAATTTTTTTTTGGAAAGGTTTCGTTTTTTCTTTCCAAATCTTAATTAATTTCATTTTTGTTTATATTAATACTTCAAATAATGATGACACTTTTGTTAATTGTATAACATGTTGTTTTGGAGGAATTACATCCAACCGATGATGAAAAGTCACATCCTTACTTGGTTGGTGTTGACACAGATTTGTCAGAGGGTCCACAGTTTGTTCCACTCAATGTTGAATTAGACGATGGTAAGCAACAACTTGATGATGATGATGATGAAGATGGTAATGAAGAGGGTAATGATAGTGGTAATGATGGAGGTCAGTCAAGACCTCAATAAAAGAAGCAAAAACCAGTGAAGAGGAAGGTGTCACCTTAGAAACAAAAAATGGCAGCAAGGACCAAAAGGCAAAGTACATCTCCATACACGTCACCGGTGGGTCGATACCTAACCGATAATAACTGTGCTAAGTTAAATACCTACCAATATTAATTGTTTTTTTTTTCTTTCAAAACTTTAGGTGGGTGATGACTCGACGGACTCTTCTCGAATAATGAGGGAAGTAATGAGTGCAATGTCAGATCAATTTAAAGACATTGTGAAGAAGGATATTAAGAAGGAGATTTCGGCAATGAAGGATCGCCTAAATGCACGCCTTACCAGTGTAGAGGCAAGTTTGGCTCAACTTGTTAATCAACGTCGTCAGGTAACTAATTATGACATTGTTTTAAGGGTCATGTAACTTCGTTATGTAGTAGCATGTAACTTCGTCATGACACTGATTTTTTTTGTTAAACAGACTACCCCTGAAGTGCATAACTTCTCCACGCCAGTACATCAACATTTCTAATCACGTAGAGTACAGAATGCAGCTGAAGTGCAAGGGGACTTTGTAGGGAGTCCTAATGTTGGTAGGGATGGTACCGTTGGAAAGGGGGTTGGTGAGGGGGATGCTATGCTTACTAAGGCGCTTGATCGGGTGATGGTACTGTTGGAAAAGGGGTTGTTGGGGGGAATGGTAGCCATGGTAGGGTTGATAATGACCAATGTGGACTTGGTAGTACCCTTGGTGGGGGTGATGGTATATATAGTGAGGGGATTGTTGGGGGTGATGATACCTATAGTGAATGGATTCAGATTGTGGTCCATAACATTTTGCTCCAGGAGGGAATAGTGGTGCAAACCCCTCCAACATCTAAGAACCAAGAATGTCCCCAAGTTTAGGGAGGAAATGGCACTAGAGATATTTGCAAATAGTGTAGCATCAGATTGATAACTTTGTTGGTACATCATCATTGTTTTTAAAGTTCTTGAAAGTATGAATTTCTTTACATTGTTTATTTTGAAGTTCTTGAAATGTATGAAGTTGTTTACTATGACAATCAGTAGTAACCGGCATGTAACTTCAAATTGCATTGACATGTAACTTCAAATTGAACCGGCATGTAACTTCTTTCAACAGTGAAAATGAATTGTAACTGGCATGTAACTTCAAATTGCACTGCATGTAACTTCAAACTGAACTAACATGTAACTTCTAGCATGTAACAATACTAGAATATCTTTTAATTGTGAAAATGAATTGTAACTGGCATGTAACTTCAAATTGCACTGGCATGTAACTTCAAATTGAACTAACATATAACTTCTAGCATGTAACAATACTGGAATGTCTTTCAACTGTGAAAATAAATTGTAACTGGCATGTAACTTCAAATTGCACTGGCATGTAACTTCAAATTGAACTAACATGCAACTTCTAGCATGTAACAATACTGAATGTCTTTCAACTGTGAAAATGAGTTGTAACTGGCATGTACCTTCAAATTGCATTGGCATGTAACTTCAAATTGATCTAACATATAACTTCCTAGCATGTAACAATACTGGAATGTCTTTCAACTGTGAAAATGAATTGTAACTGGCATGTAACTTCAAATTGCACTGGCCTGTAACTTCAAATTGAACTAACATGTAACTTCTAGCATGTAACAATACTATAATGTCTTTCAACTGTGAAAATGAATTGTAAATGGTATGTAACTTCAAATTGCACTGGCATGTAACTTCAAATTGAAGTAACATGTAACTTCTAGCATGTAACAATACTGGAATGTCTTTCAAATGTAACTTCAAATTAAAACATCATTGCTAAGATATACCAGAATCTAACTTAATAAAGTCTACAATACAAAATTAAGTATTCCACCCATACATATAAGAATTAAAACACCATTGCTAATACCTAAGTTGTACCACCAACTTCCGATGCCAATGGACACTTTTATGAATTGTGGCCTTCTTCTCCACATTTCCTACATCTGTACGGTCTACGTGGTCGCTTCAATGGTGCAGATGTTGCAGATGTTGTAGATGGACATGGTTGAGGAGCCTGACGTGCTTGAGCATTCTTACAATTCTCTCAGTTGTGACAAGATTTTTTACAAATCGTACAATTTTTGGTCTTTCCATTTCCATGTTCCCCAGCAGATTTAAATCTTTTCTTTTTTGGCCTTCCAGCTTGCGCACGAAAAGGAGGCGGATGAACAACCTTTGATTGCATATCTTGAGGAATATTTAATTCACTAGGATGTCCAACCGGAAAGATGTTCCCAGAATATACTTCAAGCCAACTAGTAGTTTTGTAGCAATCCCTACAAAAATCTGGAAAAGGCTCCTTTGCGTACCTACCAAATTACAGATTATGAGTAATTAAATGAATCACAATTGTTAATAAGGTAAGATACAATGGAACAAGAGGATAATAACCTTATTGCGGCTAATGCATGGCGACATGGCAATTTATCAACTTGAAATTTCGTACAACTACAAGTCTTTTTAGAAAGGTTCACCAAACCATCTTTATTTTCATCCTTCATATTGAAGTTAATCGAATCAATTGGACGAACGATGTACTTTTCTGAATCCTTATTTCTTTCTTTTATTAATTCAGTGGCCCATGGAGTCAATTGTGTTCGGGTTTTTTCAACCTTTGTACGGCTTTTATAAAACCTATTTCTGGAGCATCTCTCTAATAAACTCAACCATCGTTGTTATTGGCATTTGGCGAGCATGTACCAAACATGAGTTCATCGACTCGGAAATGCTTGAGGTCATCAACCGATAACGCCTAACAGAATAGTAAGCACGAGACCACCTTTCGGGCCTAACATTCATTAAATCTTCGAATGCTACCCTATTAACCTTCATCATCTCCAACATCACTTCTTTGGAATTAGATTTCCGGTAAGCCTTCCATCCTTGTTTAGAATTAAGACTCACATCTTTCCTTTTGTAATCATTTTTGATGTTTTGAGTCATGTGAAACACACAATATCCATGCGGTATGTTAGGGTACACATTCTCCATTGCAGCCTTGATCCTGAGGTGGCGGACGGATATGATCATGCAATCCTCAGGACTACCAATAGCATTTTAAAGCTCATTTAAAAACCAAGTCCATGACATTTCATCTTCAACGTCACCAAAGCCATATGCCAAAGGAAAAACCTGGTTGTTTGCATCCAGACATATAGCTACAAACATAATACTAGAAAATTTACCCTTCAAATGAGTACCATCAATGGCAATAATCGGCCGGATCACAGTACGAAATCCATCAAGTGATGCGGCATGAGCGATGAACATATATTCAAACTGATTTGCAACATTTGTCTTAATTGCAGTAACACTCCCTAGATTTGCTTCTTTCAATCGATGACAGTAAGTAGGCAACAGTTTGAATGATTCTTTGAGAGGACCAAAAACAGATGCCTCTGCATGATCCTTTACCCTCCAAGCCTTTGTATACAATAAATGAAGTCCATGATCCACTTGCATTTCGACCATGATGTCTTTAAATTTTAGAGAGTGGCCGTGTACTTGCAATTTTAGTGCTAATAGTTCGCCCACAGTCCAAGAATTTGCTTGTCGAAGATGTGCGTGGAAACCATCAATATTGCAAGTATGATCCTTCGGGAACATTCGAACCACCCAATAATCTCCTTCTTGCATCTTAAATGCACGTAATTGGAATTCACACTCGCCATCCTTACATCTGGCCTCATAACGTGTATTGCTAGACCTTCTAATCCGGACTTCAAATTGATCCTTCAAAGCATACATATGCAACGCTCGCTTTAAGATCTTTCTTGTATTGAAATATTCTACCCTTGTATAACCGGCCATCATCTGAAATTGATTCCTCTGTGCTAATGCATTCGAACAAATACCTGTCGGATCCAGGAATAATCCAAGCTCGTGGGGAAACGTGTTCACAACTTTGATCAACACCGTCACCCAATACATCCTCTGGAAAGGAAACACCGCTAAATGTAGCAAAACCCGATGGACCAGCACATCCATGACCCCCACTCCTAGAACCAAAACCCATACCATGATTGCAATCTTCATCTTCGTGACTACCTCTGTCAATGACGGGTATCGAGCTATCATCCCTGTTATCGGTGTTCCATGACTGACTATTCTCTTGGTCATTAATGGTTTCCTCATTACATACAATTGAGTCTAATATTAGAATGGACCCACATGTTACCAGTTACCGAAGAAACCCGCCATACACGGGTTGTGGAGTAGGTAGGTCATATTGTTGAAGAAACTTCGACTATACAAAGTTGTCATCTTCCTCCAATAAAGTACCATTCTGCACACAATGTGTTGCTACCTTCTTCGAAACGGTAAAATAAACCTCAGGTAATAGCTTATCTTCATCCATCATACATGACACGTCTTTGTCATTCTCAATTCTCGGACGAGCAGTACCACTATTCGTAAAGGCCAACGCACATAATTCTAGGGTGTACCTATCAGCATCAACTTTGGCAACATCTTCACCAAGCCATCATAAGTCAAACCGATAGGAACATGGACCCGTTTTGTCATACCACCCTCGTAACAATTGGCCACCCAACTTCCACCGTGATAGATGACCAATTTCTTTGCACCCATTTTCCTGCATGTAAAGTATTTGACATGAAACATTTAAACTGGCGGGAACTGACATGTAAAATTTAACATAACCAGCATGTAACTTTATAATGAACTGACATGTAACTTAGAAATAAACTATCATGTAAAGTCTACAATAACATGTAACTTGGGTTTCACTCTAAATCAAAATTTCCAACTGACATGTAACTTACAAATACACTAGCATGTAACTTTAACAGAAACTGGCATGTAACTTCGAAACAAAATATCACAGTACTTGGGTTTCACTCTAAATCGAAATTTCCAACTGACATGTAACTTACAAATACACTAGCATGTAACTTTAACATAAACTAGCATGTAAATTCGGAACAAAATATCATAGTAGCTAGGTTTCACTCTAAATTGAAACCAATCTCTTATTCTTCAAATCACAAATAATGATCCTTATAAAAAAAAACAAGTGGGAAAGGGATACATACCTTTAAAGAAGGTCTTTTGGCTCTAGATCTACTCCGCAAGAGAGAGATGTTTTCCGAGACAAATTTATTGATGGGTTTCAGATCTACTTCATGAGAGAGAGAGAGAGAGAGAGAGAGAGAGAGAGACCCACACACAAACAATGAAGGAGATCTGTTGAACGAGCAGAAATTTCCACTCGTGAGCAGCAATTTACATGAGCAGAAATGTTGAACGAGCAGAACGAAGTGGTATACCTGATTTGAAGAAATTTCCTACGTTGAACGAAGAGAGAGAGAGAGACCCACACACAAAGAATGAAGGAGATTTGTTGAATGAGCAGAAATGTTGAACGAGCAGAACAAAGTGGACGAACCCGAGCAGAATGAAGTGGACGAAGTGAACGAGCAGCACAAGCAGAAATTTCGTGAGTTGAAGGAAGAGAGAGAGAGAGGGAGAGAAAGGGAGAGAGAGAGGGAGTGAGAATATCTGATTTGAAACCAAGAAATTGAGGGTTTCAGAAATAAGAGAGAGGGAAATTTTGGGTGGAGAAAAGACAAAAGTGAGGGTATATTTGTCTATTCAACCCTAAAAATGATAAGTATAATAAAAAATAAACTTTTGGCTAAAAACAATAAACCTATAAATTTTTTGATCATTTCTTGTAATTTCTTCATGTAATAAATATATATATATATATATATATATATATATATATATATGTTACAATACATGTAAAACAAGGGTGTGGCTTTCCACCACATATTGTCCTTGGCTTATTGAAGAAGCTTTTCCTTTTCCACCATATATTTCTCTTTGGCTTCATAATGAAGATTTTCCACGTGCAAGCACGACTTCTTTTATCTCCATGCATATTTGACTTATAGCAATGTGTGTTGAAAAGTGATTGGTCCCTAACTCTTTAAATATATGACGAATTTGTGTGTAATTTTTTCTGGATCCTCATATCAATACAAAAACCGAATCAAGCAGTAAATCTACTTTCCCTTCACGCCATTTCATTTTATTTTTCCCTTGTCTTCATCTAATTTCTATTATGTTATTTGTTATTTGTTATTTTTAGTTTTATCATAACACGTTATCATCACGATGCTGCTATTTCCAGAACCTAAAGTTCTGAGTTTATTACCACTAGAGCCTGAAGTTCCTAAATTTATTACCACTAGAACCTAAAGTTCCTAAATTTAGTACCAGAACCTGAAGTTTCTGAATTTATTATTACTAAAACCTGAAGCTTCAAGATTTTTATTTATTAAATACCAGGACCTGCAGTTCTGAATTTACTTTCTCGCATTTTATTTTTACGCAATTTACTTTCTCGCGCTTTATTTACTTTTACGCAATTTTTATTTAAACAATTTGGTCACCCATCCAAAACCTGAAGTTCATGGATTTATTTATCATTGCCGGAACCTGAAATTTCTAGATTTATTACTTTATATACCTGAAGATTTAAATTCCTCGGATTTTTATCAGACCAGAAGTTCTGACTTTGACTGTGACTTTCAAAGAACTAGAAGCTATAATAATGGCAAAGCTTGCAAGTTTGAAATTTGCTACACTAGAAGTGTCTGGGAAAAATTACATGTCCTGGGTTATTGATGCCAGACTACTCCTAAAATCAGAAGGCTTGTATTATACTATTGAAGATGAGGCTGAAGCAAATGAGCATGATAAATCTTCTACCATGGTTATTATCTATCGCCATTTGCATGAGGATCTAAAAGCCCAATACCTAACTGTTACAGAACCAGAAGTTCTATGGCAAGAGCTGAAAGACCGATTTGATAACGAACCCGATGTTGCATTACCAAATGCAAGGTATCAGTGGCAACATTTACGTTTTCAAGACTTTAAATCAGTCTCTAGGTATAATTCTACTTTATTTAGAATCACTGCACAGCTGAAATTGTGTGGTCAGGATGTAACAGAAAATGATATGCTAGAAAAATCATTTACAACATTTCATGTCTTTAACATGATATTACAACAGCCATATCGAGAACGACGATTCTCAAAATATTCAGAGCTTATCTCATGTCTCCTGGTTGCAGAGAAAAATAATGAGCTTTTAATTAAAAACCATGAATCTCGCCTGACCGGCTCTACAACATTCCTAGAAGTGAATGTCAACACAATTGGAGGACATACTCGCGGTTGTGGTCACAGTCGCGGTTCCTACCGTGGTCGTGGTCCTAACCGTGGTCGTGGCCGTGGTCGGGGTCGTGAAAGATCATATGGTTATTTTGGTCCGGGTGGTTATAATCAAAACACTCCGCAAAAGTGGAATGTTTATAAGGCCAGACCAGATAAAAGGAAGTGTATCCAAAAAGGGCTTAAGAAGGATGACAACATTTGTTTCAGATGTGGCTGTCATAACCATTGGTCACGTACATGCCGCACACCTACACATTTGGTTGAGTTTTATCAGGCATCGATCAAAGAAAAGGAAAAAGAAAAGAATCTTGAAACCAACTTCGTGGAAGATTCAGATTTTATGGATATCACCCAGTTTAATGTTTTTGATTTCCTAAATGATCCGACTGATAAAGTGACCACTTCAACTGGTGATGGAAATGTCCATACCAATTAAGCACTGCTTGTAATTTTTTTTGTTATCATGTGAAAGGCTTATGTAAATATTCCTTATGTATATATATGCCTTTTTTTACCACTCTATCTGATATGTACTTTATTTATTTTTGTTTTGTTTTGTTGTCTTGTTGTTGTGAATAGATATGTCTTTAAACGATAAGTTGGGTGACATTGAAAAGCAAAATACAGGAGATATATGTCTAGCCGATAGTGCGATGACACATACGATTATGTGGAATCAGAAATACTTTCTGAATTTAACCATGCTGAAAACAAATGTTAATACAATATCAGGTCCAGCAGATTTGATGGAGGCTCCGGTAGAGCCATGATATTGTTACCAAATAATACTAAAGTATGTTTCAATGATGCTTTATATTCAAGCAAATCCAGAAGAAATCTGCTCAGTTTCAAAGATATACGGTGTAATGGATATCACATAGAAACTATAAATGATAAGAATATTGAGTATCTGTGCATACTTCTCATGATTCAGGCCAGAAACTCATTATGGAAAAGCTGTGTGTTTTATCATCTGGATTCTATTACATTCTTATAAGAGGTGTAGAAGTTTATGCAGTTATGAACCAAAAGTTCTCAGATCCAAAAATATTTATGCTTTGGCATGACCGTCTTGGTCAATCGGTATCTACAATGATGCGTAAAATCATTGAAAATTCACATGGACATCTATTAAAGAACCAGAAGATTCTTTTATCCTATGAAAATTTATGTATTGCATGTTCACAAGGGAAATTAGTAATAAAACTATCCCATTCTAAGGTTGGGTTTGAATCCCCTGCATTCCTACAAAGAATATAAAGGGACATATGTGGACCTATTCATCGACCAAATGGACCGTTCCGCTATTTTATGGTCCTAGTTAATGCATCCATCAGATGGTCACACGTTTACTTATTATCAACACGTAATGTTGCTTTTGCAAGGTTACTCGCACATATTATCAGGCTTCGGGCACATTTTCCGGTCATCAAATTAAATCAATACGTCTTGATAATGCGGGTGAATTTACTTCCAAGACATTTGATGAATATTGCAGATCAGTTGGGATTGATGTTGAACATCCAGTTCCACACGTTCATACTCAGAATGGATTAGAAGAGTCACTTATCAAGTGTCTCCAGGTAATTGCAAGAACATTATTATTACAAACACAATTACCACTTTCTGTTTGGGGACATGCTATTTTACATGCTGCCGCATTAATTCGTCTTCGTCCCACTTCTTATCCTCAATATTCTCTAGTGCAACTTGTATTTGGCCATCAACCAGATATTTCTCATCTGCGTACTTTTGGTTGTGCAGTATATGTCCCAATTGCACATACACATAGAACTAAAATGGGACCCCAACGGCGTTTGGGAATATATGTTGGTCTAGATTCACCATCAATTATTATGTATCTGGAACCTTTAACTGGTGATCTTTTTACTCCACGATTTGTAGATTGTCATTTCAATGAGAAAGATTTCCCATCATTAGGGAAAGGAAAAACCTCTCCTGAAGAGAAACGTGAATTTTCTTGGAAAGTCCGTAGTCTAATTTATCTTGACCCATACACATCTCAATGTGAGAATAAAGTACGAAAGATAGTTCACCTTCAAATAATAGCAAATCAGTTACCAGATGCATTTACAGATGCTACTAGGGTAACAAAATCATACATTCCAGATGTTAATGTACCGGCACGGGTGATTAGTAATGTGTAAAATTGTGTTATAAAATACTCACTCGCAAATGCACGAATCGTGAAGATAAGTACAGTAGCAAATAAGGATCGTTCTCATGAGGAAAAGTGATTTATTAATTAAAACTAATTATAATTTAAGTTAAACTAAAAGTAACCGAGAGATTTGTTTGAAAATTGATTTAAACTAAAACTAAATTAAATTAAACTAAGAAAGCAATTAAAAGAATTGGTGGTTTGTGATCAATGGAAGAAGAACTAGGTAACCGATGCTCCCCATATATAATACTCAATGTTCATCAATTAACTCCATTAACAGGATTCAATCCAATTTCAGGGTTCATTCTTATCTTAATTATGGTATTACCATTATTCCTACTCGGGTTTAACCACGTGCTTTCAACCACTACTCACCCTTTTCTAAGGTGTAAGCAATAGCCACCCATTACATGCAAGAATTGGTGAACTAAAATTGTCTCGCATATTCCTATGTCAAGAACAATTATATTTTTCCAATTGAAAAGTAATTAAGACTACTTATATTCCTATAATGCAATCTCGATTAATAAATTATCGAAACTCTAGACAAGGATCAATTAACTTCCATAGATCAACAAGTCAAGAATAAGATATATAATGAATTGAATAAATATGAATTTGAATTAATAAATAAAAATATGGAGTTTGAATCATAACACGGGCACTACATAGGTTCACATCAATTCCCTAGTTTAGATTTAGTTACACATAGCAAAAATAAAAAGACGAGAGACAGAAAAGATAGAACCCATCTTGGTCTTCAATGAATTCTTCACTCATGAAATCTTCTTTTGTCTTCCAATCTTCAATGAAATTATGAGAGAAAAGAATTGTGTATGAAGGGTTATGAAACTGTCGGTCCTATTCTTCTAAAAGAATAAGAAGTACTTATATGCTTCTCCAAAACTGGGGCTTCAAGATTCCTCCAAAAACACGGAATACGCACAACCGCTATCTATACTGCTTGACGGACACATGCCTGGGTCGCGGTCTGGACAACAGTGTACCTTCTGACCTTTAGAGCTTTGTAGACCGCGTCTGATGCCTTGCTTGCCAAGCAGTATGGACCGCGGTTTCCAAAGAATTGCATACTGGAATGTACCGCTAGATAGACCGCTTCTGATTCCATGCATAGAGAGCGACCTACACAGTGGTAGTTGAAAGATTTGCCCGTTTACTTCACTTTTAAACACCTTTCCATGGCGGAATCAATGAATACTTCTTCTATGAGAATGTGACCTACACATGCTCAACAAACTCATCAAACAACCTAAAATGCATCAAGAAACAAGCTGATTACATAGGAAATAGGGATGAAAAACATATATAAACTATGACCGATCAAATACCCCAAAACCTATCTTTTGCTAGTCCTCGAGCAAAACTAAGAAAACAAAAATTAAAAAACTAAACCTAAAAATAGAAATCCTAACTAATCCAGTTTCGTAGGGAACACGATAGCACTGAGCACATGCTACAAGCCTTTAATCCTCTAGCGGCCCTAGTAGGAGGAGTGTTGTCTTATGAGGGTTTACAACTACGACGCCCACAAACGTATCCTATAAATAGTAATCATCCAAAATACATTCGAAATGCGCCCATATTGAATGCATGCAAAATCCAATAAATAAAAACAAAAGTTAAGTCACGAAACTGAATGCATTGCTCAATTTTTAAATGAAAAGCCCACACTCAAAACGTTCAAGTTTCAAAGTTACCTTTGCTAAATACCATAGATGTAATTCACCTCGACTCTAATTCTCACAAGATGTCACTCATTAATTCATACATAACCTAGGCAAATACACTTATCAAACGTATGCAATAGAAGTTATGCACAAGAAATTTTCAAGTCTTGATTGCATATGAATTTATAATTGCAAGAACGCTCAAATGTATGCAAAAGATCTCACGAAAAGAATCAAGCATTATGAACAAGATAATCACATGATTAACTTCTACTTTCATAGCAAGGATAACCAGCAAATCAGATAGACTTTCATTAAGGTTGTAATGGGACCATTGGGTGAAGGTTTAGAAAGAATGGGAAAATTGGAATTCAAAAACTTAGGACCATACCAAGAGAGTCTTCAATTACCTTTACGACTTCGAGCAAATCTCATGGTCTTCATAAACTTCATTGTAAAGGAATTTTATCACTAATTATTGCCCAAGTCTTCAAAAATTACCATCTCGTCCTTGTCTAACTCCTTTTGAGTAAATACAACGTTGCAATCTAATTGACTTAATTGCACTCATTAAATTCTATTCTCTGATTCTCTTCACACACCATTTATTTTGGTGGCAACTTTTCTTTTCTTTTATTTTATTTTTTATTTTTTTATAATGAATTGTCTAATCAGAGAATTTACATAGAAATAAACTTTAAAACTTACACTTTTTGGATTGAATGCAGCTCTTCCTTTAATGGCTTTCGATCATAATATTCATAAAAATTCACGTGGAGAACCATCAAATCTTCTTCACGTTCTCAAAGCATGATCCCAAATTATAAGGTATGGCTATGATATAGGATACATGGGTTACATTTAATGTGGTGAAGAAAGAAAAAGGCTTATTCAATGTTTGGCTTCAAATAGGGCTATGGAGCACACACAATGGTATGAAATATTTAAGGTCTTTTAAGTGGTTCAAACACACATAGTCTAATCATCACTTCCACTGGTTCGACTTACTCAAGATCAAAATAAACATGTGAAATATTTTAATGATGAATGTTTTATAGTGCTCAATGTACAACCTATAGAGATCAAATCTAATGCTAAGAACACTGAGTGTTTTAGGAGTAGAAACAAAATCCCTCATAATGTATCATTTATGTATGCTATTTTTTTTGGCTAAGTGAACTCACAAGGGTAGCCTCCACTATTAATCATGGCAATTCAACTAAGCATCCTATCCACTATCACATTAAGAGCATGTCAAAATTTTTTGAAAAATGCAATGCAATACTCTAAGTGGCAAGACGTTAGTGTAAACTCGGTGATTAATGCATATTATCTCCGGGGGCACAAATCAAAGTATCTCATCATGGTTTCACAAGAAAAACAAGACTCAAAAAATAATTTATTTTGACCCAAAATACACCCCCAAACCTAAGCCCAGCATTGTCCCTAATGGTGACAAATAAAAGAAATCAGGATGAAAAACATAACATAAACCTAGAAAACTAAAGACAGAAAACATAACTGAAACAAGAATATCTAACAAGAAAATAAACAATTAAATCCGAAAGTGAAACAAAAGAGAAAAGTATCATCTGAGAAATGAAAAGAAAAACAAGAAAAATATAGGAAAGATGCATATCCTCTCTATGATCCACCGTCCTCATCTAAGAAATACAAAACCTATGTTCCCTGTTCTTTTCACGGTAATGCATCTCTTGCGTTCCATACCCAAAATCCTGTTGATAAGATCCAAAACCTCCTCCTGCAAGAAAATCCTCTCCGGGAACAGAAGTATGGAAATGCGCACCACTCCCGCTAGCCACAGAAAACCGGCTAACCATCAAGCGTACCTCCTCTATACTAGTCTTAACACCATCAAAGTGATGGTTCATTCGCCCCTCCAACTCTCCTAAGCATGACTCCATATGCTCCTTCAATGCCTGCAAGAAAAAATCAAATTGACCAGCATCTGGTGGTGCATGTCCTGGTTGTTCACCCAGAATGTATCTGCAGATGCTACTCTTTCATCTGAGCATCCTGGGCTGTCTGAGCCTGACATGCTTCAAGTGCTTCACAGTGACGTCATCTCTCTCCATATGGTCCAATAGTAGGCAACCCCCGAGAATGTAACAGATTGTTCTAAGTAAGACCCATCACACTCAGTGCATGATCCTCTAAACAAGTGTACATATCAATACCCGCATTTCGATAAAAAGCTGTAATCAAACAAGGGAAAACAATGGAAAGAGTATCATCAGTCCCACTATGACAAATATCTCTGAAAATCACTTGACCAATATCAATTGGCCTACCTGATACCAAACAGTGCAATAATCTAGCTGGCTCATAAAACAACTCAGTCCGATGTCGAGTCGGCATCAATGAATATGAAGTAAAAATATTCCAGAAGGCTGCATCAACCCGAAGATCTCGCTGATATAATTTTACCATCTGGTTCCACTCCTCTCGTCCATCCATCCTGAGTACGGTAGCTAATCGTCCCCGATACTGATCAATAGCTTCTATCCATTCAATCCCAAAGGTCTTTATTTACCTGGACATCTGGAGCAGCAAAGTACTAAATAATCGCGTCTGGGGTAATGGAAACTGCAACTCTCTGAACTAGAACTGTACCACCATTGAGAAATCGCTCTAGAATCATCCTGGTGTAAAACTCAGCCACCACTCTCTTATTTGGCCGTGGAGGCCACTCAACATATCCTGCCCATTGGTGAGTAGTTACCATCCCGGGGACAGGTGTGTCAGCCAGACTTGAAACATCGATGCCCTTCTCAATGATCCATGGTCTTTCTTGATATTTAGTCGATCGGCTTCTGAATTCTTTATTCTGGGCCAAACGAGGTGTAGCTATTTGCTTTCCCTTCTCAGAAGCACTAATCCTGGGTCTCTTGGCCAAGGTTGTTTTCTTCATCTGATCAAGAACAAACAAATAAAGAAATTAATTCAGAATTCTATAGAAAATCCGGTAGCAATTTGACTCAATATTATTATTTCCACTTCCAATTTATAATGCCACATAAAAGCCAATAATCCCAAGCACAAATAACTGATCAAATATTTACCAAAATAAAATTTCCAAAGGACAATTATATTGCTAAAATTATGGCACCAAATTTAGTTAAGTAAAAAGAAAACTCATAAACTTAAATCTATATATGCATTGAGCCAATCAAACAAGCTTATGTCTCTCTACTCATCACACGGAATTCAATTTCAATGAAAAAAAAATTAAATTGATAATCAATAAACACATTCTTATGAAATAATGCAATCAAAACAAAACCCATTGATTATGTATATGCAATAAATTCGAAATCCATGGAAATCATGACAAATCATCTCAATCAATTATTATCACTCAATGTAGTACATAGATGAAAATAACCCAAAAGAAAAATCATGAGAGAGAGACATACCTTAACTGTAATGAGAAGAATGAAGCAAAATTAGAGGAGAATTATGAAGAAGAGAAGAGGAAGGGAACGCAGCTGCTTGTGGGACTTTGGAGTCCCACGAGCTGCGCAGATCTTTATAAGGACACAAAATAGTGCCCTATCGTGGTATGGGCACTTACCTGGGACGCAGTTTGAGACTCGGTGATGCCTGAAATTTCATTTATGAAGCTGCAAAAGGCACCGTTTCATTTAATATGCTGCGGTCTGAACAAGAGCGTGTCTAGAGATATAGAGAGCGGCTGTGCCAGTGCTGTCATGCTATGAAGACCGCGGTACAGACATATTGCCCGTGGCACGGACTACCCAGCGATAATCTCCATAATGGTCATGCTTCCCATACTGCGGTGTAAGCAAGGTGCCTAAGAAGCAGTACATGCAGCGGTGTACTCCAGAATGTATAATCTTCAGCTTTCATACCTGATCTGCCCAACTCAGACATGCACACATTAAAAAGCATATGTTCTAATTATCAAATCTAAAATTTTCAACACCCCCAAACCTAAATTAAACATCATCTTTCAATAAAGTTCAAAAATAAAATAAAACAATGTTCAATTCTAGCTAAAGGGTGTTCGAGACTTACACTAATTTATGACTCAAAACTAAAAATAAAAATTCAAACAAAAGAAAAGAAAATTGTACCTGGGTGGATTGCCTCCCACCAAGCATTTTATTTAACGTCTAGGCAAGACGCATGAGAGCATTACGGCTCTTGAATCTTAATTGATTTCACTATCCTCGAGCTATCCTCTACATGTGGTGAAGTAACAACTACGTACTCATAGCCATATTTCTTCAACTGATTAGTTCCACCACGCTCAATTTCTCTGAGCTTGTCTTTTCGAATTCATACTTGCCTTACCCGATTACTCCCACGTTTGCATTGTTTGAGATACTCATAGCACCTTGGTCAAATGTAACCCTTTTCATTACAAAAGTGACAAACGAGAACAAATCTATGAAAATTGTCTTCTTGGTGGCTGTGATTCATTGGTAGAGCTCGTTTCCTACTATTTCTTCTTCTTCTTCTCTTCGGAAGTGGATAGACCTTCTAGGTGATAGAATCACTCGACTCATCTTTAGTCACCTTATTGATCTTAACCTCCGTCAGTTGCTTCATCGCTTCGGCGGTCAATGACTTGATCTCTTGCTCGACCTTTGCAAGCTTGGCAATGCTTTGAAGTTCTATATTCTTCATGATCTCTATGACTTTATCCCTTTGTTCGATATAGGCCTTCATTAGCCTCATTCATTGAGCAAACTCATCTTTGAGCTCTTCCAATTCTTCGGACAATTCGGCAGATTTCCTCAACGAAGACTCTTTTTCTTCAATTAGCTCATTGATCTTTGTTGTCAAGTCAGAATTTAGAGCAACAACCATCTGTTTGTTCTCATTAGCTCATGTTCTCATAACTTGAATGATCATGTTGGAGAGATGAGATCTTGCTTCTTTTTCCATGTTGAATTTCTGTGAGAGTGGGAGTTGATTCTGGACAAACTCCTGGATCTACCACTTGCACATTGAAACAATCAAGAGCACCTACAGGATGCCACATGGATTCAAAAACATCAACATCGATTGTCTTATCAAATGCTGTCATAAACACCTTGCCATTATGCACATCTATGATAGCCTTTGCGGCTCACATGAATGATCTTCCGAGCAAAATAGGTAAGTCTTTTGTACTAGCACCATCTTTTTCCATATCCAATATGATGACATCTACAGGTATAATGAGCTTGCCAACCTAGACCATAACATCTTCCACAATTCCATGAGGATACCTTATGGATCGATCAATAAGTAAAAGCTCCATGTTGATTGGTTTAAGGTCACTCAACCCCATCTCCTTGTACACCGCATATGGCATCAAATTAATGCTCGCCCCTAGATCCAGTGTGGCTCTCTCCTTTCTTGTTTCTCCTGACGTGATTGTGATATTGAAACTTCCAGGATCCTTGAGTTTCAGAGGCAATCTCTTTTAGAGTACTGCACGTACTTCATCTGAAACTAACACCATCTCATGAAAAGCAATTTTCCTATTTCTTAAATTGAGCTCCTTGAAATATTTTGTATAGGCTGGCATCTTCTGGATTACTTCCATGGTTTGCAAACTAACGTTGTCATTTGACAAGATGTTGTAGATCTCCTTGAATGATTGGTTGAGCTTTTTCTTTTGAACTCTGGCTAGAAAAGGAACTGGGGGTACATAAGGATTTGGAGATTTGTGAATTTTAGATGTATCCTTGGACTTTTCCACCTTGAACTCTTCATCTTCTACTGATGCACTGTTTTCTTTGGGAAAACCTGAAACATTAATAGAAGTATTAAAAAGTTCAGCAGGTTTATCATTATTTAAAGCCTTAACATTCCAGAGAATTGTGACAGCCTTTTCTTGCTCAGTATGGCTTAGGAATTTTCCCTGTTCACTCATTTGCTTAGCTTCAGCTAATTGCCAAATTTGTAATTCCATCTTCCTCATTGAAGCATTGAGGTTTTGAATTTGCACACTAGTATCCTCAAAACATTTATGAGAAAATTGCATGAAATTATTCAGTGTGTCTTCTAGTGATAGCTTCTTGGGTAGGTATTCATGATTCTGCTGGGTACCGGTATTATGTTGTCTCTCGTTGTTGTTTCCCCATTGGTTCCTAGGACCCTGAATGTTGCTCCAAGAGAAATTAGGATTTCTCCAACCCTGATTGTAGTTGTTCATGGCTTGTGCCTCTTCCACTTCATTAGGTCTAGTACCTCTTGCTTGACAAGCTTCCACACCATACCCTGGTTGTTCACATCCCATGTATTGCGTTTCCCTCAGTTGTCCCACCTGATTGACAAGTAACTCGATGGACTTTTGCATTTGTGACATTTGCATTGAGTTCCCAGTATTAGCATCTACTTCATAAATTCCCTTCCTCTGATGAGAATTATTAGTGAGTTTTTCAAAGATCGATTGCAACTCTTCCAGAGTCTTGTCAGTCATGGATCCTCCACATGCATTATTCACCAAGATGGTTGAGACATCATTTAGTCCATCATAAAACCATTGACAAAGCTGGTGAATTTGATATCCGTGCTGAGGACAATAAAAAAGAAGCATCTTGTAACGCTCCCATGCTTCATAAAATGTTTCTTGGTCTCCTTGGAAGAAATTAGTAATCTTGGACCTGATCTCACTGGCTTTCTGGGGAGAATAGAACTGGTTAGTAAGCTTCTCTACCACCTCATCCCATGTTGTCAGTGAAGCTGGAGGCAAAGTCAAGAGCCATGGCTTCGCCTTTTCCTTTAGAGCATATGGAATACACCTCATAGGCAGCTGGTTTTCTGTCACCCTATTGTTTGGAAATGTTTGAATTGCTGCATGGAATTCTCTGAGAAATTTAAGCACATCTTCATTCGGTAGCCCATGGAAAGCGGGTAGCAAATTGTAGTGGAAAATTTTCAACTCATAATTCATTGCTGCCTCATCTAGTGTGATGCACAAAGGATGATTGTCAATAATAGGCATGCTATAATCCTTCATGGTTTTGATAGGTACCGCTGGTATAGCTGGTGGATCTGGAACTTGTTGAATGTTGCGATTTCCCTCACCTATCATTGCTCTTTGTCCAATATGATCAATGTTTTCGTTCAACGGTAGCAAATCTCCTTGCAGTGATCTTCTACCTTGCATTCACCATTGAAACTGTAACAAAAGACAGACACACAGTAAACTATGAAAAGAAAATAAAATAAATAAAAACTAAAAATCTTAAAATTAATGACACGACTACCTAAACTAGACTAAATCTATTAACTTGATGTGTAAAATCGTGTTATAATATACTCACTCGCAAGTACACGAATCGTGAAGATAAGTACAGTAGCAAATAAGGATCGTTCCCACGAGGAAAAGTGATTTATTAATTAAAACTAATTCTAATTAAAGTTAAACTAAAAGTAACCGAGATATTTGTTTGTAAATTGATTTAAACTAAAACTAAATTAAATTAAACTAAGAAAGCACTTAAAAGAATTGGTGGTTTGTGATCAATCGAAGAAGAACTAGGTAATCGATGCTTCCCATATATATAATACTCAATGTTCATCAATTAACTCCATTAACAAGATTCAATCCAATTTCAGGGTTCATTCTTATCTTAATTATGGTATTACCGTTATTTCTACTTGGATTTAACCACGTGCTTTCAACCACTACTCACCCTTTTCCAAGGTGTAAGCAATAGCCAAAAACCCATTATATGCAAGAATTAGTGAACAAAATTTGTCTCACATTTTCCTATGTCAAGAACAATTATATTTATTCAATTGAAAAGTAATTAAGACTGCGTATATTCCTATAATGCAATCTCGATTAATAAATTATCAAAACCCTAGACAAGCATCAATTAATTTCCATAGATCAACACAAGTCAAGAATAAGATATATAATGAATTGAATAAATCTGAATTTGAATTAATAAATAAAAATATGGAGTTTGAATCATAACACGAGCAATACATAGGTTCACATCGATTCCATAGTTTAGATTTATTTATACATAGTAAAAATAAAAAGACAGAAGATAGAAAAGATAGAACCCATCTTGGTCTTCAATAAATTCTTCAATTTTTCAATTATGAAATCTTCTTTTGTCTTCCAATCTTCAATGAAATTATGAGAGAAAAGAATTGTGTATGAAGGGTTATGAAACTGTCCGTCCTCTTCTTCTAAGAGAATAAGAAGTACTTATATGCTTCTCCAAAACTAGGGCTTCAAGAATTTCTCCAAAAACATGGAATACTGCACAACCACTCTCTATACCGCTTGACAAACACATGCCTGGGTCACGGTCTGGACATCAGTGTACCTTTTGACCTTTAGCGCGTTGTGGACTGCGTTTGATGCCTTGCTTGCCAAGTTGTATGGACTGCGATTTCCAAAGAATTGCATACTGAAATGTACCGCTAGATAGACCGCTTCTGATACCAAGCATAAAGAGCGACCTACACAGCGGTAGTTGATAGAGTTGCCCTTTTTCTTCACTTTTAGACACTTTTCCTTGGCGGTATCAATAAATACTTCTTCTAAATGAATGTGACCTACACATGCTCAACAAACTCATCAAACAACCTAAAATGCATCAAGAAACAAGCTGATTACATAGGAAATAGGGATGAAAAACATATATAAACTAAGACCGATCAATTATTCCAGAAGAACGATCTAAACAGATAATAGCAAAAGAATCATCTACTATACGCCAGAAGCGTGGTAGGCCACTTGGTTTGAAAGATACTATTCCCCG
The DNA here is from genome assembly GCA_033220585.1 of Dipteronia sinensis. NCBI lineage: Eukaryota > Viridiplantae > Streptophyta > Magnoliopsida > Sapindales > Sapindaceae > Dipteronia > Dipteronia sinensis. Next base: position 19,855,030 of record CM065643.1, on the reverse strand, counting down.
GAGGAAGAAAACAAAATATCAGGATCATACTCCTAAAATTATAAATAAATACACTTTCTCTAAATCAACTCCACAAGAGTTAGATGTCCCTGAAAGGACACAAGAAACCCCCACAGGGGAAGGAATCTCTGAAGTGATACAAGAACATAGAAATGAGGAAATTTCTATAAATTATACATGAGGAATGTGGAATCGTGAAGAAACAATCATCGATGATATATTTTCGTACACAGTGGCGACCGAAATTTTAAATGATGATTATGAGCCTCATAACCTCGATGATTGTAGGCAAAGGTCTGATTGACCTAAATGGAAAGAAGCAATTCAAACAGAATTGACTTCATTAACCAAGCGTAAAGTATTTGGACCTATAGTCCAGACGCCTGAAGACGTCAAACCTATTGGATACAAATGGGTTTTTGTACAGAAACGTAATGAGAAAAACGAGGTGGTGCGATATAAGGCATGACTCATAGCGCAAGGTTTTTCACAGAGACTTGGTATTGATTTTGATGAGACATATTCACAAGTGTTGGATACAATTACATTTCGATTTCTGATAAGTTTGGCTAGCTCAGAAAGACTTGAAATGCGTCTTATAGACGTAGTAACTGCCTACCTAAATGGCTTACTCGATTCAGATATTTATATGAAAATCCCTGAAGGATTTAGAATGCCAGAAGCATACAGCTCGAGACCTCGCAATTTATATTTGATTAAATTACAAAGGTCATTGTATGGATTAAAGCAATCAGGGCGCATGTGGTACAACCGCCTCAATGAATATTTGATTAATGAGGGATATATTAATAATCCTATATGCCCATATGTCTTCATAAAGAAATCAGAATCTGGATTTGCTATTATAGCAGTTTACGTTGATGATATGAATTTGATTGGAACTCCCGGAAAGCTCCTAAAAACTATTGAATATTTAAAAAGGTAATTTGAAATGAAAGACCTGGGAAACACAAAATATTTGTTGGGAAAAACACGCGGCGGAAGCGAAAAACTTGGTTGGTATATTTCAAAAAATTTCCTTTAAAAGAAAGAACCTTAACCCTTGATTAATTAACATATAATAAAAGTATCGTACCTTTTTCACGTGACGATTGATATTGCGTCGATTTGAATCCGCTTGCTTCGAAATGAATCGGCAAGATCTTCCAACCCAATCACGAACGTGAATCACCTAGAAGTGTGAGCTCCCTTTCTTTGAATTGTAAACCTAAGGATGGAAACAAAAATCTTTTTCTTTTTGTTAGTCACAATAATCCTCGTAGAGAAAATAAAAAACTTTTGGTTACTTGTGAATTCTCAATCTTTTAATCGAAAACTCGCGTGAACCCTAATTCGATCTTGTACATTAAGCCTTTTGATGTAAAAGCTTCTAATGCACTATCGAAAATAAAACGCTCTTTATTCTTCTTCTTTATGGCCGAATTCTACATCCCTTTCTTAAGTTGGAAGTTTTTTTAATTCAAAAGGAAGAAAATAAAAACTCTTTCTTTAAAAAAAAAACTTTTTTTAACTCACATTATTAATTCCGAATTTAATAATATATATATATATATATATATATATATATATGGTGGCCAAAATTCTCACTCAAGTAGGATTTCTGCCTTATAGTCAAATCCTCACACAAGTAGGATTACTTCTTCTCCAAGTCTCCTATCAATTTTGAGTTTTAGCCATATTCCAACTCATGAGGAATTATCCAATAATAAATGATTGAATATTAAAATTGTGACTATATCAAAAACTTCCTAATTTGACTAGATAAATAAAATACTTTTATTTATCTGCTTATCAAATATAGTCTTTGATATTTACCATACTATCAACAATAGTATGACACTAAGAGTCCTACTCCTAGTTAGAAAAAGATTGTAACTTTTAATCAAATAATTAATTAATTAATTAATTAATTTCCATTTGATTAATTAATAAAATAAAACAATATATTAGACTAATTAATTAGCCTTGCCACCCAAGTATATACTTGTGCAATATATTGTTTTTCCATTTTATTAAATCCATTGGACTTTAATAAAAAGTCCACATGTGAACTAGACCCATTCTTACTATAAAATAAACAAGTCCACATGCCTTAAAGTAATACATTAATATAATTTAGCAACCCATTTATTTAAAATATACAAATTATATTCTTAATGTATTAATGGAATGCTGAACGCATCCCATTGGGGCCACCCTAGGATTCCTACATTCCTTGGCCACCCATTCCAGGCCTTTTTGAAGAGTTACCGCATGTCTTGATCACATAAGACCGCACCTCTCCCAAACTTTTGGATTCCGAAATCCAAAAAAAACTCTAGATGGACCCAGAATTGGTCCGATAGAATATATCAAGTGATCCATGCAAGTTCGTGCGGATTGGGGATCTTGGCGGACTATCTAATTTAAGCTTCAATAGACATAACTTAGGTCTGATCTATTAATTTAAGCTCATTCCACTAAAGAGCTAAAATTGTACTCTTAAATAAAAATAGAATAAGATCATATTTCTCATTCGTACCCTAGACAATCGTATTGGAGATAGTGTATCCTCGTGAAGAATATCAGTAATCGTCAAGAGCTCATAGACCGCCTATAGCTCTCCTAGTTACCATATTTACTTATATGACCACATTTTGAACTTGAATATTTTGACTTGTCTAGAAACCATGTTTCAATAGACTATTGAAAACTTAACATTAAGATTTAATATCCAATACCTCAAAACATCCATATGATGATATTATACTCACATTTAATAAATGGAGCCACGATGTCCATATCTATAAATGAAGTTCTCTATCGATTAACAAATGAATACCACCAAACTATCGAGGATAGACTATGCTATATAATCGTACTCATTGATAGTTTAAATGATAACACTTGTAACCATAAGTCCATCATTTATCTCAGGATTGAGATAGACTCTCCGATTGTCCTCAAGTGAAAACTTTTATCCATTCACGGTTCTGGATAAAGTATTTCACTGTGATCCTATTCAATGCACCTAGTGCACTAGATTCTTTTGCCTAAAGACACTACACTTTGATGATTTTAGACTCATCATAGCACATTTGATCCCACTCAAGTGATAGCAAAAGAATCTACAACTTTAACAAGGTAAAAGCACCCAACCTTTATCTTAAGTTGTGAACATTGTTCAAGACTAACTAAAGAATTGTGTCTACTTCATACATATCCAAATGTATGAACAATTCTTCATCTCTCATAGTCTTTTGACCTTATGATTATTTACTTTTGACAATTATAATAATTAAACTATAAATGCTATAAGATTTGTTAAACTAGAAATCACTTTATTAGAAAAGATTGTCAAATACATCGTTATACTCTTGCTATTGAGCATAATCCTAACAATCTCCCACTTGTGCTATAGCAAGTATGTCATATCTCTCATTCCCATGTTCTCTAGGTGCCCAATCGAAACTCTTCCGTGGTAGAGCCTCTGTAAAGGGATCTGCTAGATTTTCTGCTGACCCGATCTTGGTGATTGTCACGTCACCCCTATGCACAATTTCCCTCATAAGGTGATACTTTCTTTCAATGTGTTTCCCTCTCTTATGACTTCTTGGTTCTCTCGAATTAGCCACTGCTCCCATGTTGTCACAGTAGATATTGATCTACTTATTCGCATTAGGAACCACTTCCAAGTCAATCAAGAATTAGTAGAGCCAGACAGCCTCTTTAGCAGCTTCGCATGCGGCAATATACTCAGCTTCCATGGTGGAAGCAGCAATACAGGATTGCTTGATACTCATCCACATGATTGCGCCTCCTCCAAAAATAAACACAGATCCTGATGTGGATCTCTTGGAGTCTGAATCTAACTGAAAATTAGAATTTTCTATACCCAATGGGAATTAAATCCCCTTCAGAGTATACAAGCATATGATCTCTCGTTCTCCTGAGATATTTGAAAATATGCTTGACTGTCATTTAGTTATCAGGACGAGGTTTCATTTGAAACCTGCTAACTATGCCAACAACAAAACAAATATCTGGTCTAGTGCAGAGCATTGCATACATGAGACTTCCAACAGCCGAGGCATATGGAACCCTACTCATGAATTGCTCTTCATGCTCATTCTTTGGAACTTGTTCCTTAGAAAGTTTGATTCCATGTCTGAAAGGTAACATACCTTTCTTGGAATCCTGCATGGAGAACCTAGACAAGATTTTATCTATTTATGAAGCTTGAGATAATGCAATCGTTCTATTCTTTCTATCCCTTATTACTTGGATACCAAGAATATAACTTGCTTCTCCTAAGTCCTTCATATCAAATTGTTTTGCTAACCATTCTTTTATTGATGTCAATACACCTACATCATTTCCGATGAGTAGTATATCATCAACGTAAAGAACTAGGAAAACCAAGTTGTCGCCATTAATCCTTTTATAGACACAGGGTTCGTCAAGGTTTTGAATAAATCCAAAACTTTTCACAGCTTGATCGAACCTTATGTTCCAGGTCTAGATGCTTGCTTTAATCCATATATGGATCTTTACAACTTGCATACCCTTTCCTCTTAGCCTTTTTCAATGAATCCTTCTGGTTGCACCACATAGATGCTTTCGTCAAGACTTCTATTAAGGAAAGCTGTCTTCACGTCCATTTGCCAAATCTCTAAGTCTAAAGATGATGCAATGGATAAGAGTATCCTTATGGATTTAAGCATGGCTACGGGAGAGAAGGTTTCCTCGTAATCGATACCTTCCTTCTGTATGTAACCTTTAGCTACTAATCTAGCTTTAAAAGTTTCCACCTTTCCATACATTCCTCTTTTTCTCTTGTATACCCACTTGTACCCAATGGGTTTTATCCCTTTAGGCAAGTCTACAAGAGACCAGAATTTGTTTGAATACATATACTCAATTTCAGATTGCATTACCTTTTGCCAATGGCGACAATCAACATCCTCCATAGCTTCCTTGTACGTATAGGGATCATCGTCGTATGGGAGATTCTCCATTGATTCTCCAAGATCGATGTATCTCTCGGGTTCTATACTAACCCTCCCACTACGACGAGGAATGGTAGGTTGTTGATCTTGTGATGGTGCGGAATAAACAATTGGGCTAGGTTTTGAACCTCTTGTGGAATTGTATCCCCTGAAAGCTCATTCAGGACAATTCTACTCTTGGGCACAAAATCATTCATATAGTCCTTTTCCAGATGTTAACGGAAAATTTACTCAGGATGAGAAATATCAGTTAACACCCTCCAGACCACTACCATGGAGGTGATGGCCGGGAGTTAATTGTTTAAATGATTTGCTCGAATGGCGATTACTCATACAAGACGAAAAAGAACAAAATGGCTTTATTATCTCTAGTGTGTAACATACAAAAATCTCTCAAAATATTCTCGATCTCTCTGGGGTACAGTAGGGTGGTAGTCTCGTACCTGTCGAAAAGTAGCTCTCTTGAAGGAGTCTGTTCTCCCTCTATTTAAACACAGTCTAGATAGGTTAAATTCGTGTCTTCTCCCTCCTTAATTCTCTGAATCATCTCTCTCCTTATCGGGGAGCTCATGTCGGCAGGGGCCAGGTGATGGTTGTAGGTCCTCCTCTGGAGAGGCTTATCCCCTATGACTTCAGGGTTATTCCGGATTCTGTCACCGACCCGAATTCGATTGGTCACCTGAGGTCCAAATATGGCATCCATGATCGTATTTCTATCTCGGTTCCTCCCAAGAATTATGACATCTTTAATCCTACCAAAGGCATGCTTCCAATTCATGTGGTGGCTCTCGAGAATGGGGTAAGGCTTCCCCTTCATTCTACCCTCCGAAGAGCTCTCAGCGCCCTACAGCTAGCTCCTCTCCAGCTGACACCCGGCTTCTGGAGGTATCTGATCAGGCTTTCTCATGTTTTGAAGGAAATAATATGAGCTAAACAAAGTGACTAGAGAGCCCGGAGCAGAGGAGCTGGCTTACCTCTTTTAGATTGGAAACCTATCCCGTGCTCCCCGAGGTCAGTTCTATGAGAAAGCTAAGAATAAGCTCAACTTCGTCATTCTCGGTGCTTTGAGGAAGGACCCTACCTGGAAGGAGGATTGGATCCTGGTAGGGGATGATTAGGGAAGCTCAGTCTTCATCGACGGGCATGAGTTCGCAGTTCCCACAGCTTTCAATGATAAACCATCGTGGAACCGGGATTCCCTGCTAGTAGAGTCTGAAACCGTTTTGAGGGCTATCCTTACGAGGAACTAGTTGAACCTAAAGTTCCCAACCGCTTATCCCTTTGACTCTCGTAGGGTGAATCGATACCTGCGGATCTCCGATGCTATTCCTCGTAAGTAAAAATTGAATCACCCTATTTTGTTTCATTGGCTATATCGGTCCTGACGTCTTCCCCCTTTCTATTTTTTTTTCTTTAACAGTTTATGTTGTTAAACCAGCTTCTCACGAAGACCAGCAATCCCAGCAAGCTTGCACTCATTCTCCTTCTGTCAGATTAAAGCGGGGGGTTTCTATTGTTGTTTCGGAGAATTAAGGGTTGACTGTCTCTGCTGGGATTGTGCCTATTCCTGCTCTGTCCCTTTCCTCGGTTGGGTCTGAGATGGCCAACCTTGTGTCGCGGGCTTCCAGGGCGTTAAATAGGGGAGCCTCTGCTTCTCAGGCTATTGACGCAACCTTCTCTGCTCCCTCTGCTCATTCTGCTGCTACAGTTACTGCTGCTGCTCCCTCGGTTAATCTGCCCGATGTTTCTGTATTTCCAACCCCTCAAGCTTCGGGGGGCCTCAAGACTAACGTTGCAAAGATTTCTCCTGCCTGTTCCTGTCCTCAGTCGAGCTTAATGGGGCAAGACAAAATCTTGGAGCAATTTATTGTGTCTTGTCCGGGTGGTGGGCTTTCCATGATGGCTACAATGCCAGTCGATGTTTTCCTTACCAAGGGGTCCGCTCTCTTGGCTAAGGTAATTATTTTCCCTTGTACTCTTCCTGCAACCACTAGCTTAATCCTTTTCTGATTTTGGCTTTGCATCATGTAGGCCTTCAAGTTCAATGTAGCTATGGGTCACCAGGTAACCTTCCTCCGTGATCAAGCTGCGAAGGCTAAGGCCGAAGCTGAGAAGGGCATTTGATTACTTGCGTGAGCTCAGCCAATAGTACAGGAGATGACCTCCAGTCAAAAGGGAATAGAGGCTGAGCTGAGCGAGCTCCACTGTGATTACGAGAGGATGAAACAATCCTTCGATCGAGAAATCCTCCATTCTGAACAACGGGCTAGGCAGAGAGATTCCTGGAAAGCTGAGGCCAAAATGTTTGACATCGAGAATCAGGATCTACATGCTCAAGTGGCCAAGCTGCGGGCTGAGGCAGATGCCTTTTTTCGCGTCGAGTACTTTTATGCCTCCTTCTAGGTTGTAGAAGCTCTCCCTCATCCCTTCGACCTATCGACTATCACTGGTTGGGATAGAGAGGAGATATTGACCAAGGTCACGGAAATGTCTCATCCTAGAGGTGATAGAGCAATTCCTTCTGGCCTGGCTGGAGCCGGGAAGCAAACTATTGAGCCAGATCCTACCCTTTCTCCTTTCATCTTACCCACCCCAGCTCCTAGGAAATCTTCAAGATGGGTTCTACCTATACAGCCCGAAGGAGATCAACCTGAAGCCTGGGAAGGGGCAAGAGATGACCAGAAGAACCCTTTAGAGTAGAGTTGTGGTTTGAACAAAATAGGATGGATTCCATGGCTACCCTTCTTGATGCAGCCATCCCTCCTGAAGTTATGGTGGTGGTCAATGAGGTATCGGAGGACCCAGTTGGGCAGCAGGCAGTAGAAGGACTTATGGCGAAAGGGGTATCAGGCATGGGCGACCAAGATGGGCAGCCACCTGAAGAAGGAACTGAGGATGTGGATCCTCATGGAGGAGGAGTAGCAAGGGGGGGGGGGGGGGGGGAATACCCGGAGATTGACGCGATCTATTCGTAACTTACTTTGCTGCCCGGAATGGGGGGTGGGCAGCCCGCTTTACTCATGACAAGTTCAATCAACCTTATATTTTTTTTTTGTAGCCCGGAACCGGGGTTGGACTCCTTGCTTGATGAAAGTAGCCTTACCGGGGGATAGCCTCCCTCTCCATTAATGAAAATCTGTTTATGATTTCCTTTATATTTGTCTTGACTAATCCTGGTCATGAGCTTCTAATTTGACTGAGAACTCCTTGCTTTATTCCTGATCTCGACCATGATGGGACCCATTTACCTAATTTACTTAATTTTAAATCGGCAATGTAAGAGATCTTTATCTGGGCAACTTCAACCCCGTAAATGAAACAATTATTCATAATTGAATCCTTTTTGGGGGAGATAACCTGATTGAGGCATCATGAGGGCTGTCTAGCTATTTCCTGGTCTCGAGATCTGGATGGCAACTATGCTCTTACACTCAGACCATTCTTGGGGGTGGTAGCCCGACCAAGGCATTAGGAGGGCTGTCTAGCTATTTTCTGGTCTCGAGATTTGGATGGCAACTATGCTCTTACGCTCAGACCCTTCTTGGGGGTGGTAGCTTGACCAAGGCATCAGGAGGGCTGTCTAACTATTTCCTATTCTCGTGATCTGGATGGCAACTATGCTCTTACACTCAGACCCTTCTTGGGGATGGTAGCCGGACCAAAGCATCAAGGGTAGCGAGGGGGCTTCCCTAGCTAATCCCTGGTCTCGGGATCCTGATGGCAACTATGATTTTACACTCGAATCCTTCTTGGCGGGGGTTTGGTGCCCGACCAAGGCATCAAGGGCGGCGAGGGGGCCTCCCCGACTGATCCCTAGTCTTAAGGCGATTATGGTGAACTAACTCGTAGAGAACCTAGTCGTGCATGGAGAAATAAATGTAGGAAATAGTCGGTGATAGAGAAACAACAGACTTTATTGATGATCAAAATGTAGTACATTGTTGTCGGGGATTTTATTGAATACTGAAACCTAAATCGGGGTAATCCACTCAAGAGTCCCCTGCTCAGGGATAAAACTTCCTCAAGTGGTCTGCATTCCAGGTGTGGTCGATGGGTCGACCGTCCATGCCTTCGAGCTTGTACGCCCTATTGCGAGCCACTACCTTCACCAAGTATGGCCCTTCTCAGTTGGGTCCTAGGGCTCCATCCGATCTTTTCTGAGTATTCAAAGTTACTTTCCTGAGCACCAAATCCCCTTCCTTGAAGTTCCAGGCTCTAACCTTTCTGTTGAAATACCTAACGATCTTGCTCCAGTAAATAGCCACTTTCTCAACTACCCGGTCTTGTTTCTCTTCCAGGAGATCTAGATTAGCTCGGAGCTTGAACTCGTTGCTTTCAGGTTCAAAGCGCTACTCCCTGAATGAGGTCAATTTATGCTTGATGGGAAGGACCGCTTCAACTCCAAAGGCTAGGGAGTAGGGTGTTTCCTCGGTAGCTGTCCTCTTTGTAGTCTGGTATGCCTAGAGGAACTCGGGCAGCTCCTCGGCCCATTTGCCTTTCTTTTGCTATAATTTCTTCTTCAGCAGTTTCTTGATAGTCTTGTTGGTGAATTCCACCATCCCGTTGGTCTGAGGATGGGCTACTGCAGCAAACCTGAGGTCGATCTCTAAACCTTCGCAGAAGTCTTTGAATCGGGAGTTGTCGAACTGCTTGTATAGGTCGGCTACAATGATGAGAGGGGTCCCGAACCTGTAGACCACGTTGGTTTTGATGAACTTAGTCGTATTCTTCTCTGATATTCAAGAAAGAGGCCCTGCCTCGACCCACCTTGTGAAAGAATCGATGGCCACAATAGCATACTTAGCTTGCCCAGGAGCGGTGGGAAGCGGACAAATCAAGTCGATCCCCCACATGGCAAAAGGGTAGGGCGAACTGAGAGACGACAGCCGCTCTGGTGGGAGGTGACTCAAGTTCGAGGTCCTTTGGCACAGTTCACAAGATTGTACAAAGCTTCTTACGTCTTAGTGGATAATTGGCCAGTAGTACCCCATACGGAGCACTTGATATGCTAAAGCTTCACCACTGGTGTGATTCCCGCAGTCCTCAGAATGAACCTCTTTCAATGCCCATTTGGCATCATCAGGATGCAAACACCGAAGCAAAGGGAGGGACCTTCCCCTCATGTAAAGGTATCCGTCTATCAGGAAATATCGGACAGAGAGCCTTCTAATTCTTCAGGCTAGGTCAGGCTCCTCGGGGAGCTTTTCCTCTTGGAGATAGGCAACGATTGGATCCATCCAGCAAGGCTGACGATATTACGCTCCATAATCCTATACTTTTCTTTTATCTGGTTGGAGGTAGAAAGGTAGTAGCTTGACAGGCCAAAGAGAGCAAGCCAACCAAGTCTTTGTTACGCCCGTGTCTTTCTTCGGAATGAGGAAGGTGATTACCCACCTTTTTGAGTTGGATAGATGGTCGTCTAAGGTTAATCCTTCTCTGTTTATGTTTATGGTTGAAGGGGCAGATTTCCTTGCCTGTGGTTATGCTTGGTTGGGAAATCACTTAGAGGGGAATTCCCCGTGGTAAGGCATGACCTCCATTTGCAGCTATCTTTGCTAGGATATCTGCGTGATGGTTCTGGTGTCGAGGCACCTGCTCGATCTTGAATCCCTTAAATTTATTCTTAAGCAACTGAACTAACTTCAGGTAGGCGACCATGTTATCCCCTTTTGCCTGGTAAATCCTGGAAACCTGATTGACTACGAGCAACGAGTCATTCTTGATCTGTAGGTAGTCTGCCCTAAGCTCAGCGGCTGCCTTCATCCTGGCTAGGAGGGCTTCATATTCAGCTTCATTGTTGGTAGCCTTAAATTTGAATCTGAAGCAGTGACAGAATTTGGTCCCCTCTGGGTCTATTAAAACTACTCCAGCTCTTCCCCCAGTTTGTCCGGACGCCCCATCTGTGTAGAGGATCCGGGATTTGCAATCTTCCAGCCAGCTGTTGACCTCCAAAATCTTCGGAGGAGCTATATGTGTCGCTGATGAGGTCGATTCCCCTGGGAGAGCTGAGAATTCTGCCACAAAGTCCGCCAAAGCCTGGGCCTTGATTGTGGTCCTAGGTTTATACTTCAAGTCAAACTGGGTGAGCTCTAGGGCCCACAAAACTAGCCTTCCGGATACGTTTGACCTTTACAAAAATTGACGGAGAGGTTGGTCCATCACCACTGCTATCGAGTGAGCCTGGAAATAGGGACGAAGCTTTCTGGCTGAGGTCACCAGAGCATAGGCAAGCTTCTCCAGAAGGGTATAATTTTTTTTTGGCTTTGTTAGAGCATGACTCACGTAGTATATGGGTCATTGAACCCTATCTCCACATTCCTTGATCAAAGCTCCACTTACTGCAGTTTCTGAGACAGCTAAGTAGATTTGTAATTCCTTACCGGGAACTGGCTTAACTAGAAATGGAGGGCTTGTAAGGTACTTCTTCAAGGCTTGAAAAGGTTGCTCGCTTTCTTAGTTCCATTTCATGTTTTTCCCTTGCTTGATAGCTTTGAAGAAAGAGAGACATTTATTAATGGAGCGAGAAATGAATCTGTTGAGCGCCGCTACTCGCCCTATCAAGACTTGTACCTGTTGAAGTGATGTAGGGGATTCTAGGTCCAAGATAGCCTTGATCTTTTCTAGGTTGGCCTCTATGTCTCTCTCATGAACCATGAAGCCTAGAAACTTCCCCGCGGTTACCCCGAAAGCACATTTGCAGGGGTTCAATCGCATCTGGTTTTCCCTTAGGATCAGAAAAGTCCTGCGAAGGTCATCCTGATGTCCTTCTGCGGTTGATAATTTTGTGATCATGTCATCGATGTATACCTCCATCGACCTTCCAATTGCGGGCCTGAACAGTTTGTTAACTAGCCGCTGGTATGTAGCCCCCGCATTATTAAGGCCAAACGGTATCACTTTGTAACAGTACAGACCCTATCCGGTAATGAAACTGGTCTTATCCTGGCCAGCTGGGTTCATTCTAAGCTAGTTGTACCCCTAAAACGCATCTAGGAAGCTCAAGAGCTTGTTCCCCGATGTGGAATCGACCAACTGATCGATCTTTGGTAGAGGAAAACTGTCTTTTGGACATGCCCGGTTGAGGTCGGTGTAGTCGACGCACATATGCCATTTCCCATTCACCTTCATGACCATGACCATGTTGGCGATCCATTCGGGGTAACGCACCTCTCTGATGAAACCTGCTTTGATCAATTTGTCTACTTTCTCCTGAACCGCAGCGTTACTTTCGGCGTTAAAGTGACGCCTTCTCTGCTTGGCAGGCTTGAAGGTTGGGTCCACTGCTAATCGGTGAGCAGCTAATGAGATTGGGATCCCGGGCATCTCATCATGACTCCAAGCAAAGATGTCGTTAGATTCTCTGAGAAGCCTAATCAAACCTTCTTTTATTTTCGGTTCGAGGGTAGCTCCGACCTTGACAACCTTGGAGGGATCGTCCTTTCTGATAGGTATCTCATCTAGTCTATCAACGGGTTGCCCGCTAGCCCATTCCTTACTCTGTTCTTCCTCATCTGGCATGATGGGTTCATTTTCAAGATGATCAGCGGGCTCCATATCTTCCATGGTCATCCCTGGCACTTCCGCATCCTGGATCGTTGTAACTTGTACCAACTGTTTGGCTAAAGCTGTCGGATTGGCAGACACTGCGTAACACTTCCTGGCTGCTTGCTGGTCTCCACATTATGGTACATAGACAAGACTCCTTTCAAGGAATATAGGAATGGTCTCCTTAAAATGGCGTTGTAGGCTAATGAGGTGTCAACCACAACAAAATTTGTAATAACATTTTGTTGGAGAGGTGCGGTTCCAACGATCACTGGGAGGATCTTCGATCCTACTGGTATGATCGAATTCCCAGTGAATCCATAGAGCAGGGTTATGCAGCTATTGTAACACCATTGCTACAAATTCAACTTTTCCAAGGTATCCTTGAAGATGATATCTACACTGCTGCCCGTGTCAACGAGCACGCGATGGACCATGCAGTTGGCAATCTGTATCGTGATTACCATGGGATCATCATGAGGCTGCACGGTGTTGAAGACATCTGCCACAGTGAAAACAATCTGTACCGACTGGGAGGGTCCAGTTGGGATTTGGCTGACCTTGAAGATACCCCGACCTTCATCTACATGGGGAATCTTCCTCGTATGGTTTTTTCTAGAATTGTTAGAGGTACTTGATCGGACTATTTTATATCTATATTAGGTCCCCATTTTCCTATCGTTTGTTCTCGTTTTCGAGCGTATTTTGTATATAATGTGTTTGTTGAGCCTTGTGTAGGTACATATTCCCTACATTTTGGTTTTGAGCTTAAAGAACAATTTGGGAGGCTGAATGGTGCAAAAAGAGTAAAAACTGTAAAAGCTCGTGCAGAACAGCCAACTTGCAGGGGTCATATCTTCCTCCTCTGATCGAACCAAGTTAGTATCTTTAAATATTCGGAAAGCTCCGGAAGTCTAGTTTCCAGAACATTTCACGGATTATGATTTTGAGCTTTCTGCAGGAAGTTATGATCATTTCCATAACGGCGCGCGATGCTGAAATGCTGAATTGCTGTCAGGTCCAAACGGCGGCCATGCCGCAGAACCAAGCCATTGATTACCTCCAGAAGGTCGTTTTTTACCTAAAAATTGAAGGGCAATCTTGTCCTTTCACCCAGCCTTCAGCCTTAACCTTTCTACACTATTTAAACACCTTCGTCTATTCTCTCCCAACAGACTTCTTCTTCCCCAAACTTCTTCTTCTTATATCTTCTTCAATTCAAAAGAGAGAGAGAAGCTTTCAAAGCTTCCATGGAGGTTTTCCTGGAAGGCTTACCACTACCATTTCTACCCATCCTTCCCCACATTTGAGAGTTTATTGCAGAGATTAGGAGTGGTCTTTGGACCAACTTCGTGCTAGGCAAATGATGGAGCTCTTGGAGGGTTCTTCAAGGGTTGTATCTACTTACTCTTCTCTTGTATTTCATGTTTTCTCTTATGTGTAATCCCCCATTTGGGAATATTTGTAATCCTACGTTTTGGTTATTTATATATGATGATTTTATATTTATTTGGGTCTTGTTTCATTCTTGTTATTATTATTATGAATTAATCTCTTATCGTGAATTACATGTGTATGGATGATTTGAAATTAATATGTATTCAAGATTGGGATTAGGAGTAGATTAGTGTAATTTAGGAGTAGATTAATTAAACATCCCATGATTGTGTGTATGTTGATGGATAATTAGAAATGCTATGTTAGGATCAATTTGAGTGTATGAGAATTAGTTAGGGTTATGCTTTTGGAAGGGCCTTTCCGTGTATGATCTTGATTAATAGCTCCCAAGAGTGGAAATAACTTGTTTTATGCATGGCTTGCTAGAATAGGTTTTGGTTATTTGTTTTGTGCTAAAATGGGTCCCTGGCTATGTCTCATGCTAGGGGCTCTAGGTGAGTTATGGTTGGGGATGAATTTAGTATATGCACTTGTGGGATTTTTATCCAAGTCATTGGACCTAACGTTGCCATTTTACATTACCTAGTTAATATTGGGGCTCAATCTAGCTTTGGTTTGTAGAATTGGTTCACAAATGTCGGTTGCGGTTTCGTGCTTGAGAGGATCTTGACACACTCTTCAACCTTTAGCTCAAATGAATGGATACCCTAAGTTGGATTTAGGCTTGAACAAACCCTTGACTTGAGTGAATGTGCTTAAGTGTTCAACCATCTAATAGATATGCCTTTGTGTTTGGTGAACTTATTGCCCTTTGTGCGACCACTTTCATGCATCTCTCCAATCCACCATTTTATTATTTCTCACTTAATCACAATTCTCACCCTTCCACATTCTCTTTGTTTGCATTATTTTTCTTTACATTTTCTACACACACACAACACCACTTCACACACCATTCTCACATCTCCACATTCTATTTACATGCTTTCCCTAAACTCTAAAATTTGAAACGGTTAACAACACATCCCTGCGGAATGATACACTTGCTTGCCTTATAGCAAGGTTGATTTTATTATAAACATTTGACGATGCTTTCAATGACGTAAAAATACCACTCGTCAGTACCCGCCAGTGTGGGTCCTCCGCTGATGGTATGTATCACCTGAATTTGCTGTATCAAATGAGCACGTTCCCTCTTTCTCTTCTCAGCATGCTAGCGGATCTTGGCTTGTACTTCCCTTCCGGTCTGAATATTATCTCTGACCTGCTGCAAGAACTCTATCAAACATCCTCCTCTTATTAGCGCCTCGATCTGGTTGCGCAGGTTATAACACTCTGAAGTGTTGTGGCCCACGTCCTCATGGAAGTCGCAGTACTTGTACCTGTTCCTCCTATCGACTGGGGCTTTCAAGGGTGTTGGCTTCTGGAGTAGCCCCTTGTCCCGTATAGCGAGGTACATTGTTTCACGGGAATCATTTAAAGGAGTGTAGTAATCATACCCTTTTTCATCTCGTATTATGGGGGCTACTGTCCTGGGAGGTGGCGAAACTCGGGGGGGGGGGGGGGGGGGGGGGGGGGGGGGTTTGCCTTGCCGAATACCTCTCTTATCTGAGCTGAGAAGCGCGAAATGGTATGTCGATCTATTGGGATATTTGTTCTGATTTTTTTGAGTGGGCTCAGGCTTGGGAGCTTCTTTTTTCTGACGCTTTACCGTTCTCATATCATCTTTCTCCATATTCACCTTGAGTTGTTCGTCAATTTCGACCTGCTCAAGAGCTCGGTCATAAGCCTCCTGATAAGTCTCTAGAGGTCGCTTGGTAAAGGATCGGGAAAGTTTTCCCTCCCACAGGTTCCGCCTGAAGTTGGCGAGGGTCTCTTTCTTGGCGAAGACTCCCATCTGGATGAGTTCCTTATGAAAGCGTTCCATGTATAACCGGAGTGTCTCATCTCGCTCCTAAACCACATACTGAAGATGTATGGGATCCTTTAGACGTGGCTTGACCCCTTGGAATTGTGAGCAGAAATCTGTCGATAACTTTGTGAAAGAGTCCACGCTACTAGCAGGCAACTTCCTGAACCAAGTTTTCGCTTAGTCGGTCAAGGTTGTAGGGAACATCCTGCACATGGAAACCCTGGAGGTATCTTGGACTTCCATTTGCTGTACGAAGCTCTCTAGGTGGCTCAAGAGTTCTTCTTTTCAAGAGAACTTATCTGTCGGCATTTTAAATTTCGGAGCGAGCTCCGCTTCCCGGATTCTTTTAGTGAAGGGAACATTCATCTAGCTCAAAGGATCTTTTTTGTCCTCTTTATGATTTCCCCATTTTATCTTCTGGATCTCTTTTTGTAGCTTTGCCAGCTGATCTCTCAGTCGTTTGTTCCCGGGCTTCCTCGAGTTGATCTCGGATTCTTCACTAAGGGATCCCTCCGATGAAGTGGCGACCTCCACCCGATCTTCTTTATAAGCGGGATCTGCCCTGGGGATTTGCTGGCCACCCTCCTCTCTAGCCCGGGCTTCCCTTCTCGAAGTAGTCGGGTGAGGAGCCTCTTGTTGCTCCCGGGTCAGAGCGTCCACCGCAGATTTAACTCGCCTAGGCTGGTAGTGTGATGGTCTCCCAAGAACTGGGGGCATGGGCCCTAGCCTATCCCGGATCGAAGGTTGAGGCCCGGTCCTATCACGGGCTGGTTCCGGAGGAGGAGGTCCTAGGCGATCAAAAGTGGGTTGCCTGTTTCCGAGCCTGCTCGGCTCTGCCTAAGTGTTGGGATTTGTTGGTTGGACCGTGATGCCCTCAGCGATCAAGCGGAGGCGATCATTTTCTACGAAGGCCGCCGCTTGTTGGTCGAGCGCGGCCTAGCTTATCATAGGAGGGCCAATGGCCCGTGCAGTGGTTGTCTGGATCGGAACTTGGCTGCGGTGCCCGAATTTTCTCCCCTTCCTTGGGGCCTTTTGCGTTGATGCAGACGAGGGTTGTTCCGAAGCCTCAGGCTGTCCTTGAGAGGAGCGGAGCCTCATGATTCCTGTAAAACAGCAAAAATGTAAACAGGGTGTGGATTCCCCACAGTCGGCGCCAGAAAGTGTTAACGAAAAATTTACTCAGGATGAGAAATATCAATTAACACCCTCAAGACCACTACCACGGAGGTGATGGTCGGGGGTTGATTGTTTAAATAATTTTCTCGATTGGCGATTACTCATACAAGACAAAGAAGAACAAAATGGCTTTATTAAGTATGTAACGTACAAAAATCTCTCAAAATACTCTCGATCTCTCTAGGGGTACAGCAGGGTGGTAGTCTCGTTCCTGTCGAAAAGTAGCTCTCTTGAAGGAGTCTGTTCTCCTTCTATTTAAACACAGTCTAGATAGGTTAAATTCGTGTCTTCTCCCCCCTTAATTCTCTAAATCATCTCCCTCCTTATTGGGCGGGATCTTTTCTTAAAAGTCATTCATTTTGGATTAATAACGGATTCGAGAATATCTTAGACGGAGATAAGTTTGTTTCCTTCTTGGATTCAATTACTTGTTCTATACATACGCATTGTTTCAATGTTGGAGATATGATCCCGTGTTTCCTCATGGTGTGATTTCTCATGGAGGTCGTCGAGTGTGGCATTTAATGTTTCGTAGAGCGAAGTAGATTCATACCATGGCACTAGGAGCTTTAAGTCCCCTAGTGGGAGTTCCTTGGTGGCAGCAGGGCTTCGACTAGTTCCCTCCTAAACTAAGCCCGAACCTTTCTTCGATAAGGTAGAGTAACACTGTAGTATAGGCTTGGTGCAAGCCGGGAGAGAATGGTGGGCTTCTAGGGGGATTATGAGGTATTCTCGGGCTCTGGGAACATAAATCTTTGTGCGTCTGGCTTTCTCTAAGTTCTTGTCCGATGTTAGGAGTTTGATCCGATCAAGTCGAGGTCTATCTCGAACGTTCCCAGAATTCGACAACCTCCCATTGTTTCTACGAGGTGGTTCCGCAGCCCGACCTCGGGACCTGTGGTTCCATGGCGGGTAGTCTTGGGTCTGGATCCGAGCTAGAAAGGTGGAGAATTTTCCTTTTATCCCTAGCCAAATTTGGCTATTAACACCAGAAATTTAGCATTTGTCGAAACAATTACTTTAAGATCTGAAGGACTATAGAAATAATATCCTTTAGTTCCTTTTGAATACCCCACAAATATGCATGTTTCTGAACGGGACTCCATCATTAAGTGTTGTAAACTAGGCTTTCGTCCATTCTACAACTCATGCGGTGTATAAGGAACCGACTTGGATGGTACATCGTTTAGAATGTACATAGCAGTTTGTAAAGCATATCCCCAAAAGAAATAGGAAGTGTTGAATAACTCAACATAAACCAAACCATGTCCAAAAAAGATATATTTCTCCTTTCTGCCACCCCATTTTGTTAAGGCGTACTTGGCACAGAAAACTGAGAAATTATCCCATTATCAATAAGATATTGCTGAAACTCACCAGATAGATATTCTCTACCACGATCGGACCTCAAGATTTTTATGTGTTTCTCAAGCTGATTTTCTACTTCAGCTTTAAATGCTTTGAATATGTCAAAAGCATCCGACTTATGTCTCATGAGATACACATATCCAAATATTGAGTAATCATCCGTGAAAGTGATGAAGTACTCATATCCACCTCTAGCTTGAATGCTCATAGGTCCACACACATCAGTGTGTATCAATCCTAAACATTCAGTGGCTCTTGTGCTTTGGTCGTTAACGACCTTTTAGTCATCTTACCTTCCAAACAAGATTCACAAGTTGGTAGATCATCAACCTTTAAGTCACTTAAAGGTCCATAACTAACCAATCTTTTGATCCTATCAAAGTTATATGACCTAGGCACAAATGCCATAGGTAAGTTTCATCTTTTGATAATTTTACTCTTTTATGATTAGGTTGCGTTGATTCTGTGTCTAACAAGTGAGAGATATTGCTATGCAAATAGAATAAACCGTTTTCCAATGTACCTTTGCAAACAAATTTGTTATTCCTACTAATAATAAAAGCTTTATTAAAAGTAACCGAATATCCAAATTTATTTAAACAAGAAACTGAAATTAAATTCCTCTTGAATTGAGAATAAACGTCTATTAAATCTAAATGCCTATAAGAATCTAAACTAACTCTAATATCTCCCACTGCACTAGCAGCACTAGCTGACACTAACGCTCTGCTGCCTAAATGCAAGTTGAATTCGTTCTCATTAAGCCTTCTCTTTTCCTTGAACCCCTGTAAAGAAAAACAAACATGATTAGTGGCTCCGGAGTCTATGATCCAAGAATCTATTGAATCCGCCAAAAAACATGTTTCAAGATAATTAATATTACCTTATTCCTTCTTGTCCTAAGACTTTGGGCAATTTCTTTTCTAATGTCCCTTTTCACCACAAAGGAAACACTTCCCTTTGATCTTGGTTACTTTCTTTGTCTCCTTCTTAGTAGGTCCTAGTTGTTTTTTCTTCTGTTGTTTCTTGACCTTCTTGCGGGTCTTAACAGTAGCAACTTTACCTACAGTATGAATCTCTGATAATGAACCATCTTAGAGGACCGAGGGCGAACTAGCTAGAAAGCTATCCCCTCAACTGAAACCTCAGCCATTGACTGAGACGAATTTCCCTCACTAACTGTAGGAACCTTAGATTTGTTCCAATGACAAGAATTGGGCAAATGTCAGATGGAGGAGCAGATGGAGCAAAATGACGGCAAGTTTTCATACTCCACTGAAATGAAAGAGCTATGAAACTTGTCCCTCTCTAGAAGAACCAAAGATGGAAGCAAAGCGGACATGTCAACATCCACTAAAACCCTAGCATAGTGCCCAAAATCACCATCAATAGTAGCCATATCCAATCTCAACGGGACCCCAATACCTCTCGCCAAATCAAAAATGATCTTCTGATGCCAGTATTCCCAAGACAAATCATATAACCTAACCCAAACATGTGTGTTAGTGGACTTCTGAAGAGAAGGATTAAAATTCGGAACCCAAGGCTGAAGACGGAGAACTCCATGCTTCAGATTAACCGAACCCAAACCCCAAACCCCAAACCTTGTTCTTGTCCCCAGAAGACTTCAAAATGATCTGGAAATAGCCTTTCCCTAAAGATATAAGTCTCCAATCCGCTGAAATCAACCAATGTTTACTAAGCTTAGCTTTAAGGTCAACAAGCTTCCAAGGACGCTCCCCACTAGCAAGAACCACACGCCCGATAAGAGCATTTTTGCATAACTCAAGTCTGGATTGATAAGCAATCGGATCAACCCGAATAGACACAAATCCTCCTTTTTTCGAAGGCTGAGAAGTCATAGGGAAGGATTGAATAGAAGCTTGGGGAGCCCTCAAAAGATCCGCATACGACTTGCCACCCATAAACAAGGGATTAGAATTCATAACAGGGCCCTGAATAGAATCTCCAACCGTAACCGGATTATTCCCCAAAGAAGATGTAGTAGGCAACACAATACCTAAACTGCACCCCCTACTATTAGAAGAAACCGTACCCTCACTACAAATAGGAGTAGTAGTTGAACTTGTCTACGAAGAGGAAGACAAAGTAGCCTCTAAAGACATGGGATCCTCCGTAAGGCCATGCAAGAGAGGAAAAACCATTGTCCGAGACATTGTCGGAGCGGCGAAATACTGTACCAGGATCACTGTAGCAGCAATGGAAATACTGTAGCAGGACACTATAGCAGCGACGAAATACAGTAGTGGGCACTGTAGCGAGATGAAAATATTGTAGCGAGGTACTGTAGTAGTGACGAAAATACTGTGGCAGAACTGTAGCAGTGATGAAAATACTATAGCGGCACTGAAGCATCACCGAATACCGAAGCATTGCTGTAGCATCCCGGAATTACTGTGCAACACTGTAGCAAAGACAGAATTACTGTGCAACACTGTAGCAAAGACGGAATTACTGTAGCAGCGACCACTATTCACTTTTTTTTTTAACTAAGACCCTAACACTCTCCACCTAGAGTGCCATCTCTTTCTAAAACATGCATATATACTATAAAAAGAAAAAGATTCACGTATGTATATATATATATATATATATATATCAATTAATCAATGGTTCAACCAGGCTTTGATACCAATTGTTGGGAAAAACACGTGGAGGAAGCGAAAAACTTGGTTGGTATATTTCAAAGATTTTCCTTTAAAAGAAAGAATCTTAACCCTTGATTAATTAACATATAATAAAAGTATTGTACCTTTTTCACGTGACGATTGATATTGCGTCGATTTGAATCCGTAAGATCTTCCAATCTAATCACGAACGTGAATCATCTAGGAGTGTGGGCTCCCTTTCTTTGAATTGTAAACCTGAGGATGGAAACAAAAATCTTTTTCTTTTTGTTAATCACAATAATCCTCTTAGAGAAAATAAAGAACTTTTGGTCACTTGTGAATTCTCAATCTTTTAATCGAAACTCACATGAACCATAATTCGATCTTGTACATTAAGCTTTTTGATGTAAAAGCTTCTAGTGTACTATCGAAAATAAAACACTCATTATTCTTCTTCTTTATGGCTGAATTCTACACCTCTTTCTTGAGTTGTAAGTTTTTTTTATTTAAAAGCAAGAGAATAAAAATTCTTTCTTTCAAAAAAAAACTTTTTTTTAACTCACATTATTAATTCCGAATTTAATAATATATATATATATATATATATATAGGGTGGCCAAAATTCTCACTCAAGTAGGATTTCTACCTTGTAGTCAAATCCTCACACAAGTAGGATTACTTCTTCTCCAAGTCTCCTATCAATTTTGAGTTTTAACCATATTCCTACCCATGAGTGTATTATCCAATAATAAATTATTGAATATTAAAATTGTAACTATATCAAAAACTTCCTAATTTGACTAGATAAATAAAATACTTTTATTTATCTACTTATCAAATATAGTCTTTGATATTTACCATACTACCAACAATAGTATGACACTAAGAGTCCTACTCCTAATTAGAAAAAGATTGTAACTTTTAATCAAACAGTTAATTAATTAATTAATTAATTTCCATTTGATTAATTAATAAAATAAAACAATATATTAGACTAATTAATTAGCATTGCCACCCAAGTATATACTTGTGCAATATATTATTTTTCCATTTTATTAAATCCATTGGACTTTAATAAAAAGTCCACATGTGAACTAGGTTCATTCTTACTATAAAATAAACAAGTCCACATGTCTTAAAGTAATACATTAATATAATTTAGCAGCCCATTTATTTAAAATATACAAATTATATTCTTAATGTATTAATGGAATGCTGAACGCACCCCACTGGGGCCACCCTAGGATTCCTACATCCTTGGCCACCCATTCCAGGTCTTTTTGAAGAGTTATCGCATGTCTTGATCACATAAAACCTCACCTCTAAAAACCTCACCTCTCCAAAACTTTTGGATTCCGAAATCCAAAAACAATTCTAGATGGACCCAGAATTGGTCCAATAGAATATATCAAGTGATTCATGCAAGTACGTGCGGATTGAGGATCTTGGCGGACTATCTTATTTAAGCTTCAATAGACATCACCTAATCACAATCAACAAATGATTCACTTAGGTCTGATCTATTAATTTTAGCTCATTCCACTAAAGAGCTAAAATTGAACTCTTAAATAAAGATAGAATAAGATAATATTTCTCATTCGTACCCTAGACAATCGTATTAGAGATAGTGTATCCTCGTGAAGAATATCAGTAATCGCCAAGAGCTCATAGACCGCCTATAGCTCTCATAGTTACCGTATTTACTCATATGACCACATTTTGAACTTGGATATTTTTACTTGTCTAGAAGTCATGTTTCAATAGACACTATTGAAAACTTAACGTTAAGATTTAATATCCAATACCTCAAAACATGCATAGGATGATATTCTACTCACATTTAATAAATGGAGCCACGATGTCCATATCTATAAATGAAGTCCTCTATCGATTAACAAATGAATACCACCAAACTATCGAGGATAGACTATGCTATATAATCGTACTCATTGATAGCTCAAATGATAACACTTGTAACCATAAGTCAATCATTTATCTCAGGATTGAGATAGACTCTCCGATTGTCCTCAAGTGAAAACTTTTATCCATTGACGGTTCTGGATAAAATATTTCACTGTGATCCTATTCAATGCACCTAGTGCACCAGATTCTTTTGCCCAAAGACACTACACTTTGATGATTTTAGATTCATCATAACACATTTGATCCCACTCAAATGCTAGCAAAAGAATCTACAACTTTAACAAGGTAAAGGCACCCAACCTTTATCTTAAGTTGTGAACATTGTTCAAAACTAACTAAAGAATTGTGTCTACCTCATACATATCCAAATGTATGAACAATTCTTCATCTCTCATAGTCTTTTGACCTTATGATTATTTACTTTTGACAATTATAATAATTAAACTATAAATGCTATAAGATTTATTAAACTAGAAATCACTTTATTAATATGAAAAGATTATCAAATACATCATTACACTCATGCTATTGAGCATAATCCTAACAATATTGTCCCGGCCTAGAGATTGAGCATAAATCAGACGGAATACTTATCCATCAATCAACATATATTGAAAAGATTATGTAAAGATTTAATACGGACAATGCTCATCCATTAAGTATCCCTATGATTGTTAGAAATCTTGATCCTAAGAAAGATCCATTCCGGCCACTTGAAGATGGTGAAAAGATACTTGGTCTGGAAGTACCATATCTTGATTCAATTGGTGCTTTATTATATCTGGCTCAATGTACTAGACAAGATATCGCATTTTCAGTAAATTTGATTGCTAGATTAAGTTCAGCACAAACTCGAAGACATTGGAATGGGATTAAATATCTTTTTCGTTATCTTCGTGGAACGAAAGATTTAGGATAATATTATTCTAAATCTAACAACTTTTCAGGTTTACTTGGTTATGCTGATGCCGGGTATCTATCTGATCCCCACAAAGCTCGTTCACTAACGGGATAAGTTTTTACCTATAATGGCACAGCAATCTCCTGTCACTCCACAAAGCAAACTCTTGTGGCTACCTCCTCTAATCATTCAGAGATCCTTGAACTTCATGAAGCAAGTCGAGAATGTATTTGGCTAAGGTCAGTTATTTATCATATTCAAATACATGTGGATTTTCATTATCTACAGAAATACCGACATCGATATTTGAAGATAATGTGGCTTGTATCGCCCAAGTTAGAGGGGGCTATATCAAGGGAGATAGAACAAAACATATTTCTCCTAAATTCTTCTATACTCATGAACTTCAATAGAGCCGACAAATTGATGTTAAACAAATACAGTCTACAGATAATCTTGCAGATATGTTTACGAAAGCATTGCCTACATCAACCTTTGAGAAACTGGTATATGAGATTGGCATGTGTGGACTCTACAAATTATAGGATTGATATTGAAGTTTTATTCATGGGGAGCGTTCAATTAGGGGGAGCAAATTTTGAATGGACATATGTGTACTGTACTCTTCTTCCTTCTACCGGATTTTGTCCCGATGGATTTTTACCGGAAAGGTTTTAATGAGGTAGTTCTGAACACATCTACATCACTTGATCCAAAAGATCATTGTATATACTTTTGTTAAGGTTTTTTTTCCCACTAGGTTTTTCCTAGCAAATTAAAATACAAATGGTGGAAATCCAAAGGGGAGTGTTACAATACATGTAAAACAAGTGTGTGGCTTTCCACCACATATTTCCTTGGCTTATTGAAGAAGCTTTCCCTTACCACCACATATTTCTCTTTGGCTTCTTAAAGAAGATTTTCCACGTGCAAGCACCACTTCTTTTATCTTCATGCATATTTGACTTGTGTAATGTGTGTTGAAAAGTAATTGGTCCCTAACTCTTTAAATATATGACCAATTTGTGTGTAATTTTTTTTGGATCCTCATATTAATAGAAAAACCGAATCAAGCAGTAATTCTTCTCTCCCTTCACGCCATTTCATTTTATTTTACCCTTGTCTTCATCTTATTTCTATTATGTTATTTGTTATTTTTAGTTTTATCATAACAATATAGAGGAGATTTATAAGTATTCTTCAAATCATTCATATCATGAAAAATTTTATGAATTTTAGTGAGACTTTTTACATGCATAACAAGAAAAATGATATTATATATATATATAGGGGTGGATCCACGTGGAGATCAAGTGGGATCCATTCCCCACCCTAAATTTTTAAAATAGTGATTTTTTGTGTTATATATATATATATATTACAAATAATAAACGATAACACATGTCACTGGTCAGCACAGTTGGTATGTTTTCTTCTTTTCACCCGTTAATAGCTCAATTCTCGGTAAGTAAAACAAACATTTTTTTTAATAACTATTTTTATTTTACACTCTTTTTCAACTCCTTTTCAAATTTCGATATTCTTCTATAACAAAATAATTCATTTTCTTTTTCTGGGCATTGTTAAATTCTTAACTACCCTTAATTTATGGTTTACTTAATTCAATTTTATTATATAGTAAATTATTTATTATTATTTTAAATTTTTTTTATTTCTAATATTTTTAGTTTGACGAACTTAATACATCCAATCAATAAACCCTAAAATCTCAAATTTTAATTTATTGTATTAAACTAGTTCATCTGTTATTATGATTTATTTTATTTTATCTTTTATTTTTTATTTTTTAATTATTCTAATTTATTTTAAATCAATAATTAGAAGGATAAAAAATTCAAAAACATGTCTAGTAATATTTATTAATCAATTATTTTTGTATAAATTTAAAGTGAATTCATTATAAATACAAAACAAAATTTTTTATTATAAAATTATATTTTAATTTTTTTAAGAATAAATATTATAATTTTTCATTGTCCATGTTGTTTTTCTTGTTATTATTTATTTTTGTAATATTGTGTTTCTTTTTTTCAGTTCTTTAAATGTAAAAATATTTAATTCATCTCGAGTAAGTGTTCTATTTTTTTTTTAATAAAACTCATTATACAATCAAATTTTTTTATAAAAAATACTCATTTTATTATGATTTTAAATTTTCATTATTTTTTTAAATAATTATGATTTTATTCAAGTGTCCCACCTCGTTAAAATTTCAGGATCCGCCACTGTTAATATATATAATAGTTATGGTAGTCGCCTTCCATGCTTAAGTTAGGTTTGGTATTTGAAAAGATATAAGGTAAAAATTAAGAGTTTGCTATTTGCACTTGTCTATTTTACTATTTCAATGGTGGTAAGATGACACAGTTTCCGCCTCTAATGATGGCTTCGGTGTAGACATGTCGCCGGTTCCGGTTCTGAGGGAACTAGAAAAATGATATAATTCCGGTTCTACGGTTCCGGTCCGGTTCCGACGGTTCGGAACCGGTTTTTTTAAATTTATTTATAAAAAAAAAACAACTCAAATTGATCAATGAATTAGTGATCAATGAATCAGTGATCACTCCCTACACGACTACACTGTGGAATCCACCCAAGTGACTCAACCCTGTATTTCCAATCCCTAACTACATTCATCAATTTTCATCATAATCGATCTCACACACACAACAAATCTCACACACACAAGTACACAACAGATCTCATCGGTTTTCATCAGAGTATATCTCAGTTATTCTCTCTCTCTCTCTCTCTCTCTCTCTCTCTCTCTCTCTCACACACACACATACCAATACACAACCAATCAACCGATCAAAACTCAAACAGCCCACCACCAACTTAATCAAACCAGTCAAAATTCAAAACTCAAACACACACAATCCACCCTAATACCATCTCTCTTGTTCGATCCAAGCAGCAAGAAGAAGAAAAAACCCAATCCCATCTCTCTTGTTCGATCCAAGCAGCAAGAAGAAGAAAAAAAAAAGAAATAAGTAGAAAGAAGAAAGAAGAAGAAGCTGAGGCGAAGAAGAAAGAAGAAGAAAGAAAAAGAAAGAAGAAGAAAGAAGAAAGAAGAAGGTGATCGATGATGGCCGACCGCCGAAAGAAGAAGGTGATCGATGATGGCCGACCGCCGAAAGAAGAAGATGATCGAGGATGGCCGACCATTGAAAGAAGAAGATGGTGGACCGATGGTGGCTTGAGAGAGAGGGAGAGAGATGAAGGAGAAGGAGAGGTGATGATCTGAGAACTCAGTTCTTAGATCTGGTTTTATATAAAAAAATAAAAAAATAAAATATATGTTGGAACAGTCCGATTCGAACCGGAACCGAACCGCCGATTCGTATCTGGTTCGAACCAGACGGTTCCTCAAAATTTAGAACCGGAACCGGAACCGTCCAGTACCGGTTCCGAAACCAGAACCGAATTTTTCGGTTCCGGTTTCGATTTTTTCAGGACGGTTCCGGTTCGGTTCCCCGGTTCGAACCGAACCGGCGTCATGTCTACATCAGTGGTCTGATTAACTTTGAGTGAGTAATCTATCCACAAGAGTTGACCACCTTGACCTTGCTTAATTTTTATCCACAAATCTTGTGTCAGATGATATTCGTCATGTGTCACCCTCTCATTTGTTGGTGCTTCAATCTGAAGACAAGACAGTCCATGTAAAATTGTAAAAAGGAGTTAGAGATTTAAGAGAATTGAATAATGTTGTTGAATTCTCATAATCCAACTGGATTGACCCCACCAACACTGATGGTCTCTTAAAAGTTAAAACTAACTACAATACTACTTGTTTACAAGGCAATTACAGCCAGGCTGGGCCCACCGAGTCGTGTTACTGCCCATACTTTCCTAACTAAGAATACCATATCAAAAAATAAAATAAATAATCTTGAATTGTATATTTGTATCGTATTGTAACTTGTCAGTTTGTAACGTTATATTATTGTAAAATTTTCATTAGCACCCCACGCGCGATCAAGTCTTGAACATGGCATATTAAAATTGAATAAATGACGAGGGAACAAGAAAAGCATGTTGTTTCATCAATCATGATTCATGTTGAAATTCTATTTCTAACTTGCTACTATGAATGTCAATGGGTTGGGTTTGGACGGATTTTACAAAACCCACATCCGAACCCTTGAACGATTTTGCCATCTAAACCTTACCACGAACACACGAAATTAAACGTGTTTAGATTCGGGGTTCACCCCTTACTTTATCTAAAAAGCATTTAACAATTGTTAAAAGCAAACTTGGTAATGATTGAGTATATTAATTTTATTCCCCTTTTTTTTTCAAGTTTCACCTAAAGTTTAAGTTTTTAATATTCTATATATTTAATTTTAAATTATTTTTAATATTAAGCGGGTTGGCGGGTTCAGGTGTGGAATTTTTTTCAAACCCAAACCCACTTCGGGTTGTATTTTTGCACCTAAACCCGCAACGGGTTTGGATTTTACACATCGAAACCCGACCATAAAGGGTTACCCGCGGGTACAGGCAGAGACTAAACTAGAAGTTTGATGTTGAGAGGGCCACAGTGTATCTAAAGAATTTTCTATAGCATGTATGGTGATGACATAAACAATCAAATTGGCAATTTCTCCTACGTAGATTAAACTAAAAAGAGTTAAAAAAGTACATGTTAGAAAAACATCATAAGAGTGTATTCGTTTTCGACTTCCTTACGTTGGAGAAGATACTAGAAACAAGTAACAACTAAAATATCTTTGAAGCATCAATATGCATTCAAATGTGTGTAAGAACTTGTATATAATATAAGGTGTTAAGATTACAAAGGTAACAAATTTAAAAATCAAATTAAAAATTAAACATGAGAACAAATAAAAATAACAATATATAACACTCCAAACTTACACAATGACCAAATGTACCTAATAAATATAAATTTATAACAAATAATTATAACATAGGAGAATAATTTTTTAACTCAAAAAAGACAAGAATTTGTTAATGGAAAACGTAAGATGTGAGAACTTGACTTGAAGAACAAAACTCAAGAGATAAATCAATACCTCAAGTGAAAAACGTGCAGTCTCATTTTTGTTAGAATAGCAACTAGAAATCTTAATAAAATGACTCAAAACCTTTTTGGAAATGATAGAGAACTGATAGACAAAGATTTTCTGAAAAATACAAACACGGTTAATTTGCCTTAAGCTAACCTATAGGGGGGGGGGGGGGGGGGGGTGAATAGGTTACAACACCTTTTTTCGCTCCTTGAAACAAACACAAGTTTGTCCCTCTTAGTAGCTTGTATCACACTTCAAATACAATTACAAACAATATCAATTCAAATAAAGATATGCTTGTTCAAACAAAATCAAGATAAACATAATCAAGTATGTGATACAAACTCAAGTTATAACAATGCTTATATAGACAAAGCTCCAACATACACAAAGATGATATACGATGAATTTTAATTACAAAGACATCAACTAAGATGTATATCAACACATTTACAAATAAAGGAGATAGGGATAGAGAAAATCTACACATGATTTTTACGTGGTAAAACCTCCTAAGAGGAAACATCCATGGGTTGATACCACAACCACTGGCAAGCAAATTCACTAGTAAGATAAACAGATACAATCTCTCAAGTGACCACTTCACCTAGAAATCTACCATTTAATCCTACATAATGAAAGAGATGCCCATTTTCTAAACTATTCGGATCACCCCAATCCTAGTCGAGACTTCCACGCACAAGTTGAAGATCCCCTCTCCAAACTGTGACTTCCGCTGTTTAGCTATCCGGATCACCCCGATCCTAGCCAAGTCTTACAATGCTTAACTATCCAAATCACTCCGACTCTAGTCTAGACTTCCACTTGCAAAAGTTGAAGGTCCCCTTTCCAAACAAGTGACTTCCGTCGCTTAGTGATCAGACTATTTTATATCTATTTCAGGTCCTCATTTTCCTATCGTTTACTTTCATTTTCGAGTGTATTTTATATATAATGTGTTTGTTGAGCCATGTGTAGGTAAATATTCCTTACATTTTGGTTTTGAGCTTAAAGAACAGTTTGGGAGGCAAAATGGTGCAAAAAGAGTAAAAAGCTGTAAAAGCTCGTGCATAATGGCCAACTTACAGGGGTCATATCTTCCTCCTCTGATCGAACCAAGTTCATATCTTTATATATTCGGAAAGCTCCAGAGGTCTAGTTTCTAAAACATTTCACGGATTGTGATTCCAAGCTTTCTGTAGGAAGTTATGCCTATTTCCGTAACGACGCACGACGCTGAATTGCTGTCAGGTCCAAACGACAACTTAAAACGGCGGCCAGGCCGCAGAACCAAACTTTCGATTACCTCCAGAAGGTCGTTTTTTGCCCAAAAATTGAAGGGAAATCTTGTCCTTTCACCCAGCCTTCAGCCTTAACCTCCCCACACTATTTAAACACCTTCTTCTTTTCTCTCCCAACAGACTTCTTCTTCTCCAAACTTTTTCTTCTTCATTTTCTTCATTTCCTAAGAGAGAGAGGAGCTTCCAAGAGCTTCCATGGAGGTTTTCCTCCATGGATGTCTCTCCCACATTGTTTCTACTCATCACCCACCACATTTGTGAGTAGATTAAATAGAGATAGGAGTGGTCTATGACCAATTTCGTGCTAAGCAATGGATGGAGCTCTTGGAGGGGTTTCTTCAAGGGTTTATTTTTATTAACTCATCTCTTTGTATATCTTATTTTCTTAAATGTGTAAACCCCCACTTGGGAATATTTGTAAACCTAATTTGTGCTCAATATAATGTGTGGTTGTTTTTATATCTAATTTGTGTTTTTATTCATTCTTGTGATTATTGAATATATCTCTTATCTTGAAATGCTTATGTATGGAGATTGGAAATTAATATGTATTCATGAATGGGATTAGGAGTAGATTAATGTAATTGTATGAGTAGTTGTACTCAAATGTCCCATTTGTGTGTGTATGTTGATGGAAGGTCGAATTGCATGTGTATGGATGGGTTTGAGTGAATTAGAGTTAGGGTTGTGCTTTAGGAGGGCCATCCGGGCATAATCTTGGCTAATTAGCTAGTAAGAATGAATGAGCTTGTTAATTGCCATATTTAAAGAGGTTTGGTTCATTGTTTTTGTTATATATTGGACTTTGGCTACTTCTCACGCTAGTGGCTCTAGGTGAGTTGTGGTTGGAGTTACAATAATTGGGAATTCGGCTATTGCTTGCGCTAGGGGCTCTAGGTAAGTTATGGTTGGAGGAACAATTACTCCTTCCACATTCATTACACCTAACGTTGCCATTTTACATTACCATGTAGTATTGGGGCTCAATC
The DNA here is from genome assembly GCA_033220585.1 of Dipteronia sinensis. Lineage (NCBI taxonomy): Eukaryota > Viridiplantae > Streptophyta > Magnoliopsida > Sapindales > Sapindaceae > Dipteronia > Dipteronia sinensis. The sequence continues at coordinate 19,823,815 of CM065643.1, read as the reverse complement.
TAGCATTGGGTTGTAGAATCGGTTCACATATGTTGGTTGCGGTTTTATGTTTGAGAGACTCTCAACACACTCTTCAACTGTTAGCTCTATGAATGGGTATAAATTGGATTGAGGCAAAAACGAACCCTTAACTTAAATTGGATGTGCTTAATGTCTAACAACCCACTTGTGTGCACTTATGTTTGGTGGACTTGTAAACCCATGTGTGACCACTTTCATGCATCTCTTCTATCCACCCTTTTATTATTTCTCGCTTAATCACCATTCTCACCCCTCCACATTCTCTTGTTTATTTCAACATTTGAATATTTTCATTTTCATTTCCATGCACACATACACAACACCCTACACACACCATTCTCATATCATTCACATTCTATTTACATTGCTTTCCCTAAACTCTAGAACTTGAAACGGTTAACAAACACATCCCTTCGGAATGATACCCTTGCTTGCACGTTGTACTAGTTTTATTTCTATATATGTCTTTTGACTTGTACCTTATTAGCAAGGTTGATTTTATAAATACTTGACGATGTTTCCAATGACACATAAAAATAGAATCGTCACTTTGCTATCCGGATCACCCCGATCCTAGCTAAGTCTTACAATGCACAATCCAAAGAATCACTTCTAAGGAATGTGACTTTCAACCTTTTGCAAGGTAAATGATCTAAGTGAATGCCAATGATGCAAACACACACAACATAGTATATATGATCAATATATCCTATGGAAACTAGAATTGAATCAATATGCTTAAATAATATGTATTCTAGTTTGTAATCCTAAAAACAATGCAATCACACTTAATGGTGCATGTACATATGAAATGTGTGGATTAGACACAAAACATGAATAACTAGATATTTTTCATCAAAAGCACAAATCAATTATATCTAGATTCTTATAACATGAACAAACAACCTAGGGTATGTAAAACACCTAACACACACAAAAGGCTAGATTATGTTCATTCACATAAGAATGCTAGAATAAATTTGATAAAATCAAATATACATCTCTAGCAAAATAATAGAACTTGGATTCTCAAGATATTCAATTAAATCCAATCAAGTCCTAAATCATCAATCATATGTGCTATTTCATTTAATCTTTAATTAACAAGACCTAGCATATGAGAAGACTATCAATCAACAAAATCAAGTCAATAAACACACAAGATAGTCCTAGCTTTGAAGCTAGCACAGTACAACAACTCAAACATGTGAAAACATAGATTTAGTATAACCTAACTCAACATGTTGATCAATTGAATCTCAAACTAGCTTTATTAGAGATCATTTCTCTAATCAATGATAACACATCAAACATACATATATATAAGAAGAAAACCCAAGGCAATTAAAGACTTGAAGATCAAGAACAAGATAGAAATCAATACCTTGAACAAAAACTGTGCAGTCCCATTTTTGTGAGTGAAGCTATCATAAAAACTACTCAAATGACTCCAAACTCTAGTGGATATGGTAGAGAACTGGTAGAAGAAAATTCTCCAATTTGAATCACTCAAAACGGACTCCAAATGAGAATGTTATGGTGTTTGGAAGATCAGAAAATATTGATAGAAAAAACTGCACAAGTTTTGAATTTATTTTTTTGAAATGAAAGTGAGAGGGAAGCAAGATATTTAAAGGAGGGAAAACAGGAAATCCAACCAATGGGAGGCTGCCATGCTGGCTTCCCATAGAGGCGCATGGGTTCCACAAGACCAGCAGCACTCCCTTCCCGTGGAGGCAACACGCCTCCATAGGGAGGAGGTGCTTGGCACCTCTCATCCCTCTTGCACTCTCCTGTTTTCTTCAGCCAAATCTTTGGCCTTCGAACTTCAATTTTGAATATGTTTTCAGATTACGAGCCATGACTCCCTCACGCACAAAATTCATCAAGACAACTTTCACAAAAAATATGGAATTCAACTTGAAATATAAGAGAGAATACCATGTATGATAAAATCACAGAAAGTTTCCTAACCACCTAATTTGAACTCGAAATTTAATGAATGAGTAACCAAATTAATTGGAACTCAATGTGGAATTATATAAGCTCAGAATCAAGTTCATTATCATATAACCACAAACCAATAAACACAAGAACACACAAGTATGCCATTTCCTAGAACTAATCCTAGAACATGCAATTTATGCAAATTGTCAATTTTAAGTCTAATGCATGTGCATACATGTAAAAGTGTGTGCATTGTGTTAAACCAAATTATGCACAACTATGCAGGGACATATATGAATGCAATGTATGTGTGTGCTTATGCTTTGCAAGCGGAAAGAGGTCATGATTACCTTTTGCTAAGCAACTTAGCTTTATTCCTCTTGTAGCCACCACTTTGCTTGAATATTGTCCAATTATCCTTAAAGCTTAATCAAGACAAAGCAAATTTCATTTTGATATAGAATTATACCAGCACAAAACTCAAGAACTAACAATCTCCCCCTTTGGCATATTCTATGTCAAAACGCCTATTGTTAATAGCCAAATTTGGCTAGGGACCAAAGGGAAATTTTCCACCCTCCTAGTCTGACCCCAGGCCTAAGGTTATCCACAGGGGACCACGTTTCCGAAGGTCGAGCTGCGGTACCACCCTACAAAAATAAAAGGCGAGCTCCCGAAACACCCGGGATAGAACCCGGTGCGATCAGGTCGAGCCCGCACCACACTACCTCGTAACCTCTCCAGAAGCTCGCCAAAACCCTGCTGTCATAGAGGAGTATCCGCGGGGGACTGTATCAAGCTCCAAGAGATCAAGGGATGTCTAGCCGAGCTCCTGGCTAGACTAAGCTCCTGAATACCGGAGCCAAGACACTTATCTACCTCGCTATCTGATCTACCTATCCATACGAGATAGTACATACCATATTCAATGACCTCTATGAGAGATCATGCTGTGAAGATACGAAGATACACTAGATCATATCTGGAAACATTACGCACTTACATTGTAAGTAATGGAGTCCAAAGAAGAAACAAATTGATTTTCACCAAGATATTCTCAACTCAGCTATTAACGCAAAGTCAATGATATTTAAATGAGAGATCCCGTCCGATAAGGAGGGAAGGGACTGAGAAAATCAAGGGGAGAATCAGTTGGTTTAACCTACCAAAACTATGTATAAATAAGAAAAAGAGAGAAAGAGAAATGGACTACTTTTCGACAAACATACGACAACAACCCTACTACACCCTAGAGAAATTGAGGGCGTTAGAGAGACATTTGTACATGATATATCACTAATAATAAGAAGATTTCCATTCTTTTGTTTTTGGTATTAATACTAGTATTCCTTATCATTTGAGCAAGCACTGTTTAGAATACATTCTACCTTGGCCACCACCTCTGTGGTAGTGGTCTTGAGGGTGTTAATTGAGATTTCTCATTCCGAGCAAATTTTCCATTAACACCTATACAAATGCTAAAACATACAACATGATTATTGCTCTCTAACCTTCATCTTAGAAATAATCTCCTTATGCTCAAAGACAAGTCTCTCAACCTCAACATATCTCTTCATGATCTCATTCTTTTCACACATAAATCTATGTGAGGTCTCAACAAACTCATTCACTTGAGTTTTGATCAAATCATCTTTCTCCTTAACCTCTCTCAATGCTTCATATCTTTGCTCCTCAAGATTCTTAATTTTGGCCAATAGATCGAGATTGGTTATGTTTGAAATTGTATCTTCTAGATGGCTTTGATCAATCTTCTTATCAACGAAAACTATGCAATCATCTTCTAGCTTTGTGAGAGAAGCCGTAACAGCAACAAAGTTGCTAACATGTTCTTCTTCTTCACTTGAGGACTCATCACTAGAGCTCTCCTCATCGCTAGAATCACTCTCACTCCAAGTGGCCGCCATAGCTTTGCCCTTCTTGTCTTTCTTGGACTTCTTTTTAGAGCACTAATTTGCAAAGTGTCCATAGCCTTGACATTCAAAGCATTGAACACCTTTCTTGTTCTTGGCTTGACCAAATCTATCAACTCTTGGAGAAGATGTTTTCTTGACTTCCTTTTTCCTTAGAAAAGCTACCTCTAGGCTTGGTACCTCTTCTTAGAAACTTCTTAAATTTCCTAACCATGAGAGCCATTTCTTCATTTTCATAATCACTCTCCTCTTCAATAGCTTTGCGAGCAATACCTTTACTCTTGATCTTTGGCTACAAGCACATTTCATAAGTTTGGAGTGACCCAAGCAATTCATCAATGCTTAAGCAATCTACATCCTTGCTTTCTTCTATGGCCGTGACTTTGGCCTTGAATCTCTTAGGAAGAGATCTTAAAATCTTACAATTAAGACACTCTCTAGAGATTTGTACTCCAAGTGCGTGACATAGGTTAGCAATATTTAGAAGTCAGAATTGGAAATCTTTAAACTTGTCTTCATCACTCATTTGTAAGTTTTCAAATTGTGATGTCAACATTTGAAGCCTAGACTTTCTCACAGTCAAAGTGCCTTCATTTGTGACTTGAAGTGTATCACATGCTTCTTTGGCCGATTCAAGATTTTGTATATAGGAGAATTGATGTCCATCAACTCCTCCAAATATAGCGTTCATAGCACGATGGTGCCACTTAGCAACTTCAAAGTCATTAGGCGTCCATTCACTTCTAGGTTTGGAGACTTCGGTTCCATCCTCTAGAACCTTACTAAGATGAGAATAGCCTTCTTCAACTACCATCCAAGCTCTTTCATCTATAGAGCGAATGTATGCCTTCATCCTCAATTTCCAAAACCTATAGTTGTTACCACGAAGTGATGGTGGCCTAGTATTTGAAGCTCCTTCCGGCATTACATCATCTTGAAGTTCCATTGCTTTAATAGCTTTACAAATCACGGTGAAAGTATACCTGGATCTCACTAAGTGCAATCTAGTGACCCGCTCTAATACCAAATGAAAAATACAAACACGCTTAATTTGCCTTAAGCTAACCTAGAGGGGGGGTGAATAGGTTACAACACCTTTTTCGCTCCCTTGAAAAAAAACACAAGTTTGTCCCTTTAAGTAGCTTGTATCACACTTCAAATACAATTACAAGCAATATCAATTCAAAAAAAGATATGCTTCATCAAACAAAATCAAGATAAACATCATCAAGTATGTGATACAAACTCATGTTATAACAATGCTTTTATACACAAAGTTCCAACATACACAAAATTGATATAAGATGAATTTTAATTACAAAGACATCAACTAAGATGTATATCAACACATATTCAAATAAAGGAGATAGGGATAGAGAAAATCAACACATGGTTTTTACGTGGTAAAACCTCCTAAGAGGAAATATCCATGGGTTGATACCACAACCACCAGTAAACAAATTCACTAGTAAGATAAAGAGATACAATCTCTCAAGTGACCATTTCACCTAAAAATCTACCATTTAATCCTACATAATGAAAGAGATGCCTCATTGATCAACTATCCGGATCACCCCAATCCTAGTCGAGACTTCCATGCACAAGTTGAAGATCCCCTCTCCAAACATGTGACTTAAGCCGCTTAGCTATCCGGATCACCCTGATCAAAGTCAAGTCTTACAATGCTTAACTATCCAAGTCACTCCAACTATAGTCGAGACTTCCACTTGCACAAGTTGAAGATCCCCTCTTCAAACATGTGACTTCCGCCGCTTAGCTATCCAGATCACCATGATCCTAGCCAAGTCTTACAATGCTCAACTATCAAAGTCACTCCAACTCTAGTCGAGACTTCCACTTGCACAAGTTGAAGATCCCCTCTCCAAACATGTGACTTCCGCCGCTTAGCTATCCGGATCACCCCGATCCTAGCTAAGTTTTACAATGCACAATCCAAAGAATCACTTCTAAGGAATGTGACTTTCAACCTTTTGCAAGGTAAATGATCTAAGTGAATGCAAATGATGCAAACACACATAACATAGTATATATGATCAATATATCCTATGGAAACTAGAATTGAATCAATATGCTTAAATAATATGTATTCTAGTTTATAATCCTAAAAACAATGCAATCACACTTAATGGTGCATGTACATATGAAATGTGTGGATTAGACACAAAACATGAATAACTAGATATTTGTCATCAAAAGCACAAATCAATTATATCTAGATTCTTATAACATGAACAAACAACCTAGGGTATGTAAAACACCTAACACACACAAAAGGCTAGATTATGTTCATTCACATAAGAATGCTAGAATCAATTTGATAAAATCAAATATACATCTCTAGCAAAATAATAGAACTTAGATTCTCAAGATATTCAATTAAATCCAATCAAGTCCTAAATCATCAATCATATATGCTATTTCATTTAATCTTCAATTAACAAGACCTATCATATGAGAAGACTATCACTCAACAAAATCAAGTCAATAAACACACAAGATAGTCCTAGATTTGAAGCTAGCACAATACAACAACTCAGACATGTGAAAACATAGATTTAGTATAACCTAACTCAACATGTTGATCAATTGAAGCTCAAACTAGCTTTATTAGAGATCATTTCTCTAATCAATGATAACACATCAAACATACATATATATATATATATAAGAAGAAAACCCAAGGCAATTGAAGACTTGAAGATCAAGAACAAGATAGAAATCAATACCTTGAACAAAAACTGTGCAGTCCCGTTTTTGTGAGTAAAGCTACCAGAAAAAACTACTAAAATAACTCCAAACTCTTGTGGATATGATAGAGAACTAGTAGATAAAGATTCTTCAATTTGAATAACTCAAAACGGACTCCAAATGAGAATGTTATGGTGTTTGGAAGATGAGAAAATACTGAGAGAAAAAACTGCACAAGTTTTGAATTTGTTTTCTTGAAATAAAAGTAGTGGGAAGCAAGATATTTAAAGGAGGGAAAACAGGATGTTAAAATCCAACCAATGGGAGGCTGCCATCCTGGCTTCTCGTGGAGCACGTGGGTTCCATGGGACCAGCAGCGCTCCCTTCCCGTGGAGGTCACGCGCTTCCACGGGGAGGAGGTACTTGGCACCTCTCATCCCTCTTGCGCTCTCCTGTTTTCTTCAGCCATATCTTTGGCCTTAGAACTTCAATTTTGAATATGTTTTCAGATTACAAACCAAGACTCCCTCACGCACAAAATTCATCAAGACAACTTTCACAAAAAATATGGAATTCAACTTGAAAAATAAGAGAGAATACCATGTATGATAAAATCACAGAAAGTTTCTTAACCACCTAATTTGAACTCGAAATTTAATGAATGAGTAACCAAATTAATTGGAACTCAATGTGGAATTATATAAGCTCAGAATCAAGTTCATTATCATATAACCACAAACCAATAAACATAAGAACACACAAGTATGTCATTTCCTAGAACTAATCCTAGAACATGCAATTTATGCAAATTGTCAATTTTAAGTCTAATGCATGTGCATACATGTATAAGTGTGTGTATTGTGGTAAACCAAATTATGCACAACTATGCAGGGACATATATGAATGCAATGTATGTGTGTGCTTATGCTTTGCAAGTAGAAAGAGATCATGATGACCTTTTGCTAAGCAACTTAGCTTTATTCCTCTTATAGTCACCACTTTGCTTGAATATTGTCCAATTTACCTTAAAGCTTGATTATTCACAAATCCTAGACAACTAATCAATACAAAGAAAATGTCATTTTGATATAGAATTATGCCAATACAAAACTCAAGAACTAACATTTTCAAGCCTGAATCACTCAAAACCGAGTTCGTATGAGTGAGTTATGGTGTTTGGAATATGAGAAAGTTTGAGAGAAAATTTTGCACACCTGTTTTTCAATTTATCTTCTTGAAATAAAAATGTGGAGGGAAATAGAATTTAAAGAGAGAGAATAAGAGAATTTAGAAACCAACCAATGGGAGGATGCCGCCTTTGCATCCCGTGGAGGCGCGTGGCAGGCATCTCTTCCCGTGGACGCCACGCGCCTCTACAGGGAAGAGGTGCAATGGCCCTCCTTGCCATTTCTTCTCCCCTTGTGCGCCTTCGCATTCTTAGACCGTATTTCAGCCTCCGAACCCCGATTTCAAATATGTTTTCGGATTACGAACCGGGACTCTCTCATGCATATGGACGTCAACAAAACTTTCATAAAAGATATGGAATTCGACTCGATACACAAGGATGTAAACCATGTAAGATAAAGACACGGAAAGTTTCGTAACTTCCATTTCGGAAAATAAAACTTAATGAATGAGTAACCGAAACAACCGGAACTCAATAGGGAATAATATAGGAAAAAAATTCAAGTTTGATAAAATAAACACACAAACAAAATAAGTATGGTGTTTCCTAGAAAGAGTCCTAGAACATGCAATTTTACAAAATTTGTCAAATTAAATCTAATGCATGTGCATACTTCAATAAGTGTGTGTATGTGATATACCATTTGAGAAAAATGATGCAGGGACACAAATGGATGCAATATGTGTGTGCACTTAAGGCCTTGCAAGAGGAAAGATGTCTTAAAATACCCTATTATGCATTAAAACTTTGTTCCTCTTGAAGCCATCACTTTGCTTGCATTGGTTTCCTTCCTTGAAGCTTGATAACTAAGAATCCTAAACAACTAATACAATACAAAGAAAAATGTTGTTTTGATATGGAATTAATTCCAACACAAATCATAAACCTAAAAATCTCCCCCTTTGGCAAATTCCATATCAAAACACCTATACATATACTAAAAAAAATTCAATATGAAGATTGGTCACAAATACTCCCTCACATTACAATGAGTTTGTACATTCTGTACTAATCTTCATCAAATCTTGAACTTCTTCATAAGATCTTCTCTTGATATCACCTAAAATCAACTTGAAGAACAATGCATATACAAGAGAAAATATATGGCACAATACATACTTGACTCAGATAAAGCAATAAAGTCCAAAAGGACACATGTATACTCCCCCTAAATACATGCATATCCAAAAACAATCTAATCAAGTTTAGAAAAAATATTACAAGCCCAAAAGCTCAAGATACCAATTAAAACAAAACAACAAAACAAAGACAAAATGAGCTAGTAAAATATATCATATATTTCTCCCCCTTTTTGACATGAAATAAAGCCAAAAGGTAAGAAAAATAGAGTGATACCTTAAGATCATGTATTCTTTGCTAGCCACTAGTGCCACCAAGGAATGTTCTTCTTTTGGTTGATCTCTCATAATGATTGATGGTTGTTTTGCTTGAAGAAAGTCTTCCTTCTAAGCTTTTGATCATTTGCTCTTGTTGCTCCACCTTATCATTTAGCTCTTCAATCTTTGTCACAAGCCCCACTTGTAGTTGTATGGCCCATTCCGGTAGGATGTTTGCACTAGACACTCCACTCGAATCTTGATTCTCACCAAAGATCCTACAAGTGTCATTTACCTTTCCCTTTTCTTTGTAAGACATATAAGATATCTGTTTTTCACAAAATTTCTCCAAGGGAGGCAAAAGCATATCTTCATCCACCAAGGAACACCATGCACCATACAAAAGTGTTAAATAAACCCCGGAAATGCAAGCTTTTTGTCCAATTTAGATGAATTAGCCGCACTTTCTTCTATCAAAAGATCACCAAGGTTTAATGACTTGATAGTAACCAAGGCGTACACAATCTTGATCTTTTCCTTATTTAACTCGGAAGAATTTTAGATCCAACAAGATTGGCACAAACAAAAAGATGCCAAAAGACACTTACCTTAGTCAACTCAACTTGGCTTATAAAATCCCTCTTTCCCCACTCAAAACTAACATCATCACAAAGAGTTCTCCCCATTAAATTTAAATGTTCTATTTTCACCACATCAAGAAATTCCGACTCAATCTCATTTGAAAGTCCAAGAAATTTGTTGATACTATCAAAGGAGATTCTAAAGGTTCTTCCTCTAAGACTCATCAAGGTATTCTCAAAGGTTGTTCTTTCCTTATACTCAAGATAGAACTCTCTAACTAAGCTCTCATTGACAACCCCGATTGTATTCAACCATTTATCCCATTGCCTTTCAATGATAGAGCAATGAATGTAAGAACCCTCACACAAATATACACATCTATCTTGGATAAGTTTCTTTGTCCCCATGACACCCAAAGGTTTCAACTTATTGGTTTTGGTCTTTTTAGAGGTTGAAGAAGTAGGTTTGTGTTTATCTATGGGTTTTGGAGAATGGTTAAGACCGGAAACTTTGTTTCTTCCCATAGCTTTGTGATGAACACTAAAACACAAAAGCAACACATGAGTGGAAAAGAAATCAAATTGAGTTAGTAAACAACAAAAAAAAATATAGAGAGACATATAATAAAATAATGAATCACAAATGCATAAATGTTACTTTCAAGCACATAGGTGAATTTCACCAAATACAACAAATGCATTTAACAACAAAATCAATCCTAAAAATGGATGAATTGGTTTCAACCACAATTACTATCAACCTCAAAACATGAAGGAATTGGTTGTAACCACAACTACTATCAACCCCAAGCAAGAAGGAACTTAATCAACTTCAAGCTAGGAGGAATTGATTGTAACTACAAATAATATCAACCTCAAGAATGAAGGAATTCATTGCAATATCAACTACTATCAACCCCAAGCAAGGATAAATTTATTGCGAACATGTTTATACAATTATTTCAAAAACAATATCATGCATTCTCATCATTAAATTATTTTAATCAATCAATATGTCAACACATAACAAAGCAAACCATGTGAACATATCACAAAAGAGAACATAAGTTTCGCATACTATGCTCCCCCTTGATAAGTGCTCTACCTAAGATCAAGATATAATATTATTCACAATGATATCCACACAATCACACATTCAAGCAATTTTTAAAAGAAATTCAACAAAAATAAGCTCCACAAACTATGAGAGATACACCAAGATTTTCAATCTCTCTCATAATTCTTCTTAAATTGCTAGAATATCAAAATACTTATAAACAAAAGTGTTTTTGCTTCAAGCTTATGTAGAGGAGTAATTTGATAATCAACATGCAAATCATATCAACGTCTATTCATCTTAAGCTTTTCCAAAAAAGGTCAAACCAATTATTATCCAGAAATTTTTGCTTTAAAGAGAATAGATTTCAACATATAAGCATGTGTGTGCATATGGCTCATCATCTCATTTCTATTTGACAACCCGAGCATTCATGATTTTCAACTATACTCTTTTAAGCCTTTTTTTTATTTAGGCTTTGAATCAAAGATTTTTTTTAATTCTTTTCAATACTTCTTTGATTTTTCTAACATAAACATATACTCTTCATGACGGCTTTCACTCACCACAATGGTGTAGCCCTTTCCTACATTGGGGGGCTGCACAACCAAAGTGTGTTGCCCTTTTCATGAAGGTTCTCGTTGAGTTCTATGTAGTTGCCGAAGCAAAATGGATACTAACCATAAGTCATCTTAAATGTACTAGTCTAGATACTTCAAGATATATCCACAACTTACATATATTCAAACTCAACTTACTACAACAAAACATATAAGAGAAGCAAAGTGTATTTTTGAAAACCAAGTTTTATGGCTCACAAGCACATAATCTAAAAAGTAATACAAAGAGATTTACTTAAGATCATTACTTCTCAAGAGAGTAGCTTTCAAAGAATATAAAGCTCGTATTTTTAAAAAATATGCCACTCAACATTCAAACTAACAATTCACACACGATATATAAGACGTTTGTGAACGACATCACCATAAGATCTTTAGCATGCAAATGTCAATGAGAACCATATGAACAATATACTAAGTTCTCTACTATGACATGCTTCATGATGTAGTGCAAATAATGAGTTGAGAGATGAAAAGCAAAGTACGCAAGCATTACAATATAGAAATACCTTAGCAAGCATTTTTCATCAAATGCAAAGTCTTTGCCCTTTTTATAAGCTCTCTTAGCTTGTTTATCCTCATGACAACAAGTTGTTGGTGTGTCATCCCAAGAGAATAAAAACTTAACATTTCAACTCAACACATATAAAAAATGACTTTCTCTAAAAGTCTTAACAAACAATTAACACCATATAGATTCCAAAAATGAACTTCTCATAAAGTTAATCAATAGATTTCGACTATCATAACAAATATGTGAGATAGCTAAGTTCATGTCAAGTTATAGAGAAACAAAGCCAGCTAGCTCAATTTCTTAACAACTTGACACTAATCTTAAAGCTAACTCACATGTGCACCTTACACTAATGGTAAGAGCACTTACCCTTGACCCATTTGGTCTTAGGTGCACTAACACAAAAATCACCATCATTCTTGACTTTAATGTTGAACCTAGAGTGGAGATTTTCAATAATTTGATTCATAAGAATATCATTGATCATCTTCTCAACATTACTAGCAACACATGCATTGTCAAGATTCTCATACTCATTAAACTTCTTCATCCAATTCTTTCTAACATACATCTTAGAAACATCATGCTTAACAACAAATAAAGCCCTAGCATGCTTCAATTCAAGGTCAATCTTCTTATCCCTAGTTGCATTTCTATTTTGCAAAATTCAATGTACTTATAACACCTTCGTTTGATGTGGCCAACGGTATTACAAAAATGACAAATAGGAATGAAAGATGAAATTGTACCTTGTGGATTTGAAAAGGTATTAAGAGTTTGTGAAGATACTTGTCTTTCTTTTTACCTTTAGTTTTGGGAAGATTGTTCTTAAGAGACTTCTTGATCTTCTTGTTCTTAGCCTTCTTTGACAGAGGTGGTATTAACTCAAGCTTCTCCTCACCTTTCAAGATGCTAGGTTCTGCTTGAGGTTGAGCAAGATTCATACTATTCTTCATGTTGATCGAACCATTGACTAAGGCTTTGATAACTTGCTTAGCAATGTTGATCTCCTCAATATATTCTTGCTCTCTAACCTTCATATTAGAAACAATCTCCTTGTTTTCAAAGACAAGTCTCTCAACCTCATTTAGTCTTCTCATAATGTCATTCTTTTCACTCATGAGTCTATGTGAGGTCTCAACAAACTCATTTACTTGAGTTTTGATCAAGTTATCTTTCTCCTTAACCTCTCTCAATGCTTCATCTATTTGCTTCTCAAGACTCATAATCTTGGCCATAAGATCGAGATTGGTTATATTCGAACTTATATCTTCTAGATGACTTTGATCAATCTCCTTATCCATAGAAACTATACAATCATCTTCTACCTTTGTGAGAGAAGCCGTAAGAGAAACAAAGTTGCTAACATATTCTTTTTCACTTGAGGACTCGTCACTAGAGCTCTCATCGTCTCTAGAACTATCATCACTCCAAGTGGCCACCATAGCTTTTCCTTTCTTGTCTTTCTCAGTCTTTCTATTAAGACAATCATATGCAAAATGTCCAAGACCTTGACATTCAAAGCATTGAACCTTCTTCTTATTCTTGGCTTGACCATTCCTATCAATCTTTGGAGAAGATGACTTATTGACTTTCTTTTCCTTAGAAAATTTACGACTAGGCTTGGTATCTTTTCTTAGAAACTTCTTGAATTTCCTAACCAATAAAGCCATTTCTTTGTTCTCATCATCATTATCGTCTTCGATGACCTTGAGAGCGATACCCTTATTTTTGGCTTTCGGCTTCAAGCTCATTTCATAAGTTTGAAGTGATCCAAGCAATTCATTAATGCTTAAGCAATCAACATCCTTTCTTTCTTCTATAGTCGTAACCTTGGCCTTGAACCTCTTTGGAAGATATCTTAGAATCTTCCAATTGAGACACTCTCTTGAGATTGGCACACCAAGTGCTTGGCATTGGTTGGCAATGTTGAGAAGTTTAAATTGAAAATCTTCAAACTTATCTTCTTCACTCATATGCAAATTCTCAAATTGTGATGTAAGCATTTGAAGCCTTGATTTCCTTACGGCCAAAGTTCCCTCATTGGTAACTTGTAAAGCATCTCATGCTTCCTTGGCGGATTCAAGATTTTGAATGTAAGAAAATTGATGCCCATCAACTCCTCCAAAAATGGCATTCACAGCCCTGTGATGCCATTTGGCCATATCAAACTCATTGACTGTCCACTCACTCGTTGGCTTGGAAATTATGGAGCCATCTTCCAATGTCTTCCTTGGAGGTGTGTAACCTTCTTCCACTACCATACATGCTCTCTCATCAATAGAGCGATTATAGGCTTTCATCCTTAACTTCCAAAACCTATAATTGTGTCCTTTAAGTAAAGGAGGTCTCGAATTTGAAGCACCTTCGGCCATTACATCTTCTTGAACCAATATAGCTTCATAGCTTTGCAAATCACCGTGAGTGTATCCCGAGATCTCACTAAGTAAGTCTAGTGACCTACTCTGATACCAATTGAGAATACAAACATGGTTAATTTTCCTAAAGCTAACATAGAAGGGGGGTGAATAGGTTGTTATACCTCTTTTCAATCCCTTGAAACAAACAAAAGTTTGTCCCTTAAGATAGCTTGTATCACAATCTATTAAGTAAATACAAGCACTTATAGCTCAATGAAAGACATGCTTAGTTAAGCAAAGTCGACATAGTCTATAATTTTGCATGTGAAGATATCTCACTTTATACACAAACAATACAACAATATCATTCACATATATATATATATATATATATTCAAAGATCTTGTTTATACAAGAATATCAATCATTAATAATTCCAAACAAGATAATCAACAACACATATACATATATCAAAGAGATAAGGATAGAGACATTGAACATATTATTTTTACGTGGTAAAACCTCCTAACAGGAAACATCCATGGGTTGATACCACAACCACCGGCAAAACAACTTTCACTAGTTGGATAAAAGTACACCCTCAAAAGTGACCAACCACATGATTGTTAGGATTATGCTCAATGGCAAGAGTGTAATATTGTAATTGACAATCTTCTCATATTAATAAAGTGAATTCTGATTCTTACAATTACTTATAGCATTTATTATTATAATTGTCAAGGTAAATAATCATAAGGTCAAAAGACTATGAGAAATGAAGAATTGTTCATACATCCGGATATGTATAAGGTAGACACAATTCTTTAGTTAGTCTTGAATAACGTTCACAACTTAAGTTAAAGGTTCGGCACCTCTATCTTGTTAAAGTTGTAGAATTCTTTTACTAGCATTTGAGTGGGATCAAATGAATATGATGAGTCTAAAATCATCGAAAGGTTTTCGAGTAAAAGAATCTAGTGCACTAGGTGCATTGAACTGGATCACAATGAAATACTTTATCTAGAACCGTCACTAGATATAAGTCTTTTCATTAAAGAGGACAATCAGAGAGTCTATCTTAATCCTGAGATAAATGATGGACTTATGGTTGCAAATGTTATCATTAGAGCTATCAATGAGTACGATTATATAGCATAGTCTATCCTCGATAGTTTGGTGGTATACATTTGTTAATCGATAGAGGACTTCATTTATAGATATGGACATCGTGGCTCCATTTATTAAATGAGAGTATAATATCATCATATGGATGTTTAGAGGTATTGGATATTAAATCTCAACGTTGAGTTTTCAATAATCATTATTGAAAAACATGGCTTCTGGACAAGTCAAAGTATCCAAGTTCGAAATGTGGTCATATGAGGAAATATAGTAACTTGGAGAGCTATAGGCGGTCTATGAGCTCTTGGCGATTACTTATATTATTTACGAGGATACACCATCTCCTATAAGATTGTCTAGGGTATGAATGAGAAACATCTCCTTATTCTATCTTCATTTAAGAGTTCAATTTTAGCTCTTTAGTGGAATGAGTTAAAATTAATAGATTGGACCTAAGTGAATCATTTGTTGATTGTGATTAGGTTGTGTCTATTAAAGCTTAAATTTAGATAGCCCGCCAAGATCCCCAATCCACACGTATTTGCATGGATCACTTGATATATTCTACCGGGCCGATTTAAGGGTCCATCTAGAATTGTTTTTAATATATCAAGAATATAATATGTCTATTATTTAATTAATGGGTTGCACTATTATATTAATATATTAAAAGGAGACATGTGGGCTTGTTTCTTTTAGTAAGAATGGGTCTGGTTCACATGTGGGCTTTTATTTAAAGTACAATGGATTAAATGAAATAAGAAAATAATATATAGCCCATTTATATAAGTGGGGCGGCAAGGTGTATATATTAACCTAATATATTATTTTGTTTCATTGTTTTAATTAAATAAGAATTAGTTAATTTATTAATTAATTGTTTAATTAAGAAACAAATCTTTTTCTGATCAGGAAATATATTTCCTAAAGTTATACTATTGGTAGTAGTATATTAAAAGTAAAAGACTTGTTTGATAAGAAAATAAATAGTTAATTTTATTTATTTAATCAAATAAGAAGTCTTTTTATTTAGTCAATAAAAGAATAAAAATATCTATGAGTTGGATTAGGTTTTGAAGTCAAAAGATTGATGGAAATTAGGGTGCAACACAAACTCTTTTTGGTATGTGATTTGCGGGAACCCTAGTCTATTTAGAGGAAGATTTCGACAATCCTAAATAGAAGAGGAAGCAAAATTTCGGCCACCTATATAATACCACATATAGAATTCGGCCACAAGATAGTTGATTAAATGATTCAATTTTTCTTCTTCTTCTCAATTCATAGAAAAGGATAATTTTTATTCTACTAAACATAAAAGAGAGAAGAGATTATTCTTTGATAGTACACTGATTGGTTGTTCATCAATAAGCTTGTGTGTACAACATCGAATTAGGTTCATGCGAGTTTCGATCATTAGATTGAGAACTCAAAAGTGACTGGAATAATTTTTGTCTTCTTTTGATTGTTTTGTGACTAACAAAAGAAAAAGAAAACTTTGTTCATCCATTCTCAGGTTTCAATTCAAAGAAAAAGGGAGACCACGCTCCTAGGTGATTCACGTACGTGTTCGGATTGGAAGATCACGCGGGTACTGTTCACAATCACTGTTCACGCGGGTACTGTTCACGCGGGTACTGTTCACGGGCATCGGAAAAGATTTTGCGGATTACCAATCAACGTAAGTCAATCGGATCACGCGTCAAGAGGTATTTAACTCTAACCATATATATTTGAGTTTAATTAATTAAAAGGTTAAGGTTCAACTTTGAGAAAAAAAATTTAAAACCATACGAAATCTATTTTTCGTTTCTTCCACTGCGTTTTATATCGATTTTTTCCCTACAATTGGTATCAGAGTCTTGGTTGTACCTTTTAATTAATTAACGTATATATACGTGAATCTATTTCTTTTTTATTGTGATTATACATGTTTTAGAAAGAGATGGCACTCTAGGTATTTGCATATATAATTACATGTTGAATGTATGGATTTATATATGTTTTATAAAGTGAATTGTTATTGCTCGATTTTGGTCCTAGAATTTCAATGTAATTTTTGTTTCGTATTTGTAACAAGAAGGGTGGTCTATTATCGCCAAAATTCCTTCTTGGTAGTTGCTAGGGTTTTATTTATTTTTTGTATGTAAAATAACTGCAGTATTTTTTTTGTAATCAGGTGCAGTATTTTTTTTGTAAATCTTACTGCAGTAAAATAAAAAATAAAAAAATTTGCTGCAGTAATTTATTCGTAATATGATGTAATGTATTCGGGTATTGAAAATTCGAAGACACAAAGAAAAACGAAGCAACCGGAACCGAGAATGAGCACCGTGCGCACCCTAGGACTGGATTGGGCTGCGCATGGCAAGCCCAATCCTTGGTGGGCTGCGCACGGCAGCCTTGTGTGGCCTTATGGGCTGCGCAAGGCAGCCCCTTTGTGGGGTTTTGGGCTGTGCACGTCCATGGGAGGAGGCCGAGGGATGAGCGTATGGTTGATGGCCACCTGAAGATCTTGTATTCCTAACAATTGTAATTTACTTGCTTTTCTAGGATGGGCCAAAATTGTTGCTATTTAATTTTTACTTAAATATTACAATATTTGTTGTTGTATGATAACATGACATTTTAGAATAGGAGTGCCACTCATACATCTCTTTTGGTATGAACATGCATTGAATGATTTAGGTATCTAATTGGCATCTAGATAACTTTGTAAAAATCATTCTTTGGGATTTAATCGCACGCCTTAAATAATTGAGTGGGAGAAGGTGTGCAAGAACGCCTATGGCCTCCAAGATTAGTTGAGTTTTATTATTTTTAGTAATCCCTCCAAGGGGCGTCCATAAATGGAATTTAACAATATACTTCCTTACAAGGATAGACTAGACAATTGACTTAAACGAAATCTACTCCCCAAGGAGGGATTTTCGTGAGAGAAAATTGAGGGTCGATATCTTGGTAACACACTCAATGTAATTTTATTAATATCCTCCCAAGAGTTCTTGTTAATAAAAATTATAAGGCTAAAATTAAAAATGCTGGTTGTTATATTAACAATTAGGTGGGACCTAGTCTAACTAGTAAATAGTGCGAACTCCCAAAGGAGGCGTAATATTTATGGGTGTTGGATCACCGTTGAATTTTTATGATTGAATTATTTATTTTAGTTCAAGATAAATTTTTAAAAGTGCTATTATCATGATTATTTACTTATATATGTTTTTGTTTTAATCAGAAATCATGACCCCATCACTTATGAACATCCTGAAAGATAACACCTTAACTGGAGAGAACTACGTAACATGGAAAAGGAAAATTGTGTTGTTGCTGCAAAGTGAAAAACATAAGTTTGTTCTGACCACTCCTAAACCACCCCTTCCTAATAATGAATCTAATGTGATGTAAAGAGATGAGTATGAGCAGTGGAAGACTTCTGATGATATGGCAAAATGTTACATTATGGCCACTATCTCCGACGTGTTGCAACAGCAACATGAAGGAATGGAGTCCGCTGCTGATATAATGATGTCTCTAGAGGAAATGTTTGCTATGAGGTCTAGGACGACTAAGAGAGAGGCAGTGACTGCTTTTATGAATCTTAGGATGAAACCTGGACAATCTAGTGAAAGATCACATGATGAAAGTCATAGCACATCTCAATATTGATGAACTAAATGGTGCTGAGATTGATGGTGAGACCAAAATTGATATGGTAGTTAAATCACTGTCAGATTCCTTTGATCAGTTCAAGTTGGACTACACCTTGAACAAAAAGGAATACACCTTGCAGGGCCTGATGCAAGATGTTCAAAGCGCTGAAAAGATCCTTGTGAAAAACAAAGGTCAAGAGATTCATTTGGTTGGTAAAGTTGCTACTGTTAAGACCAGTAAGAAGGTCAAGAAACAACAGAAGAAAAAGAAACTTGGGCCTACCAAGAAGGAAACCAAGAAAGTAACCAAGATCAAAGGGAAATGCTTCATTTGTGGTGAAAAGGGACATTGGAAAAGAGATTGCCCAGAGTCCTAGAAAAAGAAGGAAGAAGGTAATGTTAATTATCTAGAAACATGTTTTCTGGCAGATTCTACTGATTCTTGGATCACAGACTCTGGAGCCACTAATCATGTTTGTTATTCCTTGCAGGGGTTTCAGGAAAAGAGAAGGTTGAATGAAGATGAAGTCAATTTGCGCTTGGGCAACGGAACGTTAGTGTCTGTAAGTGCAGTGGGAGATATTAGAGTCATTTCAGATTCTAGTAGGCATTTAGATTTAATAGACGTTTATTATGTACCTCAATTCAAGAGGAATTTAATTTCAGTTTCTTGTTTAAATAAGTTTGGATATTCGGTTACTTTTAATAAAACTTTTATTATTAGTAAGAATGACAAAGTTGTTTGCAAAGGTACATTGGAAAACGGTTTATTCTTTTTGCATAGAAATATCTCTCACTCGTTAGACACAAAAATAACGGAACCTAATCATAAAAGAGTAAAATTATCAAAAGATGAAACCTATCTTTGGCATTTACGCCTAGGTCACATTAACCTTAATAGGATTAAAAGATTGGTATGTGACAGACCTTTAAGTGACTTAAAGGTTGATGATCTACCAACTTGTGAATCTTGTTTGGAAGGTAAAATGACCAAAAGGCCGTTCAATACCAAAGGTGCAAGAGCCACTAAAGGTTTAGGACTAGTACACACTGATGTATGTGGTCCTATGAGCATTCAAGCTAGAGGTGGATATGAGTACTTCATCACCTTCACAGATAATTTCTCAAGATTTGGTTACGTGTATCTCATGAGACATAAGTCGGATGCATTTGATATGTTCAAAGCATTCAAAGCTGAAGTAGAAAATCAGGTTGAGAAACATATAAAAATCTTGAGATCTGATCGTGGTGGAGAATATCTATCTGGAGAGTTTCAGCAATATCTTATTGATAATGGGATAGTTTCTCATCTTTCTGCACCAGGTACACCTCCATAAAATGGGGTAGCAGAAAGGAGAAATAGGACTCTTTTAGAGATGGTTAGATCAATGTTGAGTTATTCAACACCTTCATATTTCTTTTTGGGGATATGCTCTACAAACAACAATATATATTCTAAACGATGTAACATCTAAATCTATCCCTAAAACCCCACATGAATTGTTGACTGGGCGAAAGCCTAGTTTACAACACATGAGGATATTTGGTTGTCCTGCACATGTGTTGAAAGGAAAGACAGAAAAGATGGAGTCCCGTTCGGAAACATGTATATTTGTGGGGTATCCAAAAGGAACTAAAGGATATTATTTCTATAGTCCTTCTGATCTAAAAGTATTTGTTTCAACAAATGCTTCATTTCTAGAAAAGGACTATATGAATAATTTTGTGCCCAAAAGTAGAATTGTCCTGAATGAGATGTCAGGAGATACAATTCCACAAGAGGTTTCACAACCCAACCCAATTGTATGTTCCACTCCAACACAAGATCAACAACCTACCACTCCTCGTTGTACTGGGAGGGTTAGAACACAACCCGAAAGATATATCGGTCTAGGAGAATCTGTTGAGAATCTCCCGGACGACGATGATCCCTATACGTACAAGGAAGCTATGGAGGATGTTGATTGTCGTCATTGGCAAAAGGCAATGCAATCCGAGATTGAATCGATGTTCAATAACAAAGTCTGGTCCCTTGTAGACTTGCCTAAAGGGATAAAACCCATTGGGTGCAAGTGGGTATACAAGAGGAAAAAAGGTATGGATGGTAAGGTGGAAACCTTTAAAGCTAGACTAGTAGCTAAAGGTTATACACAGAAAGAAGGTATCGATTATGAGGAAACCTTCTCACCTGTGGCCATGCTTAAATCCATTAGGATACTCTTATCCATTGCAGCATCTCTAGACTTAGAGATTTGGCAAATGGACGTCAAGACAGCTTTCCTTAATGGAAGTCTTGACGAGAGCATCTACATGATGCAACCAGAGGGATTCATTGAAAAAGGCCAAGAAGAAAGAGTATGCAAGTTGCAAAAGTCCATATATGGACTAAAGCAAGCATCTAGATCCTGGAACATAAGGTTCGATCAAGCTGTAAAGGGTTTTGGATTTATTCAAAACCCTGACGAACCTTGTGTATACAAGAGGATCAAAGGCGACAAGTTGGTTTTCCTCATTCTTTATGTTGATGATATACTACTCATTGGAAACGATGTAGGTGTATTGACATCAGTGAAAGAATGGTTAGCAAAACAATTTGATATGAAGGACTTAGGAGAAGCAAGTTATATTCTTGGTATCCAAGTAATAAGGGATAGAAAGAATAGAACGATTGCATTATCCCAAGCTTCATACAATGATAAAATCTTGTCTAAATTCACCATGCAAGATTCCAAGAAAGGTATGTTACCTTTTGGACATGGAATCAAACTTTCTGAGGGTCAAGCACCTAAGAATGTGCATGAAGAGCAATTCATGAGTAGAGTTCCATATGCCTCGGCAGTTGGAAGTCTCATGTATGCAATGCTCTGTACTAGACCAGATATTTGTTTTGCTGTTAGCATAGTTAGCAGGTTTCAATCGAAACCTGGTCCTGATCATTGGACGGCAGTCAAGCATATTTTCAAGTTTCTCAAGAGAACTAGAGATTATATGCTTGTATACTCTGGAGGGGATTTAATTCCCGTTGGGTATACAGATTCTGATTTCCAGTCAGATTCTGACTCCAGAAAATCCACATCAGGATCTGTGTTAACCATTGGAGGAGGGGCAGTCATATGGAGGAGTATCAAGCAATCTTGTATTGCTGATTCCACCATGGAAGCTGAGTATGTTGCTGCATGCGACGCTGCCAAAGAGGTTGTTTGGCTCCGCCAATTCTTGATTGACTTAGAAGTGGTTCCTAGTGTGAATAAGCAGATCACTATACACTGTGACAATAGTGGTGCAGTGGCTAATTCGAAAGAACCAAGAAGTCATAAGAGAGGTAAACACATTGAAAGGAAGTATCACCTTTTGAGGGAAATTGTTCATAGGGGAGACGTGACGATCACCAAAATCGCGTCAGCAGAAAATCTAGCAGATGCTTTCACAAAGGCTATACCTCAGAAGAGCTTTGATGGACATCTAGAGAACATGAGAATGAGAGATATGACACACTTGCTATAGAGCAAATGGGAAATTGTTAGGATTATGCTTAAAGGCAAGAGTGTAATATTGTAATTGACAATCTTCTCATATTAATAAAGTGAATTATGATTCTTACAATTACTTATAGCATTTATTATTATAATTGTCAAGGTAAATAATCATAAGGTCAAAAGACTATAAGACATGAAGAATTGTTCATACATCCGGATATGTATGAGGTAGACACAATTCTTTAGTTAGTCTTGAATAACGTTCACAACTTAAGTTAAAGGTTGGGCACCTCTATCTTGTTAAAGTTGTAGAATTATTTTACTAGCATTTGAGTAGGATCAAATGAATATGATGAGTCTAAAATCATCGAAAGGTTTTCGAGTAAAAGAATCTAGTGCACTAGTTGCATTGAACTGAATCACAATGAAATACTTTATCTAGAACCGTCACTAGATATAAGTCTTTTCATTAAAGAGGACAATCGGAGAGTCTATCTTAATCCTGAGATAAATGATGGACTTATGGTTGCAAGTGTTATCATTAGAGCTATCAATGAGTACGATTATATAGCATAGTCTATCCACTGATAGTTTGGTGGTATACATTTGTCAATCGATAGAGGACTTCATTTATAGATATGGACATCATGGCTCCATTTATTAAATGAGAGTATAATATCATCATATGGATTTTTTGAGGTATTGGATATTAAATCTCAACGTTGAGTTTTCAATAATGATTATTGAAAACATGGCTTCTGGACAAGTCAAAGTATCCAAGTTCGAAATGTGGTCATATGAGGAAATATGGTAACTTGGAGAGCTATAGGCGGTCTATGAGCTCTTGGCGATTACTGATATTATTCACGAGGATACACCATCTCCTATAAGATTATCTAAGGTATGAATGAGAAACATCTCCTTATTCCATCTTTATTTAAGAGTTCAATTTTAGCTCTTTAGTGGAATGAGTTAAAATTAATAGATTGGATCCTAAGTGAATCATTTGTTGATTGTGATTAGGTTGTGTCTATTAAAGCTTAAATTTAGATAGCCCGCCAAGATCCTCAATCCACACATATTTGCATGGATCACTTGATATATTCTACCTGGCCGATTTGAAGGACCATCTTGAATTGTTTTTAATATATCAAGAATATAATATGTCTATTATTTAATTAATGGGCTGCACTATTATATTAATATATTAAAAGGAGACATGTGGGCTTGTTTCTTTTAGTAAGAATGAGTTTGGTTCACATGTGGGCCTTTATTTAAAGTACAATGGATTAAATGAAATAAGAAAATAATATATAGCCCATTTATATAAGTGGGGCGGCAAGGTGTATATATTAACCTAATATATTATTTTGTTTCATTGTTTTAATTAAATAAGAATTAGTTAATTTATTAATTAATTGTTTAATTAAGAAACAAATCTTTTTCTGATCAGGAAATATATTTCCTAAAGTTATACTATTGGTAGTAGTATATTAAAAGTAAAAGACTTGTTTGATAAGAAAATATATAGTTAATTTTATTTATTTAATTAAATAAGAAGTCTTTTTATTTAGTCAATAAAAGAATAAAAATATCTATGAGTTGGATTAGGTTTTGAAGTCAAAAGATTGATGGAAATTAGGGTGCAACACAAACTCTTTTTGGTATGTGATTTGCGGCAACCCTAGTCTATTTAGAGGAAGATTTCGGCAATCCTAAATAGAAGAGGAAGCAAAATTTCGGCCACCTATATAATACCACATATAGAATTCGGCCACAAGATAGTTGATTGAATGATTCAATTTTTCTTCTTCTTCTCAAT
This sequence comes from Dipteronia sinensis, assembly GCA_033220585.1. Lineage (NCBI taxonomy): Eukaryota > Viridiplantae > Streptophyta > Magnoliopsida > Sapindales > Sapindaceae > Dipteronia > Dipteronia sinensis. Next base: position 19,799,476 of record CM065643.1, on the reverse strand, counting down.
TCATAGAAAAGGATAATTTTTATTCTACTAAACATAAAAGAGAGAAGAGATTATTCTTTGATAGTACACTGATTTCTTGTTCATCAATAAGCTTGTGTGTACAACATCGAATTAGGTTCATGCGAGTTTCGATCATTAGATTGAGAACTCAAAAGTGACCGGAATAATTTTTGTCTTATTTTGATTGTTTTGTGACTAACAAAAGAAAAAGAAAACTTTGTTCATCCATTCTCAGGTTTGCAATTCAAAGAAAAAGGGAGATCACGCTCCTAGGTGATTCACGTACGTGTTCGGATTGGAAGATCACGCGGGTACTGTTCACAATCACTGTTCACGCGGGGCTACTGTTCACGCGGGTACTGTTCACAGACACCGGAAAAGATTTTGCGGATTACCAATCGACGTAAGTCAATCAGATCACGCGTCAAAAGGTATTTAAATCTAACTGTATATATTTGAGTTTAATTAATTAAAAGGTTAAGGTTCAACTTTGAGAAAAAAAATTTAAAACCATACGAAATCTATTTTTCGTTTCTTCCGCTGCGTTTTATATCGATTTTTTCCCTACAATGATACAATGATCAAATGACTTCAAACCCTTTTGAAAATGATAGAGAGACAATAGACAAGGATTCCAAAACTTGAATCACTCAAAACGGAGTTTGTACGAGTGAGTTATGGTGTTTGGAAGATGAGAAAAATTGAGAGAAAATTTCTGCACACTTGTTTTTCAATTTTTCTTCTTGAAATGAAAATGTGGAGGGAAATAGAATTTAAAGAGAGAGAATAAGAGAATTTAAAAACCAACCAATGAGAGGAGGCCACCTCTGCATCCTGTGGAGGCTTGTGGTCTCCACTACGGCAGAAGGCATCTCTTCTCGTGGAGGCCAGGCGCCTCCACGGGGAAGAGGTGCAGTGGCCCTCCTTGCCATTTCTTCTCCCCTCGTGCGCCTTCGTGTTCTTCGACCGTATTTCGGCCTTTAAACTCCGATTTCAAATCCGTTTTCAGATTACAAACTAGGACTCCCTCATCCATATGGACGTCAATAAAACTTTCTCAAAAGATATGGAATTTGACTCGATACACAGGGACGAAAACCATGTAAGATAAAGACACAGAATGTTTCGTAACTTCCAATTCGAAACAACCGGAACTCAATAAGGGATAATATAGGAACAAATTCAAGTCTGATAACACAAATACACAAACAAATAAGCACAAGAACACACAAGTATGCTGTTTCCTAGAAAGAGTCCTAGAACATGCAATTTTACAAAAATTTTCAAATTAAATCTAATGCATGTGCATACTTCAATAAGTGTGTGTATGTGCTATACCATTTGAGCACAATGATGCAGGGACACAAATAGATGCAATGTGTGTGTGCACTTAAGGCCTTGCAAGAGGAAAGAGGTCTTAAAATACCCTGTTATGCATTAAAACTTTGTTCCTCTTGAAGCCATCACTTTACTTGAATTGTTGTCCTTCATTGAAGCTTGATAACTAAGAATCCTAGACAACTAAAACACTACAAAGAAAAATTTCATTTTGATATGGAATTAATGCCAACACAAATCATAAACCTAATAATATCCCTTAGGCCTCCCCTGAATATCACCCATAGATCTCTTACTTGATCCACCGATATTCCATTGGATCCCTCCCCGAATATTCCTTTGGGTCTCTCACCCGGATCTCACCAATCTCTGATGTTACATGGTGTTTATTGACTCCACACCAAATAACCTAGATACAAGGTTCTATTTATACTAGTTACAAGGAGTTCAAGATGAATGGAATCCTACTCATAAACGTACAAGACTTACTTATTTCACGTAAATTCTATTTCATTTTATGGCAAGTCTTATTGTGAAGAGTATTCATTTTCCTTTCAAACATAAGAACTTCCAGAAGAAAACCTTTCATGTTTCTATGCAACTTTTAGTACCTGTGCAAAATACATCGTCACCGTAGTCTAGGTCGCGGTTGGCCACTCATTCCCTACACCGCATAATACTTCTGGAAATGACTGCTTAGTAAACCGCGGTCTGCGTCTCTTACCTCCGCTGTGGTCTGCACAGTTCTATACTCTCTGGAAAAGTCCGCTCCCTATGCCGCGGTCCATGCACCTTGTCTGCAACGCGGTTCATGTACCTTGTCTACACCGCGGTCCATGCCGTATTTCCTTCTGTAATCTGATTCTTTAGTTCTTCTTGGTCTTCAAACCTCCCTCAAACACCATCTTTAACTTCCAAATGTCATCCCACGTCTCCAGGAAGTTCTACATCAGTTAAGTCTTGTTCGGTTAACATTAGGTTCACTTAAGAGTACAAGCCAAAACCCAACATTGTTATCATTTGCACAAGAGTACTAAAATCAATTTTTCATACAATGAAAGTGCTAACTTTATTACATTACAACAATATGTAGATTATTGATGCTTCAAACAAAAAATGTAGATTATGGATTTAGTTAGTGTACAAGATTTACAACTATACTAGTAGTGCTTTAAAAAAAACTATATTTACTAGTTTTTATTTCAAAACTACTTATGTATTTGAACTATTGGATTAAAATATGCTCATTCGACATTACAATATCCCTTGTTTGAGTAATCAAAAAATGTGTTGAGCTATAATTAGCATATTTCTGTTTCAGTAGTATATTACTCAAGATTCATTGAACATTCAAAAAAACATTTTGCCAATAACATATATGGGTAATTGCACAAACATCCCATAAGAATGGACAAAATGACAATTTTAGGTATATATATTCACAAACTTCCCCTGAGATTTGAATTTTTTTTTTATACACATCTCCTATTGTTAGTTGGGATCTGTTAACTCCTAATAAGAGAGAGCAATTTGGCCTTTTTGATCAAATAAAAAAGTTGATTTTTTTCAGTATTTTAAAATTTTAAAAAAAAACACAATAGAAGGAAGATGGACCAGATCATTCCATCTCATTAGAGATGGAATGCCGCCACCACTCCATTTTGACGAGATGGGGTAAATCTATCCATCTCATTGGAGATAAAAATCTGCTACATCTTTGATGAGATTGAGCAGATCCCTCCATCTCCGATAAGATGAAGGATTGATGCTCCATCTCGACGAAGATGGAGATCTACTCCATCTCCGATGAGATGGAGCACATCCATCTTCGATGAGATGGAGCACATCCATCTCGTCAAAGATGGAGCGACACCTGCTACATCTTTAAGCACTATGCTCCATCTCGTCCTCGACGAGATGGAGCAACACTGCTTTTTCTCGACGAGATAGAGAAGTGCTCCATCTCCGAGGAAATGGAATGGATGGCTCCGTCTCTGATCAGAGATGGAGCTCCATCTCATCTCTATTTATGTTTTATTTTCTTCGGTTTGTTCTAATTCCTTTTTTGTGAAATAGATCTGTAATATGTGAATTTGGTCTGAGTGACATGTCATTCCTATTATTATATGTAACTTTTCATCAGACGGCACATCACCAAGTCAATAAGAGTATTGGAGAAAAGATGCACCATGTCTTCAGGAGTGAACCAAAAAACTCGCTGAATGAGTGAGTAGATGGAAAAGAGTAAGCTTCAGGGAGATTGATCAGGGAAAGAAAAGTGACTCGGCCGATCGAGAACCTCTCCAAATAAGATCTCGATCGATAAGAGCACCCCGCCAACAAGGGCCACTCGGCTTAACCATTATCCGGCACGCCTCATTCATATCAATCAATCACGTCGAGATACGAGGGTCATCAATCACACATCAAATAGGAAACAACAATATCTTCTATAAAAGGAAATAGAAATCAAACCAAGCATAATGTCAACTGCATTTACTATGAGATAATGCCAAACAAGAAAGAAGAATCATAGTGGGATTCTGCAAGTCAACTACTTGTACACCAAGTCTAGAGTTACAAAATACGTATAAATACCATTCATTTTTCACTATATAGACACAAGAAAAATACACCAAGAATAGCGAAAAACAGAGAGAAGTGAAAGCTATGTAATCCCACTTCACTTTCTTTCATAATGAACACTTTTACACCGTCAACTGCACCCGTGGTTTTTCCACTTTTTACAAGGGTTTTCCAAGTAAATCTTTTTTCCAATTTCTTTTTTCCTGTATTTTCTTCACTATTACACTAGACACAACCAGTTGGCATGTCGATTTTTCACACAATGAGAAATCGCCGTTAACAACTGGCGCAAGAAGAAGGGGGGTCTTGAATAAAGAAAACCTTAAGAAACCTTACAAAAAATGCCATATGGCAAACAATAGGGACAGAGATGGATCGAACCACAGCCAGGATCAGAACTCTCCCCCAAAGGATCCGAACCTCGGAAGGAACCAATCAGTGAAAATCCTTACAATGGAGGGACTTGGAAACGATCATCCCCACCAATCAATCATCTAGTGTAGCCCCCTGAGGCCCTGCATCAAATCAAGACGGCGTTACAAAGCATCACTGAAAAGGCAGCCATACACGGAATAACTCTCTCAGCAATAGTAGTTATTACCTCGCCTTACAAACTGAGTACCCTCTTCGTGCCGCAGACCCAAAGGCTGCATTCGGAGATAGTCACCCCGACGCCGTATGCGCTCCAAAAGCATAACAAAGAACTTGGGTTAAATCAAGGCGATCCGGCAGGTGAACCAAATAGAACAGGCCATAGGCAAAAAAAGAAATGAGGGTAGAGGACAAGACAAGCAAGATCAGCATCAAACAAACACCGAGCCAGGGAAGGCACACGAAAATGCCCATGGGCAGAGCATGTCAAGCTTGTCGGATGACAGCGATCGGCCACCTCGCATAAGGTATCAGAGATGCAAATCCCCTTCGAGGTTTAATACCCCATCATCCGAACTAAAGCAGATAGTCGAAGGATCCAGCACAGGCTCACTATTCGTCAACACTTGGGAGCAGACGACTGAGCCGGAAAGGGAATGAGACATCCTGATAAAGGAATTGACCTAGAATGTATAGGTATTAGTTGGATGATGATTCTGAAAGTCCCTTCGTAAAGAGCATTCTTCAAACCCAGTTCCTGAAGAGGTTCAAGATGCCCCATGTCGAGCATTTCAAGGCAAATACCGACCTGAAGAAGCACGTAAGGCAATTTCGAAGCGCAATGGCTCAATACGCCTATGACGACCCACTGATGTGCCCAACGTTCTCGCAGACTCTCGGGGATCTGAGGTCAAGGTTGAAAAATACAAACACGATTAATTTTCCTTAAGCTAACCTATAGGGGGGTGAATAGGTTAGTACACCTTTTTCATTCCCTTGAAACAAACCAAAAGTTTGTTCCTCTAAGTATCTTGTATCACACTTTAAAAGGCAAGGACAAGCAATATCAATTCAATTACAGATATGCTTGATCAAACAAAATCAATGTAAGCTATAACTTGCATGTGATACAAACTTAATTTATAACTTGTCTTTTAATCATAAAGCTCTAACATATACATATTTGATATAACAAGATTATCAATTACATAGATATCAAAAAAGATATATATCAACACATACACAAATATCAAGAGATAAGGATAGAGAAAAATCAACACATGATTTTTACGTGGTAAAACCTCCGAAGAGGAAACATCCACGGGTTGATTCCACAACCACTGGCAAACACCTTTCACTAGTAAGATAAAAAGATACAATCTCCCAAGTGACCACTTCACCTAGAAATCTACCATTCAACCGTACACAATGAAAAAGATGCCCATTTGCTTAACTATCTGGATCACCCCGATCCTAGTCAAGACTTCCATGCACAAATTGAAGAATCACTATCCAAAATGTGACTTCCATGCTCAAATCGAAGAATCACTCTCCAATATGAGACTTCCAATGCTTAGCTATCCGGATCACCCCTGATCCTAGCCAACACTTCCAATGCTTAGCTATCCAAGACCTCACGTCTCTAGCCAAGACTTTGATAGATTTCTTTTTGTGTCGTTACCAAATTGCGAATATCAAAAGATATTTATAAAGTTGTTCCTACGCAATGTGCTCTAAAGTTTTGAAAACTTAGTAAAGCGGTAAGCGAAATGTATGGTCCACAAGGAGGTGTTATCCGTTGATTTTCTCTCGTTTTAGTGATTAGTGAAAGCAATGTAAATAAGAACATGGCAAGGGTAAGAGTGGTGTGTGTGAAGTATAAAATGTTGTGTGTGAGAAAATAGAATAAAAATAAAGATAATAAAAATAAAAGAACATGGAGAGATGAGAAAGGTGGTTAAAGTGATAAATATAAAATGGCAGATAGGAGAGATGCAAGTAAGTACATATGGTGCTCATGACCACCCAAAACATTTGCGCCACCTAGAATAACTAACTGCAAAGACACTCCTATATTGGGTTCAATCTAGCCTTTAGTACGACCTCTAGATATGGAAATGGGAGAGTCGTTTAGTCCTCTAAAACTACTCACCGAGGATGTATCGCATGAGCAACTACTAAGGACAACGTTTAAGCACATATATAAAAGAGATAAATATAAGATCAACCACCAATCGCTACTCACCTGTCACGTGTAAACAACAACCAGTGGAGGCATTAAGTATAAATGGATCTTCGACCACTACTCGCCGAGAGTGTATCGTATGAGCAACGCTCAAGGGTTGCATATGCATGTAGGTTTATAGAACCGAAACCCATAAATGCAGATTGTATGCACTTCATGAGTTCCACCCAAACAAACAAAAATACTCAAGTCAATCCAAAACATGCATTTCGAATAATCTATCAACATATGAGCAATCATGAGATGCTTAATTAATCTACTCCTAAATTACATTAGTCTACTCCTAATCCCAATCATACACACACATCAATTTCTACTCTACATGCCAAGAATGTAAAGACAAGAGCTATCTCTAAACATGCAACAAAAGTTGGGTTGTCAATCCTACTTAATACAAGTCAAGAATCAATTAAGTGCATTTGAATGGGACAATACAAGAAGAAATCAAATACAAGTCAATCACATAAATGGAACTAGTGTTAGGGTTTACATATTTCCCAAATGGGGATACACATCAAAGAAAGGAAAATACAAGAGAAGAGTAAATAGAAGAAACTCAAGGGTGTCAATCTCGAATCTCTAAGCTCGAAGAGTGGCCCAATTGTCATCTCGGATCTCTAAGCTCCATTGAAGCTCCTCCTTCTCATAGACAAGGTAAGGTGTTTTTTCCTCTTGAATTTCCTCCAAAAATGGGTGGTTGTAAGTAGAGAGTGATGATGGGGAGGCAATCCATGGAGGAAAACCTCCATGGATGCCTTCGGAAGCTCCTCTCTATCTTAATTTGGTGGAGAAGATGAAGTGTGGAATGGATGGATTAATTGAATGAATAATGGATCCTAGGTCTTGTGGCAAAGTGATGTATTAATATGTTTGAGGGGCTAGGGCATGAAATAGGCACGAAAGGATGACTTTGCCCTCCTTAAAATGGCTGAAAACGCACTTGAGCATAGCTGGAACACGTAGTGCACGGGTACATGTGCACGGGTAGGGACCAGCGCACTTACCCGTGCACAGGCTCTTCACAATCTTCTTTCACCCAGTGCACGGGTAACTGCACGGGTAGCGCACGGGTAAGGGACCCGTGCACTATGCTTCTGGGCACTTTTTCATTGAATTTCGACTTGTTTTTTGTCCGAAAGTCCCGGTTTCCACCTCCAGCATTTGAAATCCATTGAATACCTGCAATCACTACAAAACGAGCCATTAGTTACTAAAATATTCTCGAAAACAAGCTAAAAGATATGGAATTGAGGGCCAAAATGTATGACAATTTTGGCACGATCAAATACCCCCAACCAAACCTTTGCTCAACCTCGAGCAAACAAAAAGACATAAGACAAAACAAATATGACTCTGTCTAGAAATTTCCTAACATAAAGAAAACATACTGCAAAGCCAACTATTAGAGAGATAAGCAAAAGAGAGTGGAAGTGAGGAATAGGTTCGTGCAAAACGTTCTAAATAACTCCAAGGCACCAAAATGGGAAACTCGCACGACACGAATCCCACACTTTAAGCACCTTTGCCTTGGAAACTACTCACTCTCACTGCCTTGAGCGTAATTCATTTCGATTCTAGGTTCTCACACAGGATCTCTTTTCTTTTTCCTCTCAGAACCTAGGTTCACACTCATGTAACATGTATGCAAATGATTTTATGTAATGGAATCAAATGGTTGCATATATTTCATAGAAAATAAACTCTATATTTAGTGAATAAGTCTTATGAAAGAATCATGTGCCATGAACGTGGAAAGAGCATGCATCGACTTGTATTCCCAAACTAGACTTCCTAAAGGATCAACTAGGTCTTTCCCTTAGGTTGTAATTGGGCTATGGGGTGAAATGAGGTGAACAAAGAATAGGAAATGGAATTCAAAAGTCACCAATCATGTTAAGACACTTACATTACAAACCCATAAATAGCTCTACTTAACAACTTTAAACTCTATCGTCTAGGCTTAACTTTCATTACATTGTGCTATACATGAGTACTCTACTTTGTGAGTACTTTACATTTAACATTCAAGACTCTATGTGCATTTTTTTTCTTTTTCTTTTTTCTGTCTTTTCCTTTGCACATTTTACATTTTGACAATTTAAGCTCGTAAGTGCATTGTTTTCGCACTTTTACATTTGTGAGCCACACATTTACAAATATTGCCTAAGTACACGCTATCTTTACATATTAGAGATTTTTCTTTCTTTTGACTTCCACAACTACACATCCTCACTTGATTGACAACAAAGGTAAGGCATGTGTTCAAGCTATATGGCTATATGGTTATGTTGTTGGTATGAAATGAACGGTTAGTGTTTGGCCTCAAAATTGGCAATAGAGCACACATAGAGGGACATGGAAATGTGTTTAGGCTATTTTAGTAGCTATGCACACACATTTTCTAGGATCATTTCCAAAACTCCATCCAAATAGGGAATACAAGCTTTGGTAAGCAGTCCACATATATGATGCATGTTCTATGACACATGATGATGGTTTGATGTAATGAGACTATGCATGGTGTTTGAATAGTGTTTAAAGATTTGAAAATATTTTCCCTCATGTTTGTACGCTTTTGGCTTGTGTTTGTGAACTCACAAGGGTATCTCCACTATTAGAACAAGGCGCTTGAGCACCGAGTCCCCTCAACTTGGACACCAAAAGATGGGACTAACCCATGAAGTGCAAGTGAGACCCCAAAAATGACTAAGAGCTATTAACAAGAGCACTAAGTATACACAAATTCGCCGCTCAAGGTATCTCACTAAGCTAAATTAAGCTCAAAAATTTAGCTAAGCAGCAAGTTTCGAAAAAATTGACATAAAAAAAAGACTCAGGACTCAAAAGACGACTTAACAAAGGCGTCTACACCCCCAAACCAAAACTCAACATTGTCCTCAATGTTGAAGACAAGAGAGCCCGGTCTAGCGGCGCGCACCTAACATGACTCAAACAAGGCTCACAGATAAAATAAACCAAACAATTGAATTAACAATTAAGCACAAAGGCACATAAGTTCATGCTCAAAACCTACATCACTCATTTACCAAAAATGACGGAATTGGGGCAAAACAACCCCCAAACCGAATCTAACTATATGCATCAAGACCCGTACAAAAATAATGCATGCACTCACAACCCCCAAACCGAGTTGGGCTATATATGGCAATTAAATATGTACGCTCGCATGCAATCATCCATAAAAGCCTTCGGCTCATTCATCAACAAAAGAATAAATCAATTATATCCAAAAATCAAATATTATCATTTACAAGTGATCTATCAAAAATCCATACCTACCACACCCTATACATCAAAATCTCCACCAATTATTCAACAAAGCAAATAAAACAAAAACGAGAAAAAGAAAAATTAGAAATGCAAACTCAAATGGGTTGCCTCCCACAAGCACTTTATTTATCGTCTGGGAAAGACGTTTTTAGTGACACTTCGGCTCTTCGAACCCTAATTTGCCGCTATCCTTCATGAAGATTAGGATCTCGCTCTTTTTATGAGCACTCTTGGCTTGCTTGTCCCTCAAAGACTCGCAAGTTGTCGGTGGTTCTTCCCAAGAGATAAAGAACCTCGCTTAAAGCACAAGCTGCAAAAACTGCTTCCTAAAGAAGCTATAGACAATCTACACACTCATAAAATCCATTAGAAAGTTCAGGCAACTCAGATTCACTCAATACATGCAATTGCCAACAAAAGTTCAAAATACCACTTTATTAAAGAAAAACAAACTAAACAACTCCACAATAGATTTTCCCCCCAAACCTAGCTCTTCCCATACATTCAAGCTCATACTAACAAATTGAGGGATAAGAACTTAGTTTACAAGAGAAAAATAAATTGTGCAATTATAAAACATTCAAAAGTAAATAAAATGAAAACAATCATAGCATTTTAATCATGAAGCACACAAGCGGTTTACGCCTCAATGTCAATAAACAATCATAGCATTTTAATCATGAAGCACACAAGCGGTTTACACCTCACTGTTTCTATACTTTTAGATACCCTATTTTTTTAGTGTAGCTTAAACGTTTATGGGTAATGTGCATATTTTCGAAACATGTGTGAGTGGGTTTGATTGGAGTGCACTGATATATGTGCTTAAATGCATTGGGAAGGGTTTGATGTAATGAATTGTGCTTGTGGGTATTTGATCGAGCCGAAAATGTCATATATTTTGGTCCTCATATCCTTTCTCTTCGTTTTGTTCTTGAGTGGTTTTATGTGTATTTATGGCTCTTTTGGTCGTTATTGTAGGCATTAGGTAAAAATGCATGAAGAGGGGCAAAAGGGACAAATTGGTGCACAAAAGAGATGAATAAGCCAATAGTGCACGGGTAGCACACCCGTGCACTCACCCATGCACCGGAAGTTGGAATTTGGGAAGATCTCAGTGCACGGGTAATTGCATGGGTAACACCCGTGCAATCCACCAGACCAGGGAGCTAAGCCTCGGGCAAAGATCAACTGCACTGGTAACGCACATGTCACCTACCCGTGCACTAACCCGTGCACATTGCACAAGTCACGAAGGAAATAAAGATTGCACGGGTAAATGCACAGGTAACCCACCTGTGTTATACTCGTGCTATATGGGATTCTCAGCTCGACACATCAGCATTTTGGCCTAATTTTGAAGGAAGTATATAAAGCTCATATCTGATTTTTCAAGAAAAAAAAACCACGACCGTACACCTATTCACTTCATATTTTCTCTCTCTAAATCTCAAAAACCATTCTCTCCCAAAAACCCATCAAATCCCATCCATTTACTTCATCAAATTGCTACTCACAAAGACATTGGATGAGTGAACAAGCTTGAAGAAAGAAGGTCTCATATGGGTTTCTTCTATTCCTTTTCTCCTATTCTTTGTGTTTCATTTGTCATGAGTAGCTAAACCAAAATTTGTGATTGATGTAATTTGTTATAGGTAAAAATCATCATGAAGGACACGTCATTACGGTAAGGGGCCACGTAAGCAAAGTCGAGGAAAGTCAAGCTTTAAAGGGCAGAAATTCCCCAAGGGAATTTACTCGGCAAAGAGCAAAGCAACCGGACCACAGACGAAGAAATCGGCTCGGGCATACTCGGTCATGCTCGGGGTCAGATAATGAAGACGAGTACTTCACAAACACATGGACAGAATCAGCAGCAAGCAACTCCACAATAAGCAACGATACGACTATCAGAGTTCAACTGAAAGGCAAACAGATTTCCCGCAGATAAAGGGCGAGGAATCCGACGCAGATTCGGACTCAGTCAAAACAGGAAATAGGATAAACTCCAGAAAGAGACAGACTTCAACTAGAACTAGGAAATCACACAAAATACGGGTATCACAACACCAAACCCTAGCAGTACCATAAACCCTAGCAATAACATGTATAAATACCCCTGTAAGAAACATAATGGGGGGAGGTGAGAATTAACAGGAGAAATCAGAGAGAAATATTTTGTAATTGAGTTTTTCATAGTGGATTTGACTTTGTTGCTCAAGCAACAGCCCGTGGATTTTTCTCCAGTTAAAAGGAGTTTTTACCACGTATTTGTGTCTCTTGATTTATTATTTTCTTGCGATATTATACTTATCTGTTCTTATTTTTGCTTGATACAAGTTCATTGATAGTGACGACGAAAAATCACCATCAACATAATTAATTCATAGATTGTGGGATTTCCATCATTTTGACTTGATTAATATATTTCCATTCAATTTACTTAATTGTGTTTGATTGTCCCTTGAATTAAGTAGGCATTCCAACTCTTGATTTTTGTGGACTAATTGAACTTATTAGAGTAATTAATCTTTAAATGAAATCTTTGTGAAAATGAGTAGGCATTCCAACTCTCATTTAACTTAATGGTTGAATTTGCTCTTAATTGCATTTAACACTCACTTTGGGTTGGGTAGGCATTCCAACTCCTAACCCTTTACAGAGGTTGAATTGTGGTTCCTTTGTGAGCCAAGTAGGCATTCCAACTCTTGGTTTATATTGGTTACCAAACTTTATTCTTGACCATCTACACTCTAGGTGTTTAATTAAGCTCAATTGAATTGGAAAAGGTATGTGGTGAGCATTCCAATCCTACATATCTTGCTAGGAAAAAGGGGTGGATTGTGAGCATTCCAATCCAAGCCATCCCGACTTCCCTATATCTATCCAAAGCAAAGGTGAAAGGGATGAATTGTGAGCATTCCAATCCGAGCCATTCCGGAAACTTGAGCTAGGAAGACAAGCCCTATGTTTGAATCTAGTCGGGCTTCAAAAGTGGAACTCCCATGATTTGTGTCTAGATTGCATCAATTCCCATATCAATCATCATACATTACACACACCTTTTCTATCTTAGTTTATTTTAGCATTCTTAGTTTAGTAGTAATCGAATGTTCAAACTAGTTTCTATCAACATCAATTCAATTTTCCTTCATTGTATTTAGTGCTAGAGTAGAATTTGGTCACAGCTATTTCACGATCTCTGTGGAACGATCCCCATATTTGCCATATACTAGTTTTATACTTGTTTGAGTGCATCTTGGAATTTTATAAATTTATTTGAATATTGCATACCACGGCAAAATGCACGTTCATTGATATACCTTTTGCTAAGAAATCTAGCTTTGTTCCTCTTGTAGCCACCACTTTGCTTGAATGTTGTCCAATCTTCCTTGAAGCTTGATTGTCCACAAAACTTAGACAACTAATCAATCCAAAGCAAATGTCATTTTGATATAGAATTATGCCAACACAAAGCTCAAGAACCTAACAATCTCCCCATTTGGCAAATTCTATGTTAAAACACCTATACAAATACTAAAACATACAAAATGAAAATTGGTCACAAATCACACCCTCACATTACAATGAGTTAGTTCCCGTAGACTAATCTTCATCAAGTCTTGAATTCTTCCATGTAGTTTTCTCTTGTAATCACCTAGAATCATCTTGAAACATAAAGCATATACAAGAGAAACATACATATATATGGCAAGATATTTAGATAAATGTCAATTAAAGCTCAAACGGATACACATGTCTCCCCCTAAATACATGCATACTATCCATCAAATGGATGAATTGCTAGAGGCAATCTTGTGTTCCAAATACTTGATATTTTCATCTTGTTGTATCACCTTAGCACTTAGTTCCACCACTTTAGCATTAAGCTCTCCAATCTTAGTCATAAGCCCCTCTTGAAATTGCATGGCCCGTTCTAGTAAAGAATTTGTGCTTGTCACAACACATGGCTCATAGTGCTCACCAAAAAGCCTAGAAGTGTCACTAGCCTTCCCTTTTTCTTTGTATGACATAAACACTAAGCGCTTGTCACAAAATATCTCCAAGGGAGGTAGAAGCACATCATCATCATCAAGCATCAGAACACCTAGCTTCATGCAAAAATGAGTAAGGAACCCCAGAAAAGCCAACTTTTTGTCCAATCTTGATGAAGTAGCCACACTCTCTATATGTTCTATTAAGAGATCACCAAGGTTCAAAGGCTTGTTTGTCACCAAGGCGTAAACAATCTTGATCTTCTCCTTCTTAAGCTCAAAAGCATTTGTAGATACTACAAGATTTGCACAAACAAATAGATGCCAAAAGGCACTAACCTTGGTCAACTCACTTTGACTTATATATGCTCTCTTACCCCCATTCAAATCCATCATCCTCACATAAAGTTCTCCCCATAAGATTTAAGTGATCAATGTTATCGGCATCAAGTAGTTCCAAAACAATCTCATTCGAAATACCAAGGAACTTGTTGATGCTATCCGAGGAGATCCTAAATGTTTTCCCTCTCACACTCACCAAGGCATTTTCAAAGATTGTGCTCTCCTATACTCAAAGTAAAACTCTCTTATAAGGCTCTCATTAACAACCCCAATAGAATTTATCCATGTATCTCAATGCCTTTCATGCATAGAGCGGTGAATGTAAGAACCCTTAATCAAATCAACACCCTTATCTTGAATAAGCTTCTTGGTTCCCATTACACTTACGGCTTTCAACTTGATGGGTTTGGGTTTTTTAGAGGTTGTTGGAGTAGATTTGGGTTAGGCTATGGTTTTGATGAATGGATAGAATTAGAAACATTGTTTCTTCTAATTTTGTAGCCCGTGATCGGGGAATGGGCTCTCCAGTTTTAGTAATGAAAACATTACTTTTCTTTCTTTAGCTCTAAGTGTGTGTAATATATTGATTTATTGGTTGAATCCCACCTTGATCCAAGGAAAGGTCCCTAGTGTAGACTTGATTTTATAAATCCCTGATAACTGAAGGAGCTCTAAAATTTGTCGAGATCAAATTTTGTAGCATAGTTTGTCGCTGGTGCAAGGATCCTCTGGCACTAAGCATTCAGTCTTACTTGGGAAGACTCTGGGTATAAGGACTCCTAGTTGAGCAATTTATGTTGTCTAGCATAATTTGCATTAAGCATCATTTACATGATCACATAGACACATAATTCTCTTCATTAAGTCAAAGTCTTGTGGCTTCGGGGTGAAGTAGCACAAGCAAGTAAAGTCTTGCAACCAAGGGTGGGTTGGCAAGCATTGATCAAGTGCCACTATAAAGGCCCGCGGGGTAGAGTATGAGGTGCTCAAGCCAAGAGTAGTGTATCAGGGGATATCACTAGGGATTGAACCAATAGTGGTTAGTGGTAGTGTCCATTGCCTGAGGTTGTCGAGAGTAAGAGTCCGAGTATCACTTGAGGGTGTAACATTTTACTCATATAGTGGATTTCTGTGATCGTCTGTAGCTAGAAGGATAGCCCATGGTTTTTCCCTTGTCGAAGGGTTTCCACGTCAAAATCAAGTGTTCTTTATATTTCCGCACATTACTTGATTTTGTATGTATGGGTGTATTGGGTTAATTGTGTTTAATATTGACTAATCGAAAAGTTGGTAATAATCGATTAACAACCCATTCACCCCCCCTCCCTCTAGGTTGTAGACACATGTTAAGAGTGTATTTTCATGAAGCCCTCTGTTCGGCTTCAAGTTGAGCAGCGAGATATCTATCCATAAACTCCTGATTCACTTTAAGCTTCTCTTTACATGCTCGCTCGGTTTAGGCCAGCCTCTTCTTTTTTTCCCCTAATGAAGCCTCCGGACGCTTGATCATTTTGGCTTGGGCGGAATTCATCTTGAACGCATTCGCCAACTCAGAAATCATCTATAAAAATACAAAATCAAGACACTAGAAGTCAAGAATTTGATCAAAGTAAAGCAATAGTCTTACGTAAACGCCGCCATTGTTAAAGTTGTCTAGTCTCTGGGAAAATTGCCAATCTTCAAGCGACTCTAAGAATCTTCCTCAATATAGGCTCGCCCAGATGTCATAGCTTCTAACATTTCACGGGGGGCAAAAGGTCCACTTGGCGAACTAGAAGAAGCACTCGGGCCAGCTGCAGTTGATCGAGGATTGAAGGGAGGAACAGCTCTCCCAGCTCTGAAAGCTTCCTCCGACACGGTCCCCGAAGGGAAAACACTAACCTCAGGACCGACCCTGCAAGCTTCAGCAGCAAGAGGAAGGTGAAGTTCAGAATCTAGAACGAAGGCCATTTTCTTCATTTGTCCCATTTGCTTTGAACCTTAAAGAGAGAAGCATATGTGTTAGCCAAACCTCATGATCATCGACATCCCTTTTGTCGGAGGAAGAATCAACGAACGTTAGTACCTTCAGGACTTTAAGGGTAGGTTGCTATAGCGAATTGCCCACTTTCCTCTTCCCTGAACGCCTACTCCGAGGATCAAGATCAGCGGAAGGATCTTCAACTTCGGCCTCTTCCGAAATGGGAGCATGAACATATTCAAGAATTGGCTGATCGCTGAAAGCATCAATTTGAAATGAAGGCTCGCCAACTTTCTCTCTCTCTCCCTAGGATTAGCTGAAGATGAACTTAGCATACCTATTCCCTCAGCCCTAAAAGGCTTCTCAACAACCTCATCATCAGAAAAGTCCTCATCCTCGCTGTCTTCATAACCTTACAGAGGTGGAACCTGACTCGCAGCTTGGTTGACAACATCCCTATGGCTCACCTCCTCAACGGCCTTCACCTTACGCGCTTGCGAATCACAGATCACATCTACATCAAACACTGAAGGAAAAAGGAAGTAAGATGATCAGTTACTCAGAGCATATAAAGGTAAAGACAAACATGAGGCACTCACAGCGTTTACGTTTGGCAAAAAGTTATGGGAAAAACCTGGCATTAATCAACTTCTCCTCATAAAAAAGGTAAGAACTACCCCTCTTCTCCAAAACACTAACCACCACCTTAGTAAGGTTAATCCTATCAAGATCATTAAAGGAAGGGGGTGTTCTTCTAGTACTTATTCGAGAATGAAAAGCCCTAGATGAAAGCCTTCATCCCCTCTTCAGAAGCAACCTCGACACCCTTTTTAACTTTAACCCCCGCAGGAATCCAGTGGTCGGGAGAAACGGATAGCAGAAAGTATGTTCTGGATTGACCAGATTGCATGAGAGTGTACAGGTGTCTAATCTCACGAAAAGTAGGAGGTGGCAAGCCTAGCCTATTCCATATGTACCTCAAGTACATCAAAACCCGATAGATGTTTGGAGCGAGCTGCGCAGGCCCCAATTAAGCCTCAGCCAAAAAACGTGCTATGAAAGGCTAAAAAGGAAGGGTCACCTCGCAGCTCAGCATAGCACCATAGATAGCCATTGCCCCGGGTGGTGGATTCTAGGTGGCCTTATCACCAATTGAGAGGAGTTGAATGGTGTTAGGGTCCAGGTCAAACATACACATGGACTTACGTAATTCGTTTATGCCTACCATGTTCGACTCGTAATCTAAAGCGCACGCCTGTCTCGTCGAAAATCTAGTGCGAGCCTCCATATGCTTGACCTCAATGTCTGATTCAACAACCGTTTAGCGATGGATCCTAATGTCTCGTGGAAATGTCAGAACTCCTGGAACACGAGTCCTCTGGTGTGCGTAGACTGATTTAGCCCTCAACATAGCTAGATCAACTTCACTACGAGTGGAAAAAGAAAGATTAGTTTGAACATTGGTATTTAGTTGGGAACCATAAAGAAAAAGAAAAACATGTTGATTTGGAATGAGGTTTCACATTAGCTTTTCAAGCATCTCCACCTTGGCCGCGTTTTTAAGCTCAATCGCTCTCATTATACGACAAAAACAATAATGTTAGGTGTTGTGATCTAAGGAAACTCACCGGAGGAAGAAACTCATCGAAAGGAATGGTAGAAAATGACTAGTGCATAAACAGATTTTCAAAGCAAGCGATGAGGGTTAAGGACATGATCCTAGAACTCCAATTCTTTCAGGAACTATGGTAAAAATCTAAGAAGATTTCTAGGAAAGAGAAGTAAAGTTTAGAAAGAAGAAAAACGGGGAAGATCAGAGAAGAACAGGGAATATGAATAAAGGACACCCAACAGACAAATGAAACCATAAATACCAGGGATTTTCAAAATCAAAACCCTAAAAGTGATGTCACCAGGTCGTGAAGCGGGAAAACGTAAGGGCGGGGACAATGATGTATGAAATTGACCAGATCACTTAAACCGAGGAAAGCACCAAATAAACCTTCCTACGTAGGGACACGGGTTGTCTGAGGAGGACTTCGAGCCTCCAAACGTCACCATCAAGAAATTCAAACGTCAGCCTGCCCAAGTATCTATGGATACAGTGAAGACACATCAGTGAAACTTCGGGCTGATAAAAGCGTCATAATTTCCGCATTAATGAAGATAACAACAAGGATGTTTTAAATACCACTCGCTAAGTAAATGTTAAACATAATTGACTCGGGTACATGACAGGTATAGGCTGAACATTTGCACTCAGCTCGAATATTTAAGGGGGTATTGTAATAGGTGAATTTGGCCTGGGTGACGTGTCAGTCCTATTGTTATATGTAACTTTTCATCATACGATACATCACCAAGTCAACAAGAGTATTGGAGAAAAGATGCCAATCAGCCAGAGCACCCTGCCAACAAGGGCCACTCAGCCTAACCGTGATCTGGCGTGCCTCATTAATACCTAGTGATCACGCCGAGATACAAGGGTTAACAATCACACATCAAATAGGAAACAAGCATATCTTCTCCAAAAGAAATTAGAAATCAAATCAAGCATACTGTCAAATGCATTTACTATGAGATAATGCCAAACAAGAAAGAAGAATCATAGTGGGATTCTGCAAGTCAACTACTTGCACACCAAGTCTAGGGTTACAAAATACGTATAAATATCATTCATTTTTCACTGTATAGACACAAGAAAAATACACCAAGAATAGCGAAAAACAGAGAGAAGTGAGCAAAGTTGTGTAATCCCACTTCACTTTCTTCCATAGTGAATACTTTTACGCCATCAATGTGACCCGTGGTTTTTCCCATTTTTACGAGGGTTTTCCATGTAAATCTTTTTTCCAATTACTTTTTTCTTGTATTTTCTTCACTGTTACACTAGACACAACCAGTTGACTTGTCAATTTTTCACACAACAAGAAATTACCGTCAACAAGATCATTGTTGGAATTTGTTGGGTTTTTTTTTGTAGTGTTTGATGTAATTTTTTCATGGATGAAATTTGTTGAAAGAGGTTTGGTGAAATTTTGATGAAAATGATGAGATGGAGGGATTGATGAAGATGGATTTTTTTTTTCTTTTCAGATTTCCAGATTTTAATGAATGAAGATGAAGATCCATTCATGTTCTTAAAGACATTTTTTCAATATTTTTTTTATTTATCTTATATGTTTAATATTTCTTATATTTATTTTTAAAATAAAAATATGGGTATTTGAGACTTTTTGCACTTTTGACCCCTTGACTGTTAGAGTTAACAGATCCCAACTAATGGTAGGGGATGTCTGGCAACATTTTTCAAACATTAGGAGAAGTTTATAAACATATATCCAACACTGTCATATACGTGTCATTTTATGAAATCTTAAGGGTGTTTGTGCAATTACCCATATAATATATATAATATATAAATATAAATATTTTGATGGATATGTTAAAATAGAATTAAAAAGGGTTTGTATTTTCTAAGCAAATATTCGGTTAATTTGAATGTGGAAGAGATATGCGGTAGAAAGCTCATGTGGTTTTACCTTATGCGGCACATACATGATAGGCAGTATATTTAATTTTCGATGATCAGATGCATCACTCAACCGTGTACTGTAAGAAGAAAGTTTTTTTCCGTACGGATTTGCATATTTGGAGGAATGAGTGAGTTACAGCTCGGTGGCGCATGGATCTCTATTGTGATTTGTGAATTGGTGAATTATAAAGCGATATGGAATCTATATTCCTTCCGTTCCCAATACTGCCCTGGTCCTACGCTAGCTTTAATTTATTTTTATTTTTTAGAGTTTTTAACTTTTACATCAGGGACGGTTTACCGTTAATTGTCCTTTTCTATTAAAGCAAACAATCCAGTCGCGTACAACATTAATTAAATTATTGTATGTGTTAATTGTAATCATTATTTTAATTAAACATAGTATTAAACATTAAACTACTTTTGTTATCCACAACATTACCTTGTTAATTATATTTTAAATTTGGCATCCTACCTTAATTTAATCATCTACATTTTCACCAGCAAAATCATGTGCCACCAAAATAACGAATCCAGAATCGAAATTGTTAATTAACTTCCATCAACCATTTGTATCACAATTCACGTATCTGCTTTATACTTAACATACCTACTAAAATCATTAATAAATTTCTTATTTAATTCATTAATTTCAACATCTCAAATTTTATATTAATAAAGAGTATATAAACACATAAATGTTAAGATATTGAAATCATTAAATTAAATCAAAAATTTTAATTGGTATAACATGATTTTTAAAATATAAACATCAATCATTAGCACGTCACCTCTAAAAAAACCTAATCTTACAAATAAATATGTGTGGGAATTTTCTCCGGACACATGAGTGATATTGTCCGCGCTGCAGAGTGTGTCCTGGATTAATAATATATCAGCAGCAATAGCAAGATTGATTGAAGAAGAAGAGCGTTGGGGGTGGGAACATAGAGTCAAAAATGAAATTCGTCTTTTAGCTTCATATTATTCGGAGAGAGAAATAAATAAAGAGGACCTTATCTTTGGGGCTGGCAATTGGCAAACAAACCAACTACCAACCCCTTCTCCTCAATTTTCCCCATTCCGATTTATATAAAACAGTACAGTACGTAACAACTACTAGTGCTACTCTTTGTACAATTACTTGATTCTGATTTGTGAATGAATCAGAGGATGAATGACTGTGTACCTGAATTCGAGATGGATGACGATTACTCCATTGCGACATCTTCAGTTCCAAGTCGACCTAAAAAATCAGCCATGTAAGCTTCTTTTGCTTTAATCTTGAGTTGGCTTTTTCATTTCTATTTAATTAAATTAATTAACACGGCAGGGGCAGGGTTGAGGAGGATGATGATGTTATGGAGCTGCTGTGGCAAAACGGGCAGGTGGTTTTGCAAAGTCAGAACCAGAGATCTCTCAAGAAACCAACGGAGATCCTCTCCTCCCACAACCAAAACCAAAACCAACAACATCTCTTCATGCAAGAAGATGAAATGGCTTCCTGGCTTCACTATCCTCTCAATGACTCCGATTTCTGCGCCGATCTTCTCTACCCATCCGCTACCTGTATCACTTCCGCGATGAACGTCGTGGCCAGAGAGTTGACGGTGGTGGACTCCAGCGTCACGCCGGCTTTGGCACCAGAATCTAGAGTGTCGGAGGCTAGAAGGAGTACGGAAAGAGCGTCGGGCAGGGATGGCGGTGGAGGAGCAAGAAATTTAGGCACATGCGAAACGGTGACGTCATCACCGGGCGGCTCAAGCGCGAGTGCGGAGCCGGCTCAAAAGCCGGCTGTAGATGATCGTAAACGCAAGGGAAGGGAAGCCGATGAGGAGTGTCACAGCGAGGTAAGTCAATTCATTTTATTTTTATATTATTATAATACATTGTTCTTGGCTATCATGCCTTTCTCTTTCTCTCCCCACACTCTACGCTGCACTTTAGCACTTGCTCGTTTCTTGAATCCTGAAGAGTGATTGTCGAGTCATCACTCCGCTTCACCCTCCTTTTCCATACACGTAGCAGTGCAATCTTACGTGTCCCTACCACGTGTACAATGGGTATGGGTGCGGCACTTTGTTTTTAAACACCATCATTGCCTGAGCTTGAAGGTTTGCAGTTAGCATTGTAGAAAAATAACATTTTTAATATAAATTCATAATTATTCTTTCCATAAATTAATGCATTATTTCGAGAAAAATAAATATAACTTTGTTTTTTATTTATTTATTTTATGATAAATGCTTCAATATGCCTAGGCCTATATGTCCACTGATTTATATTGTCTTATTTATATATTTCACGTGATTAATTATTTATGTTATATGATTTTATTGAGATAAGTGTATATGCTAGTCGGGCAATATGAGGTTGATTCAATGGTTTGACATTCACACCTACTTCATGAGGTTGTGTGTATGAGTCGATCTCTCTTCCCAAATTCCGAATTAATGTAATATTTCAAAAAAAAAAATTATTTATACACCGATCACACGGAAGCATTTCTCCCTTTTTATTAACTTTTTCAATCTTTTAAACCAGTGTGTCATATTATTATCTCTTGCCATAAAAGTAATCATTTAAATATAGGGGATTCAAATTTTTAGAAATTTGGATGGAAATATCAAAAATATCCTTAATATCCTTAAAATATTGGGATATACAATTATATTTTTAACATCAACCCCCAAAATATGGAAAAATTGAGGATATTTTGGTCAAATATCAATATTTACTTCGTTGCATATTATTAGTTCCTGTCATATGTATATGGTTTTTCACAGTCAAGCCCACCACACGCAATTATTAGTATGCGGGAAGAGTTTTCTCATTGTTGCCGGTGAGACTAGAGATTAAATATTTGTAATGTTCATGTTCTATTCATACAAGTCCCAGCTAGAGGTGGCCACGGTTCGGTTTCGGGGCGGTTTCGGTTTCGAAACCGCCGGTTTCGGTTCCGTGGCCACCCAAACCGTAACCGTAACCGAAAAAACCGGTTTGGTTTTCTGTTTCGGTTCCGTCGGTTTCGGTTTCGGTTTCGGTTTCGGTTTATTTCGGTTTCGGTTTCGGTTTTATTTATTTTTTCCAAACAAAACCTAATTACAATAATTACTAAACGTAATTAAAATAATGGGAAAAATAATGTTCTAGAATTTTTTTTTGACAAATGAATAAAATTTAAAATATAATATGAAATTGAAACATTTGTAATAAAATGAAATTGAAACATTGTAATAAAATGAAACATTTGTAATAAAATGAAATTAGTATAAAATATTCAATACAATTATATAAATATATAATATACAATTGAAGCATTATAGTGGAGGGGCGAATTTACAATTTTAAGAAATTAAGGGAAAAAAATAATATATATATATATATATATATATATATATATATATATATATATATATGGCCGTTGGGACTTGGGAGATGGGTAGATGACCGTTGGTCATCTCACCCAACGCCCAACGGTCATCAATTCTTTTGTTTTTTTTTTTCAATTATGTGGTACGCGTGGCAAGCCGTGATTCGTCGAAATTTTTTTTTTTTTTTTTACTAACAACGGTCGAAATCGTCGGTTAAACCGCCGGTTAAACCGACGGTTTAACCGTCGGTTTTGGGCAAAAACCGACCAAACCGACGGTTAAACCGTCGGTTAAACCGGCGGTTTAACCGACGGTTTAACTGACGGTTTTGACCGTTGGTTAAACCGACGGTTTGGTCGGTTTTTACCCAAAACCGACGGTTAAACCGTCGGTTTTGGTCGGTTTTCAACCTACCGTAACCGTAACCGAACCGGTTCGGAACCGGTTTCCAACCGGTTCCGTAACCGGCGGTTACGGTTACGGTTCCGGTTTCGGTTTTTCGAAACCGGTTTCGGTTTGGTGCCCACGGTTTAACCGAACCGTGGGCACCTCTAGTCCCAGCACCTATTAGAGTCTTTTTCTCTTCAGTACGTACTGATATACCTTATACCAGTGTGTTGCATGTGAACCACTGATTATGGAAAAGTTTTGTCAAGTGCACACATTTTGAGTCAAAATATGTAAATCTAATAGTCCACGTCCAACGCATTTAGAAAGTTATATCAGTACGTACTGATTTGAAAATTTTGTATATATATATTATATATTAAAATCCACAATTTTCCTTTTAATATAAGGTTTGGATTGACGGCGCTGATCACGGGACTGGTTTCCTCATCCCATTGCTCATTTTGTCAGTTGGCTTTTGTTTTAGATAGATTTTGTGCTTTCGAGCGAGTGTAATTTTGGTTTTGACCAGAAAAGGAAAAAACAAAAAAAATAAAAAAATAAAAAAATAAAAACATAAAGTGAGTTCTCTCGTTGGTTTTTTTTTTTTTCTTAAAGATTGTTTGGCTTTAACTTTTCTTGTCCGTGTCTATTGAATAAATTGCTTTGTGATAAATTCATAAGGTGTTGGCACAATTTGCACAAATGACCATTCGACAGGTGTTCCGATTTTTAGTGAATTCCGAAAAATGATAATTTTTACTGAGCAAGTGTCGATGATGATGGGTTCGTAGAACGGTTGGTTTGGATTCTTTTATTGGTTGCAAAACAATTGAATTGAACTCTTAATCGGTGGATATATGTCCTTGACTTCAAGCTCAAGATGTGAAGACAATGAAGTGTGTGTCACGAAATGCTTTGATGAACTTACATGTCATGTCATTCATATGATTTGTGCAATAAAATTTTATCACATATGCATGCATTCATTTAAGTATTTAATTAAAAATTAACACCATAATTGTTAGGTTAAAACAAAAGAGATGTAGACTGGATATGATTCTATTAGATGACATTGTAAGCCAATTCTATTAAAGCTTCTCTCCTATAAGCCAATTCTTAATTGTTGATATATTCCCTCTCAAGTTAAGTTAGTTTGAACTGGGGGACTTTTATTTCCTTGGACGTGGTAAGTGAAAGTGGTAACCCTAGTTTATGAGTTGGGGATATTGCAGTTTGATTCAAAATAGTTGTTAACTGTGTAGGATCTGTATGATAAGTTTAGAGGTCATGGGTAGATTGTCCAATCATAGTCTGAGCAGAAAGGTTTGTGATGTTGCACAGACACAGTACTCCTCATGCTTGGGTGTTAAATTTCCTTGTTCTTTTGCCATTCCCTTTCTTCCTTCTAAATATGATTTTATTTTTCTAAAGGATGTTGAGTTGGAATCTGCTGATGCAAAGAAACAAACTCGTGGATCAACATCTATAAAGAGATCTCGTGCTGCAGAGGTCCACAATCTCTCAGAAAGGGTTTGTACTCTATACTGATGTTAATTATTATTATTTTTTTGATTAATTTGAACTCCTATCGATGTGGTTTCCATCCATAAAAGGTGTAATATTGTATCTAAATGCAGAGACGCCGAGATAGGATTAATGAGAAGATGAAGGCTTTGCAAGAACTCATACCTCGTTGCAACAAGGTCTTTAAGTTAACATTGAAGATTTGGTAAAACTACACTTTTCACTTTTCTTTGTCTTCCTTACTAATGATTTTTTTTTTATCTGAGTTTCAGTCAGACAAAGCATCCATGCTGGATGAGGCTATTGAGTACCTCAAATCACTACAGTTGCAAGTGCAGGTATGTTCATCCTATCTTAATTTTTAATGATCAATGCGTTATTGTGTACTAGCTTAGCTGGTTTATATCTTCATAACAAAATGGCTTGAATATGTTCATGGGGTTTTGAAATGTATGATGACATCCTAATAAAAATTGTTGACAGTCTTTTAATTAGAACCCTTGCTCAGAAATAGTTTTGTAGACTAAGTCGATGGTTATGGCATGGTTGGGTACCTGATTGCTTTAGTATTTCTGCAACATGCCAATATTTAATATAATCATGTCTAGGATTTGTTTACAGAACCATATACAGGTTTTGACTTTATGCTAACTAGAATAGAGAAAGTATATTGAACTAGTGATAAACTAGCCCTCATCTTCATAGTTTTGAAGGACAAGGCTACAAGGCATGATCAATTGCGTTTAAGCACTAGATGTCTTCTGTTGTGATGGATCAGATAAAACCAAGAAGATACCTGTTATACTTAGCATTGATTTAGTAATTGTGACACATTAATACAGCAGTGGACTGTTTGCAATCAGTGTTGTTTAAAGCATTGAAATTAGAAGGGAAATGATCTTTTAATTGTACTCCCAAGCAGAATATTTGAGTCTTTTGCTCAGGACTCCATTTCGAGCAAGGTTGAAGGTAAAATATTGGAAATTTCATAATACAGATCCTGTAAAACTGGGCCCTCGAAGTAAGTAACAAAATGAACTTTAGAAATATTAAACCAAGCACAGTCACGCGCATCCTTTCTATTTCTGACACATGCCCTTTTTAGATTGTATCTATGATGAACAACATAATCTCCTTGAAACTGGAAATTTAGAAAAACTCTGCTTCTATATTTATTTATTATGTTCTTGTCTAACCAGACTAAGATGGGACAATCTTTTTGAACTCTTATTTTTTTGGACAGTAGGAGATTGGTAGTTCTTCTAGTAATAGTTTTTCTAATTTCAGTGAAAGCCCTTTAGCTTTCTTTCACCTGAAATCAGGTTTTTCTCTCTGGACATATGAGCTGGAGAATCGACCAAGGCCACTAAAATAAAACTGATTGGATATTCCTATGTAATGATGGGATATGTAATGACACTCCGTACTTATGGCCATTTCTTTCACTGGTCAATAGTTTCCATGTTTTCCATCTCCAGATATTAAGGCAGCCCTTTCCTTATGATGGATTTATGCCTCCTGATGATCTTGATATATGTATTTGTAAATTTTATGGACACGTAAATGTTTACTTGCAATCTGTATGCCCTGCAGTTTTTACAAGCTATATGCATACTACCAATACATAAAATAGTTCAGTGTGGCAATGTGTTATATAAAAAACAAATTTGAGCTTGTGCAATATTCAAGAATGCAAATTAGAGTATAACTAATTGCTGCAGATGATGTCAATGGGATGTGGCATGGTCCCCATGATGTTCCCCGGCATTCAGCAATTCATACCAAACATGGGAATGGGAATGGGAATGGGGATGGGGATGGGGATGAATCGGCCTATGATGCCTTTTCCCAATATTATAGCTGGTTCAACCTTGCCTACACCAACTGCTGCAACTCATTTGGGTCCGAGGTTTCCTATGCCAGCCTACATGCAACATGTTCCAGCTCCTGATCGATCCAGAGTCCAAGCAAACAACCAGCCTGATCCCATGTTAAACTCATTCGGAATGCAAAATCCAAATCAGCCACGAGTAGCAAATTTTGTCGATCCTTATCAGCAATATCTTGGTCTCCAGCAAATGCAGTTGCCAGTAGTACAGGTAAATGTTCACCTTTTTTATTTTATGTGCGGATAAGAGATGTTCTCAGTTGTTTGGCAGTATTAGTAGTCTTGCTGGTGTGCAACAGATATTTGTTTATTTGCCCACGTAGAGCATTCAATGTTTAGGGCTATTCCTATGTTTAAGCTTACTAAACCTTAACCTGTCCTCTCACGACTTTTGACTTAACTCTTTTCCTTTTAAAGAATCAATCAATGGCCCAGGCAAGTTCGAGCAAGCCAAGTACCAGTAAAGGACCTGAGTTCCCTGAAAATCACTCGTCAGGTAGGTGTGTTTTCTTAGTTACTACAGCATTTAATTGGTTACAACATGTACTTTGTTAAAATTTTCGAATTTTCTCGATAAAAAGTAAAAGAAATTGATATAATATGTGATATCTCTAACTGGCTAAACATTAGAAGTTGATGTGCTGTGTTGTATAGTGATTAGTGTACTATATCCATTGCATAGGGCATAGAATTGGAACATATAATATAACAATGATAGTTTCTGTGAATTGAATTGAATTGCAGGTTAAAATTTCAGAGAATTGCGTAGAAAGGCAGTCGCCAGCTAAATTTTGTAGTGTAAGAGAACACCACCGACCTGAGAGCAGCTTTTGCAATGGCAATGGCTAATTTTATATAACACAGCTAGCATGTAATTATTACACCTCCAATATAATTTTTTTTTTCTTCGCCTGCTTTGAGTCAGTCTAATATTCTTCAGTTCTATTTTGTCAAATTGTGAATGATACGTGAAGTTAGAAGCTACAAAGCCGAAGGTAAACAAAACCGCAGTTCCATGATTTGAGAGATGTGGGTTGGGGATGTAAGAGTCTATCTCTAAAATACAATTCCAAATGGAATATTTCTCCTATCTTTATTTCTATTTATATCTTTAAATAACTTATAATTTCATTATTATTTTTTATTTTCTATAAACAAATTATTTTTCAACTAAATTTTAACAAATATTATTTTTAATAACATTTTTAATTTTTTTTACTATTTATAAAAATATAATGTTTTATTAGTGTATGGATTTTTAATAACTAATTTTTAGGTTCTAACATTTTTCAACTAATTTTCTCAACCTATTTATTTCTATTCTAACATTTTTCAACTAATTTTTCCAACCTAATTATTTCTTTTCTAACTTTTTAAATCAAATCTTTTTTGATCTAATTTTTTCATCAAAATACAATAGAACCCAACTATAGACAACTTGTGTCTTTTGTATAATGGTTTGATAAAGAAATGTTAATAATATATGTGGGAAAAGGTTACTATTATAAATTATCATATTAATTTAGTTTAAACAAAGATTTCAATCGATTACTCCCTTAAAGTAATTAAATTTATTTTGATAAAGAGATGTTAATAATATTGTTGTAAGTTTTTTGTATTTTTTACTATCCATATTTAGATATTTTTATGTTATTGTAATTTTTAATATTAATATTTTTATTTTAATACTATGTTTCGATTTTTATTTTATTATTAACTTATAATTATTAATATGTAAAAAGAGATTTTTTTTTATAACATAATAATTTTTTTAGAGAAAATTATAACAAAATAATAAAATGAAAATGAGAAAAGCATAATAAAAAATAATTAATTAATATTCAATATTAGACTCATTTTAAAGATTTAGATGAGACATTTCTAATGGTATAATTTTTATGCTGATAAAATTTATAAATTAAAATTTATTAAACATTAATTAAATTTAATGGAAAAGGTAAAACAATATAAATGAAATAAAAAATGTTGAAAAATGAATTTAGAGTATGAGATTTGGTACTCTAAATTTAGAGTATCAATCTTAGAAGCTCTAAAAAAATTTATTGGAGGCATAATTTTGAAGTATAGTCGGAGCAACACATACTTTAAAATTTCTTGAAGACATAATTTTAGAGTATGGTAGGAGATGCTCTTAGAATCTCTATCGATTTGAGTTATTACCTAATATTTGTACAAGTTTGTGATCGGTAGTTACGACCATCTCCGGTGGGTCTCCATTTTGTTATTTTGTCAACATAAAGACCCATTTCACTTTGATAGTTCTTCAAAATGGAAATTTCATTTTGAAGATTTGAATTGGATCTCCAAATTTAAAAATCCAAATCTCAATTTCCAATTTACTATTTACATAAAATAATATTATTTTCTCTCTCCTATCTACTTTTCATATTTTTAACTAAACTAAATTAATTTAATATAACTTTTTATTCATAAATATAATCACTATAGAAATTATATCATTAGAAATATTTTATTGAGATCTTTCATCTAACTATAATATTGACTATATTTTAATTATTTTTATTTTTTAGTTATAAATTAAGAAGTATTTGAATTCGAAATAAATGTTTTCAAATCATCAATTTTTATATATAATTAACTTATATCATAATAATTAACTCTAAATAATTCATTAAAACAAAATATTAACATTAACATCTCTAATAGTGCAAATCTTTCTCCATAATTCTAGTCACTTCGCTTTCTCCGTAAATAATATTAGGTGTAAAAATTATAAATGTTAAAAAAATATTTCTAAATCATTACATGTAAAAATAATTAGGTGTGGATAATTATGAAAACAAAATTAGAAAACTTTTGGTGTAATAAAAGTGAGTAAATTATTATCTAAAATAATAAAGAGAAAACAATTTCATTAGAGAAAGTTTAAAAAATATTACTATTTTAATATTTGGAGATTGTAAAATGGCGAATGATTGTAGTATATTTATGGAGATAAAATATTCTAAAAATATTCTATTTTCAGTCTCCAAAATGGAGAAAATTTTAGAGAACCATTAGAAGAGTAGTTCTATTGGCACCCCCCACTATTGAACTATTTATGTCCCACTTTTTAAAATTTTAATTTAATTATATAAAATTAAATGGTTTTATTAGTTTTATTTATTTATTTTCAGGATTACCATTTTACATATTTTTTTAAGCTTAATACACCCCCATATCTTTTTCAAAAAAAAAAAATACACTTCATCTCCAATCTTTATATACGGTTTTCTCACATTCATTCGCATGACTTGTTTTTTATCTTCTTATTTCATAATGAAACCATTCTTATTAGATGCGATTTTTTTTTGTAATCGATTGGATTATTTATGGTAGATTGTGATTGTGATATTTATCGCCTGATGACTTTTTTGAGCGATTGAGTTAGGATTTTGGTGTGGTCGTTTTTTTGGTTGAGATTCTTGGTGCGATTTCATTGGTTTTTTTTTTTTGGTAAATAACTGTTAACGGAAAATTTACTCGGGATGAAAAATATCAGTTAACACCCTCAAGACCACTACCACGGAGGTAATGGCCGGAGGTTGATTGTTTAAATGATTGCTCGAATCACGACTACTCATACACGACGGAAAGAAGAAAAAATTCGCTTTATTGTTTATATTGTGTAACGTACAAGAATCTCTCAAAACACACTCAATCTCTCTGGGTACAGTAGGGTGGCGCTCTCGTGCCTATCGAAAAGTCGTGTGGCACCCTCGTGCCTGTCGAAAAGTAGTCCACATCTTATTGAAGACCGAAGTCCTCTATTTATGCATAGTTTTGATTAGTTAAATTTACGATTCTCCCGTCTTGATTCTCTCAATCCTTCCCCTCCTTATCGGGCGAGATCTTTTCTTTAAAGGTTGTTGACTTTGGATTAATAACGGATTCGAGAATATCTTAGGTAGAGATGAGTCTGTTTCCTTTTTGGATTCAACCACTTGTTCTACACGTAATATTTCAATGTTACTGAGGTGATCCCATGTACCTCATGGAACTACTCCTCATAAAGGTCGCCGAGTAGGGTCTTTGTTGTTTCTTGGTACGAGGTGGATTCATGCCATGGTCTGGGTACTGAGAGCTTGGTCTTGCTTTCCCAGGTTCCTTCTAGCTTTACATGCCCCCTTTGGGTGTTCTTTGGTAGTAACGGACTTCGACGAGCTTCCTCTTACTTATCCAAGTAGGCCTGAAACTTCCCTTGGCGAGATGGTGAAATATTGCAGCGTGTGTTTGATGCCTAAGAGGATTTTCCCTTGACTGGGAGGGAATTGTGGGCTTCTGGGGAAGCTAGGAGTCGGTCTTGGCTTTAGAGAGCCGAGATCGTCATGCATTTGGCTCTCCCCGAATTCTTGTTTTAGTGTCACGGGTTCGACCTGACTGTGTCGGGCTCCATCTCGGATGTTTTCTGAGCTTGACGTCCTTACCTCGTTTCTGTGGGGTGGCTCCTTGGTTCGACCCCGAGACCCGCGGTTCCGTGGAAGGTAATCCTGTGCTTGGACTTCGGGCTAGGAAGGTGGAGAATTTCCCTTCGATCCCAAGCCGAATTTGGCTATTAACAGAAGTCCCCTCTGACTTGAACACAGGTGATTATGTTTCGGGGTTGGAGTCAGATTCCCTTTTCTAATTGAGAAATTTTCCCTCCGTTACCGTTGTCTAGAATCTTGGTGGAAATCTTCTCATTAATTGCCCAAGTGACGTGGCGAGCACAGACCGGTGTATTCCTAAAATAATTTGGCTGCGTTACGGCCATTCCGCGATTCGAGGTGATCCCACCGAAGATTTTGGTTTTATGTTGCCTGCGTCACTCCTATTTAAATCCGGCTGTGCTATCTACTTTCTCATTCTTCTTCCTTCTTTCAAATTTTAAATTTTCTACAAAGAGAAAGTTCTTTTTCCCTTCGTTGGCTTTGCGAATCTTACCCTATCATGTCGAAAAACAGTCATAACTCCGTTGATTCCACTGTCGATGGCGAAGAGGTCGCCAGTCTCGCCCTCCGAAAACAGGCACGAAAGAATTTCGACAGCGACGATTCTCTTCCGAATCCGCAACGACAGAGGTCGAATAGAAACATGGCAATTGGAACCGGGTTCTCCAACCGACCCAACAGCTCTCTGGAATTGGTCGACGATGACTCTGACGGAGAGAACAGGGACGACGCTTCCAAGAAGGACCAAGCTATGGTGGTTGGGCCTCCTTTGGAAAGGCTTCCTCCTTATGACTTCAGGGTTATCCTCGACTCTATCTTTGATTCGAACTCGATCGACCTCTTGAGGTCCAAGTACGGCATCCCTGATAGTGTTTCTATCTCGGTTTCCCCTAAGGCTATGACTTATTCAATCCTTCCAACGGTATGCTTCCGATTCATTGGCGGCTCTCGAGAATGGGGTCAGGCTTCCCCTACATCCTACCCTTCGACGAGCTCTCAATACTATTCAGCTAGCTCCTCTCCAGTTGACGCCCGGCTTCTAGAGGCACTTGATCGGCTTCCTCGTGCTGCAGAGGGAACAATGCTAGCTGAGCAAGGTGGCGAGAGAGCCCGGAGCAGAGGAGCTGGCTTACCTCTTTCAAATCGGGAGTCTATCTGGTGCTCCCCAAGGTCAGTTCTATGCAAAAGCCAAAAATAAGCTCAACTTCATCATTCCTGGTGCTTCGAAGAAAGACCCCGACTGGAAGGAAGAGTGGATTCTGGTAGGGGGTGACTAGGGAGCTCGATTTTTATTGGACGGCATGAGTTCAGGGTTCCGACGGCTTTCAATGACAAACCATCGTGGGACCGGGACTCCTGCCATCTGAGTCTGAAACTGTTTTGAAGGCTATCCTTGCAAGGAACTACTTGAACCTGAAGTTCCCAACCGCTGACGCCTTCGATTCTCGCAGGGTGAATCAATATCTGCGGATCTCCGACGCTGTTCCTCGTAAGTAACACCGAGGTTTTTTTTTACTCCGTTCTGACATTTTAACAGTTTATGTTGTTAAACCAGCTTCTCGCCCGGCCTAGCAACCCCGGCAAGCTCGCAACTCTCTCATCTCTACCAGATTGACGCGAGTGATTTCTACCGTTCCTTCGGAAAGGGAAGGGCTGGTTGTCTCTGTCGGGACCGCGTCTGCTTCTGCTCTGTCTCTTTCCCCGGCTGGGTCTAAGAGAGCTAAGCTCACGTCGCGGGCTTCCAGGGCATTATATAGGGGAACTTCTGCTCCACAGGCTGTTGATACATCTGTTCCCACCCCCTCTGCTGTTGTCGCCACTATTACTGCTGCTACCGCTCCCTAGGTTAACCCACCCGTTGTTTCTGAGCTTTCAAATCCTCGAGCTTCGAAGGACTCCGAAGAGGGCATTGCGGAGGTTCCTTCTGCCCGCTCTCGTCATCAGCCGAGCTCGACAGGGCAGGACGAAGTCTTGGAGCAATTCATAGCGTCTTGTCCAAGTGGGGGGCTCTCTGGAATGGCTTCAATGACAGTTGACGTTTTGCTCACTAAGGGGTCCGCTGTCTTGGCTGAGGTAGTTATTTTCCCTTTACACTTTTTCTGTAACCGCTTGTTTGATTGTTTTCTGACATCTGATTTGCTTCCTATAAGCCTTCAAATTAAACGTTGTTATGGGCCATCAGGCCTTCGTGATCGGGGCACTGAAGGCTGAGGCCGAGGCTGAAAAAGCATGGGATTACTCGCGCTAGCTCAGACGTTGGTACATGAGATGACCTCAAGTCAAAAGGGAACGGAGGACAAGCTGTCTGAGCTCCGTTGTGATCACAAGAGGATGAAGCTATCCTTTGACCAGGAAATCCTTCACTCCAAACGACGGGCGATGCAAAGGGATTCCTGGAAAGTCGAAGCCAATAAGCTGGACCTTGAGAACCAAGACCTGCATGCTCAGATGGCTAAGTTGCAAACTGAGGCGGACGCCTCTTTCAGAGATGGGTATTGCTATGCCTCGCTCCAGATTGCAGAAGCTCTCCCTCCTTCCTTTGACCTATCGACCATCGCAGGCTGGGATAGAGAGGAGATATTGGCCAGGGCCGCAGAAATGTCTCACCCTAAGGGTGATAAAGCGGTCCCTCCTAATCAGGCTAGGGCCGGGAGGTAACCTGTCGAGGCAGACCCTTCCCTCCCTCTACCTACCTTCTCCGTTTCAGCTCCTGGGAATCCTTAAGTGGGGTTCTACCCTAGTCGTCCGAGGAAGGTCAACCTGAATCCCAGGAAAGGGCAAAAGTCCGTCTTGAAGAGCCCTCTAAAGTAGAGTAGGGGTTGAGCGAAGCAGATCGGAGTCCATGGTTGCCCTTCTTGATATAACCATCCATCATGAAGTTATGGTGGTGGTCAACGAGGTCTTGGAAGAGGATCCAGCTGGGCAGCAGGTCATAGAGGAACCTCTGGAGGAAGAGGTAGTTGACAAGGGCGGCCAAAACGGGCAACCACCTGACGGAGGAGCTGGGGGCGAGGATCATCACGGAAGAGGAGTAGCAAGGGGAAATCAGGACTCCGAAGCTTGACGCTACCTGTTCATGACTGGCTTTGATTGCCTGGAAAATGGGATGGGCACCCCGCTTTACTCATGATTAGTTTAATCAATCTTTTCCTCCTTTTTGTAGCCCGGATTCAGGGGTTGGCTCCTCGCTTGATGAATGTAGCCTTACTGGGGGACAGGCTCATTCGTTATTAATGAGAATCTGCTATAACTTCCTTCATATTTGTTTTGATTGACCTTGACTATGAGCTTCCAACTTGACTGAGGACTCCTTGCTTTATTCCCATTTTACCTAACTTTGATTTAATGAAATTAGGTAAAGAGAAACCAAGGATTTACTAAATGTAGGCCTGCTAGCTGGGGGGGGTCACTTGGTTTTTGGCAAGAAACCCTATTTCTGATGATCCATCGTTCAAATTTTAAACCAACAATGTAGGATATGTTTGACGGGGCGACCTCCATCCTGTGAACGAAACAATTATTCATGTTTGAATCATTTCTTGGGGAGATAGCCCGATTGAATCATCTGGATGGCTGTCTAGCTATTTCTAGGTCTCGAGATCTGGATGGCAACTAAGCAATTACACTCAGATCCTTCTTGAGGATGGTAGCCCGACCAAGGCATCAAGAGGGCTATCTAGCTATTTCCTGGTCTCGAGATCTGGATGGCACTTATGCTCTTACACTCAGACCCTTCTTGGGGGTAGTAGCCCGACCAAGGCATCAGAGGGCTATCTAGCTATTTCCCGGTCTCAAGATCTGGATGACATCTATACTCTTACACTCAGATCCTTCTTGGGGGTGGTAGCTCGACCAAACATCAGGAAGGTTATCTAGCTATTTCCTGGTCTTGAGATCTGGATGGCAACTATGCTCATACACTCAGATTCTTCTTGGGGGTGGTAGCCCGACCAAGGCATCAGGAGGGCTATCTAGTTATTTCCTGGTCTCGAGATCTGGATGGCAACTATGCTCTTACACTCAGACCCTTCTTGGGGGTGGTAGCCCAACCAAGGCATCAGGGGTAGCGAGGGGGCTTCCCCGGCTAGTCCCTAGTCTCGAGATCATGTTAGCAACTATGCTTTTACACTCGGACCCTTCTTGGCGGGGAGTGGTGCCCGGCCAAGGCATCAGGGGCAGCAAATGAGCTTCCCCGGCTGATCCCTGGTCTTGAGGCGATTATGGCGAATTTATCCGTGGATAACCTAGTCGTATATGAAGAAATGAATGTAGAACATGGTCAGAGATAAGGGAATAGCAGACTTTATTGATGATCGAAATGCAATACATCGTTACTAGGGATTTTATTGAAAGCTAAGTGGGGGTAGTCTGCTTCAGAGTCCCCTGCTTAAGGGTAAAACTTCCTCTAGTGATCTGCATTCCAGGTATGGTCGACAGGTCGACCAACCATGTCTTCGAGCTTGTAAGCCCCATTGCGAGCTACTACCTTTACCAAGTATAGCCCTTCCCAATTTGGACCTAAGACTCCGTCCGACCTTTTCCGGGTATTTGAGGTCACTTTCTTGGGCACCAAATTCCCTTCTTTGAATTTACGGGATCTGACCTTTCGGTTGAAGTACCTAACGATCTTGCTCTGGTAGATCGCCACTTTTTCGGCTACCCGGTCTTGTTTTTCTTCCATGAGATCTAGATTAGCTCGGAGCTTGAACTCGGAGCTTGAACTCGTTGCTTTCGGGTTCAAAGTGCTGTACCCTGAATGAGATCAACTTATGCTCGATGGGAAGAACCGCTTCAACTCCGAAGGCTAGGGAGTAGGGTGTTTCCCCAGTAGCTGTCCTCTTTATAATCCGGTATGCCCAAAGGACCTCGGGCAGCTCCTCAGCCCATTTGCCTTTCTTTTGCTGTAATTTCTTCTTCAGCAGCCTCTTGATGGTCTTGTTAGTGGACTTCACCAACCCGTTGGTCTGAGGATGGGCTACTGAATCGAACCTGAGGTCGATTCCCAAACCTTCGCAAAAGTCTCTGAATCGGGAGTTGTCGAACTGCTTGCCCAGGTCGCTTACAATGATGAGAGGGGTTCCGAATCTGCAAACCACGTTGGTTTTGATAAATTTAGTAGTATTCTTCTTTGATATTCGGGAAAGGGGCCCTGCCTCGACCCATCTTGTGAAATAATCGTTGGCCACAATGGCGTACTTAGCTTGCCCAGGAGCAGTGGGAAGCGGTCTGATTAGGTCGATTCCCCACATGGCAAAAAGGTAGGGCGAACTGAGAGACGACAGCCGCTCTGGTGGGATGTGACTCAAGTTCGAGGTCCTTTGGCATGGTTCGCAAGATTGTACAAAGCTTCTTGCGTCTTGGTGGATAGTTGGCCAATAGTACCCCATACGGAGCACCTGATAAGCTAGAACTTCACCACTGATGTGATTCCCGCAGTCCCCAAAATGAACCTCTCTTAATGCCCATTTGGCATCATCAGGGTACAAACACCGAAGCAAAGGGAAGGACTTTCCCCTCCTATAAAGGTATCCGTCTATTAGACAATATCGGACAGAGAGCCTTCTAATTCTTCGGGCTTGGTCGGGCTCTTCGAGAAGCTTTTCCTCTTGGAGATATGCAACGATTGGATCCATCCAGCCAGGTTGGCGATCCAGGGGGCAGACGTCCTTGCTTGCGGTTATGCTGGGTTGGAAGATTACTTGGAGGGGAATTCCCCATGGAAAGGCTTGGCCTTCATTTGCAGCTATCTTTGCTAGAACGTCTGCGCGATGGTTCTGGTATCGAGGTACCTGCTCGATCTTGAGTCCCTTAAATTTATTCTTTAGCACTGCAACCTTGCCCAACAGAATAATAGAGTTCACTAGTGGTCAAAGGCAATTTTGACAATCTAGACAATGCAGAAAAAATTCCAAACCGACTAACACATATAAGCCGAGTGGCACGTTGTGAGTGGGCAGACATTTTTATGATATGGTGAGGATTTTCTCTATAGCAAGTTCAAAGTTGTTGTATTCTGTAGATGCGCTAGAAAAGTAGCAAACTTGAAAACTGTAACTCCTGGGTCAAGTTATGTCATATAATTGTATTTTTATCCTAATACAAATTCAGGAAAAAAATAAAACAGTTGCTCACAGGTGCATAAAAACTAAAAAGGGTACTGCTTCTCGTTACATATTATAGGCACGATTAGAAACCATGCACACAAAGCATAAATATTTTGCTCAATTTCTTAAAACAGAAAAAAATAAAAAAAGCGCCGGATCATAGTCATCTTTAATACTTCTTTTTGACACTCGTTTAGTTGTGGGAGGTATGAGGGAGAGAAACAGTGAAACGCAAGAGCATGAGCATTGTCATCATCATTGAGCGGTTGCTTATAAAACAATCTTACCGGCATGCATCAACTGAGAAGGGGTGCAAACTCAAACGAAAATAAACACGAAGGAATCCGGGGTTATCTACACAGTTTTATCTGTCTGTTGGATAACTTACATTCAACTTGCCTCAGAATTAATTATAAAAACTACAAGCCTTACCAAGGTCTGGCACCACAAATTTTCTTTTCTAATCTCTAAAATTATCATATGGCTTGGAAGGAACTATGTTTGAGTGAACAAGGCAGATAAGCCTCAAAATACTATCAAATAACGTTTAACTTTCTGCCACATATATTACTCTTCTTATAACTACTGCTTGTAATCATGGGCAGAGAGCAGATAAAATCTGAAAATAAAAAAAAATAAAAATAAAAAAATAAAAAAAAACTAAGCCTTAGAAAGGTCAGCAGACAACTTTGTTAGTAAGAACTCTATGGTTATTGAATCAGCATTCATGAATGCTTATATGATAAGACAACACACTAATCAACTAAAGGCAATACCTTATCAGTGAATATGCGGAATACCTCCAATTCCATAGCTTCGTCAAGTGCCTGACCAAAGTTAACAACCCAATTTTAGCAGGTAATTTCATGATTCATCGCTGTTTTTGCAATGAAGGTCTTTTTAAGCAAGAAGTGAATGATAAGTGGTTTTCAACTCTTCGTTCAAGTAGGAATTACAATACTTACATTCTCTGCATCTGGGGAACCATCAATTTCCAAGATCAGTTTCTGAAGACTCTCATCCTTCAATGCATCACGAATTTCTCTAGAAGAAGCTGCAAGAGAGAGAGAATATGAAAAATATACATCTTGTGTAATACCAATGATGGCCTCAAGATTCAATTTTAGAGATCATGTCCCTGGCTAGTATCAAAACCATACCTATACACTCTAACTGCACTATCTGCAGCACCTCACTTGGTTCAACAGCAGCTAAAGGTTTTTCTACAGGCAACTCCGGAACAACTGAAAATTAATCAAGAAAATGACAATTATGAGTATGCTCAGAGAAAACAAGCTGCGTTATGAATTAATCATTTTCATGCAAAAAAAAGTTAATATCGTAAATTATGTTTCTTGAGCCATGATGTTATCCAGAAGATACCACAATCAGACATTGTAAATTTGTAATGATCGTTCAAAGTCTTCAAGAATCAAACTTAAAAAACCTTTTTTTTTCTATATCATGAACTAAGAAAATAATTGTTTCCTTTTGCCGATGACCAGAAACAAAAAGTATAAGTGTTTACTCACCTACAGTAAGAAAACAGAGTCCTTCTCTATTGTGTACATTTTCACTTTACTTGCGTCAAAATCTTATCCATTGGATGCAACCAATGGATGTCAGTGAAATAAGCTATTTTGCCTCTTTGAGAACTATGTACAATTAGAGTTATCTAATGAGATAAAACCACAATTCAACAAACACCGGATGTCCACACCTAGATATCTTCAATTAAAACAATATCCTTGTAACATTAAAAGTGATGCTTATTTAACAAAAGTTGTATAAAAATGGTCAAATTGTTGGATAACTTACTTTAGAAAAGTGGTTTCAGGTTGTCAAGATTGGAGTACAAACTTATATGGAGGGAAGGGGTAAGGGAGCATTGATAAAACAAATTAAACTCATAACTTGGAAACT
Source organism: Dipteronia sinensis (assembly GCA_033220585.1). NCBI lineage: Eukaryota > Viridiplantae > Streptophyta > Magnoliopsida > Sapindales > Sapindaceae > Dipteronia > Dipteronia sinensis. The sequence continues at coordinate 19,760,158 of CM065643.1, read as the reverse complement.
ATGATCGTGTGTTGGTTGAGAATAGAAAGAGAAAGGAAAGCATGCCCTAACTAGGACATAGATAAGACAACATTACGAGTTAGGTAATCGATTAAAAAAGTAGGAAATTTCTTACTTGATTTTTCCTGGTTAGATTCTGGCTTAGCACAAGGGGTTTCTGCAGCAATCACATAGGCTCATTAGTCTAGTATGTGGAACAATTATACTCTGAAAAAGTAAAAGAGAGATATGTACCTTTGTGTTTCTTGAAACAGAGCAGAGAACAACTGCAAGCAACAACAAAAGGAAAATAAGAGTGAATCTAGTGAAAAACAAGGAAAGGATGGTTGAGCATGATGAGCTTACTAAGGAGAAAGACAAGATGGGCACTTGTACTTGGACTGTGCTTCATTGCACACTTGACATTGCCGAGCAGGACCCATTCAATCAATTGATTATGTTAACCAGATCCACAAAATACAAGTGATTCAATATATGCCCTCCACCTCTTCAATCTTGATCGTTGGAGATCCAACCAGCCCTCGCATAAACTATACGCAATCCAACTAACCCTCGCATAAACTTACATAAACTGAGGCCACTTTTATCATAATGACACTAAACTACCCTTCACGGCTTTTTTTTTTTTTTTTTTTCAAATTTCACCAAAAAAACAAAAGTACCAATTCAGTAGCCAAATCCATTGATTCAAATGGTTCAAAACATTAGGGAATGGAAATAATTATTTACTACTTGCTTTTTTTATTTCTATTTTTTTTTACTTCTATTTTTAATGTTGTCAAAACGTACCAATCCGGTCCCGTAAGGCACGGCCCGTTAGGGCCTGTCCAGCTAAACGGATCGTGTCGTGCCAGCCACGGTACGTTAAGGAAAATGGGGGCATGGCACAACACGTTGGCACGGCCCCAATGGACAGTGCCGTGCCTTCTCGGGGCCTTCCAGGTGGGCCTCAACAGGCGACCACCCCAATTCAATTTTTTTTTAAGTTTTATTTTTAAAATTTTTAAGTATTAAATTTATTTGTTATAATATTATTTTAACAATTTAACTTATGTATTTGTAATTGTAATTTGTTTATCTTATTTATTATTTTAATCTAATAAACTAAAATGTGAAAAATAGATAGATTTATTTAATAAATAGAGATAAAATATAAAAGAAGTAAGAAAATAAAAAATAGATGAAAATATGAAAGGATGAATTATTTAATAAAAAATGTGTAAATGTAAGTCAGATAAAAAAAATATAGGTAAAAAAATGAATTTTATTTACTTATGTACATTTCAGTATTACATGATTGCCTCATTAAAAACCTTATTAAGAAAAACCCAGTGTGATAAAAACTAGGTAAGGGAAAAAGAATGCAATCGAATTACAAGTAGTAAAGTACATATACATGTATAATTAAAAATTAAAAATTAAAAAAGAGTGCAATCAATAACTCTTCAATCTCCAGTCTTCACTCATGGACTTGGCTATTGCAGGAACCCTTATCGACGTATAAATTGGCGAAATTTTGAATAACTTCTTCGTCTTCCATTTGATGTTGCATCCTCATTCGAGCATGCTCCCAATCCTGAAGGCATATTAATACCTCCACCATCTCAGGAGACAAATAAGTTCTTCTTAGTTCAATTATACGTCCAATCGTGTTGAATGCATGTTCTAAAGAAACAATGGACATGGGGATAACGAGTATGTCACGTGCTAGTTCTGATAGGATCAGATATCTATTGCTATAGTTCTTCCACCATAACAGCAGATCAAATTCCTCCGAGTTTCCGGTTGAATCGAACTAAGTTTCAAGGAGCCCGTTGAGTTTGGCACCTCTAATTGCAGCAGCTCGTGGAACTTGGGAAGAAGAAGAAGAAGAACTTGATGAGCCGCCGTTTTTTCGACGATTAAGAATGCTCCAATTTCTCTTCAACGAGAGTGTGTCCCGTTTTAACTCCGCCAAAACTGCATTCATAAATACTAAAAACTTCGAACAACTTAGTTCGTTGGTCAGTAAACTATTCATAAAAATCTAAGTCCAATTTAGAATCAATATAATCAAGAAAAATTTCTAAACCAGATAATTTAACCCTAGGGTCTAGTATAACACCTAAAGCATAGAGGAAAGGAATTTTTGACAAGTATTTTTTACACTTGATTTCCACGGCAACAGTTGCAGTGCCTAAGATTTCATCATCTCTATACATGTTTAATATTTCAGATATTTCCACAATCTGATGAATTGTCTGAGAAAATATGGGGTAATAGACCTCGAAAAGAGTTTTTAATAACATTTTTAACAAATATTATTTTTAATAACATTTTTAACAAATATTATTTTTAATATCATTTTTTATTTTTTATACTATTTATAAAAATATAATGTTTTATTAGTGTATGGATTTTTAATAACTATTTTTTATGTTCTAACATTTTTCAACTAATTTTCTCAACCTACTTATTTCTTTTCTAACATTTTTCAACTAATTTTCCCAACCTAATTATTTCTTTTCTAACCTTTTCAATCAAATTTTTTTAATCTATTTTTTTCACCAAAATACAATAGCACCCAGCTATGGACAACTTGTGTCTTTTGTATAATGGTTTTTCATAAAGAAATGTTAATAATATATGTGGAGGAAAAAGTTACAACTATAAATTATCACATTAATTTAGTATAAATAAAGATTTCAATCAGTTGCTATCTTAAAGTAATTAAATTTATTTTGATAAAGAGATGTTAATAATATTGTTGCAAGTTTTTTGTTTTTTTTACTATCCATATTTTGATATTTTTATGTTATTGTAATTTTTAATATTAATATTTTTATTTTAATACTATGTTTCGATTTTCATTTTATTAGTAACTTATATTTATTAATATGTAAAAAGAGATTTTTTTATAACATAATATTTTTTTAGAGAAAATTATAACAAAATAATAAAACGAAAATGAGAAAAGCATAATAAAAAATTATTAATTAATATTCAATATTGGACTCATTTTAAAGATTTAGATGAGACATTTCTAATGGTATAATTTATATGTTGATAAAATTTATAAATTAAAATTTATTAAACATTAATTAAATTTAATGGAGAAGGTAAAACGATATAAATAAAATAAAAAATGTTGAAAAGTGAATTTAGAGTATGAGATTTGGTGCTCTAAATTTAGAGTATCAATCTTAGAAACTCTAAAAAAAATTATTGGAGGCATAATTTTGAAGTATGGTTGGAGCAACTCATACTCTAAAATTTCTTGGAGACATAATTTTAGAGTATGGTGGGAGATGCTCTTAGAATCTCTACTGATTTGAGTTATTACCTAATATTTGTACAAGTTTGAGATCGGTAGTTACTAGGGATGACAATTTGACCCGCACCCACGGGCACCGGCCCGAACCCGACCCTGTAGGGTCGAGTTCGGGTAGTGAATTTACGACCCGTAAACCCGCTAACCCGTTTAAAGATAAACCCAGCGGGTTAGGGTGCAGGTGTGGGTTGGAAAAACGAACCCGCGAACCCGCATAAATAAAATTGATTTAATATTTATTATTTAAAATATTATAAATTTAAATTCCAATGGAAACATTTTAACTATATAGAGAGTAAAATATAAAAACTTCACTCATTCTAAATTTAACAATTACAATCCTCAACTTTCATTTATATATAGCTAATGGTAGAACCTTGGACTATTATTTTTTCAATGTGGGACTTTTGAAAGTCCCACATTGAAAAAACAAGAGTGCAAGTTTCCACCATTAGCTATATATATATAATGTGTTTTGCCTTTTGTCTCAACTAAGAAACACACATGAAATGAATTGAAAATTTTACTTTATTAAGTGTTTTTAATCTTTAAAATCATAATATTTCATATACTTAAATAATATAAAAATATTATTAAGAAATATTTACAGGTTTGCGGGTGCGGGTGCTAGTGTGGGTGTCCCCAAAACCCGCGAGTGAAACCCGCATGTGAACCCGTAAAAATAAACGGGTTCGCTGGGCGGGTGTGGATGACAAAATGTTTCGTGGGTGCAGGTTTGGATGTTACAAAACCCGCCCAAACCGGACCCGTTGTCATCCATAGTAGTTACGCCCATCTCCAATGGGTCTCCATTTTGCCATTTAGTCAAAATGGAGACCCATTTCACTCCGATGGTTCTTCAAAAGGGAAATTTCATTTGAAGATTTGTTTTGGATCTCCATATTTAGAGATCCAAATCTCAATCTCCATTTTACTATTTACATAAAATAATATTATTTTATCTCTCCTATCTACTTTTCATATTTTTAACTAAACTCAATTAATTTATTATAACTTTTTATTCATAAATATAATCACTATAAAAATTATACCAATATAAATATTTTATCGAGATCTTTCATCTAACTATATTTTAATTATTTTTTATTTTTTAGTAATAAATTAATAAGTATTTGAATTCAAAATAAATGTTTTCTAATCATCAATATTTATATATAATTAACATATATCATAATAATTAACACTAAATAATTCATTAAAACAAAATATTAACATTAGCATCTCTAATAGTGCAAATCTTTCTCCATAATTCTAGTCTCTTCGAGTTCTCCATAAATAATATTAGGTGTAAAAAATTATAAGTGTTAAAAAATATTTCTAAATCATTACATGTAAAAATTGTTAGGTGTGGATAATTTTGAAAACAAAATTAGAAAATTTTTGGTGTAATAAAAGTGAGTAAATTATTATCTAAAATAATAAAGAGAAAACAATTTCATTAGAGAAAGTTTAAAAAATATTACTATTTTAATATTTGGAGATCGTAAAATGGAGAATGATTGGAGTAGTATATTTATAGAGCTAGAATATTATAAAAATATTCCATTTTCAGTCTCCAAAATGGAGAAAATTTTAGAGAACCTTAAGAAGAGTGGTGATATTGACACCCCTACTATTGAACTATTTATGCCTCACTTTTTTAAAATTTTAATTTAATTATATAAAATTAAAAGGTTTTATTAATTTTTTTTTATTTTCAGTATTACCATTTTACATATTTTTTCAAAATTAATACATCTCATATCTTTTTTTTTAAATACACTTTATCGCTAATCTTTATATACAGTTTTCTCACATTCATTCGCATGACTTGTTTTTTTTTCTTCTTATTTCATAGTGAATCCATTCTTATTAGATGCTATTTTTTTTTTGTAGTCGATTGGATTGTTGGTGGTAGATTGTAAGTGTGATATTTATCGTCTGGTGACTTTTTTGAGTGATTGAGTTAGGGTTTTGGTGTGGTCATTTTTTTGGTTGAGATTCTTGGTGCGATTTCATTGTTTTTTTTTTTGGTAAATAACATTAAACTGACTTTGGAAGATCGAGAATAAAATCTACAAAAGAATTGATACAAATAATAGAATGCATGGAAGATCTGAAAGAAAATAAACTGAAAGTAAAAAAAATAGCAAACATGGATCTGGAATTTGTAAAGCAAAACAAAACAAGCACGTGGAACAATAAAATCAATAAAATCAATAAATACTAAACATGAGAACCATGAGATCAATAAATACTAAACATGAATAAATATTAAACTGAGAAACATGAGATCGAGATCCGGAAGAAAATATAAACAAAAATATCAAACATTCAGCGATTTGAAATTAGGGTTTTGAAATAAGGAAAATGGAATTTTATTAGTTTTACTTTATGTAGGATTTTTTTATTAAAAATTGTATGCCTCTTTAAGTAATTGGACAAATTACATAAACGTACCTTGACTATATGCATAAATGCAATAAACCTGAAATATTATCATAATAACACAAACATACCCTCTGACCTATTGACTAATGGTGATCAACGGTTGACCATTGTTAGTTGGCAACAACAGATGGGCAATTTCATCTTTGTCCAGTGCCATTAAATAAATTCACTAAGGAAATTAAGTTGTCCAATTACATATAGCCATGTCATCCCTAGTTTTTTTTATAATTAAAATAAAAACAATTATTTCAGACAAATTGGATCGATCCAATTCCAACAGTGGAGATCCATTTACTTAAAAAAAAACTTTCTTTTTATTTTTTGAAATACTTTTAATTTATTTCTTGAAAATACTTTCAATTTATTATTTATTTTAACCTTATATTTTCCTTAATCCATTATTTTTTTTAAATATATATATATATTATTTTTTTTAGATAATAAATTTTTGTTGTTTATTTATTTTTTATAAACCATTTTAATATTATTTATTTTTGAAACTCAATAAATCATTTTAACAAGGGTAAAATTGTACTTTTTATATATATAATTAGAGTTGACCATTAGTATAAATATACAAAGCAAAAATACAAAAATATAAAAATAAAACCAAATAATAAATATTAAAATTAATAACTAAGCATAAATATTAATTATTAAATAATAATGGTGTAATTGAAATTAATTACAAATATAAAAATTCACCATTTTGATTTTTGAATTTTGAGCATAAATATATAAAATAAAATAAAATACTTAATTTTATGATTTATGAAGTATAAAAATATAAATTTAAAAATTGAGCATAAAGATATAAATTTATAAATTGAGCATAAAAATTAAAATTAAAAACTAAGCAGAAATATACTAAGTATAAATATAAAATTTAAATACTAAGCTTAAAATTAAATAATACAATTTAAAGAAAAAAATATTACCTTTGTACTTTGTTGCCTTGGTGCCTTGGTGGGGAGATTAGAGAATAATAGTTAGAGAATAGTAAATACAGATTAGAAAGTGTGATAGTAGTAAGCAGTTAGTGGTGTAGAGAATAGAACGAGAGCGATGGTAGAGAGAGAGAGAGAGAGAAAATAAAATAGTGTAGAGAATAGATATTAGAGAGAAAGTAAGGGAGAAAAAGTGTATGAAAATTGGAATGGGTGAGATATTTATAGGAAAATTTGAAATGGGGGTAAAAATATAAAATAGAAGTTTTAAGGCATAGTTTTTGTAATTTTCTTTTAAAAACATGTGCACCCAACTGTTGGACTGAAGCCAACGGTTCAAATTGTTTTTTAAAAAATAATAAAATATTAATCTTGGAAATTGGAATTAAAACACGCGTGCCTAGCGCTGGCTCTAGCACGAGGGCCTGGCGTGCCGTGCAGGGCCAAGATTTCGACCCCCCGTGCCGGCTAGCCCAGGCATGCCAAACTAGCGTGCCGTGCCAAGCACGGCCCGCCTCCTTGGCGGGCCTTAATAGGTCAAGCACGCCAAGCCCTGCCCCAATTGACACCATTATCTATTTTATATTTTATATTAAAAAATTGAGTCTAAATTCGAAAATAAATTGGTTCATTTTTGGAGTCAAGTGGATGCGGATTCAAATTATTCCAACGTTTTATTAATTATTTGTCGTACAAAAAACTTTTGAATTCCTAATCGATAAGGATTTTGCTAACGAAAAAGCTTTCAGCACTGTCCAATATTCTCCTTTTTTCCAAATATTTTTACAAATACGTTTTTTTTAATATATAGCTATGTTTTTTGGAATTGCCATTCAAAAAATAAAAAATTGGTTTTCTCGAGTGACTTTCAGTTTTTACTTTTAATTTCATTTTTTATTTATAATATTTTCAACTTTAGAACATATATTAACTCATATACCATTTTTCGGTTATTTCAATTGGAATTGCAATTCATTTAATAACCTTATTAGTCGATGAAATCGTAGGACTATGATTCATAAGAAAAGGGGATGATAGCTACCATTTTCTATCTAACAGGATTATTAGTCACTCATTGGATTTATTTGGGGCATTTCCCATTAAGTGATTTATATGAATCATTAATCTTTCTAGTTAAATTCATACTAGAACCACGATGATTCAATAAAACCTTCAAGCTAAGTCAAGGGGCCCTAAGTAAGAACCATTGTATCATCATTTATTCAACGAGTATAATCGATATAATGACTAAAACTCAGTGTTCTAGTAAACGTTAGTCGCTAGTAAGAACCTACGCAGCTGTATTTTTTATTTTTTTATTTTTCCTACCTATAAAATTAATAATAAAACTCATATTATGACTAAATTCAAACAAAATCATCAACATAAATTCCCTTTTTGTTTTTATGTCTTGTACATGTTTAATATAGTTTTACGTTTTGTTGTATATTTTAGATTTTTGCATTGAGAGAGGGTTCCTTTTGTTATTTTACAAATTTAAAAGTCAAAAATCTTTATTCTTGTTCTCTCTCTTTCCCGCCAACTTTCCCAAATTTTCTTCCACCATTTTCTCTCATTTCAAACTTTCTCACTCTTCCATTAAAGCTTGTTTTTGAGTTATTTTTCATTAAATCTTGGTGGGTTTTGTTTGTCAATAGCACTCGAATCTAATTCAGTAACTTTGTGTGTTGATTTTGTTTATATTTTCTCCATTGAATCAATTTGCAAGAACACCGGCTCTAATTGGATGGTGACCAAATGGATCAATAATGACTTCAATGCTTATCAAGAAATGACACAAGCTGATCAAAATCTCTATCAAAAAATTAATTTCTCTCTCGTTTTGCTAATAATTTAAAAAGATGGTTTTGTTTCAACTTTCAACTTGAAAGTTTCAAGTGGTAAAGAAAAGGACAGCCATCATAAATTTCAAGATGAGTCTGTTAAAAATAGTAAAATTCAATCAACATTTGTTAAACAGAAATTGATTTCAGCCTATCAATATCAAAAACCCAATTGATTCATAAACCCAACTGATTCGGGATTTTGAGACAAAGAGAGTGAGAGACAGAGATAGAGAGAGAAGTAGAGAATAGGATGTTGTACCAGCAGCAGTCAGCGACGGCGGCGACGAGATATGGGTGGTCGGGGATGAGATTTGGGTTTTTTCAGTTTTCACGATCAGTGAATGAATGACTGGTGAGAAATGACTAATGAGAATGGCGTTTTGGTGTATTTCAAGGCACAAATGATGCCATTTTGTTGAACCATTTTTTTTCAAATAAACAGGCCAGGTTGATCGTTGACCGTTGACTTTTTCATTGACCGATTTTTATGCTGAATTTACGGCACTGCACAACGTCTAGGCGCCCACCTAGAGAGTTTTTTCGAACACCGCTAAAGCTAGAAAGAAAATTTTGTTCTTTGGGCAAAATCAAAGCAGAAATGGGAATTTGAAAGACGAAAACTCTTTTAACTGAAAACCTTTTTCTTTGGAAAAGTTTGAGGAATTCGGCTGTTTTTTTTTTCACGGCCTGGTCTTGTCAGTATCCAGCCAGGCCTTTTTTTGTTCCAATGAACCATACCGCCAAATCATAGAAAAAATTATTTAGATGGAATCAAAATGACATTTCTTATTCTTTGTTATTATTTTGTTTCTTCAACTTTTTTTTATTTAATTTACTTTTACTGGATACTCGAAAAAAGGGAAAAACAGAATAATGTATTTTTTTTTTTTTGCACAATGGACATCTTATGATTGATATCAAAATAAAGTACTTCCTTTTTTTGTCCAATTTTTTTAGTTTTGATATATGTCCATAAATTTTTTGTAATAGGGAATAATAATTGAAGTTGAAATTTGCTGCTAAATTTTCCTAAAAATCTTACTTAGTATAAACTTAGTATAAAATAATTCGTTATTTTTCACTAGTAACTTAGTTATATCATGTTATATCATTTTTCTATTTTTCACTTTGAAATTTTTTGAAGAAGTTAAGAAATGTTCAAACTAACTCTAATAGAAAATTCCATTTTAGTTTCAGTTGTTTTTTTATAAAAAAAATAGAAAAAAAGTATGCGGATAAGTGGAAGGATGAGAGAAAGAGAGAACATAAATATCAATGATATATGATTCCAATATGTAAGGTCGATGAGTATAAATTCTATAATGATTCATCCATAATTAGATGAATCCGCTTATAGAACAAAAAAATCAAGAGCCTCGAGCCAATAAAGACCGAGAAAATTGACTTAAGAAAAAAGAACTCCAACAAAAAATTCAGACCTAACCATTAATCAAGTAGCAATGGGAACGATATAACCCCTGCAGTTCGGTTTCGGTTTCAGGGGTAACTGGAACCGAACCGCTAGGAGGAAGGTTCCGATTCACCCGATTATGACGGTTCAGTTTTTTTTTTATAACCCAGATCACAAATCACAAATTCTTGTCTGCTCTGAACTTGTTATGGCTTGAATTTATGTGTATAAATTTGTGTTGTGATCTAATTGTTGATTTAATTTTAACCTTTGTTTGCAGGATTAATTGAAGATTTGGAGATTGGAAAGGCATAAGAAGAAGAAGAGATTGAAGATGAGAAGCAAATATATAGAATTTGAGAGAGAGAATAGAAATTGTTAGAAGTGTGTAATTTCCAACATAAATTTTATATTCCCATATCATTCGTTTTATAAAAAGAAAAAGAACAACACTAGCTAAACATTAAAATAAGTTCCAGTCAAAAGGACGAAGAGGAGAAGATGTATGCTCTGTGTTGCGAAGAAGTTTAAAGATTTGGGAGAAAGAACAAGAAGATGTTAACAGATGGACCACCGCCGACCTAGCCCGACCACAGACCTCGTCATTGTCAGCTCGGTCCCAACGCAAATCCCTCTCCAATCCCTTCGCCGATCGCACCTCGCCGCACCAGTTCCGGTTCTCAGTGATTTGTTAACACATTCAACCTTTTGAGATCTCGAAACAAGCAACTTTTCTCTTGCTTTTCATTCTCTCCAACAGATTGAATCCAACCAGTAAGATCTACTAGAACCAAGAAGCAGATCTTTTTGTGTAAGTTCCTCATGTTTTGATTGGCTCATATCGTTGAAAAACCACATCGGGGATTTTCTTGTAAGGGTAGATTAGGCCTCATTGTTAGTGATCAAGCTTCAATGGCATCATCAAACTCAAGGGCACTTCAAGAAGGTATATCAAGTACTTAACTCTTTGAAGAGATTTAGTTGCACACACACACTCTATTCTCATGCATGCTTATTCATCTGGTATTGTGCATATTTTACTTACATGTATGCACCTTTTTACTTGTCATTTGCTTACTGGATATGTGTGTCAATTGATCTTACTTAAGTCTCTTGAAAATCCCTTGGAAACTCAAATGGGTATGTTTTTTATACTTTTTCCGCAAGACAGTCCGTCCAGTTATCTCGTGAAGTATCACGCTGAGAAACCCTCAGTGGTTTCCGTGAGATAGGTTTCTGAGGGTCATACCGCGATGTATCCCTCGTAGAAACCCTCAATGGTTTCAGCAAGAAATGTCTCTGCTGGTTATCCGGCGGAGGACGTAAATTCTGGGGCATTTTCGTCCTTTCCTTGGTGTCGTCTTTCCTACCATATATATATATGTCATCATCTTCTTTCCCATTCAGACATAGAGCTCAAAATTTCAGAACCTTAAAAGGGATAAGAGTGTCTTACAAGGAAAGCCACTAAGATCCAATCTTTATTGTCCAAAACCCAAATACCCATCTTGCATTCATGACACAAACATCATCTAGCTTCAGGATGTTTTCTTACATGGGTTTGCATCAAAGTACATGACTTGGTAAGTAGAACACCATCTCCATTCTTTCTTGTGTTCTAGTTTTCCAAATGGCTCTTTTATGACTTAGTTGCATTAAGTTTGAGCCTTTTACTTTCAAGATGACATTTTTGTATGTTTGTTGGGTTTTGTATTATGATATCTATTGCATTTAGGTTTGCATTTATTTCATATAGCTAAGTTATATGTATGTCATATATCAACATGATATCTAGGATTGTTTGAAGCATTCATACATGACTAGATAAACATAATATGTGTTGACCTAGCATTTATGCATTTAGAATATTTTCATATTCACTTTAGGTTGCATATCTCTTCATTTAAGAGTTAAGTCTTGTATGTGATATGGGTAGTGTACAAGATAGAGCCTAAAATCACTATTAAAGGCTTGCAGGTAGTAAGAACGGATTAATAACTGATTAGGTGTGATGTGGTCAACCTAGGTTGTAATTGTTTTTGTAAATAGTGGATTTGAGGGTTCAAATTGCCTTAGTCCCATGAGTTTTTACCCTTTTGAGGTTTTCACACGAAAAACAAATCATTGTGTCTTTATTTTATTTTCCATACTTGATTACAATGATTGTTTGATTAAGGGTTGTTGTAATAAACTTTGAGTAATCAAAAGATTGCAATTGATTTAGTTAAAACCTATTCAACCCCCTTTCTAGGTTAGTTGTATCCTTCTTAGAGTATTTTCAATTGGTATCAGAGCAGGTTCCTTAACATAATTAGGAGATTCCTTACTCTCTAAGAGTGTCGTGCATTAGATTACTTTTTAATTAGTGTGTCTTGCAATAGATTGCATTTTAGTTAGTGTGTCTTGCTTGTCTTGTTTGATTGATTGCATTCATCTCTTTCACCTTTAAACATCATGAGTGGAAACACATATGAGCGAGATAGAGCATCGAGTACAAGACCTCCACTTCTAACGAGGGTCAATTACTCATCATGGAAAGGTAAAATGGAGTCCTACATATGCCAAATTGATGATCGAGTTTGGATGGTGATTGAGGATGGTTACACATCACCTACCAAGACTCTCGAAGATGGAAGCATCTTGCTCAAGCCGAAATCAGAATGGGATACTTAAGACTTTGAAGCCTCCAAATGGAACAACAAGGTAATGCATGCAATCTTATGTGCGGTGGATGAGAATCAACATAAGTTAATCCAAACCACAAGGAATGCACATGAAGCATGGACAATATTGGAGATGGCACATGAAAGAGCCGATGTAGTAAAAGACTCCAAGCTACAAGTTGTTCAAACCCAATTTGAGACTTTGAAGATGGAAGACTATGAGTGCTTTAATGACTTCCAACTGAAGCTGATGGATATTGTTAACCAAAGTCACCAATTGGGCGGTCGATAATCGGATAGGAGGATAAACCAAAAAATCATGAGGTCTCTCCCAGAGAGATTTGATGTGAAAGTGGCCGCTATTGAGGAGAATAACAAATATAAGTAGATGAAGCCAAGAGAAATAATTAGCAAGTTATTGGCTTTTGAGTCAAGAAGAGCCTCTACTTCAATAACACCTCAAAAGAAGCAAAAGATCATTGTATTGAAGACCTCCAATGAAGAAAGGGAGGAAGAAGATTCGGATGAAGAAATGACTCTTATGGTGAAGAGGTTCAAGCAATTTATGAAGTTTGAGAAGAAGGGGATAGCCTCCAAAGGAAAATTTGTGAAGAAGAAGACTCCCTTCAAAAATGTGGAGAAGAGTGAAGAGAAGGATTCCAAGATGGGGATTCAATGCTATGAGTGTATTGGATATGGTCACATTGCCCCCGAATGTGCTAATCTAAAGAAGAAGAATAAAGGAAAGGCTATGACGGCTACTTGGAGTGATAATGAAGACGTAGAGGAGAAAGTGAAAATACACTGAGAGTGATAAAACTAACCTATATTGGGGGGGAGGGGGGGGGGGGGGTGAATAGGTTTTAGTTAAATTAAATGCCATCTTTTTGATTAATCAAAATTAGACAACACAACCCCTAATCTCTAACACAATCAATCATTGCCATAATAAAAATGCGGAATAACCAAAATGACACAATGATATGATTTACGTGAGAAACCCTCCAACTGAGTAAAAACTCACGGGCCTAATCGCCAATCGAAGCCTCAAATCCACTATTTTTAAAAACGATTACAACCTAGGTTGACCACATCACACCTAATCGGTTACTAATCCGTCCTTGCTACCCGCAGGCCTTTAATAGTGATTTTAGGCTCTTGCTTGTATACTACCAAAGGCAAATACAAGACTTAACTCTTAAATGAAGAGATATGAAACCAAAAGTGAATATGATGATATTCTAAATGCACAAAATGCAAGGTCAACACATTTAATGCTTATCTAGTCATGTATGAATGCTTCAAACAATCATAGATATCATGTTGCTATATGACACACATATAACCTAGCTATATGAAATCAAAGCATTCCTAGATGCAATAGCTATCACAATACAACAACCCAAACATCAACAAAAATCTCTATTTATAATGAAAAATTATAATCTAGATGTAAAAGAACATAAAAGAGATTTCTTGTTAAGCAAGAACACAAAAATGGATGAGAGTGGTGTTCTACTTACCAAGTAAGCTATGTTGATGAAGACCCATGCTTAGAAATATCCTAGATGAAACTAGATGATGATAGAACCATGAATGAATGATGGGTGATTGGGTTTTGGACAATAAAAATGGTTTCTTGCTACATTTTCTTGCAAGACACTCTTGAGCTCTAAAAGGAATGAAAGAGAATAGATTCTGAAGCTCTAAAGAGGCAAGGAAGAGGAAATGGCATATATATATGAAGCCGTAGATAAAATGACACCGTTTTGAAAAACAGTAGCAGAATCTCGTCATTACCGCTGTGCGTACCGCGGCTCGGGCAAGTTGTCCAGACCGCGGTACACGCAGCAGTGTGCCTACTGGACAACATCGCGGTTGGGACCGTTGTGCGTGCAGTGCACAGGCCGCGGCCAAGGCAGCATGGCCTACTGATGTTTACCGCGTTAGGGACCGCTGGGCGTACATGTGTACAGGACGCAGTCAAGGCAGCACGGGCCAACTGATATTTACCGCTCTGTATGCCGTGGTGCAAGCAGCGCTTGCCAAGCGGTCTAGGACGAGGTAAGAGAGGAAACTCTCTTTTCCAGGCAGACTCAACACACTAAGTAATGCAATATGTGCAAGTGTGGAGTGCGATAAATGGCATACAATGCATCATCCAATTACATGTAAGCAAGGATATAATGCATGCAAGTGAGTGTGTGCAACTATATCCCTTCAAGTAAAAGTAGAGTCAAGTAATCTACCTTCCTTGAAGCACTTGGAGTCCAACGGAAGATCTTCAATTCCTAATCTACCCTTTTACAATGATTAACCCCAATTGTGATTTTGTCAACGAAATAAGCCAATCATAAAGTGAGGCACTTACAATCTCCCCCTTTGGCTATTTCGTGACAAAACCACCACTCACAAAGCAACCTCACAAAAACAAAAGATTGATCAACAAATTTTCTACATTACAATAAAGCCTATAGTCTTGAACCTCTACAAGTCAATCCAAAGCTTGTAGAGCCATCCAACCTACACACAATCAACAAAACAAACAAGGATACCTTCCAAGATCAAGTGTGTGAGAGGTGCTTTCAATAACCATAAACAATAACAACGAAAAAACATTTGCAATAGCCTTAACAAAATAAACTAATACAATCAAATGATGTAATCATGCTATGCAATGCAATACTCCCCCTACATGATAGCTCTCAACTCCCCCTAAACAAGATACTACTAGTCCACTAAAGCTCACAACTCTTCTCCCTCTTTTTGTCATGAGATAGGTAAAGGGAGTCCCCCTTAATGGGTAAGCTTTTGGCAAGGAGAGCTTATAGCACAAAACATATGCAAGTTCATATAAGCAACTTTATGCAACTCAATTAAGTAGGAGAGAATCAAGGAGTTTTATTTTATGAAAATGTGTGATACGATGCTTTGCAAGCAAGACATGTTGCATTCAAGTTCAAAAACAATGGTATTTGGCAAAGCAAACAACAAAGGTTTCCAAGAGAATTCAAACCAATTTTCACCCTTTATCATGATTTCAAGCAATGATATAGATTTTTTTATAAGAAATTCAATTTAAAGAGCAACTATATCAAACTTTATAAGCGACACAAGACATGAGCGACTTTTTGCACCCTATTTGATTTTTCCGGGTAAGATGCATGTATAATAGTAGCCTTGTTCAACTAATAAAGAGAGAGAGAAGACTAAATTTGGATGAGACATCCTTATTTATAGAATAGACACATGGTCCTTATTTAGTTTAGTTTCTCATTTGCTTATGCATACAGTTTTGCATTCATGTTTAAGCAATCAAAAATTTGTCTTCATGCACATCAACTTAGAGCATGTCATTAATAAAAAAAATCATGTCATGGAGATCAATTATAGGTCATTCAAATTGTACTTCCAAAGTAAATCTCCTAGTCCAAAAATGCATGTTTGAACATAAATATAACATGAATTGCAAGAAAAGCAATTTTCACACTTATTTAGAAAATAACATAACCATATGCACAACCGATTATCTCAAGCAATTAATGAAGGAGCATAAAATATATCAATGTAGCACAACACACTTTCATGCCAACTTGCTCTCTTTGCTTGAGCTCCCCATATGAGGTCAAGACATACCATTTCAAGCCAAATGACAAATCCCAATAGATTTACTAAGGTTGCCAAACCTAATGGTGTCTAAGGGCTTTGTAAATAAGTCCGCTAGTTGGTCGTTAGTTCCCACATGCTCCAATGCAATAGTTTTGCTCTCAACTAGCTCTCTAATGAAATGATGTCTAATGTCAATGTGCTTAGTCCTAGAATGTTGGACGGGATTCTTAGAAATGTTGATGGCACTCATGTTGTCACAAAACAAAGTGAGAGTGCCTTGCTCTAAGCCATAGTCGGCTAGCATTTGCTTCATCCACAACAATTGAGTACAAGCAATACCGGCGGCTATGTATTCCGCCTCGGCCGTGGATAGAGAAATTGAGTTTTGCTTCTTGCAAAACCAAGATACCAAGTTGTTGCCTAGAAAAAAAACAACCACCTGATGTACTCTTCCTATCATCACAATTCCCCGCCCAATCGGCATCACTAAAGCCAACAAGACTTGGATTAGTATCAAAAGAGTACCAAATCCCATGATTGGAGGTACCATTCACAAAATGAATGATTCTCTTCACTGCATCAAGGTGAGATTCTTTGGGATTGGCTTGGTACCTAACACAAACACCCACACTAAAAGAGATATCAGGCCTACTTGCGGTCAAGTATAACAAACTACCTATCATGCCACGATACAAGCTTTGATCTACACTTTTACCACTAGCATCCTTGCTTAGCTTCAAAGTGGTACTCATGAGTGTGTCACAATGTTTGGCATTGTCAAGACCAAACTTCTTCACTAGGCTTTTGGCATATTTAGCTTGAGATATGAAAATCCCATCATGCATTTGCTTAATTTGCAAGCCTAGGAAGTAATTTAGTTCACCAACCATGCTCATTTCAAATTCAAGAGACATGACATCAACAAATTGTCTCACTTTTGACTCATTGGTGGAACCAAATACAATATCATCAACATAAATTTGAGCTATGAAAAGCTCATCTTTGTTGCACTTGAGGAACAAGGTGTTGTCAACACTACCTCTTGAGTAGCCATTGTCAACAAGATAAAGAGTGAGGCGCTCATACCAAGCCCTCGGTGCTTGTTTCAACCCATAAAGTGCCTTTTTGAGGCGATAGACATGATTGGGGTGGTGTGGATCCATAAATCCCTTGGGTTGTTCAACAAACACTTCCTCATGCAAGAAGCCATTGAGGAAGGCACTCTTAACATCCATTTGGTGTAGTTTGAACTTGTACACACACGAAATGGACAAGAGAAGCCTTATAGACTCAAGACGGGCAACGGGAGCAAAAGTCTCCTCAAAGTCAATACCCTCAATTTGAGAGTATCCTTTTGCCACAAGCCTAGCCTTGTTGCGCACAATGTTACCATCCTCATCCGACTTGTTACTATACACCCATTTGGTGCCTATGACATTAGTATCGTTGGGTCTAGGAACTAGAGTCCAAACCTCAATTCTTTCAAATTGGTTTAGCTCTTCTTGCATGGCAAGAACCCAAAACTCATCATTCAAGGCTTCATCAACCCTTTTGGGTTCAACTTGAGAGGTGTAACAAGTATAGCTAATTTGATTAGCTATTTGACGCCTAGTCCTAACACCCTCATTCACATCTCCAAGAATGTCATTCTTGTTGTGGAGATGTCTAACCCATGGAGCGGGTTCTTTAGAGTCCAAAGAAGGATCTCTATTAAGAGGTTGATCATCCTCTTCACTATGATTTGACTTCACATCACTTGAAGTCTCACCACACTCTTTCAAAGGAAGGTCACCACTCTCACAAACATCCTCCTCATGGTCAACATTTTTGGGCCTACAATCATTAATGACAACATTTGATGATTCCATGACACTACGAGTTTTTAGATTGAAAACTCTATAGGCCTTGCTATTGAGAGCATATCCAATGAAAATTCCCTCATCACTCTTGGCATCAAACTTGCCAAGTTGATCACGGTCATTAAGAATATAGCACTTACTACCAAAGATATGAAAATAGCTAACATTGGGTTTTCTTCCCTTCCATAACTCATAGGATGTTTGTTTGGTCCCGGGTCTAAGGAAAACTCTATTCCCTATATAACAAGTCCTATTAACGGCTTCAGCCCATAAATTCCTAAGAATCTTGTTGCTAAGCAACATCACCCGAGCCATCTCTTGTAAAACCCTGTTCTTCCTTTCAACAACTCCATTTTGTTGGGGAGTTCTAGGAGCCGAGAATTCATGGAAAATACTAAGACCATTACAAAAGCTCTCAAAGCTACTATTCTCAAATTCTTTCCCATGATCACTTCTAATTCTCTTAATGCTCCTAATGTGAGAATTTTTCTCATTTTGAATTTTGACACATAGCATTTTGAATTTCTCAAAAGCTTTGGACTTCTCTCTAAGGAAGTAAGTCCAAGTGAACCTAGAGAAGTCATCAACCACTACAAGGATATACCTTTTACCTCCTAGACTTTCGGTTTGCATAGGACCCATGAGGTCCATATGAAGGAGTTCCAATGGCTCCTTGGTAGAAAATAATTTTCCCTTCTTGTGTACACTTTTGGTTTGCTTCCCTTATTGACACGGTCCACAAACTCCCTCAAACCTTTTCCCAAGTTTGGGAAGGCCTCTCACAACATTCAACCTTTCAAGGACTTTCAAGTCACTATAATTCATGTGGCCAAATCTTTGATGCCACACCTCAACTTACTCACAACTAGACAAGTTACAAGAGATGTTACTAGATTCAAGACAATAACAATTGTCACTTGATCTCTTGCCTTTTAAAAGAACTTGCCCATTTTCCTTAAGAATAGAGCAATCAACTTTGCCAAACATAACCGAAAGCCCTTCATCACTTAAATGTGATATACTTATGAGATTGGCTTGCAAACCATCTACATAGAGAGCATTTAGCAAAGAGGGCAAACCGGGAATAGATATATTATCTTTCCCTATGACCTTTTTCCAGTGAACCATCACCGAAGGTGACAAATCCACCATCCTCCATCACAAGAGTCTCAAAGAAACTCTTGTTTTAGGTCATGTGCCTAGAACACCCACTATCAAGATACCAAGTGTTGGAGGCCTTGGCTTTCAAAGCCACTTGAGCCACATAGCAAAAATATTCATTCTTTCTAGTCCACCTAGGAGCAACATTTTCAATCCTATGAGCCTTTGGTTCATTTGCTCTAAGTTCCCTAGGTGCAGGCTTTTTGGCTCTTCTTAGCATATTTTTCTCAATCATGTTCTCAAATCTACACAATTTGATATACTTAAATTAATTAGGTCTTATATGGCCTTCGATACCACAATAATGACAAGTAGGAGTAAAGTAGGAGTTCATACCATAGCCTAGTGCTACCATTTGAGGTTTCCTTCTCCTTTAAGTAGTCATTTGATATTGAACAAACTCTCTCCTTTGTGGTTGAGCCAAAGTAGCATGTCTTCCTTGTTGAGCATACATGATCCTTGATTGTGGAGGAGGGATCCTTTCATGTGGAGGTCTTGATTGAAATGCTCTAACTTGTTGTGGTTGAGCCCTTGTTGGAATCTTGGCTTGAGCATGTTTTGAGGATTCTCCAATTTCAATCCTTCTTGTAATTTGTTGTGGGACTTTGACTTCTTCAACTTCTTGACTCTTGACAAAAGTAGTCTTTTTCAAAGAGGTAGTACTCACATCTTTCTCATATCCCAAACCCTTCTTATCACTAGGGCTCTTTCTAATTGATATCATCTTGTCAAGCTTCTCGGTTCTAGAGGTCATCTTGGCAATTACTCATTTTGCCTCTTCAAGCTCCTTCCTTAAGCATTCTTCACTTTTCTTGACCACCACAAGTTCCAACTTCAAGCTTTCTTCCCTTTCTCTTGTTCTTTTCACTTCTTCACTCAAGTGAATCATCTTGGAGGTCAATTCAAGGTTCTTCCTTTTCAACTCTTGAATCTCTTTTTTCTTCTTAGCTCTAAAACTTTTAAAGTATTCCATGAAGTCTTCATAGACCATCTCCTTATCAAATTCATGATTGGCCTCTGATGAAGTACTCTCATTACTTGAGTCATCTTTTTCTTCTTCTAGTTTGTCATTCTCCTCTTCTTGGTCACTAATAACTTCCTTGCTATTGTGAGATGATGAGAAGGCAATGAAGTTTACAACTTGGTCTTCATCATCTGAAGACTTTTCTTCCTCCTCTAAGTCTTCACTATCACTCCAAGTAGCCGTCATCGCCTTTCCTTTCTTTTTCTTCTTTAAGTTTGCACATTCGGGGGCAATGTGACCATACCCACTACACTCATAGCATTGAATATTCTTCTTGGAGTCCTTCTCTTTACTTTTCTCCACCTTTTAAAAAGGAGTCTTCTTCTTCACAAATTTTCCCTTGGAGCCCATCCCCTTCTTCTCAAACTTCATGAATTACTTGAACCTCTTCACCATAAGAGCCATTTCTTCATCTGAATCTTCTTCCTCCCTTTCTTCCTTGGAGGTCTTCAATGCAATGCTCTTTTGCTTCTTTTGAGGTGTTGTTGAAGTAAGGGCTCTTCTTGACTAAAAAGCCATCAACTTGCCAATTATCTCACTTGGCTTCATCTTCTTATATTCGTTATTCTCCTCAATAGCGGTCACCTTTGCATCAAATCTCTCCGGGAGAGACCTCATAATTTTTTGGTTTATCCTTTTATCCGTATATGGATAGCCTAATTGATGACTTTGGTTGACGATATCCATTAGCTTCACTTGGAAGTCATTGAAGCACTCGTGATCTTCTATCTTTAAGGACTCAAATTGAGTTTGAAGGACTTGTAGTTTGGAGTCTTTCACTACATCGGTTCCTTCATGTGCCATCTCCAATATTGTCCATGCTTTATGTGCATTCCTTGTGGTTTGGATTAGCTTGTATTGATTCTCATCCACGGCACACAAGATTGCATGCATGGCCTTGTTGTTCCATTTGGAGGCTTCAAAGTCTTTTGCATCCCATTCTGATTTAGGCTTGGGCACGATGCTTTCATCTTCGAGAGTCTTGGTAGGTGATGTGTAACCATCCTCAATCACTATCCAAACTTGATCGTCAATTTGGCATAGGTAGGATTCTATTTTTCCTTTCCATGATGAGTATTTAACCCCCGTCAGAAGTGGGGGTCTTGAACTCGATGCTTCCTCTCGCTCACATGCGTTTCCACTCATGGTGTTTAAGGGTGAATGAGATGAATGCAATCAATCAAACAAAAAGAAAAGGAAAACAAGCAAGACACACTAACAAAAAAAACACTATAATGCAAAACACTCCTAGAGAGCAAAAGATCTCCTAATTATGTTAAGGAACCCACTCTGATACCAATTGAAATACACTGAGAGTGATAAAACTAACCTAGAGGGGGGGGGGGGGGGGGGTGAATAGGTTTTAGTTAAATTAAATGCCATCTTTTTGATTAATCAAAATTAGACAACACAACCCCTAATCTCTAACACAATCAATCATTGCCATAATAAAAATGCGGAATAACCAAAATGACACAATGATATGATTTACGTGAGAAACCCTCCAACTGGGTAAAAACTCACGGGCCTAATCGCCAATCGAAGCCTCAAATCCACTATTTGCAAAAACGATTACAACCTAGGTTGACCACATCACACCTAATCGGTTACTAATCCGTCCTTGCTACCCGCAGGCCTTTAATAGTGATTTTAGGCTCTTGCTTGTATACTACCAAAGGCAAATACAAGACTTAACTCTTAAATGAAGAGATATGAAACCAAAAGTGAATATAATGATATTCTACATGCACAAAATGCAAGGTCAACACATTTACTGCTTATCTAGTCATGTATGAATGCTTCAAACAATCCTAGATATCATGTTGCTATATGACACACATATAACCTAGCTATATGAAATCAAAGCATTCCTAGATGCAATAGCTGTCACAATACAACAACCCAAACATCAACAAAAATCTCTATTTATAATGAAACATTATAATCTAGATGTAAAAGAACATAAAAGAGATTTCTTGTTAAGCAAGAACACAAAGATGGATGAGAGTGGTGTTCTACTTACCAAGTAAGCTATGTTGATGAAGACTCATGCTTAGAAACATCCTAGATGAAACTAGATGATGATAGAACCATGAATGAATGATGGGTGATTGGGTTTTGGACAATTAAAATGGTTTCTTGCTACCTTTTCTTGCAAGACACTCTTAAGCTCTAAAAGGAATGAAAGAGAATAGATTCTGAAGCTCTGAAGAGGCAAGGAAGAGGAAATGGCATATATATATGAAGCCCTAGACAAAATGACACCGTTTTGAAAAACAGTAGCAGAATCCCGTCATTACCGCTGTGCGTACCGCGGCTCGGGCAAGTTATCCAGACCGCGGTACACGCAGCAGTGTGCCTACTGGACAACATCGCGGTTGGGACCGCTGTGCGTGCAGTGCACAGGCCACGGCCAAGGCAGCATGGGCCTACTGATGTTTACCGCGTCAGGGACCGCTGAGCGTACATGTGTACAGGACACGGTCAAGGCAGCACGGGCCAACTGATGTTTACCGCTCTGTATGCCGCGGTGCAAGCAGCGCTTGCCAAACAATCTAGGCCGCGGTAAGAGAGGAAACTCTCTTTTCCAGGCAGACTCAACACACTAAGTAATGTGCAATATGTGCAAGTGTGGAGTGCGATAAATGGCATACAATGCATCATCCAATTACATGTAAGCAAGGATATAATGCATACAAGTAAGTGTGTGCAAATATATCCCTTCAAGTAAAAGTAGAGTCAAGTAATCTACCTTCCTTGAAGCACTTGGAGTCCAATGGAAGATCTTCAATTCCTAATCTACCCTTTTACAATAATTAACCCCAATTGTGATTTTGTCAATGAAATAAGTTAATCATAAAGTGAGGCACTTACAGGAAGAAAAGTCTTCGGATGATGAAGAACAAGTTGCCAACTTCATTGCCTTCTTATCATCTCACAATGGCAAGGAAGTTATGAGTGACAAAGAAGAGGATAATGACAAGTTAGAAGAAGAAGAAGAGCACTCAAGTGATAGAAGTACTTCATCCGAGTCCAAGCATGAATTTGATGAGGAGATGAAATATGAAGACTTCATGGAATACTTCAAGAGTTCTAGAGCGAAGAAGAAAAATGAGATTCAAGTGTTGAAAATGAAGAACCTTGAATTGACCTCCAAGATGACTCAATTGAGTGAGGAAGTGAAAAGAACAAGAGAAAGGGAAGAAAGCTTGAAATTAGAGTTTGTTGTTGTTAAGAAGAATGAAAAGAGCTTGAGAAAGGAGCTTGGAGAGGCAAAAGATGGAGCCAAAAAGCTTGACAAGATGTTATCAAATGGGAAGATCCCTAGTGATAAAAGGGGGCTTGGGATATAAGGAAGACGTGGAGACCACTTCTTTGAAGAAGACCATTTTTGTCAAGGGTCAATAGGTCGAAGGAGCCAAAATTCCACAACAAACTACAAAAAGGATTGAAGTTGGAGAATCCTCAAAGCAAGCTCAAGTCAAGGGTTCAATAAGAGCTCAACCACAACAAGCTAGAGCATCTCAATCAAGACCTCTACATCCAAGAACCCTTCCACCATAACCAAGGACTCCTTATGGTCAACATGGAAGACATGCTACTTTAACTCAACCACAAAGGAGAATGAAGCTTCAAATGCTTGCACAAGGCTATGGTATGAACTTATATTTCACTCTTATTTGTCATTATTGTGGTATTGAAGGCCACATAAGGCCTAATTGCTTTAAGTATATCAAATTGTATAGAAAAGAAAGCATGATTGAGAAAAATATACTTAGAAGAGCCAAAAAGCATGCACTTAGGAAACTTAGAGCCAATGAACCAAAGGCTCATAGGATTGAAAATGTTGCACCTAGGGGAACTAGAAAAATGAGTATTTTTGCTATATGGCTCAAGTTGATTTGAAAGCTAAAGCCTCCAACACTTGGTATCCTGATAGTGGGTGTTCTAGGCATATGATCGAAAACAAGAGTTTCTTTGATACTCTTGTGATGGAGGATGGTAGATGTTAATGTAAATTTTGCTCGGGATGAGAAATCTCAGTTAACGCCATCGAGACGACTACCACGTAGGTGGTGGCCAAAATTCTTTATATATGTAACAATGATTTATAAAGTGACAAGTAAGCAAGAATGTTTTTATTTAACATGCATGGTATACGAATACAAAGATTCTTCTCTCTTTTCTTTCAAATCTCTTTGGGAAATGGTCGATTGTTAGTCATATGCCTGTTGAATAGTAGTCTCCTCTTTTCCTTTCTTTTCTTTTCTATTTATACATGGTTTGTAGGTCAACAGACTGATTCTCCCTTGATTGTCCCAGTGATTGTCTCAGTCTCTTCCTTATCGGGTGGGATTTCTTGCGTTAATATCATTAACTTTTGGATTGACGCCCGAATTGAGAGTATCGTGGTGGAGATCAGTTTGTTTCCTTTTTTGGATTTTATTACTTGTTCTGCATGTAGGTAACGTTTCCAGGTATGATCCTTATAGAGGTCGCGGGATATGACGATATGGTGTGGTGCATCAATCAGGGAGGTTGATCAGTATTTCAACTTTGATGTTCGAGAAGTTTCATCCAGCTTGGAGCCAGATCTGGCTTCCCTTGACTTTTTCGAAGCTAGGTGTGGCCTCGACTGACCTTTTTGAAGCTAGGTGTGGCTTCGACTGACCTCACAGGCCTTCTAGGGACATTCTTCTGTGTCAATCGAGGTACAGACGAGTTTCTTGAGCATTTGTGAGATGACCTTGACTTCGGGGAGCTTCTAGTTTTGGTGATGCGGGCTAAATCTGATCGTTCCGGGCTCTATCCCGGATGTTTCCGGAGCCTGCCCTTGTTCCTGGGGTGGTATCACAGTTCGGCCCTGGATAGAGAGGTCTCCTGGTGGAAGCTCTCGGGTCCAGGCTCTATCCCGGGTGTTTCTGAAGCCCGCCCTTATGCCTGGGGTGGTATCGTAGCTTGGCTCTGGATATTGAGATCTCCCGATGAAACTCATGGGTATGGAACCAGGTCTAGGAGGTGGAAAATTTTCCTTTGGTCCTTAGCCAATTTTGGCTATTAACAGAAGTTCGCCTTTGACTTGAACACCAGACGTCGAGCTCGGGGTTGAGGTCAGATTTTCACTTTATTTGGGAAATCTTCCTCTTTTTACCGTTACCGAAATTTTGGGAAATTTCTTCATTTGAGTGACAGTGTTGTGAACGGACTATTTTATCTTCGAATTAATCTAATCACGTTACGGCAGTCCCCGAGATTTTTTACCGTTACCAGGATCTTGGGGAGATCTTCCTCTTAATTGCGTAAATGATGTGGCATGAGATGATTAGCCCGCTTTCGAGTTTAATCCGGTTACGTTACTGAGTCGATTTTTTTTTATTGTTACCAAACGAGTATCTTGGTAACTTGTGCTGTTGCCCTCCTGCCTATATATATATTTGTTTTCCTCCTCCTCTTCTTCACATCTTCTCGAGCTAAAAGAACTTTTTGTTGAGAAATATTTCCACAGCTTTTCCTCCAAGCTTGCTTCTTTCTTCATTCCTCGTCTTCTATTCTTTCTTCATTCTTTGTCTTCTATAATGTCGAAAAATAGTCGTGATTCAAGTGATTCCATATTCGACGGTGAGGAGGTCGTCAGTCTTAGTCTAGGGAAGCGGGCTAGGAGGAGTTCTGACGGTGATGATTCCCCGCCCACCTCACAACGTCGGCGGTCCAGTAGGAATGTATCTATCGGGACTGGGTTCTCCAACCATCCCGACCACCCTTTAGATATCGTCGATGATGATTCCGACAAAGAAACGGCCGGTGGCGCTGCGGGGGAGCGTCGGGTCTCGGCTCCTGGTCCCCTTGGGGAGAGGCTCCCTCCCTACGATTTCTGGGTTATCCCAGATTCCACCGTTGACCCGGTGTCGATCGACCGCTTGAAGTCAAAGTTTGGCATCCCCGACAGTGTATCTATCTCGGTGCCTCCCAAAAATTTTGAGTTTTTCAACCCCCTAAAGGCGTGCTTCCGATCCATGTGGCCGCTCTTGAGAATAAGGTCAGGCTTCCCCTCCATCCGACCCTTCGGCGGGCTCTAAACGCCATCCAGTTCGCTCCCCTTCAGTTAACGCCTGGCTTCTGGAGGCATTTGATTGGTTTCCTTGTGTTATGGAGGGAACAATGCCAGATGAGTAAAGTGACGAGGGAGCCAGGTGCAGAGGAGCTGGCTTATCTTTTTCAGACTGAGAGCTTGTCTGGGGCTCCTCGGGGTCAGTTCTACGCCAAGGCCAAGAATAAGCTCAATTTCATTATTCCTGGTGCTTCGAAGAAGGATCTCGCGTGGAAAGAAGAATGGATCCTGGCGGGGGATGACTGGGGGAGCTCGATTTTCATTGGAGGGTATGAATTCGAGGTTCCTACGACTTTCAGTGACAAGCCCTCCTGGGACCGGGACTCCCTGCCTGCCGAGTCCGAAGCCGTCTTAAAGGCTATTCTAGCCCGGAATTACCTGAATCCGAAATTCCCTACCGCTGAAGCTTTTGACCCTTGTAGGGTGAACAAATATCTACGGATTTCAGACGCTATTCCTCGTAAGTATCCTTGTGTTGCTTCGTCTTATTACTTAGCTTAGGTTATAACATTTTCTTCTTTAATCTGCTTATTCACAGTTATTGTCATGGAGCCAGCCACCCGACACGTCTCACGCTCTCCTCAAGGTGGAGCTTCTCTTCCCTCCTCTGGGATCGAACCTGCCCTGGCTTCTTCTGTCTCTCTGGCTGGGTCCAAGATGGGCACTCTGGCCTCGCGGGCTTTCCGGGCTTTGGGCAAAGCTCCTAGATGGTTGGCCAGGCTGTTTCTGTCCCCTCGACCGTGGCCGCTAAAGTCGTTATCCCTTCGACTCAAACACCGGATTCAGCTGCGCTTCCAACAACTAAAGCCTCCGCGGTTTCTGGGAAAGATGTCGCGAAGGCTCCTTCCAGCCGCTCCAGGCCTCAGTCGATAGGGCGGGATGAGGTCCTGGAGCAGTTCATAGCGTCCTGTCCGGGTGGCGGGATCTCCAAGATGGCTTCTATGCCTGTGGACGTCCTTATAACCAAGGGGTCTGCTATCTTAGCTGAGGTAATTGTATTTCCTTCACGCTATTTTTGTTAATTCGTTCAGTTTCTAACTCGGGTTTTGTATTTGTAGGCCTTTAAGGTTAATGTCGTGATGGGCCAGCAGGTAGCCCTCCTCCGTGATCGGGCTACAAAAGCCGAGGCTGAAGCCGAGAAGGCCGGGGAACTGCTCAAGCAGGCTCGGTCTTTAGTGGAAGAGGTGACTTCCAGCCAGGGCAAAATTGAGCTCGAGATGGCTGAGCTTCGCTGCGATCATGAGAGGATGAAGCAATCTTTCGATCAGGAGCGTCTTCAATCTCTCTAGCGGGCTAGGCAGCGTGATTCCTGGAGATCTGAGGCTAAGAAGCTGGACCTCGAGAACCGATCTCTGATTACTCAGGTGGCCAAGCTGCAAGCTGATGCGGAGACCTCCTTCAGCGACGGGTATTTTTATGCTTCCTTTCAGGCCGCGAAAGCTCTTCCTCCTCCCTTTGATTTATCGGCTATTGCGGGCTGGGACAGGCAGGAAATAATACTCAAAGCTGCCGAGTTATCTCGCCTTGAGGGCGACAAGGTGGTCCCTTCTAGCCCAGCAGGAACTGGGAAGCAGCCCACTCAGTCAGATCCCTCCTTCCATCTTCCTCCCTTTATCACCTCGGGTCGTGGGGAGTTTTCCAGCAAAGTGATGTCTTCTCGATCCGAGGAGGACCAATCGGGAGCTGGTGAAGAGGTTAGGAGCCCATTTGAGGATCCCCCTTTAATAGAGATGGAGGTCAACAAGAGCCAGATGGGGTCCTTGGCTGCCCTTCTTGACGCGGCTGTCCCTCCTGAGGTTATGGAGGTAATTAATGATGTATTGGAGGATGATCCAGCTGATCATCCGATGGAGCCTCTAGATGGAAGAGCGGTCGGCGAGGATAACCCAGATGGACAGCTACCTGTAGAAGGGGTTGATGCCGCGGATCAGCAGGAAGGAGGAAGGCCAGCGGAGGGGAGCCATGAGAGCCCCAAAGCTTGAAGCGGATGACTTGTTTTTGATTGCCCGGAAAAGGGGGCGGGCACCCTGTTTTGTCATTTTGCCATTATCAATTTTTCATTTTTCTTCTTCTTCTTTTTGTAGCCCGAGTTCGGGGGTTGGGCTCCCCATTTGGATGTAGCCTTATCGGGGGATAGGCTCCCCTTGCCCTTAATGATAAATCGAAGCGCCTTTTTGAGAACTTTATTATGTTTCTGGTCTTGAATGGTATCCAGAGTAGCATCTGTAGCAGCAATTAAGATTCGTGTAGGGAATTATGGTGATTTTGACCCTGCACACGAAAGCAAACATTATATATATATATATCTGTTTATATATATATACACACATATATATATATATATATATATATATATATTTTATGGGGTGATAACCCAACCAAGACATTAGGAGGGCTATTTAGCTATTTCCTAGTCTTTGAGATCTGGAGGCCAACTATGCTCTTACACTCAGATCCTTCTTGGGGGTGGTAGCCCGACCAAGGCATCAGGAGGGCTATCGAGCTATTTCCTGGTCTCGAGATCTGGAGGGCAACTATGCTCTTACACTCAGATCCTTCTTGGGGGTGGTAGCCCGACCAAGGCATCAGGAGGGCTATCGAGCTATTTCCTGGTCTCGAGATCTGGAGGGCAACTATGCTCTTACACTCAGATCCTTCTTAGGGGTGGTAGCCCGACCAAGGCATCAGGAGGGCTATCGAGCTATTTCCTGGTCTCGAGCTCTGGAGGGCAACTATGCTCTTACACTCAGATCCTTCTTGGGGGTGGTAGCCCGACCAAGGCATCAGGAGGGCTATCGAGCTATTTCCTGGTCTCGAGATCTGGAGGGCAACTATGCTCTTACACTCAGATCCTTCTTGGGGGTGGTAGCCCGACCAAGGCATCAGGAGGGCTATCAAGCTATTTCCTGGTCTCGAGATCTGGAGGGTAACTATGCTCTTATAATCAGATCCTTCTTGGGGGTGGTAGCCCGACCAAGGCATCAGGAGGGCTATCAAGCTATCCTCTGGTTTCGAGAGGTTTATGTCGAATTCCCATACAAGGGTATAGTCACTAACGTTGAACATAGTTGGAGACAAAGATGGAAGAGAAAAGGAAAATGACTTTATTGATGATTGAGATGTAGTACATCTTTATTAGGACCTGTAATGAAAACTAAGTGGGGATAGTCTGCTTGAGAACTCTTTTCAAGGGTAGAATTTCTTCAAATGATCTGCATTCCAAGTGTGGTTGATGGGTCGTCCGTCCATGTCTTCGAGTTTATAAGCTCCATTGCGAACAACTAGCTTTATCAAATATGGCCCTTCCCAATTTGGACTTAAGACTCCATCCGACCTTTTTCGAGTATTCAGTGTTACTTTCCTAAGTACCAGATCCCCTTCCTTGAATTTCTGGGCTCTAACCTTTTGGTTGAAGTATCTAGCGATCCTGCTCTGGTAGATCGCTACTTTCTCTGCTACCCGGTCTTACTTTTCTTCTAAGAGGTCTAGACTAGCCCGTAGCTTGACTTCGTTACTTTCGGGCTCAAAGTGCTATACCCTGAACGAGGTCAATTTATGCTCGATGGGGAGGACTGCTTCAACCCCGAAGGCCAGGGAGTAAGGTGTTTCTCCAGTAGCTGTTCTTTTTGTAGTCCGGTATGCCCAAAGGATTTCTGGTAGCTCTTCGGCCCATTTACCTTTCCTCTGCTGAAGCTTCTTTTCAGAAGTTTCTTGATTGTCTTGTTGGTGGATTCTACCAGCCCGTTAGTCTAGGGATGAGCCACTGAAGCGAGCCTGAGGTCGATCCCCAATCCCTTGCAGAAGTCTTTGAATCAGGCGTTGTCGAATTGCTTTCCTAGGTCAGCTACAATGATGAAAGGGGTCCCGAACCTGCATACCACGTTAGTTTTGATGAACTTGGTTGTATTATTTTCTGATATTCGAGCAAGAGGTCCTGCCTCGACCCATCGTGTGAAGTAGTCGATAGCCACGATAGCATGTTTCATCTATCCAGGAGCGGTGGGAAGTGGCCCAATTAGGTTGATTCCCCACATGGCAAAGGGGTAAGGTGAGCTGAGGGACGACAGTCGCTCGGGTGGCTGGTGGCTCAAGTTTGAGGTTCTTTGACAAGGTTCGCAGGATTGCACAAAACTCTTTGCATCTTGATGGATGGTCGACCAGTAGTACCCCATACGAAGCACCTGATAGGCTAGAGCTTCCCCACCTATATGGTTCCCACAGTCCCCAGAGTGGACCTCTCTCAATGCCCACTTAGCATCATCGGGATGCAAGCACCTAAGTAAGGGGAGGGATCTGCCCCTCCTGTAGAGGTATCCGTCCACCATACAGTATCGAACTGAGAGTCTCTTAACTCTTCGGGCTTGGTCGAGCTCTTCAGGAAGCTCTCCTTCAAGGAGATAGGTGACAATTGGGTCCATCCAGCAAGGTAGGCGATCCAGGGAACAAATTTCTCCATTTGTGGCTATGCTTGGCTGGGTGATTACTTGGAAGGAAATTCCCCTTGGTAGGGATTGGCCTCCGTTCGCCGCTATTTTAGCCAGAACATCTGCGCGATGGTTTTGGTGTCGAGGCACCTGATCGATCTTGAGTCCCTTAAACTTATTTTTTAGCAACTGGGCTAGCTTTAGATTTAAGTAGGCAACCATATTATCTCCCTTTGCCTGGTAGACCCCAGTTACCTGGTTTACAACAAGCAATGAATCGCTCTTGATCTGCAGGTAGTCGGCCTTTAGTTCGATGGCTACCTTCATCTCGGCTAGGAGGGCTTCATATTCAGCTTCGTTGTTGGTAGCTTTAAATTCAAATCTGAAACAGTGACATAATTCAGTCCCCTCCGGATCTATTAAAACTATGCCAGCTCCTCCCCCAGCTCGTCCGGATGCTCCGTCTGAAAAGAGGATCCATGGCTTGCAGCCCTCCGGCCAATTTTCGACCTCAGATATCTTCTCAGGGACCTCGTTTGATACTGAGGGATCAACTGGATCTGGGATCGCTGAGAAATCTGCCACGAAGTCGGCTAAAGCCTGTGCCTTAATCGTAGTCCTGGGCTTGTACTTTAAGTCAAACTGAGTGAGCTCTAGTGCCCATAAAACTAGCCTTCCTGACACATCTGGTCTTTGCAAGAATTGACGGAGGGGTTGGTCTGTCACCACTGCTATTGTGTGAGCTTGAAAATAGGGACAGAGTTTCCTCGCTGAGATCACCAGAGCATAAGCGAGCTTCTCCAGGAGAACGTAGTTCTTTCTGATTTGGTCAAGGCATGACTCACATAGTATATGGGTCTTTGAAAACCGTCGCTACAATCCTTGGCCAAAGCCCCGCTTACTGCAGTTTCTGATACGGCCAGGTAAATCTGCAATTCATCTCCGAGAACCGGCTTGACTAACAAAGGGGGGCTTGTTAGGTACTCCTTTAAAGCTTGAAATGCCTGCTCGCTTTCCTGGCTCCATTTCATGTTCTTTCCTTGTTTGATGGCCTTGAAGAAAGGGAGACATTTATCGGTGGAGCGAGAGATAAACCTGTTGAGTGCTGCCACCCGTCCAGTCAGAATCTGTACTTGCTTGAGCGAGGTCGGGGATTCCAGGTCCAAGATAGCTTTGATTTTTGCTGGGTTGGCTTCTATACCTCTCTCATGAACCAAGAAGCCCAGAAACTTTCTTGCCGTTACCCCAAAAGCACATTTGGAGGGGTTCAAACGCATCTGGTTTTCCCTTAGTATGAGGAAGGTTTTGCGAAGGTCTTCCTAATGTCCCTTTGTGGTTGGGGATTTCGTGATCATGTCGTTGATATATACTTCCATCGTTCTTCCTATCTCGGGCTTGAACAATTTGTTAACCAGCCGCTGGTATGTGGCTCCTGCATTCTTCAAACCAAACGGCATCACCTTGTAGCAGTATAAGCCTTGCCCAGTAATGAAACTGGTTTTATCTTGGTCAGCCGGGTGCATTTTAATTTGGTTGTATCCTGAGAATGCGTCCATAAAACTCAAAAGTTTATTTCCGGATGTGGAGTCAACCAGCTGGTCGATCTTTGGCAAAGGAAAAATGTCTTTCGGACAAGCCCGGTTGAGGTCGGTGTAGTCGACACACATACGCCATTTTCCATTCACCTTCGTGACCATGACCACGTTGACGATCCATTCGGGGTAACGTACCTCTCTGACGAACCCCACTTTGATCCATTTATCAACCTCTTCCTGCACCGCCGCGCTCCTATCAGTGTTGAAATGACGCCTCTTCTGCTTGACGGGCTTGACTGTTGGATCTACTGCTAGCCGGTAAGTGGCCAACGATGCCGAGATTCCAGGCATTTCATTATGGTTCCAGGCGAAGATGTCACTGAATTCCCTGAGAAGATGAATCAGTCCTCTTTTTACTTCTGGATCAAGGGTGGCTTCGACCTTGACGACCTTAGAGGGATCGTCATTCCTGACGGATATCTCTTCTAGTTTGTCCACGGGCTGCCCGCTGGCCCATTCCTTACTTCGTTCTTCCTCGTAGGGCATGAGAGGTTCATCCTCCTGATGCCTAGGGTGTTCTGCGGGCTCCTTCTCCTCCTGGATTATCTGGGATGTATCCATGTCTTCCTAGATTACTGTCACCTGTACACACTGCTTCGCTAAGGCTGTAGGATTGGCAGATACTGCGTAACATTTCCTGGCTGCCTGCTGGTCTCCGCGTACCTCTCCTGCCTTGGTTCCAACCGGGAATTTCAAGACGTTGTGGTATATGGACAAGACTCCCTTCAAGGAGGACATGAAAGGTCTCCCTAAGATGGCGTTGTAGGCCGATGGGGTGTCCACCACAACAAAGTCGGTCATTACATTCTGTTGGAGCTGGGTGACCTCGATGATTACTGGGAGGATCATTGACCCCACTGGTATGATCGAGTCCCCAGTGAAACCGTAAAATGGAGTGGTACGGCTGTTGTAGCAATGTTGCTTCAAGTTCAGTTTTTCCAGGGTATCCTTAAAGAGGATATCTACACTGCTACCCGTATCCACGAGCACGCGATGGACCTAGAGAGTTGGCGATCTGTATCGTGAAGATCCCCTGGCTCTCTCCGAGGCGGGGAACCTTTCTTGCATGGTTTTTTCAGGAAGTTATTGGAGACGCCGGCCAATGTAGGACCTCCGCTGATAGTGTGTATCACTTGGATCTGTTGCATTAAGTCAGCCTACTCCCCTTTCCTCTTTTCTGCGTCCTCACGGATTTCAACTTGCACCTCCCTTCCAGTTCTGATATTATCTCTGACCTGTTGTAAGAACTCAATCAGGCATCCTCCCCTTATCAGGGCCTCAATCTGGTTACGCAAGTTATAGCACTCCGATGTGTTGTGGCCCACGTCTTCGTGGAAGTCGTAGTACTTGTACCGGTTTCTCCTGTCAGCTGGGGCCTTCATGGGAGCGGGCTTTTGGAGCAACCCTTTATCTCATATGGCAAGGTAGATTGTTTCCCTGGAAGCATTCAAAGGGGTATAGTGGTCATACCCTTTTTCCCCTTGCATTACTAGAGCCACGGTCCTAGGAGGCTGCGAAGCCCGGGGAGGGGTTTATTTTGCTGGATATCTTTCTTGCCTATGCGGAGGTGCCGGGAGGCGATAGGTCGACCTGTTGGGAGGTTTATTCTGAGCTTTCTGCACTGGCTCAAATTTAGGGGCTTCTTTCTTCAGACGCTTGGCCGTTCTCATGTCGTCATGTTCTATCTTGACCTTGAGTTGTTCATCGATCTCGACCTGCTCGAGAGCCCGGTCATAGGCCTCATGGTAAGTCTCGGGAGGTCTCTTGGTGAAAGAACGGAAAAGCTTTCCTGCCCAGAGGTTTCGTCTGAAGTTGGCGAGGGTTTCTTTTTCAGTGAAAACTCTCATTTGTATGACCTCCTTGTGAAATCGCTCTACATACGATCGAAGAGTTTCACTCTTCTCCTGGATCACATATTGGAGGTGTATGGGATCTTTCGGACAAGGTTTAACTCCTTGGAATTGTGAGCAAAAATCGGTTGACAGTTTTGTGAAAGAATCCACGCTACCAACGGGCAGTTTCCTGAACCAGGTTTTCGCATAATCGGTCAAGGTTGTTGGAAACATTCTGCACATAGCTGCTCTGGTAGTGTTCTGGACTTCCATCTATTGAACGAAGCTCTCTAGATGGCTTAGAGGATCTTCCGTTCCAGAGAACTTATCTGCTGGCATTTTGAATTTTGGGGGGAGCTCTGCTTCCCTGATCCTCATAGTGAAGGGAGCGTTCATCTCGCTCAGGGGATTCTTTTTGTCCTCCTTATTCTTTCCCTTCCTTATCTGCTGGACCTCTTTTTGTAGCTTTGCCAGCTGATCCTTCAGTCCCTTGTTCCCGGGTCTCTTCGAGTTAACCTCAGATTCCTCACTGTCGAATCTTTCTGATGAACTGGCAATTTCTATCCGGTCCTCCTCCTAGACATGATCCACTCGGGGAGTTTGTCTACTTTCCTCCTCTAGGGCCCGGGTAGTTCTCCTGCATGTAGTTGGATGAGATAGCCCTCGCGGCTTCCGGGTAAAAACATCTGCGGCAGACTTAACCAGCCGGGATTGATATTGTGAAAGTCTTTTCGGAGCTGGGGGCATGGGTCCCAGCCTATCCCGGATCGAACGTTGGCACCCTGATCTATCTCGAGCCGGCTCTGGAGGAGGAGGTCCTAGGCGATCGAAAGCAGGTGGTCTAGCTCCGAGCCTGCTCGACTCTCCCTGATCATTCAGGTTGGTTGGCTGGATTGTGATGCCTTCAGCGAGGAGGCGGACGCGGATGGATTCTACGAAGGCCGCCGCTTGTTGGTCGAGCGCTGCCTGGCTCACTATGGGGTGGCCAGTAGCCCGCGTATTGGTTGTCTGGATCGGAGCTTGATTACTATATCCAGACTTTCTCCCCCTTCCTGGGGCTTTTCGGGTTGGCCTCGCCGGAGATTGCTCCGGGACTCTATGTTGGCCTTGGGAGGAGCGGAGCCTCATAGTTCCTGTAAAACAATGAAAGTATAGATGCAAACGATTGGTTAATTGGGTGTAGGAATTCTTCCCACAGACGGCGCCAAAAAGTGTTAACGGAAATTTTGCTCGGGATGAGAAATCTCAGTTAACGCCCTCGAGACCACTACCACGTAGGTGGTGGCCAAAATTCTTTATATATGTAACAATGATTTATAAAGTGACAAGTAAGCAAGAATGTTTTTATTTAACATGCATGGTATACGAATACAAAGATTCTTTCTCTCTTTTCTCTCAAATCTCTCTGGGAAATGGTCGATTGTTAGTCATATGCCTGTCGAATAGTAGTCTCCTCTTTTCCTTTCTTTTCTTTTCTATTTATACATGGTTTGTAGGTCAATAGACTGATTCTCCCTTGACTGTCTCAGTGATTGTCTCAGTCTCTTCCTTATCGGGCGGGATTTCTTGCGTTAATATCATTGACTTTTGGATTGACGCCCGAATTGAGAGTATCGTGGTGGAGATCAGTTTGTTTCCTTTTTTGGATTTTATTACTTGTTCTGCATGTAGGTAACGTTTCCAGGTATGATCCTTATAGAGGTCGTGGGATATGACGATATGGTGTGGTGCATCAATCAGGGAGGTTGATCAGTATTTCGACTTTGATGTTCGAGAAGTTTCATCCAGCTTGGAGCCAGATCTGGCTTCCCTTGACTTTTTCGAAGCTAGGTGTGGCCTCGACTGACCTATATGAAGCTAGGTGTGGCTTCAACTGACCTCGCGGCCTTCTAGGGACATTCTTCTGTGTCAATCGAGGTACAGACGAGTTTCTTGAGCATTTACGAGATGACCTTGACTTCGGGGAGCTTCTAGTTTTGTTGATGCGGGCTAAATCTGATCGTTCCATGCTCTATCCCAGATGTTTCCGGAGCCTGCCCTTGTTCCTGGGGTGGTATCACAGTTCGGCCCTGGATAGAGAGGTCTCCTGTGGAAGCTCTCGGGTCCGGGCTCTATCCCGGGTGTTTCTGGAGCCCGCCCTTGTGCCTGGGGTGGTATCGTAGCTTGGCTCTGGATATTGAGATCTCCCGATGAAACTCATGGGTATGGAACCAGGTCTAGGAGGTGGAAAATTTTCCTTTGGTCCTTAGCCAATTTTGGCTATTAACAGTAGATTTGTCACCTTTGGTGATGGTTCACACAAAAAAGTCACGGGGAAAGGTAACATATCTATTCCTGGTTTTCCCTCCTTGCCCAATGCTCTCTATGTAGATGGCTTGCAAGCCAATCTTATAAGTATATCACATTTAAGTGATAAAAGAGCTCTCGGTTATGTTTGGCAACGTTGATTGCTTTATTCTTAAGGAAAATGGGCAAGTTCTATTAAAAGGCAAGAGATCAAGTGATAATTGTTATTGTCTTGAATCTAGTAACATCTCTTGTAACTTGTCTAGTTATGAGCAAGTTGAGTTATGGCATCAAAGATTTGGCCACATGAATTATAGTGACTTTGAAAGTCCTTGAGAGGTTGAATGTTGTTAGAGGTCTTCCCAAGCTTGGGAAGAGGTTTGAGGGAGTTTGTAGACCTTGTCAACAAGGGAAGCAAACTAAAAGTGTGCACAAAAAGGGAAAATATCTTTCCACCAAGTAGCCATTGGAACTCCTTTTATATGGACCTCATGGGTCCCATGCAAACCGAGAGTTTAGATGGTAAAAGATACATTCCTGTGGTGGTTGATGACTTCTTTAAGTTAACTTGGACCTACCTTCTTAGATAGAAGTCCGAAGCTTTTGAGAAATTCAAAATGCTATGTTTCAAAATTCAAAATGAGAAGAATTCTCACATTAGGAGCATTAAGAGAATTAGAAGTGATCATGGGAAAGAGTTTGAGAATAGTAGCTTTGAGAGCTTGTGTAATGGTCTAGGTATTTCCCATGAGTTCTCGGCTCCTAGAACTCCCCAACAAAATGGGGTTGTAGAAAGGAAGAATAAGGTCTTACAAGAGATGGCTCAGGTGATATTGCTTAGCAATAAGGTTCCTAGGAATATATGGGCCGAAGCCGTCAATAGCGCTTGTTATATAAGGAATAGAGTTTTCCTTAGACCCGGAACCAAACAAACATCCTATAAGTTACAAAAGGGAAGAAAACCCAATGTTAGCTATTTCCACATCTTTGGAAGTAAGTGTTATATTCTTAATGACCGAGATCAACTTGGCGAGTTTGATGCCAAGAGTGATGATGGTATTTTCATTGGATATGCACTCAATAGCAAGGCCTATAGAGTTTACAATCTAAAAACTCGAAGTGTCATGGAGTCATCAAATGTTGTCATTGATGATTGTTGGCCTAAGAATGTTGTCCATGAGGAGGATGTTTGTGAGAATGTTGACCTTCCTTTGAAGGAGAGTTGTAAGACTTCAAGTGATGTGAAGTCAAATCATAGTGGAGAGGATGATCAACATCTTGATAAAGATCCACATTTGGACTGTAATAAACCCATTCCATCGGTTAGGAAACTCCATGATAAAAATGATATCATTGGAGATGTCAATAAGGGTGTTAGAACTAGGCGTCAAATAGCTAATCAAATTAGCTACACTTGTTACACCTCTCAAATAGAACCCAAGAAGGTTGATGAAGCCTTAAATGATGAATTTTGGGTTTTTTCCATGCAAGAAGAGCTAAACCAATTTGAAAGAAATGAGGTTTGGACTCTAATTCTTAGACCTAAGAATACCAATGTGATAGGCACCAAATGGGTGTTTAGGAACAAGTCGGATGAAGATGGCAACATTATGTGTAACAAGGCTAGGCTTGTGGCATAACGATACTCTCAAATAAAGGGTATTGACTTTAAGGAGACTTTTGCTCCTGTTGCCCGTCTTGAGTCCATAAGGCTTCTCTTGTCCATCACTTATGTGTACAAGTTCAAACTACACCAAATGGATGTTAAGAGCGCCTTCCTCAATGGCCTCTTGCATGAGGAAGTGTTTTTTTGAACAACCCAAGATGTTTATGGATCCACACCACCCCAATCATGTATATCGCCTCAAAAAGGCACTTTATGGGTTGAAACAAGCACTGTGGGCTTGGTATGAGCGCCTCACTCTCTATCTTGTTGACAATAGCTACTCAGGAGGTAGAGTTGACAAGAGTTTGTTCATCA
Source organism: Dipteronia sinensis (assembly GCA_033220585.1). NCBI lineage: Eukaryota > Viridiplantae > Streptophyta > Magnoliopsida > Sapindales > Sapindaceae > Dipteronia > Dipteronia sinensis. Next base: position 19,721,649 of record CM065643.1, on the reverse strand, counting down.
AGTGCAACAAAGATGAGCTTTTCATAGCTCAAATTTATGTTGATGATATTGTATTTGGTTCCACTAATGAGTCAAAAGTGAGACAATTTGTTGATGTCATGTCTCTTGAATTTGAAATGAGCATGGTTGGTGAACTAAATTACTTCCTAGGTTTGCAAATTAAGCAAATGCATGATGGGATTTTCATATCCCAAGCTAAGTATACAAAGAACCTAGTGAAGAAGTTTGGCCTTGATAATACCAAACATTGTGACACACCCATGAGCACCACTTTGAAGCTAAGCAAATATGCTAATGGTAAAAGTGTTGATCAAAGCTTGTATCGTGGCATGATAGGTAGTTTGCTTTACTTGACCGCTAGTAGGCCCGATATTGCTTATAGTGTGGGTGTTTATGCTAGGTACCAAGCTAATCCCAAAGAATCTCACCTTGTTGCGGTGAAGAGGATCATTCGGTTTGTAAATGGTACCTCCAATCATGGGATTTGGTACTACTTTGACACTAATCCAAGTCTTTTTGGATTTCGTGATGCCGATTGGGCGGGAAATTGTGATAATATGAATGGTACATCGGGTGGTTGCTTTTTCCTAGGCAACAATTTGGCGTCTTGGTTTTGTAAGAAGCAAAACTCAATTTCCCTATCCACGGCCGAAGCGGAATATATAGCCGCCGGTAGTACTTGTACTCAATTGTTGTGGATGAAGCAAATGCTAGCCGATTATGGCTTAGAGCAAGGCAATCTCACTTTGTTTTGTGACAACATAAGTGCCATAAACATTTCTAAGAATCCCGTCCAACATTCTAGGACAAAACACATTGACATTAGACATCATTTCATTATAGAGCTAGTTGACAGCAAAACAATTGCATTAGAGCATGTGGGGACAAATGACCAAGTAGCGGACTTGTTTATAAAGCCCTTAGACACTTTTAGATTTGGAAACCTTAGTAAGTCTATAGGGATTTGTCATTTGACCTGAAATGGTATGTCTGGACCCCATATGGGGAGCTTAAGTAAAAAGGGCAAATTGGCATGAAAGTTCATTGTGCTACATTGATATATTTTATGCTCCTTAATTAATTGCGTGAGATAATTGGATGTGTATATGCTTATGTTATTTTTCTTAATAAGTGTGCAAATTGCTTTTCTTGCAATCCATGTCATATTTATGTTCAAACATGCATTTTTGGACTAGGAGATTTACTTTAGAAGTACATTTTGAATGACCTATAATTGATCTCCATGACATGATGACTTTATTAATGACATGCCTTAAGTTGATATGCATGAAGACCTATTTTTTGACTGATTAAATATGAATGAAAAAAATATGTGTGAAAAAGCAAATGAGAAGACTAAACTCAAAAAGGACCTTGTGTCCATTCAATAAATAAGGAAGTCTCATCCAAATTCACTCTTCTCTCTCTCTCTTTATTAGTTGAAAAGGCTATTATCATATGAGTATCTTACCCGAAAAAATCAAAAAGGTTGCATAGTTGCTCATGTCTTGTTTCGCTTATTAAGTTTAATATAGTTGCGCTCTAAATTGAAATTATTATAAAATCTATATCATTGCCTGAAATCATGACAAAGGGTGAAATTGGTTTGAATTCCTTGTGGAAACCCTTGTTGTTTGCTTTGCCAAATATTATTGTTTTTGAACTTGAATGCAACATGTCTTGCATGTAAAGCATCGTGTCACACACTTTCATAAAATAAAACTCCTTAATTCTCTCGTATTTAATTGAGTTGCATAAAGTTGCTTATATGATTATGCATATGTTTTTGTGCTATGAGCTCTCCTTGCCCAATGCTGAACTATTATAGGGGGACTCCCTTTGCCTATCTCATGACAAAAAGAGGAAGACAGGTTGTGAGAGGTAATGCTTTTGACATCATGTTTAGGGCGAGTTGAGAGCAATCATTTAAGGGGAGAATTGCATTGCATAGCATGATTACATTATTTGATTGTATTGGTTCTATCTATTATGGCTATTGCAAATGTTTTTTTTGTTAATTATGATTATTGAAAGCACCTCTCACACACTTGATCTTGGAAGGTATTTTTGTTTGTCTTGTTGATTGTGTGTAGGTTGGAATTTTTTTACAAGCTTTGGATTGACTTGAAGATGTTCAAGACTTAGATTATAGGCCTTATTGTAATGTTGAAACTTTTGTTGACCAACTTTCTTTTGTAATGGTGAGGTTGCTTTGTGAGTGGTGGTTTTGTCACGAAATAGCCAAAGGGGGGAGAGAGGAGATTGTAAGTTCCTCATGTTTTGATTGGCTCATTTCGTTGGACAAACCATATCGGAGATTTTCTTGTAAGGGTAGATTAGGCCTCATTATTCGTGATCAAGCTTCAGTGGCATCATCAAACTCAAGGGTACTTCAAGAAGGTATATCAAGTACTTAACTCTTTGAAGAGATTTAGTTGCACACACACATACACACACACACACTCTATTCTCATGAATGCTTATTCATCCGGTATTGTGCCTATTTTGCTTACATGTATGCACCTTTTAACTTGTCATTTGCTTGCTTGATTTGTGTGTCAATTGATCTTGCATAAGTCCCTTGAAAACCCCTTGGAAACTCAAGTGGGTTTGTTTTTAATACTTTTTCCACAGGTCAGTCTGTCCAGTCGTCCTCCGAACTATCACGCGGAGAAAACCTCAGTGGTTTCCGAGAGATAAATTTCCGCGGGTCTTCCCGTGAAGTATCACGCCGAGAAACCCTCAGTGGTTTCCGTGACATAGGTTTTCACAAGTCATACTGCGAAGTATCCCTGGCAGAAACCCTAAGTGGTTTCCGCGAGAAATGTCTCTGCTGGTCATCCCGCGGAACGACCCGCGGAGGACATAAATTCTGGGGCATTTTCGTCATTTCCTTGGTGTCGTTTTTCCTACCCTATATATATGTCATCTTCTTTCCCATTCAGACCTAGAAATCAGAATTTCAGAACCTTAAAAAGGATAAGAGTGTCTTACAAGGAAAGCCACAAAGATCCAATCTTTATTGTCCAAAACCCAAATACCCATCTTGCATTCATGACACAAACATCATCTAGCTTCATCTAGGATGTTTTCTTACATGGGTTTGCACCAAAGTACATGACTTGGTAAGTAGAACACCATCTCCATTCTTTCTTGTGTTCTAGTTTTCCAAGATGGCTCTTTTATGACTTAGTTGCATTAAGTTTGAGCCTTTTACTTTCAAGATGACATTTTTGTATGTTTGTTGGGTTTTGTATTGTGATAGCTATTGCATCTAGGTTGTATTTATTTCATATAGCTAAGTTATATGTATGTCATATATCAACATGATATCTAGGATTGTTTGAAGCATTCATACATGACTAGATAAGCATAATATGTGTTGACCTAGCATTTATGCATTTAGAATATTTTCCTGTTCACTTTAGGTTGCATATCTCTTCATTTAAGAGTTAAGTCTTGTATGTGATGTGGGTAGTGTACAAAGCAAGAGCCTAAAATCACTATTAAAGGTCTGCGGGTAGCAAGAAAGGATTAGTTACTGATTAGGTATGATGTGGTCAACCTAGGTTGTAATCGTTTTTGCAAATACTGGATTTGAGGGTTCGATTTGCCTTATGCCCGTGAGTTTTTACCCTTTTGGGGTTTTCTCACATAAAACAAATCATTGTGTCCTTATTTTATTTTTCGCACTTGATTACAGTCATTGTTTGATTAGGGGTTGTTGTAATAAACTTTGACTAATCAAAAGATTGCAATTGATTTAGTTAAAACCTATTCACCCGCCCCCCCTCTAGGTTAGTTTTATCATTCTTAGAGTATTTTCATTATGTTTTTCTTTTTCCGATTAAAAAAAATTAATCATAAGGAACCGGTTCGAACCATTGGTTCCAGACTGGTTCTATGAAATTTGGAACCGTAACTGGAACCACATTTCGGTTCCAGTTCCAATTCCAATTCCAAATTTCATATTCCGATTTTGAGAGGGGTTGTTCCAGTTTGGTCCACGGGTGGAACCGAACCTTGGTCATGTCTACTTACCGTGTTAACCACCTTCAAAATAATGGTTCACTTAACAGTTTAAGAAAAATTAATGGAAATAATTCAAGTGTTTAATCAAAACCGAATAGATCATCCAAAATTTTAAAAATAATCTGAAATAGTAATTATTATTTAAAAAAAAAGAGGAAAGCAATCCCAGAGAAAGATATTCGACAAAATGGAGTAGATAATCTCCTCAATTTTTGGAGGACAATGGAAATCACCTCCATTTAGAAGAGATCTCCGAAATCTCCGCCAAAATGGAGGAGATTTGTCTAGATAAAAGAGAAGGTGAAGTTTTTTTTTTTTTACAAAAAAATTAGATAAATTTCTTTTTATAAAAAGAAAAATTATTTTTGAATCTATAACAAATATAATTATTTTAAAAATAATTTTGCCATTTTTCTCAACATTCCTATTGATTCTAACAATCTTTGAAACCAAATAATTAGACTAGGAATTTTTATGTATAAAAAAGGAAAAAATACCTGCAAAATGTTTACTAAATCGTTTGCATTTAAAATAAAATATGTTCAAAATCTAAGATTAAAGGACTCTTATCTAACCTTCATAGACATCAATTTTCTTGGCACAAATTGAATTCCAATATTTTTCAAAATTGAAAGTCTTTAAAATTCATAAGTGGAAAATGAAGGAATTAGCCTTTCTTAAGTTTGAAAGAGCAAAAGTGTCCACTTATGAAAAAAATTGCATTTGTGTCCTTTTTTGAGTTGGTTTTACCAAATTACCTTATAATTCATTTATTTCAAAATTATCAAGTTGCCCTCCTTTATTCCCTCAACCCTAAAACATTACCAAATTGTCATCCCTCTATCATTAACCCTTATTCCCTTAAACACTAAACAAATCCCCAAATTTTAAAATCAGAAGACATCCCATGTCGAAGAAGAAGAAGAAAAACTTCTTCCCAAGAACTGTCGACCGAGAGAAGAATCCCAGAAGAAGAATTAGAAGAAAAAGAAGAAGAAGAAGAAAACTCGTTGTCTGTAGACTGAGAGAAGAAGAATCCCAGAAGAAGAAAAAGAAGAAGAATAAGAAGACTAGTTGTCTGTCGACTGAGAGAAGTAGAAGCCTAGAAGAAGATAAAAGAAGAATAAGAAGAAGAAGAAGAAGAAAAAGAGAGGTGACTCAGCGACACAACTTGACAGAGAGGAAGAAAGGCGACTGAGAGAACAACGAAAAACTTTGTTTTATTATTCCATTCGTAGCCTTCATTAGAGCATTTGGGTTTGTTTTGTATCCACCATTAGGCATTTGCTGATAAGCTTTTGGGTTGCGATTCTAAGGATTGGGAACTTTTATTTGTTCTATGTCATTACCGAACCTTTTTATGGGAGTGTGGTCATTTGTGTTCTATTTTTTTTTGTTCTATGTTTGTTGTATGTTGTTTCTGTTTCTGTTTGTTTTATGTTTAATGATATTGATATTGATTTTGTTTATTTTGATAGCTATGGTTCTGGTTTCTCGTTTTTTCTTCATGTATGTTGTATTTATGTTCGTGTCTGTTGTAGGTAGTATGAGGTGTTGTATGTTATTTATGTTGCTATGGTTGGGGCCCTGGTTTCTAGTTTTTTCTTCATTTTTGTTGTTCTAACGCCAGGGAATTATTGATGTGGCCTGCTGCATTAGGTGGATGTTAATATCAAGCTTCACACCTGAATTTCACACTTCAATTTTCTGGTCTTCATACAAGATTAACAAGCCTTACATGAATTTCCCTAGCATACATGAATTTCCCTAGCTTACATGAATTTCCCTGGCTTCAATTTCACACTTGAGATTTTCGGGCCTTACATGAATTTCCTTGGCTACTTACTGCTACATTTTGTTTTATTTTGCTATGTGTAATCTCTGTTTAAGTTTGTCTGTTTTTCCTGCTTTGCAATGACCCTAAGTATTATTTTTGTTTCATGTTTAAGCAGATGCCTACAAATCCAATCGATAGACTATGGCGGTTCCTAGACCATAGAGACCGGGCGGTTAATTTGAGAGTAAATTCGTTGAGCAAGCGATATATAATTAGAGATATTAAGAAGGTTTTAACGAGTGGTGGCATGCTTCTAAGATTTATGGAAGGCTCGTTTGCCTATTACTTGGATTTGCCACAACCCTTGAAGATTCACGGTATACTTATTCACAACTTTTTAAAAAGAGAGATTATTATTCCCGAACAAAGAGATGATGAAATGTGGCTGGGTTTGGGGAGGTCAAAGGTTCGTTTTAGGATGGAAGAGTTTTGTCTTTTTAGTGGGCTCAAAATTGGTTGGCTAACTCAAGGTTTCAATAAAAAAAATGAAGTCAAAAAAGGTTCAATTTTTAAAGATATTTTAGAGAGAAAATGCCGACGACTGAGCTATTGTATGCCACTATGAAAAAGCTCATAGGCAAGGAGGGTGAAGACGTATTAAAGATGTCGTACATATTATGGTGAGCCAATATTTTGCCATAGATGACAGACGAAAGTCATTCCTAGATGGGTGTTTGCACGAAGAAGCTTTCAAAAAATTTCCGTTGGGGTCTTACATATACAGTATTACGCTGTTTTTGCTAAAGAGACTTACTGAGAAACACCTTTCCACACTGAGAGGTAAAAAGGTGGAGGGAAAAGAAGAAGAAGAAGGCAGCAGGAAGGGGGGGGGGGAAATGAAATAAAAGGAGAATATGGAGAAGAGGAAGATGAAGAAAAGGAAAATGAAGAAGAGTAAGATCAAGAAGAGATCAAAGAAATAGAAGGGCAACAGGTGGATGAAAACAAAAAGGAGGGCAACTCAGGGAAATTCAGATGGATGTAAAGCAGAACAAGAAGAAATCCAAGTAACATACCATAAATATATTCGGTTTTGAAATTACATGGGAGTGTGTCTAATACAACATAAGAGAGGGGGGGGGGGGGGGGGGGGGGGGGGGTGAATGGGTTGTTAATTGATAACTTACCAACTTTTTTCGATTAGTCAATATTAATTACGATTAACCCAATATAACCAAACGTACAAATCAAGTAAAGTGCTGAAATTAAAGAACACTTGATTTTTACGTGTAAACCCTTCAATAAGGGAAAAATCACGGACTAGCCAATCTAGTCACCTACGTCACCAAATCCATTATATAAAGAGACAGTTACACCCTCAAGTGATACACGAACTCTCACTCTAGAAAACCTCAAGCTATGGACACTACTACTCACCACTATTGGTTCAATCCCTAGTGATATTCCCGGATCCACTACTCTTGGCGAGAGCACCTCCTAATCTACCCACGAGCCTTTTACAATGGATTCCCGACACAATTCTTGCCAATCACACCCTTGGTTGCAAGGCTTCGCTTGCTTGTGCAACTATCACCCGTAGCCATAAGACTTAACGCAATAAAGAGATCAATCTCTAAATGTGAACATGTAAAAGATGCTTTCAAATGCAATCAAGTGCTAAACTCACAAGAATTGCCCAACTAGGAGTTTGTAGAAACAAATCCAAGTTGTCAAATGTGAAAATGCAAAGCATAAAGACTTAGCTAGATGTTATTAATAACAATAATTCTAGCTATCACAAACAACCACAATGAATCAATAAAAGGCTCATAATGTATTCAACATATACTTAGCATATATTCATGTGGTAGAGACAAAACATTTAATCATTTATTAAATGCAAGTCTTAGACCAAAGTCTATCACAAACAAACTCAATTAGTTGTGTAGAGATTTTCCAACAACCTAATTGTCAACAAACAGCCTTGAATATTCAAGAGAGCTTAACAAAATTGATAAACACAAATCTATCAATTTAATTATCAATGAATCTCTCAAGAACATTCAAGTCTTATCTATTTAGGCAAAGACAACTTAATCAGTGCAATCTATCAAAATACAACACACACAAATATTCATGAACATTAACTAGTTAATTAAAACACAATCTATCAACATAGTTATCAATTAATCATACATGAATATTCAAAGCCTAGCTATTTAGGTAGAAAAATGATCTAATCATATAAGCTACCACAAACAAACCCAACCATGTTATAACTCATCAATAAATGCATTCAAAACAAGATTTTAACAAATAATATGCATAAAAACGAATTCTTGGACTATAAGAACAATAAATAAAGATGAGGTGTTTGTTCTTACTTACCAAGTCAAGATTTATGAATACCCATGTCAATATGATGATGGATGATGCATGTATTGAGTTGATTGGAGAGTTAGAACATAATGGATTCAAGCTTTCTCTCTCTAAAACGAATTCTCTCTCTCTCTAGGGTTTATAGTTTTGGGTTCTTAAATGAAATGGGGAAGACTATGATGTATTTATAGAGTCCAAATGAAGCTAGGTCATTTTAGACAAGGGAAAATTGGTTTCTGGTGACAAAAAGCGACCTTAGGGCGACCTGGAGGCCAGGTCGCTATTCTCTCGAGTAAAAAACGTGACAGCACAACAACTCCAGTTTTGAGCGACCCAAAACATGACGAAACAACATTGAAAGATTTCGTATAATATACCGTTGGAAAGGTATGGAAGTTTACTTTCTACTCCAATTGATAAAACAAGATTTAGATGTCTGTGGAAATATTTATGGTCAAAAGCGTGACCAAAGGTCAAAATTGGTCAATAACAAAAATCCTCAAATTCATGGTATAAGACCATGTAACAAAAAACCAATCCAAGAGAGCATAAATGGAACCTCTCTATGGTCACAAATCGCACTATGACACAATTACATCATCGTGTATGCGCGGATGTTTCCGATCACACAGCGGAAAAAGATCAACAAAAACAAAACGACACACTTGAGACAAACAAGAATTGCAAGAGTGGTTGTGAGAGAATACACATCAATAAACAATGAGACTTAAGTGTACACAATCATGGAAACAAAAATGCAAAGTAATATAAGAATGCATGTAAGTGTGTGTGTGCACCTAATCTCTTCAAGAATCAAGTCAAGTTACCTTTTGCTCTTACACTTACTCTTGAAGTCATAGAGATGCTTGGAAGCTTGACAATGAAACCTTAGGCTACCCATTACAAAACCATCCCTAATGTAGTATGTCATGAAATAAGCCAATCATAAAATAGAGGTTCTTACAGGTTTTACTCTAGCATTTCAGGTATGACTACTATATTTTTGGTCATTTTTACATTACACACAATATTCATGTATATAATAATAGAATAACATTGTTTGATATTTAATTTTTAAGGTATGGGCCGTGGAGAGAATTGCTCGTTTGATGGATGCTGTCGGGAAACAGATTGGTACCGGGTTTCCACGGTTCAGGAGATGGGATTTCAATACAAAGGTTGTTAATATCGAATCCATATTCATATCAATGGTGTGTATTTCAGTAGTTTTCCCTTTCTAGTTCTATAATAATACCGAATTGTTGCAAAACCGTAACATTTATTTTCCTTACACATGCAGATGTCATTGTTTCATTGGGAGGTTCACACATATGAGAAGGGGTTGGATTACTATAAGTCCTTGAAGCCGAACTATGTTTATGGCCCTCTAATACACAAGGGGAAGAAGTTGGTAAAGGCAGTTCAAAGTGTAATTGAAGAAGAAGAGAAGGTTGGTTCTGACGAGGACCATTATCAAAATTTTAAATTGGATGAGGGGGATGAATCCATTTACAACCACCATACAACATCATCCTTCGAGAGATCACCAGATGATCCCCTATCTAGGAAGAAGTTGTTCGATGATACTGGTTTACAAACTCACAAGGTACGATTTTATTTTACGAGAATATTAGGTATAGTTTAGTATTATAATTGTTTAGTATCTTTCAATTTTTAGAACATCGACGTATACTTGTTTAGTGTCTCTTATTATTATTTGTGCTTGTAAGCTTTTATGTATTATGAATGGTTGATATTGTGGTGGGCAATGGAATGCTTGAGTAAATATACATACCTTATTTTGAGCCAGTGAAATTATCTCGTCAGCCCAGAAATATGTATTTTGAGCCTGGGTATTAATCTCATAAGCCCGATAATCAACCTTAAAAATTTTGTGTGCCATGTGTAGTTACATGATAAATGTGGAAAATGATGGAAGGAATAGTAAATGTTGCATGTTAATCCTCATCTCCCATATTCCCGGTAGGTAAAGTTTAGATGTGGGAATATCTTTTGCAGCATGGGAAAATTAACTCAAGATGTGGAAAAAAATTAAAGAATTAATTTAAATCGTAAAAAATTAAAAATTCAAAGTCAAACAACACTGTTTTTGCTTGAATTTAGGGTTTGCGCTTGGGAATTAATATATGAAGCCTGAGATATATTATATTATTTTAATTTTGTACGGAGGCTGTTTACTAGTGAAAATTAAAGTTGTAAGCTTTAGAATTTCTAATGCCTGAGAATTAATGTATAAAGAGAGGTAGGTGGTGTTGATGTAAGGCAGGTGGCTTAGGAATTAATGGTGTGAGCCTGGGAATTAATATTTAAAGCCTAGGACATATTATGTTATTTTAATTCTGTACCTAGGCTGTTTACCGGTGAAAATTAAAGTTGTAAGCCTGAGAATTTCTAAAGCCTGGGAATTAATGTCTAAAGCCCGAAAAATCAACCTTTGATTTTGTAAGGTAGCTGATGTTGCATGTGTACTCTCTTGATAGATAAGATAAGTTAGTTGGTTGTTGTTTTAAATATTTCCAATAGCATTTCAAGATAGTATTGCAGCATGAGATTTTCTATTTTAGTTATGTTGTAAATGTTGACACTTATTATGGTCATTTCAGTCTACATTTCAGACTTCGCTTCAGCTGTCCACCGTCGCCGACCTCTATTCAGCTATTGTGTCTCTTATTAAGGAAAGCGATTCAAAAACTACTCAATTGATTAAGGAAAGCGAGGAATGTCAGCTATCTTTTTGTAGAGTAGAATTTACCAAGATAAGAGATGAAATCAAGGTAGAAGATACACCTGCCAAGAAATCAACTGAAGAAAAATTAGGAGCAAGCAAGCAAAGTATGACAAGGTTTATAAAGAGTTAATATATTCTATCCCCTAAAGTTGGTACTAATCTAATCAGTTTTTTTTATGATACTGCAGTCCTTAATGAATTACTTTTACTTGTTAATATAGGATCGTGATGGTCTCACCATTTTATACGATCAAGTGGAAAATGACCAAGTTGATCTTCGTGCTAAAGCTATTGGTATGGAAAAAAGTGATGATCAGGCTGATGCTGCACCCAATTAAAAAAATGGAAGATAGTGATGCTCATGCTAATGCAGCAATCAATTCAAAAATGGAAGAGAGTGATGCTTAGGGTGATGCTGCAGCGAAGGCTGATGGTGTTCCTCTAGAGAGTGATACTTAGGATGATGCTGTGGCGAATTCTGATAGTGTTCCTCCAGAGAGTGATGGTAATGAACATGGTGATCCTTCAACCGATTCAGAAATGGTTGAGGTACTGCATGGTGATCATGTTTTTATATGTATATTAATTGCATTTGGGTGACTGACTAAATATCTTTGTACATTTAGGATATCAACAACCAAACTATCCTTGTTGAAAATGAGATGAAGGAGATCAACGAGTGTGTTCAGCTTTGCATTGAGGAGAAGTTGGTTCAGAAGGCAGAACCTTTGAAAAAAATCTCTAACATTCGTGTGAAGTCAGTCCAACGGTCAATATATTTGGATGATTACGCTTCCCCAACTTCGAACGTTATTGTTCCAAACCCCTCCCCGAGTATTGTAGCTTGTGATGTGCCAGACCTCAACGTGATATACAAGGATCATGACAAGAAGAGGGCCAAAAAGCGATCAAGGTTTGTAATAGCCCGTGGATCAATCCCTTGGCGAGGAAAAAAATGAAGTCAAATGATTTGGACAAACCTTCCACTCTATAATGTGTGAATTTATTTTTCTAATATAAAGTAATGTTGACAATTAACAGTCTATATACTGGGAAAATCAAATTCATGGAGCGTCATGAGTTGAAAGAGCTAGTGGACCCCCATAATATTGATATCGGATATGGTAAATTATATTCAAATTTCCCTCTTATAGATCATTTGCAAATCACTTGTTTGTGCCCCTTTTTCTGTGTGGATTTTTTTGAATGCTCATTCTATTATTCCTTGCATAATATCAAACCCCAAAACCAATTTTATCATTTCTTTTTGGTCATCAAAAGCTTTCAAGGTTTCTTGTGCGAAAACAGTCCTTCATTTAGATTTCAAATAAACAGAGCTTTCCATGAATTCACTCCACCTCAGCCCTACTATCTCCTCACACATCTTTCTCATTTCTTCATCACTCTTCAAATGGTCAATGTGCATTGTTTTTATTCATTGCACATACACATCTACTTTGACGTTCTGTGGAGGAGGAGTTCAACAAAAGATGTCCACTACTTGTAGAAGATTGCGTTGGTCGACACCTTATTTTTTGTAAGTAACATCGATATATTTAGAATGGTTGAGAACTTAGCTTCAAATTAATTTACATATTCCATAGAAGCTTTAGTCTTTAGAGGTGTATCTAAAAAGGTGAACCTAATTATTTGCTTGTTTTTATAACTTTCTAAGTAAAATCATTACACATATGAACTTAAAAAGGAGGTGGGATATTGTAACAGAGGAAATGGCAGAGTTAAGGGAGATAAAAGAATTTGAGAGGAATGAACAAGAAAGAGGAAATGATAAAAAGATCAAGAAACACAGAAAAAAGAAAGCAAACCAAATGGCGGTAAGAAAAAGGATCCTCCCCCGGTGGTCGCGGTTTGGGAAGAGTACTCGGAATTCAATCCTTTAGAATTCAAGCACAACACTGATTGGTTAGAAAATGTTTGTGCTCATGAGCTTCTTTACACTGACCCATGGTGGAAAATGGATTCGGTAAGTATATGGATTTCATGTTAAACTTTCATTCATAATATGGTAAAAATTTAGTATATAATAACGTGGCCATAACATTTGTACAAACAGGTGTTGATACCATTTAACAATGGCAATCACTGGGTACTTTGTCACGTAATTCAGAAGAAAAGAGAAGTACATCTTTATGATTCATTGTGGCTCCGCAATGGTAACAATGATCGGTTAAAAGACATCAAATATTTACTTTACCTGTTGCCGTCCACATTGAAGCACTCAGGTTACTACGCAGAATCGAAATCTGATCCTCACACTAGTGCATTCACTGCTAAAAACATCCAGTCAACCTTGATTCCCCAACAAAATGATGGGTATTGTTCTTTCCTTCATTTTATTAACTTGCACCATTTCTTCATTCTCCTGTAGAATCTTATGTTTGTCTAATCTTAACATGTTGCAGTTACAGTTGTGGTGTCTTCATGCTCAAATATGCTAAGTTGATACTCTCCGTAGTCAGACTACCATGGATGAAAGAATTTTCCTAAGAAGATATACCTGCAATTCGTAAGGCAATGGCAATTGACATTCTTACAAATGGGCAAATTGCAGATTCCCCTTGAAATTAATTTTTGAAGCCTGAGAATTTCTATTATGCAGTTGGGAATCAATGTATACAGCCCGAGAAATAAACATTTTATTTTGTAAGGTACCTGGCACCGATGTAAGTTAGGTGGCCTGGGAATTAAGGGTTTGAGCCTAGGAATTAATATCTGAAGCCTGAGACGTATTATGTTATCTTAATTCTGTACCTAGGCTATTTACTAGTGAAAATTAAAGTTGTAAGCCTGAGAATTTCTAAAGCCTAGGAATTAATGTATAAAGAGAGGTAGGTGGCGCTGATGTAAGGTAGGTTGCTTGGGAGTTAAGGGTTTGAGCATGGGAATTAATATCTAAATTCTTGGACGTATTATGTTATTTTAATTTTATACCTAGGCTGTTTACTGGTGAAAATTAAAGTTGTAAGCTTGAGAATTTCCAAAGCCCGGGAATTAATGTGTAAAGCCCAAAAATCAACCTTTGATTTTGTAAGGTTGTTGATGTTGCATAACAAAACTCTTAAGCCAAGGATATAATGTTTTCAGCCTGGGAATTAAGGGTTTGAACCTGAGAACTAATATCTGAAGCTTGAGATGTATTATTTTATTTTAATTATGTACCTAGGCTAATGTTGCAAGTTTAATGAAATAAAGTTTTATTTTTAGCCCTGGAAAATTAACTAAAAATGCTTAGGGGTTTTTGGACTTAGTCTCATGAACTTGAATTGATCTCGCTAATTAACTTTATATCGCGGAAGACGAACCCGATGATTGTCGTGGCCCTGGATGTTATTCCTGGCCTTTAACATATATCCCAGGCCTGACATCTTTATCCTAGGCATCATAATATTTTTGCCACATGTAGTTATATGATAGGGTGACAGTGGATTACAGATGGATCTCACTAAATCTTCTTCTTCTTTCTTAGTCAAACCAATATTCAAACCAATATTCAAACCAAAAAGCTAAACCTAAAAACTTCTTCTTCTTCACGTGTTCTCAAACTGAAAACCTAAGCCCCGACCATAAAAACTTCTTATTCTTCTTCTCGTGTTCTCAAACTGAAAACCTAAACCATAAAAACTACTTCTTTTTCTTCACTTGTTCTCAAACTAGTTCAAAACTTCGTCTTCTTCACCAATTCAAAGCAAAACTTATTTCCTTCTCATTCTTTTCTTCTCCCACAAACGCTTCCTTACGTCCACATCTACAGGTAAAAAGTCTTTATCTGTAGGGAAAAATCGATATAAAACGCAGTGGAAGAAACGAAAAATAGATTTCGTATGGTTTTAAAATTTTTTCTCAAAGTTGAACCTTAACCTTTTAATTAATTAAACTCAAATATATACGGTTAGAGTTAAATACCTCTTGACGCGTGATCCGATTGACTTACGTCGATTGGTAATCCGAAAAATCTTTTCCGATGCCCGTGAACAGTACCCACGTGAACAGTGATTGTGAACAGTACCGCGTGAACATTGATCGTGAACAGTACCCCCACCGTGAACAGTGATCGTGAACAGTACCGCGAGATCTTCCAATCCGAACACGTACGTGAATCACCTAGGAGCGTGGTCTCCCTTTTTCTTTGAATTGCAAACCTGAGAATGGATGAACAAAGTTTTCTTTTTCTTTTGTTAGTCACAAAATAATCAAAAGAAGACAAAAATTATTCCGGTCACTTTTGAGTTCTCAATCTAATGATCGAAACTCGTGTGAACCTTATTCGATGTTGTACACACAAGCTTATTGATGAACAAGCAATCAGTGTACTATCAAAGAATAATCTCTTCTCTCTTTTATGTTTAGTAGAATAAAAATTATCCTTTTCTATGAATTGAGAAGAAGAAGAAAAATTGAATTATTCAATCAACTATTGTGGCCGAATTCTATATGTGGAATTATATAGGTGGCCGAAATTTTGCTTCCTCTTCTATTTAGGATTGCCGAAATCTTCTTCTAAATAGACTAGGGTTGCCGTAAATCACATACCAAAAAGAGTTTGTGTTGCACCCTAATTTCCATCAATCTTTAGACTTCAAAACCTAATCCAACTCATAGATATTTTTATTCTTTTATTGACTAAATAAAAAGACTTCTTATTTGATTAAATAAATAAAATTAATTATTTATTTTCTTATCAAACAAGTCTTTTACTTTTAATATACTACTACCAATAGTATAACTTTAGGAAATATATTTCCTGATCAGAAAAAGATTTGTTTCTTAATTAAACAATTAATTAATAAATTAACTAATTCTTATTTAATTAAAACAATGAAACAAAATAATATATTAGGTTAATATATACACCTTGCCGCCCCACTTATATAAATGGGCCATATATTATTTTCTTATTTCATTTAATCCATTGGACTTTAAATAAAAGCCCACATGTGAACCAGACCCATTCTTACTAAAAGAAACAAGCCCACATGTCTCCTTTTAATATATTAATATAATAGTGCAGCCCATTAATTAAATAATAGACATATTATATTCTTGATATATTATAAACAATTCTAGATGGACCCTTAAATCGGCCCGGTAGAATATATCAAGTGATCCATGCAAATACGCGTGGATTGGGGATCTTGGCAGGCTATCTAAATTTAAGCTTCAATAGACACAACCTAATCACAATCAACAAATGATTCACTTAGGTCCAATCTATTAATTTTAACTCATTCCACTAAAGAGCTAAAATTGAACTCTTAAATAAAGATAGAATAAGGAGATGTTTCTCATTCATACCCTAGACAATCTTATAGGAGATGGTGTATCCTCGTGAATAATATCAGTAATCGCCAAGAGCTCATAGACCGCCTATAGCTCTCCAAGTTACCATATTTCCTCATATGACCACATTTCGAACTTGGATACTTTGACTTGTCCAGAAGCCATGTTTTCAATAATCATTATTGAAAACTCAACGTTGAGATTTAATATGCAATACCTCAAAACATCCATATGATGATATTATACTCTCATTTAATAAACGGAGCCACGATGTCCATATCTATAAATGAAGTCCTCTATCGATTAACAAATGTATACCACCAAACTATCGAGGATAGACTATGCTATATAATCGTACTCATTGATAGCTCTAATGATAACACTTGCAACCATAAGTCCATCATTTATCTCAGGATTAAGATAGACTCTCCGATTGTTCTCTTTAATTAAAACACTTATATCTAGTGACGGTTCTAGATAAAGTATTTCATTGTGATCCAGTTCAATGCACCTAGTGCACTAGATTCTTTTACTCGAAAACCTTTCGATGATTTTAGACTCATCATATTCATTTGATCCCACTCAAATGCTAGTAAAAGAATTCTACAACTTTAACAAGATAGAGGTGCCCAACCTTTAACTTAAGTTGTGAACGTTATTCAAGATTAACTAAAGAATTGTGTCTACCTCATACATATCCGGATGTATGAACAATTCTTCATGTCTCATAGTCTTTTGACCTTATGATTATTTACCTTGACAATTATAATAATAAATGCTATAAGTAATTGTAAGAATCAGAATTCACTTTATTAATATGACAAGATTGTCAATTACAATATTACACTCTTGCCATTGAGCATAATCCTAACATTATCATTTATACATTATCATTGCCATTGAGATAAAGGGCTGCTCCAAAAGCCCGCTCCCATGAAGGCCCCATCTGACAGGAGTAACTGATACAAGTTTTGCGACTTCCACGAAGACGTGGGTCACAATACTTCAGAGTGCTATAATTTGCGAAACCAGATTGAAGCCCTGATAAGGGGGGGGGGGGATGCTTGATTGAATTCTTACAGCAGATCAGAGATAACATTCGGACTGGAAGGGAGGTACAAGTTGAAATCCGTGAGGACGCAGAAAAGAGGAAGAGGGAACAGGCTGACTTAATGCAACAGATCCAGGTGATACACACCATCAGCGGAGCTCCTACATTGGCTGGCATCTCTAATAACTCCCGAAAAAACTACGCAAGGAAGATTCCCCACATCGAAGAAAGCCGGGGGATCTTCAAAGTTAGCCAGAGCCCGATAGAGCCCTCTCAGTCAGTGCAGATCGTTTTCACTGAAGCAGATGTCTTTAACACCGTGCAACCTCATGATGATCCCATGGTAATCACAATACAGATTGCCAACTGTCTGGTCCATCGCGTGCTCGTGGATACAGGTAGCAGTGTAGATTTCCTCTTCAAGGATACCTTGGAAAAATTAACCTGAAGCAACATTGTTACAACAGCTGTACCACTCCACTTTAAGGGTTCACTGAAGATTCAATCATACCGGTGGGGTCGATGATCCTTCCAGTAATCATTGAAATCACCCTTCTCCAACAGAATGTTATGACCGACTTTGTTGTGGTCGACACCCCGTCGGCCTACAACGCTATCCTAGAGAGACCATTCCTGTCCTCCTTGAAGGGAGTCTTGTCCATATACCACAACGTCCTGAAATTCCCGGTTGGAACCAAGGTAGGAGAGGTACGCGGAGACCAGCAGACAGCCAAGAAATGCTACGCGGTGTCTTCCAATCCTACAGCTTTGGCAAAACAATGTGAACAGGTGGCATTAGTCCAGGAAACATCTCAGATAATCCAGGAAGAGATGGAGATGGAGCCCGCAGAACATCCTCAACATCCGGAAAATGAACCTATTATGCCTTACGAGGAGGAACAGAGTAAGGAGAGGGCCAGCGGGCAGCCCGTAGATAAACTAGAAGAGATACCCATCAGAAATGACGATCCCTCCAAGGTTGTTAAGGTCCGGGCCACTCTTGAACCAGAAGTGAAAAAAGTGACTAATTGATCTTCTAAGGGAGTTCAGCGACATCTTCGCTTGGAACCATGATGAAATGCCTGGAATCCGGGCGTAATTGGCTGCCCATCGACTAGCGGTAGATCCAACAGTCAATCCCGTCAAACAGAAGAGGCGTCAGTTCAACGCTGATAGGAATGCTGCGGTGCAGGAAGAGGTAGATAAATTGATCAAGGCAGGGTTTATCAGAGAATTACGCTATCCCGAATGGATCGCCAACGTGGTCATGGTTACGAAGGCGAATGGGAAATGGCATATGTGTGTCGATTACACCGACCTCAACCGGGCTTGTCCAAAAGACAGTTTTCCTTTACCAAAGATCAACCAGTTGGTTGACTCCACGTCCGGAAATAAACTTTTGAGTTTTATGGACGCATTCTCAGGATACAACCAAATTAAAATGCACCCAACTGACTAGGATAAAACCAGTTTCATTACTGGGCAGGGCTTGTACTGCTACAAGGTGATGCCGTTTGGATTGAAGAATGCGGGGGCTACATACAAACGGCTGGTTAACAAACTGTTCAAGCCTGAGATAGGAAGGACGATGGAGGTATCTATCGACGACATGATCATGAAATCCCCAACCGTAAAAGGACATTGGGAAGACCTTCGCAAAACCTTCCTCATACTGAGGGAAAACCAGATGCGGTTAAACCCCTCCAAATGTGCCTTTGGGGTGACAGCGGGGAAGTTTCTGGGCTTCATGGTTCATGAGAGAGGCATAGAAGCCAACCCAGAAAAAATCAAAGCTATCTTGGACCTGGAATCCCCAACCTCACTCAAACAAGTACAGATTCTGACTAGACGTGTAGCGGCGCTCAACAGGTTTATCTCTCGCTCTACCGATATATGTCTCCCTTTCTTCAAAGCCATCAAACAAGGGAGAAACATGAAGTGGAGCCAGGAGAGCGAACGGGCTTTCCAAGCTTTGAAAGAATACCTAACAAGCCCACCGTTGTTAGTCAAGCCAGTTCTCGGAGATGAGTTACAGATCTACCTGGCCGTATCAGAAACTGCAGTAAGCAGGGCTTTGCTCAAGGAGTGTGGCGATGGTTTTCAAAGACCCATATACTATGTGAGTCATGCTTTGACCAAATCAGAAAGGAATTACATCATCCTGGAAAAGCTTGCTTATGCTCTGGTGATCTCAGCGAGGAAGCTCCGTCCCTATTTTTAAGCTCACACAATAGCAGTGGTGACGGACCAACCTCTCCGCCAATTCTTACAAAGACCAGACGTGTCTGGAAGGGTAGTCTTATGGGCCCTAGAGCTCACTCAGTTTGATTTAAAGTACAAGCCCCAGACCACGATTAAGGCACAGGCTTTGGTCGACTTCGTGGTAGAATTTTCAGCGATCCCAGATCAAAAGGATCCCTCAATACCAAATGAGATCCCTAAAAAGACATCTGAGGTCGACAATTGGCCAGAAGGCTGCAAGCTATGAACCCTCTTTACAGATGGAGCATCAGGGCAAGTTGGGGGATGAGCTGGCATAGTTTTAATAGATCCGGAGGGGACTGAATTCTGTCACTGTTTCATATTCGAGTTTAAAGCAGCCAATAATGAAGCAGAGTATGAAGCCCTCCTAGCCGGGATGAAGGTAGCCATCGAACTAAAGGTCGATTACCTGAAAATCAAGAGTGACTCATTGTTTGTTGTCAATCAGGTGACTGGGATGTATCAGGCAAATGGAGATAATATGGTTGCTTATCTAAAGCTAGCCCAGTTGCTAAAAAATAAGTTTAAGGGGTTCAAGATCGATCAGGTACCTCGACACCAAAACCATCACGCAGATGTTCTGGCTAAAATAGCGGCGAACGGAGGCCAATCCCTACCACAGGGAATTCCCCTCCAAGTGATCACCCAACCAAGCATAGCCACAAATAGAGAAATCTGCTCCCTGGATCGCCTGCCTTGCTGGATGGACCCAATTGTTGCCTACCTCCTTGAAGGAGAGCTTCCCGAAGAGCCCGACCAAGCCCGAAGAATTAAAAGACTCTCAGTTTGATACTGTATGGTAGACGTGTATCTTTACAAAATGGGCAGATCCCTCCCCTTACTTAGGTGCTTGCATCCTGATGATGCTAAATGGGCATTGAGAGAGGTCCACTC
The DNA here is from genome assembly GCA_033220585.1 of Dipteronia sinensis. Lineage (NCBI taxonomy): Eukaryota > Viridiplantae > Streptophyta > Magnoliopsida > Sapindales > Sapindaceae > Dipteronia > Dipteronia sinensis. The sequence continues at coordinate 19,701,207 of CM065643.1, read as the reverse complement.
TAGGGACTGTGGGAACCACATAGACGGGGAAGCTCTAGCATATCAGGTGCTTCGTATGGGGTACTATTGGCCGACCATCCACCAAGACGCAATGAGTTTTGTGCAATCTTGTGAGCCATGTCAAAGTACTTCAAACTTGACCCACCAGCCACCCGAGCGACTATCATCTCTTAGCTCGCCAGTACCCCTTTGCCATGTGGGGAATCAACCTAATTGGACCACTTCCTACCACTCCCGAACAGATGAAACATGCTATAGTGGCTATCGACTACTTCACAAGATGGGTCGAGGCAGGGCCTCTTTCTCGGATATCAGAAAAGAATAAGACCAAGTTCATCAAAACCAACGTGGTTTGCCAGATTTGGGACCCCTCTCATCATTATAGCAGACCTAGGGAAGCAGTTCGACAACTGCCCGATTCAAAGACTTCTGCAAGGGATTGGGGATCGACCTCAGGCTAGCTTCAGTGAGTTATCCCCAGACTAACGGACTGGTGGAATCCACCAACAAGACTATCAAGAAACTTCTAAAGAAGAAGCTACAGCATAAAAAAGGTAAATGGGCCGAAGAGCTACCAGACTACAAAGAGAACAGCTACCGGGGAGACACCTTACTCCCTGGCTTTCGGGGTTGAAGCGGTCCTCCCCATCGAGCATAAATTGACCTCATTCAGGATACAGCACTTTGAGCCCGAAAGTAAGGAAGACAAGGCCCGATTCAAAGACTTCTGCAAGGGATTGGGGATCGACCTCAGGCTAGCTTCAGTGGCTCATCCCCAGACTAACGGACTGGTGGAATCCACCAACAAGACTGAAAATACAGCTCTTAGCATGTGTCTACAACCTAGAGGGGGGGTGAATGAGTTGTTAATCGATTATTACCAACTTTTTCGATTAGTCAATATTAAACATATAACCTAATTAAACAAACATACAAAATCAAGTGTAAAGTGCGGAATAATAAATAACACTTGATTTTTATGTGGAAACCCTTAAACAAAGGGAAAAACCACGGGCTATCCTTCTAGCCACACACGATCCTCAAATCCACTATTGTAATGATGTTTACAACCTAGGTTGACCTCTAGTCACACCATTCTCGGTCACTAACCCACCACTACTACCCAACGGGCCTTTATAGTGAATCCTTGATCACTTTGCTTGCCAACCACACCTTGGTTGCAAGACTTCACTTGCTTGTGCACTACACCTTGTAGTCACAAGACTTAACTCTCAAGAAGAGATTAACAACCTAAGTGAATATATGAATACTCAAAATGCAAATAATGCTAGGCAACACTAAATGCTTATCTAGGGATTAAATATGACACTAAGTACAAATCCTAGATATCAATGTCTATATGAATGCTCATAAAGACCTAACTAGATATAGATGTGCAAGTCTAAACTCTAGTCATCAAACAAAGCCATATCAACATATGTTGTCATTAATCATGGCAAGGACAATAAATGCAATTAACAAATGCAATCAATGAGTCCTAATTAGCTAGAGGGCAAACATGTCTTAAACATTAGCTATCATAATACAAACCCCAAACATGTCATGACTTCAATTGATTTACAATAAATATGAAGATTTGCTAACCTAAGCAATAAATGACATGTCTTGATAAGCTAGAACAATAAATGAGCAAAGATGTGAGTTCTACTTACCAAGTAAAGACATTAATGAAGACCCATGCTTGAATGATGCTCTATATGCAAGATGATGATGGGTTTTGGGGTTTGGAGAGTCAAGTAACAAAGCTTGAAGCTTTCTCTCTCTAGGGGTTGTTCTCTCTCATAAAAATGGATTCATGAAGCTCTTAAACGAGTTGGGGAAGAAGAGAACATATATATAGAAACCCTAGACAAAACTGCATCGTTTTGAAATCCCGTCAATACCGCTTGCTGGACCACAGGCTCGGGTAAGTGCTCCGACCGCGGTACAAGCAGCGGTGCACAGTCTGGATAACATTGCGGCGGGGACCGCTGTGCATGCAGAGCACAGGCCGCGGTCTATCCAGCAGGGGCCTACTGAAGTGTACCGCGGTATGGACCGCTGCGCATACAAGTGCACAGACCGCGGTCTTTAACGCAAGCACCTTCTGGAACCAACCACTGTTGGGACCGCGACGGAGGCAGGTGCCCAGCAAGCGACCTGCACCGCGGTAAAGAGGAAAATCCTTTTTTCCAGGCAGACTCAACACACTAATCTAATATGCAAAAATGTACAAGTGTGGAGAGTGATGAATGGCATACAATGCATCATTCAATAGCATGTAATCAAGAATATAATGCATGCAAGTGAGTGTGTGCAACTAAAATCTCTTCAAAAGAGTTAAGGACAAGTAAACTACCTCTCTTGAAGCACTATGGGATCTTGGAAGCTTGTTGATGAAGAACCACAATAAAACCTAAGCTACCCATTACAAATAATCCCAATGTGATTTGTCATGAAATAAGCCAATCATAGAAATGAAGTTCTTACAAAGACTATCAAGAAACTTCTAAAGAAGAAGCTACAACATAAAAAAGGCAAATAGGCCGAAGAGCTACCAGACTACAAAGAGAACAGCCACCGGGGAGACACCGTACTCCCTGGCTTTCGGGGTTGAAGCGGTCTTCCCCATCGAGCATAAATTGACCTCATTCAGGGTACAGCACTTTGAGCCCGAAAGTAACGAAGTCAAGGTCCGGGCTAATCTGGACCTCTTAGAAGAAAAACAAGACCATGTAGCGGAGAAAGTAGCGATCTACCAGAGCAAGATCGCTAGATACTTCAACCGAAAGGTCAGAGCCCGAAATTTCAAAGAAGGGGATCTGGAACTTAGGAAAGTGACCCTGAATACTCGGAAAAGGTCGGATGGAGTCTTAAGTCCCAATTGGGAGAGGCCATATTTGATAAAGCTAGTTGTTCGCAATGGAGCTTACAAACTCGAAGACATGGACGGACGATACATCGACCACACTTGGAATGCAGATCATTTAAGGAAATTCTACCCTTAAGTATGGAGTTCTCAAGCAGACTACCCCCATTTAGTTTTCATTAGAGTCCCTAATAAAGATGTACTACAGCTCGATCATCAATAAAGTCATTTTTTCTCTTCCATCTCTATCTCCAGCTATGTTCAACACTAGTGACTACACCCTTGAGTGGGAAATTCAACATGAACACTTCGAGCCAGGAAATAGCTAAATAGCCCTCCTGATGCCTTGGTCGGGCTACCACCCCCAAGAAGGGTCTAAGTGTAAGAGCATAGTTGCCATCCAGATCTCGAGACCAGGAAATAGCTAAATAGCCCTCCTGATGCCTTGGTCGGGCTACCACCCCCAATTAGGGTTTGAGTATAAGAGCATAGTTGCCATCCAGATCTTGAGACTATGAAATAGCTAAATAGCCCTCCTGATGCCTTGGTCGGGCTACCACCCCCAAGAAGGGTCTGAGTATAAGAGCATAGTTGCCATCCAGATCTCGAGACCAGGAAATAGCTAAATAGCCCTCCTGATGCCTTGGTCGTGTAAGGAAAAATTGCTTAAAACCGCAGCGGAAGGCGAAAAAATAATTTTCGTATAGTTTAAAATTTTTCTAAAGATTTGAACCTTAACCCTTTAATTAATTAAACTCAAATATACGGTTAAAGTTAAATACCCCTTGTCAAGTGATCAGATTGACTTACGTCGATGGTAATCCGCAAGATCTTCAATCCTGGCACGTACGTGAATCACCTAGGAGCGTGGTCTCCCTTTTTCTTTGAATTGCTTACCTTAGAATGGATGTATGGAATTTCTGATCTTGATCTTCAATAGTAAAACACCAAGAGCCTAAAAGAATAGTTCCGGTCACTTTTGAATTCACAATCAATATGATTGAAACTTGCGTAACCCTAAATTGAAAGTGTGCACAAAACCTTTTGATGTTAAAGGCTTGTAAGTGCACTATCGAATGAGAACTTATTTTCTTTTTCTCTCTTGGCCGAAAATCTATGTGTATAGAGTAGGATTTTTTATTTTCAAAACAAACAAAAATCTCTCTCTATTTTTCTTCTTGGTGGCCGAAAATTCATAACCTTATATTTATAGGTTGGCCGAATTTTTTCCTTCACCAAGTAGGGTTGGCCGAATTCATTGAATAGGAAATCTAGGGTTGGTTTATTTCCTTACTTGAAAAAGAATTATCCTTTTCCCTAATTCCTATCAATTCAAGAATCCTAACCCTTGTAGGACTAGTGGTGGCTGAATTCTTTGTATAATAAGGAGTGTATGTGGACTTAATCCTTACCACATTAGGACTCCTATCACTTAAAAGAATTTCAACCCTAATCCAACACATAGTATTTAATTTACTGATCAGGAAAAGATTTTGATTTAAACTATTAATTAATTAAATAATTAATTAATTCCCATTTAATCAAAACAATAAAATAAAATAATATCTTGGGCTATTTTATTTAGCCTTGCCGCCCACACCATATATATATGGGCCCAATATGATTTTTCTTATTTTATTTAATCCATTAGATTTTAAATAAAAGCCCACATGTGAACCAGACTTATTCTTACTAAAAGAAACAAGCCTACATGTCTCCTTTTAATATATTAATATAATAGTGCAGCCCATTAAATAAATAATAGACATATTATATTCTTAATATATTAAATGCAATTCTAGATGGACCCATAAATTGGTCCGGTAGAGTATATCAAGTGATCCATGCAAGTACGTGTGGATTGTGGATCTTGGCGGGCTATCTAAATTTAAGCTTCAATAGACATAACCTAATCACAATCAACAAATAATTCACTTAGGTTCGATCTATTAATTTTAACTCATTCCACTAAAAAGCTAAAATTGAACTCTTAAATAAAGATATAATAAGGAGATGTTTCTCATTCATACCCTTGACAATCTTATAGGAGATGGTGTATCCTCGTGAATAATATCAGTAATCGCCAAGAGCTCATAGACCGCCTATAGCTCTCCAAGTTACCATATTTCCTCATATGACCACATTTTGAACTTGGATATTTTGACTTGTCCAGAAGCCATTTCTTCAATAATCATTATTGAAAACTCAACGTTGAGATTTAATATCCAATACCTCAAAACATCCATATGATGATACTATAATCTCATTTAATAAATGGAGCCACGATGTCCATATCTATAAATGAAGTCCTCTATCGATTAACAAATGAATACCACCAAACTATCGAGGATAGACTATGCTATATAATCGTACTCATTGATAGCTCAAATGATAACACTTGCAACCATAAGTCCATCATTTATCTCAGGATTTAGATAGACTCTCTAATTGTCCTGATAATGAAAAGATTTATATCTAGTGACGGTTCTAGATAAAGTATTTCATTGTGATCGAGTTCAATGCACCCAGTGCACTAGATTCTTTTACTCGAAAACCTTTCGATGATTTTAGACTCATCATAACTCATTTGATCCCACTCAAATGCTAGTAAAAGAATTCTACAACTTTATCAAGATAGAGGTGCCCAACCTTTAACTTAAGTTGTGAACGTTATTCAAGACTAACTAAAGAATTGTGTCTACCTCATACATATCCGGATGTACAAACAATTCTTCATATCTCATAGTCTTTTGACCTTATGATTATTTACCTTGACAATTATAATTATATATGCTATAAGATTTTGCAGAATCAGAAATCACTTTATTTATATGAAAAGATTGTCAATTACAATATTACACTCTTGCTATTGAGCATAATCCTAACAATCTCCCACTTGCGCTATAGCAAATGTGTCATATCTCTCATTCCCATGTTCTCTAGGTGCCCATCAAAACTCTTCTGAGGTAGAGCCTTTGTGAAGGGATCTGCTAGATTTTCTGCCGACGCGATTTTGGTAATCGTCACGTCTCCCCTATGAACAATCTCCCTTAAAAGATGATACTTTCTTTCAATGTGTTTTCCTCTCTTATGACTTCTTGGTTCTTTCAAATTAGCCATTGCTCCATTGTTGTCACAGTAGATAGTGATCTGCTTATTCGCACTAGGAACTACTTCTAAGTCAATCAAGAATTGGCAAAGCCAAACATCCTCCTTGGCAGCTTCGCATGCAGCTACTATACTCTGCTTCCATGGTGGAGTCAGCAATACAAGACTGCTTGATACTCCTCCAAATGACTGCTGCTCCTCCTCCAAGAGTAAACACAGATCCTGATGTGGATTTTCTAGAGTCAGAATCTGATTGGAATCAGAATCTGTATACCCAACGGGGATTAAATCCCCTCCAGAGTATACAAGCATATTATCTTTCGTTCTCCTAAGATACTTGAAAATATGCTTGACTGCCGTCCAGTGATCAGGACCAGGTTTCGATTGAAACCTGCTAACTATGCCAACAGCAAAACAAATATCTGGTCTAGTACAGAGCATTGCATACATGAGACTTCCAACTGCCGAGGCATATGGAATTCTACTCATGAATTGCTCTTCATGCTCATTCTTAGGAACTTCTTCCTTAGAAAGTTTGATTCCATGCCTAAAAGGTAACATACCTTTCCTAGAATCTTGCATGGAAAACCTAGACAAGATTTTGTCTATGTATGAAGCTTGGGATAGTGCAATCGTTTTAATCTTTCTATCCCTTATTACTTGGATACCTAGAATAAAACTTGCTTCTCCTAAGTCCTTCATATCAAATTGTTTTGCTAACCATTCTTTTACTGATGTCAATACTCCCACATCGTTTCCAATGAGTAATATATCATCTACGTAAAGAATAAGGAAAACCAACTTGTCACCTTTGATCCTCTTGTATACACAAGGTTCTTCAAGGTTCTGTAAGAATCCAAAACCTTTTACAGCTTGGTCGAACCTTATGTTCCAGGATCTGGATGCTTGCTTTAATCCATAAATTGATTTCTGCAACTTGCATACCTTTTCCATTTGGCCCTTTTCAATGAATCCTTCTGGTTGCATCATATAGATGCTTTCGTCAAGACTTCCATTAAGGAAAGCTGTCTTGACGTCCATTTGCCAAATCTCTAAATCTAAAGATGCTGCAATGGATAAGAGTATCCTAATGGATTTAAGCATGGCCACAGGAGAGAAGGTTTCCTTGTAATCGATACCTTCTTTCTGTGTGTAACCTTTAGCTACCAATCTAGCTTTAAAAGTTTCCACCTTTCCATCCATACCTCTTTTCCTCTAGTATACCCACTTGCACCCAATGGGTTTTATCCCTTTAGGCAAGTCTACAAGGGACCAGACTTTGTTATCGAACATGGATTCAATCTCAGATTGCATTGCCTTTTGCCAATAGTGACAATCAACATCCTCCATTGCTTCCTTGTACGTGTAGGGATCATCGTCGTCAGAGAGATTCTCAACAGATTCTCCTAGCCCGATGTATCTTTCAGGTTGGGTTCTAACCCTCCCACTACGGCGAGGAATGGTAGGTTGTTGATTTTGTGTTGGAGTGGAAATTACAATTGGGTTAGGTTGTGAAACCTCTTGTGGAATCGTATCTCCTGACATATCATTCAGGACAATTATACTTTTGGGAACAAAATCATTCATATAGTCATTTTCCAGAAATGTAGCATTTGTTGAAACAAACACTTTTAGATCTGAAGGACTATAGAAATAATATCCTTTAGTTCCTTTTGGATACCCCACAAATATGCATGTTTCCGAACAGGACTCCATCTTTTCTGTCTTTCCTTTTAACACATGTGCAGGACAACCAAATATCCTTATGTGTTGTAAACTAGGCTTTCGCCCAATCCACTACTCATACGGTGTTCTAGGAACCGACTTCGATAGTACCACGTTTAGAATATATATTGCAGTTTGTAGAGCATATCCCCAAAAAGTAATAGGAAGTGTTGAATAACTCAACATAGACCTAACCATGTTCAAAAGAGTTCTATTTCTCCTTTCTGCTACCCCATTTTGTTGAGGTGTACCTGGTGCAGTAAACTGAGAAACTATCCCATTATCAATAAGATATTGCTGAAACTCACCAGATAGATATTCTCCACCACGATCAGATCTCAAGATTTTTATGCGTTTCTCAAGCTGATTTTCTACTTCAGCTTTGAATGCTTTGAACATGTCAAAAGCATCCGACTTATGTCTCATGAGATACACATAACCAAATCTTGAGTAATCATCTGTGAAGGTGATGAAGTACTCATATCCACCTTTAGCTTGAATGCTCATAGGACCACATACATCAATGTGTATTAGTCCTAAACATTCAGTGGCTCTTGCACCTTTGGTATTGAATGGCCTTTTGGTCATTTTACCTTCCAAACAAGATTCACAAGTTGGTAGATCATCAACCTTTAAGTCACTTAAAGGTTCGTCACATACCAATCTTTTAATCCTATTAAGGTTAATGTGACCTAGGCGTAAATGCCAAAAGTAGGTTTCATCTTTTGATAATTTTACTCTTTTATGATTAGGTTCCGTTATTTCTGTGTCTAACGAGTGAGAGATATTTCTATGCAAAAAGAATAGACCGTTTTCCAATGTATCTTTGCAAACAATTTTGTCATTCTTACTAATAATAAAAGCTTTATTAAAAGTAACCGAATATCCAAATTTATTTAAACAAGAAACTGAAATTAAATTCCTCTTGAATTGAGGTACATAATAAACGTTTATTAAATCTAAATGCCTACTAGAATCTATAATAACTCTAATATCTCCCACTGCACTTGCAGACACTAACGATCTGTTGCCCAAGCGCAAATTGATTTCGTTCTTATTCAGCCTTCTCCTTTCTTGGAACCCCTGTAAGGAATAACAAACATGATTAGTGGCTCCAGAGTCTATGATCCAAGAATCTGTAGAATCTGCCAGAAAACATGTTTCAAGATAATTAATATTACCTTCTTCCTTCTTGTTCTGGGACTTTGGGCAATTTCTTTTCCAATGTCCCTTTTCACCACAAAGGAAGCATTTCCCTTTGATCTTGGTTACTTTCTTGGTCTCCTTCTTGGTAGGCCCAAGTTGATTTTTCTTCTGTTGTTTCTTGACCTTCTGACGGGTCTTAACAGTATCAACTTTACCAACCATGTGAATCTCTTGACCTTTGCTTTTCACAAGGATCTTTTCAACGCTGTGAACATCTTGCATCAGGCCCTGCAAGGTGTATTCCTTTTTGTTCAAGGTGTAGTCCAACTTGAATTGATCAAAGGAATCTGAAAGTGAGTTGACAACCATGTCAATTTTGGTCTCACCATCTATCTCAGCGCCATTTAATTCTGCAATATTTAGATGTGCTATGACTTTCATCATGTGATCTTTCACAGCCTGTCCAGGTTTCATCCTAAGATTCATAAAAGCAGTCACTGCCTCTCTCTTAGTCGTCCTAGACCTCATAGCAAACATCTCTTCCAGAGACATCATAATATCAGCAGCAGACCCCATTCCTTCATGCTGCTGTTGCAACACGTCGGAGATAGTAGCCATAATGTAACATTTGGCCATATCATCTGAGGTCTTCCACTGCTCATACTCATCTCTTTGCAAAATACTTGATTCATTATTAGGAGCAGTTGGTTTAGGAGTAGTTAGAACAAACTTATATTTTTCACTTTGCAGCAACAACCCAATTTTCCTTTTCCATGTGATATAATTATCTCCAGTTAAAGTGTTATCTTTCAGGATGTTCATAAGTGATGGGGTCATGATTTCTGAATAAAACAAAAAGCATATATAAGTAAATAATCATGATAAAGCACTTTCGAATATTTATCTTGAATTAATTAAATAACTCAATCGTGAAAAATTCAACGGTGATCCAACACCCATAAATGTTACGCCTCTTTCGGGAGTTCACACCATTTACTAGTTGGACTAGGTCCCACCTAATTGTTAACATAACAACCAGCGTTTTCAATTTTAGCCTTGCAATTTTATTAACAAGAACTCTCGGGAGGATATTAATAAAATTACATTGAGTGTGTTACCAAGATATCGACCCTCAATTTTCTCTCACAAAAATCCCTCCTCTGGGAGTAGATTTCGTTTGAGTCAATTGTCTAGTCTATCCTTGTAAGGAAGTATTTTGCTAAATTTCATTTATGGACGCCCCTCGGGGGGATTACCAATAAATAATAAAGCTCAACTAACCTTGGAGGCCATAGGTGTTCTAACACACCTTCTCCCACTCAATTATTTAAGGTGTGTGATTAAATTCCAAAGAATGATTTTACCAAGTTATCTAGATGCCAATTAGATACCTAAATCATTCAATGCATGTTCATACCAAAAGAGATATATGAGTGGCACTCCTATTCTATATGACATGTTATCATACAATAACAAATATTGTAATATTTATACATAAAAATAAATAGCCACAATTTTGGTCTATCCTAGAAAAGCATGTAAATTACAATTGTACAGAATACAAAAAACTCCTTTCTTGACGAACAAGACTTCAAGCGACCATCTAGCGCACGTAACTCGCGCGCCCGAAGATCACCAAGCAGCCCATGCGCACGCCTAGCCCATGCAAGGGCATGAGCTACCGCATGGCCAGCCCATGCATGGGTCGCGCGCGCTGCTGCACCGCAACAAGCGCAGCTGCACGCTTGGTTGCGTGCGCGCTTGTTGTCTCGGTGCGCGCGGGTGCAAAGCTCGGTTCCGGATGCTCCAATTTCTTCAAATCTTCGAGTCTTTGAATCTTGAATATATTACAACTTATTTTATACAATAAAATACTGCAGAAATATTTTTTTTTATTTTTTTTTATTTAAACTACTGCAGTATTTTTTACAAATAAAAAACTGCACTTATTTTTTAGTACAATAAAAAACTGCACTAAATTTTAATACAATAAAAAACTGCAGTATTTTTACAATAAAATTAATAAGAACTTAGCAACTACCAAGAAGGAATTATGGCAATAATAGACCACCCTTATTGTTACAATTCTGAAACAAAAAATACAATGAAATTCTAGGACCAAAATCGAGCAATAACAATTCACTTTATAACAACATATATAAATCCATACATTCCACATGTAATTATATATGCGAATACCTAGAGTGCCATATCTTTCTAAAACATGCATAATCACAATAAAAAGAAATAGATTCACCTATATATACGTTAATTAATTAAGGGTACAACCAAGGCTCTGATACCAATTGTAGGGAAAAATTGCTTAAAACCGTAGCGGAAGGCGAAAAAATAATTTTCGTATAGTTTAAAATTTTTCTAAAGATTTGAACCTTAACCCTTTAATTAATTAAACTCAAATATACGGTTAAAGTTAAATACTTCTTGTCGCGTGATCCGATTGACTTACGTCGATGGTAATCCGCAAGATCTTCAATCCTAGCACGTACGTGACTCACATAGGAGCGTGGTCTCCCTTTTTCTTTGAATTACTTACCTTAGAATGGATGTATGGAATTTCTGATCTTGATCTTCAATAGTAAAACACCAAGAGCCTAAAAAAATAGTTCCGGTCACTTTTGAATTCACAATCAATATGATTGAAACTCGCGTAACCCTAAATCGAAAGTGTGCACAAAACCTTTTGATGTTAAAGGCTTGTAAGTGCACTATCGAATGAGAACTTATTTTCTTTTTCTCTCTTGGTCGAAAATCTATGTGTATAGAGTAGGATTTTTTATTTTCAAAACAAACAAAAATCTCTCTCTATTTTTCTTCTTGGTGGCCGAAAATTCATAACCTTATATTTATAGGTTGGCCGAATTTTTTCCTTCACCAAGTAGGGTTGGCCGAATTCATTGAATAGGAAATCTAGGGTTGGTTTATTTCCTTACTTGAAAAGGAATTATCCTTTTCCCTAATTCCTATCAATTCAAGAATCTTAACCCTTGTAGGATTAGTGGTGGCCGAATTCTTTGTATAATAAGGAGTGTATGTCGGACTTAATCCTTACCACATTAGGACTCCTATCACTTAAAAGAATTCCAACCCTAATCCAACACATAGTATTTAATTTACTGATCAGGAAAAGATTTTGATTTAAACTATTAATTAATTAAATAATTAATTAATTCCCATTTAATCAAAACAATAAAATAAAATAATATCTTGGGCTATTTTATTTAGCCTTGCCACCCACACCATATATATATATATGGGCCCAATATTATTTTTTTTATTTTATTTAATCCATTAAACTTTAAATAAAAGCGCACATGTGAACCAGACTTATTCTTACTAAAAGAAACAAGCCTACATGTCGTCTTTTAATATATTAATATAATAGTGCAGCCCATTAAATAAATAATAGACATATTATATTCTTAATATATTAAATGCAATTCTAGATGGACCCATAAATTGGTCAGGTAGAATATATCAAGTGATCCATGCAAGTACGTGTGGATTGTGGATCTTGGCGGGCTATCTAAATTTAAGCTTCAATAGACATAACCTAATCACAATCAACAAATGATCCACTTAGGTCCGATCTATTAATTTTAACTCATTACACTAAAGAGCTAAAATTGAACTCTTAAATAAAGATATAATAAGGAGATGTTTCTCATTCATACCCTAGACAATCTTATAGGAGATGGTGTATCCTCGTGAATAATATCAGTAATCGCCAAGAGCTCATAGACCGCCTATAGCTCTTCAAGTTACCATATTTCCTCATATGACCACATTTTGAACTTGGATATTTTGACTTGTCCAGATGCCATGTCTTCAATAATCATTATTGAAAACTCAACATTGAGATTTAATATCCAATACCTCAAAACATCCATATGATGATACTATACTCTCATTTAATAAATGGAGCCACGATGTCCATATCTATAAATGAAGTCCTCTATCGATTAACAAATGAATACCACCAAACTATCGAGGATAGACTATGCTATATAATCGTACTCATTGATAACTCAAATGATAACACTTGCAACCATAAGTCCATCATTTATCTCAGGATTTAGATAGACTCTCTGATTGTCCTGATAATGAAAAGACTTATATCTAGTGACGGTTCTAGATAAAGTATTTCATTATGATCCAGTTCAATGCACCCAGTGCACTAGATTCTTTTACTCAAAAACCTTTCGATGATTTTAGACTCATCATAACTCATTTGATCCCACTAAAATGCTAGTAAAAGAATTCTACAACTTTATCAAGATAGAGGTTCCCAACCTTTAACTTAAGTTGTGAACGTTATTCAAGACTAACTAAAGAATTGTGTCTATCTCATACATATCCGGATGTACAAACAATTCTTCATATCTCATAGTCTTTTGTCCTTATGATTATTTACCTTAACAATTATAATTATAAATGCTGTAAGATTTTGCAGAATCAGAAATCACTTTAGTTATATGAAAAGATTGTCAATTACAATATTACACTCTTGCTATTGAGCATAATCCTAACAGGTCGGGCTACCACCCCGAAGAAGGGTCTGAGTGTAAGAGCATAGTTGCCATCCAGATCTCGAGTCCAGGAAATAGCTAAGTAGCCCTCTTGATGCCTTGGTCGGGCTACCAGCCCCAAAAAGGGTCTGAGTGTACTAGCATAGTTGCCATCCAGATCTCGAGACCAGGAAATAGCTAAATAGCCCTCTTGATGCCTTGGTCGGGCTACCACCCCCAAGAAGGGTCTGAGTATAAGAGCATAGCTGCCATCCAGATCTCGAGACCAGGAAATAGCTAAATAGCCCTCCTGATGCCTTGGTCGGGCTACCACCCCCAAGAAAGGTCTGAGTGTAAGAGCATAGTTGCCATCCAGATCTCGAGACCAGGAAATAGCTAAATAGCCCTCCTGATGCCTTGGTCAGGCTACCACCCCCAAGAAGGGTCTGAGTATAAGAGCATAGTTGCTATCCAGATCTCGAGACCAGGAAATAACTAAATAGCCCTCCTGATGCCTTGGTCGGGTTTCCACCCCCGAGAAGGATCTGAGTGTAAAAGCATAATTGCTATCCAGATCTCGAGATCAGGAAATAGCTAAATAGATCTCCTGATGCCTTGGTCGGGCTACCACCCCCAAGGGGAATTTAAAAAAAAATGTTTGTTTTCGTGTGCAGGATCAAGATCATCATAATTCCCTACCAAAGTTTTAATGAAGTATGAACAAATTGTTGCTGCGGATGCAACTCTGGTTCCTATTCAAGACCAGAAAAGAAACAAGAGTTTTCAAAAGCGATTTGATTTCTCATTAAAGATAAGAGGAGCCTATCCCCCGGTAAGGCTACATCCATCCAACGGGGAGCTCAACCCCCGAGCTCGAGCTATTAAAAAAATAAAAAAAAGGAAAGCTAAGCTAAATAAGAGTAAAACGAGGTGCCCACCCCCTTTCCAAGCAATCAAAACAAGCCATGAACGAACTGCTTCAAGCTTTGGGACTCTCTTGGTTTTCCTCCGCCGGTCCTCCTCCTTCATGCTGATCTTCGCCATCGACCCCCCCTTCAGGTAGTTGTCCAACTCAGTTATCCTCACCAATCACCCCTCCATTTAGAGGCTCCACCTGTTGGTCAGCAGGATCTTCCTCTAAGACCTCATTAATCACTTCCATAACCTCAGACGGGATAGCCGCATCAAGAAGGGCAGTCATGGACCCCGTCTAGCTCCTGTCGACCTCTATCTCCATTATGGGGGGGGGGGGTTCCTCAGACGGGCTCCTAACCTCTTCCCCAGCTCCTAACTGGTCCTTCTCAGATCGAGAAGATAAAACTTTACTGGAAGACTCCCCAGGACCTGAGGTAGTAAAGGTAAGAGGAGGAAATGGAGGATCTGTCTTGGCGGGCTATTTTCCAGTTCCTGCTTGGCTCGAAGGAACCACCTCGTTGCCATCAGGGTGAGATAACTCAGCAGCCTTAATCATTATTTCCTGTCTATCCTAGCGGGCAATAGATGACTAGTCAAAGGGAAGAGGGAGAGCTTCTGCAGCCTGAAAGGAAGCGTAGCAATATCCATCGCTGAAGGAGGTCTCCGCGTCAGCTTGCAGCTTAGTCACCTGAGCAATCAAAGACTGATTCTAGAAGTCCAACCTTTTAGCCTCAGATCTTCAAGAATCCCTCTGTCTAGCCCACCGGATAGACTGAAGACGCTCATGATCATAAGATTGCTTCGTCCTCTCATAGTCACAGCGAAGCTCAGCCATCTCGATCTCAACGTTTCCTTGGTTGGAGGTCATCTCTTCCACTAAAGACCGAGCTTGCTTGAGCAAATCCCTGGCTTTCTTAGCTTCGGCTTTGGCTTTTGCAGCCCGGTCGCGAAGGAGGGCTACTTACTGGCCCATCGCTACATTAAATTTGAAGGCCTACAAAATACAGAACCAGAGTTAGAAACTGAACAAATTAGCAAGTGTAGTACGAAGGAAATGTAATTACCTCAGCTAAAATAGTAGACCCATTGGTAATCAAGACATCCACAGGCATGGAAGCCATCTTGGAGATCTCATCGCCTGGACAAGAGCTCGACTAAGGCCGGGAACGGCTGGAAGGAACCCTTGCGATACCCTTCCCAGAATCCTCTGAAGCTTAGGGAGTTGGAAGCGCAGCGGAATCAGGAGGTCGAATCAAGGGGGTATCAACTTTAGCGACCATAGCAGAAGGGACAGAAGCAGTCAGACCAACAACCTGGGGAGCTTTACCCAAAGCCCGGAAAGCCCACAAAGCAAGATTGGCCATCTTGGACCCAGCTGAGGAGGTAGATGGAGCAAAAGCAGGTTCGACCCCAGCAAAGGGAAGAGAAATTCTAGCTTGAGGAGAGCGTGAGACGTGGCGGGTAGCTGGTTCAACGACAAAAATTATGAATAAGCAAATTAAAAAGGAAAATGTCAGAACCAAGCTGAGCAACAAGGCAAGGCAAGGCAATTCAATGACACTTACGAGGAGTAGCGTCTGAGATCCGTAAGTATTGGTTCACCCTACGAGGATCGAAGGCTTCAGCAGTGGGGAACTTCAGGTTCAAGTAATTTCAGGCTAAAATAGCCTTCAAAATGGCTTCAGACTCAGAAGGCAGGGAGTCCCAGTCCCACGAGGGTTTGTCACTGAAAGCTATGGGAACCTTGAATTCATGCCCTCCAATGAAAATCGAGCTTCCCCAGTCATCCCTTGTAAGAATCCATTCCTCCTTCCAGGCGGGGTCTTTCTTCGAAGCACCAGGAATAACGAAGTTGAGCTTGTTCTTGGCCTTAGCATAAAACTGGCCTCGAGGAGAGCCGGACAGGCTCCCAATCTGGAAAAGATAAGCCAGCTCCTCTACTCCCGGCTCTCTCGTCACCTTGCTCAACTGACACTGTTCCCTCCATAGCACAAGGAAGCCAATCAGATGCCTTCAGAAGCCAGGCGTCAACTGAAGGGGAGCAAGCTGGATGGCGTTAAGAGCCCGCCGAAGAGTCGGATGAAGGGGAAGCCTGACCCCGTTCTCGAGAGCCGCCACATGAATCAGAAGCACGCCTTTAGGGGGGTTGAAGAACTCATAACCCTTGGGAGGCACCGAGATGGATACGCTATCGTGGATGCCATACTTTGACCTCAAGCGGTCAATCGAGACTGGATCGACGATGGAATCATGGACAACCTTGAAGTCATAAGGAGGGAGTCCTCTCAAAAAAAGGTCCAGAAGCCGGAACTCGATTTTCTCCTACGACGTCGCCACCCACTTCTTTGTCGGAGTGTTCATCGGTAATATCCAAAGGGTGGTTGGAAAACCCGGTCCCAATAGACACATTCCTGCTTGACCGCCGATGTTGCGGGTTGGGTGGGGAGTCATCGCCGTCTAAACTCCCACTTGCTCGTTTCCCCGGGGCAAGGCTAAAAACCTCCTCGCCATCAACAATTGAGTCAACTGAATCACGACTAGGTTTTCGACATAGTGAAGTCAATAAGGATGAAGAATGAAGAAAAATGCAAGCTCGAAGAAAGGCTATGAGAGAAAATATATCTTGGGAAAAATTTGAGTTTGAAAGATGTGAGGAAGTCATTGAGATAAATAATATATATATATATATATATATATATAGGCAAGAGGGCAGCAGCATGAGCTGACGAGATTTTTGGTTGAGATCGTAAAGAATCTCTGGGACTACCGTAACGTAGCCAGATTAACTCGGAAACAAGCTAATCAGCTCAGGCCACGTCACTTGCACAGTTAATGAGGAGATCTCTCCAAGATTCTAGTAACGGTAAAAAGCCTCGGGGACTGCCGTAACACAACCGGACTAATTCAGAAGTAAATTGGTCAATTCACGCCACGTCACTAACGCAGTTAAAAGACAAGATTTTCCCGATATTCTGGTAACGGTAAAAAAGGGAAGATTTCCCAAATAAAATAAAAAATCTGACCCCAACCCCAAGCTCGACGTTTGGTGTTCAAGTCAGAGGGGACTTTTGTTAATAGCCAAAATTGGCTAAGGACCAAAGGGAAATTTTCCACTATCCAGACCTAGCTCCATGCCCGAGATTTTCCACCAGAAGACCATATTACCCAAAGCCGAGCTACGATACCGCCCCGTAGGAACAAGGATAGGCTCCAGAAACATCCGGAATAGAGCCCGGAATGGTCAGGTCAAGCCCGCTTCACTGAATCCCCCCAAAGTTGAGGTTACCTCGTAATTTCTCCAGAAATATCCGGAATAGAACCCGGAATGGTCAGGTCAAGCCCGTGTCACCAAATCCCCCCGAAGTCGAGGTTACCTCGTAATTTCTCCAGAAGCTCGCCTATACCTCACTGATACAGGGAGGTGTCCATAGGAGGGCGCACCTAGCTTCGAAAAGTCAAGGGAAGCCAGACCTAGCTCCTAGCTGGATGAAGCTTCTCAATATCAGGGCCGGGACAATGATCGACCTCACTAATTGATGCACCACACCTTGATACATTCGACGACCCCTATGTGAATCATGCTAGACCCGAAGATACACAGTATCGCATCTATAGACATTATACACGTGCAGAACAAGTAATAGAGTCTAAATGGGAAACAAATTGATTTCCACCCAGATATCCTCAACTGAGCAATTAACTCAAAGTTAATGACATTTAAAGGTAAAAAATCTCGTCCGATAAGGAGGGGAGGGATGAGAAAGTCAAGGGGAAATCAATGAGTTTAACCCTATGAAGACACTGTATAAAGGAGGGACTTTCTCCTTCAAAAAAAGAGGAGACTACTATTCGACAGGCATACAACAAACACCCAACTATCACCCAGAAAAAAGTGAGAGCAATTCGAAAGAGAGATAGAGAAATGTATATCATATGTTATCAATAAAGAAAGATTTTTATTCCTTTTGAGTAGCTAACGAAATCGTTATCTCTATGTCATTTCATTAGGCATTGTTTTATACACATATACATTCTACCTTGGTCATCACCTACGTGGTAATGATCTTGAGGGTGCTAACTGAGATTTATTGCCCCGAGCAAGATTTCTGTTAACAATATCGACCTTCAATATTTTCTCTCACAAAAATCCCATCTTTGAAAGTAGATCTCGTATGAGTCAATTTGTCTAGTCTATCCTTGTAAGGAAGTATTTTGCTAAATTCCATTTATGGATACCCCTTAGGGGGTTATCACATAAAACATAAAGCTCAACTAACCTTGGAGGCCATAGGTATTTCAAAACACCTTCTCCCACTCAATTATTTAAGGCATGTGATTAAATTCCATATAATGATTTACCAAGTTATCTATATGCCAATTTAGATACCTAAATCATTCAATGCATGTTTATACCAAAAGAGATATATGAGTGGCACTCTTATTCTATATGACATGTTATCATACAACAACAAAATATTGTAATATTTATGAAAAAAAATAAATAGCTACAATTTTGGTCCATCCTAGAAAAGCAAGTAAATTACATTTGTTTGGAATACAAAAACTCCTTTCTTGGCGAATAAGTCTTCATGCGGCCATCGTCCGTTTGCACACCCCTTGGCTGCCTCCTATGGGAGTGCGCACCCCACAACCCCATAAAGGGTTGCCGTGCGCAGCCCATAGTATCCATAGGGCTGCCATACACAGCCCGTACCACAACAATCGTCGCTGCGTGATAATTTGCGCGCACGATTGTCGCTATGGCGCACACGGTACCAAACTTGTTCCGGTTGCTTCCAATTCTTCAAATCTTTGAATCTTCGATACTTGAATATATTACAGCAGAATTTTAAACAACAAATCACTGCATTTTTTTGTATTACAATAGTATAATAAAAAAAACTTAGCAACTACCAAGAAGGAATTATGGCGATAATAGACCACCCTTCTTGTTACAATCCCGAAACAAAAAATACATTGAAATTCTAGGACCAAAATTGAGCAATAACAAATCATTTTATAACAACATATATAAATTCATACATTCCAATGTAATTATATATGAGAATACCTAGAGTGCCATCTCTTTCTAAAACATGCATAATCACAATTAAAGAAATAGATTCACGTATATATATATATATATATATATATATATATCAATTAATCAAGTGTACAACCTGGCTCTGATAATAGTTGTAGGGAAAAACACGTGCATGCAGCGGAAGCGAGACTAAAGTAGTTTTACTATAATTAAAAAAAATTTCCCTTAAAGAAGAAGACCTTAACCCTTTGATTAATTGATATATAGAAAGTATATCGTACCTTTATAGCGTGAACCCGATTTGAGGTTGCGTCAGTGATATTCCGTAAGAACTTCCAATCCAATCACGAACGTGAATCACTTAGGAGCGTGGTCTCCCTTTCTTTGAATTGTGTGCCTAAGGATGGATAATAAAAAAAAAAATTTCTTTTTCGTTAGTCACAAAAACTTCCAAGAGATAACAAAGAACGTTCCGGTCACTTTTGAATTCTCAATCTCTTGATCCAAATTCGCGTGAACCTAATTCGAAATTATGCACAAAGCCTTTTGATGTAAAAGCTATTAGTGCACTATCGAAACAAAAAACGTTCCCCTCTCTCTTTTCCTCTTGGCCGAATTATCACACGAGTCTAAGAGATGGATTCTATTTTTCAAGCTTAAAGAAAAAAAACTCTCAAGCAAGTCTTAGGGTTTTTGCCGAAATTCTTGCCCTAAACTATTTAGGGTTGGCCGAAAATCCCTTTCCTTTTATTTTTAGGGTTGGCCGAATTCCTTGATAGTCTTTTAGGTAATGACCGAAATCCTCTACCAAAAAAAGATTTGTATTTCCATAAAAGACTCATATCAATCTTTTTGAATTCAAACCCTAATCCAACTCTTTAGTGTATTTGTGACTATATCAAAAGCTTCATAATTTGACTAGATAAATAAATTCCTTTTTATTTATCTGCTTGCCAAATAAAGTCTTTAATATTTATTATACTACCAACAATAGTATAATACTAAGAAACATATTTCCCTGTCAGAAAAAATTTTGATTCTTAATTAAATAATTAATCAATCAATTAATTAATTTCCATTTAATTAAATAATAAAATAAAAAACTATATAATAGGCTATTATATTTAGCCTTGCCGCCCAAATCCATATATGGGCATATATATTGTTTTTTCCTATTTTATTAAATCCATTGGACCTTAATAAAAGGCCCACATGTGAACTAGGCCCATTCTAACTAAAAGAAACAAGTCCACATGCGTTAATACAATTCTAGATAGACCCATAATTAGTCCGGTAGAATATATCAAGTGATCCATGCAAGTCGGTGTGGATTGAGGATCTTGGCAGGCTATTTAAATTGAAGCTCCAATAGACATAACCTAATCACAATCAACAAATGATTCACTTAGGTCCGATCTATTAATTTAAGTTCATTCCACTAAAGAACTAAAATCGAACTCTTAAATAAAGATAGAATAAGTATATGTTTCTCATTCATACCCTAGACAATCTTATTGGAGATAATGTATCCTCGTAAATAATATCAGTAATCGCCAAGAGCTCATAGACCGCCTATAGCTCTCCTAGTTACCATATTTGCTCATATGACCACGTTTTGAACTTGGATATTTTGACTTGTCCAGAAGCCATATTTCAATAGACACTATGGAAAACTCAACGTTAAGATTTAATAACCAATACCTCAAAACATCCATGATAATATTATACTCTCATTTAATAAATGGAGCCATGATGTCCATTTCTATAAATGAAGTCCTCTATCGATTAACAAATGAATACCACCAAACTATCGAGGATAGAATATGCTATATAATCGTACTCATTGATAGCTCAAATGATAACACTTGCAACCATAAGTCCGTCATTTATCTCAGGATTAAGATAGATTTTCCGATTATCCTCATAATGAAAACTTTATCCACTGACGGTTGTTAGATAAGCCCGTAATGGTCGCCAATTGGGGTCAATTTTCTTGACTTATATTAACTTTAAAATTGAAATCTTGGAGCCTAGGTAATTATATTTTTTGCCTTGTGTATTAATCATGAGTGAAAATACAGCTCAAGCGTGTGTCTAAACAACCTAGGGGGTGTGAATGGGTTGTTAATCGATTATTACCAATTTTTCGATTAGTCAATTTTAACAACAATTAATCCAACACAAACATATATACAAAATCAAGTAAAATGCGGAATATAAATGACACTTGATTTTTACGTGGAAATCCTTCAACAAGGGAAAAACCATGGGCTAACCACTTAGCCACTCCGATCCTCAAATCCACTATTATAATGATGTTTACAACCTAGGTTGACTTCTAGTCACACCATTCTCAGTTACTAACCAACCACTACTACCCGCAGACGTTTATAGTGATTCTTTATCGCTTTGCTTGCCAACCACACCTTGGTTGCAAGACTTCACTTAGCTTGTGCACTACACCTTGTAGTCACAAGACTTAACTCTCAAAGAAGAGATCAACAACCAATGTGAATATATGAAAATATTCTAAATGCAATTAATGCTAGGCAACATTAAATGCTTATCTAGATATTTCAAGATGAAAATAAGTACAAATCCTAGATATCAATGTCTATATGAATCCTCATTAAGACCTAACTAGATATAGATATGAAAGTCTAAAATCTAGTCATCAAACAAAGCCATATCAACACAAGTTGTCATAAAACATGGCATGGACAATGAATGCAATCAATTAGTCTTAATTAGCTAGAGGGCAAATATGTCCTAAATGCAAGCTATCACAATACAAACCTAATCATGCAAAGAAACTCATAAAAAGATGCAATAAATGAAGTCCTAGCATTTAATCAACTAATGAATGCAATAAAAACCTCATCTTGGAAAGTATAAACAAATAACAAAGTTGAGATTTCTGTTTAACTTACCAAGTCAATTTAATGATGAAAACCCATGCCTAAAGATGCTTAATAATGCATGAAGGATGATGGGTTTAGGGTCTAAAGAGTTAATGAAACACTCTTGGAGCTTCTCTCACTATCGGAAATATTTTCTCTCACTAATGGAAATATTTTCTCTCACTAAAATCAATTTTAAAGCTCTGAAAAATGAAATAGGAGAGAAGAGAACATATATATAGAAACCTTAAATGAAACTACGTCGTTTTGAGAAAGTTTGCTAAAAGACAAGCAAAGCAAGCGTAGTGCGCCAGTCCACTGCACGGGTAGGAACCCGCGCACTAACCCATGCATATGAGTTTTGATGGTTCGTGACCAGCGAACACACCAGCGAACCGGGGAACAAAAATGCACCAAGGCCAACTCCGCTGATCTACTCCGCGGGTAATGACTTGCGCAATGACCCGCACACAAGGACTTCACTGGTTCAAGACCGGTGAACAGACTAGCGAATCGGAGTCCAACAACACAACAGGACAACTGCGCTAGTGTTTGCATGAGTTGCAACCCACGCACAGGCCCTGTCAACGAGTAAAAATATGCACAACAAGACGTGCGAGCGCAAACGCAATAACCACACTTAAATCTAGAAATGAAGTGCAAGTGTGATTGTGAATGAATGCACACATGAGCAATAAGGAATAAATGCATGTCAATACAAATGCATGTAGGTGTGTGTGTGTGTGTGTATGTGTGTGTGTGTGTGCAACTAAATCTCTTCAAGAGTTAAGAACAAGTGAACTACCTCTCTTGAAGCTTTTTGGGATCTTGGAAGCTTGTTGATGAAGAATCACAATAAGACCTAAACTACCCATTACAAATAATCCCAATGTAGTTTGTCATGAAATAAGCCAATCATAAATAGAGGTCCTTGCAATGAGAGCATGAGATTCTGTATGTGTTGAATGGTTTTTTTTTTAAATTATTATTATTATTATT
The DNA here is from genome assembly GCA_033220585.1 of Dipteronia sinensis. Classification (NCBI taxonomy): domain Eukaryota; kingdom Viridiplantae; phylum Streptophyta; class Magnoliopsida; order Sapindales; family Sapindaceae; genus Dipteronia; species Dipteronia sinensis. Next base: position 19,677,975 of record CM065643.1, on the reverse strand, counting down.
ATTATTATTACTATGGATCATGCTTGGTTAGATATCAGAAGCCCGGGTGTTAAAATCATAAGCATGTGAATACATATTTTGAGCCAGTGAAATTATCTCGTTAGCCCAGGAATATGTATTTCGAGCCTGGGTATTAATCTCATAAGCCTGAGAATCAACCTTTAAAATTTTGTGTGTCATGTGTAGTTACATGATAAATGTGGAAATGATGGAAGGAATAGTAAATGTTGCATGCTAATCCTTATTTCCCATATTCCCAGTAGATAAAGTTTAGCGCATGGGAATATCTTTTGCTGCCTGGGAAAATTAACTCGAGATATGAGAAAATTTAAAGAATTAATTTAAATCGTAAAAATTAAAAATTCAAAGTCAAACAACACTATTTTTGCTTGAACCAATAATTTCTTGGCAATTATCTAAAAAGTCAAAGGTACCATTTTGACTCGTTTTCCAAGCTTAAAAATGGGAGATCACGAGACTAACTGTTCATCAACCGGACATCCGATCAAGTGGGTCCCATACTGTTTTTGCCGATCGAGACCGGTCAATAGTGATGGGGCTTTGGCTGGCAACTTCACTTTGTTTTTCCTAGAGAATCGCGTTGTGGGACACATATCCCCCTACCATCTCCACTAGAATTGGTAGAGAGGCACATACTTTATGTTTGTATTTGCTTGGGGGTTTTTAGACTTAGTCTCACAAAATATGAATTGGTTTCACGAGCTAACTTTATATCGCAGAACATGAACCCGATGGTTGGCCACCGCTCGTGGAAAAAATCCTTTTATGTCGGAAAAATATTAAAAAATGGCACAAAAAGTAAATTTAATAAAAAACATAACTGTTGTAGCCCGTGATGTTATTCAAGGGCTTTAAACTATATCCCAGGCTTCACATCTTTATCCAGGGCATTAAAACATTTGTGCCACGTGTAGTTACATGATAGGGTGGTAGTGGGTTAAAGCTGTTTCCAGCCTTTACATTTTGCGAATATGGATGGAATAGTAAATGTGCATGTTTAAAAGTCAGAGGTGCCATTTGGACTCTAACTTCTGGGCTTAAAAGCAGGAGATTCTGGGCTTCACTGTTGTATCCCGGGCCTAATAGTTCACCAAACGTACATTCGATCATGTAGGTCCCATAACGTTTTTGCTGATCGGGACTAGGTCATCAGAGGTAGGGCTTTGGCTGGCAACCTCACGTTGTTTTTCTAGAGAATCGTGTGGTGGGATACATTCCCCCCCCCCCCCCCCCCACTAACTCAACTAGAATTGGTAGAGAGACACATACTTTATGTTTGTAAAATGTTTAGGGGTGTTTGGACTTAGTCTCACGAACTATGAATTAGTCTCACGAGCTAACTTTATATCGTGGAACACGAACCTGATAGTTGGTCACCGCTAATGGAAAACAACATTTGCTGTAGAAAAAATATTCAACAATAGTCAAAAAAATCAAATTTAATCATAAAACTCAACCGACGTGGTCCGAAATGTTATTCACCGGCTTCAAAATATATCCCGGGCATCAAAAAACTTATGCCATGTGTAGTTACATGATAGGGTGACATCGGATTACAGATGGATCCCATTACAAATCTTGTTCTTCTTATTAAAGGCTGGATCCCACTAAATCTTCTTCTTCTCCCTTAGTCAAACAACTGTTTAAATCGAAAGCTAAATCTAAAAACCTTTTCTTCTTCAAGTGTTCTCAAACAGAAAATCTAAACCATAAAAACTTCTTCTTTTTCTTCATTTATTCTCAAATCAGTTCAAAACTTCTTCTTCTTCACCGGTTCAAAGCAAAACTTATTTGCTTCTCCCACAAACTCTTCCTCACGTCCACATCTGCAGGTTAAAAAGCTTCAGATTTTATACATCCCCTTGAATCACGCATCCATTCTTCATTCTCGGGTCCGAAACACTGTATTGCTTTGTATGTAAGTTCTCAGATCTAAAATATTTAGTGTACATTATTCGTGTTTTTCTCCTCTTCTTTTCTTTTTTGAATGACTTTGAAGGTTTTGTGTTTTTGCAATATATGTCTGTTATACTAAAAACTGTGTTTTTAAACACTCTTTTGTTTTTTGTTTTTATTTACAGATATAAAGTGAAAATACAAACTAAGCTTGTCTAATACAACCTTGGGGGGGGGGGGGGGGGGGGGGGGGGGGGGGTGGGGGAGGGGTAAATGAGTTGTTAATCGATTATTACCAACTTTTTCGATTAGTCAATAGTAACAATATAACCCAATACAAACATACAATAAAAAATCAAGTAAAGTGCATAAATTAAAGAACACATGACTTTTACGAGGAAACCCTCCGACTGGGAAAAACCATAGGACTAGCTACGCTAGCCTCTTGAGCCACAGAAAATCCACTATATGAAAAGAAGATTACACCCTCAAGTGATACACAGACTCTCACTCTCAACAACCTCATGCTATGGACACTACCACTCGCCGCTCTTGGTTCAATCCCTAGTGATATCCCCTTATCCACTACTCTTGGCATGAGCACCACATAATATACCCCACGAGCCTTTTATAGTGGCACTTGACAAATGCTTGCCAACCAACCCTTGGTTGCAAGACTTGACTTGCGTGTGAAACTTCACATAGAAGCCACAAGACTTTGACTCTTTGGAGAGAATTAATAGTCTAGGTGTGAACATATGACAATGATGCTCAAATGCAATAATGTGTAAGACCACACATAAAATGCTTAACTAGATGTTATAATGCAATTCAATACCCTAGTTATCAAATAATGCCTACATGCCCATACATGAGGACTCAAATAGTTGTAGAAAGATTCTAGCAACGTAATTGTCAAATAAAACTCACATAAACATTCAAAAGTAAGATTATATGAACAAAGCCAAACTAATCAATCAACTAAGCATAATGAATATTTGTAGATTAGCTATTTATGCAAAGATGACCTAATCATACAAGCTATCACAAACAAACTCAATCATGTTATTTAAACTCAAAAATATATGCAATGAAAAGAGTCAAGGTATATAGTCAAGCAATAAATACCTAATCTAGAGTAAGAAGAACAATAAATGATATTAAATGAAGTTCTAACTTAGCAAGTCATGAAACCAAGAAGACCCATGCTCAAATGATAATGAATGATGTAAGATGCATATGGGTTTTGGGTTTGGAGAGTTAAAGAACAAAGCTTAAAGCTTTCTCTCTCTAGAACCACTAAATATATCTCTCTAGGGTTTTAATTTCGTGGTCTTTTTGAAAAAGATGAGAAATAGATGGTTATATAGAAGCCCTAATTGAAACTATGTCATTTTGGAAGAAAAACTAATTTCTGGCATAAAAGAGCGACTTGCAAGGTGACTTGGATGGAAGTCACTTCAAAAGTCACATCTGTCTCATGTATACAAAACGTGACAATGCAACAGCTCCAGATTCAAGTGTCCCGAAACAAGACCACACGACATCAAAAATTTTCTTTTGATATATCATTGGAAAGGTATGGAAGTCTATTTTCACCTCCTATTTACAAAAAGAGGTTTCGTTGTCTGTAGATTGAGATATGGTCATTTGAGTGACCAAATGTCAGATTTGGACAATAACAATATTGCCAAAACTCATGGTATAAGACCATGTGACCCAAGACCAATCCAAGAGAAGAATATGACCTTCTCAAGTGGCCACCCATCACACTAAGACAAGCACACCATCGTGCATGCGTAGATGTTTATGATTAATCATTGAGAAACAAATTACACAACACAAAACCACATTTAAATCTAAGAATGAAGTGCAAATGTGATTGTGAGGAGAAAGCACACATGAGCAATATGATACAAATGCATGTCAATACTAACGCATGTAAGTGTGTGTGCAATGTGTAAATGATGCACAAATATAAGCAATAAAGAACACAAATGCAAGGTGAACAAATCATGCATGAAGTGTGTGTGTGTGTGTGTGTGTGTGTGTGTGTGTGTGTGTGTGTGTGTGTGTGTGTGTATGTGTGTGTGCGCACGCGTGTGTGTGTGCACCTAAATTCTTCAAGAGACAAAGTCAAGTGAATATACCTTTCGCTCTTGAAGTCATGGAGATGCTTGGAAGCTTGCCTGGATAATCATTAAGAGGACCTAAGCTATCAGGTACATAATCATCCTCAATGTGGTTTGTCATGAAATAATCTAATCACAAAATAGAGGTCCTTACAATCTCCCCATTTGGCTATTTCATGACAAAGCAACCACTCACAAATAATTCCTCACAAAATACAAAATCTAGCTATTGTCCATGAGAGTCCATTCTATGTTACTAAAAGAGATACCTAATATTCTAAGTCTTTAAGGTCTTCAATCACTTCGTAGATCATCATACCTACACATAAAAGCAAGAAACCACTTTCCAAGAACAAGTGCATGTGCACTCAATAAAGCAATATAAAGTAATGCATGTGCACTCAATAAAGTAATATAAAGTAATGCATGTGCAATGCTCCCCTTAAATGGTTACTCTCTCTCAAGGCTTCTCTCCCAAAGCATAGACAATGCTTCCCCTATATCTCTCAAGACTTCTCCCCCTTTTGTCATGAGATAGGCAAAAGAGCTCCCGCTATTGGGTTGCTTTAGCAAAGAGAGCTATTCACACAAATAAGTTGCATAGTCATATACAAGAACTTTATGCAACTTAAATAATTGAGAGAGAGATTCAAGGAGTTTTATTTTAAAAAATGTGTGAAATTGTTGCTTTGCATGTAAGACATATGTAAGTTCCTCATATTTTTGATTGGCTCATTTTGTTGACAAACCACATTGGGGATTAACTTTGTAAGGGTAGATTAGGCCTCTTTGTGTGTGATCAAGCTTCAAGGGCATCATCATTCCCAAGAGCACTTCAAAGGTATATCACTTGCTTAATTCTCCTTGAAGAGGTTTTAGTTGCACACACTCATATCTTATGCATTTGTATTGACATGCATGTATTATGGCACACACACACACACACACACACTTCTTGCATTTTGGAGTTGATGGGCTGCATAGTGGGTTAGGGGACATGCAAGGCCACTTGTGCATTTCGCCTGACAAATCGCCTTAGACTTGAATTTTTCCCATAGTGTGTAAGGCGACATGCAAGGCCACTTGTTCATGTCGCCTCAGATGTCGCCTTAGTCTTGAAATTTTTCAACAGTGTGTTAGGCGACTTCCAAGGCGACTTGTGTATGTCGCCTCACATGTCACCTCAGGGACATTGTTTTTCTCACAGTGTGTTAGGCGACTTGCTCATGTCTCCTTGCATGTCGCCTTTTTCACCCGAACTGGGCATTTTGGGTATTTCACTCCAGCTCATTTTTTGATCCCTATAAATACATCTTCTTCTCCACCATTTAGACCTAGATCTCTTAAAATATATCCCTAAGTGAGAGAAAGTAAATCCAAGAGAGATAGAGAGAGAGCTCTAAGAAGTCCTTTTTACTCAACCAACTCATACCATGTGCATCTAAGCTCCATTCTTGCATCTATTATTTATGGGTCTTCATGCTTATCTTGACTAGGTAATTAACTATGAACTAAAACTTCTTGTTTCATCTCTATATTCTTAGTTTACATAGGGTTAGCAATTATTAGTTGATAAATTGCATGTTTAGTTTGTTTAGCATGATTTGAGTATGTTTGTGGCCTTGTTTGTTGGTTGAGATTGCATGTTCATTGATAGCTATCTTTTAGGACCATTTTGCCCTTTAGCTAAATCTTCATGCATTTGCATTTAGATATTGATATATAGGATTTGCACTCATTGACATCTTTAAATCCCTAGATAAGCATTTAGTGTTGCCTAGCATTAATTGCATGATAGAATATTTTTACATATTCACATAGGTTGTTTAACCTCTTCATTGATTGTTAAGCCTTGTGACTAAGTGGATTAGTGCACAAGCTTGTTGGTCTAGGATCACTATTAAAGGCCCGTTGGGTAGAGTGAAAGGGTTAGTGACCAAGTATGGTGTGACTTGAGGTCAACCTAGGTTGTAAACTTTCATTCAAATAGTGGATTTGAGGACCGTGTGTGGCTAGAAGGATAACCCGTGAGTTTTGCCCAGTTGGATGGTTTCTCACGTAAATCAATCCTTGTGTTTTTATTGTTTTCCGCTTGTTTATTTTGGATTGGTTGATTGCTAATATGGGGTAGCATTATTAAAATTGAGTAAGTTGAAAAGTTGGTAATAAATCAACTAAAACCTATTCACCCCCTCTCTAGGTTAGTAGACACACGCCTTTATAGTATTTTCAACATATATCATTGAAGTTCAAGCAATGGTGTTTGGCAAAGCAAACATCAAAAGGGTTTCCAAAAGAATTCAAACCAATTTGTACCCTTTTGTCATAAGCAAATAAGATATAGTTTCTAAATATTTTTGCGAGTTAAGAGAAACTATATCAATCCTTAAGGGCAAACCAAGACATTGGATCAAGAGATCCTATTAGATTTTTCCGAATAAATATCTGTATGATAGTAGTCTTGTTTAACCATTAAGAAGAGATAGAAGACTAATTTGGATATGAAATCCTTATTGATTGAATGATACTAGATCCTTATTGATTTTAGTCTTCTCATTTTCTTTCACACATAGTTTGCATATAAGCAATCAAAAACATTTCATGCATATCATTTTAAGCAATTCATAAAAAAATTTCTCATGTCATGGAGATAAATTATAGGTCATTCAAATGTACTTTCCCAAATAATTCTCCTAGTCCAAAAATGCATTTTTTAACCAAAATATAACATGGATTACATACAAAGCAAAGTTACACACTTATTGAACAAAATATCATATAAGCATACATGTGCAACCAAGATTCTCAAGCAATTAATGAAGAAGCATAAAGTTAATCAAATTTTTGCTCATATCAACAACGCAAGTTGGCTCTCTTTGCTTGAGAGCCCTACATGAGGTCAAATCCAAAAAAAGTCAATAGGAGACATGAGCTTCTATAGACCTACAAAGTCCAATAGACCTAGTTGAATCTATGGAAGATGTGTTGGCACAATAGCGTGCGGGTTCATCTTTTCTAATCCACCTAGGTGGCACATTTTCATTCTTAGTGGTCATAGTTGTTAATAGCCAAAATTGGCTAAGGACCAAAGGAAAATTTTTCCACCTTCCAGACCTGGTTCCATGCCCGAGAGTTTCACCAGGAGACCTCTCAATCCAAAGCCGAGCTACTATACCATCCCAGAAATAAGGGCGGGCTCCGGAAACATCCGGGATAGAGCCCGGACCCGAGAGCTTCCACCAGGAGACCTCTCTGTCCAGAGCCGAACTGCGATACCACCCCAGGAACAAGGACGGGCTCCGGAAACATCCAGGATAAAGCCTGGAACGATCAGATCTAGCCCGCATCACCAAAACTAGAAGCTCCCCGAAGTCGAGGTCATCTCACAAGTGATCCAGAGACTCGTCTGTACTTCGATTGACACAGAAGAATGTCCCTAAAAGGCCGCGACGTCAGTCGAAGCCACAACTAGCTTCAAAAGGTCAGTCGAGGCCACACCTAGCTTCGAAAAGGTCAAGGGAAGCTAGATTTGGCTCAAAGATAGATGAAACTTCTCAGATATCAAGGTCGAAATACTAATCAACCTCTCTGGTTGATGCACTACACCATATCGTCATATCCAACGACATCCATAAAGGATCATACTGAAAGGATACGAGGAATGCATTGAATCATATCTGGAAACGTTACCTACATGCAAAACAAGTAATAAAATCCAAAAAGGAAACAAACTGATCTCCACCACGATACTCTCAATTCGGACGTCAATTCAAAAGTCAATGACATTAAAGCAAGAAATCCCGCCCGATAAGGAGGAAACTGAGAAAATCAAGGGAGAATCAATCTGTTGACCTATAAAATATGTATAAATAGAAACGAAAAGAAATGAAAAAGGAGAGACTACTAATCGATAGGCATACGACTAATAATCGACCATTCCCTAGAGAGAGTTGAGAGAAAAGAGAGAAGAACCTCTGTATCTGTATACCATGCATGTTCAATAAAAATATTCTTGCTTACTTGTCACTTTATAAATCACTGTTACATATATAATGAATTTTGGCCACCACCTATGTGGTAGTGGTCTTGAGGGCGTTAACTGAGATTTCTCATCCCGAGCAAAATTTCCGTTAACAATAGTCAACATATTTCTAGATATCCTAGGATTATTAAGTCTAGATTTCCTAGGCACATCCATATTGGCTTTTCTAAGTCTATTTTTTTCATCATGCTCTCAACTCTACATTTTTTATGTACCTATGGCAAGTTGGCCTAATATGCCCATCAACACCACAAAATGACAAGTTGGTATAAAATAAGGAGTCATACCATATCCTTGTGAGGTCATTTGAGACTTGTCATGCATTTGATATAGCCTTTGGTGTTGAACCGATTCTCTCATTCTTTGTTGTTGAACTGGATTGAAACCTTGGTTGAGGAAAGCTTGGATGTGGAGCTCTTGGTTGTTGAGGTTGAGTTTCACCCTTTGTTGGCATCTTCATTTGGCCACTCTTGGATGACTCTCCAAGATCAATCTTCCTCCTAGGATGTTGAGGAGGTGAAGATTTTCTATTTCCTTGAGCTTGAGGTTGCTTGATCTTATCCTTCTTCAAATTTTGAAGGTACCTCATCTCTTTATCCTTGACAATCTTTAACAAATTCTCTTTGTTGGAAAGTTAATCCTTCATTGCCTTCATCCTTTGGTGGCAATCTTCAATCTCCTTTTCATACTTGGACATATCAATCATGTCCGTCTTCGATAAGTCATCTAGCTTGGTCTTTAGTTGAAGGTTTTCCTTCTTCAACAAGTCTTCACTTTCCTTGACTCTCTTCACTTCATCATTCAAGTGAGTCACCTTGGTTAAAAGCTTGAGATTCTCCTCCTTCAACCTTTGAATCTTTTTTTTTTCAATCTAGAGTCTTCAAAGTGCTTGATGAAGTCTTCAAGGTCCATGGCTTCATTAATACCTCTAGAGTAAGATGAAGACCTCTCATCACTATAGTCATTTCCTACACTTGAGGACGATTCACTCTTCTCACTTTGCCTCTCATCAAGTGAGTCAGCTTCCTTATCAAGACTTTTGCCTTGGTCACTTGTTGTGCCAGCAACTTCGCTATGTGTAGCTACATCAATCACACTTCTAGCTACCACTTCATATATCCCTTCTTCAAGGTCACAATTCAAGGCACTCTTGCCTTCTTTTTTAACTTCCACATAGGAGGCTCCAAAAGCCGTGTAGCTGATTGCAAGCTCTTCATCACTCGAAGAGTCTTCTTCACTCTTATTATCACAACATGAGGTTGCCATTGCCTTTTCTTTTCTCTTGTCCTTCAAGTTGCCACAATCGGTGGAGATATGCCCGAATCCTCCACATTTAAAGCATTGAATGCTCTTTCTTGAAGGCTTCTCTTGACTATGCTCAATCTTCTTGAAGTGGGTCTTCTTCTTGAAGTCATTCCCCCTAGAGCTAAGCCCCATTCTTTTGTAGCTTCGTGAACTTTTTGAATCTCTTCACCATTAGAGCCATGTCTTCATCCGAGTCATCATCCTCCTTCTCAATCTTGGAGGTCTTTAAGGCTATACCTTTTTTCTTCTTGGGTGATGTAGTTATAGGAGCCCATCTAGACTCATAAGCTAGGCGCCTTCCATTCACTTCACTCGGCTTCATGTTCTTGTAATCACTATTTTCTTCAAGAGCCGTAGCCTTAGATTTGAATCTAGCGGGAAGTGACCTCATAATCTTTTGCTTGATCCTTCTATTTGAGTATGGGTCACCTAGTTGATGGATTTGTTTCATGATGTCCATCAACTTTACTTGGAAGTCATTAAAACACTTATGCTCCTCAATCTTGATTGTCTCAAATTGCGTTTAAAGCACTTAGAGCTTAGAGTCTTTAACCACTTCGGTTTCCTCATGCGCCATTTCTAGAATCTTCCAAGCTTCATGTGCATTTTTGGTGATTTGGACGAGTTTGTATTGATTCTCATCCATTGCACTAAACAAGGCGTGCATTGCCTTGTTGTTCCACTTCGAGACTTCAAATTCTTAGGTACTCCATTGAGCATTGGGCTTGGGCACACTACTTCCATCTTCGGTGGTCATGGTGGGTGGTGTGTATCCATCTTCAATCACCATCCAAACTCTATAATCAATCGCCGATAGGAAGGACTCCATCTTCCCCTTTTATGAGGAGTAATTGTCACCCTTGAGCAATGGTGGAGGTGATTTTTGTGTTTAAAGATGCTCAAAAAGTTCTGGACCTCACTATTTAAAGATGCTTATGATTTTTGTGTTTCTTGGGACAGGTGCCAGCGGACTGGAAACATTGGAAAAAGGGACGAGATGCCATTATCAAGTCAACAAGTTGTGGAGATTTTTGACGTATGGGGAATTGACTTTATAGGGCCCTTTCCATCTTCATACGGGTACAATTATATTTCCGTTGTTGTGGGTTATATTTCAAAATGGATAGAAGCAATCCTAACCAAAACGAATGATAGCCAAGTAGTGGTGAAGTTTGTTAAAGAGAACATTTTCACCAGGTTTGGTACTCCTCGTGCAATCATAAGTGACGGAGGGAGCCACTTTTGTAACAAGGTTTTTGCTTCGTTAATGAAAAAATATAGGGTCAAACACAAAGTGGCAACCCCGTATCATTCTCAGACATCGGGACTAGTTGAAGTGAGTAATAGACTGATTAAGCAGATTTTAGAGAAGACGGTGCAACCAAATCAGAAGGATTGGTCACTTAAGCTTAGTGATGCCTTGTGGGCATAAAGAACTGCTTACAAGACTCTGATTGGGATAAGTCCTTACATGATAGTTTTTGGGAAGGCATCTCATCTGCCAGTGGAATTGGAACATAACTCTTATTGGGCTCTGAAGAAGTTGAATTTCAATTTAGATAAAGCTGGAGAAGAGAGGAGTTTGCAAATGAATGAGATTGAGGAATTTCGGAACAATGCCTATGAGAATGCAAAGATATACAAAGAGAGGACTAAAGAATTGCATGATAAGAATATTCGTCGGAAAGAATTTCATCCTGGGATGTTAGTCCTTATCATCCTGGGATGTTAGTCCTTTTGTATCAATCGCAATTGAGGTTGTTTCCAGGAAAGCTGAAATCGAAATGGATGGGGCCATTCTGTGTTACTCAGGTTTTTCCTAATGGAGCAGTAGAGATTCAGAATTTAAAGAGCGGAGGATTGTTTAAAGTCAATGGCCATAGGTTGAAACCTTATTTGAGCACACCAAATGAAATCCGTGCCATTGCATGAGTCGAGTTCAAAGAGCCGTAGTGCTCTCACATGTCTTGCCTAGACGTTAAATAAAGCTCTTGGTGAGAGGCAACCCACCCAGGTATTTTTCTGTCTTTTTAGTTTATTAATTTTATTTATTTATTTATTTTTATTCCCCTAACTTGAAACCAAGTTTGGGGGTGTAAATTAAAAAAAAAAGAGGGGGGGGGGGGGGGGGGGGGGGGGGGGGGGGGGGGGGGGGGGGGGGGCGCTGTCATCACCACAGCGATATCAACAGCGTGTACCTACTGGAGACCGACCGCTGTTATACTGCTCTCATAATCCACATCGGCCTCAATAGTGTACACATACTGGAATAAGAGCGATGTCACTACCGCTCCCATAAATCACAGTGTTACTTACAGCGGAAACTACTAGGCAGAGCGATGTGATACCGCTGTCATCACCGATGTGTCTATCACAGCGGTCCATTAATAAAACGGTGCGTTTTGTTTGCATCCAAAGAGGTAAGAAAGCTGACCGTTGTGACACCGCTGTGATTCTCACAGCGGTTGACGAGTATTTATGTTGATTGTTCACGCAGCACAACTTTTCTTTTTAAAACTTTCTTTTTCCCTCTTTCTTTTCTTTTCTCTCTCAAGCTCCAAGAATTCAAAGGTATGTCTTTCCTCCCCTTCTCAATTTTCTTTTGGTTAATTTAATCATCAATTTCATGACTCCATGCTTTTTCTTCCATTTATTCTCTACATTCTTTCTAGGGTTTCTAGAACTACATTTGGGGATTTTCGAATATGGAAGTTATTCGTGATTGCTTGCCCATTGTTCTTACTTGTTTGTGCTATGTATGTGTTTCTAAGTTGATTTTAGCATTGATTTCTTCATATAGCACTTAATTTCGGAATTGATTTGTTAGGGTTTATATTTTATTGATTTAGGGATTTTTGGTATTCGAATATTTTTCCTTCAAATTGCACATTGTCCTTGATCAATTGCCTATTCCATATGTTAGAATGGGAAGTCTGCCTATTTTGATGTGCTCGATATGGTCTAGGTTCTATTTCAGACTGTTGTTTATTTATGCAATTGCATGTTCACATTGTGATTGCATGTGTTTTCATTGGAGTTATGTGCAATTATGTTACATTGGATTTGCAGTCTACTATGGGAAATGTTACCGGAATGTTGTTTCAATTTTTCCCAATTTAAGTTTTCTTGCTTTTCTTTGTGTGTTTTCCATATATGGTATGGACAGCTTTCCATGGTCGCACTAACTCTCCAAGTTCGAATAGGAGGAGGGACAAGCGCCCCATGGAACAATAATTGGTGGGTCATCCGGATTTCAGGAAACAGATGAAGGAATTGGCGGGACGCAATGTCATTGTTGAGAGGGGAATTTATTTGGAGGGGTTGCGTGATATTCCTATTCCAGAGGTTGTTGCATTGAGGCAATGGACGCGGTATTTTTAGCAGCCCACGCGAGCCAATGTTACTCTGACTCGTGAATTTTACGCTAACATGGTCCAAAATCAATTCAATGCAAGTAGCATGGTTCTAGTGAGAGGGGTCCCCGTAGTGGTCTCAGTTGATAGAATTCATGCTCACTTTGAGCTGCCAGCTGTAACGCAGGAGCCGGGAGAATATCCCAATAAGTTTCATCTCGGTAGTGAGCTTCGCACTGGAGGGGGTGATAATTGGAATGGTCACAAGCTGCTGCGGAAAGACTTGCTTTTGGAATCCGCGTTTTGGTATTTGTTTGTATCGGCATCATTGAAACCTTCGGTGCATGGTTCTGAGATATTTCGGGAAGCATAGAAGCTGTTGTGCTGTATAAAAAAAGGATTTTTTATTGATGTGGCCAGATTGATTTAGAAGGAGATCATGGTATGTGGTCGATAGCTTGATTCTTCTTTAGTTTTTCCTTGTTTGATCACAGCCATGTGTGCAGATGCCGGGTTAGTGGTTAATGCCTAGGAGGATGATAGCTTGTTGATGAATGCTCCTTCCTTGAATTTGATGTCTTGGAATAATCTGCGGAAACGTTGTCGGATGGGAGTTACGGATGACGCGGACGATGATGTTCCTATTGACGCGTTGATTGCTACGGACCAGCAGTTCCAGGAGCCATTCCAGCAGTTTGGAGATGCCTCTGCTTCAGCATCTTTTTCTGATACCGGACCCGGATCGTCTCAGTAGAAACCTAAATGGGTGGAGTACATACTTGGTTCTATGAAGGACTACATGGATACTGGTATGGCTGGTTTGAGGACGGAGATAAAGGACAGATTCTCTGGGCTCAATTTTAGGATGGATACTATGCAACTTGCTTTAGACGAGATTCGGAGATACAGTATGCCTACTGCTATGCCTTCTTCTCCCATTGTTAACCCTTATTATTCTCCCCATGCTACATGTGTTGCTGCTATGGGCCTGGGATTGGAGGTCACCAACAGGTTGGAGATGCTACTGGTGGATATGACACAGAGTTCCTTCCCAGTGATGATGATGATTGAGCTAGCTCGGGGTTCCTGTAGACGGTCCTGTGTCTACAGCATGATATATTTTTCTTTTCTTTTCTTTTCTTTTCTTTTTCTTTTTCTTTCATTTTTCGTTTTTCATACTTTGACTTCTTGTTTTATCATTGGATTAGTTTTGTTTTTGGATTTAGTTTTCGTGATTTCTATGTTGCTCTTTCAATTCTATTTATTTCTTGTTATGCACTTAAATTTTTCAACATTGAGGACAACGTTGGGATTAGGTTTAGGGGTGTGATATTATTTTTGACAAATTTTTGAACAAATTTTTGATTTTTTTGATTTTTTTTAGAATTTGTTTTTCTTGTAAAACCTTGATGAGATACTTTGAATTGTGCCCCCGAGATAATATTCATTAATCACTGAGTTTAAACTAATGTCTTGCCACTAAGAGTATTGCATTGCATTTTTCAAATCTTTATGACATACTCTTGATGTGATAGTGGATAGGATGCTTAGTTGGATTGCCTGGATTAATAGTGGAGACTACCCCTGTGAGTTCACTAAGCCAAAAAGCGTTCATAAATGATACATTATGAGGGATTTTGTTTCTACTCCTAAACATTCAGTAGGTTCTTAGCATTAGATTCGATCTCTATAGGTTGTTCATTGAGCATTATAGAACATTAATCATTAAAAGATTTCACATGTTTATTTTGATCTTGAGTAAGTCGAACCAGCGGAAGTGTTGATTAGACTATGTGTGTTTAAACCACTTAAAAGGCCTTAAATATTTCCTACCTTTATATGTGTGTGCTCCATAGCCTTATTTGAAGCCAAACACTGGATGAGCCTTTTTCTTTCTACACCACATTAACTGTAACCCATGTAGCCTATATTATAGCCATACCTTATAATTTGAGATCATGCTTTGATAATGTGAGGACGATGTGATGGTTCTATACATGAATGTTTTTGAATATTATGATCAAAAGCCGTTGAAGGAAGAGCTGCATTCAATCCAAATATGTAAGTATGAAAGTATTAATTTTTATGTAAATTCTCTGATTCTCATGTTATTAAAAAAAAGGTTGCACACCGAAATAAATGGTGTGAGAAGAAAAATAGAGAATAGAATTTAATGAGTGCAATTAAGTCAAAGAGATTGTAAAGTTGTTTCAACTCAAGATGAGTTTAGCAAAAAAGAGATTTGAAGATTGGAAGATTTAGACAGAAATAAGTGGCAATATTCAACTTAAAATGAAATCAATGAAGACCATGAGATTTGCTCGAAGTCGTAAAAGTAATTGAAGACTCTCTTGGTATGGTCCTAGGTTCTTGAATTCCAATTTTCCCATTCTTTCTAAACCTTCACCCAATGGCCTTATTACAACCATAATGAAAGTCTATCTGATTTGCTGGTTATCCTTGCTATGAAAGTAGAAGTAAGTCATGTGATTATCTTCTTCATAATGCTTGATTCTTTTCGTGAGATCTTTTGTATACATTTGAGCATTCTTTCAATGATAAATTCATATGCGATCAAGACTTGTAATTTTTTTGTGCATAGCTTCTATCGCATATGCTTGGTGAGTGTATTTGCCTAGGTTCTGTGTGAAATTAATGAGTGATATCCGGTGAGTACTAGAGTCAAGGCGAATTACATCTATGGTATTTAGCGAAGGCAACTTTGAAGCTAGAGCGCTTTGAGTACGGGCTTTTCAATTAAAATTGAGCAATGCATTCAGTTTCGTGACTTAATTTTAGTCTTTACTTATTGGCTTTTGCATGTATTGTTTCGATATGGGCACATTCCGTATGTATTTTAGATGATTGGTATTTGCAGGATATGTTTGTCAGTGTTATACCTAGAGTTTCAAAGGTTTGTAGCATAAGCTCAATGCTATCGTGTTCCCTACGAAAGTGGCTTAGTTAGGATTTATATTTCTAGGTTTAGTTTTTAATTTTTGTTTTCTTAGTTTTGCTCGATGGCTAGCAAAAGATAGGTTTGGGGGTATTTGATCGGTCATTTTATATATATATTTTTGATCCCCATTCCTCCAATCAATTGCTTGTTTCTTGAGTTATTTAAAGGTTTTAATTTGTGTTTATGAGCATTTACAGGTTCTAAATTTAAGTGAAGAGTTTTGGAGAAGTTCAGCAAAAAGAGGAATTATTGAAAAGATGAGGGGCTAATCTATAAATTTCCTTGGCCGCTGTGAAGACCGCCATGAATTATAGCAGCGATGATACATCTCTTTAACATCAGTAGAGCACCGCTATAGGACCGATGTGGTAATCCAAAGCAGTAGTTACAGCGGTCGAACAATTCCGTGCCAGAGGCAGATTTCCGATTTCAATCAAATTGGTGGTTCCTTTATATACATCTTGTTTTTAGGGTTTAAAGGGGGGAAGAAAAACATATCACCTCTTTTTCATTCTACACACAACAACAACAACACAATTCTCTTAATCATCTTTATACATTGAAGATTCAAAGACGAAGAAGAATTCATCATTAAAGATCTTAATGGGTTTTATCTCTTCTTTCTCTTCTCTTGTTATTTTCATCATGTGTAATTAATCTCATAACTAGGGAATCAATGTGAACCTTTTGTGAATGTTCATATATGGATTAATTATTATTTCATCAATTTAATTCTTGATTTATTCATTGTGCTTAATTGCATAACTCCTCATTAGTTTTAATATTTATTCATACCATAGACCAAAGGTGAATAATTATTTGGCATGATTTTAGGGTTAGGACTATCTGAGATATAGGGATAGAGTATAGACCAAACCTAATCTTGATTAATGCTCTTTTGAATGAATGAATTTTATCTTTAGCATAGGTCAAGCAAAGTATAAAATTTGGTTCTTAATTCTTGCACTTAAAGGGTTTCCGATCACTGTTCACACCATAGACCAAGGGTGAATAGTGGTTGGGAACATGTGACTCATCCCATGATCATATGGTAATAGTCACAATAAAGACAAAGAATGAACCCTAGAATTGATTGAATCTTGTTTAGAAATTAATTCTATACATTGAGTGTTCATAATTGGGGATCATTGATGACCTAGTGCTTTCTATCTCTTGATCACAACCATATTCTTTTTAATTGTTTTCTTTAGTTTAATTTAATTTAGTTTAGATTAATCAATCAATCAACAATCTCTTGGTTACTTTTAATTTAACTTTAATTAAAATTAGTTTTCAATCAATAAATCACTTTTCCTCGTGGCTGTTGGGGTTTATGCCCTAAAGATGTATTTTGTAAATGGATTTATGAAATAAATAAAAAGAAAAGTTCAATTCATTCTTGTTGTGTTGTTTATTTTATAACTTGTGCATAAATTAACATCCTGGATTGCCGGATGTAATCTCGAACTGTGTGTATGAGTGTCATATGCGGATGGATACAGTAAGAGACGTGCAATCTAAAGAGTCCATAGATAGCAAATAAAGTTGGGTACTTTATTTGTGGTTAATCTATAGCTGCGGTCCATTCAGTGATGTATGTTGATTCTATCCTGAATCATTCATATGAGATATGGGAATGGAGGCACCTTGTATGATGTGATCATATAAGACTGGGCCATGATCTATATGAATCTCTCACCAAGATCCGTTTACTGATGAGATTCATATATATCAACTAATGATGGCTATATGTGGGTGATCTTAATCCTGAGTGTCTTATCGACTCCTTCAGGTTAGATCGTGGTCTTTGATATACCATGGGTGAGGTCAGATGCAGTTCTTGATCAATATACTCCGTATGTTGGGATTGCGGTTTGGCTTGTGGCTTCCTAATTCCGTGAGGGAAATAGGATTCATTGTTCATTAGAGAATCAACGGTACTTAAAGTATATATGTAATAAGAGGGGTATAACTGACATTATGACTAAGCTCTAATTATGAACTACTGTGGAGGATCACACCATGTGTAATAGCTATATCGATGGACACCGAGTTGTATCGGTCTGTGTAAAAATGTCTGCAGTTGAGAGAGTGCAGCTTCGGGTTTTTAGTGGAATAACACCGGAGTTAATAATCAAGGAATATTAATTAAAGAGTTTAATTAATAATTCCAAGGATTATTGGAGCTCAAAATACTGTAGGTCCATTAGGTCCCCTTGCTAGCCCGATCGATTTAGGTAACAAGGGTCACGGTTAATTAATTGGATTGTCCAATTAATTGTGTTACGAAAGTGACACGTATTCATTCAGGGATTAATTGAATAATGAGATTATTTAATTAATATATTAATAATTAAATTAATTAATTAATTAGATTATTTAATTAATGAATTAATAATTATGAATTATTAATTAATTATTAATTGGAGGTTGCAGGTTCAAATCATAACTGAGACATAAAATAATTAGATTATTTTATTCTTAGTTAGGTATAGTATTTAAGTTTAAGTCAACTAGAGTTATGTGGGAGTTAGAATCCTACTATATCTAGGACACTAAAATACTTATTATCTTTTGAATATATGGAGATATATTTAGAAAGAGATAATGGTCTAGTTTTGAAAATTATATAGAGATATATTTAATATAACTAGATAACCAATAAAATAGAAAAAGTAGATAATGAAATAAGTTATCTATTTTGTTTTTTTGGTCTTTGAACTTGATTTCACGCAACACATTCAAGAAAGTGAGAAACAAACAAGTGGTGCGGCAATCTAGGAGAGAACAAGAATAATAATAAAAAAATTATATTGAATATTTTTTTTTAAGAACAAGAGTTGTTCTATGAAATATTCTCTTGGAAGAAATTGTTTCTTCTTCATTCTCTCTACATCCTCCTAAGTTCCTGAGTATGTGACGCGCCTACACGCAGTTACCAGTTCCGGGAATAGCTAGGAAGATCAGTGGTACAGACCAGGAGTATATCGTAAAGTGAAGGAGCCTCCAAATGTTGGTAAGGTTCTAAATTTCTTTTTAATATATTGATTACAATTTCCTGTGTTTACATATTGTATGTATTAGTTCTAGAAAAAGAATTGCGATCCTATGTTCACTGGTCCCAGATCGTTTATGATCTGTATAAAAATTTTAAAACCTATTTCCGCTGCGTTACCAGTGAACGGGGTTCCAACAATTGGTATCAGAGCCAATTTTTTTTTCGGAATAGGAAATTGTTTTCGATGCTCCTGTATGTATGATTGTGTAGGCACTATTTAAATTGACTGTATGTTGTTTTTGTATGTATATTGAATTTGTTAATTTACAAAAACATGATTGATCGTTAATTATATGGTACTATGGATTTAGGGTTTATGGGTTGTATTATATTTATTATTATTATTATTATTATTATTTTCTGATATTGTAATGTAAAAAAAAATGTAACCTATATTGAAGACCTGGAAAAATCGCGAAGTCGGAAGGGCGAAATCGGAAATACACGTGACGGGTACTGTTCATGTACTGTTCACGATAATGTTCATGTATGGTACTGTTCATTCAGGTACTATTCATGCGAGTACTGTTCATGCGCGGTACTGTTCATGTCGGGCACTATTCATGTCGTCTTGCACGGTTCCGTTGACAAGTGTTGCCTAGTGCGTTCCGTGCGGATTTCATATTTCGGATTCATGAGATGAATCGGAGTGACCTGAAGAGACTAGAAGACTCGGAAATTACAAGAAGGCCAAGGAATGCTTTGGGCGTATTTTTGTAATTTTAGATTCCATTTGTTTAGGTTAAATAATCCACAGTACTTGGTCAATTCATGTATGCTTTATATTATGTGATGATAAAAGCATTGCCATGCATACGTATGTCATTTAGATTAGATGTGCCTATACAAATATATTTGATATGTCATACATGCATCATAGCCTAATTTTTATGTATTATTTTTTTTAATATGATTAAAATCAGTAAATACATTATTGGCTATGAAAATGAGATTAGTTTTTTAATTGTTAGAAAACTTGTTAATTCTCATTAATATTAATCTGGTTATTAAAGTGTTTAATAAGTTAGATTAATAGGGTCATTTATTGTAATTAAGATTAATATGATTAAAAACCTAATAATAAATGGACCGCATAAAGTGTTAGAGTTTTTATAGTTAAAACTTGGTAAACGCTTACAAAATAATCTGACCTTAGTAAAAAGTTTACAAAGATTTAGATTATTCACTAATAGATTAGATTTTTAATTGTTAAAAATCATTAATAATTTATTAGTTAAATTATAATTTATTTCTAATAATGAATTTGTTAATGCGCTAGATAACTTGATTAAAATTAGCCATTTGTCCTGTAGAGTCTAGGTGCATTAACGGATAATTGAAAACCCTAATTTTTTAAATAGTGAGTGGGAGAGGGATATATGACATATATGTCCCGCAGTCTCCATCATTAGTTCAACACCGTGAGATCCGAGTGGGGCCTTGTGACGGCTTTGCTTTCGTCCTCCCTAAAGAGGGTTTCCACAAAGATCAACACCAAGGTTGACTTCCTAACGGATAGGATTTCTGAGGGTATTTCGGGATTGACCGACCCTAAGGCGGTAATTCTCGAGTTAAGCTCGAGAGATCTGAAATGGTGGGTTACACTCACAAAGGTTTTGATTAAGTTTTGTTAATTAAAAACCTGACTGAATAAACGATGGTTGAATGATATGGAATAAGAGTTATTCTAGAATATCATTTGATTGAGAATGTCTCGGTCCAACATGCAAAGACTTGACCGACCCTAAGGCGGCAGTTCTTTGTGGTATGTTGGATTGTCGTGGTATAGTAACTGTTTTTTTTTTGGTATTTCTAGTTCGTTAAACATGTTCATGCATCATGTTTAAATTTATACCAAAACACTCGCACTTGTTTTAATAAATGACTGGATGAATGTTTTATTTATTTTAGCAATTATGTCTTCTGCATTACTTCAAATTCTCGCAAACGACAAATTAACTGGTGATAACTACACTAAGTGGAAACTTAATATCAATGCGTGTAGGGTCGGGTGATGTCTTGTCGGCCAAAGCAGTGGGAGCAATAAGATTGCAATTTTGTAATAATAATAGTTTTTTATTATTGAACAATGTTTTTTATATTCCTGGATTTACTCGGAATTTGATTTCCGTTTCTAAATTGTTAGAACAATCGTATTCTGTTTCTTTTAATAATAAGTCTGTTATTATTGGAAAGAATGGTCTGAATATTTGTTCAGGAATTAATGAAAACAATTTGTATGTGTTAAGACCGTTAATACATACTACACTGCTTAACACCGAAATGTTTAAGGTTGAAAAACCAAAAACTAAACGACATAAGATTTCTCCAGATAATGACATGTATCTCTGGCATCTAAGGCTTGAATCAACCTTGACCGGATAGACAGACTAGTAAAAAGCGGACCTTTAAGTGAGTTAAAGGTTGGCACCTTACCTGTCTGCGAATCCTGTTTAGAAGGTAAGATGACTAAGAGACCTTTTACTGGAAAAGGGCTTAGAGCTATAGAGCCACTAGAACTCATACATACAGACGTCTGCGGACCGATGAATGTTAGAGCTATGGGTGGCTATGAGTATTATGTCACTTTTATATATGACTACTCAAGATACGGATATGTCTACCATGATGCAACGAAAGTCGGAAACATTTGAAAAGTTCAAAGAATTCTGAGCTGAAGTTGAGAATCAATTAGGTAGGACTATCAAGTCACTACGATCAGATCGTGGAGGTGAGTACCTTGACCAAGAGTTTGAAGACTTCATGGTCGAGCATGGGATAGTTTCCCAACTCACAGCTCCTGGTACACCTCAGCAAAATGGTGTATCGGAGAGGAGAAATAGAACCCTGATGGAAATGGTGAGATCTATGATTAGTTTCTCATCATTACCAAATTCCTTCTGGGGATATGCGTTACAAACAGCGGCATACATTTTGAATGTAGTGCCATCCAAATCTGTTCCTAAGACTCCCCTAGAGTTGTGGAATGGTCGTAAAGCTAGTTTGTGACATTTCCGCGTATGGGGGTGTCCAGCACACGTGCTGAAAAACAGAAGTGGAAAGTTAGACTCCAAGTCTGTGGTTTGCCTGTTTGTAGGATACTCCAAAGAGACCAGAGGTGGACACTTCTATAGTCCCGAAGATAACAAAGTATTTATACCGACAAATGCAACGTTTCTTGAGGACAATTATATTAGTGACCATAAACCTCGTTCTAAGATTGTATTGAATGAGTTGGAGCCTGGTGAGACTAGTGCTTCATCAACAAGAGTTGTTGATCCACAAATATCTGAGAGTCAGATGGTTCCTGATCAGAACACACTATCACCTAGACGTAGTGGGAGGGTTGTAAGACAACCTGAACGCTATTTAGGTATAGGTGAGGGACAAAGTGTTGTCTCTGCTGATAGTGTGGATGATCCATTGACATTTAAGAATGCAATGGAATACTGATAAAGAGGAATGGCTTAAAGCCATGAATCTCGAGATGGAGTCCATGTACTCTAACTCAGTCTGGGATCTTGTAGACTTAGCGGATGGGGTAAAACCCATAGGATGTAAATGGATCTACAAGAGAAAGAGAGGAGTAGACGGGAAGGTAGAGACCTTCAAAGCAAGGCTAGTGGCTAAGGGTTATACCCAGAAAGAGGGGGTTGATTATGAAGAGACCTTCTCGCCAGTAGCCATGTTTAAGTCTATTAGGATTCTCTTATCCATTGCTGCCTATTTTGATTATGAAATTTGGCAAATGGACGTCAAAACTGCATTCTTGAATGGCAATCTTGACGAGAGCATCTATATGATGCAACCAGAGGGATTCGTGTCTCTAGATCAAGAGCAAAAGGTTTGCAAGTTGCAAAGGTCCATCTATGGACTTAAATAAGCATCTAGATCTTGGAACATCAGGTTTGATGATGTGATCAAAACCTATGGCTTTGAGCAGAATGTCGATGAGCCTTGTGTCTACAAGCGTATCATTGACAAAAAGGTAGTTTTCTTGGTCCTATACGTGGACGACATCCTACTCATTGGGAATGAAGTGGGAGTGTTATCTAATGTAAATGGCTGGCTGGCTAGCCAATTCCAAATGAAAGATTTGGGAGAGGCGAGTTATGTTCTAGGGATCCAACTTATAAGGGATCGTAAGAACAAACTCATAGCATTGTCTCAGGCATCATATATCGACAAGATTCTTGTGCGATTTTCGATGCAGAACTCCAAGAAAGGTAATTTACCTTCTAGACATAGGGTTCACTTGTTTAAGGAACAGTGTCCTAAGACACCTCAAGAAGTTGAGGATATGAGACGTGTGCCATATGCATCAGGTAGTCTCATGTATGCTATGTTATGCACGAGACCGGACATCTGCTATGCAGTGGGAGTAGTCAGCAGGTACCAGTCCAACCCAGGATTAGATCATTGGGTTGCTGTCAAGACTATTCTCAAGTATCTTCGGAGAACGAGAAACTATATGCTAGTGTATTCCGGACAGGATTTGATCCCGTTAGGATACACAGATTCTGATTTTCAGTCAGACAGAGATTCTAGAAAATCCACGTCTGGATCAGTATTCACCCTAGGTGGTGGAGCCATTGTGTGGATAAGTATAAAGCAATCTTGCATTGCTGACTCCACCATGGAAGCCAAATATGTAGCCGCTTGTGAAGCTGCTAAAGAGGTTGTTTGGCTCCGTAAGTTCTTGAGTGATCTGAAAGTTGTTCCAGATCTGGATAAGCCCATCACACTTTATTATGATAACAGTGGTGCTGTGGCTAATTCGAAAGAACCAAGAAGCCACAAGAGAGGGAAGCATATAGAGAGAAAGTATCATCTCATTAGAGAGATAGTGCAGAGAGGAGATGTGATCGTCACCAAGATAGCCTCACAAGACAATCATGCTGATCCATTTACGAAGACCTTACCGGCTAAAGTGTTTTCGGGTCACCTAGATGGTCTAGGGTTACGAGACATGCCTCACATGCTTTAGTGCAAGTGGGAGATTGTTGGGGTTTATGCCCTAAAGATTTATTTTGTAAATGGATTTATGAAATAAATAAAAAGAAAAGTTCAATTCATTCTTGTTGTGTTGTTTATTTTATAACTTGTGCATAAATTAACAACCTAGATTGCCGGATGTAATCTCGAACTGTGTATATGAGTGTCATATGCGGATGGATACAGTAAGAGACGTGCAATCTAAAGAGTCCATAGATAGAAAATAAAGCTGGGTACTTTATTTGTGGTTAATCTATAGCTGCGGTTCATTCAGTAATGTATGTTGATTCTACCCTGAATCATTCATATGAGATATGGGAATGGAGGCACCTTGTATGATGTGATCATATAGGACTGGGCCATGATCTATATGAATCTCTCACCAAGATCCGTTTACTGATGAGATTCATATATATCAACTAATGATGGCTATATGTGGGTGATCTTAATCCTGAGTGTCTTATCGACTCCTTCAGGTTAAATCGTGGTCTTTGATATACCATGGGTGAGGTCAGATGCAGTTCCTGATCAATATACTCCGTGTGTTGGGATTGCGGTTTGGCTTGTGGCTGGGAAGGTATGTACACAATAGTGGAATCCACTCCTTCTTGTAAGAAGTAGATGGTAGTTTCCTTAAGGGTTGATTCGAGGCTTGGACAATATGAGCGCTCTCCTCATTCCGTGAGGAAATAGGATTTATTGTTCATTAGAGAATCAACGGTACTTAAAGTATATATGTAATAAGAGGGTTATAACGGACATTATGACCCAGCTCTAATTATGAACTACTGTGGAGGATCACACCATGTGTAATAGCTATATCGATGGACACCGAGTTGTATCGGTCTGTGTAAAAACGTCTGCATTTGAGAGAGTGCAGCTTCGGGTTTTTAGTGGAATAACACCGGAGTTAATAATCAAGGAATATTAATTAAAGAGTTTAATTAATAATTCCAAGGATTATTAGAGCTCAAAATACTGTAGGTCCATTAGGTCCCCTTGCTAGCCCGATCGATTTAGGTAACAAGGGTCACGGTTAATTAATTGGATTGTCCAATTAATTGTGTTACGAAAGTGACACGTATTCATTCAGGGATTAATTGAATAATGAGATTATTTAATTAATATATTAATAATTAAATTAATTAAATAATTAGATTATTTAATTAATGAATTAATAATTATGAATTATTAATTAATTATTAATTATTAATTAATTATTAATTGGAGGTTGCAGGTTCAAATCATAACTGAGACATAAAATAATTAGATTATTTTATTCTTAGTTAGGTATAGTATTTAAGTTTAAGTCAGCTAGAGTTATGTGGGAGTTAGAATCCTACTATATCTAGGACACTAAAATACTTATTATCTTTTGAATATATGGAGATATATTTGGAAAGAGATAATGGTCTAGTTTTGAAAAATATATAGAGATATACTTAATATAACTAGATAACCAATAAAATAGAAAAAGTAGATAATGAAATAAGTTATCTATTTTGTTTTTTTGGTCTTTGAACTTGATTTCACGCAACACATTCAAGAAAGTGAGAAACAAACAAGTGGTGCGGCAATCTAGGAGAGAACAAGAATAATAATAAAAAAATTATATTGAATATTTTTTTTAAGAACAAGAGTTGTTCTATGAAATATTCTCTTGGAAGAAATTGTTTCTTCTTCATTCTCTCTACATCCTCCTAAGTTCCTGAGTACGTGACGCGCCCACACGCAGTTACCAGTTCCGGGAATAGCTAGGAAGATCAGTGGTACAGACCAGGAGCATATCGTAAAGGGAAGGAGCCTCCAAACGTTGGTATGGTTCTAAATTTCTTTTTAATTAATTGATTACAATTTCCTGTGTTTACATATTGTATGTATTTGTTCTGGAAAAAGAATTGCGATCCTAAGTTTACTTATCCCAGATCGTTTATGATCTGTATAAAAATTTTAAAACCTATTTCCGCTGCGTTACCAGTGAACAGGGTTCCAATAGTGGCAACGATCCTTACTTGTCACTGTGATTATCTTCACAATTAGTGCACTTGCGAGTGAGTATTTTATAACACGATTTTTACACATCAGTGTTCACTTGAAAAATTGTATCTTTTTATCTTACTAGTGAAAGGTGTTTGCCGGTTGTTGTGGTATCAACTCGTGGATGTTTCCTCTTAGGAGGTTTTACCATGTAAAAATCATGTGTTGATTTTCTCTATCCCTATCTCCTTATATTTGTGTATGTGTTAATATATATCTTGGTTGATATCTTTGTAATTAATAATCATATTATATCAACTTTGTATATGTTGGAGCTTTTTGAATAAAAGCCTTGTTACAACTTAAGTTTGTATCACATACATGTTATAGCTTATATTGACTTTGATTGAGCAAGCATATCTTTAATTAAATTAATATTGGTTGCACTTGTTTATGAAGTGTGATACAAGCTACTTAGATGGACAAACTTGTGTTTGTTTCAAGGGAGCAAAAAAGGTGTAGTAAATTATTCACCCCCCCCCCCCCCTCTAGGTTAGCTTAAGGCAAATTAACCATGTTTGTATTTTTCATTTGGTATCAGAGCGGGCCACTAGATTGCACTAAGTGAGATCCTGGGATACACTCACGGTGATTTACTAGCTATGGATAGCAACCTTGAGTCTTATATTGTTTGTGTTGATTGTCCACCTCTTGTTGATGAAATTAAAAAGGCATGAGATATTCTTCAAGATATCAGTGAATGTGGTTATTTATTTTCTTCTTGGTATTTGTCTACTAACAATTTTGTTGACAAACTTAAAGAGAATATTAGTGACAAAAGTGAAGATGAGGAGAAACTAGATTCCTTGCAAGATAATGTTTATGTAGGTATGATCACTTGTCTTTGCAACTCAATGAAGAGGATTGCTTGTACTTGTTTTTGAAGTGTGATCAAGCTACTTAGAGGGACAAACTTGTGTTTGTTTCAAGGGAGCGAAAAAGGTGTAGTAACCTATTCACCCCCCTCTAGGTTAGCTTAAGGCAAATTAACCATGTTTATATTTTTGCACCTTTGTAGTTGTATTGTGTGATAGTTGTTTCATATAATAAGCACGAGAATACTTATGGTTTGTGGTTTGTATTGTGTGATAGTCGTTTCATATCATAAGCCCAGGAATACTTATGATAAGCCTGCGGAATTATCATGCAAAAGCCCGAGAATCACCCTTTGTGGTTGTATTGTGTGATAGCTGTTTCATATCATAAGCACGGGAATACTTATGATGAGCCTGTGGAATTATCATGCAAAAGCTCGGGAATAACCCTTTGTGGTTTGTATTGTGTGATTGTCGTTTCATATCATAAGCCCGAGAATACTTATGATTAGCCTAGGGAATTATCATACAAAAGCACGAGAATTACCTTTTGTGGTTGTATTTTGTGATAGTTGAAAAATACAAATATTGTTAATTTGCCTAAAGCTAACCTAAGGGGGGGGGGGTTGAATAGGTTACTACACATTTTTCATTCCCTTGAAACAAACACAAGTTTGTCCCTCTAAGTAGTTTGTACCACACTTCAAAAACAAATTCAAGCAATATCAATACAATTAAAGATATGCTTGTTCAAACAAAGACAATATATACAATAACAACTATGTGATACAAACTCAAGTTATAACAAGGCTTTTATACAAAAAGCTTCAACACATACAAATTTTATATAATATGAATACTAATTACAAAGATATCAACCAAGATGTATATCAACACATACACAAATATAAGGAGATAGGGATAGAGAAAATCAACACATGATTTTTACGTGGTAAAACCTCCTAAGAGGAAACATCCACGGGTTGATACCACAACCACCGACAAACACCTTTTTCTAGTAAGATAAAAAGATACAATCTCTCAAGTGACCACTTCACCTAGAAATCTACTTTTCAACCCTACACAATGAAAGAGATGCCTACTTGCTCAACTATCCGGATCACCCCAATCCTAGTCGAGACAACCATGCACAAGTTGAAGATCCCCTCTCCAAACATGTGACATCCGCTGCTTAGCTATCCAGATCACCCCGATCCTAGCCAAGTCTTACAATGCTAAACTATCCAAGTCACTCCGACTCTAGTCGAGACTTCCGCTTGCACAAGTTGAAGATCCCCTCTCTAAACATGTGACTTCAGCTGCTTAGCTATCATGATCACTCCTATCCTAGCTAAGACTTATAATGCTCAATTCAAAGATTTGCTGCTTAGCTATCCAGATCACTCCGATCCTAGCTAAGACTAACAATGCTCAATTCAAAGATTCCCTCTAAGAAATGAAACTTCGAACCTTTTGCAAGGTAAATGATCTAAGTGAATACAAATGATGCAAACACACATAACATAGTATATATGATCAATATATCCTATGGAAACTAGAGTTGAATCAATATGCACATATCATATGTATTCTAGTTTACAATAATAAAAACAATGCAATCACACTCAATGATGCATGTACATATGAAATGTGTGGATTAGACACAAAACATGAAGAACTAGAAATTTGTCATCAAAAGCACAAATCAATTATATCTAGAACTTATATCATGAAAAAAAAACCTAGAGTATGTCAAACACCTAACACACACAAAAGTCTAGATTATGTTCAATCACATAAAAATGCTAGAATCAATTTGATAAAATCAAATGTACATCTCTAGCAAAATATTCGAGCTAAGATTCTCAAGTTAATCAATTAGATTCAAACAAGCTCTAAATCATCAATCATATATTCTATTTCAATTCATCTTCAATTAAAAAGACCTAGCATTTGATAAGACTATCAATCAACAAAATCAAGTCAATAAACACACAAGATAGTCCTAGATTTGAAGCTAGCACAATACAACATCTCAAACATGTGAAAACATAGATTTAGAAAAAACCTAACTTTACATGTTAATCAATTAAAGCTCAAACTACCTCTATTAGAGATCATTTCTCCAATCAATGATTACACATCAAATGTACATATATATATGAGAAGAAAACCCAAGGCAATTGAAGACTTGAAGATCAAGAACAAAATAGAAATCAATACCTTGAAAGAAAAACGTGCAGCTTTATTTTTGTGAGTATTCCTACCAGAAATTTCAATCTATTGACTGTAAAATTTTGTGGAAATGATAGAGCACTGATAGATAAAGATTCTCCAATTCGAATCACTCAAACGGACTCCAAATGAGAAAGTTATGGTGTTTGGAAGATGAGAAAATTTGGAGAGAAAAATTCTGCACTTATGTTTTTCAATTTTTTTCTTCTTGAATGAAATAAGAGGGAACAAGAGAATTTAAAGGAGGGAAACAAGGAAGAAAGAAACAACCAATGGGAGGCTGCCATGTTGGCTTCCCATGGAGGCATGTGGCCTCCACGGGACCAGCAGCACTCCCTTCTCGTGGAGGCCACGTGCCTCCACGGGAAGGAGGTGCTTGGCACCTCTCTTCCCTCTTGCGCTCTCTTGTTTTCTTTGGCCATATCTCCCGCCTCCGAACTCCAATTTTAAATCCATTTTTGGATTATGAACCGGGACTCCCTCACTCACAAAAAAAGTCAAGACAACTTTCACAAAAAATATGGAATTCAACTTGAAAAACAAGGACAAAAACCAAGTACGATAAAATCACGGAAAGTTCCGTAACCACCTAATTTGATCTCGAAACTTAATGAATGAGTAACCAAATTAATTGGAACTCAATGAAGGATTATATAAGCTCAAAATTAAGTTCAATAACATATAAACAAAAATGCCTAAACACAAGAACACACAAGTATGCTATATCCTAGAACTAGACCTAAAACATGCAATATATGAAATTGTCAGTTTTAAGTCTAATGCATGTGCATACAAATATAAGTGTGTGTATTGTGTTAAACCAAATTATGTACAACTATGCAGGGACACATATGAATGCAATGTATGTGTGTGCCTAGGCCTTGCAAAAGGAAAGAGGTCTCGGTTTACCTTTTGCTAAGCAAATTAGCTTTATTCCTCTTGAAGCCATCACTTTGCTTGAATGTTGTCCAATCTGACTTGAAGCTTGATTATCCATAAATCCTAGAGAACTAATCAATACAAAGAAAATGTCGTTTTGATATAGAATTATGCCGACACAAAACTCAAGAACTAACAATAGTCGTTTCATATCATAAGCCCGGGAATACTTATGATTAGCCTGGGGAATTATTAGTTGTTTCATATAATAAGCCCGTGAATGCTTATGACGAGCCTGGGGAATTATATCCTAAGCTCGGGCTTAAAATTAAATACACAGGCTCAAACACATTAATACATGCAACAAATCCATTGGGGGATAGCACCTGTTGCGCAAATACATACCTCCAAAAGAAATACCATGATACACATACAACACCATCACCACAACAACTAAAAAGAAGTGATACATATCAGGTTTTTAACCTTCCCGAATTAACCTTCCAAGATAGGTTCACCACAACAACTAAAAGAAATAGCATGCTAAGTTTTTAACCTTCTAAGATAGGTTCACCATAACAACTAAAAGAACGTTACCTACATATCAAGTTACAACAACTAAAACAAAAGTGATATCAATTTTCTAACCTTCCAAAATTTGTTCCTCAAAAGCATGAATGCCTGCATCTTCTCCTGTGTCAAAAAAGTGATACATATTAAGCAACAATGTATGTATCAAACATAACATAAATAAGGTAAGAGAAGTAGAGAACCACTACAAAATAATAAAGCATTTGCATATACATGAAATTACAAACATAGATACTCCAGGAGCCACAACAACACTAAAAAGGGTAAAATCCTAAACCCCAATTACTAAATTAAAATGATATTTCCCATGAAGGGCTAGAGGATTCAGCCAAAGAACAACATGCAGACCTTGTTTGAGCCTAAAGCACCGAATAAATGTCAAGTTGCTTTAAAAAAAGTGATACATATCAAGTTTCTAACCTTCCAAAATTGGTTCCTCAAAAGCATGAACGACTGCTTCTTCATCTATGTCATTCAAAGTGGGCTCAGGTGGCTTATCTGGGCATTTCAATCTGTTATGTCCTTCTTTCTTGCAAAAGCTAGAAGTATGTGCTTTTTTTTGCTGGTTTGCTTGTGTTAGGGCTAGATGAGGGTTTTGGGCATCTTTTTTTATTGTGTCCCTTTTCCTCACAATTTGAACATGTTTGTATTTTTCGTTTCTCCCTAGCAGAATGTGTTATTGACTTCTATGGTCTTCCTGGCTGCTTCCTCTTCAACCATAGTAATACAATGCGATCAAGAACTGCATCAGGAATGTCCAATGTTTCAAGTTTTAGAACAGGGTTCACAACCATGGTGTAAGCATGTTGCTGCCACCCCGATGTGAAAAAGTCATAACATAATGCGTTCATAGGCATACCTTTAATCCTGGTCCAAAAGACACGAAGAAAAAGATATTATTATTATAATTAAATAGTGACTAGTTTGTAGCATTAAATGTAACTTCAGTTTTGTAAGCTAACCTAGCAACCGCCATGGCATGAATACACGGTAACTCATCTAGATCTCATTCACGGTATAGACATGAACATTGTTCCAAGTTGACAATCGCTTCATTCCATTTGTCATCTATCTTGAATTTGTAGAAGTCAATAGGGTGAATCTCACACCGTTGCGATGGTAATATCCTCTATTTGATATGTGTGTTTGCATCATGAGTCAAGAATGTAGGCATTTCATGTGCATTTCTCCGACGGTGGTGGAACCACCTTTACAACAAATCTGGAATAAATTCTGAAATAGATGTGATAGGCAACTTTCGGATTGCAACTAGACAAGAATTAATTGACTCGGCAATGTTGGTGGTCATCATATGGTACCTCTTTCCGGGACTATGTACACTTGAAAACTTCTCTATCCCAACCTGTATGAGCTCATCATAAACCTTATGGAAGGTGGCTTTCAACTCAGCCATTTCACGGTCAAATTCCTCGACACGGTACATATACGTAGCATGGTAGTAAAGCTTGATCACATCATCTCGTTGCTTACAAATTCTTTTCAGATTTTGTGACAGGTGGTATGCACATACCCCATATGCTGCATCGGGGAAAACTGCTTCCATGCCTACAAAGATACCAGCGTGCCGATCTGAAACTAACATCACCCGTTCAAGATATTGGATCACTGTCTAAAGTTGATTCAAGAACCACGTCCACGACTCTGTGCACTCAGAATGAGCAAACCCAAATGTCAATGGGTATATCATCTCGTTACCGTCCTTCCACACCGTAACTAACAAAACACCTCTGGTCTTGGCCTTCAAGTGGGTAGCATCAATGGAGATAACCTGCCTAATAATTGCTTTGAATCCCTCTATACAAGCCCCAAGTGCCATGAATCTATAAGCGAACCAGATTTCAGAGTTGGTTTCGATCTTAGTTACAGTTCCATGGTCAGATTGTTCCAACATGTAAAATAATGTTGGCAACATCTTAAATTACTCCCATGGATCACCGAATGCCTTATGCAAAGCGCATGTCTTAGACCTATATGGTTTTTTGTAAGAGAGGTTAATGTCGTGCTCATCCCTAAACTCAAAAATTATATCTTTAGGACAGAGGGTGTATCCAGGATCGGTAAACTTTCTTGCAAACAATTCCCCTATTACATATGAATTTACTCGTTTAAAATCAATGGTGTAGTTGCCCGAATCACCACATATGTGCTCCTTAACGAAGGACTTAACATGCCAATAGGTCCAATTTTTCAACTTCCCCGCTGTAATAACCCATTCACATCCTCTTTTTCTACATGTTGCGGCGAATCGTGTATGGCTCGATCATTTAACCTTATACTCAGACCTCTCTTCCAATGCATACAACCCTACAACCCCTTTCAAGGTTTGCTTGTCCTTAAAGATCTGTCCTTTGTATATGTTAGTAGCCAAAATTGGCTAAGGACCAAAGGGGAATTTTCCACTATCCAGACCTAGCTCCATGCCCAAGATTTTCAACCAGAAGACCATATTACCCAAAGCCGAGCTACGATACCACCCCGTAGGAACAAGGATAGGCTCTAGAAACATCCGGAATAGAGCCCGGAATGGTCAGGTCAAGCCCGCGTCACCGAATCCCCCCGAAGTCGAGGTTACCTTGTAATTTCTCCAAAAACATCCGGAATAGAGCCCGGAATGGTTAGGTCAAGCCCGTGTCACCAAATCCCTCTGAAGTCGAGGTTACCTTGTAATTTCTCCAGAAGCTTGCCTATACCTCACTGATACAGGGAGGCTAGACCTAGCTCCTAGCTGGATGAAGCTTCTCAATATTGGGGTCGGGACAATGATTGACCTCACTAACTGATGCACCACACCTTGATACATTCGACGACCCCTATGGGAATCATGCTAGACCCAAAGATACACAGTATCGCATCTATAGACATTATACACGTGCAGAACAAGTAATAGAGTCTAAATGGGAAACAAATTGATTTCCACCAAGATATCCTCAACTGAGCAATTAACTCAAAGTCAACGACATTTAAAGGTAAAAAATCTTGTCCGATAAGGAGGGGAGGGATGAGAAAGTCAAGGGGAAATCAATGAGTTTAACCCTATGAAGACACTGTATAAAGGAGGGACTTCCTCCTTCAAAAAAGAGGAGACTACTATTCGACAGGCATACAACAAACACCCAACTATCACCCATAAAAAAGTGAGAACAATTCGAAAGAGAGATAGAGAAATGTATATCATATGTTATCAATAAAGAAAGATTTTTATTCCTTTTGAGTAGCTAACGAAATCGTTATCTCCATGTCATTTCCTTAGGCATTGTTTTATACACATATACATTCTACCTTGGTCATCACCTACGTGGTAATGATCTTGAGGGTGCTAACTGAGATTTATTGCCCCGAGCAAGATTTCTGTTAACACTTTCTGGCCCCGTCTATGGGAAAGGCCTTACACCCAATAAATCAACTATTTGCATTTTCATTTTCGTTGTTTTACAGGAACTATGAGGCTCCGCTCTTCCCAAGGCCAACATAGAGTTTCGGAGCAACCCCCCGCGAGGCCTTCGTGAAAGGCCCCAGGAAAGGGGAGAAAATCTGGATATGGCAGTCAAGCTCCGGTCTAAACAACTAATGAGCGGGCTTATGGCGACCCTATAGTGAGCCAGGCCGCGCTCGACCAGCAAGCGGCAGCCTTCGTAGACACTGTCCGCATCCGCCTGCTCGCTGAAGGCATCACAATCCAGCCAACCAACCTGAATGATCAGGGAGAGTTGAGCAGGCTCGGAGCTAGGAAGCCTGCTTTCGATCGCCTGAGACCTCCTCTTCCAGAGCCAACTCGAGATAGGTCGGGGCCCCAACTTTCGATCCGGGATAGGCTGGGACCTATGCCCCCAAGTCCAAAAGGACCTTCACAATATCAACCCAGATGAGTAAAATCTGCCGTAGATGCTTTTACCCGGAAGCAACGAGAGCCATCCCATCCAACTGCATCAAGGAGAACAGTCCGAGCCCAAGAGGAGGAGAGTAGACAAACTTCCCAAATGGATCCTATCCATGAAGGGGACCAGATAGAGGTTATCAGTTCATCAGAAAGACTCGATAGTGAGGAATCTGAGGTCAATTCAAAGAAACCCGGGAACAAGCGACTGAGGGATCAGTTGGCAAAGCTACAGAAGGAGGTCCAGCAGATAAGAAAGGGAAAGAATAAGGAGGATAAAAAGGATCCCCTGAGCGAGATGAACGCTCCCTTCACTAGGAGGATCCGGGAAGCGGAGCTCCCACCAAAATTCAAAATGCCAGCAGATAAGTTCTCCAGAACGGAAGATCCTCTAAGCCACCTAGAGAGCTTCGTTCAACAGATGGAGGTCCAGAACACTACCAGAGCAGCTATATGCAGGATGTTTCCAACAACCCTAACTGACTACGCGAAAACTTGGTTCAGGAAGCTACCTGTTGGCAGCGTGGATTCTTTCACGAAATTAACAACAGATTTTTGCTCGCAGTTCCAAGGGGTCAAACCTCGTCTGAAAGATCCCATACACCTCCAATAAGTGATTTAGGAATGGAGTGAGACACTTCGGTCGTACGTGGAACGTTTTCACAAGGAGGTCATACAAATGGGAGTTTTCACCGAGAAAGAAACTCTCGCCAACTTCAGGCGGAACCTATGGGCGGGAAAGCTTTTCCGTTCCTTCGCTAAGAGACCTCCCGGAACATATCAGGAGGCCTATGACCAGGCTCTTGAGCAGGTCGAGATCGACGAACAACTCAAAGTCAAGATGGCACACGACGACATGAGAACGGCAAAACGTCTGAAAAAAGAAACCCATAAATTTGAGCCAGTTCAGAAAACTCAGAATAAACCTCCCAACAGGTCGACCTATTGCATCCCTGCTCCTCAGCACAGGCAAGAAAAATATCCAGCAAAACGAACCCCTCCCCGGGCTTCACCACCTCCCAGGATCGTGGCCCCCGTAATACAAGGGGAGAAAGGGTATGACTACTACACCCCTTTGAACGCTTCCAGGGAAATGGTCTACCTTGCTATACGAGATAAAGGGCTGCTCCAAAAGCCCGCTCCCATGAAGACCCCAGATGACAGGAGGAACCGGTACAAGTACTGCAACTTCCACGAAGACATGGGTCACAACACTTCAGAGTGCTATAATTTATGCAACTAGATTGAAGCCTTGATAAGGGGGGGATGCTTGATTGAATTCTTACAATAGATCAGAGATAACATTCGGACTGGAAGGGAGGTACAAGCTGAAATCCATGAGGACGCAGAAAAGAGGAAGGGGGAATAGGCTGAATTAATGCAACAGATCCAGGTGATACACACCATCATCGGAGGTTCTACACTGGCTGGCATCTCCAATAACTCCTGAAAAAACCACGCGAGGAAGATTACTAGCATCGAAGAAAGCCGGGGGATCTTCAAAGTTAGCCAAAGCCCGATATAGCCCTCTCAGTTAGCGCAGATTGTTTTCACTGAAGCAGATGTCTTTAACACCGTACTCCCTGGCCTTCGGGGTTGAAGCGGTCCTCCCCATCGAGCATAAATTGACCTCATTCATGGTACAGCACTTTGAGCCTGAAAGTAACGAAGTCAAGCTCCTGGCTAATCTAGACCTCTTGGAAGAAAAGCAAGACCATGTAGCGGAGAAAGTAGCTATCTACCAGAGCAAGATCGCTAGATACTTCAACCGAAAGGTCAAAGCCCAAAATTTCAAAGAAGGGGATCTGGTGCTTAGGAAAGTGACCCTACATACTCGAAAAAGGTAGGATGGAGTCTTATGTCCCAATTGGGAAGGGCCATATTTGATAAAGCTAGTTATTCACAATGGAGCTTACAAACTCGAAGACATGGACGGACGATCCATCGACCACACTTGGAATGCAGATCATTTGAAGAAATTCAACCCTTGAGTAGGGAGTTCTCAAGCAGACTACCCCCATTTAGTTTTGATTAGAGTCCCTAATAAAGATGTACTACATCTCGATCATCAATAAAGTCATTTTTTCTCTTCCGTCTTTATCTCCAGCTATGTTCAACATTAGTGACTACACCCTTGAGTGGGAAACTCAACATGAACACTTCGAGCCAGGAAATAGCTACATAGCCCCAGGATGCCTTGGTCGGGCTACCACCCCCAAGAAGGGTCTGACTGTAAGAGCATAGTTGCCATCCAGATCTCGAGACTAGGAAATAGCTAAATAGCCCTCTTGATG
The DNA here is from genome assembly GCA_033220585.1 of Dipteronia sinensis. NCBI lineage: Eukaryota > Viridiplantae > Streptophyta > Magnoliopsida > Sapindales > Sapindaceae > Dipteronia > Dipteronia sinensis. The sequence continues at coordinate 19,641,468 of CM065643.1, read as the reverse complement.
CCTTGGTCGGGCTTACCACCCCCAAGAAGGGTCTGAGTATAAGAGCATAGTTGCCATCCAGATCTCGAGACCATGAAATAGCTAAATAGCCCTCATGATGCCTTGGTCGGGCTACCACCCCCAAGAAGGGTCTGAGTATAAGAGCATAGTTGCCATCCAGATCTCGAGACCAGGAAATAGCTAAATAGCCCTCCTGATGCCTTGGTCGGGCTACCACCCCCAAGAAGGGTCTGAGTGTAAGAGCATAGTTGCCATCTAGATCTCGAGACTAGGAAATAGCTAAATAGCCCTCCTGATGCCTTGGTCGGGCTACCACCCCCAAGAAGGGTCTGAATGTACGAGCATAGTTGCCATCCAGATCTCGAGACCAGGAAATAGCTAAATATCCCTCATGATGCCTTGATCGGGCTACCACCCCCAATAAGGGTCTGAGTATAAGAGCATATCTGCCATCCAGATCTCGAGACCAGGAAATAGCTAAATAACCCTCCTGATGCCTTGGTCGGGCTATCACCCCCAAGAAGGGTCTGAGTGTAAGAGCATAGTTGCCATCCAGATCTCGAGACCAGGAAATAGCTAAATAGCCCTCCTGATGCCTTGGTCGGGCTACCACCCCAAGAAGGGTCTGAGTATAAGAGCATAATTGCCATCCAGATCTCGAGACCAGGAAATAGCTAAATAGCCCTCCTGATGCCTTGGTCGGGTTTCCACCTCCGAGAAGGATCTGAGTGTAAAAGCATAGTTGCTATCCAGATCTCGAGATCAGGAAATAGCTAAATTACCCTCATGATGCCTTGGTCGGGCTACCACCCCCAAGGCGAGTTTTTAAAACAAATATTTGTTTTCGTGTGCAGGATCAAGATCATCATAATTCCCTACCAAAGTTTTAATGAAGAATGAACAAATTGTTGCTGCGGATGCAACTCTGGTTCCTATTCGAGGCCAGAAATGAAACAAGAGTTCTCAAAAGCGATTCGATTTCTCATTATAGATAAGAGGTGCCTATCCCCCAGTAAGGCTACATCCATCCAACGGGGAGCCTAACCCCCGAGCTCGGGCTATAAAAAAAAGGGAAAGCTAAGCTAAATAAGAGTAAAACAAGGTGCCCACCTTCCTTTCCAAGCAATCAAAACAAGCCATGAACGAACTGCTTCAAGCTTTGGGACTCTCTTGGTTTTCCTCCGCCGGTCATCCTCCTTCATGCTGATCTTCGCCATCGACCCCCCCTTCAGGTGGTTGTCCACCTCGGTTATCCTCACTAATCACCCCTCCATTTAGAGGCTCCACCTGTTGGTCAGCATGGTCTTCCTCCAGGACTTCATTAATCACCTCCATAACCTCAAGCGGGATAGTTGCATCGAGAAGGGCAGCCATGTACCCCGTCTGACTCCTGTCAACCTCCATCTCCATTGTGGGGGGTTCCTCAGACGGGCTCCTAACCTCTTCTCCAGCTCCTAACTGGTCCTCCTCGGATCGAGAAGACAAAACTTTACTGGAAGACTCCCCGGGACCTGAGGTAGTAAAGGTATGAGGAGGAAATAGAGGATCTGTCTGGGCGGGCTATTTTCCAGTTCCTGCTTGGCTCGAAGGAACCACCTCGTTGCCATCTGGGCGAGATAGCTTAACAGCCTTAATCATTATTTCCTGTCTATCCCAGCCGGCAATAGATGACAAGTCAAAGGGAAGAGGGAGAGCTTCTGCGGCCTGAAAGGAAGCGTAGAAATATCCATCGCTGAAGGAGATCTCCGCGTCAGCTTGCAGCTTGGTCACTTGAGTAATCAAAGACGGATTCTTGAAATCCAACTTTTTAGCCTCAGATCTCCAAGAATCCCTCTATCTAGCCCGCCAGATAGACTGAAGACGCCCCTGATCATAAGATTGCTTTGTCCTTTCATGGTCACAGCGAAGCTCAGCCATCTCGATCTCAACCTTTTCCTGGTTGGAGGTCATCTCTTCCACTAAAGACTGAGCCTGCTTGAGCAAATCCCTGGCTTTCTCGGCTTCGGCTTCGGCTTTTGCAGCCCGGTCGTGAATGAGGGCTACTTGCTGGCCCATCGTTACATTAAATTTGAAGGCCTATAAAATAAAGAACAAGAGTTAGAAACTGAACAAATTAGCAAGAATAGTATGAAGGAAATGCAATTACCTCTGCTAAAATAGCAGACCCCTTGGTAATCAGGACATCCACAGACATGGAAGCCATCCTGGAGATCCCACCGCCCGGACAAGACGCGATAAATTGTTTCAAGACTTTGTCCTGCCCTGTAGAGGTCGACTGAGGTCGGGAACGGCTGGAAGGAACCCTTGCGACACCCTTCCCAGAATCCTCTGAAGCTCGGGGAGTTGGAAGCGCAGCGGAATCAGGAGGTCTAATCGAGGGGGTAGCAACTTTAGCGACCACAGCAGAAGGGACAGAAGCAGTCAGACCAACAACCTGGGGAGTTTTACCCAAAGCCCGGGAAGCAAGATTGGCCATCTTGGACTCAGCTGGGGAGGTAGATGGAGCAAGAGTAGGTTCGACCCCAATGAAGGGAAGAGAAATTCTAGCTTGAGGAGAGCGTGAGACGTGGCGGGTAGCTGGTTCAACGAAAAAAACTGTGAATAAGCAAATTAAAAAGGAAAATGTCAGAACCAAGCTAAGTAACAAAACAAGGCAAGGCAATTCAATGACACTTACGAGGAGTAGCGTCTGAGATCTGTAAGTATTGGTTCACCCTACGAGGATCGAAGGCTTCGGCAGTGGGGAACTTTAGGTTCAAGTAATTCTGGGCTAAAATAGCCTTCAAAATGGCTTCAGACTGAGAAGGCAGGGAATCCTGGTCCCACGACGGTTTGTCACTGAAAGCTGTGGGAACCTCAAATTCATGCCCTCCAATGGAAATTGAGTTCCCCCAGTCATCCCCCGTAAGAATCCATTCCTCCTTCCAGGCGGGGTCCTTCTTCGAATCGCTAGGAATAACGAAGTTGAGCTTGTTCTTGGCCTTAGCATAAAACTGGCCTCGAGGAGTGCCGGACAGGCTCCCAATCTGGAAAAGATAAGCCAGCTCCTCTGCTCCCAGCTCTCTCGTCACCTTGCTCAACTGACACTGTTCCCTCCATAGCACGAGGAAGCCAATCAGATGCCTCCTAGAAGCCAGGCGTCAACTGAAGGGGAGCAAACTGGATGGCGTTAAGAGCCCGCCGAAGAGTCGGATGAAGGGGAAGCCTGACCCCGTTCTCGAGAGCCGCCACATGAATCGGAAGCACGCCTTTAGGGATTTGAAGAACTTGTAACCCTTGGGAGGCACCGAGATGGATACGCTGTCGGGCATGCCATACTTCGACCTCAAGCGGTCAATCGAGACTGGATCGACGATGGAATCAGGGACAACCCTGAAGTCATAAGGAGGGAGCCTCTCCAAAAGAGGTCTAGAAGTCGGAACTCGATTTTCTCCCGCGACATCGCCACCCACTTCTTTGTCGGAGTCTTCATCGGCAATATCCAAAGGGTGGTCAGGGTGGTTGGAAAACCCGGTCCCAATGGACACATTCCTGCTTGACCACCGACGTTGCGGGTTGGGCGGGGAGTCATCGCCGTCTAAACTCCCCCTTGCCCGTTTCCTCGGGGCAAGGCTAAAGACCTCATCGCCATCAACAATGGATTCAATTGAATCATGACTGGTTTTCGACATAGTGAAGTCAATAAGGATGAAGAATGAAGAAAAAGGCAAGCTCGAGAGAAAAGCTATGAGAGAAAATATATCTTGGGAAAAATTTGAGTTTGAAAGATGTGAGGAAGTCATTGAGATAAATAGATATATATAGGTAAGAGGGCAGCAGCATGAGCTGACGAGATTTTCGCTTGAGATCGCAAAGAATCTCGGGGACTGCCGTAACGTAGCCGGATTAACTCGGAAACAAGCTAGTCAGCTCACGCCACGTCACTTGCAGAGTTAATGAGGAGATCTCTCTAAGATTCTGGTAACGGTAAAGAGCCTCAGGGACTGCCGTAACGCAACCGGATTAATTCAGAAGTAAATTGGTCAATTCACGCCACGTCACTCACGCAGTTAAAAGAGAAGATTTTCCCGATATTCTGGTAACGGTAAAAAAGGGAAGATTTCCCAAATAAAATAAAAAATCCAACCCCAACCCCAAGCTCGACGTTTGGTGTTCAAGTCAGAGGGGACTTATGTTAATAGCCAAAATTGGCTAAGGAACAAAGGGAAATTTTCCACTATCCCGACCTAGCTCCATGCCCGAGATTTTCCACCAGAAGACCATATTACCCAAAGCCGAGCTACGATACCGCCCCGTAGGAACAAGGATAGGGTCCAGAAACATCCGGAATAGAGCCTGGAATGGTCAGGTTAAGCCCGCGTCACCGAATCCTCCCGAAGTCTAGGTTACCTCGTAATTTCTCTAGAAACATCCGGAATAGAGCCCTGAAGGGTCAGGTCAAGCCCGCGTCACCAAATCCCCCCGAAGTCGAGGTTATCTCGTAATTTCTCCAGAAGCTCGCCTATACCTTGCTGATACAGGGAGGTGTTCATAGGAGGGCGCACCTAGCTTCGAAAAGTCAAGGGAGGCCAGACCTAGCTCCTAGCTGGATGAAGCTTCTCAATATCGGGGTCGGGACAATGATCGACCTCACTAACTGATGCACCACACCTTGATACATTCGACGACCCCTATGGGAATCATGCTAGACCAAAAGATACACAGTATCGCATCTATAGACATTATACACGTGCAGAACAAGTAATAAAGTCTAAATGGGAAACAAATTGATTTCCACCAAGATATCCTCAACAGAGCAATTAACTCAAAGTCAACAACATGTAGAGGTAAAAAATCTCGTCCGATAAGGAGGGGAGGGATGAGAAAGTCAAGGGGAAATCAATGAGTTTAACCCTATGAAGACACTGTATAAAGGAGGGACTTCCTCCTTCAAAAAAGAGGAGACTACTATTCGACAGGCATATAACAAACACCCAACTATCACCCAGAAAAAAGTGAGAGCAATTCGAAAGAGAGATAGAGAAATGTATATCATATGTTATCAATAAAGAAAGATTTTTATTCCTTTTGAGTAGCTAACGAAATCGTTATCTCCATGTCATTTCATTAGGCATTGATTTATACACATATACATTCTACCTTGGTCATCACCTACGTCGTAATGATCTTGAGGGTGCTAACTGAGATTTATTGCCCCGAGCAAGATTTCTGTTAACAATATATTTGACCTTGGTCTCCTTAGTCTTCAAACAAGTCCTTTGACTGAATAGGTTGAGTAAAGCTTTGACCCCGGTATTTTCCACCGTTATGTCATAGAAGGTGCAAAACGGTTGGGTGCCTCCCTGTTCTTCTTCAGCATCTATTGGGGCTTCTCTAGCACCAGTTTTCATTTGCCCACCACAATGGGGAACTTTCGAAACACCATTTGGGTCTTTACTAGTATCACCCTCAGTACCACTCTCATCCTCAGTATCAGATGTTTCAGAACCATCTGTGTCATCCACCTCTGCATGCTTGTTCGTTGATGCTAGAGTCCCCTGATTATTCCCTGGTGATGTTGTGTTAGGTGAAGGCACAGACCCATGCGGATGGTTACTACCACTCACTGATTTGTAATTTGGAGTACCACCTAGGGAGTGTAGATTACTGATGGGTGTAAAAGGCAGCTATGTACATTCTAAGTTTACTGTTGTATTTCTTGTCTTTCTCGGAGTTTCATGTACAGATTTTTCAATCAATTCAACATGAATTTCAGGCCAATCTGATTTGTTGTGCATAAGGAAAAAATTTACCTCGTCGTCAGCATTAATAACTAATGAAATTCTTGTAAGCTATGATGTAATCTTCAACTCAAATATGTCCCTACTGACCCCAATTCGATCGTACAATTTTTCCACCATTTCATTGTATATTCCTTTTGCATTCTTGGAAACACAACATGCAAAAGTGGTCGGACCAACACACTGGTTACCCTTCCAATAGGCACCGCAATACACTACAAACCCAATCATCGAATCCGTCGGACCTGAAAATAGTATTATAGTCATTCAGATAATGAAGCAATACATCTCTCCATACACTTTTGTTGAAAGAGATGGCATCAGAGTCGGTGTGTGTATGTTTGTTTTGTGGGGTAATACTATATATATATATATATATATATAACACCATTAGCCTTGTGTCTTATGTGTGTCAGTCACTCCACAAATTTATATGGCACCAACCACAATCATTAAAACAATACACTTCTAACATTTTCTAATCTATTTTCCAACATTATTTTTCTGGTTTAATCTATTTTGCAAATTTATATGGCACCAACCTCCCAATTCCTCTCTTTATAACTTTCTAAAACTCCACAAACAAAAATACATGCCACATTCAATTTTACACATGTTCAAATTCAAAACTCATCATCCAATTCACAAGTGAATTACAATCCATTATATACACGCACAAGAACACCTAGATGCATGGAGAACAAAAGAGAAAAAAAGACGTAACAAAAATCATCGCTTCCATAAGATATTATCATTCAATCTTCCATAGCTATTTGTAGACAAGAATACAAAAACATTTTGTGTATAGAAACTAGAAAGGAAGAGATATAACTACAACCATCAAATACATTCAGAATCAAAAGTATGTTGTTTTTCATTTCTAGACTTACAAAGATCCATCTAGCAAGCCATTTCCAATTTAAGACTTTTTAAGACCAAGTTATATAACTCTTAATATGCTACCTTTAAATAAAGAATATTGTATGTGGTTGTGTAAATTCAACAAACCAGAATTCAAAACGAAGTGTCACAGTTCATATAAACATAACCAAAAATTTAACCCAAAAAAATGAATAATCAATTAATGAGATTTGGGTCACAGTTCCTATAAACTAAATAAAAAACTAATGATCACCTTTGCCTTCCATTTCTTGCTAGAAATCAACGAAAGAACTAAACGGGTTAAACGCCAGGTGTAATTGCTCATCAAAGAGATGAGTCGAAGACCCACAGGACAACAAACCTCGCAAAGTACAATGTGGAATTCCCAAGCTTTAAAAAGAAATCAGTATTGGGTGTGTGTGTTGATGTTGTTAGTTGTGGAAGATGGAGGTGGTAATGAAGATTAAGGTAGTGGTGGTAATGAAGATGAAGGGGGTAATCGGGTTATAGATGAATCAGGTTCTGGAAATCAAGAATGGACAGATTGAGGAAGGAAGGGGAAATGTAGGGCTGGAAGTGTCGGGCAGAGAGAAATCGGTATTGGGTGTGTGTTGATGTTGTCAGTCGTGGAAGATGGAGGTGGTCATGAAGATTAAGGTGGTAGTGATAATGAAGATGAAGGTGGTAATGAAATCGGGTTCTGGAAATCAAGAAGGGGAAGAATGGACAGATTGAGGAAGGAAGGTGAAATGTATGGCTGGAAGTGTTGAGATTGATGGTTGGGAGATGGAGATTGGCGCCCAATTTAAAGAGAGGGTAGTTTGGTCCATTACTACATGGAAAGGGCTGTTGGGTCATTTTGCTCCATTTAAGTGGAAAGGGTATTTTGGTCCCTATGTGGACATTTTAGGGGAAGAGAACATCAAGAATGGACATTGTTGCAATTTTTTTCATAAGTGGATATTTTTGATCTTTGAAACATGGAGATGACCATAAAAGAAAAGCCCTCAATTCATAAATGAATGATCTTTAAGTTTGTCTTTTGAGTTATTTTCATCAACCATGGATATGTAGTTAAAATGAGCATGCAGTTACTAGTTAGAAGATAACTACATAATTCAGAGGTAAATAATATTTTTGGGCAAATTACAATAAAGTAACTCAATATTTGGTGTATATTCAATCAGACCATACTATTGTGAAAATTATAGAAAAATACCTTGACTAACCCTTTAATAATAAATGTCTAAATTACCCTTGTGTCAATATTACATATTCATAGTGTCCAAAAAAAAGGGTGCTGATATTGACACCTATAAAACTTATTAGTGCATCCATATTTTATTAAAAAATTTAATTAGAAAAATATTGTTGTGCTAAATTTTAAAAATAAATACTCGCAATTGCACGAGTCTATTGTAGAATAGCTAGTGCGAGTACAAGGCTGTTCCCACGAGGATTGTGAAAAACTAATCTAATTCTAAACTTAATCAAATCATAACCTAGTTAACCAATGTAACAAATTTAAGACTATAAAAACAAAATAAAAATAAAAAACAATCAAATAAAAAGATACCAAGGTGTCGAAATCCACCACTGTTTAACTTCACAATTTCGAGATAATCTATCAATTACCCAAATTAGAGTGACAATTAAAAATCAATTTATTGTCTACCCATGAATTTAACAATAAGCACATTTAACAAAAATATTTTGTAGGTTTTTCTTCGCTTAAAAATTTAATTCCTAAGCATTCTATGTATCCAAATTTATGAAAATCAAAGAATCAAAGGAAGTTATAATAAACTTTATAAAACAAAACATTGATTGATTAAATACATATCTAACTATCAAAAATACATGATATTAGAGATGAAAGGGTTTAATATTCAAAAACCAATTGAAGCAAAAACCATAAACATTAAAGAACAAACCTTTGGGAATTAATAAAAAATCTCTGAAAACTGTTACATCAAACAGGGTTTCATCCTCTACCCTAGTTGAGAGAAAACTAAAAAAAAATACAAAGAAGGGAGAGAATAGAGATTAAAGATTAGTTGTTCAACAGTTGCTTATTGCTTCCTTTTTATAGGATAAGAATCCTTGAAAGAAAAGGAAATCTAATTCAAGTAGGAAAGTGAATTCCTAAAACATTGTCAACTTCTAGCTCTATTTTGGCCTAGAAAATACTCAAATTTGGAACTCCTTGTGGAATAAGAAATTGTAGATCTCTGAATCTTCTTTCCAACGCATCAAGAATCGCATCAAACGGATAAGGGAATCAAAAGATATGGGCAAAACACTGAAGCTGCATCAGAATAGGAAATATAGCGCAAATTTGACTCTCATAGTTCTTTTTCCTTCTTCAAAATGGTAAGTTGTTTCCCGAATGAAAAGATACACATAATAAGTCTTTTAACTCGATAAGAAAAAAAATGCAAGTTTATTCACATTAAAATATTAATTTTATTCCCAATGTCATGAATTTCTTCATAATAATAGAAATACCCACATATATGCTTAAATGAGAAAATACACCTCAAACAAGTACAAGAATGTCTATTAAACACAAGGAAAATAAAGCAATTTTCAGCTATGATCAAATATCTCATTAGAAATTTACCAATAAGAATAGATTACTTTAATTAAAAATAAATCAAATACTATATATACTCATTAATTATACATATATTTTCAACTATATTTATTTATTAAAAAAAACTTATGATAAACCCTAACATAAGATAAACCATAATTAAACTCTAATTTTATTTCAAGTATCAAACTTTCTCATCATCACATGATTATGATATTGTTTTTTATCTTTATTTTATGTATAGTTATGAACTCTATCAATATATATATATATATATATATATATATATATATATATTTTTAACGACAGCTATAGATATCAACATTTTTTTTTAAGATAGCCGTAGATATCAAAAAGTATTTTTTTAAGAGAATTGCAGATTGAAAATCTCTTAACCCCATATACGGTTTCACATATTCCTTTTTATAAGGCTCTTACATTCAAGATATTTCCAAAAGTAAATTGGACCATCATTAAAAGAATATTTGATTCCAAAAATAATATCATTTTTTTATAAATAAATTGGGTGTGATAATAATTTAAGATTAGTATTTAAAAATAGGGTTATTTTCAGTTGGGTCCCTAACTTTTTCTGAATGATAAATTTTTTAAACGAGCTTGCTTTTTTAGCAATATTTTCCCTGACTTTTGAAAAGTATATCAAATAGATCCTTCTGACTTTTTTTTAATGGTCAAACGTGACAGAATACATAAATTGACCATTTTACCCTTAACTTTAATTAAAGAGTTTATAAATAAGAAAAAAAAACAAATAAATATTATTAAATTAAATAAAAAATTAAGAATTAAATAATAAATAAATTAAAATTAATTTAAAAAACCCATCATCATCATCAAAACATAAATACTATTGAAAGCACATTTCAATTCAAACACAAACACAATTCAAAACACAAACACAATTCAATCCAGATTCAACCAACCCAACATTAATTTGTATCTCTTATCCACCGAATCATCACAAAAAAAGAAAAAGAAAAAACAAATCAAAATTGCAAAAAGAACACAGATTTCTCTCCCATAATCTCAGCCTAAGTAACCTTTGCTTTCTCTCCACCACCCTCACATATTTCCAGCCACACCAAACTTCATAACAAAACCCATGACTACCCAAATCAAACCTAAGCTTCAACCACCACCCATTATAAATAAAAGAACCCATACCCAATTAGGTGTTTTCTTTGATTGTATTTAAAACATAAATACAATTATTTAAAAAAAAAATCAAAAATCAATCTTTGTTAATCAATAAAAAAAAAACCAGAACAAATTCTATTTCCTGGAGCTTGAGAACAAACCTGAAGGAGGAAAGATTGAAGTTCTATGAGGCGGTGGCGTAGCCGTTCCAATTCGCGAGCAGAGACAACGGATTTGAGATCGAACCTGGAGGAGGAGGAGGGATCATTTGTTTTTGTTTGATTTTCAATCAGATGGTGATGTGATGAAGAGGGCTTGAGAAAGAGAAGGGGATCGACTGTGGATTCAACGGTGGATCAGGTGGGTGTCGATTTGGAGGTGTGGATTTGGTGGAGGTGGCGGTGGTATGGATTTGGTGGATTTGGTGGATTTGGTTGTCGATTTGGTGGATTTAGTTGTGGAGGCGGTGGCGGATTGGAGGTGGTGGCGAATTGGCGGTGGTGTGGGTTTGGTGGAGGTGGTGGTGTAATTGGAGGTTTTGCCTCCTTGATTAATTTTTTATTAAATAAAAAATAATTAAAATTTTAAACATTTTATTTTTGTATTATATAAATATTTTTTAAAAATTAGATTTTTTGGATTTTTGATAATTTATATAAATATTAAAAAAAATATTTATTTATTTTGTGATATAATCTATTTCCTTCAAAAACAAATATATATATATATATATATATATATATATATATTATTGATTTTTTTTTCTATTTTGTGACGTATGGCATGTTCTTGGTTCAAAGACAAAAATACCCATACAAATGTTAAATTTGACCGACAGTTGACTAACAAATGAATCTATTTGATATACTTTTCAAAAGTCAGGGAATATATTGCAAAAAAAGCAAACTCGTTTAAAATATTAATCATTCAGAAAAAGTTAGGTACCGAACTGATAATAACCCTAAAAAATAATGTATTAAAATAAATATATTTATTTCAATAAAGAAACTATTAGCATTAGGATGAATGCTTATAGTAATATTTATTTTTTAAATTTTAGATATGAATGTAATTATAACAATGAGTGTACTAATAAGTTTTTAAATGTCAATATCCGCACCCAATAAAAAAAAGCGATTCCCAACTAATAATGTACCGATCAAAAGAAAGCACACTAGCACAGTGCACACAGTATTCATCTGCAAAAATATGGGCATACTTCGAAGTACACAAACTGATATATAATTTTGTATGTGCGTTACAGGTATTTTGGTTTATTGTTAAACCGTTTCTTGATTTTTAACTAAGAATGGATTACATACATAAATTCTTATGTAACAGATATGTTAAGCGCATTGTTTGAAGTCTTTTCCCTTTTTTTTTTTTTTTTTTTTTATGGAACGTGAACATGAAAAACATCTGGTCAAGTGATTGGAGTGTTAAAGCAATTAAGCTAAATAAATAAGCTTATGCTGCTGATTTGATAATAAAGACAGTAAGGTATGTCCCGAAAACAGAACTAGCATAAGCTAAAAGCAGCTGTTGAACCACAAACGAGCAGAGTAGCTTTAAAAGAACAAAATACTTCAAAAACTGAAAGATAAACATGGAAATATTATCAATCTCATCACATATAAAGCCCTTCTGGCACCCCTTCCTTCTTCTTGAACATCACCTTTTCCTTTGCCTTCTTAAAATCTGCATGCGTCACCTGAACCACACCATTTGATCAAAATCACTACCATGCAAGTAAAACCGCTACAGTTTTATACTAAAAATGGGATTCTATTAACGTCTCCTACGATTAGTAAACACAAAAGGTATACAGATTTCTTCAAAACCAGGGTGAAACATACATACATGTGATGGCCACGGGAAATTGAAATTTTCCCCATATGGGTTGGGGTTAAAATGTAGTCGGGTTTCTAAAGAGTACGAGTGAATCCACCTAATGGACTACTAGTCTTTCAATTACGATATCTTGATCAAACTCAATCTTTATAGAAAAATGTTATGTGGTTTTAAATCTTCACTACTTCAAGAGCCAATGAACTTATATTCATTGTATTTTAGTACCGGTGAGCAGGCAATAAACTTTAACTAATCAAACTTAAGAAGTGAACAACAGACTATAACCCTTCCACATCACAAGAAAAAACTTTCAAGACAATTTTTACTCCAAAATCCAAATAAGTCATGTAAAAAATTGAAGTTAGTCTCACCTTCATGCGGCGCTCTCTCAAGGCAAGCAATCCTGCTTCGGTACATATAGCCTTTATATCAGCTCCAGAGAACTCGTCTTTGGTCATAACAAATTCTTCCAAGTTGACATCATCAGCCAATGTCATCCTTGAGGTGTGAATCTGCAGATGTCAAAGTCATTTAGTTGATTAATGAAGCAGGCTTAACCCACAAAAAAGACGATGTTAACATTTTTCATTGCACTTTATTTGTGTAACCATGAAATGCTTCATGTACCTGGAATATACGCCTCCTAGTCTTGATATCAGGAAGGGGAAATTCAATCTTTCGATCTATTCGACCAGGCCGAAGCAAAGCTGGATCAAGACTTTCAATTCTGTTTGTTGCAAGAATCACTTTGACATCTCCTCTAGAATCAAAACCATCTAACTGGTTCAGCAATTCCAACATCGTCCTCTGAATTTCACGTTCACCACCTGAGTGAGCGTCATACCTGTAGGAAAAAAAAAGATTTATTAAACAAAACATTTCCAAGACCAAAAGATACTGGTATCAAATAGTGGACGTTCATCAACTCACCTCTTTGTACCAACTGCATCAATTTCATCAATGAAGACAATTGAGGGAGACAGATCATCGGCAACTCTGAAGAGTTCCCTCACTAACTTTGGTCCATCTCCCAAGTACTTTTGAATTAACTCACTTCCAACAACACGCAAGAAAGTTGCAGAGGTTGAATTTGCCACGGCCTGAAAGAAAAAAAATGAGTCTTACAAAAATAGAATTATTTTAGCACAGCTACGACACTTTGTCTTCATTTATGGGTTTCATTTTTTTTTTCCTTTTTTTCTCACTCTAACTGTTTTTATAATAACAAAAGCCATTGGTAATACAAACACCATCCTCATTCATCAAATCATATTTATCAACTAAAGCAAGCAATGGTCATAAAAAAGCTCTGCAACAAAAAGATGAAACCCTTATATTCCATAGAAACAAGTCCAGATGCCAACTAAGAGACATTTAAACATATTTTCTGTGAAAATACAAAATAGATTAATAAGTCTGTAAATCCTTCCAGTTGGACAGTAAGTTCAAATTTTGAATGAACACCAAAATCCGGGAACAAGCAAATGCTTCATGTTCATTTGTCAGGTCCCAAAGCAGACACAACAACTAATGATTTTTCCATGCAATTTGCAGGGTTCATGGTGTACTGCCCAAGGTGAAGTGCATAAAAGTAGCAACAAACACACTGAGGATAGAAGGGCAGCAGCTAAAGCCAATTTTACATGAAAGCATTAAGCTTAAGTACAACATTAAGTGCATTGGTATTAATGAGTATGCTTAAAATACACACTTCTTTACTTTCTTTTAATAGCAAGCAAAGGGCTTCAAAAAACAGTGGTGCATTGTGCACAAAATATGCCATGTTAAAATGGAACAGTGTAAACCTATTTGTTACAGTAAATCATTTGCATGCCATGGAAAGCAAAAATAAGAAAATTTACAATAGAAAGATTTTTGTGCAACAATAACAGGTCTGCATCCATGTCAAATCACAATAAACGTAAACGAAGTTCATGCAAATACAAAGACTTAAGAAATTGTAAATATAAGTAGATGGAAAGCCTAGGTATGTAAGGTTCACAAATCTATTGGTAGGAAGATCAATCATTTGAGATCAAAGTCCAATCATAAGTATTACTTCCTCCTAATGGAGATGCTACTAGTAAACCAATTATTTAAAAGAGATATATACATTCTTCTACCAAATAGCTGGGATACTAGAACACATACCATTTAAGTATAACACAGTCAATGTAGAGATAGATGACAGATCGATAATCCAAAGTTTAATAGTCAAATACAAACCTTTGCAAGCAGAGTCTTGCCAGTTCCAGGCTCTCCATACAATATGACTCCCTTGGGAGGTTTGATACCAATGTCTTCATATAGCTCAGGATGAGTAAGCGGGAGTTCAACAGCTTCTTTAATCTCCTGTATCTGGGCATCTAAGCCTCCTATATCTGCATAAGATTCCAATGGTGCCTTCTCAACTTTCATCACAGACACCATTGGATCAACTTCATCTTGCAGAAGCCCAACAACGGATAGAACCTGAAGAAAGGCCATAAAAGAATGTTAGGACCTAAGAATTCAATTTGTTCCTTTTTTTTTTATCATGAATAAAAGCCATGTCAGAGCAAACAACAATTATATCATGTCACAAAATGGACTTGGGTACCCTAGACTAACAATGAAAGATGCTCAATAGCTAGGTGGCTTCCCACCCATAGAGGCTGAGCTCAGTAAAAGACCTCCTTAAATTCCAACAGAGACTAGAAAAATTAAGCAAAAAATATCTCTACATATATTCTAAAATCAAATAATTTCTCATTACCCTTACAAGTTTGTAAACCTAAATCATACTACACAAGCATATAGATTAAAACCCTAACTTTACAAAATGCAAACAAAAACTCAATCTAAACTAATTAAACAATCAAACAGAAGAATACCTTATTGTGCATCAAAATGGCACATCCAGGCTCGAGCTGATCCTTATCGACAAAAGACAAAATCCCAACGTAATACTCAGGGCCCACCGAAGACGAAACAATAGCGTGATTCTCGTCAATCAGCTCCTCTAAATTTCCAACACTCATGGGAGAGCCTCTCAGATCATCGACCTTGGATCGATCTTCCTCGGCCTTCTCTTCCTGCGGCTTTAACCTCTCTTGATTCGTCACGAACTCCTCCTCCATCAACAGGTAATCCTTGATTCTCTCCATCTTCAAAAGCCTCAGCTTTGCACTTAGTCAGCGGCGTCACCGTCGGCAGCCGGGCAGCCGCCTCCGGTCCCTTCTGCTTGCGCTGCTTGCGGCCGACACGTGCGGGAGGTGCCGCCGGCTCGAACTTCTTGTCCTTCTTGTCGGCGCCGTCACCCTTACGGTCTCCGCCGGGACCTTGCCTGTTTAGACCTCCTGGTGTGCCCTGACCCATGGCTTCGTTTGATGCTTCTTCTTCGAGTGTGAGAGAGAAAAAGAGAGAGTTGGCTTTGGGATCAAGTTAATTGGATGGATCCATTTATAGATGGAGAATCAATGAGTCCGATATGGTTAGGCCTTGATTCGGATATTATCTGGGCCTTGGGTGCATTTAGTATCTCAATATAGTACTAAAGACGCCCCAATTGATTCTATATAAATGGAAAACTTCAATTTAGTCACTAATGTTTCTGGAAACGACACTTTTACTCATCTTTCCATCCTAAATTATCCAAAATAGCTCAATTTAGTCCCCCTATTAGTCGGCTGTAACACAAACTTCATGGTTTGAGGGACATTTTGGTCTTATAGCACAACTTATAAAATAATGCCACATGCCCTCTTAAAAAAAGAAGAAATAACAAAATAAAAACAAAATTCTTTTCAAAAAAACAATTAAGAGGATTGGATCTCCAGCAGCGGAATGGGAAGGCTCGAGTCTCCCATTCTTGCGACTGCCGAGTAGGGAAAGGCTCGAGTCTCCCCTTTGTGCGATGTGGAGCTAATTAGCCATCGTACTTGATAAATACACACCAAATTTAGCAATAAATGAGATCGAAAAAGAAATAGAAAACGAAACAAAACAACAATAACAATAGGAAGACATTGTCTTTGGTCATTGTTGATGGGTTTGCTGTGGAGATCACAATAGATTAGGTCTTGATCTTTTTTATACATTTTATATAATATCATGTTTGGTGACCTAATCTATTTTATACATTTTATATAATATCATGGTTGGTGTTTATGAAGTCATTAGTACATATATGATTATTGTAATATGTGTTTATTTGTGCAAGCTAATGCGCTTATATATGCGAATAGGGTGAGATTGGTGGACAAGAACTAAGAGAATGCTGAGAGAAAAATAATGCTTTGCTTTTTGCTTGTAGAAAGAGAGATCTGTAGATCTCCATGGATTGAGATGGATCTCCATCCATGAAGCATCAGGGAACTCAAGGGGGTGAGCACACAACACGCAGGTAAAAGAAGCAGTAAGTATGTAACAAAAAGGAAATGACCTTTCCATGGACAAAATTACTCCTTTGTCCTCCTCCATAATATCATAACTCTGTAAATAACTCATTTCACCATGTAATGGGGTATCTATCTCTCTTTTTTGTTTTGTTCATATTTGTTATATTGTTGTGTGATTTCCATAAGGGTAGTCTTAGCAAGTTCCCTCATTGACTTGAGCGTCTAAGCGTTAACACCGCCTCCCTACTAGCTTCACCTTCAAGTGATTGTTTCTTTTGTAGAAAGGGAGTTCCAAAGCCCTGGAGATCCCAAGAACCTGAAAGAGAGAAAGAAAGAAAGCATTTGTATCACATACAGATAAAACCTTTTTCTTTTGTAAACTGAGGAGCACGCATACTCCTTTTTAACTGTTAATCGATTGTAATGCTATTTTAGGTTTACAATATTATTTTCTTTTGAGAGATATATGCTTTGGTGGCTTTATATAATGATCCATTAATTTGTAATTTTCTCATGCTTAACTATGACGAGGTTGTTCAATCTTTCTAAAGATGTTACTCCAATACTTATCGAACTTGTCAATCATACCTCTTGTCATTGCTTGTATCTCAATGTGATGAGAATTAAGCCACCCATTCATTGTCTCTCTCATTTTACAGATCATAGGAAAAACCAAATTAGCTGTAGGGTATTTGGTAATTGAAAAATTGAAAAATAAAATCAACTATTGATATAGATAAAAAAGAGTATAAAATTTAAATAGTTATATAAAAAAATAATACCATAATTGTTAACTAATTGCCAATCTGATTCATCATGGCAAACATTTATATTGCGGCCCATGTAGCTGAGCACGAACAAATACATCCTTAAACATCAAAGCAACTGAAAGCATGAAGTATGTGGAATTCTATCTAGTGGGATAATCAAGCACAAGCTTCTTGGAATAATTAATTTTCAATTGATTTGCCACACACACGAAAGCTTCAATTCTTTTGCTTGATGCTATCTAAAAACATACACTATCCTTAATTTTCTCAATGCCATCTTCAATCACTTTTGTAAGAACCTCATTTCTATGATTGGCTTATTTCATGACAAATCACATTGGAAATGTTTGTAACGGGTGGCATAGGTTCTCCAAGTACGGTGTTCTCGAAGACATGCTTCCGGTCATCCTAAAGATCTTCAAGAGAGGTAGTTCACTTGTTCTTAACTCTTGAAGAGATTTAGTTGCACACACTCACATCTCATGCATTTGTATTGACATGCATTGATTGTTGCACACTCACACACTTACGTGCATTTGAATTGTTATGCATTTGTTTCATGATTGCTCATGTGTGCATTCTTTCACACTCCACACTTGCACATATTGCACATTAATTAGTGTGTTGAGTCTGCCTGGAAAAGAGAGTTTCTTCTCTTACCGCGGCCTAGACCGCTTGGCAGGCGCTGCTTGCACCGCGGCATACAGAGCGGTATACATCAGTTGGCCCATGATGCCTTGACCGCGTCCTGCACACATGTACGCCCAGTGGTCCCTGAAGCGGTAGACTTCAGTAGGCCCCTGCTGCCTTGACCGCGGCCTGTGCATTACACGCACAGCAGTCCCAACCGCGATGTTGTCCAGTAGGCACACTGCTGCGTGTACCGCAGTCTAGGCACTTACCCAAGCCGCGGTCCAGCGAGCGGTATTGACGGGATTTTGATTCCCAAGCCCAAAACGACGCTGTTTTGTCTAGGGTTTCTATATATATGTTCTCTTCTTCCCCAACTCGTTCAAGAGCTTGATGAACCCATTTTTATGAGAGAGAACAACCCTTAGAGAGAGAAAGCTTCAAGCTTTTTTCCTTGACTCTCCAAACCCAAAACCCTTGAAGCTTTGTTCCTTGACTCTCCAAACCCAAAACCCATCATCTTCATGTATTTCTAAGCATCTTTAAGGCATGGGTCTTCATCATTAGTTGACTTGGTAAGTTGAACAAAAATCACATCTTTATCATTTGTTCATACTTTCCAAGATTGTGTTTTATTGCATTTATTAGTTGATTAAATGTTAGGATTCTATTTAATGCATCTATCTATGAGTTCCTTTGTATGATTGGGTTTATATTGTGATAGATAATATTTAGGACATATTTGCCCTCAAGCTAATTAGGATTCATTGATTGCATTTGTTAATTGCATTTACTGTCCTTGCCATTTTATGTGACAACATGTGTTGATATGGCTTTGTTTGATGACTAGAGTTTAGACTTGAATATCTATATCTAGTTAGGTCTTTATGAGCATTCATATAGACATTGATATCTAGGATTTGTACTTAGTGTCATATTTAATCCCTAGATAAGCATTTAGTGTTGCCTAGCATTATTTGCATTTTGAGTATTCATATATTCACCTAGGTTGTTAATCTCATCTTGAGAGTTAAGTCTTGTGACTACAAGGTGTAGTGCACAAGCAAGTGAAGTCTTGCAACCAAGGTGTGGTTGGCAAGCAAAGTGATCAAGGATTCACTATAAAGGCTAGTTGGGTAGTAGTGGTGGGTTAGTGACCGAGAATTGTGTGACTAGAGGTCAACCTAGGTTGTAAACATCATTACAATAGTGGATTTGAGGATCGTGTGTGGCTATAAGGATAGCCCGTGGTTTTTCCCTTTGTTTAAGGGTTTCCACGTAAAAATTAAGTGTTATTTATTATTCCGCACTTTGCACTTGATTTTGTATGTTTGTTTATGAAGTGATTTTTTAATATTGACTAATCAAGAAAAATTGGTAATTAACTTGATTAAAACCTATTCACCCCCCCCCCCCCCCCCCCTCTAGGTTATTAGACACACGTTAAGAGTGTATTTTCAATTGGTATCAGAGCGGGTTCCTAGACATACTCAGGTGATCCTTGCTCTTGATTGCGTGTGTCTTGCATTTGTGTGCATTTTGTTGGTTGCATTCACTTGCATTCATATTACCCAAACACTATGAGTGACTTTGGGATGAGTAAAGAGGAAGCGTCGAATGTGAGACCACCATTACTCAAGAGGGACAATTATGCCTCATGGAAAGGCAAAATGGAGTCCTATATTTGCCAAATAGATGACCGTGCATGGATGGCAATTGAGGATGGCTACACGCCTCCAACTACGACCACCGAAGATGAAAGTGAAGTCTCCAAGCCCAAGGCTCAATGGAGTTCCGAAGAATTTGAAGCTTCGAAGTGGAACAACAAAGCAATGCATGCCTTGCTTTGTGCAATTGATGAGAGCCAATACAAACTCATCCAAATCACCAAAAATGCACATGAAGCTTGGAAGATCCTAGAGACGACACATGAGGGAACCGAAGTGGTTAAGGATTCCAAGCTCCACGTCCTTCAAGCACAATTTGAGACGATCAAGATGGAGGAGGATGAGTGTTTTAATGACTTCCAAGTGAAGTTGATGGACATTGTGAATCAAAGCCATCAACTAGGTGACCCATACTCGGATAGGAGGATCAAGCAAAAGATCATGAGGTCACTTCCCGCTAGATTCGAATTCAAGGTGACGGCTCTTGAAGAAAATAACAATTACAAGAGCATGAAGCCGAGCGAAGTAATTGGAAGACTCTTAGCCTATGAATCTAGATGGGCCCCTAGATCTACACCTCCTAATAAGCAAAAGGAGTTAGCTTTGAAGACCTTCAAGATTGTGAAGGAGGATGATGACTCGGATGAAGACATGGCTCAAATGGTGAAGAGATTCAAGAAGTTTATGAAGCTTCACAAGAATGACTTGAAGAAGAAGACCCACTTCAAGACGATTGAGCCAAGTCATGAGTAGCCTTCAAGAAAGGGGATTCAATGCTTTGAATGTGAAGGATTCGAGCATGTTTCCAAGGAGTGTAGTAACTTGAAGGACAAGAGAAAAGGAAAGGTGATGGCCATCTCATCAAGTGATAGTGAGAGTGTAGAAGATTCTTCGGATGATGAAGAACTTGCCATTAACTACACGGCCTTTGGAGCCTCCTACGTGGATATTGAAAAAGAAGGCAAGAGTGCCTTACCTTGTGACCTTGAAGAAGGAATAGATGAAGTGGTAGCTAGAGGTGTAATTGATGTAGCTACTCATTGGGAAGTTGGTGGTGTAGCAACAAGTGACTGTTGGAACCTAGGGTTACAGATTGCGCAGCTGAAGGTTTTAAAATTTTTATGCAATCATTAAACTAACCCATTTGTACAGTAATAATCAAATGCAATAATAAAATGATGAACATTTTCATACCTACGGAGGAGGCTCCTTCACTTTAATACGAACTACTCCTGATTTGAACCACGTGATCTTCCTCGCTATCTCCCGGAACTGGTAACAGCGTGTGGGCGCGTCACGATATTCAGGACCTGTATGGAGGAAGAAGAGAAGAACACACACACACCAAAAAACAAACTCTAAGAGTGCAACATTTGAGCTCGCCACACCCTATTTTTTTCTTTCTTTTTGTTTGCTTTTCGTTGCTGTGCATGATGACTTTTTTCTCTTCTCTCAAGCAATCCAATTGCTTTTCATTCACTATGTCTTGTATCTCATTTAGTTTTTATTTTCTTTTTAGTTAAAATATATCTCATATATTTCAAAAAAAAAACCGACATTCGGTTTCAATTTTTTTTAAAAAATATATATCTAATATATATTAAAAACAAACCAAAAATCTTATATTTGATTTTTAAAATTTTATAAAGATATCTCATATCTTTTTTAAAAATAATTAAATATTTATTTTTGAATTCAAACATTTCAAATTCAATTTCAAATATTTAATTTAATAAAATAAAATAATCATATTATCTTATTTTATTCAAAATCAAATATCAACTAACACCCTCCATTTAGTGATTAACAACATAATTAAATAATCTTATTATTTAACTTATTTAATCACCATTATACATTAATTAAATAATCCCATTATTCAATTAACTCCCGAATAAATACGTGTCACTTTCGTAACACAATTAATTGGACAATCCAATTAATTAACCGTGACCCTTGTTACCTAAATCGATCGGGCTAGCAAGGGGACCTAATGGACCCACAGTATTTTGAGCTCCAATAATCCTTAGAAATTATTAATTAAACTCTTTAATTAATATTTCATGATTATTAACTTCGGTGTTATTCCACTAAAAACCCGAAGCTGCACTCTCTCAACTGTAGACGTTTTTACACAAACCAATAACTCTCGGTGTCCATCGATATAGCTATTACATATGGTATAATCCTCCACAAATAGTTCTTAATTAGAGCTGGGTCATAATGTCCGTTATACCCCTCTAATCATATCTTTCCATTAAGTACCATTGATTCTCTAATGAACAATAAATCCTACATTCCTTACGGAATTAGGAGAGCGCTCATATTGTTCAAGCCCTGAATCAACCCTTAAGGGAACTACCATCTACTTCTCACAAGAAGGAGTGGATTCCACTATTATGTACAAACCTTCCAAGCCACAAGCCAAACTGTGATCCCAACATACGGAGTATATTGATCGGGAATGCAACTCCGACCTCACCCATGGTATATCAAAGACCACGATCTAACCTGAAGGAGTCGATAAGACACTCAGGATTACGATCACCCACATATAGCCATCATTAGTTTATATATATGAATCTCATCGTTAAACGGATCTTAGTGAGAGATTCATATAGATCATGGCCCAGTCCTATATGATCACATCATACAAGGTGCCTCCATTCTCATATCTACATATGAATGATCCAGGATAGGATCACCGTACACTACGAAATGGACCGCAGCTGTAGATTAACCACAAATAAAGTACCCAGCTTTATTTGCTATCTACGGACTCTTTAGATTGCTCGTTTCAAACTGAATCCATCTATATATGACACTCATATACTCAGTTCGAAATTACATCCGGCAATCTTGGATGTTAAGTGCACATGTTATATAAAGTATGATACAAAATGAATGAATATACTACTTCTTTTATTTATGTTCAAATTCTATTTACATATTACAAGCTTTAGGGCAAAAACCCCAACAGTGACCAAGGCAAAAGTCTTGATGATGAAGTTGACTCACTTGATAAGAGGGAAAGTGAGAAGTGTGCACCATCAGTAAGTGCATGTAGTGACTCTAGTGATGAGAAGTCTCCATCTCTCTCTAGAAGAATTTGTGAAGCCATGGATCTTGAAGACTCCATTAAGTACTTTGAAGACTGTAGGTTGAAGAAAAAATGGAGATTCAAAAATTGAAGGAGGAAAAGAAAATGTCAAGGAAAAATGACCCTTGCCTTGTATGTGGTGGAATTGGCCACATTGCCTCCAAGTGTGGTAACTTGAAGTACAAAAATAGAGGAGTTAGTATGATTGCTAATTGGTGTGATAGCGAAGTTGAAGTCGTTGAAAGTTGTTCCACAAGCTCGGGTGAGTGTGTGAACAACTACCTTGCGTTTCCGGTTTCCTACCATAAAGAAACACAAGTCATCACCAAATATGTGTCACTTGAAGAGTTCAAGATTGGTGACTTGGAGTTTGGGAACCAAAGTGGAGCAAGCTTGACAGAAGCAAACATTGATGATATGACTCTCACAAGCACAAGTGGGAGAAGCTTTGAGAATGATGTTTCTTGCTCCGGGAACTCTTATGATAATGTGGTTGATTATCAAGAGTTGGTTAATTCTCTTCAAAAGTCTTTGAAAGAGAAAGATAATGATATCCTTGAGTTGAAAAAGGATAACCTTCAATTACAAGCCAAGATGACTCACTTGAATGATGAAGTGAGATGTGTAAAAGAAAGTGAAGGCAAGTTGAAGATGGAATTTGATTAAGCAAGGATGTCTCTTGCTAAATTGACTTCGGGATCGGAGAAACTTAACAAGATGTTAAGTATTGGCAAGTTGCCAAATGACAAGCGTGGGCTTGGTTTCATTGATGATGAGTGCACTCCATACTTGGGCAAGACTACATTTGTGAAGGATATTTCTCCTAAATGTCCACCTCCATCACCCAAGAAATGTCTTGTTGTGGGTGAGTCTTCCAAGAGTGCTTCCTTGAAAATGCTTCCTGAGGAAACAAGGTTCACCTCAACCATTGAGGATACCTCAACCTCAAGCTCAAGGAAAAAGCAAAGGCTCACCTCCTCAACATCCTAGGAGGAAGATTGATCTTGGAAAGTCATCCAAGTGTGGCCAAGTGAAGATGCCAACAAAAAATGGAGCTCAAACTCATCAACCAAGAGCTCCGCTTCCAAGCTTCCCTCAACCAAGAAGGCAAGCCAAGCAACCTTAACCCTTGAGGCAAGTACATCAGTTGTTCATGTTCAACCACAAAGGCACCAACATCCGGCTAATGTTCCAAGAAAAAGCCAACCGGTGCAACATCAAAGACAAACTCATCAACATGGCAATGCCTCGATGAGAGCTCAAAGCAATGGTATGAATTCTTATTCTATACCTACTTGTCATTATTGTGGTATGATTGATCACATTAGACCAAATTGTTTTGACTACATCAAGTTATGTAGAATTGAGAGCATGATAGAAAAGAGAATGAACCATAGGGCTAACTTGCATGATCCTAGGGAACCTAGAGACTTGAAGATTTTGACCACTAAAATTAAAAAGGTGGAATCTAGGTGGGTTAGAAAGATTGAACCCGATTGCAATCATGATCATATGACACCCTTGGATACTACCGAGTCTAATGGACTTAGTATGTCCAATGGGACTTGTCTCTCGCCCTGATACGGTACAGATTTGACCCCGTTTGGAAAGCTCAAGCAAAGAGAGCGAACTTGCATGATTTGCTACGTGCAAAAAGTTGATTAATTTTATGCTCTCTTATGATTGCGTGAGTATGCATGGTGAATAACATTGATTAATAATTGTATAATGTTTTTGATAACACCATTGCACGGTTGCTTTGTTTTATAATGCATGATTTCTATTATTGTTTGAGCATGCTTATCTTTTTGAGGAATGTTCTACTTTTTAGTACATTTGATTGACCTCAAATTATTCTCCATGTTCATGATTCCTATGATATGCATTCTTAAGCTCTCTCTTGAAAAGGGCTACTGGCAATATGACGTGGAGCCGCCCAATGTTGGAAAAGGCTACTCATTTGAAACCGAGTGAAAGCCATCAAGAGAGTTACTTTAGCATGAAAAACAGAAATACATTCTTACTAGGAAATTGGAGAAAAACAGAAAAAGGAGAAAAACTGAAATGTTGTTATATGACTGTTATCTGTGGTGATGCATTGTTTATTTTTGACATCAAAATTGTTGATTGATGATGTATTTAGCAATGAAGACAAGATGATATATTTTTTTATGTGATTAGTTCACTTGCACACAAATGCTTGGATATATATCTTCTTATCATAACAACTGGGTCTTAATTGGTTTGACTTCATTTGGAAATCTTGTTGAGTGTTGCTTTAATTGATCTTCATGCATGAAGATAATAGTGTTATGTATTACATCCGAAGCAACCTTTCACACACACACATTTTTGAAAATAATCTCCTTGAATCTCTCTTACTTAATTAAGTTGCATAAAGTTTATGTATATGATTATGCAACTATCTTTTGTGCAAATATCTCTCTTTGCTAAAGCAACCAAATAGGGGGAGCTCCCTTGCCTATCTCATGACAAAAAAGGGGGAGAAGTCTTAAGCAATATAGAGGGAGCATGATGGAGCATGTTTATGCTTTTAGGGAAAAGCCTCATGAGAGAGAGTAACCTTTTAGGGGGAGCATTGCACATACATTTCTTTATATTGCTTTATTGAGTGCAATTGCTTTTTATATTGGTTCACCTCACATGCACTTGTTCTTGAAAAGTGCTTTCTTGCTATTTGTGTGTAGGTACGATGATCTACGAAGAGATTGATAACCTTGAAGACTTAGATCTTAGGTTTCTCTTAATGTAACGTAGAATTACTTGTTGACCAATAGCTTTGTTTTTTTTGTTTTGTGAGGATTATTTTGTGAGTGGTGATTTTGTCATGAAATAGCCAAAGGGGGAGATTGTAAGAATCTCATTTCTATGATTGGCTTATTTCATGACAAATCACATTGGGGATGTTTGTAACGGGTAGCATAGGTTCTCCAAGTGCGGTGTTCTCGAAGACATGCTTTCGGTCATCCTAAAGATCTTCAAGAGAGGTAGTTCACTTGTTCTTAACTCTTGAAGAAATTTAGTTGCACACACTCACATCTCATGAATTTGTATTGACATGCATTGATTGTTGCACACTCACACACTTACGTGCATTTGAATTGTTATGCATTTGTTTCATGATTGCTCATGTGTGCATTCTTTCACACTCCACACTTGCACATATTGCACATTAATTAGTGTATTGAGTCTGCCTGGAAAAGAGAGTTTCTTCTCTTACCGCGGCCTAGACCGCTTGGCAGGCGCTGCTTGCACCGCGGCATACAGAGCGGTATACATCAGTTGGCCCATGCTGCCTTGACCGCGTCCTGCACACATGTACGCCCAGCGGTCCCTGAAGCGGTAGACTTCAGTAGGCCCCTGCTGCCTTGACCGCGGCTTGTGCACTACACGTACAGCGATCCCAACCGCGATATTGTCCAGTAGGCACACTGCTGCGTGTACCGCGGTCTAGGAACTTACCCGAGCCGCGGTCCAGCGAGCGGTATTGATGGGATTTTGATTCGCAAGCCCAAAACGACGCAGTTTTGTCTAGGGTTTCTATATATATGTTCTCTTCTTCCCCAACTCGTTCAAAAGCTTGATGAACCCATTTTTATGAGAGAGAACAACCCTTAGAGAGAGAAAGCTTCAAGCTTTGTTCCTTGACTCTCCAAACCCAAAACCTATCATCTTCATGCATTTCTAAGCATCTTTAAGGCATGGGTCTTCATCATTAGTTGACTTGGTAAGTTGAACAAAAACCACATCTTTATCATTTGTTCATACTTTCCAAGATTGTGTTTTATTGCATTTATTAGTTGATTAAATGCTAGGACTTTATTTAATGCATCTATCTATGAGTTCCTTTGTATGATTGAGTTTGTATTGTGATAGCTAATATTTAGGACATATTTGCCTTCTAGCTAATTAGGATTCATTGATTGCATTTGTTAATTGCATTTATTATCCTTGCCATTTTATGTGACAACATGTGTTGATATGACTTTGTTTGATGACTAGAGTTTAGACTTGCATATATATATCTAGTTAGGTCTTTATGAGCATTCATATAGACATTGATATCTAGGATTTGTACTTAGTGTCATATTTAATCCCTAGATAAGCATTTTTTGTTGCCTAGCATTATTTGCATTTTGAGTATTCATATATTCACTTAGGTTGTTAATCTCATCTTGAGAGTTAAGTCTTGTGACTACAAGGTGTAGTGCACAAGCAAGTGAAGTCTTGCAACCAAGGTGTGGTAAGCAAAGTGATCAAGGATTCACTATAAAGGCCCGTTGGGTAGTAGTGGTGGGTTAGTGACCGAGAATGGTGTGACTAGAGGTCAACCTAGGTTGTAAACATCATTACAATAGTGGATTTAAGGATCGTGTGTGGCTAGAAGGATAGCCCGTTGTTTTTTCCTTTGTTAAAGGGTTTTCACGTAAAAATCAAGTGTTATTTATTATTCCGCACTTTACACTTGATTTTGTATGTTTGTTTATGAAGTGATTTTTTAATATTGACTAATCAAGAAAAATTGGTAATTAACATGATTAAAACCTATTCACCCCCCCCCCCCCCCCCTCTAGGTTATTAGACACACGTTAAGAGTATATTTTCAACTTTCAACCCATCTAGCACCACCAAATTCAAGATGTCGGCACACCATTGGATGATTCCATGGCACTATGAGTTTTCAAATTGATTACTCGGTAGGCCTTACTATTAAGGGCATAGACAATAAAAATTCCCTCATCACTCTTGGCATCAAACTTGCCAAGTTGATCACAGTCATTAAGTATGTTGCATTTGCTTCCAAATGAGTGGAAGTAGCTAACATTTGGCTTCCTACCCTTCCATAATTCATAGGAGGTTTGCCTAGTACCAGGCTTTAGAAAGACTCTATTTCTTACGTAACAAGCTGTATTGACGGCCAAGGCCTAAAGGTTTCTAGGCATATTGTTGCTAAGCAAACATCACATGTGCCATCTCTTAAAGGACCATATTCTTCCTCTTTACAACCCCATTTTGTTGAGGAGTTCGAGGTGCCGAGAACTCATGGGAAATGCCAAAGCTGTTACAATAGCTTTCAAAACAAGCATTTTCAAATTCCTTCCCATGATAACTCATAATTCTTTTATGCTTTTAATGTCTGAGTTCTTTTCATTTTGAATTTTAGTGCAAAACATTTAAATTTTTCAAAAGTTTCAGATTTTTCTCTAAGAAAATATGTCAATGTAAATCTAGAGAAATCATCAACACAAACAAAAATGTATCTCTTGCCACCGAGACTCTCAGTTTGCATAGCACCCATAAGGTCCATATGTATAACCTTGAACTTATCTAAGATCCTCAAATCTCGATTGTTCATGTGGCCAAGTCTTTGATGCCATAACTCAACTTCCTCACACTTGGACATATTATAAGAGATAGCACTAGCTTTAAGACAATAGCAATTGTCACTAGATCTCTTTCTTTTTAGCAAGGTTTGTCTATTTGGCATTAAAATAGAGTAATCATTTTTGTTAAACAAGACGGAGAGTCCATCATCATTTAGATGAGAAATGCTTATAAGATTGGCTTACAAGCCATCAACAAGTAAGGCATTGGGAGGAGGGTAAATCGGGAATGGAAATGGTTTATTTCTCTATAACTTTCTTTTTAGACCCATCACCAAATGTGACAAATCCTCCATCCTCCATCCTCCATCCTTCATTACAAGAGATCCAAAGAAACTCTTGTTCCCCGTCATGTGCCTAGAGCACCCATTAACCAAATACCAAGTGTTAGAAGCATTTGCCTTCAAGGCAATTTTGGCCACATAGCAAGAGTATTCATCTCTTCTAATCCACCTAGGTGGCATATTCTCTTTCCTAGTGGTCTTAGGCTCATTATCTCTATGTTTTCTAGGAGCATACATATTGGCTCTAGATTTCCTAGGGACATGCATATTGGCTCTAGCCCTACTTCTTTCAATCATGCTTTTAGTTCTACACATGTCAATATACTTGAAGCAATTTGGTCTAATATGACCATCAACACCACAAAAGTGACAAGTAGGAATGAAATAAGAGATCATACCATTCCTTTGTGAGTACAAAGGAGCTTTCCCATGTCTTTGTGCTTGCCTTTGGTGTTGGATTGGTTTTGTCCTCCTTTGTTGTTGAGTTGGAGAGGATTGCTTCCTGGTTTGACCTTGTATGGATTGCTTCTTGGCTTGATGGTATTTGGGTTGAGGAAATTTAGCTTGATGGACTCTCATTGGTTGAGCTTGAGTTTGAGCTTGTACCCTTGATGTGGTCTTCACTTGAACATTTTTTGAACACTCTCCTAGTTCAATTTTCTTCCTAGGATGTTGTGAAGGTAAAGACTCTTTGATTTCCATGCACTTGACAAACACGGTCTTGCTTGAGGATGAGGTCTCCTTGTTCTTCTCATAGCCAAGACCTTTCTTATCACTTGGCCTCTTGCCAACTCCCTGCATATGGTCATGTTTCTTTGTGCTCGAAGTCATCTTAGCAATGATCTCTCTTGCTTCTTCAAGCTCCTTTTCCATCAATGCCTCATTCCTCTTTGCTATCTTCACTTCTCCATTTAAGTGAGTTACTTCGGTAGATAGCTTGAGATTCTCTCATTTTAACATTTGAATCTCTTTTTTCATCTTCAACCTTGAGCTTTGAAAATGCTCAATAAACCCTTCAAGGTCCATGCCTTCCACATCTATGTTGGTTGAATGGTTTGTAGAGTCACCATCAGTTGAGTCATCTTCACTTTGTTTCTCTTCCTCTTCATCATCCATTGCTTTCGTACTATTGAGTGAAGATGCAAGGCAATAAAATTTGCCACATGGTCTTCATCATCCGAGGATTCTCCTTCCTCTTCTAGGTCATCTCTACCACTCCACGTGGCGGCTATTGCCTTTCCTTTCTTCTTGTTCTTCAAATTGCTACAATCCGTGGAGATGTGCCCAAAACCTCCACATTCAAAACATTGGATCCATTTTCTTGTGGGCTTGTCTTGACTTGATTCAACCTTCTTGAAATAAGTCTTCTTCTTCATTTCCTTTCCTTTGGATCCAAAGCCCTTCTTTTCAAATTTGATGAATTTCTTAAACCTCTTGACCATGAGGGTCATCTCTTCATCCGAGTTTTCCTCCTCCTTCTCAACTTTAGAGGTCTTCAAAGCAATACTATTTTGCTTCTTTGGGGGTGTACGTATGAGAGTCCACCTAGACTCATATGCTAGAAGTCTTCCAATAACTTCACTTGGCTTCATGTTCTTGTAGTCACTATTTTCT
Source organism: Dipteronia sinensis (assembly GCA_033220585.1). NCBI lineage: Eukaryota > Viridiplantae > Streptophyta > Magnoliopsida > Sapindales > Sapindaceae > Dipteronia > Dipteronia sinensis. The sequence goes on along the minus strand of CM065643.1, from coordinate 19,611,352 downwards.
TCAAGTGCCGTCACCTTAGACTCGAACCTTTCGGGAAGCGACCTCGTGATCTTTTGCTTGATCCTCCTATCTTAGTAAGGGTTGCCTAGTTGATGGCTTTGATTGACGATGTCTATAAACTTTACTTGAAAATCATTGAAGCACTCATGATCCTCCATTATAATTTGCTCGAATTGTGTTTGGAGGACTTGAAGCTTGGAATCCTTGACTACCTCGGTTCCTTCATGAGCTGTCTCTAGAATCTCCTATGTCTCTTTTGAAATCCTAGTTATTTGAATAAACTTGTATTGATTGTCATCCATTGCACAAAGAATGGCATGCATGGCCTTGTTATTCCACTTGGAAGCTTCGAACTCTTGAGATAACCATTCCGACTTTGGCTTGGGAACTACACTATCGTCTTCAAGAGTTGTTTCCGGAGGAGTGTAGCCGTCTTTTATTGCCATCCATGCTCGGTCATCTATTTGGCAAATGTATGATTCCATCTTGCCTTTCCATGAGGCATAGTTCACCCCGGTAAGCAGATGGGGTCTTGTGCTAGAAGTTCCTTCATGCCCACCTCTGTTCTCACTCATAGTGTTTGGGTATGAATGAGACGAATGCTAATGTATGCAGCAAACAAAATGCAAAAATGCAAGACACGCATATAACAAGAGCAAGGATCACCTAAGTATGTGTAGGAACCCGCTATGATACCAATCGAAAATACTACAAATGTGTGTCCATTAACTTAGAGAGGGGGGATGAAAAGGTTTTAGTTGATATATTACCAACTTTTCGACTTAGTCACTTTTAATAAAGCTACCCCATATTAGCAATCAATCAATCCAAAAATAAAATGCGGAAAACAATAAAAACACAAGGATTAATTTACGTGAGAAACCCTCCAACTGGGCAAAACTCACATGCTATCCTTCTAGCCACACACGGTCCTCAAATCCACTATTTGAATGAAAGTTTACAACCTAGGTTGACCTCTCGTGACACTATTCTTGGTCACTAACCCTTTCACTCCACCCAACGGTCCTTTAATAGTGATTCTAGACCAAAAGCTTGTGCACTAATCCACTTAGTCACAAAGCTTAACAATCAATGAAGAGATATTGCAACCTACGTGAATATATATGAATATTCTAATATGAAATTAATGCTAGGCTATACTAAAAGCTTATCTAGGAATTTAACGATGACAATAAGTGCAAATCCTAGATATCAATATCTAAATGCAAAGCAAGTAGATTTAGCTAGAAGGGTAAAATGATCCTAAATGCTAGCTATCAATGAACATATGTTCTCAACCAATAAACAACAACTCAAGAATTTTATAAATACCATTAAGCACAAGGACATGCATTAAAACAACATATAAAGGTAAACCTAGGCACATAAGAACACAAAGAGATGCAATGGTGTTAACTAAAAGTTTGCTCGGGGTGAAAAATCTCAATTCACACCCTCGAGACCACTACCACGGAGGTGGTGGTCAGGGTCAGATATATTTTATGCCAAGTTAGTTCAGATGATAAGCTAATGTTGATACAACCGAAAAAGAATAAAGATGATTTTATTATCAAGGGTATATCATGTACAAATATCTCTCAAATGCTCTCAATTTCTGTAGGGTCAAGTATGGTGGTTCTCGTATGCCTGTCGAAGTAGTCCCATTTCCCTTTATTTTTCTCTCTCTCTCTCTCTCTCTCTCTTTTTATACATAATTTTTATAGGTTAAAACAATTGATTCTCCTTTGATTTTCTCAACCTCTTCCTTCCTTATCGGACGGGATTTTTCATCAAACGTCATTGACTTTGTGTTAATAGCCGAGTTGAGAATATCTTGGTGGAGATCAGTTTGTTTCCTCTTCAGACTCTATTACTTGTTCTACACGTACGTAATGTTTCCAGATATGATCCAGTGTATCTTCGTATCTTCACTGCGTGATCCCTTATAGAGGTCGTTGAATATGATATGTATTGTCTCGTATAGCGAGGTAGATCAGTGTCTTGGCTTCGGTATTCAGGAGCTTAGTCTAGCCAGGAGCTTGGTCTGACATCTCTTGATCTCTTGGAGCTTGATGCGGCCCCCTGCGGACACTCCTCTGTGATAGCGGGGTTTTAGCGAGCTTACAGAGAGGTTGCGAGGTAGTCTCGACCTTTAGGAGCTTCCCGATTTCTGGTTTGGTAGTGCGGGCTAGATCTGATTGCACCGTGCTCTTTTCCGGGTGCTTCTGGAGCTCGCCTTTTATTTCTATAGGGTGGTACCGTAGCTTGACTTCGGGAACCGTGGTCCCCTGGTGGATACCCTCGGGCCTGGAGCCAGACTAAGAGGGTGAAAAATTTCCCTTTCCTTAGCCAAATTTGGCTATTAACAGAAGTCCTCTCTGACTTGAACGCCGGTGATTGAGTTTTGGGTTGGAGTCAGATTTCCTATTTTATTTGGGGAATTTTCCTTTCTTTACCGTTACAAGGATCTTGGGGGAAATCTTCCCATTAATTGTACAAGTGACATGGCGAGAGCCAACCGGTGTATTCCCAAGTCAATCTGGCTGCATTACGGCAGTTCCCGCTATTCGAGGCGATCTTTACCGAAAATTTCGACGGTGCGTGGCCAATGCTACTATACTGTTGCCTATTTATACTTGGCTATTTCAACGCCTTACTCATATCTTCCCTTTCTTTTTTCAAATTTCAAAATTTTCAAAGAGAGACCTTCTTTCAAGTAACATCTCCCTTCTCATTCTTCTTCCTCGCAGACTTCATTCCACCATGTCGAAAGCTAGTCGTGACTCCGTTGATTCCATCGTCGATGGCGAGGAGGTCATCAGCCTCACCCACGGAAAACGAGCACGAAGGAGCCTAGATAGCGATGATTCTCCATCAAATCCGCAACATCGGCGGTTGAACAGGAATGTGTCCATTGGGACCAAGTTTTCTAACCATCCCGACCATCCTCTGGATTTAGTCGATGAGGATTTTGATAGAGAGATTGGTGGCAACGCCGCGGGAAGAAGTCAAGTCCCGGCTACTGGTCCCCCTTTGGAGAGGCTTCCTCCTTATGACTTCAAGGTTGTTCCTAACTCTATCATCGACCCTAATTCGATCGATCTACTGAGGTCCAAGTATGGCATCCCTGATAGTATTTCTATCTCAGTTCCTCCAAAAAACTTCGCCTTTTTTAATCCTCCAAAGGGCGTGCTTCTGATTCATGTAGCGGCCCTTGAGAACGGGATCAAGCTTCCTTTTCACCCTTCTCTCCGGCGGGCTCTCAATGCCATACAGTTAGCCCCTCTCCAGCTGACGCTTGGCTTTATGAGGCATTTGATTGGCTTCCTCGTGCTGTGGAGGGAACAATGTCAGCTGAGCAAGGTGACGAGAGAGCCCGAAGTCGAGGAGCTGGCCTATCTTTTCCAAATCGGGAGCCTCTCCGGCACTCCCTGAGGTCAGTTCTATGCAAAAGCCAAGAACAAGCTCAATTTTGTCACTCCTGGTGCTTCGAAGAAGGATCTCGCCTGGAAGGAATAGTGGGTCCTGGCGAGGGGTGAATGGGAAAGCTTAATTTTTATCGGAGGGCATGAGTTCGAGGTCCCTACAGCTTTCAGTGACAAACCATCATGGGACCGGGACTCCCTGCCACATGAGTCTGAAACTGTTTTGAAGGCTATTCTGGTCAGAAACTACTTGAACCTGAAGTTTCCAACCGCTGAAGCCTTCGATCCTCGCAGGGTGAATCAATACATGCGGATCTCTGATGCTACTCCTCGTAAGTAACACTGAATCGTCTTGCTTTGTCTCGTTGACCAGCCCAGTTCTGATGTTTCCCTTTTTGTTTCATTTACTTATAGTTTTTGTTGTTGAGCCAGCTTCTTGAAAAGCTCAGCAGCTCCGGCAAGCTCGCACTCCTCCCCCATCCATCAGATTAATGAGGGAGGCTTCCCCTGCCTCTTCAGAGAAGGAAGGGTTGATTGTCTCGGCCGGGATTACGCCTGCTCCTACTCTATCGCCTTCCTAGGCGAGATCCAAGATGGCTACCTTTGCGACGTGGGCTTTCGAAGCAGTAAACAGAGGAGCCTTCGTTCCCCGGGTAGCTGGCATTACTACATATGCCTCTTCTGCTCATTCTGTTGCTACTGCTGTTCCAACGACTCACTTACCTGACGCTGCTACGCTTCCAACCCCCCGAGCCTCGGAGGACTGTTGAAGCTGGTGTCACATGGATTCCTCCTAGTCGCTCTCGCCATTAGTTGAGCTCGACGGGGCAGGACGAAGTCTTGGAACAATTCATCGCATCCTACCCGGGTGGTGGGCTCTTTAGGATGGCCTAGATGCCCGTCGATGTTTTTCTCACCAAGGGGTCTGCTGTCTTAACTGAGGTAATTGTTTTTTTCCCTATACCGCTTCTGAGACTGCCAACTTGGTCGATTCCTAACCCCAGCTTTGTATCTTGTAGGCCTTCAAGTTTAACATGGTTACGGGCCACCAGGTAACCCTCCTTCTTGATCGGGCTGCTAAGGCTGAAGCCGAAGCTAAGAGAGCCATGAGATTGCTCAAGCGGGCTCAGACAATAGTACAAGAGATGACCTCCAACCAAGGGAAAATGGAGACCGAGCTGGCCGAGCTTCGTTGTGATTATGAGAGGACGAAGCTGTCTTTTGATCAAGAAATTCTCTAATCTATCCGGCGGGCCAAGCAGAGGGATTCATGGAAAACTGAGGCTAAGAAGTTGGACCTCTAGAATCAGGATTTGTTTGCTCTGGTGGCCAAGCTGCAAGCTGACGCGGAGACCTCCTTTAGTGATGGATATTTTTATGCTTCCTTTCAGGTTGCAGAAGCTTTCCCTTTTCCCCTTTGATCTATCATCTATCGCCGGCTAGGATAGAGATGAGATAATGACCAAGGCTGCTGAACTGTCTCACCCCAAAAATGATGAAGCAGTTCCCTCTAACCAGGCAGGAACTGGAAAGCAGCCCATCCAGGCAGATTCGTCTCTTCCTCCTCCCATATTTACTGCTTCAGGTCTTGAGGAATCTTCAAGTAAGGTTTTGTCCGCACAGTCCGAAGGAGATCAATCAGAAGCTAGGGAAGGAGCAAGAAGCATGCCTAAAGGATCCTCTAGAGTGGAAATGGAGGTCAACAAGAGCCAAACGGGGTCCATGGCTGCCCTTCTTGATGAGGTTATCCCTCCTGAGGTCATGGTAGTGATCAATGAAGTCTTGAAGGAGGATCCAGCTGATCAGTAGGAGGAACCTCTAGAAGGAGAGATGGTTGATGAGGGCTGTTCATGAATGGCTTCGATTGCCCGAAAAAAAAAGCGGGGGGGGGGGGGGGGGGGGGGGGGGGGGGGGGGGGAGGTGGCACCCCGCTTTACTCATGACTAGTTTAGTCGATTTTTTTTTTGTAGCCTGAATTCGGTGGTTAGGCTCCCTGTTTGATGGACGTAGCCTTACTGAGGGATATGCTCCTTCGTTATGAATGAGAAACTAATATAACTTCCTTCATATTTGTTTTGATTGACCTTGATTATGAGCTTCCATCTTGATTGAGAACTTCTTGCTTTATTCTTGATCCCGACCATGGAACGATCTTGCATCTTTGATGATAATTTGTTAGAGGTAGCCTGATCGAGGCATCAGGAGGGATGTCTAGCTATTTCCTGGTCTCGAGATCTGGATGGCAACTATGCTCTTATACTCAGACCCTTCTTGAGGGTGGTAGCCCGACCAAGGCAACAGAAGGGTTGTCTAGCTTTTTCCTGGTCATGAGATCTAGATGGCAACTATGCTCTTATACTCAGACCCTTCTTAGGGGTGGTAGCCCGACCAAGGCATTAGGAGGGCTGTCTAGTTTTTTCTTGGTCTCGAGATCTGGATGGAAACTATGCTCTTACACTCAGACCCTTCTTGGGGGTGGTAGCCAGACCAAGGCATCAGTGGTAACAAGGGGGCTTCCCATGCTAGCCCCTGGTCTCGAGATCCTGCTGGCAACTATGCTCTTACGTTTGGACTCTTCTTGGCGGGGGGTGGTGCCCGGCCAAGGCATCAGGGGCAGCAAGGGGGCTACCCCTGGTCTTGAGGCGATGATGTCGAATTTTCCAGTCGAATATGTAGATATTAATGTAGAACATAATTAGAGATTATGTCGATCCATCTTCTGATATTCGGGAGAGAGGCCCTGCCTCGACCCATCTTGTAAAATAATCGATAGTCACGATAGCATATTTAACTTGTCCAGGAGCTGTGGGAAGCGGTCCAATTAGGCCTATCCCCCATATGGCAAAGGGGTAGGGTGAACTGAGAGATGACAGTCACTCTGGTGGTAGGTGATTCAAGTTCGAAATTCTTTGACACGGTTCGCAAGATCGTACAAAGCTTCTTGCGTCTTGGTGGACGGTTAGCTAGTAGTACCCCATACGAAGCACTTGATATGCTAAAGCTTCTCCCTCCACCAATGTGGTTCCCGCAGTCTCTAGAATGAACCTCTCTCAATGCCCATTTAACGTCATCAGGATGTAAACACCGAAGTAAGGGGAGAGATCTACCCCTCCTGTAGAGTTACCCATCTACCAGACAATATCGGTCAGAGAGCCTTTTAATTCTTCGGGCTTGATCGGGCTCCTCGGGAAGCTCTCCCTCTTAGAGGTAGGTAACGATTGGGTCCATCCAGCAAGGCTGACAGTTCAGGGAGCAGATTTCCATGCTCGCGGCAATGCTTGGTTGAGAGATCACTTGGAGGGGAACTCCCTGTGGTAAGGCTTGGCCTCCACTTGCAGCTATCTTAGCTAGAACATCCACGCGGTGGTTTTGGTGTCGAGGCACCTGATCGATCTTGAATCACTTAAATTTATTTTTAAGCGAATGAGCTAGCCTTAGGTAGGCTACCATGTTATCTCCTTTTGCCTGGTACACCCAGACACCTGATTGACCACGAGTAATGAGTCGCTCTTGATTTGTAGTTAGTCGGCCTTCAGTTCGATGGCTACCTTCATCCCGACTAGGAGAGCTTCGTATTCTGCTTTATTATTGGTGGCTTTAAACTCGAATCAGAAGCAATTATAGAATTCAGTAACCTCCGGGTCTATTAAAACTACGCCAGCTCCTCCCCTAGCTTGCCCAGATGCTCCATCTGTATAGAGGGTCCAAGACTTGCAACCTTCCAGCCAATTATCGATCTCAGAAGTCTTCTCAAGGATCACATTCGATGCTACGGGATTTGCTTCGTCTGGGAGCGCTGAAAATTCTGCAACGAAGTTTGCCAAAGCCTACACTTTAATCGTGGTCATGGGCTTATATTTTAAGTCGAACTGAGTGAGCTCTAAGGCCCACAAGACTAGCCTTCCGGACACGTCCGATCTTTGTAAGAATTGACAGAGAGGTTGGTCTGTCACCACTGCTATTGAATGAGCTTGGAAGTAGGGACAAAGCTTTCTTGCTGAGGTCACCAGAGCATAGGCGAGCTTCTCCAAGAGAATATAATTTTTTTCTGACTTGGTTAAAGCATGACTCACGTAGTATATGGGCCTTTGAATCCCGTCAGCACACTCCTTGGCTAAAGCTCCACTCACTGCAGTTTCTGAGATGACCAAATAGATTTGCAGCTCTTCCCCGGGAACCGGCTTGACTAACAATGGTAGGCTTATTAGGTATTTCTTCAAGGCTTGAAAAGCTTGTTCGCTCTCCGGGCTCCATTTCAAGTTTCTCCCTTGCTTGATGGATTTGAAGAACCGGAGGCACTTATCGGTGGAGCGAGAAATAAATCTGTTGAGCGGTATCATCTTGTAGCAGTACAAGCCCTACCCAGTAATGAAGATGGTCTTATCTTGGTCAGCTTAGTGCATCTTACTCTGGTTATACCCTGAGAACGCGTCCATGAAACTAAAAAGTTTATTTCTGGACGTGGAGTCGACCAACTGATCCATCTTTGGTAGAGGAAAGCTGTCTTTTGGACATGCCCGGTTGAGGTCGGTGTAGTCGACACACATACGCCATTTCCCATTCACCTTCGTAACCATGACCACGTTGGCGATCCACTCGGGGTAGCGCACTTCTCTGATAAAATCCGCCTTGATCAATTTGTCTACTTCTTCCTGCACCGCAGCGTTTCTTTCAGCGTTAAAGTGACGCCTCTTCTATTTGACGGGCATGACTGTTGGATCCACCGCTAATCGATAGGCGGCCAATGATACTGGGATCCCAGGCATCTCATCGTGGCTCCAAGCGAAGATGTCGTTGAATTCTCTAAGAAGCCCAATCAAGCCTTCTTTTACATCTGGTTCGAGGGTAGCTCCGATTTTAATGACCTTGGAGGAATCGTCATTTCTGATAGGTATCTCCTCTAGTCTATCTACGGGTTGCCCGCTGGCCCATTCCTTGCTCTGTTCTTCCTCATAATTCATTATGGGTTCACTCTCTGGATGCTCCGCGGGCTCTATATCTTCCTGGATTATCCAGGATGCCTCCATATCTTCCTGGATTATCCCAGATGCCTCCATGTCCTGGATCGTTGCTACCTGTACGAACTGTTTTGCTAAAGCCGTAGGATTTGCAGACACTACGTAGCACTTCCTAGCTACTTGCTCGTCTCCACATACCTCTCCCACCTTGGTTCCTATTGGGAACTTCAGAACATTGTGGTATATAGACAAGACCCCCTTAAAAAAGGACAGGAATGGTCTCCCTAAGATGGAGTTGTAGGCTGATGGGGTGTCAACCACGACAAAGTCTGTCATAACATTCTGTTGGAGAGGTGTGGTTTCGATGATCACTGGGAGGATCTTCGATCCCACCAGTATGATCGAATCCCCGGTGAATCCATAGAGCGGAGTTGTATAGCTATTGTAACACCATTGCTTCAAGTTTAACTTTTCCAAGGTATCCTTGAAGATGATATCTACACTGCTGCCCGTATCAACGAGCACGCGATGGACCATCGAGTTGGCAATCTGTATCGTGATCACCATGTGATCATCATGAGGTTGCACGGTGTTGAACACATCTGCTTCAGTGAAAACGATCTGTGCTAACTGGGAGGGCTCCGCCGGGCTTTGGCTGACCTTGAAGATACCCTGACATTCTTCTACATGAGGAATCTTCCTTGCATGGTTTTTCCTGTAATTATTTGAGGTACTGGCCAATGTGGGACCTCCTCTGATGGTGTGTATCACCTGTATCTGTTGCATTAAATCAGTCTGTTCACCCTTTCTCTTCTCAGCATGCTCACGGATCTAGGCTTGTACTTCCCTTCCAGTTTGAATATTATCTCTGACCTGATGTAAAAACTCAATCAAACATCCTCCCCTTATCAGGACTTCGATCTGGTTGCACAGGTTAGAACACTCGGAAGTTTTGTGACCCACGTCCTCGTGGAAGTCATAATATTTGTACCGGTTCATTCTATCGATTGGGGCTTTCATAGGCACGGGCTTCTGGAGTAGCCCTTTGTCCCGTATAGCGAGGTAGATTGTTTCCCGGGAAGAGTTCAAGGGGGTGAAGTAATCGTACCATTTCTCATCTCGCGTTACGGGGGCTACGGTCCTAAGACGAGGCGAAGCTTGCGGGGGGAAGGGGGGGTTCGTCTTGCGAGATATCTTTCTTGCCTGAGCTGAGCAGCGGGGAAACGGTATGTTAATCTATTGGGAGGTTTGTTCTGATTTTTCTGAGCTGGCTCAGATTTGGGAGCTTCTTTTTTCTGACGCTTTTCTGTTCTTATATCGTTGTGTTCCATCTTGACTTTGAGTTGTTCATCGATCTCGACCTGATCAAGAGCCGGTCATAGGCCTCCTGGTAAGTCTCTGGAGGTCTCTTGGCGAAGGAACGGAAAAGCTTTCATACCCACAGGTTCCGCCTGAAATTGGCGAGAGTCTCTTTCTCGGCGAAGACTCTCATTTGTATGACTTCTTTGTGAAAACGCTCCACGTATGATTGAAGTGTTTTACCTAGCTCCTGAATCATATATTGGAGGTGTATGGGATCTTTTGGACGAGGTTTGACTCCTTGGAACTGAATCTGTTGATAACTTTGTGAAAGAATCCTCGCTTCCAGCGGGTAATTTCCTTAACCAAGTTTTCGCATAATCGGTCAGGGTGGTAGGAAACATCCTGCACATGGCAGCCCTGGTAGTATTCTAGACTTCCATCTGTTAGACCAAATTCTCCAGGTGACTCAAAAGGTCTTCTGTTCCGGAGAACTTATCTGTCGGCATTTTGAATTTCAACGGGAGTTCCGCTTCCCGGATCCTTCTGGTGAAAGGGGCGTTCATCTCGCTAAATGGATCCTTCTTATCTTCCTTGTTCTTTCCCCTTCTTATCTGCTGGACCTCTTTCTGTACCTTTGCCAGCTGATCCTTCAGTCGCTTGTTCCAGGGTTTCTTTGAATTGACCTCGGATTCTTCGCTGTCGGATCCCTCCGATGAACTAGTTACCTCGACTCGATCCTCTTCATGAGCGGGATTTACTCGAGAGGTTTGTCGGCTTCCTTCCTCTTGGGCCTGGGTTTCCCTTCTTGATGCAGTCAGGCGAGGTGCCTCTCGTTGCTCCTGGGTTAGAGCATCTGCTGCAGATTTAACTCGCCTGGGCTGATATTGTGATGGTCTTCTCGGAACTGGGGACATGGGTCCTAGCCTATCCCAGATCGAAGGTTGGGGCCCAATCTTATAGCAAGCTGGCTCTGGAGGAGGAGGTCCCAGGCGGTCGAAAGCAGGCTGCTTGGTCCCGGGCCTGCTCGGCTCTCCCTGATCATTCAGGTTTGTTGGTTGGACTGTGATGCCTTCAGCAAGCAGGCGGAGGCGAATGGTTTCCATGAAGGCTACCGCTTGTTGGTCGAGTGCTGCCTGGTTTATCATACGGTGGCCAGAAGCACGCGCATTAGTCGTCTGGACCGGAGCTTGATTGCGATGTCCAGACTTCTTTCCCCTCCTTGGGGCCTTTCGCGTTGGCATCGCCGAAGGTGGTTTCGAAGCCCCAGGCTGTCCTTAGGAGGAGCAGAGCCTCATGGTTCCTGTAAAACAATAAAAATGCAAATGGTTGATTTGATTAACTTGGTGTGGGTGTTCCCCACAGACAGCGCCAGAAAGTGTTAACTGAAAATTTGCTCGGGGTGAGAAATCTCTGTAAGGACCTCGATTTTATGATTGGCTTATTTCATGACAAACCACACCACATTGAGGATGATTATGTAATGGGTAGCTTAGGTCCGTGTGGCAAGCTTCCATCTCCATGACTTCAAGAGCAAAATGTATACTCACTTGACGTTGTCTCTTAAAGAGTTTAGGTGCACACACACACTTCATGCATGTTTTGTTTATCTTGCATTTGTGTTCTTTATTGTTTATATGTGTGTGCATCCTTTTCAAACACACTCACTAGCTTGCATTAGATATCATATCTTGCATTGTATCTAAATTGCTAACATGTCTTGCATGTTAATTGTGCTTCATTTTGTGTGCATTTCACTCACTTCACACTTGCACAACATTCCTGTAAGATAGGCATTTTTCTTGAGTGTTAAAAAAGAGATTTTTCCCTTTAGCGCGGCCTCGACCGCTTGGTAAGCTCTGCTTGCACCGCGACGCGTGGAGCGGTATTCTCCAGTGCGTCATGCGCGGTGTGAACCGCGACCTGTGCACTTGCACGCACAGCGGTCCCAACCGCGGTGTTGTCCAGACGGTGCACTGATGTATGTACTGCGGTCTGGACACATGCCTGAACTGCGGTACCCAGAGCGGTATTGACGTGATTTTGTTTCCCAAGCCCAAAACGACGTAGTTCTTAACTAGGCTTCTCTTCTTGACCGACCAAGAGCTTAAAAATTCAGTTTTAAGAGAGAGGTTAGAGCTCCTAGAGAGAGAAAGCTTCAAGAAATCATTTTTGACTCTCTAAACCCAAAACCCATCTCCATCTTGCATCATTCAATATCATTTGAGCATGGGTCTTCATTGTTTCATGACTAGGTAAGCAAGAACTTATTTGAATATCATTTATTGTTCTTCTTACTCTAGATTAGGTATTTATTGCATGATTAAATACCTAGACTCTACTTTATTGCATATTTATGAGTCTTGATAACATGATTGGGTTTGTATTTTGATAACTAAATTGATTAGGTCATTTTTACTTAAAAGCTAGGTCATAAATATTCATGTGTGATTTATTAATAACTAGGTTGAGAAATTGTGTTTTAATTAACTAGTTAATGTTCATGAATATTTGATTGTGTTTGTTTGTGATAGCTTGCATTATTAGGTCATATATGCCAAAATAGCTAATCCATAAATGTTCATGTGTTTAATTGATGATTAGGTTGGCTTTGTGCATCTAGTCAAGTTTATGAATGTTTATGTGAATTTATTTGACAATTAGGTTGTTAGAATTTCTCTACAACTAATTGAGACCTCATGTGTGTACATGTATGCATTGTTTGATAACTAGGCTGTTTAATTGCATTATAACATCTAGTTAAGCATTTTGTGTGTAGTCTTACACATTATTGCATTTGAGCATATTGTCTCACTTTCACTTAAACCTTATACTCTTCATTGAGTCAAAGTCTTGTGGCTTCGAGGTGAAGTTGCACAAGTAATCAATACAATAGTTTTTTCCCATTTTTTACCATATATGTGCTGTTGTCTCCTTTTTTTTAATTACAATAATTCTGTCAAAATAACGGTATCTAAAATCATGTTGTATAAGCATATAAAAAGATTAGACATACAAGCACATATTAAGGAACCAAATTTTACAGCAACAGGAAAGAAGTTGGTTAACTATAATTCATTCAATTTAAGCCCAAAAAATCTTGTAATCCAAAATCCCCTCTCGCATTAGAAGTGAAGGATCCAAAAGCACCAAGATCTTTTTCTGATTTGTGCTAGCATCATCCACATCACTAAACACCGTCCTCTCTAACATAAATTAAATCTCATTGTCATGAATATAAACAGGGAATTCACTCGTTGGAAATTACTAGTAACCCCTAGACTCAAAAACTTAAGTTGATATGAAAGGGCACAACAGTAATATTTAAGTACTCTAACACAACCCTCACATGTGCAAGACCAATGGGCTTGCCACGTGGTTCAAACAAAAACACAAACACCCAACAAATTCAGATAACAATTAACAAATTCAAATATAATAAAATGAAGGGACTCAAACCCAGAACTCCTTGGTATAACAAGGCTCTGATACCATCTTAGTAACCAACAAACCCAAAAGCTTAGACCGGTAGGAAAGGGCCTATAGTAGTATTTAAGCATTCTTACATAAAGAATACAAGGGCTCGGATCAAACATCTTATAGCAGTCCTAACAATTAGTTATACAGTAGTATTTAAGCATTCTTACATAAAGAATACAAGGGCTCGGATCAAGCATCTTATAGCAGTCCTAACAATTAGTTATTTGAGTAGAGCTTCCAAAGGAAAGGTATGATCAAAAAAGAATAAAGAAAAATGTTAACGGAAATTTTGCTCGGGATGAGAAATCTCAGTTAACGCCCTCGAGACCACTACCACGTAGGTGGTGGCTAAGATTTATTGTATGTGTAGTGATGATTTATAGAATGCCAAGAAATGATGATACCATTTAACCAAAAGAAAACAAGAATATTTTTATTGAACGTGCATGGTATATAAATACAAGTTTTTTTATTTTTTGCTCTCAACTCTCTCTAGGGTATGATCGAGTATTTGTCGTATGCCTGTCGAATAGTAGTCTCATCTTTTTCATTTCCTTTCTTTTCTATTTATACATAGTTTGTAGGTCAAACAGACTGATTCTCCCCTTGATTTTCTCAGTCTCTCCCCTCCTTATCGGGCGAGATTTCTCGTTTTAATGTCATTGACTTTGCCGAATTGAGAGTATCGTGGTGGAGATCAGTTTGTTTCCTTTTTGGATTCTATTACTTGTTCTGCATATAGGTAACGTTTCCAGATATGATTCAGTGTATCCCTCGTATCCTTTCAGCATGATCCTTTATAGAGGTCGTTGAATATGGCATGGTGTGGTGCATCAACCAGTGAGGTTGATTAGTGTTCTGACCTTGATATCTGAGAAGTTTCATCCAGCTTGGACCCAGATCTGGCTTCCCTTGACCTTTTCGAAGCTAGGTGTGGCTTCCCCTGACCTTTTCGAAGCTAGGTGTGGCTTCCCCTGACCTTTCGAAGCTAGGTGCGGCCTTCTAGGGACATTCTTCTATGTCAATCGAGGTACATGCGAGTCTCTGGAGCATTTACGAGGTGACCTCGACTTCGGAGAGCTTCTAGTTTTGGTGATGCAGGCTAGATCTGATCGTTCCGGGCTCTATCCCGGATGTTTCCGGAGCCCGTCCTTATTCCTGGGGTGGTATCGTAGTTCGGCTATAGATAGAGAGGTCTCCTGGTAGAAACTCTCGGGTATGGAACCAGGTCTGGGAGGTGGAAAATTTTCCTTTGGTCCTTAGCCAATTTTGGCTATTAACAAAAAATAAAGAAAGAAAGAAGGAAAGAAACATCCTAATTCACTTATTGTGGCGCATAAAAAGAAAGGGATCAATCCGACACCAAGGTCATGCGAGATTACATCAGTAAGTAAATGAGGGGAAATAGAATAATAAGTAGAAGAGTCTGTTTTTAGAATCCTGCAATTCTCTGGATGAATTCCAGTAATCTGCCATCAAAACATAAACACCATAATGCAATAAAAAGGCATAAAATAATAGCAATATAAATTTTAACAGAGTAAAGGTGCATACTGCTGCAGACCATCTGAACTTAGCTATAACAGTAACTGTTGATTTATGGTTAAAAAAAGAACAAAATTCATGAGTACTAGTACTACAAGCTTTTAGAGTACCACCAAGACAAAAGAAGGAAGTCAATTCGATACAACATGGTTAAGCCATATTTGACTTGAGAAAGGGCTATTGCCATCCCCAATAGAGCCAAATCAACTAAAAATAAAACCCTTCGCCCCCGAACCATACTAAACCCAAAGAAAGAAAAGGATTAGTAGCAATAAAATATGTTTAAGAACAACGGATGAATGAATAAAGAATTATATAATGTAAACTTGGTCATAACCACCATCTGCAATTGATTCAATAATTTGCGAATTTATATCAAGTGACTTTTGTTTATCACACCATTGTCAGAAAGCATCGTTAAAAGAAACATGTGCCTGGGATTAAAAAGAAAAAGTAAAAGAACTCATATATCAGTACACATTTATAAGATACCTGGCAAGCTTTTTGTAAAGAAGCATGTGTTTGATCAGATGCATAAACAACAAGCTTTTCAAGGGCATTTTTTCCCACCTTCCTCAAGGCCTTATCACGAGCAGCTAATAGTACAACTAAAACAGCTTCACTAGCTGTTCCCTGTATCACTCCACCACCTTGTCCTGAACATCATTCCATAAGTTTCAAAGACTGGCCTCATCAAAAATGAAAATTAAAAAAATAACATTTCCTATATGGCTGCATTTTCAGGTTTGAATTCACAACTTCATGAAATTCCATTAACTTGGAATTTCAAAAGGATCCCAAAAAGAGAAGGGTGATGGTTATATTTATGCGCGAGTACCATTTACGAACCAAAAAAGGAACAAAAAAGTGAACTCCTAACATATTTCCTTTACTCCATTTAACTAATAAAATATGTGAAGGCATTTTTCAACTAGGACATCACCCTCAATAAAATCACAAATTCTGCAAATACAATCCCTGCTAACTTCTGTCATTGTATGTTCGTTTTAAACCACTAAACATAACCAATGATATTCTCAGGTATCATGTTCCGCTAGCATCTATAGCTTCTACTCAAACACTCTGAACCTATGCCGAGTTGCACAATAGCATTGTACAAGCATTCTGTAGCAGATCCACAGAATGACAATGACAGGCAGTATGAGTTAGAGGATTTCTTCTTAACATAGAAGTTAAGTTGAAACAAAAATATGTATGGATCCTCAAAACAATACAGAAATCCAAAAAAATAATAATATAAAAAGAAATACAATTACCTGTTGAAAGAAAATGTTCAGGCAGCTTCAACATTTTACCAAGCCAATCCAGAACAATCATTTCAAGTTCTGTTGCAGCAGGAGAAGTTATCCAACTAAAACCCACAATATTAAGACCAGCACTGAGCATTTCTCCTAAAAATCCAGCAACACTGCTGTTAGAAGGATAATATGCAAAGTAATTTGGGCTTTGCCAATGAGTCACCTCTGGAAATATCTTTGCTTGGACATCTGCAATCACATAATATCAATACCCAAATTTAGGTACAACAATTTTAGCACAAAGGTACATAGTAATTCACCAAGAAAATGAAACGAATTATGTGTTGTATACACAATGAAGTAGAAAATATATGATTTGACATGTTCCATTTCATATCAATGAGTAAATAAATAAATGGTAATTTGAGTAACTTCACCATCAAGAACATTTTGCAATGACTCGGGATGATTTGGAGCAGAATCCGGTATAAGTTTATGAAGATACCCAGGCTACACAAAATGGAAAAAAGAAAGCACAGTCGTAACATAACATCACTGGTTTCTACAAAATGGAGGTCTTTAATTACAAGGGTGAGAGATAGTGTGACCTGAACTTGGCTGAGAACAGGGAAACTCTCAATGGAGTTGTAGTAGTCAGCAATAAAATCAACCATCTGGTGGGCATAGTCTCTGAGTTGCTCTGCATCCACTGGCTTCAACCCAACGTTGTCCCTGTGATAACTAGAAAACCAAAATCAACAATACCA
Organism: Dipteronia sinensis; assembly: GCA_033220585.1. NCBI lineage: Eukaryota > Viridiplantae > Streptophyta > Magnoliopsida > Sapindales > Sapindaceae > Dipteronia > Dipteronia sinensis. The sequence goes on along the minus strand of CM065643.1, from coordinate 19,594,619 downwards.
ATGATAATCTTGTGGGTTGTGAGCTTGTGACTTACATTCTGGTGGCTCTGGTGGGAGCTTTAGACGAGACGAACAAGTGAAAAGGGTGTCGTGTTGACTTGATGAGAGTTTCAACGGAGGAAACAAGGTGTCCTCAAATGTTTTAATATGCTCTCTCCCTCTCTCTCCCTCCGGTTATGGGAGTACTGAGAGGAGGAGTTGTGCGGAGCAGAGAGCGTAGACAAATAAAAATATAAAGTATTGTCACTGTTTTCAACTCAGGACAATCAGCCATCAAAAGTTGCGTCTAACGAACTAAATTGGGATATGGGTCTACATTTATAGAAAAGAACATGAAAGATGCGAAAAATAAATTTTATTGATTATCCACTATATGAATGCTACAATTAGTGCTGTCCACGGTTCCGGTTCGGGCCGGTTTCTGTTTGAAACCGGCGGTTTTGGTTCCGTGGACAGTTCGAACAGAAACCGAACCGAAAAATTTCGGTTTGGGGTCGGTTTTTAACCGCCGGTTTCTGTTTCGTCCAGTTTTTTTTTGTTTTTCAAAAAAAAATGTCACGTGGCAGCATCTAATTGGTTGGTTTGTTTTTTTTTTTAATAATACCGGCAGTTTAACGGCCGGTTTTAGCTGGTTTTTTAGAGAGGTATAATCGTAACCGAACCGCCGGAAACCGGTTTCCAATCGGTTTTGTAACCGCCGGTTTCTGTTTCTGTTTCGGTTTCAATTTTTTGAGTCCGGTTTCGGTTTTTAACCGTCGGTTTAACCAAACCGTTGACACCTCTAGCTGCAATATACTATTTTCTCTCTCTTTCCCACACAGGATGGAGATGGAGATGGAGAACTCGTTTATATTGATAAGTGGGATAAGTGGCTATTGTCCTTCTAGCGAATGTCTCAAACTTTCACAGGCTTCCAAGAATTCAGAAAAAGATTTAATGCGAAGAAAGTCTCTTTCTGGTGATCCGAAAAAAAAACCTCCTCTCTTTGTCCTTCATGGCCGTATATATAGACCTCCAATATCTCTCAGAATCTGGTTGTATTATTGAGAATTATTTAGAGTCCTATTTTAGGCATTGAAAGGAGTTGAGTGAGGCTAAAGGCACAGGATTTGATCCCGTTAATCACTGTCGTATTTAAACTCTGATTCGGTTGACCGTTGGGTCTCATTTATGGCGCTTTAAATGGAAAAGTAGTCAACTTTCCCTGCTTGAATTGCTTGGAGGGATATACTGGCTTACTGGCGTGGTGGTTGTTCTATCATGCTAGTGACTTCGTAGTGATATTCCTCCTGCTGGGCAGGTAGGATGCTTGAATTGGTTGGATTTTGGGCTGATGTCGAGGTGCTCTGGGATATCGGGTACACGTCATGGTACCGGGGTACCAGGTATGAAGTACTGGGTACCTGCGAGGTACTAGGTACGTGATATCGCGGTGCTCTCTTCATCAGGTGTCAGAGTGGATGCATATCGGGGTACCTGCTCTTCCTGGTTCGTATCTCCAGTGCTTCATCTAGGTAGATAGGTGTGGAGGTTTTGACCTTACCAGGAGGGGGCATTGGTTCCATCAAGGTCGTGGTACCGATCCCGCTAGGTACCTAGGAGCAGGGACTGGTCCCTACCAGGTAGTTACTTGTTGGAAAATTCTTCTTTGGTCCCTTGTCAAAAACCCTTGTTGACAGAAGTCCCCCCTGACTTGAACACCGGTACCAGGTTGGGGTTGGAGTCAGGATTTAGAATGTTTGTAGAATTTTTTATAACCGTCTTGTAGAATGGAATCCTCCCCTTTCACGGTGACTTAAATGGGTCTCCTACGTGGCTGGCTAGGGTAGGCTGAATTCAAAAAAGGAAATATCTTGGAGGCGCGTGTTTCTAGAAACCGTTCCCCTTACGTCATTAATTACCTTATCTGCCCATTACAAGTAATTGCTTCTTCTTCTATTTAAACCTCGCTCCTGCATGGCGTACTCACTTTTTTTTTAAGTAAATTTCCCAAAGTTCTCAAATCTGTACAAACTCTAGCTTTCTTCTTCCTCATTCTTTAACCCCCAATCTTTTTCTGTTTCCAAGAAACATAACTTCGATTCTGCTATCATGTCTTCCCCCGATAATGACAGCGTTGAGCAACTATTCATTGATGACACCACTACTAGCGAGAACCTCACTCATAGGAAGAGGACTCATGTTGACGATGATAGCGGAGACGACGTCCCTGCTCTAGAGCGCCGCCGCGCAAATCAGAATGTTGCAATCGGGATAGGTTTCTCGAATGATCCTAACAGCCATGTCGATGTTGACATGGAGTTGAGTGAAGATTCGGGCGCTATCAAGGTTGGTGGAGACTGGGTTAGCGTGGTTACGAACCCCTGCTGGCGAGCTTCCAATTCACACGACGGCTTTTGAAAGTGGAGTCAGGCTACCTTTCCACCCTACCTTGCGTAGGGAGCTGCGTGTCTTACAGCTTGCCCCCCTTATGCTAACACTAGGGTTCTGGAGGCACCTGGTGGGGTTCTTGGTACTATAGAGAGAGCAATGCGAGAAAGATATCATCAGTCAGGAACCGGGGTCGAACGAGCTCGGATATGTGTTCCAGATTGCTGCCAACTCTCCAGGCCCAAAAGGGTACTTTTATGCTTGGGCCAAGAACAACTTAAAGTTCGTGATACCAGGGGCCACGAAGAAGGATACCTCCTAGAAGGAGGAATGTGTCATCATCAAAAGCGAATGGGGTACCTCAGTCCATATTGGAATATCTTAATTCCTGGTCCCTACTGGTTTCAGCGGCAAGCCCGTGTTGGAAAAAAGCAAACTCTCTGCTGAGTTGGAGAAATTTTTGAGAGCTATCATGGCTCGCAATTACACCAACCTGAGGTATCCTACTTCGGATGCCTTCGAGGCTGGAATGGGGGAATTCTACCTCCGCGTCTCTAGTGCATCCCTAGGTAAACAATCTCCATATTCCTATCTCGGTAACTTTTTTTTTGTTGAATATGCATACGCTAATTCATTTGTGTTGACAGTCTTTGTAATGCCCCCAACGATTCCAGGGGAGAGGCTCGACCTCGCTGATCGCGATTCTCCACCGATGTCCCCTATCGGGCCTTCATCTCGCCACAATCCTATGGTTAAGGCTGGTACGTCTTTCGGGCCTAGCAGGCGTGTATCAATCCCAATAGAGGCACCAGGGGCTTCAGCTCCTCATCCTCCTCTTTTGGATAGATCGCTGGAGGCTTTTACTGGCCCGAGTGGGCTAGGTCCTAGGTGCTCATAGCCTGGTGCAAGGTCTGTCACCTACCGCCCCAACTGCTGCCACTATTGTTACTGCTGCTGCTCAATCAATTTCCTCTCCTCCTCCTACTATTGCACCTGAGCCATCCATTATGGATGAGAGGGGTCAAGGCTCTGTCTCTGCTGCTCAAACTGCTCCTCGAGATCGGTCTCGATTGTTGTCGAGGGATAGCAGCCAAGATGAGGTACTGGCTAGGTTCACTTTTACCTGCCCAAGTCGGTGCTTGGGTGTCATGACCTTCATGCCCACTGACCTTTTAATTGCCAAGGGATCTGCCCTCTTAACTGAGGTATGTCTCTTTATTTGGTCTTCTACCTCGATTGATTACTTGGTGACATTCTAACTCGTGTTCTTGTACCTGGCAGGCCTTCAAGTTTAATGTAGCAATTAGTCAGCAGGTTAGCTCCCTTTGGAAGTAGGTTAGGGAAGCTAATGTTGAACTAGAGAAGGCCAATAAGGAGCTAGCCAAAGCTGCCCAGGGCATGGTAATTCTACATTAGTCATTGGAGGAGGCTAAGAAGGTAGCAGATGCGGCAAGGATAGATAAGGAGCTAATAGAGCTTGATCTGGACATGGTACAGCTCAGGTCCCTACGCCGCAAGAATGAAAGGGATGCTGTGATAAAAAAGGCGGCGTAGTTGGAGAAGGAGGTTCAAACTCTGCGCGCCGGTGTGGCTAGCCTGGAGTCTCAAATGGATACATCCTTTAGGGATGGTTATTTCTTTGTAAGCTACCAGGTAGCCCTGGCTCTCCCTCCCCCATTTGACATGGACATTATCAAGGGGTGGAACAAGGAAGAGATCATGGCTAAAGCCGCAGAGTTGGCAAAGGCTACTCCTGCTGATGAAGCTGGTCCTTCTCGGACTACTGGGGCGAATGAAGTGGTAGGTGGTGAAGACCAGAGACCTATCTCCCTTCCTTCACCAGGCCGTGTTGCATTTGATCCCAATTTAAAGGCTCATGAGGTCTTAACTGTCCAGGTTGGAGGTGGGACTCTTGACCCACCTATCTCTATATTCGAATTAGTTGAGGTGGCAGAGAGCCTGCCTGCTTCAAAAGAGAGAGAATCTGCCATGCCTATCCCTTCTTATGATCTTGCCAAGGTAGTGGAGGACCATATTGCTTCAACCAAGGATATGGGGGAGCGAACTTATATAGTGACAACGGAGGAGCTCCAGGCCGGGTTGCTCAAGTGGAGACCCGAATGGTAGCAGGTACCCAAGTAGCGGGGGAGGCCCCAGTTTGTCTGGGAGATGAGGTTTCAACAGGTGGAACAGGAGAAGAAGTAGCCAATCAGGGGTGAGCGAATGTGTGACCCAGTCTGATCCTTTACCGGTTATCTTTCATGTTATTTTATTTATATCCATTTGTAGCCCGCAATTGGAGGGATGGGCTCCTCGGTTAAAGCAATGAAAACATTTCTTTCTTTCTTTATCTCTATGCGTGTGTAGTTTACTGATTTCCTGGTTGAATCCTGCCTTGATATAAAGAAAAGCCCCTAATGTAAACTTGATTTAACAAATTTCTAGTAACAGAAGAAGCTTTGAAGCCGGATTTTCGGAGCTATACTATCAAGTTAACAAATTGTAGAGCCGGATTTTCGGAAATCCTTCCATTCAATGGAGCATTAGAGAACCTAATTGCCTACTCAAGTAATCCAAATCAATCATGCAAAGAGGGTGTATCCAAGCAAATCAATAATGGAAATCAATTCATGCAATGGAATATATCATAGAGATAGAATAAATATAACACATAGAGTTTATTTACAAAGCCCAAATATCAATCAAACAAATAACATCAACCCCATAGTGGGGTATTTTAGCTACTCATGTTCTATTACAAACCAATAAACTAAGAGAGAGAGTAGAGAGTAAACCCTTGAAGATTGATATCCTTCCTTGAAGCTTGAATCCAAGTCTCCTAGTTGCCTTTGATTGAGTAGAGATGGTTTGGATGATAGGGAGATGTGTTTCTAGCTTAGACTACAAGTGTTGGGAGATATGAGAGTTCATTGGTTCGTTCCCATGCTTTTCTATTTATAGGGGATGGAAAAATAGGTCACTTAAGCTTGAAAACAGAAGCTGTCGCGCGCAGAGTGCAGGTGGAGTGCGGGGTAGTGCAGGTAGAGTGCGGTTGGCTGACCCGCAGTTTAATGAATCCAACTCTATCTTGACCCGCACTTGACCCGTACTTTATCTGTCAGGTACGAATCAGCTTCTCTGGTTTTGGCAATAGTGTGGGTGGAGTGCGGTTGGATGACCTGCACTCTACCCGCACTTTAACGTCAGGTGCAAATTCAACACTCTGTCTTGAGCAACAGTTCGGGTGAAGTGCGGTTGGATGACCCGCACTTGACCCGCACTTTATCTTTCCTTCATGATTCAGGTCCCGGCTGTGGGAAGGAGTGCGGTTGGAGTGTGGTTGCGACCCGCACTTGACCCGCACTATAGAGCTGCTTATGATCCTTTGTCTTTCCTTTTGCCTATTTTCTACCGGAACCACCGCAATTAGCTTCTAACACCAGAATTACATCTATTGCCTGCAATTAGCACCAACGAGCCTATTAGACATAAAATATATAGAAAATACACACAAGAACGAGACAAATGAATAGGAATGAGGGCCGAAATATACAACAATTTAGGCACGATCACGGTTGTTAACGTGATTGGTCCAAGAGAGGTACCAAGGTATCAGTTGAACATGGATCGCGGTACCTGGTAATCGAGAATGTCATGGTCCATGCCCTATTCGAGGTTACTACGGTGAAAACCCCTTCTTGGAATTCCTGCGTAGGAATATTTGGTTTGGACATTATATTTAATTGTTCTTCCATACATCAACTCATGATTGGCTTGTTTGCTTTAAACGTTATATCTCCAAGGCGCACGCTTCGCGAAGCTGTCCTTTCCCATATTCTGAGGGTCGCGCCTCATGAATGTTCTCAACTTCTTGTTATCGATACCCATTTTCTCCTTCTTTAAATACTCTGACATGTTTAACTATTCTTCATGTTATCCCTTAATTTTCCCGTGGAGTAGAAAGTTTCACAAATCGATCAATGATCGTTGCCGTGGTTAGCAACGTGAGAGGAAGATGAGATGTGATTCCTCTGATTGGCAGGATGCTTAGTATTGTGGAAGGAGCAATACGAGATGGATTAAGTCACCAGAGAATCATGGCTGGACCATCTTATGATTCTTGGAACCAGGGAGAAGGGTGGCTTATGGTGTTATACCCTTGCCAATGGTGTAGATATTATATAAGCAAGTTACATCCTCACGCCTAGTTGCATCTTGAATGTGGATGGTTTCAATACCATCCTTTTGCCTTCCCTAATTGTTGATGGTTTCAGTATGGCCCCTGATCTTACCTCTGGCGATCATGACGACCTTGTCAACATCCGACTTGATAGAGATCTGTGTTCATAGGGCAATCAGGTCAGGAAGGTGGACAGGAAAGCTAGATGGAAGCTAGAACACCCGGGCTTTCATCATCTTTTTTTTTTGTATGTAGCCTGAAAGAAGGGTTAGGCTCCCTGATTTGATCAATGAAGTTTTCCCTATCTTTTTCATATGTCATATATGTTAACGGAAAAATCCACTCGGGGAGTGAAATTTCGGTTAGCATCCTCGCTCACTACCGGTAGCAGTAGCGGGATAGGTACCTTCGGTACCGGGGTCCCTTTCTATAATCAAAGGCAAGAAATAAAATGATGGAGAAGAAACAAAAGGGACCGGGAGATATAGAAGAACACTGTTTTATTAAATAACACTATAACAAAGTTACAAAGCATACACTTTTCTCTCATTTCTCACTCTTTTACACAGGGCGGTGGTGGAGAAAGCATTTATGTCGATAAGTGGATATGTCCTTCCAATGATCGTTAATGAACTCTCACTGGCTTCAAAGAATTTCAGAAGAAATTCTGCCAGAAATTAGTCTCTTTGTCTTTGGTGATAAAAAAACACTCGAGAGCTACCTTCTTTACCCTTCAAAGCCGTATATATAGTTCTCCAAAGAATCTCCTCAAAATCCGGTTGCATTGATGAGGATTATTGAGAGTCCTTTTTTATCGGTTGAAAGGCATTTGTGTGGGGCTGAAGGCGTGGGATTTGATCCCGTTAATCACTTTCGAATTCAAGTTCTGATTTGGTTGACCATTAGGTCTCATTAATGGCGCTTTATTTTAGAGATGGAGTCAACTTTCCTTCTTCGTGGAGCTTGAAGGGAAACTCTGATTCTGAATTTTGGTGGAACGAGGCGCTGGTGCATCAGTTCGATCCTACTGGTGTGGAGCTTGTTTTGCTTCCTTCTGGAGTGTTGCTTGTGTCTTCACGATCATTATCGTATGGCTTGGCAGGTAAGGTACTTGCCTTGGAGGGGCTCTGAATAGACGTACTAGGTACCAGGTGGAAGTCGAGGCAATACCAAGGCAGGTATCGAGGTAGTACCAAGGTAGGTATCGAGGTACCAGGTGCCTTGATTGAGGTCGAGGTGCTTGCGGGGTGCTGGGCATGCAAGTTATCATCGTACCGGTCTTAAGTTGGTATTAGGAGCTTCAATAGGGTGAGGTACATGCCTTTGTTAACTCGCAGAGCTGATGTCCTATCTAGATAGATAGTAGTCGAGGTCCTGACCTTATCAAGTATCGGCTCCATCTAAGTAGTGGTACCGATCTCACTGGTCACCGAGAATATCAGGATGATTCTTCCTAGGTAGGTCTGTGTCGAAAAAATTCTCCTTTGGTCCCTTGCCAGAAAACCCTCTTAACAGAAGTCCACCCTGACTTGAACACTGGTACCAGGTCGGGGTTGGAGTCAGGATGGATAGCACTTGGAGAATTTTTCGCAACCGTCTTGTAGGAGGGAATCTTCTCTTTGCACGCTGATTTAAATGAGTCTTCTACATGGCTAACCAGGGTAGGCCAAATTCAAAAAAGGAAATTTTTTGGGGGCGCACGTTTCTCGAAACCGTTCCCTACACGTCGTCGATTGTCCCCCGACATTGATTACCTTCTCTGCCCGTTACAAGTAACTATCTCTATATAAACCCGGCTTCTTCACATTGTGCTCACTTAGGCAAACTTTCTTGAACAAGAGTTTCAAGAGAAAAAAAACCTAGCTTCCTTTTCATCAATCTTTCAACTTTCCCTTTTTCGAGAAACTAAACCTCGAATCTGTGAACATGTCTTGACAAGGTGGCGACAGTATTGAGCAGCTGTTTGATGGCGACGTGGCGGCCAACGAGAGCCTTGCCTCTAGAAAAAGGGCTCGTGTTAATAGCGACAGTGGGGACGACGTTCCCTTTCAATGTCGACCTTCCAACTGGAATGTTGTAATCGGGACGGGCTTTTCAAACAATCTTGATGCTCCGGTTGATGTCTACCGGTAGTCGAGTGGAGAAACAGGAGCCACTGGGGTTGGTGGAGAGAGGGACGGTGAGGTCAAGGACTCTATGGGAAGGATGCTCGCTCTTCCCTATGAGTACAGATGCATCCCTGATTCAACCATTACTTTGGAAACCATCAAGTGCTTGCGGAGGGATTTGAAGGTCCCTAAAGATATCACCATCACTATTCCTCCTAAGGGGTATGATGTATATACCCATAATCCTAGCGAGCACCCAATTCATACGGCAACTTTTGATAGTGGAGTCAGGCTACCACTCTACCCTACCTTGCATAGGGCATTGTATGCTCTGCATCTTGCCCCTCTTCAGGTAATGCCAGAGTTCTGGAGGCACCTGGTGGGGTTCTTGGTATTGTGGAGAGAGCAATATGATAGAGATAACATTGACCGGGAGCCGGGGCAAGGCGAGCTCGGGTACGTGTACCAGATTGCTGCCAACGCTCCTGGTCCAATGAGGCAATTTTATGCTCGTACCAAGAATAACCTGCAGTTTGTGGTGCTAGGGGCCACGAAGAAGGTCACCTCCTGGAAGGAGGCTTGGGTCATCATCAGAGGCGAGTGGGGTAATTCAGTCCATATTGGAGGAACTGAGTTCAAGGTTCCTACTTGCTTTAGCATGAAACCCACATTGGAAAAGAGCAAACTCTCTGTTGAGTCAGAGAAAATATTGAAGTCCATCATGGCCCGAAACTATATCAACATGGAATATCTTATCACAGAGGCCTTTGAAGCAAAGAGGGTAGATTGCTACCTCCGCATTTCCGGTGCTCTCCCATGTAACGGAATCTCTGATTTGCTTCTACTATACTGCTTCATTGATTCTGTAGATATTGACTCTAGCTATCCTTGCAGTTTCAGCAGTATCTCCATCGGTTCCTGAGGTGGATCTCAACCAAGCTGGTGGTACCGTTGATTCTCCTTCAAATTCCCCTGTCAGGCTTCTTGCTAGTTCTGATCTTGCTGTAGGGGTTGGCATATCTGCTGGATCTGATAGGATCCATGTCGGAGTATCCAGATCACCGGCTTCCCTTCCTCCAATCTCGGCTAGGTTGCTGGAGGCTTTTACAGCCAGAGTGAGGATGTACCGAGGTACTCCTCGTCGGGTGCAGGATATGTCACCCATCGAGCCAGTTAATGTTGCAGTTGTTATTGATGCTGATGCTTCAGCCCCCTCTACCTTCCCCGTTGTGGCAACCGGTCGCTCTAACCAGGTCGAGAAGAGTTCTGATCCTGCTATGGCTAGTCGGGGGGAGGGGGGGACCTCGGGATAGGCCACGATTGAGGTCAAAGGATAGCAGCCAGGATGAAGTCCCTGCCCACTTTGCTGCTTCCTGCCCAGCGGGAGCTTGGATGTCATGACGGCCATGCCCACTGAATTTCTAATTAGAAGGGGATCTGCTCTTCTGGCAAGCTATCCCATTTTAGTCTTCTATCCCGGTTAAGTATTAGAGATATCCTGACTAATGCCTTATTCTTGGCAGGAGTTTAAGTTTAATGTGACACTGAGTCAGTAGGTCAGCTCCCTCTTGGAGCAAGTTAAAGGTGCTACTACTGAGCTGGAGAGGTCCAGGGAGGAGCTTGTTAAGGCTGCTAGAGGAGTGGAAGCTTTGAACCAATTTTTGGATAATGCTAAGAAGGAGGCGGATGAGGCAAAAGCTGACAGGGAGCGGATGCAGCATGCCTTGGATACTGAAATACTCAGGTCCCTTCGTCGCAAGGAGGAGAGAGAGATCGCGAAAGATAGAGCAGTGAAGCTAGATAAGGAGATTCAGTCCCTTCGTGATAGCGTGGCCAACCTCGATGCTCAAGTAGACATCGCCTTTAGGGATGACTACTTTTTTGCTGGCTACCAGGTGGCTTTAGCCTTCCTTCCTCCGTTTGATCTGAGCGTTATCGTGGGGTGGAACTGGGAGGAAATTATGGCAAAGGCTGCTGAATTGGCTGGGGCAACGCCCTCCGATATTCTCGAATCCATAATTAAACCAAAGTCAAAGACTCTTAAATAAAAGGATCTCGCCCGATAAGAGGGGGAGGGGGGGGGGGGGGGGGGAAGGAGAAAATCATGGCAGGAAAGTCGTAAATGGAACCTAGCTAAACTGTGCATAAAACGATCAAACAGAAAAGGGGAAGAAGAGGAACTACTTTTCGACATGCACGAGAGTGCCATTTCATTGTATCCTAGAGAGATTCAGAGTATTGGAGAGATCTTTGTAACTTATTTTAGATGAATGATAAAGTCATTGTATTCCTTTTTGCCGTGTGTTAGCATTATCTTTCTACATCCATTGCAAACTAAGCAACGAATGTATCTAGCCCCAGCCACCACCTACGTGGTATCTAGCCCCAGACGGAAAGTCATGAATTCCGACTCCGGAACCGCGGTTTTAATCTAACCTCGATCGTGTTTTCCGGCACTATACATCCTAGGTCGGAATCCATGAGAGAGTTAGAAGTCATCACTATACATCCTAGGGTGACTATTTGTAATCGGTTGAGTCATTGTTAGGTAGACGAGCTTCATTTCTAGAATCCGATAAACAACCAACTCTATACATCCTAGGTTGGTAGTTTACACAGATTAATCCCTAATAGGTGGTCCGCACTATACATCCTAGGTTGGCCACCTTCTAGGGATAAATAACCGACTCTATACATCCTAGGTCGGTTACCTTGAATAGCCGTGCTATTGATAAGTTTGTTGCATTGCCCAGTATTTACTTTCGTATCCATTAACTCCTTAGTTTCCATCATCTCTATATATCCCTCATTCCATTTCCCCCTTCATTAATTTGCATAATTAATTTAGTGTTATTTTTAGTATAATTCACCACCACCATTTTCACCAACTCATGTTTAGCTATTATATATATACATATCATTACTTTAGCAATAACTAATTTAGCTAGCTCCGCTCCCTGTGGACGACACCCTACTTGCCACTATATCTATGTTTTCAAACTAAATTAGGCTTGTGAGGTTTTATCAAATATTGTTGACGGACTGATCTTTTTAAAACGACTATAAGAGAAAAACGCTTTTGTCAAATGGCGCCGCTGCCGGGGAGCGGCATGTTTAGTTTAATTAGTTTTGCATAAGTAATGTTAGTCTAGTAATATTCCTGCTCTGTCCTATCTGTTTCTCGTTTACGTTGTGCGTTTTTTGTTGTGAAATTTCAGGATTTTAGGTATATGCACGGACGAAGATCGTTAAGAGGAACAGTGTTGCCAGTTCTCGATAACATCAATCAGTTGGGTAGAAGAATCGGGCAGTTGGAAGGAAACATGGACGATCATAATCAGAATGAGCTGTAGGCTCGAGAGAATGAGGGAAGTGTACATGGGGATGAAGAGCTAAGCCTCACCATGGGCGAGTACACTCTCCCTTTTTGTAGGTAATGTGCCAACTGCCATAGTACTGGATGATGTAACAAGGCAGTATGAGTTGAAAACTATGCACATTAGCCTCCTGCCATCGTTTAGTGGGCGAATTACCGAGGATTGCCTCCAATTCATGAAACAGTATGGGGCCACATTAGAAACCTTCCCGGTCATGGCTCGCCAAGTAGTACTGACAATGGAGCAGCTTCATCTCAGGTGTTTCCAGTATTGTCTGAAAGATGCCGCAATGACGTGGTACATGAACTTGAGGCCAGGATCACTGGTGACATGGGGCCAAGTCTGTAAGGTTTTCTTCAACAAGTATTTTTCGTCGCAGAAGGCTAAAGACCTAAGGTTGAAGATAGCATCCTTTGTCGAAGAGGACGGTGAACCATTCCATGACGCATGGGAGAGGTTCAACTTGTTGTTAGCTCAAATGCCACCGCATACATACCATCCAGAACTGAAGGTTAATTCCTTCTATAGTGGACTTTCACCGATAACCCAAATGATGGTGGATAATGCATGCGGAGGAACTATAGCAGACAAAATGGCAGTTGAAGCTTATGACATTCTGGAGAAGATTGCCCAGAACTCACAACAGAGGACATCACATGTGAGAAGGGGTGGAAGAATAGAAGTGGGTCAGGATACCCAAGTTCAAATCCAGATGTCTAGAATGAACAAGGAGCTTCAATCAATCAAGGAGCTTATAACAATAAAACCAGGGTCCTCCCAAGGAGTTAGTCAAGTCATGGGGGAGATCGAAAGAGGAGAAGGGCATTTCAGTCAAGAAGAGCAAGCCCAAGCCCTTGGGGAATTTCCAAGGCCGCCAAGGAATGACCCATATTCGAATACATATAAACCAGGGTTGAGAAACCACCCAAACTTGTCTTGGTCCAACAACAACCACCTAGGAGAAACCACTTACCAAGGTGGCAACAACAATTACCAAGGTGGCAACACCAATTTCCAAGGTGGAAACAACAACCAAGGGTACCAAAATCGGGGATACAATAGATACAATCAAGGAGGGGCGAACAACAACAATCAATGGGGAAGTTCAAGTAGTAACCCACCATCCAACTTCAATTCCCACGCTTCCGCTAGCCAACAGAAGAACAAGTCTCTAGAGGAGATAGTGAGCACAGTGATCAAAACGGTTGGTATCGGGTCGGAAGCCCTCAAGAACACCTTGCATGCCTCTGAGCAACGAATGTCAGCTTACATGCAGTCTAATGATCAGAGAGCAAACAGTCATGGAGCGTCACTGAAGAAGATGGAAACTCAGTTGGCACATATTTTTGATGCATTGGTCAAGAACAAGGAGAAGGCATCAAGCTCCGATGAACATGTTAATATGTTAGAGGTTGTCCAGTTGGGAGTTGATGAGATCGAGGAAAGTATGGTGGAGGTCGCGGATAAGGAAAATAGGGGAAGTGACATAGACTCCCCCATTAAACTTGAAGACCCCGGGAGTTTCGTCATAGAGGTACAAATAGAGAATTCACCAAAGATGGGAGCGGTCTTTGATATGGGGGCTAGCATCAATATGATGCCATTAGAGGTCTACAAACAGCTGAAGATTTAGTCAATCAAGCCCACCTCCCAGACTCTCATCATGGCGGATAATTCTCCCATCACCCTAGTTGGTATCGTGGAGGAAGTATATGTGAATGTGCACGGTTTGATGGTGCCGGTAGAATTTATTGTGTTGGATTGCAAACGAGGAGAATCCAGTGGTAGGGACTGGAAACTACTGTTGGGGAGGCCATTCATGGCCACAACAAGTATGGTGGTTGATATTTGTTCTAGGGACATTTCCTTCAGCTGTGGAGGGAAGAGTGTGAGCTTTAAGGTAACATCCCTCGGAACAAGCCAAGTCAGAGATTGTTTAGTCTTGGAGGCACCAAATTCCAGAAAGAAAAGAAGCCGGGTGCTCACCCTTGTGCAAGCCTTTGAGGGTGTTAAGGAGATGGAATTGGGAAACCAAGACTGCAATAAGGAAAGGCAAGAATCAGAATTCGAAGAGGAGGAAGCAAATACCGAACTTTTCGAACAATTGGGTGAGCTTGAGCAAGACAACACAAAGCTCAAACTGGAGGTTTATTTGCTTAAGGCTGAAAATGGACAGTTGAAGACGAAATTGCATGATCTCTCAACAGTCAACAACGGGTTAAAGGAGCAAGTGGTGGAGCTTGCCACCAAAAAGGAGTTAGTCTCCAAGAACTTAGATGCATTGACAAAGCTCTCAGAAGAGTTTGAAGAAGACTATGGGAGAAGGACAAGGAAACTTCAACTAGGTGTGGAGGAGTCCGCAAAAGCGGTAAGGGAATTGCATGAACAGTTGAGCACGAAAGATAATGAGTTGAAGCAGGCCAAGGTTTAGGAAGGGTGATTTGATTGAGCAACTCTCTGTGATGGAAAGCAATGTCAAATCCCTCAGATGCGGACAACAAAAAGTGGTCCACGCCAACGATCGAACAGGGAGTTTCCCTAACCGTCCTATTACTTGTTACTTTTGTGCCAAAAGAGGGCACACTAAGGCTTATTGCTTTAGTTTCCAAAGGTCAAAAGCAAGTAGAGTTGGATCTAGGATGAATCCACAAGAGTCAAACAAATATGGGTTCGAAAGGACCTAGTCGGGCAAATGAGGAAAGTGGGGAGAGATGCAGTGCATAGGCATTTGGCACCAGTTTGGGTGGCCAAGTTGAATGTGCTCCCCATTCTGGTCAAACCTCCTTTGGTTGACCGGGTCCCACTTTGAGTGCATTGCACTCTCTTTTGAATTAATTGTAGTGTTTTTTATTTTTATTTTTATTTTTACTTTTCGGATGGTTAGTTTTTGTCATTGTAAACTTTTGAGAATGCTTGAGAATGTTTTGGTGCAGATTCAGTTGCAGGGCAGAATTCAGGAGTCTGTCCAGAGGAACAGTGCGGTTATAGTGTGGGTCAGTCACCCGCACTCGTCCCGCACTCCGAAGGCATCAGGTAATAAAGTGTGGGTAAAGTGCGGGTCAGTCACCCGCACTCCACCCGCACTTTGGTCGCGCAGTATATATACTGCATGTCGTTCTCTAGGGCTCCACTTGCCACAAAAAACAAAACAAAACAACAAAATTTCAAAAATTTCCCTCTTCTCAACTGAAAGGTATTCCGTGTGTGCCACGTTTTCGATTTTTCGGCAACCAAGGTATGGATTCTTACTCTAATTTCATTACATATCTCTCTAATCCAAACCCTAACCCTCTTTATCACAATTCTTTTTCCTCTTATGCATGGACTTCATTAGTTAGGGTTTTGACCCCTTATTTTTTCTTTTGCTAATGTCTAAGAGAATGGATTGATGGGTGTTATCTAATTATGCATGTGATGTATTCATTGTTAATTGATTTTCTATTGCAATTGGATTTCAAACTATGATATTGGGTTTATATGGTTGATTAGAAGCCTATACTTGAGTTAGAATCATAGTGGTGTTAATTCAGTCGAATGATATGTTGAAATTATGAAATGTCTACATGGATTGAAACTCTGCATGTGCTGGTATCTGGTAACGAGTTAGAGTGCGGGTACAGTGCGGGTCATTCACCCGCACTCCACCCGCACTTTATCCTCCTGGTAGAAATTTTGTCCTTTCAAATTCCTGCATCATAACCTCTTGGTTCTTTGATCCGAATATTTCCTTAAAACTGTGTTTATTGTGCAGATGTCAGGAAGAACCAGGAGAACGACTAGGCAAAGCAATCAGGGTTCCAAACAAAGACCGAGGAGAGGACCCCAAGTTCCACAACCATGCATCAGGCACCCAGATTTCGAGGACCGTTTAGAATATTTCAGGGAGCGAGACATAGTGGTGGAGAGGGGGATAGCGGTTGAAGAGCTGGAGGGCACCCCAATTCCTCTAATGATAGAAACAAGGAGATGGGAAACCTTTGTTAGCCCCCCCCCCGATGTATTGCCGACGTGTGGTCGAGGAATTCTTTGCTGGGATGGTACCTTAAACTTTTCAGCGCACTTCTTCAGTTCTGGTCCGCGGGGTAGAAGTCCGGATGACTATAGCGGACATTAACAGGTACTATAGGACTGAGCTTCCAGTTGATCCCGAAGCAGTCGGACGTCTTAAGCAGGGGGTGACTTGGAGTGAATTTTTTGTGACCCAAAATGTGGATTTTGCCAATCAGTTAGTGATCCGTCCGATGGATTTTTGGGTGACCCCTGATCACCTTATGAAGCACACCAACTTAAGGAGTGAGTTGGGTTTCTGGCATGTATTCATCTCCCATTCCTTGATCCCCAGAAAGCACAGGACTTGAGTGAACTTCAATGCAGCAATGATCATGTACTGTATACTGCAGAATCAGTTGATCGACATAGGCTTTCTGGTCAAGAGAGAGATCCTTGAGATGGGAGGGGTCAGGGTGGACAAGTAGCCACTCATCTTCCCTAGTCTCATCACCGCATTCTGCAGAACTGCCGGAGTAGATTTTGGATCCGACCCTTTCGAATGCGGTATGGGGCCAGTTGGGCGATTCACATGGAACGACCAGGTCAGAGAGCGGGACCCCTCTGGTGTCAGGGTCCGAACAGGGAGGAGAAAACCTGCTCGAGGGGGCAGCACGAGCAGACAGGCTGAAGACATCCCGGAACAACCAGATGTGGAACCGGTTTACATCGAGTATGGTGATTATAGGCCTGCTGCTTCCCCACCCACGCATGAGACATTTGGAGAGGTCCCTTGGCAGACTTTGCTTACAGGATTGGAGAATCTCAGGACTGAGGTCGCCGAAAATAGGATGCAGATCACTGAGAGCAGGGCGGAAGCCAATGAGTATTTCACAGAAATTTGGGGCAACCTCACGGACATGAGGGAGGCACTCAGTCTTCCAAGTTATCCGCAGAAGAAGAAGAGGCCAGCTGCTTTCTCACCTCCTTCAGGGGGTCCAGGCATTGACCCATATGGGGAAGAGCTCAGAGCTGCTATGGAGATATCCAGAAGGGAGCATGAAGAGCGGATCGGATCAGAGATCGACCCCAAGGGCAAAGGGATCGCCAGTGAACCGGAGAGGGAGTTTTCAGATGATGATTGACCATCCATTCTTGTTCTTTATTATTATTCAGAACTTGTATTGCTTGTATTTGTATTTGTATTTTCTTTTAAACGGCTTATACTTATTTTTCTTTTCTTTTCGCATTTAATATTCGTTTGGTAGAGTTGTGTGGATTTAAGCTAGGTTGTGCATCTTTTGGGAAGCACACAACAACACGCAGGGACATCGAACGATCTTCCTTCTAAAGGGAGTTTTCTACCTTCGATTTTGTACTAAGTTTTCAATGAATGCGATTTAGTTTTTGTTATTATTAATGAGCATGGTCGGATGTATGTCTAGATTCGGTTTGGGGGTGTTGATCCCTCATTCCGCCATTTGTTAAGATTATGCTTGTTATTTCCAACAATGAGGACATTGTTGAGTTTTGGTTTGGGGGTGCATTACGCCTCCGCCTTGTACAGTTTAGTGTCCAATTTTTAAATTTTGTCGCTTGTCCATTTTTCAAACTGTAATCCAGTGGGTATGATGCCTCTAGAGTGTGCGTTTGACGAGTTCCTTAAATGTGCTCTGACCTTGTGATATAGTTTGGTGCCACTTGAGGGTTAGCTTGCACCATCATAGGTTCTTCCCACCCGTTGGGGTTAAGTATTGGGGACTCATTGTTCCCATGTCTTGTTCTAATAATGGAGATACCCATTGATTATTCTTAAACACGCCTCTCGTCATTTATGTCATGTGCCATAGGACTTGCATCATTTTGTGAATTGCGTGATGAATGCTTTCATTCCCTTTTTAGATGGTTGTGGAAGTGATATTAGGGAATGTATGTGTATTGAATTACCTCTATAGCCTAAACACCACATACCATATTGTGTGCTCCAAAGCCAATTTGAGGCCAAACACTTACCCTTTCATTTGGTACCACATTCAACCATATACCCAATAGCCTAAACACATGCCTACCCTTGTACTAATCATGTTAGGATGGGAAATGGTAGTGATGAAAAAGGGTTAAAATGGTCCTACAGCGGGTAAAATGAAATAGTTGTTGAAAATATGCAAGGAAAGGGGTAAGTTATGCACCCTAAATGCCTAAGAAAGGGAAATTGTAACAACTCAAATGGAGTACAACATTGTGATTGAGAAATTGTTAAAAGAAAAATTTAAAGAAAGATTGTACTTGAAGTGCCATAATGAAAGTGTTTTATGCTAAAAACGTCCAAACGGAATGCAACGTTGAAGGTACAAATGTGGGTTAAATGGTTTCCTAGAGGGGTGCATTTAAACAAGAAAAGAACATGGTGTGGTAGTAGGGATATATTCTAGCATGATTGGTGAGTTTGAACTCCTAATTTCCATATTTTTGTGTAAACTCATTCAACCCCACAGCCACACTGTAACCGGTTGAAAAGCCCTATTTGATCCATGTAAGTCTAGTTTGGGAATGTAGGTTGAAGCACGATCTTTCGCATCCATGGCATGGTGACTCGTTCCTAGGATAGTTCATTGCTTAAATCTTATGCAAAATCTTCTTTGCATACTTGTTGTGTGGAACTTAGGACTCTTGAGGAAAGAAAAGAGAGGATCCATGTGAGCTTTAGAATTGAAGCGAATTATGCTCAAGGTATGGGAGTAAGTGGTCCTAAATTCATGAATGCCTTTAGGTGTGGGATTCGTGTTCATACGAGCCTCCCTTGGGTGTCTCCAAATTGCTCTTGATCTTGTGCATATGTTTTTCTCCTCTCTATCACACATATTTGTATCATATCACACATGGGACTTGCGGCATTATTGATGTTTTGTTTAGGTATCTAGAAATTACTTTCAACTGGCGTCTTATTGTTTCGATTAGATTTGCTCGAGGACGAGCAAAGGTTTGATTTGGGGGTGTTTGATTGGGCCAAATATGTAGTATATTTAGGCCCTCAGATCCTTACCTTATGTTCTGTTTTCGTGCGTTTCTGTATCTCTTATGGGTGGTTTTGTGCTTATTTGTAGGAAATGATGCAGAGACAGGCTTGAAGGCATATTGTGGTGATTCCAGCAGAAAATGGGCGAAAGCGAAGGCAAAGGAGCACAAACTGCTCTACAGTGCGGGTCCAGTGCGGGTCGCAACCTCACTCCAGCCGCACTCCAGCCGCACTCATATGCATAGCCGGGGCAGAGTGCAAGTACAGAGATAAAGTGCGGGTACAATGCGGGTCAGCTAACCGCACTCCACCCGCACTAATGCCAAACCAGAAAGCTGATGTTGCACCTGAAGATAAAGTGCGGGTACTGTGCGGGTAATCCAACCGCACTTTACCCGTACTAATGCCAATCCAGAGAAGCTGATCATACACCTGACATTAGAGTGCGGGTACTATGCGGGTCGGCAAACCGCACTCTACCCGCACTTGCATCAAGAACAGAAGAGCAGAATTGCACCTGACATTAGAGTGCGGGTATTGTGCGGGTCATCCAACCGCACTCTACCCGCACTGTTGCTCAAGACAGAAGGTAAATTTGGCACCTGACAGGGAAGTGCGATTCAAGTGCGATCACAGTGCGATTCCAAGTGCGGGTGATTCAACCGCACTCCACCCGCACTAATTCCCTGATCCGAGAACTGAAGTTGCAGACAACCCATACAGTGCGGGTACAGTGCGGGTAAATCACCCGCACTCCACCCGCACTCCGAGCGCGCCAGTCTGATTTTCAAAGCTTAAGTGACCTATTTTTGTATCTAGTATAAATAGAAAAGTATAAATAGAAAAGTATAGAAACGCTTTTAAGGAGCTTTTGACTCCGTTTAGCAGAGATTAAGCACTCTTAGATCTAGTTTTCTCTCTCTCTCTCTCTCTCTCATCCTTACATTCTCTACTCAACTTCAAGGAAGTTAGGAGATTGGAGCCACTTCAAGGAAGGAGATGTTCTCCAAGGGTTATTTCTTTCTCCTTTCTCTTGGTTTCCTAGTTGTAATGAGTAGCTAAATCCCCTCTAAGGGGTTGATGGAGTAGTTAGTTGGATATTGGGCTTGTACATAAACTTGGTATTATATTGATATTCATGTCTATCTTCCATTGATCTATTCTTGTTGTGAATGTTTATCATTGATTTCTTGTGTAGATACATCCTCTTTGCAAGATATCTTTGTTTTATGTATGAGTATTGCATCTAGATATACATCCTATTTAGTTGTTTAATGCTCTAAAGAATAGACGGAAAGTCATGAATTCCGACTCCGGAACCGCAGTTTTAATCTAACCTCGATCGTGTTTTCCGGCATTATATATCCTAGGTCGGAATCCGTGAGAGAGTTAGAATTCATCACTATACATCCTAGGGTGACTATTTGTAATCGGTTGAGTCATTGTTAGGTAGACGAGCTTCATTTCTAGAATCCGGTAAACAACCAACTCTATACATCCTAGGTTGGTAGTTTACACGGATTAATCCCTAATAGGTGGTCCGCACTATACATCCTAGGTTGGCCACCTTCTAGGGATAAATAACCGACTCTATACATTCTAGGTCGGTTACCTTGAATAGCTGTGCTATTGACAAGTTTGTTGCATTGCCCAGTATTTACTTTCGTATCCATTAACTACTTAGTTTCCATCATCTCTATATATCCCTCATTCCATTTCCCCCTTCATTAATTTGCATAATTAATTTAGTGTTATTTTTAGTATAATTCACCACCACCATTTTCACCAACTCATGTTTAGCTATTATATATATACATATCATTACTTTAGCAATAACTAATTTAGCTAGCTCCGCTCCCTGTGGACGACACCCTACTTGCCACTATATCTATGTTTTCAAACTAAATTAGGCTTGTGAGGTTTTATCAAATATTGTTGACGGACTGATCTTTTTAAAACGACTATAAGAGAAAAACGCTTTTGTCACCTGCTGGTAGCATGGACTCTTTCACAAAATTATCGACATATTTTTGTTCGCAGTTCCATGGAGTCAAACCTCCTCCAAAAGATCCCATACATCTTCAGTATGTGATTCAAGAACGAGGGGAAACACTTCAGTTTTACAAGGAACATTTTCACAAAGAAGTCATCCAAACGGGAGTCTTCGCCGAGAAGGAAACTCTCGCCAATTTCAGGCGAGAGTTTTAAAATGGAAAGTTTTTCCTGTGGGCAGGAAAGCTTTTCCGTTCATTTGCTAAGAGACCTCCCGAGACTTACTAGGAGGCTTATGATCGGGCTCTTGAGCAGGTCGAGATTGACGAACAGCTCAAAGTTAAAATGGAACATGACGATATGAGAATGGCAAAGCGCTAGAAAAAAGAAGCTCCCAGATCTGAGCCAAATCAGAAAAATCAGAACAAACCTCCCAATAGGTTGACCTACCGCTTCCCCGCTGCTCAGCTCAGGCAAGAAAGGTATCCAGCAAGACGAACCCCTCCTCGAGCTTCGCCTCCTCCTAGGACTGTAGCTCCCATAATGCGGAGGGAGAAAGGGTATGATTACTACACTCCCATGAATGCCTCCCGAGAAACAGTCTACCTTGCTATACGGTACAAGGGGCTACTCCAAAAGCCCGTACCCATGAAAGCCCATGTCGACAGGAGGAACCGGTACAAGTCTTGTGAGCTCCATGAAGACGTGGGCCACAACACTTCAGAGTGTTATAATTTGCGCAACCAGATTGAAGCCCAGATAAGGGGAGGATGTTTGATTGAGTTCTTACAGCAGGTCAGAGACAATATTTAGATTGGAAGAGAGGTACAAGCCGAGATCCGTGAGCATGCGAAGAAGAGAAAGGGGGAACAAACTGATTTAATACAGCAAATCCAGGTGATACACACCATCAGGGGAGGGCCCACACTGGCTGGCACCTTCAACAATTCTAAAAAAAAACCATGCAAGGAAAATTCCCTGTATGGAAGAAGGTCGGGGTATCTTCAAGATCAGCCAAAGCTCGGCTGGACCCTCTCAGTTGGCTCAGATTATTTTCACCGAGTTAGATGTTTTCAACACCGTATGGCCACATGATGATCCCATGGTGATCACGGTACAACTTACCAATTGCATGGTCCACCGTGTGTTAGTTGACACAGGCAGTCGCGTGGACATTCCTTTCAAGGAGACCTTCGAAAGGCTGAACTTGAAACAATGGTGTTACAATAGTTGTACAACTCCACTCTATGGATTCACTGGGGATTCGATCATACCAGTGGGATCAAAGATCCACCTAGTGATTGTTGGAACCTCACATCTCCAACAAAACATTATGACAGATTTCGTTGTGGTCGACGTCCCATCGGCCTATAACACCATACTGGGGAGACCTTTCCTATCTTCCTTAAAGGGAGTCCTATCTATCTACCATAACGTCCTAAAATTCCAGGTGGGAACCCAGGTCGGAAAGGTACGTGGGGACCAGCAAGCAGCTAGGAAATGTTATGCAGTGTCTGCTAATCTGACAGCTTTAGCAAAACAATTTGTACAAGTTGCAACGGTTTAGGATAGGGAAGCACCCGGGGCGATCCAGGAAGATGTGGAGCCCGTAGATCATCCAGAAAATGAGCCCATGGTGCCCGATAACGAAGAACAGAGCAAGAAATGGACCAGTGGGCAACCCGTGGATAAACTAGAGGAGGTACCTATCAGAAATGACGATCCCTGCAAAGTTGTCAAGGTCGGAGCCACCCTCGAACCAACAGTGAAAGAAGGCTTGATTGAGCTTCTTAAGGAATTCAACAACATCTTCGCTTGGAGCCATGACGAAATGCCCGGGATCCCGATATCTTTGGCCGCTTACCGATTGTCAGTGGATCTTATATTCAAGCCCATCAAACAGAAGAGGCATCACTTTAACGTAGAGAGAAACGCTGCAGTTCAAGAGAAAGTGGACAAATTGACCAGGGCAGGTTTTATCAGAGAAGTGCGCTACCCCGAGTGGATCGCCAACGTGGTCATGGTTATGAAGGCAAAAGGGAAATGTCCTATGTGTGTTGACTACACCGACCTTAACCAGGCATGTCCAAAAGACAGCTTTCCTCGGCCAAAGATTGAGCCATTAGTCGACTCCACATCGGGAAATAAGCTTCTTAGTTTCATGGATGCGTTCTAGGGGTATAACCAGATTAAAATGCACCCAGCTGACCAAGATAAGACCAGCTTCATTACTGGGCAGGGCCTGTACTGCTACAAGGTGATGCCATTCGGCCTTAAAAATATTGGGGCTGCATACCAGCGGCTAGTTAACAAACTGATCAGGTCCGAGATTGGAAGGTCGATGGAGGTATACATCGACGACATGATCACAAAGTCACCAACCGCAGAAGGACATCAGGAAGACCTTCGTAAGACATTCCTAATCCTAAGAGAAAACAAGATGCGGTTGAACCCCACCAAATGTGCTTTCGGGGTGACTACTGGGAAGTTTTTAGGTTTCATGGTTCACGAGAGAGGTATAGAGGCCAACCAAGAAAAGATCAAGGCTATCTTGGACCTAGAATCCCCTACATCACTTCAACAGGTACAAGTCTTGACAGGGCGAGTAGCAGCGCTCAACAGATTCATTTCTCGCTCCACCAATAAACGTCTCCCTTTCTTCAAAGCTATCAAGCAAGGGAAAAACATGAAATGGAGCCAGAAGAGTGAGCAAGCTTTTCAAGCCTTGAAGAGGTACCTAACAAGCCCTCCATTGTTAGTCAAGCCAGTTGTCGGAGAGGAACTACAAATATACATGGCTGTCTCAGAGACTGCAGTAAGTGGGGCTTTGATCAAGGAATGTGGAGACAGGGTTCAACTACCCGTGTACTACTTGAGTCATGCCCTAACCAAGCCAGAAAGAAATTATACCCTCTTGGAGAAGCTCGCCTATGCTTTGGTGACCTCGGCAAGAAAACTCTGTCCCTATTTCCAAGCTCACTCGATAGCGGTGGTGACAAACCAACCACTCCGTCAATTTTTACAAAGGCCGGACGTGTCTGGAAGGCTAGTTCTATGGGCCCTGGAGCTCAACCAATTCGATTTGAAGTATAAACCCAGAACCACAATCAAAGCCTAGGCTCTGGTGGACTTTGTGGCAGAATTCTCTGCACTCCCAAGCTAAGCCATCTCCCCAGCAAGGAATGCAGCCCCTGAGAAAATTTTGGAGATCGACAATTGGCCGGAAGATTGCAGATCCTGGATCCTCTACACAGATGAAGCGTCCGGACAAGCTGGGGGAGGAGCTGAGGTAGTCTTAATAGATCCAGAAGGAACTAAATTCTGTCACTGCTTCAGATTCAAGTTTAAGGTCACGAACAATGAGGCAGAATATGAAGCCCTCATAGCCGGGATGAAGGTGGCCATTGAACTTAAAACTGACTACCTACAGGTCAAGAGTGACTAGTTGCTCGTAGTCAATCAGGTTTCCGAGATTTACCAAGCAAAAGGAGATAACATGGTCACTTACCTAAAGTTAGTCCAGTCGTTTAAGGATAGATTTAAGAGACTCAAAATCGAGCAGGTACCTCAACACCAGAACCATCGCGCATACGTCCTAGCAAAGATAGCTGCGAATGGAGGCCAAGCCTTACCACGGGGAATTCCCCTCCAAGCAATCCCCCAACCAAGCATAACCGCAGACAAGGAAGTTTGATAAGGAAGTCTGCCCCCTGGATCGCTAGCCTTGCGTGATGGATCGAATCGTTGCCTATCTCTAAGAGGAAAAGCTTCCCGAATAGCCCGACCAAGCCCGAAGAATCAGAAGGCACTCTTTCCGATATTGTCTAATAGACGGATACCTTTACAGGAAGGGAAGGTCCTTCCTTTGCTTTGGTGTTTGCACCGCGATGATTCCAAATGGGCATTAAGAGAGGTTCATGCTGGGGATTACGGGAATCACGTCGGTGGTGAAGCTCTAGCTTATCAAGTGCTCCATATGGGGTACTATTGGCCAACTATCCTCCAAGACGCGAGAAACTTTGTACAATCTTGCAAACCATGCCAAACGACCTCGAACATAAGTCACCTCCCACCAGAGCGGTTGTTGTCTCTTAGTTTGCCCTACCCTTTTGCCATGTGGGGAATCGACCTGATCGGACCGCTTCCCACCGCTCTTGGGCAAGCTAAGTACGCTATTGTGGGCATCGATTATTTCATAAGATGGGTTGAGGCAGGGCCCCTTTCCTGAATATCAGAGAAGAATACTACTAAATTCATCAAAACCAACATGGTTTGCAGATTCGGAATGCATCTCATCATTGTAACTGACATGGGCAAGCAATTCGACAATGCCCGATTCAGAGACTTTTGCGAAGGTTTGGGAATCTACCTCAGGTTCGCTTCAGTGGTCCATCCGCAGACCAATGGGTTGGTGGAGTCCACCAACAAGGTTATTAAGAGGCTGCTGAAGAAGAAATTATAGCAGAAGAAGGGCAAATGGGCTGAGGACATACCGGACTACAAAGAGGATAGCTACTAGGGAAACACCCTACTCCCTAGCCTTCGGAGTTTAAGAGGTCCTTCCCATCAAGCATAAGTTGACCTCATTCAGAGTGCAACATTTTGAACCTGAAAGCAACGAGTTCAAGCTCCAAGCTAATCTAGATCTCCTAGAAGAAAAATAAGACCTGGTAGTAGAGAACATGGCGATCTACTAGAGCAAGATCGCTAGGTACTTCAATCGAAAGGTCAGATCCAATAACTTCAAAGAGGGGGATTTGGTGATTAGGAAGGTGACCTCAAATACCTAGAAAAGGTCGGACGGAGTTCTAGGTCCCAATTGGGAAGGGCCCTACTTGGTAAAGGTAGTAGCTCTCAATGAGGCTTATAAGCTCGAAGACATGGAGGGTCAACCCATCGATCACACCTGGAACACAGATCACTTGAGGAAGTTTTACCCCTAAACAAGGGATTCTAAAGCAGACTACCCCCACTTAATTTTCAATAAAATCCCTAGTTACGATGTACTACATTTTGATCATCAATAAGGTCTGCTATTTCCTTATCTCCGACCATGTTTTACACTTATTTCTCCATATACGACTAGGTTATCCACAGATAAATTCGTCATAGTCGCCTCAAGACCAGGGATCAGTCGGGGAAGTCCCCTCGCTGCCTTTGATGCCTTGGTCGGGCTACCACCCCCCAGAAGGGTCTGAGTGTAAGAGCATAGTTGCCATCCAGATCTTGAGACCAGGGACTAGCCGGGGAATCCCCCTCGCTACATCTGATGCCTTGGTCGGGCTACCACCCCCAAGAAGGGTCTGAGTGTAAGAGCATAGTTTCCATCCAGATCTCGAGACCAGGAAATAGCTAGATAGCCCTCCTGATGCCTTAGTTGGGCTACCACCCCCAAGAAGGATCTGAGTGTAAGAGCATAGTTGCCATCCAGATCTCAAGACCAGGAAATAGCTAGATAGCCCTTCTGATGCCTTGGTCGGGCTACCACTCCCAATAAGGATCTGAGTGTAAGAGCATAGTTGCCTACCAGATCTCGAGACCTAGAAATGGCTAGATAGTCATCCTGATGATTCGATAGAGCTATCTCCCCAGGAAATGATTCAAATCTGAATAATTGTTCTGCTCACAGGATGAAGGTCGCCTCGTCAAACATATCCTACATTGCTGGTTTAAAATTTGAACGATGGATCATCAGAAACAAGGTTTCTTGCCAAAAACTAAGTGACCGCCCAGCGAGCGGGCTTACATTTAGTAAATTCTTGGTTTTTTCTTACCTAATTTCATTAAATCAAAGTTAGGTAAATGGGGAATAAAACAAGGAGTCCTTAGTCAGGTTGGAAGCTCATAATCAAGATCAATCAAAACAAATATGAAGGAAGTTATAGCAGATTCTCATCAATAATAAAGGAGCCTATCCCCTAGTAAGGCTACATCCATCAAGCGGGGAGCCCAACCCTCGAATCTGGGCTACAAAAAGGAGAAAAAGATTGACTAAACTAATCATGAGTAAAGCGGGGTGCCCACCCCCTTTTCCGGGCAATCAAAGCTAGTCATGAAAAGGTAGCGTCAAGCTTCGGAGCCCTCTTGATTTCTTCCTGCTACTACTCCTCCACGATAATCCTTGCCCCTAGCTCTTCTGTCAGCTGATAGTCGGTTTTGGTTGCCCTCGACGGCTACCTCTTCCTCCAGAGGTTCCTCAATGGTCTGCTGCCTACCTTGATCCTCTTCCATAACTTCATTAATCACCGCCATAACATCAGGAGAGATGGCTGCATCAAGAAGGGCAGCCATAGATCTCGTCTCGCTTGGTTCAACCCCCGAATCTACTCTAGAGGGCTCTTCCAGGTGGTCTCTTGCCCCCTCCCGAGCTTCTGATATACCTCCTGTGGGATGCGTGAGTAGAACACCACTTGAATGTTCTTCGAGAGCGGAGATAGGGAAGGAAGGAGAATGAAGGAAAGGATCTGCCTCGATAGGTGGCTTTCCGGTCCCTGACTGACTAGAAGGCATTGCTTCATCGCCGTCAGGGCAGGACATATCTGTGGCCCTGGACAATATCTCATCTCTGTCCCAACCCATGATAGTCGATAGGTCGAAGGAAGAAGGGATAGCTTTTGCAACCTGGAAAGAAGCATAAAAGTACCCATCGCTAAAGAAGGCATCTGCTTCAACTTGCAGCTTGGCCACCTGAGCATGCAATCCCTGATTCTCGAGGTCCAACTTCTTGGCCTCGGCTTTCCAAGAGTCTCATTATTTAGCCCGCCGTTTTGATTGAAGGATCTCTTGATCAAAAGCTCGCTTGGTCCTCTCATAATTGTAGCGAAGCTCGTTTAGCTCATCCTCTATTCCCTTTTGACTGGAGGTCATCTCCTGCACTAATGTCTGAGCTCGCTTAAGTAACCCCATGGCCTTCTCAGCCTCGGCTCGGCCTTCACAACCCGACCATGGAGGGAGGCAACTTGATGACCCATAGCCACGTTTAACTTGAAGGCCTACAAGATACAAAGCCAAGGTTAGGAATCCATCAAGTTAGCAGTCACATAAGCAGTACAGAGGAAAAACAATTACCTCGGCTAAGACAGCAGACCCCTTGGTGAGCAAGACATCGAAGGGCATCGAGGCAATCCTAGAGAGCCCACCACCCGGGCAGGATGCGATGAATTATTCCAAGACTTCATCCTGCCCGGTAGAGCTCGACTGAGGGCGAGAGCGGTTAGAAGGAATCCCTGCGACACCCGCTTCAAAGTCCTCCGATGCTCAGGGGGTTGGAAGCGCAGCGGCATCAGGTAGGTGAGTCGTAGGAACAGTAGTAACAACAGCAAAGGGGGCAGAAGCAGTTGTATCAACAGTCTGGGGATCCCTGTTCAATGCCTGAGAAGCCCACGATGCAAGGTTGGCCATCCTAGACCCAGCTGGGGAGGTAGGTAGAGCAGGAGCTAGCGCAACCCCAACAGAGGGAAGAGGAGCGTGAGCTTACGGGGATCGTTGGCCTTCGTGAGAAGCTGGCTCAACAACAAAAACTATAAATAAATGAAACAAAAGGGGAAACGTCAGAACTGAGCTGGTCAACGAGACAAAGCAAGACGATTCAGTGTTACTTACGAGGAATAGCATCGGAGATCCACAGGTATTGATTCACCCTACAAGGAATGAAGGCTTCAGCAGTTGGAAACTTTAGGTTCAAGTAGTTCCTGGCTAGAATAGCCTTCAAAACAGTTTCAGATTCAGATGGCAGGGAGTCCCAGTCCCACGATGGTTTGTCACTGAAAGCTGTGGGGACCTCGAACTCATGCCCTCCAATAAAAATCAAGCTTTCCCAGTCACCCCTACCATGATCCACTCTTCCTTCCAGGCAGGATCTTTCTTCGAAGCACCAGGAATGACAAAGTGGAGCTTGTTCTTGGATTTTGCATAGAACTGACCTAGAGGAGCGCCGATGAGGCTCCCGATTTGAAAAAGGTTGGCCAGCTCCTTTGCTCCGGGCTCTCTCGTCACCTTGCTCAGCTGGCATTGTTCTCTCCACAGCATGAGGAAGTTAATCAAATGCCTCCAGAAGCCAGGCGCCAACTGGAGAGGAGCAAGCTGGATGGCGTTGAGACCTCGTCGAAGGGTAGGATGAAGAGGAAGTCTGACCCCATTCTCGAGAGCCGCCGAATGAATCGGAAGCATGCCGTCAGAGGGATTGAAGAATTCATAACCTTTGGGAGGAACCGAGATAGAAACACTGTCAGGAATGTCGTACTTGGACCTCAAGCTGTCAATAGAGTTCGGATCAACGATAGAGTCGGGGACAACCCTGAAGTCATAAGGGGCAAGCCTCTCCAAAGAAAGACCAGCAACCGTGACTTGACCCTTCCCGGTAGCATTCTCCCTGTCCTCTTTATCAGAGCCTTCATCAACCAAATCCAGAGGATTGTCAGGTCGATTAGAGAACCCGGTCCCAATGGCTACATTTCTAGTCTAGCGCCGGTATTGGGGACTGGCGGAGAGTCCTCAATGTCGAAACTCTTGCACGTTCGCTTGCCAAGGGCGAGACTAGCGACCTCCTCACCATCGAAAATAGAGTCGATAGAGTTGCGGGTATTTTTCGGGATGGTAGAGAAAATCTAGCGAAGTCGATAAAGAGAAGATGAAATTCTTTTCAAAAGAAAGTTTGAAACTTGAAAGAAGCGAAAGTGTGAGGAAGGCGGTGGACTTGTCCAGTTTAAATAGGAGTGGACAGAGCAGTGACATCGGCAGCCCAAGAGCAAAATCTTCGGTGGTGGGTTGCCTCGAATCACAGAATGGCCGTAACATAGCCGGATTAATTTGAGAATACCTCAGTCTACATGGCCACGTCACTTGGGGCAATTAATGAAAAGATTTCCACCGAGATTCTAGTAACGGTAATGGAGGGAAAATTTCCAAATTAAAAATGGGAAATCTTACTCCAACCCAAAACTCAATCACCGGTGTTCAAGTAAGAGGGGACTTCTGTTAATAGCCAAATTTGGCTAGGGACCAAAGGAAAATTCTCCCCCCCCCCCCCTCATTAGCCCAGATCCATCTATCGTGGAACGCCCCTCCAAAGTCAGGCCACGAAGCCACCTCGCAAAAAACAAGTAAGGGTCATCAAGCTATAGAAACACCCATGATGAAGCCCGATAAGATCGGATCGAGCTTCCGACACCAAGGTCAAGAATACCTTGCAACCTCCCTGGAAGCTCGCCTTTCTCTCCAAATTCAAAGAGAGACTATTAGGCTTTAAGCTCGTATGTTTCACTACCTCGCTGAACGGAGTTTCGAACCTATTGGGGTGGATAGGAGGAAGCTCGTTAGAGCCCGTTACCATCGAAAAACACCCACAATAAGCTGTTTAAAGCTCCAAGTGGCCTGGAAAGGTCGGACCAAGCTCCTAGCACCAAGACCAGGACACTTCGTTCAACCAAGCAATAAGTGCCATATCCGCCATCCTCCACGAAGAATCATACCATTGAGATACATACGATCATACCTACTACAAACATGGAAACACTACGTGTGGAACAAGTGATTAAATCCAAAAAGGAAACAAACTTATCTCCGCCTACGATATTCTCGAATTCGTCATTAAACCAAAGTCAATGACTCTTATTAATAGCCAAATTTGGCTAGGGACCAAAGGGAAATTTTTTCACCCTCCTTATCTGACTCTAGGCGCAAGGTCATCCACCAGGAGATCACGCTTCCCAAAGCCAAGTTACGATACCACCCCACAGAAATAAAGGCGAGCTCTAGAAACACCTAGACTAGAGCCTGACACGATCAGATCTAGCCAGCGTCGCTGAACCTGAAATCAGGGAGCTCCCCTGGGATCGAGATTACCTCACAACCTCTCCAGAAGCTCGCCTAAACAGTCATAGAGGAGTGTCCGCAGGGGGCTACATCAAGCTCCAAGAAATCAAGGGAGGTCGGATCAAGCTCCTAGCTAGGTTAAGCAACTGAATGCTGGAACCAAGACACTGATCTACCTCGCTATCTGATCTACTTCGCCATCTGATCTACCTCGCCATACATGCCATATTCAACGACCTCTATGAAGGATTATGCTGTGAAGATACGAATATACACTGGATCATATCTAGAAACATTACTTACGTGCAGAACAAGTAATAGAGTCCAAAGAGGAAACAAACTGATCTCCACCAAGATATTCTCAATTCGGCTATTAAATCAAAGTCAATGACATTTAAATGAGAAATCCCTCCCGGTAAGGAGGGAGAGACTGAGAAAATCAAGGGAATAATCAGTTGATTTAACCTACAAAACTATGTATAAATAAAAAGAAAGGAAAAGAGAAGAATGGACTACTTTTCGACAGGCATACGACAACAACCCTACTACACCCTAGAGAGATTGAGAGCGATTAAGAGATATTTGTAAACGATACACCATTGATAAGAATAAAGAAAACATTTTCGTTCTTCTTTGTTCATTCTCTTTTGATGGTACTGATAATAGTATTTTTTTGTCATTTTTAACTAGCACTGACTAGAATACATTCTACCTTGACCACCACCTCCGTGGTAGTGGTTTTGAAGGTGTTAATTGAGATTTCTCACTGATCGTGCCAAATATGTAGTTCATTTAGGCCCTCAAACCCTTATCTTGTGTTCTGTTTTTGTGCGTTTTGGTATCTCTAATGGGTGGTTATGTACGTAATTGTAGGAAATGGTGCAAAGATGGGTTTGGAAGCATGTTGCGGTGATTCCAACAGAAAAGGGGCAAAAGGAAAGACAAAGGAGCATAAGCAACTCTACAGTGCGGGTCAAGTGCAGGTCAAGTACGGGCCGTAACCGCACTCCAACCGCACTCAAGCTCATAGCCTGGACCTGATGCAAGAGAAGAGTTAAAGTACGGGTATAGTGCAGGTCATCCAACCGCACTCCACCCGCACTGTTGCCAAACCAGAGAAGTTGAAGTTGCACCTGACGTTAAAGTGCGGGTACTGTGAGGGTCAACCAACCGCACTCCACCCGCACTGTTGCTCAAGACCAGAGAAGCTGATTTGTACCTGACATTAGAGTGCGGGTACAGTGTGGGTCATCCAACCGCACTCCACCCGCACTATTGCTCAAGACAGATGAGTGGATTTTGCACCTGACAGTAAAGTGCAACTCAAGTGTGACTCTAGTGCGGGTCAAGTGCGAGTCAAGTGCTGGTAATCCAACCGCACTCCACCCGCACTATTTCCTAGATCTGAGAACTGAAGATGAAGACAACCCATACAGTGCAGGTACAGTGCGGATAATTCACCCGTACTCCACCCGCACTCCACGCGCGCCAGATGTATTTTTAAAGTTTAAGTGACCTATTTTTGTTTGTTGTATAAATAGAAAAGGATGGAAATGTTTTAACTAGCCTTTGAACTCATTTTTCAGAGGTTTTTAGATCTAGAATCTCTCTCTCTCTCTCTCATACTTACATTCTCTACTCAACTTCAAGGAAGGTAGGAGATTGAAGCAACTTCAAGGAAGGAGATGTTCTTCAAGGGTTCTTTCTCTTTCCTTTCTATTATTTTCCTAGTTGTAATGAGTAGCTAAATCCCCTCTAAGGGGTTGATGGAGTAGTTAGTTGGATATTGGGCTTGTATATAAACTTGATGTTATATTGATATTCATGTCTATCTTTCATTGTTCTATTCTTGCTATGAATGGTTATCATTGATTTCTTGTTTAGATATATCCTCTTAGCAAGATCTCTTTGGATTATGTTTGAGCATTGCATCTAGATATACATCCTATTTAGTTGTTTATTGCTCTAATGAATGGACGAAACGTCATGAATTCTGACTCTTAAACCGCAGTCTTAATCTAACCTCGATCAAGTTTCCGGCACTATACATCCTAGGCCGGAGCCCTTGAGAGAATTAGAAGTCATCACTATACATCCTAGGTTGACTACATTTAATCGGTTGAGTCATTGATTGGTAGACGAGTTTCATTTCCAGAATCCGATAAACAACCAACACTATACATCCTAGGTTGGTGGTTTACGACGGATTAATCCCAAATAGGTGGTCCTCACTATACATCCTAGGTGGGCCACTTTCTAGGGATAAATAACCGACTCTATACATCCTAGGTCGGTTACCTTTGAATAAGACATGCCTATTGACAAGTTTGTTACATAGCCCAGTATTTACTTTCGTATCCATTAACTCCTTAGTTTCCATCATCTATATATATCCTTCATTCCATTTCCCCTTCATTTAGTTTGCATACTTATTTTAGTGTTATTATTAGGATAATTCACCATCTACATCTTCATCATTTTATGTTTCGTTTATTATATATATACAGTAACATTACTTTCGCAATAACTAATCTTAGCTAACTCCGCTCCCTGTGGACGATACCCCACTTGCCACCATACTTGTGTTTTCTAAACCAATTTAGGCTTAGTGAGGTTTTTACATTATTGTTGACGAATTGATCTTTAAAACGACACTAGGAAAGTCCTAGTCAAATGGCGCCACTGCCGGGGAGCGGCAATTTTAGTTAGATTAGTCTTGCATGAGTAATAGTTAGTGCTAGTAACATTTCTGATATACCTTGATTGTTTCTCGTTTACGTCGTGCTTTATTTGTTTTTGAAATTTCAGGATTCTAGGTATATGCTCGGAAGAAGATCATTAAGAGGAACAGTGTTACCAGTTACCGACAATATAAATCAGTTGGGTAGAAGAGCCGGTCAGTTAGAGGGAAACATGGAAGCCGGTGTTCCTATGAATCACCCTGAAAATACACTCTAAGCGTTTGTCTACAAACTAGAGGAGGGGTGAATGGGTTGTTAATCGATTATTACCAACTTTTTCGATTAGTCAATATTAAACATATAACCCAATTAAATCAAACATACAAAATCAAGTGTAAAGTGCGGAATAATAAATAACACTTGATTTTTACGTGGAAACCCTTAAACAAAGGGAAAAACCACAGGCTATCCTTCTAGCCACATACGATCCTCAAATCCACTATTGTAATGATGTTTACAACCTAGGTTGACCTCTAGTCACACCATTCTCGGTCACTAATCCACCACTACTACCCAACGGGCCTTTATAGTGAATCCTTGATCACTTTGCTTGCCAACCACACCTTGGTTGCAAGACTTCACTTGCTTGTGCACTACACCTTGTAGTCACAAGACTTAACTCTCAAGAAGAGATTAACAACCTAAGTGAATATATGAATACTCAAAATGCAAATAATGCTAGGCAACACTAAATGCTTATCTAGGGATTTAAGATGACACTAAGTACAAATCCTAGATATCAATGTCTATATGAATGCTCATAAAGAACTAACTAGATATAGATGTGCAAGTCTAAACTCTAGTCATCAAACAAATCCATATCAATATATGTTGTCATTAATCATGGCAAGGACAATAAATGCAATTAACAAATGCAATCAATGAGTCCTAATTAGCTAGAGGGCAAATATGTCCTAAACATTAGCTATCACAATACAAACCCCAAACATGTCACGACATCAATAGATATACAATAAATATGAAGATTTGCTAACCTAAGCAATAAATGACATGTCTTGATAAGCTAGAACAATAAATGAGCAAGGATGTGAGTTCTACTTACCAAGTAAAGACATTAATGAAGACCTATGCTTGAATGATGCTCTATATGCAAGATGATGATGGGTTTTGGGGTTTGGAGAGTCAAGTAACAAAGCTTGAAGCTTTCTCTCTCTAAGGGTTGTTCTCTCTCATATAAATGGGTTCATGAAGCTCTGAATCGAGTTAGGGACGAAGAGAACATAAATAAAGAAACCCTAGACAAAACTGCGTCGTTTTGGGTTTGAGAAACAAAATCCCGTCAATACCGCTTGCTAGACCGCGGCTCGGGTAAGTGCTCAGACCGCGGTATAAGCAGCAGTGCACCTTCTGGACAACACCGCGTTGGGGACCGCTGTACATGCAAAGCACAAGCCGCAGTCTAGGCAGCAGGGGCCTACTGAAGTATACCGCGGTATGGACCGCTGCGCATACAAGTGCACAGACCGCGGTCTTTAATGCATGCACCTTCTGGAACCAACCGTTGTTGGGACCACGACGGAGGCAGGTGCTCAGCAAGCGACCTGCACCGCGGTAAAGAGGAAAATCTTCTTTTCCAGGCAGACTCAACACACTAATCTAATATGCAAAAATGTGCAAGTGTGGAGTGTGATGAATGGTATACAATGCATCATTCAATAGCATGTAATCAAGAATATAATGCATGCAAGTGAGTGTGTGCAACTAAAATCTCTTCAAAAGAGTCAAGTCAAGTAAACTACCTCTCTTGAAGCACTATGGGATCTTGGACGCTTGTTGATGAAGAACCACAATAATACCTAAGCTACCCATTACAAGTAATCCCAATGTGATTTGTCATGAAATAAGCCAATCATAGAAATGAGGTTCTTACAATCTCCCCCTTTGGCTATTTCATGACAAAATCACCACTCACAAAATAATCCTCACAAAACAAAAATAAAGCTATTGGTCAATAAAGTATATTCTACGTTACAATAAGAGAAACCTAAGATCTAAGTCTTCAAGGTCATCAATCTCTTCGTAGATCATCATACCTACACACAATAGCAAGAAAGCACTTTCCAAGAACAAGTGCATGTGAGGTGAACCAATATAAAAAGCAATTGCACTCAGTAAAGCAATATAAGAAATGCATGTGCAATGCTCCCCCTAAAAGGTTACTCTCTCTCATAAGGCTTTTCCCCCAAAGCATAAACATGCTCCCTCATGCTCCCCCTATATTTCTCAAGACTTCTCCCCCTTTTTGTCATGAGATAGGCAAAGGTGCTCCCCCTATCGGGTTGCTTTAGCAAAGAGAGATATTTGCACAAAAGATGGTTGCATAATCATATACATAAACTTTATGCAACTTGAATAATTGAGAGAGATTCAAGGAGTTTTATTTAATGAAAAATGTGTGAAATGTTGCTTTGCATGCAAGACATATAACATCAAAGTTCAAAAACAATGGTATTTGGCAAAGCAAACATCAAAAGGGTTTCCATAAGAAGTCAAACCAATTTGCACCCTTTTGTCATAAGCAAACATGATATAGTATTTTGAAAAGAAATTTTCAACGCACACAAAAATATATCAATCCTTAAAAGCAAATCAAGACATTGGATCAAGAGATACTTTTAGATTTTTCCGGATAATTATCCGTATGATAGTAGTCTTGATTAACAATTAAGAAGAGAGAGAAGACTAATTTGGATATAAAATCCTTATTGATTACATGGATACAAGATCCTTATTGATTAGTCTTATCATTTGCATTCACACACATTTGCATTAAAGCAATCAAAACATATTTCATGCATATCATTTTGAGCATGTCATAATCAAGTTCACATGTCATGGAGATAAATTATAGGTCATTCAAGTGTACTTTCCCAATCAAATCTCCTAGTCCAAAAATGCATGTTTGAACATAAATGTGACATGGATTGCAAACAAAGCAAGGTTATACACTTATTGAATAAAAATACCATATAAGCATATATGTACAACCTAGTATCTCAAGCAATTAAAAAAGAAGCATAAAGTATATCAAATTTTTGCACATTTCAAAAATGCAAGGTTGCTCTCTTTGCTTGAGCTCCCCAAATGGGGTCACAACCTTACCGTATCAGGATGAGCGGTAAGTTTCACTAGACATACTAAGTCCATTTGACTTGGTAGTATCCAAGAGTGTCATATGATCATGATTGCAATCGGGTTCAATTTTTCTAACCCACCTAGATTCCACCTTTTTAATTTTAGTGGTCAAAAACTTCAAGTCTCTAGGTTCCCTAGGATCATGCAATTTAGCCCTACGGTTCATTTTCTTTTCTCTCATGCTTTCAATTCTACACATTCTAATGTAGTTAATGCACTTTGGTCAAATGTGACCAATCATACCAAAATAATGACAAGTAGGTATAAAAGAAGGATTCATACCATTGCATTTAGCTCTTATCGAGGCATGGCCATGTTGATGAGTTTGTCTTTGATGTTGCACCGGTTGGCTTTCCTTGGGAGCATTAGCCGGATGTTGGTGCCTTTGTGGTTGAGCATGAGAAGCACGATTAGTTTGCCTCAAAGGTTGATTGAGCTTTGATTGAGGCATCCTCAAGGGTTGGGGTTGAGCTTGTTTCCTCAGAAGCATCTTCAAGGTTGAGCTCTTAGAAGATTCACCCACAACAAGAATCTTCTTGGGTGATGAAGGCAGACATTTAGGAGAAATCTCCTTCACAAATGTAGTCTTGCCTACGAATGGAGTGGACTCATCATCAATGAAACCAAGCCCTCGCTTGTCATTTGGCACCTTGCCAATACTTAACATCCTGTTAAGTTTCTCCGTTCCCGAAGTCAATTTAGCAAGAGACATCCTTGCTTCATCAAGTTCCATCTTCAACTTGCCTTCACTTTCTTTTACACATCTCACTTCATCATTCAAGTGAGTCATCTTGGCTTGTAGTTGAAGGTTATCCTTTTTCAACTCAAGGATATCATTATCTTTCTCTTTCAAAGACTTTTGAAGAGAATCAATCAACTCTTGATAATTAACCACCTTATCAAAAGAGTTCTCCGAGCATGAGTTATCACTATCGAAGCTTCTCCCACTTGAGCTTGTGAGAGTCATATCTTCAATGCTAGCTTCTCTTAATCTTACTCCACTTTGGCCTTCACACTTCAAGTCATCCTTCTTGAATCCTTCAAGTGACAAACACTTGGTGACGGCGGCTTGAGCTTCTTCATGGTAGGAGACCGAAAAGGCGGAGTATTTGTTCTCACACTCAACCGAGCTTGTGGAACTTCCTTTAACTGCTTCAACTTCGCTATCACACCGATTAGCGATCATACTAACTCCTCCCTTTTTGTATTTCAAGTTGCCACAATTGGAGGCAATATGGCCAATTCCACCACATTCAAGGCAAGGGTCACTTTTCCTTAACATTTTCTTTTCCTCCTTGACTTTGGAGGTCATACACTTCTCCTTCTTCACTTTGGAGGCCAAGCCCTTCTTTTGAGATTTCATAAATCTCCTAAATCTCTCCACCATGAGAGTCATCTCCTCATCGGAGTCATCTATCTTCCTCTCAACATTAGAGGTCATCGAAGCAAATCCCACTCTAAGTGTTTCACTCTCACACATGGTGTATAGGTGAAGTGAGTGAAAGAATGCAAATGAAATGCAAAGAACAAAAGGCACACAAATGCAAGACACACAATCAAGAGCAAGGATCACCTAAATATGTCTAGGAACCAGCTCTGATACCAATTGAAAATACACTCTAAGTGTGTGTCTACAACCTAGAGGGGGGGTGAATGGGTTGTTAATCGATTATTACCAACTTTTTCGATTAGTCAATATTAAACATATAACCCAATTAAATCAAACATACAAAATCAAGTGTAAAGTGCGGAATAATAAATAACACTTGATTTTTACTTGGAAATCCTTAAACAAAGGGAAAAACCACGGGCTATCCTTCTAGCCACTTACGATCCTCAAATCCACTATTGTAATGATGTTTACAACCTAGGTTGACCTCTAGTCACACCATTCTCGGTCACTAACCCACCACTACTACCCAACGGGCCTTTATAGTGAATCCTTGATCACTTTGCTTGCCAACCACACCTTGGTTGCAAGACTTCACTTGCTTGTGCACTACACCTAGTAGTCACAAGACTTAACTCTCAAGAATAGATTAACAACCTAAGTGAATATATGAATACTCAAAATGAAAATAATGCTAGGCAACACTAAATGCTTATCTAGGGATTTAAGATGACACTAAGTACAAATCCTAGATATCAATGTCTATATGAATGCTCATAAAGACCTAACTAGATATATATATGTGCAAGTCTAAACTCTAGTCATCAAACAAAGCCATATCAACATATGTTGTCATTAATCACGGCAAGGACAATAAATGCAATTAACAAATGCAATCAATAAGTCCTAATTAGCTAGAGGGCAAATATGTCCTAAACATTAGCTATCACAATACAAACCCCAAACATGTCATGACATCAATAGATATACAATAAATATGAAGATATGCTAACCTAAGCAATAAATGACATGTCTTGATAAGCTAGAACAATAAATGAGCAAGGATGTGAGTTATACTTACCAAGTAAAGACATTAATGAAGACACATGCTTGAATGATGCTCTATATGCAAGATGATGATGGGATTTGGGGTTTGGAGAGTCAAGTAACAAAGCTTGAAGCTTTCTCTCTCTAAGGGTTGTTCTCTCTCATAAAAACGGGTTCATGAAGCTCTGAATCGAGTTAGGGAAGAAGAGAACATATATAAAGAAACCCTAGACAAAACTACGTCGTTTTGGGTTTGAGAAACAAAATCCCGTCAATACCGCTTACTGGATCGCGGCTCGGGTAAGTGCTCAGACCACGGTACAAGCAGCAGTGCACCGTCTGGACAACACCGCGTTAGGGACCGCTGTACATGCAAAGCACAGGCCGCGGTCTAGGCAGCAGGGGCCTACTGAAGTATACCGCGGTATGGACCGCTGTGCATACAAGTGCACAGACCGCGGTCTTTAACGGATGCACCTTCTGGAACCAACCACTTTTGGGACCGCGACGGAGGCAGGTGCCCAGCAAGCGACCCTGCACCGCGGTAAAGAGGAAAATCCTCTTTTCCAGGCAGACTCAACAAACTAATCTAATATGCAAAATGTGCAAGTGTGGAGTGTGATGAATGGCATACAATGCATCATTCAATAGCATGTAATCAAGTATATAATGCATGCAAGTGAGTGTGTGCAACTAAAATCTCTTCAAAAGAGTCAAGTCAAGTAAACTACCTCTCTTGAAGCACTATGGGATCTTGGAAGCTTGTTGATGAAGAACCACAATAATACCTAAGCTACCCATTACAAGTAATCCCAATGTGATTTGTCATGAAATAAACCAATCATAGAAATGAGGTTCTTACACACCCTGAGCAGAATAGGGAAGATAGAAACGATCAGAATCAGAATGAGCAGCAGGCTCGAGAGCATGAGGGAAGTGTACATGGAGATGAACAGATAGGTCTCACCATGGGCGAGTACACACTCCCGTTTGTAGGTAATGCGCCCACTGCCATAGTACTTGATGATGTGACAAGACAGTATGAGTTGAAGACTATGCATATTAACCTCCTACCATCTTTTAGTGGGAGTGTTACTGAGGATTGCCTTCAATTTATGAAACAATACGGAGCCACCCTAGAAACCTTTCCGGTAATGGCTCGCCAAGCAGTACTGACAAGAGAGCAGCTTCACCTCAGGTGTTTCCAGTAATGTTTAAAGGATGCCGCCATGACATGGTACTTGAATTTGAGGCTAGGATCACTGGTAACATGGAGTTAAGTGTGCAAAGTCTTTTTCATCAAGTATTTTCCGTCACAAAAGACGAAGGACCTAAGGTTGAAAATAACATCCTTTGTTTAGAAGGACGGTGAGCCCTTCCATGAGTCATGGGAGAGGTTTAACTTGTTGTTAGCACAAATGCCGCTGCATACGTACCACCCAGAGTTGAAGGTGAATTCCTTCTATAGCGGACTTTCACTGATCACACAAATGCTAGTGGACAATGCGTGCGGGGGTACAATAGCCGATAAGAGAGCACTTGAGGCATATGATATCTTAGAAAAGATTGCCCAGAACTCACAACAGAGGACATCACACATGAGAAGAGGCGGAAGGACAGAAGTGGGTCAGGATACCCAAGTTCAAATTCATATGTCAAGAATGAACAAAGAGCTCCAATCGATCAATAAGCTTATAACTGGAAAGCAAAAGTCCTCCCAAGGAGTGAGTCAAGTAATGGGGGAGATAGAAGGAGGAGAAGGGAAGTTTGGTCAAGAAGAGCAAGCCCAGGCCCTTGGAGAATTCCAAAGGCCAAGGAATGATCCCTTTTCAAACACTTACAACCCAGGGTTGAGAATTCACCCAAACTTGTCTTGGTCCAACAACAACCACCTAGGGGCAACAAATTACCAAGGGGGCAATAGCTATCAAGGTGGAACCAACAATCAGGGGTACCAAAACCGTGGGTACAATTGGTATAACCAAGAAGGACCTAGCAACAACAACAAATAGGGAAGTTCCAGTAGTAACCCACCAACCAACTTTAATTCCCAAGCACCCGCTAGCCAACAAAAGGACAAATCCCTAGAGGAGATAGTTAGCATAGTGATCAAAACAGTTGGTATTGGGTCAGAAGCCCCCAAGAACACCTTGCATGCATCTAAACAACGAATAACCGCTTACATGCAGTCCAGTGATCAGAGGGCGAATAGTCATGGAGCGTTATTGAAAAAGATAGAAACTCAGTTGGCGCAAATGTTCGATGCATTTGTCAAGAACAAGGGTAAAGCATCAAGCACCGATGAGTACGTTAACGTGTCAAAGGTAGTCGAGTTGGGAGTTGAAGAGGGGTTAGAAGAGGAAACTGTCCCAAACCAATACTAGATGCTAGACAATTCTAAGGAATAAACCGTGAAGAGTGTGGTGGAGGCCACAAATAGTGAAGATAAGGGAAGTAGCATAGACTCCCCCATTAAGCTTTCAGACCCAGGAAGTTTTGTGATAGAGGCAAAAATTGAAAACTCATCTAAGATTGGAGCAGTGCTTGATATGGGGGCTAGCATCAATATGATGCCACTGGAAGTATACGAACAGTTGAAGATTCAGTCAATCAAGCCTACTTCTCAGACTCTCATCATGGCGGACAATTCTTCCATCACCCTGGTTGGTATATTGGAGGAAGTTTATGTGAATGTACACGGGTTGATGGTGCCTGTAGAATTTGTTGTGTTGAAGTGCAAGAAAGGAGAATCCAATGGTAAGGACTGGAAATTGCTTTTGGGGAGATCATTCATGGCCACAGCGAGTATGGTTGTAGATATTCGTTCTAGGGATGTTTCTTTCAGCTGTGGAGGCAAGAGTGTTAGCTTCAAGGTTAACTCCCCTAAAGCAAGCAAAGTAAAGGATTGTTTGGTCTTGGAAGCACCCAATTCAAGAAAGAAAAGAAGCCGAGTGCTCACCCTTGTGTAAGCTTTTGAGGGTGTGAATGAGATGGAAATGGGAAACCAAGACTGCATTAAGGAAAGACAAGAATCTGAACTTGAAGAGGATGAATCACGTACTGAAATTTTTGAGGAGCTAGGTGAGCTTGAGCAAGACAACACGAAGCTCAAACTAGAGGTTTATTTGCTCAAGGCCGAGAATGGATTGTTGAAGAAGAAATTGCATGACCTCTTAAAATTGAACAACGGTTTAAGGGAGCAAGTGGTGGAGCTTGCTACAAAGGAGGATTTAGTCTCTAAGAACCTAGAAGAATTGGCAAGGCTCTCGGAGGAATTCGAGGAGGAGAATGGGAGAAGGTCAAGAAAAATGCTCTTAAGTGTCGAGGAGTCCACAAAAGCAGTAAGAGAATTGCAAGAGCAATTGAGCAAAAAAGAAGATGAGTTGAAGCAGGGCCAAGGTCAAAGAGTGTGATTTGATTGTTCAGCTTGATGTGACAGAAAACGAGGTCAAATCTCTAAGAGGGGTCCACATCAACAACCGAGCAGAAAGTTTCCCTAACCGTTCTTTTACTTGTTTCTTTTATGCCAAAAAAGGGCACACTAAGGCTTATTGCTTTAGTTTTCAAAGGTTCAAAACAAGTCGAGTATGGTCTAAATTGAATCCAACAAAGGTCAAGCAAATTTGGGTTAGAAAGGACCGAGTTGGGCAAGTGAGAAAAGTGGGGAGAGATGCAGTAAGTAAGCTATTAGCACCGGTTTGGGTGGCCAAGTTGAATGTGCTCCCCATTCCGGTCAAACCTCCTTTGGTTGACCGGGTTCAACTTTGAGTGCATTGCACCCATTTTTAAATTCATTTTAGTATTTTTGTGTTTCGGATGGGTAGCATTCATCTTTTTAAATTTTTTAGAACAAAGTGCTTGTTATGGTTTTGTGTGTGATTTTTGGGTGCGGAAACAGTTGCAGTGCAGAGTACAGGAACCAATCCAGGGAAATAGTGCGGTTATAGTGAGGGTCAGTCACCCGCACTCTTCCCGCACTTTGAAAGCATCAGGTAATAAAGTGCGGGTCAGTCACCCGCACTCCACCCGCACTTTGGTCGCACTGTATATATATCACCTGTCGTTTTAGGGCTCCACCACTTTCAAAAGGAAGAAACACAAACCGAAACCTTCTGTTTTCCCTTGTTTCAACTGAAAAAGTATTCCGTGTGTGCCACGTTTCCAATTTTCAGCAACCAAGGTACGATATCTTCCTCTAATTTTGTTACCTATCACTGTAATCTAAATTCTCAACCCTTTACCATCAATTTTTTCCCTATTTTGCATGGAGTTTATTATTCAAAGATGGGCCACGATTTTGTGTCCTTTCTCCTTGTGAATTTGAACTTGTTATTGAATATCTAGGATGATTGAATGATGGGTTGTTGTCCAATTATACATGTGAAGTGTTTATTGTTTTTGACTATCTAGTGCAATTAGATGCTTACATTCCGAATTTAGGGTTTATATGATTGAATGGAATTTCTATATTTGGGTTAGAGTCATATTGTTGTGAGTTGGGTCTATGATTTGCTATGGGTGTGAATTGTGTGCGTTAATTGTGATTCTGCATGAGCTGGTATTTGGGAACGAGTTAAAGTGCGGGTACAGTGCGGGTCAGTCACCCGCACTTCACCCGCACTTTATCATCCTGGCAGATATTCGTTCTTTCAATTCTTTCATCATAACCTCATGGTTCCTTGATATGAGTATTCCCTTAAAACTATTGTTTCTTGTGCAGATGTCAGGAAGAACCAGGCAATCAACTAGGCAAGGCAGTCAGGGTTCCGAATGAAGACCGAGGAGGGGACCTCAAGTTCCACCACCATGTGTTAGGCACCCAGAGTTCGAGGACCGCTTGGAATATTTTAGGGAATGAGACATCGTGGTGGAAAGAGGGATAGCAGTAGAAGAGCTAGAGGGCACCTTAATACCTCATGTAGTCGGAGCGAGGGGATGGGAAACTTTCGTTAGCACCCCTCCTATGTATTGCAGAAGTGTGGTATAGGAATTCTTCGCATGAATGGTACCAGAGACTTTTCAGCGAACATCCTCTGTTTTGGTCCGAGGGATGGAGGTCCGAATGACTATCACAGACATTAACAAATACTATCGGACAGAGCTCCCATGTGATCCAGAGGCTGTCGGGAGACAAAGACAGGGGGTGACTTGGAATGATTTCTTTGTGACACAAAATGTGGAGTTTGCCAACCAGTTGGTGATCTGTCCAATGGACTTCTAGGGTGGCACCAGATCACCACATGAAGCACACCAACTTGAAGAGTGAGTTGGGTTTTTTGCATGTGTTCATCTTGTTAGGATTATGCTCAATGGCAAGAGTGTAATATTGTAATTGACAATCTTCTCATATTAATAAAGTGAATTCTGATTCTTACAATTACTTATAACATTTATTATTATAATTGTCAAGGTAAATAATCATAAGGTCAAAAGACTATGAGACATGAAGAATTGTTCATACATCCGGATATGTATGAGGTAGACACAATTCTTTAGTTAGTCTTGAATAACGTTCACAACTTAAGTTAAAG
Organism: Dipteronia sinensis; assembly: GCA_033220585.1. Classification (NCBI taxonomy): domain Eukaryota; kingdom Viridiplantae; phylum Streptophyta; class Magnoliopsida; order Sapindales; family Sapindaceae; genus Dipteronia; species Dipteronia sinensis. The sequence goes on along the minus strand of CM065643.1, from coordinate 19,549,911 downwards.
GTTGGGCACCTCTATCTTGTTAAAGTTGTAGAATTCTTTTACTAGAATTTGAGTGGGATCAAATGAATATGATGAGTCTAAAATCATCGAAGGGTTTTCGAGTAAAAGAATCTAGTACACTAGGTGCATTGAACTGGATCACAATGAAATACTTTATCTATAACCGTCATTAGATATAAGTCTTTTCATTAAAGAGGACAATCGGAGAGTCTATCTTAATCCTGAGATAAATGATGGACTTATGGTTGCAAGTGTTATCATTAGAGCTATCAATGAGTACGATTATATAGCATAGTCTATCCTCGATAGTTTGGTGGTATACATTTGTTAATCGATAGAGGACTTCAGTTATAGATATGGACATCGTGGCTCCATTTATTAAATGAGAGTATAATATCATCATATGGATGTTTTGAGGTATTGGATATTAAATCTCAACGTTGAGTTTTCAATAATGATTATTGAAAACATGGCTTCTGGACAAGTCAAAGTATCCAAGTTCGAAAGGCGGTCTATGAGCTCTTGGCGATTACTGATATTATTCACTGAGGATACACCATCTCCTATAAGATTGTCTAGGGTATGAATGAGAAACATCTCCTTATTCTATCTTTATTTAAGAGTTCAATTGTAGCTCTTTAGTGGAATGAGTTAAAATTAATAGATTGGACCTAAGTGAATCATTTGTTGATTGTAATTAGGTTGTGTCTATTGAAGCTTAAATTTAGATAGCCCGCCAAGATCCCCAATCCACACGTATTTGCATGGATCACTTGATATATTCTACCGGGCCGATTTAAGGGTCCATCTAGAATTGTTTTTAATATATCAAGAATATAATATGTCTATTATTTAATTAATGGGCTGCACTATTATATTAATATATTAAAAGGAGACACGTGGGCTTGTTTCTTTTAGTAAGAATGGGTCTGGTTCACATGTGGGCTTTTATTTAAAGTCCAATGGATTAAATGAAATAAGAAAATAATAGATGGCCCATTTATATAAGTGGGGCGGCAAGGTGTATATATTAACCTAATATATTATTTTGTTTCATTGTTTTAATTAAATAAGAATTAGTTAATTTATAAATTAATTGTTTAATTAAGAAACATATCTTTTTCTGATCAGGAAATATATTTCCTAAAGTTATACTATTGGTAGTAGTATATTAAAAGTAAAAGACTTGTTTGATAAGAAAATAAATAATTAATTTTATTTATTTAATCAAATAAGAAGTCTTTTTATTTAGTCAATAAAATAATAAAAATATCTATGAGTTGGATTAGGTTTTGAAGTCTAAAGGTTGATGGAAATTAGGGTGCAACACAAACTCTTTTTGGTATGTGATTTGCGGCAACCCTAGTCCATTTAGAGGAAGATTTCGGCAATCCTAAATAGAAAAGGAAGCAAAATTTCGGCCACCTATATAATACCACATATAGAATTCGGCCACGATAGTTGATTGAAGGATTTAATTTTTCTTCTTCTTCTCAACTCATAGAAAAGGATAATTTTTATTCTACTAAACATAAAAGAGAGAAGAGATTATTCTTTGATAGTACACTGATTGCGTGTTCATCAATAAGCTTGTGTGTACAACATCGAATTAGGTTCACGAGAGTTTCGATCATTAGATTGAGAACTCAAAAGTGACCGGAATAATTTTTGTCTTCTTTTGATTGTTTTTGTGACTAACAAAAGAAAAAGAAAACTTTGTTCATCCATTCTCAGGTTTGCAATTCAAAGAAAAAGGGAGACCACACTCCTAGGTGATTCACGTACGTGTTCGGATTGGAAGATCTCGCGGTACTGTTCACGATCACTGTTCACGTCGGGGGTACTGTTCACGATCACTGTTCACGCGGGTACTGTTCACGGGCATCGGAAAAGATTTTACGGATTACCAATCGACGTAAGTCAATCGGATCACGCGTCAAGAGGTATTTAACTCTAACCGTATATATTTGAGTTTAATTAATTAAAAGGTTAAGGTTCAACTTTGAGAAAAATTTTAAAACCATACGAAATCTATTTTTCGTTTCTTCCGCTGCGTTTTATATCGATTTTTCCTTACAATTGATATCAGAGCCTTGGTTGTACCTTTTAATTAATTAACGTATATATACGAGAATCTATTTCTTTTTTATTTTGATTATACATGTTTTAGAAAGAGATGGCACTCTAGGTATTCGCATATATAATTACATGTTGAATGTATGGATTTATGTATGTTTTATAAAGTGAATTGTTATTGCTCGATTTTGGTCCTAGAATTTCAATGTAATTTTTGTTTCGGAATTGTAACAAGACGGGTGGTCTATTATCGCCATAATTCCTTCTTGGTAGTTGCTAGGGTTTTATTTTTTTTATGTAAAATAAGTGCAGTATTTTTTTTTTGTAATCAGGTGCAGTATTTTTTTTGTAAATCTTACTGCAGTAAAAAAAAAAAATTTGCTGCAGTAATTTGTTCGTAATATGATGTAATGTATTCGGGTATTGAAAATTCGAAGACACGAAGAAAAATGAAGCAAACGGAACCGAGAACGAGCACCGTGCGCACCCTAGGACTGGATTGGGCTGCGCATGGCAAGCCCAATCCTTGGTGGGCTGCGAACGGCAGCCTTGTGTGGCCTTATGGGCTGCGCAAGGCAGCCCCTTTGTGGGGTTGTAGGCTGTGCACGTCCATGGGAGGAGGCCGAGGGATGAGCGTATGGTTGATGGCCACCTAAAGATCTTGTATTCCTAACAATTGTAATTTACTTGCTTTTCTAGGATGGGCCAAAATTGTTGCTATTTAATTTTTGCTTAAATATTACAATATTTGTTGTTGTATGATAACATGACATTTTAGAATAGGAGTGCCACTCATATATCTCTTTTGGTATGAACATGCATTGAATGATTTAGGTATCTAATTGGCATCTAGATAACTTGGTAAAAATCATTCTTTGGGATTTAATCACACGCATTAAATAATTGAGTGGGAGAAGGTGTGCAAGAACGCCTATGGCCTCCAAGATTAGTTGAGTTTTATTATTTTTGGTAATCCCCCTAAGGGGCGTCCATAAATGGAATTTAACAATATACTTCCTTATAAGGATAGACTAGACAATTGACTTAAACGAAATCTACTCCCCAAGGAGGGATTTTCGTGAGAGAAAATTGAGGGTCGATATCTTGGTAACACACTCAATGTAATTTTATTAATATCCTCCCAAGAGTTCTTGCTAATAAAAATTACAAGGCTAAAATTAAAAACGCTGGTTGTTATGTTAACAATTAGGTGGGACCTAGTCTAACTAGTAAATAGTGCGAACTCCCAAATGAGGCGTAATATTTATGGGTGTTGGATCACCATTGAATTTTTATGATTGAATTATTTATTTTAATTCAAGATAAATTTTTAAAAGTGCTATTATCATGATTATTTACTTATATATGTTTTTGTTTTAATCAGAAATCATGACCCCATCACTTATGAACATCCTGAAAGATAACACCTTAACTGGAGATAACTACGTAACATGAAAAAGGAAAATTGGGTTGTTGCTGCAAAGTGAAAAACATAAGTTTGTTCTGACCACTCCTAAACCACCCCTTCCTAATAATGAATCTAATGTGATGCAAAGAGATGAGTATGAGCAGTGGAAGACTTCTGATGATATGGCAAAATATTACATTATGGCCACTATCTCCGACGTGTTGCAACAGCAACATGAAGGAATGGAGTCCGCTGCTGATATAATGATGTCTCTAAAGGAAATGTTTGCTATGAGGTCTAGGACGACTAAGAGAGAGGCAGTGACTGCTTTTATGAATCTTAGGATGAAACCTGGACAATCTGTGAAAGATCACATGATGAAAGTTATAGCACATCTCAATATTGCTGAACTAAATGGTGCTGAGATTGATGGTGAGACCAAAATTGATATGGTAGTTAACTCACTGTTAGATTCCTTTGATCAGTTCAAGTTGGACTACACCTTGAACAGAAAGGAATACACCTTGCAGGGCCTGATGCAAGATGTTCAAAGCGCTGAAAAGATCCTTGTGAAAAACAAAGGTCAAGAGATTCATTTGGTTGGTAAAGTTGCTACTGTTAAGACCCGTAAGAAGGTCAAGAAACAACAGAAGAAAAAGCAACTTGGGCCTACCAAGAAGGAAACCAAGAAAGTAACCAAGATCAAAGGGAAATGCTTCCTTTGTGGTGAAAAGGGACATTGGAAAAGAGATTGCCCAAAGTCCCAGAAAAAGAAGGAAGAAAGGGTTTCAGGAAAAGAGAAGGTTGAATGAAGATGAAGTCAATTTGCGCTTGGGCAACGGAACGTTAGTGTCTGCAAGTGCAGTGGGAGATATTAGAGTTATTTTAGATTCTAGTAGGCATTTAGATTTAATAGACGTTTATTATGTACCTCAATTCAAGAGGAATTTAATTTCAGTTTCTTGTTTAAATAAGTTTGGATATTCGGTTACTTTTAATAAAACTTTTATTATTAGTAAGAATGACAAAGTTGTTTGCAAAGGTACATTGGAAAACGGTTTATTCCTTTTGCATAGAAATATCTCTCACTCGTTAGACATAGAAATAACGGAACCTAATCATAAAGGAGTAAAATTATCAAAAGATGAAACCTATCTTTGGCATTTACGCCTAGGTCACATTAACCTTAATACGATTAAAAGATTGGTATGTGACGGACCTTTAAGTGACTTAATGGTTGATGATCTACCAACTTGTGAATCTTGTTTGGAAGGTAAAATGACCAAAAGGCCGTTCAATACCAAAGGTGCAAGAGCCACTGAATGTTTAGGACTAGTACACACTGATGTATGTGGTGCTATGAGCATTCAAGCTAGAGGTATATATGAGTACTTCATCACCTTCACAGATGATTACTCAAGATTTGGTTACGTGTATCTCATGAGACATAAGTCGGATGCATTTGTTATGTTCAAAGCATTCAAAGCTGAAGTAGAAAATCAGCTTGAGAAACATATAAAAATCTTGAGATCTGATCGTGGTGGGAATATCTATCTGGAGAGTTTGATAGTTTCTCAGCTTTCTGCACCAGGTACACCTCAACAAAATGGGGTAGCAGAAATGAGAAATAGGACTCTTTTAGAGATGGTTAGATCAATGTTGAGTTATTCGACACTTCCTATTTCTTTTTGGGGATATGCTCTACAAACAGCAATATATATTCTAAACGATATACCATCTAAATCTGTCCCTAAAACCCCACATGAATTGTGGACTGGACGAAAGCCTAGTTTACAACACATGAGGATATTTGGTTGTCATGCACATGTGTTGAAAGGAAAGACAGAAAATATGGAGTCCCGTTCGGAAACATGTATATTTGTGGGGTATCCAAAAGGAACTAAAGGATATTATTTCTATAGTCCTTCTGATCTAAAAGTATTTGTTTCAACAAATGCTTCATTTCTAGAAAAGGACTATATGAATAATTTTGTGCCCAAAAGTAGAATTTTCCTGAATGAGATGTCAGGAGATACAATTCCACAAGAGGTTTCACAACCCAGCCCAATTGTAAGTTCCACTCCAACACAAGATCAACAACCTACCATTCCTCGTCGTAGTGGGAGGGTTAGAACACAACCCGAAAGATATATCGGTCTAGAAGAATCTGTTGAGAATCTCCCGGACGATGATGATCCCTACAAGTACAAGGAAGCTATGGAGGATGTTGATTGTCGTCATTGGCAAAAGGCAATGCAATCCGAGATTGAATCGATGTTCAATAACAAAGTCTGGTCCCTTGTAGACTTGCCTAAAGGGATAAAACCCATTGGGTGCAAGTGGGTATACAAGAGGAAAAGAGGTATGGATGGTAAGGTGGAAACCTTTAAAGCTAGACTAGTAGCTAAAGGTTATACACAGAAAGAAGGTATCGATTACGAGGAAACCTTCTCACGTGTGGCCTTGCTTAAATCCATTAGGATACTCTTATCCATTGCAGCATCTCTAGACCTAGAGATTTGGAAAATGGACGTCAAGACAGCTTTCCTTAATGGAGGTCTTGACGAGCGCATCTACATGATGCAACCAGAGGGATTCATTGAAAAAGGCCAAGAAGAAAGAGTATGCAAGTTGCAAAAGTCCATATATGGACTAAAGCAAGCATCTAGATTCTAGAACATAAGGTTCGATCAAGCTGTAAAGGGTTTTGGATTTATTCAAAACCCTGACGAACCTTGTGTATACAAGAGGATCAAAGGCGACAAGTTGGTTTTCCTCATTCTTTATGTTGATGATATACTACTCATTGGAAACGATGTAGGTGTATTGACATCAATGAAAGAATGGTTAGCAAAACAATTTGATATAAAGGACTTAGGAGAAGCAAGTTATATTCTTGGTATCCAAGCAATAAGAGATAGAAAGAATAGAACGATTGCATTATCCCAAGCTTCATACATTGATAAAATCTAGTCTAGATTCACCATGCAAGATTCCAAGAAAGGTATGTTAACTTTTAGACATGGAATCAAACTTTCTAAGGGTCAAGCACCTAAGAATGTGCATGAAGAGCAATTCATAAGTAGAGTTCCATATGCCTCGGCAGTTGGAAGTCTCATGTATGTAATGCTCTGTACTAGACCAGATATTTGTTTTGCTGTTGGCATAGTTAGCAGGTTTCAATTGAAACCTGGTCCTGATCATTGGACGACAGTCAAGCATATTTTCAAGTATCTCAAGAGAACTAGAGATTATATGCTTGTATACTCTGGAGGGGATTTAATTCCCGTTGGGTATACAGATTCTGATTTGCAGTCGGATTCTGACTCCAGAAAATCCACATCAGGATCTGTGTTTACCAATGGAGGAGGAGCAGTCATATGGAGGAGTATCAAGCAATCTTGTATTGCTGATTCCACCATGGAAGCTGAGTATGTTGCTGCATGCGAAGCTGCCAAAGAGGCTGTTTGGCTCCGCCAATTCTTGATTGACTTAGAAGTGGTTCCTAGTGCGAATAAGCAGATCGCTATACATTGTGACAACAGTGGTGCAGTGGCTAATTCGAAAGAACCAAGAAGTCATAAGAGAGGTAAACACATTGAAAGGAAGTATCACCTTTTGAGGGAAATTGTTCATAGGGGAGACGTGTCGATCACCAAAATCACGTCAGCAGAAAATCTAGCGGATCCTTTCACAAAGGCTCTACCTCAGAAGAGCTTTGATGGACATCTAGAGAACATGGGAATGAGAGATATGACACACTTGCTATAGAGCAAGTGGGAGATTGTTAGGATTATGCTCAATGGCAAGAGTGTAATATTGTAATTGACAATCTTCTCATATTAATAAAGTGAATTCTGATTCTTACAATTACTTATAGCATTTATTATTATAATTGTCAAGGTAAATAATCATAAGGTCAAAAGACTATGAGACATGAAGAATTGTTCATACATCCGGATATGTATGAGGTAGACACAATTCTTTAGTTAGTCTTGAATAACGTTCACAACTTAAGTTAAAGGTTGGGCACCTCTATCTTGTTAAAGTTGTAGAATTCTTTTACTAGCATTTGAGTGGGAGCAAATGAATATGATGAGTCTAAAATCATCGAAAAGTTTTCAAGTAAAAGAATCTAGTGCACTAGGTGCATTGAACTGGATCACAATGAAATACTTTATCTAGAACCGTCACTAGATATAAGTCTTTTCATTAAAGAGGACAATCAGAGAGTCTATCTTAATCCTGAGATAAATGATGGACTTATGGTTGCAAGTGTTATCATTAGAGCTATCAATGAGTACGATTATATAGCATAGTCTATCCTCGATAGTTTGGTGGTATACATTTGTTAATCGATGGAGGACTTCATTTATAGATATGGACATCGTGGCTCCATTTATTAAATGAGAGTATAATATCATCATATGGATGTTTTGAGGTATTGGATATTAAATCTCAACGTTGAGTTTTCAATAATGATTATTGAAAACATGGCTTCTGGACAAGTCAAAGTATCCAAGTTCGAAATGTGGTCATATGAGGAAATATGGTAACTTGGAGAGCTATAGGCGGTCTATGAGCTCTTGGCGATTACTGATATTATTCACGAGGATACACCATCTCCTATAAGATTGTCTAGGGTATGAATGAGAAACATCTCCTTATTCTATCTTTATTTAAGAGTTCAATTTTAGCTCTTTAGTGGAATGAATTAAAATTAATAGATTGGACCTAAGTGAATCATTTGTTGATTGTGATTAGGTTGTGTCTATTGAAGCTTAAATTTAGATAGCCCGCCAAGATCCCCAATCCACACGTATTTGCATGGATCACTTGATATATTCTACCGGGCCGATTTAAGGGTCCATCTAGAATTGTTTTTAATATATCAAGAATATAATATGTCTATTATTTAATTAATGGGCTGCACTATTATATTAATATATTAAAAGGAGACATGTGGGCTTGTTTCTTTTAGTAAGAATGAGTCTGGTTCACATGTGGGCTTTTATTTAAAGTCCAATGGATTAAATGAAATAAGAAAATAATATATGGCCCATTTATATAAGTGGGGCGGCAAGGTGTATATATTAACCTAATATATTATTTTGTTTCATTGTTTTAATTAAATAAGAATTAGTTAATTTATTAATTAATTGTTTAATTAAGAAACAAATCTTTTTCTGATCAAGAAATATATTTCCTAAAGTTATACTATTGGTAGTAGTATATTAAAAGTAAAAAAGACTTGTTTGATAAGAAAATAAATAATTAATTTTATTTATTTAATCAAATAAGAAGTCTTTTTATTTAGTCAATAAAATAATAAAAATATCTATGAGTTGGATTAGATTTTGAAGTCTAAAGGTTGATGGAAATTAGGATGCAACACAAACTCTTTTTGGTATGTGATTTGCGGCAACCCTAGTCCATTTAGAGGAAGATTTCGGCAATCCTAAACAGAAGAGGAAGCAAAATTTCGGCCACCTATATAATACCACATATAGAATTCGGCCACGATAGTTGATTGAATGATTCAATTTTTCTTCTTCTTCTCAATTCATAGAAAAGGATAATTTTTATTCTACTAAACAAAAAAGAGAGAAGAGATTATTATTCTTTGATAGTACACTGATTGCTTGTTCATCAATAAGCTTGTGTGTACAACATCGAATTAGGTTCACGCGAGTTTCGATCATTAGATTGAGAACTCAAAAGTGACCGGAATAATTTTTGTCTTTTTTTGATTGTTTTGTGACTAACAAAAGAAAAAGAAAACTTTGTTTATCCATTCTCAGGTTTGCAATTCAAAGAAAAAGGGAGACCACGCTCCTAGGTTATTCACGTACGTGTTCGGATTGGAAGATCTCGCGGTACTGTTCACGATCACTGTTCACGCGAGGACTGTTCACGGGCATTGGAAAAGATTTTGCGGATTACCAATCGACGTAAGTCAATCGGATCACGCGTCAAGAGGTATTTAACTTTAACCGTATATATTTGAGTTTAATTAATTAAGAGGTTAAGGTTCAACTTTGAGAAAAATTTTAAAACCATACGAAATCTATTTTCGTTTCTTCCGCTGCGTTTTATATCGATTTTTTCCTACAAGGCTGGGACCCATGCCCCCAGTTCCGAAAAGACTTTCACAATATCAACCCAGGCTAGTTAAGTCTGCCGCAGATGCTTTTACCCAGAAGCCACGAGGGCTATCTCATCCAACTACATCCAGGAGAACTGCACGGGCCCTAGAGGAGGAAAGTAGACAAACTCCCCGAGCGGATCCTATCCAGGAGGAGGACCGGATAGAAATTGCCAGTTCATCGGAAAGACTCGACAGTGAGGAATCTGAGGTTAACTCGAAGAGACCTGGGAACAAGCGACTGAGGGATCAGCTGGCAAAGCTAAAAAAAGAGGTCCAGCAGATAAGGAAGGGAAAGAATAAGGAGGATAAAAAGGATCCCCTGAGCGAGATGAACGCCCCCTTCACTAGGAAGATCCGGGAAGCAGAGCTCCCCCCAAAATTCAAAATGCCGGCAGATAAGTTCTCCGGAACGGAAGATCCTCTAAGCCACCTAGAGAGCTTCGTTCAACAGATGGAGGTCCAGAACACTACCAGAGCAGCCATGTGCAGAATGTTTCCAACGACCCTAACCGACTATGCGAAAACTTGGTTCAGGAAACTGCCCGTTGGCAACGTGGATTCTTTTACAAAATTATCAACAGATTTTTGTTCACAGTTCCAATGAGTCAAACCTCGTCCGAAAGATCCCATACACCTCTAATATGTGATCCAGGAACGAAGTGAACCTCTTCAGTTGTACGTGGAACGTTTTCACAAGGGGGTCATATAAATGGGAGTTTTTACTGAAAAAGAAACCCTCGCCAACTTCAGGCGAAACCTATGGGCAGGAAAGCTTTTTCCGTTCCTTCGCCAAGAGACCTCTCGAGACTTACCAGGAGGCCTACGACCTGGCTCTTGAGCAGGTCGAGATTGCCGAACAACTCAAGGTCAAGATGGAACACAACGACATGAGAACGGCGAAGCAGCTGAAGAAAGAAGCCCCCAAATTTAAGCCAGTACAGAAAACTCAGAGTAAACCTCCCAACAGGTAGACCTATCGCATTCCTGCTCCTCTACATAGGCACGAGAGATATCCAGCAAAACAAACCCCTCCCTGGGCTTCGCCGCCTCCCAGAACCGTGGCTCCAGTCATGCAAGGGGAAAAAGGGTATGACTACTACACTCCTTTGAATGCTTCCAGGGAAACAGTCTACCTTGCTATACGAGATAAAGGGTTGCTCCAAAAGCCCGCTCCCATGAAGGTCCCAGCTAACAGGAGAAACCGGTACAAGTACTGCGACTTCTATGAAGACGTTGGCCACAACACCTCGGAGTGCTATAATTTGCGCAACTAGATTGAAGCCCTGATAAGGGGAGGATGCTTGATTGAGTTCTTACAACAGGTCAGAGATAACATCAGGACTGGAAGGGAGGTACAAGCTGAAATCCGTGAAGACGCAGAAAAGAGGAAAGGGGAACTGGCTGACTTAATGCAACAGATCCAGGTGATACACACTATCAGTGGAGGTCCTACACTGGCTGGCGTTTCCAATAACTCCCGGAAAAACCACGCAAGAAAGGTTCCCCGCATCAGAGAAAGCCGGGGGATCTTCGAAGTCAGCCAGAGCTCGACAGAGCCCTCCTAGTCAGCGCAGATCGTATTCACCGAAGCAGATGTCTTCAACACTGTGCAACCTCATGATGATCCTATGGTAATCATGATACAGATCGCCAACTGTCTGGTCCATCGCGTGCTCGTGGATACAGGTAGCAGTGTAGATATCCTCTTCAAAGATACCCTGGAAAAATTGAACCTGAAGCAACGTTGTTACAACAGCTGTACCACTCCGCTTTACGGCTTCACTAGAGATTCGATCATACCAGTGGGGTCGATGATCCTCCCAGTAATCATCGGAATCACCCCTCTCCAATAGAATGTTATGACCGACTTTGTTGTGGTGGACACCCCATCGGCCTACAACGCCATCCTAGGGAGACCTTTACTGTCTTCCTTGAAGGGAGTCTTATCCATAAACCACAACGTCCTGAAATTCCCGGTTGGAACCAAAGTAAGAGAGGTACGCGGAGACCAGCAGGTAGCCAGGAAATGCTACGCAGTATCTGCCAATCCTGCAAGCCCTAGCGAAACAGTGTGTACAGGTGACATTAATCCAGAAGGACATGGATATATCCCGGATAATCCAGGAGGAGAAGGAGCCCGCGGAACATCCTAGGCATCTGGAGAACGAACCTATTATGCCCTACGAGGAAGAACAGAGTAAGGAATGGGCAAGCGGGCAGCCCGTAGATAAACTAGAAGAGATACCTATCAGGTATGACGATCCCTCCAAGGTCGTCAAGGTCGGAGCCACCCTTGACCCGGAAGTAAAAAGAGGACTGATTGACCTTCTCAGGGAGTTCAGTGACATCTTCACCTGGAACCATGATGAAATGCCTGGAATCCCGACATCATTGGCCGCCCACCGACTAGCAGTAGATCCAACAGTCATGCCCATCAAGCAAAAGAGGCGTCACTTCAACGCTGATAGGAATGCTGCGGTGCAGGAAGAGGTTGATAAATTGATCAAACCAGGGTTCATTAGAGAAGTACGCTACCCCGAATGGATCGCCAACGTGGTCATGGTTACGAAGGCAAATAGGAAGTGGCGTATGTGTGTCGATTACATCGACCTCAACCGGGCTTGTCTGAAAGACAGTTTTCCTTTACCAAAGATCGACCAGCTGGTTGACTCCACGTCCAGAAATAAACTTTTGAGTTTTATGGATGCATTCTCAGGATATAACCAGATTAAAATGCACCCGGCTGACCAAGATAAGACCAGTTTCATTACTGGGCAGGGCTTATACTGCTACAAGGTGATGCCGTTTGGTTTGAAGAATGCGGGGGCCACATACCAGCGGCTGGTTAACAAACTGTTCAAGCTCGAGATAGGAAGGTTGATGGAAGTATATATCGACGACATGATCACGAAATCCCTGACCGCAAAAGGACATCAAGAAGACCTTCACAAAACCTTTCTCGTACTGAGAGAAAACTAGATGCGTTTAAACCCCTCCAAATGTGCCTTTAGGGTAACAGCGGGGAAGTTTTTGGGTTTCATGGTTCATGAGAGAGGCATAGAAGCCAACCCAGAAAAAATTAAAGCTATCTTGGACCTGGAATCCCCAACCTCACTCAAGCAAGTACAGATTCTGACTGGACGGGTGGCGGCACTCAACAGGTTTATTTCTCGCTCCAATGATAAATGTCTCCCTTTCTTCAAAGCCATTAAACTGAGGGAAAAACATGAAGTGGGGCCAGGCGAGCGAACAAGCTTTTCAAGCTTTGAAAGAATACCTAACAAGCCCCCCATTATTAGTCAAGCCAGTCCTCGGAGATGAGTTACAGATCTACCTGGCCGTATCAGAAACGACAGTAAGTGGGGCTTTGGCCAAAGAGTGTAGCGACGGTTTTCAAAGACCTATATACTATGTGAGTCATGCTTTAACCAAATCAGAGAAGAATTACATTCTCCTGGAAAAGCTCGCTTATGCTCTGGTGATTTCAGCGAGGAAGCTCCGTCCCTATTTTCAAGCTCACACAATAGCAGTGGTGACGGACCAACCCCTCCGCCAATTCTTGCAAAGACCAGACATGTCTGGAAGGTTAGTCTTATGGGCCCTAGAGCTCACTCAGTTCGACCTAAAGTATAAGCCCCAAACTACGATTAAGGCGCAGGCTTTGGCCGACTTCGTGGCAGAATTTTCAGCTATCCCAGATCAAGATGATCCCTCACTATCAAATGAGATCCCTGAAAAGATATCCGAGGTCGACAATTGGCCGGAAGGCTGTAAACCATGGACCCTCTTTACAGATGGAGCATCCGGGCAAGCCGGGGGAGGAGATGGCATAGTTTTAATAGATCCGGAAGGAACCGAATTCTGTCACTGTTTCAGATTCGAGTTTAAAGCTACCAATAATGAAGCGGAGTATGAAGCCATCCTAGCCGGGATGAAGGTAGCCATTGAACTAAAGGCCGATTACCTACAAGTCAAGAGCGATTCATTACTTGTTGTGAACCAGGTGAGTGGGGTCTACCAGGCAAAGGGAGATAATATGGCTGCCTACCTAAAGCTAGCTCAGCTGCTAAATAGTAAATTTAAGGGGCTCAAATCGATTAGGTGCCTCGACACCAAAACCATCTCGCAGATGTTCTGGCTAAAATAGCTGCAAACGGAGGCCAATCCCTACCACTGGGAGTTCCCCTCCAAGTGATCACCCAACCAAGCATAGCCACAAATGGAGAAATTTGCTCCCTGGATCGCCTGCCCTGTTGGATGGACCCAATTGTCGCCTACCTCCTGGAAGAAGAGCTTCCCGAAGAACCCGACCAAGCCCGAAGAATTAAGAGACTCTCAGTCAGATACTGCATGGTGGACGGATACTTCTACAGGAGAGGCAGATCCCTCCCCTTGCTTAGGTGTTTGCATCCCGATGATGCTAAGTGGGCATTGAGAGAGGTCCACTCTGGGGACTGTGGGAACCATATAGGTGGGGAAGCTCTAGCCTACCAGGTGCTTCGTATGGGGTACTATTGGCCGACCATCCACCAAGACGCAAAGAGTTTTGTGCAATCTTACGAGCCTTGTCAAAGAACTTCAGATTTGAACCACCAGCCACCCAAGCGACTGTCGTCCCTCAGTTCACCTTACCCCTTTGCCATGTGGGGGAATCGATCTAATTGGGCCACTCCCTACCGCTCCCGGACAGATGAAACATGCTATCGTGGCTATCGACTACTTCACAAGATGGGTCGAGGCAGGGCCTCTTTCTCGAATAACAGAAAGGAATACAACCAAGTTCATCAAGACTAACATGGTATGCAGATTTGGGACTCCTCTCATCATTATAGCCGACCTAGGGAAGCAATTCGACAACGCCCGGTTCAAAGACTTCTGCAAGGGATTAGGGATCGACCTCAGACTCGCTTCCGTTGCTCATCCCCAGACTAACGGGCTGGTAGAATCCACCAACAAGACTATCAAGAAACTTCTGAAGAAGAAGCTACAGCAGAAGAAAGGTAAGTGGGCTGAAGAGCTTACAGAGGTCCTCTGGGCATACCGGACTACAAAAAGAACAGCTAACGGGGAGACACCTTATTCCCTGGCTTTCGGAGTTGAAGCAGTCCTCCCCATCGAGCATAAGTTGACCTCGTTCAGGGTACATCACTTTGAGCCCGAAAGCAACGAAGTCAAGCTCCGGGCTAATCTAGACCTACTTAGAAGAAAAACAAGACCGGGTAGTAGAGAAAGTAGCGATCTACCAGAGCAAGATCGCTAGATACTTCAACCAAAAGGTCAGAGCCCGGAAATTCAAAAAGGGGATCTGGTACTTAGGAAGGTGACCCTGAACACTCGGAAAAGGTCGGATGGAGTCTTAAGTCCCAATTGGGAAGGGCTATATTTGATAAAGCTAGTTATTCGCAATGGAGCTTATAAACTCGAAGACATGGACGGACGATCCATCGACCACACTTGGAATGCAGATCATTTGAGGAAATTCTACCCTTGAAGGGAATTCTCAAGCAGACTACCCCCATTTTAGTTTTCATTACAGGCCCTAATAAAGATGTACTGCATCTCGATCATCAATAAAGTCATTTTCCTTTTCTTTCCCATCTTTGTCTCCAACTGTGTTCAACATTAGAGATCATACCCTTGTGTGGGAAACTCAACATAAATACTTCGAGACTAGGAAATAGCTAAACAGCCCTCCTGATGCCTTGGTCGGGCTACCACCCCCAAGAAGGGTCTGAGTGTAAGAGCATAGTTGCCCTCCAGATCTCAAGACCAGGAAATAGCTAAACAGCCCTCCTGATGCCTTGGTCGGGCTACCACCTCCAAGAAGGATCTGAGTGTAAGAGCATAGTTGCCCTCCAGATCTCGAGACTAGGAAATAGCTCGATAGCCCTCCTGATGCCTTGGTCGGGCTACCACCCCCAAGAAGGATCTGAGTGTAAGAGCATAGTTGCCCCCCAGATCTCGAGACCAGGAAATAGCTCGATAGCCCTCCTGATGCCTTGGTCGGACTACCACCCCCAAGAAGGGTCTGAGTGTAAGAGCATAGTTGCCCGCCAGATCTCAAAGACCAGGAAATAGCTAAGTAGCCCTCCTGATGTCTTGGTTGGGCTATCGCCCTAAAAATAATATATATATATATATATATATATTATTTTTTGCTTTCGTGTGCAGGATCAAAATCATCATAATTCCCTACACGAGTTACTATAGGTACCACTCTGGTTCCTATTCAAAGCCAGAAATAAAACAAGAGTTCTCAAAAGCGATTCGATTTCTCATTAAGAATAAGGGGACCCTATCCCCCGATAAGGCTACATCCACCAAACGGGGAGCCCAAACCCCGAGCCCGGGCTATAAAAAAAAAGAGAGAAAACTAATAAGGGAAGAACATGGCGCCCACCCCCTTTTTTTCGGGCAATCAAAAACAAGTCATGATGAACCGCTTCAAGCTCTGGGACTCTCATGGCTCCCCTCCGCTGGCCCTCCTCCTTCTTGCTGATCCTCACCATCAACCCCCTCTACAGATAGCTGTCCATCTTGGTTATCCTCGCCGACCGCTCCTCCATTTAGAGGCTCCATCGGTTGATTAGCTGGATCTTCCTCCAAAACCTCATTAATTACGTCCATAACCTCAGGCGGGATAGCCGCGTCAAGAAGGGCAGCCATGGACCCCGTCTGACTCCTGTCGACCTTCATCTCTGTTAAAGGGGGATCCTCAGACGGGCTCATAACCTCTTCACCAGCTCCCGACTGGTCCTCCTCGGATCGAGAGGACATCACTTTGCTGGAAGACTCCCCAGGACTTGAGGTGGTAAAGGTAGGAAGAGGGAATGGAGGATCTGTCTGAGCAGGCTGTTTCCCATCTCCTACTTGGCTCGAAAGGACCACCTTGTCACCTTCAGGGCGGGATAGCTCGGCAGCCTTGAGCATTATCCCCTGTCTATCCCAGCCAGCAATAGATGACAAATCAAAGGGAGGAGGAAGAGCTTCCGCGGCCTGAAAGGAAGCATAGAAATACCCGTTGTTGAAAGAGGTCTCTGCATCAGCTTGTAGCTTGGTCACCTGAGTAATCAGAGACTGGTTCCCGAGGTCCAACTTCTTTGCCTCAGATCTCCAGGAATCCCGCTGCCTAGCCCGCCGGAAAGATTGAAGACGCTCCTGATCATAAGATTGCTTCATCCTCTCATGATCACAGCGAAGCTCGGCCATCTCGACTTCGATTTTTCCCTGGCTGGAAGTCACCTCTTCCACTAAAGACCGAGCATGTTTGAGCAGTTCCCCGGCTTTCTAGGCTTCAGCTTCGGCTTTGGCAGCCCCATCACGGAGGAGGGCTACCTGCTGGCCCATCGTAACATTAAACTTGAAGGCCTACAAAATACAGAACCCGAGTTAGAAACTGAACGAATTAACAAGAGTAGCACGAAGGAAATACCATTACCTCAGCTAAAATAGCAGACCTCTTGGTTATAAGGACATCCACAGGCATGGAAGCCATCTTGGAGATCCCGCCACCCGGACAGGACGCTATGAATTGCTCCAGGACCTCATCCCCCCCTGTCGAGCTCGACTGAGGCCGGGAGCAGGCTGGAAGGAACCTTCGCGACACCTTTCCTAGAAGCGACGCCTTTCCCAGAAACCTCCGAAGCTTTGGTTGTTGGAAGCGCAGCGAAATCAGGTGTTTGAGTCGAAGGGGTAGCAACTTTAGCGGCCACGACCGGAGGGACAGAAGCAGCCGGGCCAACCACCTAGGGAGCTTTACCCAAAGCTCGGAAAGCCCGCGAGGCAAGAGTGGCCATCTTAGACCCAGCCGGAGAGATAGATGAAGCCAGAGCAGGTTCGACCCCAGAGGAGGGAAGAGAAACTCCACCTTGAGGAGAGCGTCAGACGTGACGGGTGGCCGGTTCCATGACAATAACTGTGAATAAGTAGATTAAAAAAAATAATAAATAAATGTTAGAACCAAGCTGAGCAATAAGGTGAAGCAACTCAATGACACTTACGAGGAATAGCGTCTGAAAATCCGCAAATATTTGTTCACCCTACGAGGATCAAAATCTTCAGCAGTAGGGAACTTCAGATTCAAATAATTTCGAGCTAGAATAGCTTTTAAAACGGCTTTGGACTCAGAAGGCAGGGAGTCCCGGTCCCATGAGGGCTTGTCACTGAAAGCCGTGGGAACCTCGAGTTCATGCCCTCCGATGAAAATCGAACTTCCCCAGTCATCCCCCGCAAGGATCCATTCTTCTTTCCAAGCGGGGTCCTTCTTCAAGGCACCAGGAACGATGAAGTTGAGCTTGTTCTTGGCCTTGGCATAGAACTGGCCTCGAGGAGCCCCAGACAGGCTCCCAATCTAGAAGAGATAGGCCAGCTCCTCTGCACCCGGCTCCCTCGTCACCTTACTCATCTGACATTGTTCCCTCCATAATACAAGGAAACCAATTAGATGCCTCTAGAAGCCAGGCGTCAACTGGAGGGGAGCGAGCTGGATGGCGTTGAGAGCCCGCCGAAGAGTCGGATGGAGGGGAAGCCTGACCCCGTTCTCAAGAGCGGCCATATGAATCGGAAGCACACCTTTAGGGGGGTTGAAGAACTCGTAATTTTTGGGGGGCACCGAGATGGATACGCTGTCGGGGATGCCAAACTTTGACCTCAAGTGGTCAATCGACACCGGGTCAACAATGGAATCTGGGACAACCCAGAAATCGTAAGGAGGGAGCCTCTCCACAAGGGGACCAGGAGTCGAGACCCGATGCTCCCCCGCAGCGCCACCGTCCGCTTCTTTGTCGGAATCTTCGTCGACGATATCCAGAGGATGGTCAGGATGGTTGGAGAACCCAGTCCCGATGGATACATTCTTACTTGATCGCCAACGTTGCGAGGTGGGCGGGGAATAGTCGCCGTTAGAACTCCTCCTAGCCCTCTTTCCAGAGTAAAGCTGACGACCTCCTCGCCGTTGATTATGGAATCAGCTGAGTCGCGACTGTTTTTCGACATTATAAAAGCCAAAAAGGACGAAGAATGAAGAAAAAAGCAAGCTTGGAGGAAAAGCTATGGAAATATTTCTCAGCGAAAAATTTTAGCTCGAAGAGATGTGAGGAAGATGAGGAGGAAAATAGACATATATATAGGCAGGAGGGCAACAGCACGAGCTACCGAGATACTCGTTTGGTAACGGTAAAAAATCTCGGGGACTACAGTAACGTAACAAAATTAAACTCAAAAGCGGGCTAATCATCTCACGCCACATCACTTACGCAGTTAAGAGGAAGATCTCCCCAAGATTCTGGTAACGGTAAAAAATCTCGGGGACTGCCGTAACGCAATCAGATTAATTCGAAGATAAATTAGTCAGTTCGCATCACGTCACTCAAATGAAGAAATTTCCCTAATATTTCGGTAATGGTAAAAAGAGGAAGATTTCCCAAATAAAGTAAAAATCTGACCCCAACCCCGAGCTCGACGTCTGGTGTTCAAGTCAGAGGGGACTTCTATTAATAGCCAAAATTGGCTAAGGACCAAAGGAAAATTTTCCACCTCCTAGACTTGGTTCCATACCCGAGAGTTTCCACCAGGAGACCTCTCTATCTAGAGCCGAACTACGATACCACCCCAGGAACAAGGACGGGCTCCAGAAACATCCGGGATAGAGCCCGGAACAATCAGATCTAGCCCGCATCACCAAAACTAGAAGCTCCCCGAAGTCGAGGTCACCTCGCAAATGCTGCAGAGACTCGCATGTACCTCGATTAACACAGAAGAATGTCCCTAGAAGGCCGCACCTAGCTTCGAAAGGTTAGGGAAAGCCACACCTAGCTTCGAAAGGTCAGGGAAGCCACATCTAGCTTCGAAAAGGTCAAGGGAAGCCAGATCTGGCTCCAAGCTAGATGAAACTTCTCAGATATCAAAGTCAGAACACTAATCAACCTCACTGGTTGGTGCACCACACCATGCCATATTCAACGACCTCTATAAAGGATCAGGCTGAAAGGATACGAGGGATACACTGAATCATATCTGGAAACGTTACCTATATACAGAACAAGTAATAGAATCCAAAAAGGAAACAAACTGATCTCCACCACGATACTCTCAATTCGGCAAAGTCAATGACATTAAAACGAGAAATCCCGCCCGATAAGGAGGGGAGAGACTGAGAAAATCAAGGGGAGAATCAGTCTGTTTGACCTATAAACTATGTATAAATAGAAAAGAAAGGAAATGATAAAGAGGAGACTACTATTCGACAGGCATACGACAAACATTCAACTATACCCTAGAGAGAAATTTGTATATCATACACGATTCAATAAAGAAATTTTTTTTATTCTCTTTTGGATATTAAATTGTATCATTGTTCTTTATCATTTCGAAAACATTGTTAACATACATGATCAATTTTGGCCACCACCTACGTGGTAGTGGTCTTGAGGGTGTTAACTGAGATTTCTCACCTCGAGCAAAATTTCCGTTAACAGTAGCCATTGCTTCGTGCTTTGTGACAAGAACGTCTGTCATAGAAGCCAACAGATATGTTCGGCCCTTCTCATCAGATGAGACCCATCGCTGGTATGCCTCACGAATAGTTCGTGTGGCATTGGCAGTAGGCACCGGAGGACATTCCTCCAGTAAGCACAAACTTGAGGTCTTTGGTGACCAATATTGCATTAATATTAAGTTTCCACTTAGTGTAGTTATCGCTAGTTAATTTGTCGTTTGCGAGAATTTGAAGTAATGCAGAAGACATAATTGCTGAAATAAATAAAACATTCATTCAGTTATTTATTAAAACAAGTGTGAGTGATTTGGCATAAATTTAAACATGATGCATGAACATGTTTAACGAACTAGAATAACCCAAAAACAGTTACTATACCACGACAATCCAACATACCACAAAGAAGTGCCGCCTTAGGGTCGGTCAAGTCTTTGCATGTTGGACCGAGATATTCTCAACCAAATGATATTCTAGAATAACTCTTATTCCATATCATTCAACCATCGTTTATTTAGTCAGGTTTTTAATTAACAAAACTTAATCAAAACCTTCATGAGTGTAACCCACCATTTCAGATCTCACGAGCTTAACTCGAGAATTGCAGCCTTAGGGTCGGTCAATCCTGAAATACCCTCAGAAATCCGATCTGTTAGGAAGTCAACCTTGGTATTGATCTTTGTGGAAACCCTCCTTAGAGAGGATGAAAGCAAAGCCGTCACGAGGCCCCACTCGGATCTCACGGTGT
Organism: Dipteronia sinensis; assembly: GCA_033220585.1. Classification (NCBI taxonomy): domain Eukaryota; kingdom Viridiplantae; phylum Streptophyta; class Magnoliopsida; order Sapindales; family Sapindaceae; genus Dipteronia; species Dipteronia sinensis. Next base: position 19,529,039 of record CM065643.1, on the reverse strand, counting down.
TGAACTAGTGATGGAGACTGTGGGATATAAATGGCATATATCCCTCTCTCACTCACTATTTAAAACTTAGGGTTTTCTATTATCCGTTAATGCACCTAGACTCTACATGATCAAACGGCTAACTTTAATCAAGTTATCTAGCGCATTAACAAATTCACTATTAGAAATAAATTCTAATTAACTAATATATTATTAATGATTTTTAACTATTAAAAATCTAATCTATTAGTGAATAATCTAAGCTTTTGTAAACTATTTACTAAGCTCGGATTATTAGGATAGTATTTACTAAGTTTTAACTATTAAAACTCTAATACTTTATTCGGTTCATTTATTATTAGGTCATTAATCATATTAATACTAATTTTAATAAATGACTCTATTAATATAACTTATTAAACACTTTAATAACCAGATGAATATTAATGAGAATTAACAAGTTTTCTAACAATTAAAAAACTAATCTCATTTTCATAGCCAATAATGTATTTACTGATTTTAATCATATTAAAAAAAATTAGGCTATGATGCATGTATGACATATAAATATATTTGTGTAGGCAAATCTAATCTAAATGACATACGTATGCATGGCAATGCTTTTTGTTAATAGCCAAAATTGACTAAGGACCAAAGGGAAATTTTCCACCCTTCAGACCTGGCCCCATGCCCGAGATTTTCCACCAGAGGACCATGTTACCCAAAGCCGAGCTACGATACCGCCCCGCAGGAATAAGGCTAGGCTCCAGAAACATCCGGAATAGAGCCTGGAATGGTCAGATCAAGCCCGTGTCACCGAACCTAAAAACAGGAAATCCCCCCGAAGCCGAGGTTACCTCGTAATTTCTCCAGAAGCTCGCCTATACCTCGCTGATACATGAGGATGTCTATAGGGGGCCGTACCTAGCTTCGAAAGGTCAAGGGAGGCCAGACCTAGCTCCTAGTTGGACGAAACTTCTCAATATCAGGGCCAGAACACTAATCGACCTCACTAAACTGATGTACCACACCGTGATACATTCAACGACCCCTATGGAATCATGCTGGACCCGAAGATACACATGATCACATCTAAAGACGTTACATACGTACAGAACAAGTAATAGAGTCTAAGTAGGAAACACATTGATTTCCACTAAGATATTCTCAACTGAGCAATTAACTCAAAGTCAATGACATTTAAAGGTAAAAATCCCGTCGAATAAGGAGGGAGGAGAAAATCAAGGGTGAATCAATGAGATTAAACCTATGAAGACATTGTATAAAGGAGGGACTTCCTCCTTCTGGAAAGAAGAGACTACTATTCGACAGGCACACAACAAGTACCCAACTATCCCCTAGAGAAAAGTGAGAGCAATTTGAAAGAGGGAGAGATGTATACCATATGTTATCAATAAAGGAAGACTTTTATTTCTTTCGAGTAGCTAACAGTATCATTGTCTCCTTGTCATTTCATTAGGCACCGTTATATACATATACATTCTACCTTGGTCATTACCTACGTGGTAATGATCTTGAGGGTGCTAACTGAGATTTATTGCCCCGAGCAAAAATTTCTGTTAACACTTTCTGGCGCCGTCTGTGGGAAACAAAGCCTACACCCTGTTACTCAGATCAACTATTTGCATTTACATTTTTGTTATTTTACAGGAACTATGAGGCTTCGCTCTTCCCAAGGCCAACATGGAGTTTCAGAACAACCCCCGGCGAGGCCTACGCGAAAAGCCCTAAGAAAAGGGAGAGAGTCAGGATATGGCAGTCAAGCTCCGGTCCAAACAACTAATGTGCTGGCTTCTCCGCCACCCTATAGTGAGCCAGGCCACGCTCGACCAACAAGCGGCAGCCTAAGTGGAAACCAGTCCGCATCCGTCTGCTCGCTGAAGGAATCACGGTCCAGCCAACCAACCTGAATGATCAGGGAGAGCCGAGCAGGTTCGGAGCTAGGAAGCCTGCCTTCGATAGCTTGGGACCTCATCTTCCAGAGCCAGCTCGAGACAGGTCGGGGCCCCAACTTTCAATCCGGGATAGGCTAGGACCCATGCCCCCAGTTCCGAAAGGACCTTCACAATTTCAACCCAGGCGAGTTAAATCTGCCGTATATGCTTTTACCCGGAAGCAACGAGAGCTATCCCATCCAACTACATCAATGAGGAATGCCCGGGCCCAAGAGGAGGGGAGTAGACAAACTTCCCAAATGGATCCTGTCCATGAGGGGGACCAGATAGAGGTTGCCAGTTCATCAGAGAGACTACTATTCGACAGGTACACAACAAGTACCCAACTATCCCCTAGAGAAAAGTGAGAGCAATTTGAAAGATAGAGAGATGTATACCATATGTTATCAATAAAGGAAGACTTTTATTTCTTTCGAGTAGCTAACAGTATCATTGTCTCCTTGTCATTTCATTAGGCACTGTTATATACATATAAATTCTACCTTAGTCATCACCTACGTGGTAATGATCTTGAGGGTGTTAACTGAGATTTATTGCCCTGAGCAAAATTTCTGTTAACACTTTCTGGCGCCACAGCGTTCCTATCAGCGTTGAAGTGATGCCTCTTCTGTTTGACGGGCTTGACTGTTTGATCTACCGCTAGTCGATGTGCGGCCAATGATGCCGGGATAAAACCAGTTTCATTACTGGGCATGGCTTGTACTGCTACAAGGTGATGCCGTTTGGTTTGAAGAATGCCCCTACATACCAGTGACTGGTTAACAAGCTGTTCAAGCCCGAGATAGGAAGGACGATGAAGTATATATCGACGACATGATCATAAAATCACCAACCGCAGAAGGATATCGGGAAGACCTTCGTAAAACGTTTCTCATACTGAGAGAAAACCAGATGCGGTTGAACCCCTCTAAGTGTGCCTTCAGGGATAACAGCGGGGAAGTTTCTAGGCTTCATGGTTCATGAGAGAGGCATAGAGGCCAACCCAAAAAAATCAAAGCTATCTTAGACCTGGAATCCCCAACATCACTCAAACAGGTACAAATTCTGACCAGACGTGTAGCGGCGCTCAACTAGGTTTATCTCCCACTTCACCGATAAATGTCTCCCTTTCTTCAAAGCCATCAAACAAGGGAAAAACATGAAGTGGAGCCAGGAGAGTGAACAAGCTTTCCAAGCTTTGAAAGAATACCTAACAAGCCCACCGTTGTTAGTCAAGCCAGCTCTCGGAGATGAGCTGCAGATCTACATGGCTGTATCAGAAACTGCAGTAAGCGGAGCTTTGGCCAAGGAGTGTGGCGATGTTTTTCAAAGACCCATATACTATGTGAGTCATGCTTTGACCAAGTCAGAGAGGAATTACATTCTTCTGGAAAAGCTCGCTTATGCTCTAGTGATTTCAGCAAGAAAGCTCAGGTCCCTATTTTTAAGCTCACACAATAGCAGTGGTGACGGACCAACCTCTCCGCCAATTCTTGCAAAGACCAGACGTGTCTGGAAGGCTAGTCTTATGAGCCCTAGAGCTCACTCAGTTCGATTTAAAGTATAAGACCAGAACCATGATTAAGGCACAGGCTTTGGCTGACTTCGTGGCAGAATTTTCGGCGCTCCCAGATCAAGAGGATCCCTCAGCACCAAATGAGATCCCTGAAAAGACATCTGAGATCGATAATTGGCCGGAAGGCTGCAAGCCATAGACCCTCTTTACAGATGGAGCATCCGGGCAAGCTGGGGGAGGAGCTGGCATAATTTTAATAGACCCGGAGGGGACTGATTTCTGTCACTGTTTCAGATTCGAGTTTAAAGCCACCAATAATGAAGGGGTGTATGAAGCCCTCCTAGCTGGGATGAAGGTAGCCATCAAACTAGAGGCTGATTACCTACAAGTCAAGAGCGACTCATTGCTTGTTGTCAATAAGGTGACTGGGGTGTACCAGACAAAGGGAGATAATATGGCTGCCTATCTAAAGCTAGCTCAGTTGCTAAAAAATAAGTTTAAGGGGTTCAAGATCGATCAGGTCCCTGGACACCAAAACCATCGCGCAGATGTTCTGGCTAAAATAGCGGCAAACAGAGGCCAATCCTTACCACGGGGAATTCCCCTCCAAGTGATCTCCCAACCAAGCATAGCCACAAATAAAGAAATCTACTCCCTGGATTGCCAGCCTTGCTGGATGGACCCGATCATCGCCTACCTCCTTGAGGGGGAGCTTCCTGAAGAGCCCGACCAAGCCGAAAGAATTAAAAGACTCTCGGTCCGATATTGTTTGGTAGAGGGGTACCTCTACAGAAGGGGCAGATCCCTCCCCTTACTTAGGTGCTTGCATCCTGATGATGCTAAATGGGCACTAAGAGAGGTCCACACTGAGGACTGTGGGAACCACATAGGTGGGGAAGCTCTAGCATATTAGGTGCTTCGTATGGGGTACTATTGGTCGACCATCCACCAAGATGCAAGGAGTTTTGTTCAATCTTGCGATCCATGTCAAAGAACATCAAACTTGAACCACCAGCCACCTGAGCGACTATCGTCCCTCAGTTCACCTTACCCTTTTGCCATGTGGGGAATCGATCTAATTGGGCCACTCCCTATCGCTCCCGGACAAATGAAACATGTTATCGTGGTTATCGATTACTTCACAAGATGGGTCAAGGCAGGGCCTCTTTCTTGGATATCAGAAAAGAATACGACCAAGTTCATCAAAACCAACGTGGTATGTAGATTCGGGACCCCTCTCACCATTATAGCTGACATAGGGAAGCAGTTCGACAGTGCCCGATTCAAAGATTTCTGCTAAAGGATTGGGGATCGACCTCAGGCTCGCTTCAGTAGCCCATCCCCAGACTAACGGGCTGGTGGAATCCACCAACAAGACTATCAAGAAACTTCTAAAGAAGAAACTACAGCAGAAAAAAGGTAAATGGGCCGAAGAACTGTCCAGAAGTCCTCTAGGCATACCGGACTACAAAGAGAACAGCTACCGGGGAGACACATTACTCCTTGGCTTTCGGAGTTGAAGAGGTCCTCCCCATCGAGCATAAATTAACCTCGTTTAGGGTACAACACTTTCAGCCCGAAAGTAACGAGGTCAAGCTCCGGGCTAATCTGGACCTCCTAGAAGAGAAACAAGACCGGGTAGAGGATAAAGTGGCAATCTACCAAAGCAAGATTGCTAGATATTTCAACCAAATGGTCAGAGCCCGGAATTTCAAGGAAGGGGATCTGGTGCTTAGGAAATTGACCCTGAATACTCGAAAAAGGTCGGATGGAGTCTTAAGTCCCTAATTGGGAAGGGCCATATTTGATAAACCTAGTTGCTTGTCATGGAGCCTACAAACTCGAAGACATGGACAGACAACCCATCGACCACACTTGGAATGCAGATCATTTGAGGAAATTCTACCCTTGAGTAGGGAGTTCTCAAGCAGACTATCCCCATTTAGGTTTCATTAGAATCCCTAATAAAGATGTACTACATCTCGATCAATCAATAAAGTCATTTTTCTCTTCCATCTTTATCTCCAACTATGTTCAACAGTAGTGTCTACACCCTTGAGTGGGAAATTCAACATAAACATTTCGAGACCAGGAAATAGCTAAATAGCCCTCCTGATGCCTTGGTCAGGCTACCACCCCTAAGAAGGGTCTGAGTGTAAGAGCATAGTTGCCATCCATATCTCGAGACCAAGAAATAGCTAAATAGCCCTCCTGATGCCTTGCTCGAGCTACCACCCCCAATAAGGGTCTGAGTGCAAGAGCATAGTTGCCATCCGGATCTCAAGACCAGGAAATAGCTAAATAGCCCTCTTGATACCTTGGTCGGGCTACCACCCCCAAGAAGGATCAGAGTGTAAGAGCATAGTTGCCATCCAGATCTCGAGACCAGGAAATAGCTAAATAGCCCTCCTGAAGCCTTGGTCGGGCTACCACTCCCAAGAAGGGTCTGAGTGTAAGAGCATAGTTGCCATCCAGATCTCGAAACCAGGAAATAGCTAAATAGCCATCCTGATGCCTTAGTCGGGCTACCACCCCCAATAAGGGTCTGAATGTAAGAGCGTAGTTGCCATCCAGATCTCGAGACCAGGAAATAGCTAAATAGCCCTCCTGATGCTTTGGGCGGGCTACCACCCCCAAGAAGGGTCTGAGTGTAAAAGCATAGTTGCCATCCAGATCTCAAGACCAGGAAATAACTAAATAGCCCTCTTGATGCCTTGGTCGGGCTACCACCCCCAAGAAGGGTCTGAGTGTAAGAGCATAGTTGCCATCCAGATCTCGAGACCAGGAAATAACTAAATAGCCCTCACGATGCCTTGGTCGGGCTACCACCCCCAAGAAGGGTCTGAGTGTAAGAGCATAGTTACCATCCAGATCTCGAAACTAGGAAATAGCTAAATAGCCCTCCTGATGCGTTGGTCGGGCTACCACCCCTAAGAAGGGTCTGAGTGTAAGAGCATAGTTGACATCCAGATCTCAAGACCAAGAAATAGCTAAATAGCCCTCTTGATGCCTTGGACAGGCTACCACCCCCAAGAAGGGTCTGAGTATAAGAGCATAGTTGCCATCCAGATCTCGAGACCAGGAAATAGCTAAATAGCCCTCATGATGCCTTGGTCGGGCTACCACCCCCAAGAAGGGTCTGAGTGTAAGAGCATAGTTGCCATCCAGATCTCGAAACCGATAAATAGCTAAATAGCCATCATGATGCCTTGGTCGGGCTACAACCCCCAAGAAGGGTCTAAGTGTAAGAGCATAGTTGTCATCCAGATCTCAAGACCAGGAAATAGCTAAATAGCCCTCCTGATGCCTTGGTCGGGCTACCACCCCCAAGAAGGGTCTGAGTGTAAGAGCATAGTTGCCATCCAGATCTCAAGACCAGGAAATAGCTAAATAGCCCTCTTGATGCCTTGGTCGGGCTACCACCCCCAAGACGAATTTAAAAACAAATGTTTGTTTTCGTGTGCAGAATCAAGATCATCATAATAAGAATTCCTTACCAAAGTTTTAATGAAGTATGAATAAATTGTTGTTGCGGATACAATTCTGGTTCCTATTCAAGACCAGGAATGAAACAAGAGTTCTCAAAGCGATTTGATTTCTCATTATAAGAGGAGCCTATCCCCTGTAAGGCTACATCCATCCAACGAGGAGCCCCACCCCCAAGCTCGGGCTATAAAAAAAGGAAAGTTAAGCTAAATAAGGGAAAAACGAGGTGCCCACCTCTTTTTCCGGGCAATCAAGACAAGCCATGAACGAACTGCTTCAAGCTTTGGGACTCTCTGGGTTTTCCTCTGCCGGTCCTCCTCCTTCACGATGATCCTCGCCATTGACCCCCCCTTCGGGTAGTTGTCCATCTAGGTTATCCTCGCCAACCGCCCCTCCATTTAGGGGCTCCATCTGTTGATCAGCAGGATCTTCCTCCAGGACTTCATTAATCACTTCCATAACCTCAGGCGGGATAGCCGCATCGAGAAGGGCAGCCATGGACCCCGTCTGGCTCCTGTCGACCTCCATCTCCATTATACAGGGTTCCTCGAATGGGCTCCTAGCTCCTTCCCAAGCTTCTGACTGGTCCCCCTCGGATTGAGAAGACAGAACCTTACTGGATGACTCCCAGGGACCTGAAGTAGTAAAGAGAAGAGGTGAAAATGGAGGATCTGTCTGGGTGGGCTGTTTACCGACTCCCGGTTGGTTCGAAGGAACCGCCTCATCTCCATCAGGGTGAGATAACTCGGCAGCCGTAATCATTATTTCTTGTCTATTCCAGCAGGCAGTAGATGACAGATCAAGTGGAAGAGGGAGAGCTTCAGCGGCCTGAAAGGAAGCATAGAAAGTATCCATCGCTAAAAGAGGTCTCCGCGTCAGCTTGCAGCTTGGTCACCTGAGCAATCAAAGACTGATTCTCGAGGTCCAACCTTTTAGCCTCAGCTTTCCAAGAATCCCTCTGTCTGGCCCGCCAGGTAGATTGAAGATGCTCTTGATCATAAGATTGCTTCGACCTCTCATGGTCACAACGAAGCTCAGCCATCTCGATCTCGACCTTTCCCTGGTTGGAGGTCATCTCTTCCACTAAGGACTGAGCCTGCTTGAGCAATCCCATGGCTCTCTCGGCTTCGGCTTCGGATTTTGCAGCCCTGATCGCGGAGGAGGGCTACTTGTTGGCCCATCGCTACATTAAATTTGAAGGCCTACAAAATACAAAGCCAGAGTTAGAAACTGAACAAATTAGCAAAAGCAGTACGAAGGAAATGCAATTACCTTAGCTAAAATAGCAGACCCCTTGGTAATCAGGACATCCACGGGCATGGAAGCCATCCTAAAGATCCCACCGCCCGGACAAGACGCGATGAATTGTTCCAGGACTTTGTCCTACCCTATCGAGCTCGACTGAGGCCGGGAACGGCTAGAAGGAATCCCTGCCAACACCCCTTCCAGAATCCTCCAAAGCTTGGGGGGTTGGAAGCGCAGCGGAATCAGACGGGTGAATAGAGGGGTAGCAACTTTAGCGACTACAGTAGAAGGGGCAGAAGCAGTCGGACCAACAACCTGGGAAGCTTTACCCAAAGCCCGGAAAGCCCGCGACACAAGGTTGGCCATCTTGGACCCAGTTGGGGAGGCAGATGGAGCAAGAGCTGGTTCGACCCCAGCAAAAGGAAGAGATATTCTAGCTTGAGGAGAGCGTGAGACGTTGCGGGAAGCTGGTTCAACGATAAAAACTGTGAATAAACAAATTAAAAATGAAAATGTCAGAACCAAGTTGATCAACAAGGCAAGGCAAGGCAATTCAATGACACTTACGAGGAGTAACGCCTGAGATCTGCATGTATTGGTTCACCCTACAAGGATCGAAGGCTTCAGCAGTGGGGAACTTCAGGTTCAAGTAATTCTTAGCTAAAATAGCCTTCAAAATGGCTTCAGATTCAGAGGGCAGGGAGTCCCGGTCCCATGAGGGTTTGTCACTGAAAGTTGTGGGAACCTCGAACTCATGCCATCCAATGAAAATCGATCTCACCCTAATCATCCCCCGCAAGGATCCATTCTTCCTTCCAAGCGGGGTTCTTCTTCGAAGTGCCAGGAATAACAAAGTTGAGCTTGTTCTTGGCCTTAGCATAAAACTGGCCTCGATGAGCGCCAAACAGGCTCCCAATCTGGAAAAGATAGGCCAGCTCCTCTGCCCCAGGCTCTCTCGTCACCTTGCTCAACTGACATTGTTCCCTCCATAGCACGAGGAAACCAATCAGATGCCTCCAGAAGCCAGGTGTCAACTGGAGGGGAGCAAGCTGGATGGTATTAAGAGCCCGCCGAAGAGTCGGATGAAGGGGAAGCCTAACCCCATTCTCGAGAGCAGCCACATGAATTGGAAGCATGCCTTTAGGGGGGTTGAAGAACTCGTAACCCTTGGGGGGAACCGAGATGGAAACGCTGTCGGGGATGCCATACTTCGACCTCAAATGGTCAATCGCCACTGGATCGACGATGGAATCAGGGACAACCCTGAAGTCATAAGGAGGGAGCCTCTTCAAAAGGGGGCCAGAAGTCGGGACTCGATGTTCTCCCGCAGTGTCGCCGCCCACTTCTTTGTCGGAGTCTTCATCGGCAATATCCAAATGATGGTCGGGGTGGTTGGAAAACCCGGTCCCAATGGACACATTCCTGTTTGACCGCCGACGTTGCGGGTTGGGCGGGGAATTGTCGCTGTCTAAGCTCCTCCTTGCCCGTTTCCTCGGAGCAAGGCTAAAGACCTCTTCGCCATCAACTATGGAGTCAACTGAATCATGACTGGTTTTCGACATGGTGAAGTCAGTAAGGATGAAGAATGAAGAAAAATATAAGCTTGAGAGAAAGGTTATGAGAGAAAGTATATCTCGGGAAAAATTTGAGTTTGAAAGATGTGAGAAAGACGTTGAGATAAATAGATATATATATATAGGCAAGAGGGCAGCAGCACGAGCTGTCGAGATCTTCGGTTGAGATCGCAAAGAATATAGGGGACTGCAGTAACGTAACCGGATTAACTCTGAAACAAGCTAGTCAGCTCACGCCACGTCACTTGCGCAGTTAATGAGGAGATCTCCCCAAGATTTTGGTAACGGTAAAGAATCTCGGGGACTGCCGTAACACAACCGGATTAATTCGGAAATAAATTAGTCAGTTCACGCCACGTCACTTACGCAGTTAATGAGAAGATTTCCCCAATATTCTGGTAACGGTAAAAAAGGAAAGATTTCCCAAATAAAATAAAAAATCTGACCCCAACCCCAAGCTCGACATCTGGTGTTCAAGTCAGAGAGGACTTCTGTTAATAGCCAAAATTGGCTAAGGACCAAAGGGAAATTTTCCACCCTCCAGACCTGGATCCATGCCCGATATTTTCCACCAGGAGACCATGTTACCCAAAGCCGAGCTACGATACCGCCCCGCAAGAATAAGGGCAGGCTCCAGAAACATCCGGAATAGAGCCCGGAAGGGTCAGATCAAGCCTGCGTCACCGAACCTGAAAACATGAAATCCCTCCGAAGTCGAGGTTACCTCCTAATTTCTCCAGAAGCTCGCCTATACCTCGCTGATACAAGGGGGGTGTCCATAGGGGGCCGTACCTAGCTTCGAAAGGTCAAGGGAGGCCAGACCTAGCTCCTAGCTGGACGAAACTTCTCAATATCGGGGCCAGAACACTGATCTACCTCACTAAACTGATGTACCACACCGTGATACATTCAACGACCCCTATGGAATCATGCTAGACCCAAAGATACACAGGATCACATCTAAAGACGTTACATACGTACAGAACAAGTAATAGAGTCTAAGTAGGAAACAAATTGATTTCCACCAAGATATCCTCAACTGAGCAATTAAGTCAAAGTCAATGACATTTAAAGGTAAAAATCCTGTCGAATAAGGAGGGAGGAGAAAATCAAGGGTGAATCAATGAGATTAAACCTATGAAGACATTGTATAAAGGAGGGACTTCCTCCTTCTAAAAAGAAGAGACTACTATTCGACTGGCACACAACAAGTACCCAACAATCCCCTAGAGAAAAGTGAGAGCAATTTGAAAGAGAGAGAGATGTATACCATATGTTATCAATAAAGGAAGACTTTTATTTCTTTCGAGTAGCTAACAGTATCATTGTCTCCTTGTCATTTCATTAGGCACCGTTATATACATATACATTCTACCTTGGTCATCACCTACGTGGTAATGATCTTGAGGGTGTTAACTGAGATTTATTGCCCCGAGCAAAATTTCTGTTAACACTTTTATCATCACATAATATAAAGCATACATGAATTGACCGAGTACTGTGGACTATTTAACCTAAAAAAAATTGGAATCTAAAATTACAAAAATACGCCCAAGGCATTCCTTGGTCTTCTTGTAATTTCCGAGTCTTCTAGTCTCTTCAGGTCACTCCGATTCATCTCATGAATCCGAAATAGGAAATCCGCACGGAACGCACTAGCCATGCAAGACGACAGTGAATAGTGCTCAACATGAACAGTACCCGTATGAACAGTACCAATAACAGTAAGTGTGAACAGTACATTAACAGTGTAGTGAACATTGTCGTGAACAGTACCCATCACCCATATTTCCGATTTCCCCCTTCCGACTTCACGATTTTTCTAGGTCTTCAATATAGGTTACATTTTTTTTACATTACAATAACAGGAAAAAAAAAATAATAATAAAAAATATAATACAACCCATGAACCCTAAATCCACAGTACCATATAATTAACGATCAACCATGTTTTTGTAAATTAACAAATTTAATATACATACAAAAACAACATACAGTCAATTTAAACAGTGCCTACACAATCATACATACAGGAGCATCGAAAACAATTTCCTGTTCCAAAAAAAATATTGGCTCTAATACCAATTGTTGGAACCCCGTTCACTGGTAACGCAGCGGAAATAGGTTTTAAAATTTTTTATACAGATCATAAACGATCTGGGACCAGTGACCTTAGGATCGCAATTTTTTTTCCGGAACTAATACATACAATATGTAAACACAGGAAATTGTAATCAATATATTAAAGAGAAATTTAGAACCTTACCAACGTTTGGAGGCTCTTTCACTTCACGATATGCTCATGATCTGTACCACTGATCTTCCTAGCTATTCCCGGAACTGGTAACTGCGTGTGGGCGCGTCACGTACTCAGGAACTTAGGAGGGTGTAGAGAGAATGAAGAAGAAACAATTTCTTCCGAGAGAAAACAAAACTTTATAGAACAACTCTTGTTCTTCAAAAAGAGAAGTATATTAAAAATAATTTTTTTTTTAAATCACGCACATTGATGCATTTTTTCTCTTGTTTGTTTACTAGTGCAACAATTGCTTTTTCTTTTTTTTCTTTTTTTTTTTTAGTTTCAACGCACAACAGTCAGAAAAAAATTATATTCTCTTGGAAAAGCTCGTATATGCTCTGGTGACCTCGGCGAGGAAGCTCTGTCCCTATTTTCAAGCTCATTCAATAGCAGTGGTGACGGACCAGCCTCTCTGCCAATTCCTACAAAGACCGGACGTATCTGGGAGGCTAGTCTTATGGGCTTTAGAGCTCATTCAGTTCGACTTAGAGTATAAGCCTAGGACCACGATTAAAGCGCAGGCATTGGCAGACTTCGTTGCCGAATTTTCAGTACTCCCAGGCCAAGTAAACCCCGCAGCATCGAATATGGTCCCTGAGAAAATTTCCTAGATCGATACTTGGCCAGAAGAATGCAAGCCTTGGACCCTCTATTCAGATGGAGCATCTAGGCAAGCTGTGGGAGGAGTTGGTGTGGTCTTAATAGATCCAGAGGGGACTGAATTTTGTCACTGCTTCAGATTTGAATTGAAAGCCACCAATATTGAAGCGGAATACGAAGCCCTCCTAGCTGGAATGAAAGCAGCCATCGAACTGGAGGCCGACTACCTACAGATCAAAAGTGATTCATTACTTGTAGTCAACCAGGTGTCTGGGGTATACCAGGCAAAGGGAGATAACATGGTCGCTTACCTAAAGCTAGCTAGCTCAGTCGCTTAAAAATAAATTTCAGGGATTCAAGATTGATCAAGTGCCTCGACACCAAAACCACCGCGCGGATGTTCTAGCCAAGATAGCCGCAAATGGAGGTCAATCCTTACCGCGATAAGTTCCCCTCCAAGTGATCTCCCAACCAAGCATAGCCGCAAGTAAGGAAATCTGTTCCCTGGATCGTCAGCCTTACTGGATGAACCTGATCGTTGCCTACCTCTAAGAAGGAAAGCTTCCAGAAGAGCCCGATCAAGCCCGAAGAATTAAAAGGCTCTCTGTCCGATATTACCTTGTAGATGGGTACCTCTACAGGAGGGGTAGATCCTTCCCCCTACTTCGGTGTTTACATCCTGATGACGCTAAATGGGCGCTAAGAGAGGTTCATTCTGGGGATTGCGGGAACCACATCGGTGGAGAAGCTTTAGCGTATCAAGTGCTCCGTATGGGGTACTACTGGCCGACCATCCACCAAGACGCAAGAAGCTTTGTACGATCTTGCGAGCCATGTCAAAGGACTTCGAACTTAAACCACTTGCCTACAAAGCGACTGTCCTCTCTCAGTTCACCCTACCCCTTTGCCATATGGGGGATCGACCTAATTGAACCACTTCCCACCGCTCATGGACAAGTTAAATATGCTATCATGGCTATCGATTATTTCACAAGATTGGTCGAGGCCGGCCTCTTTCTCGAATATCAGAAACGAATACGACCAAGTTCATCCAAACTAACGTGGTCTGTAGATTCGGGACCCCTCTCATCATTGTGGCCGACCTGGGCAAGCAGTTTGACAACGCCCGATTCAAAGACTTCTGTAAATGATTGGGAATCGACCTCAGGCTCGCTTCAGTAGCCCATCCTCAGACCAACGGGCTGGTGGAATCCACCAAGAAGAGTATCAAGAAACTTCGGAATAAGAAACTACAGCAGAAAAAAGGCAAATGGGCCAAAGAACTGCCCGAGGTCCTCTGGGCATATCGAACTACGAAGAGGACAGCTACCTGGGAGACACCTTACTCCTTGGCTTTCGGAGTTGAAGCGGTCCTCCCCATCGAGCATAAATTGACCTCATTCAGGGTGCAGCATTTTGAACCCGAAAGCAACGAAGTCAAGCTCCGAGCTAACCTAGACCTCCTAGAAGAGAAACAAGATCGGGTAGCTGAGAAAGTAGCGATCTACCAGAGCAAGATCGCTAGGTATTTCAACTGAAAGGTTAGAGCCCGAAATTTCAAAGAAGGGGATCTGGTGCTAAGGAAAGTGACCTCGAATACTCGGAAAAGGTCGGATGGAGTCCTAGGCCCCAATTAGGAAGGGCCATACTTGATAAAGGTAGTTGCTCACAATGGAGCCTACAAGCTCGAAGACATGGATGGATGACCCATCAACTACACCTGGAACGTAGATCATTTGAGGAAATTCTACCCCTGAGTAGAGAGTTTTCAAGCAGATTACCTTATTTAGGTTTCAATAAAATCTCTAATAACGATGTACTACACCTCGATCATCAATAAAGTCAGCATTTTTTCTTTATCTCTGATTATGTTCAACCTTAGTATCTATATATTCGACTGGAAAATTCGACATCATCACCTCAAGACTAGAGGTGAGCCGGGGAAACCCCCTCGTTGCCTTTGATGCCTTGGCTGGGCTCCACCCCCCGCCAAGAAGGGTCCAAGCGAAAGAGCATAGTTGCCATCAAGACCTCGAGACCAGGGACTAGCCGGGGAAGCCCCCTCGTTACCCCTGATGCCTTGGTCGGGCTACCACCCCGAAGAAGGGTCTGAGTGTAAGAGCATAGTTGCCATCCAGACCTCGAGACCGGGAAATAGCTAAACAGCCCTTCTGATGCCTTGGTCGGGATACCACCCCTAAGAAGGGTCTGAGTGTAAAAGCATAGTTGCCATCCAGACTTTGAGATCAGGAAATAGCTAGACAGTCCTTATGATGCCTTGGTTGGGCTACCACCCCAAAGAAGGGTTTGAGTGTAAAAGCATAGTTGCCATCCAGACTTTGAGATCAGGAAATAGCTAGACAGCCCCCCTGATGCCTCGATCGGGCTACCTCTCTTGAAACGTATTTAAATATAAATACTTTTTTCGTTTGCAGGATTAATATCATCTCGATAAGATTTCTCTACGAAGCCAGATTGAAGTATGAATGAATCATCATCAAAGATGTAGGTTTGACTCGTGGTCAGGATCAGAAATAAAACAAGGAGTTCTACATCAAGATGGCAGCTCATTATCAGGAATAGTCAAAACAAATGCGAAGGAAATCATAACTAAACTTTTATTAACCATAAGAGAGTCTATCCCCTAGTAAAGGCTACATGTCATCAAACAGGGAGCCCAAACCCCAGTTCCGGGCTACATGAAAAAAAAAGTTCGACTAGACTAATCATGAGTAAAGCGGGATGCCAACCCCCCTTTCCAGGAAATCAAAGAAAATCATGAACTGGTAGCTTCAGAGCCCTCTTAATTTCCCCTTGCTACTCCTCATCCCTCATGCCGATCCCTGCCATCGACTCCTCCTTCAGGTGGTTGCCCGTCCTGGTTACCCTTCCCAGTTGTTACTCCCTCAGAGGTTCCTCCCGCTGATCAGTTGGACCCTCCTCCAAGACTTCGTTAATCACTGCCATGACCTCATGAGGGATAGCCGCATCAAGAAGAGCAGCCATGGACCCCATCTGGCTCCTGTCAACCTCCAATTCCGTTCTGGAGGATCCCTCAGGCAGGCTCCTTGTTCCTTCCTCGGCTTTTAGGTGATCTTTTTCAGACTACGCGGGCAGAAGCTTACTTGAAGACTCCCCTAGGACCTGAAGTAATAAAGACTGGAGAAGGAACATGAGGGTCTACCTGGACGGGCTGTTTTCCAGTACTTATCTGGCTAAAAGGAACTGTATCGCCATCTTTAGGGCGAGATAGTTCAGCAGCTTTAGTCATTATCTCCTCTCTATCCCAACCGGCAATGGAGGATAAATCAAATGGAAGAGGGAGAGCTTCTGCAACCTGAAAGGAAGCATAGAAATATCCATCACTAAAGGAGGTCTCCGCATCAGCCTGCAGCTTGGCCACCTGTGCAATCAAATCTTGATCCTCGAGGACCAACCTCTTAGCTTCGGTTTTCCAAGAGTCCCTATGCTTGGCCCTCCGGGTAGACTGGAGAATTTCTTGATCAAAGGACAGCTTCGTCCTGTCAAAATCACAGCGAAGCTCTGCCAGCTCGGTCTCCATCTTTCCTTGGCTAGAGGTCATCTCTTCTACTACTGTTTGAGCCCATTTGAGTAAACCCACGGCTCTCTCAGCTTTGGCTTCAGCTTTGGCAGCCCGATCACGAAAGAGGGCTACCTGGTGGCCCATAGTCACGTTAAACTTGAAGGCCTATGAGATACAAAGCCAAGGTTAGAAACCGATTAAGTTGGTAATCTCATAAGTAGTACAGATAAAGAACAATTACCTCGGCTAAGACAACATACCCCTTGGTGAGAAAGACATTAACGGGCATCGAGGCCATCCTAGAGAGCCCGCCACCTGGGCAGGATGCGATGAATTGTTCCAAGACCTCGTCTTGCCCCGTCGATCTCGACTGAGAGCGAGAGCGACTAGGGGGAATCCTTGCGACACCTGCTTCAAAGTCTTCCGAAGCTCGGGGGGTTGGGATCGCAGCGGCATTAACTAAATGAGCAGATGGGGCAACAGTAGCAGCAGAGGGAGCGGAAGAAGCATGAGTAGTAACACCAGCTGCCCGAGAAACGGAAGCTCTTTGTTTATCGCTTTGGAAGCCCACGATGCAAAGGTAGCCATCTTGGATTTTACCTAGGAGGGCGATGGAGTAGGAGCAAGTGTAATCCCGGTTGAAACAATCAGCCCTTTCTTCTCCGAGGTGGCAGGAGAAGCCCTCCGCGTCAGTCTGATGGATGGGGGAGGAGTAGGAGCTTGCCGAAGCAGCTAAGCTTCACAAGAAGCTGGATTAACAACAAAAACTATAGGTAAACGAAACAAAAGGGGAAGGTCAGAATTGAATTGGTCAACAAGATAAAGCAAGACGATTCAGTGTTACTTACGAGGAATAGCATCGGAGATCCGCAGATATTGATTCACCATGTGGGGATCGAAGGCTTCTACGGTTGGGTACTTCAGATTCAAATAGTTCCTGGCTACAATAGCCTTCAAAATAGCTTTAGACTCAGATGGCAGGGAATCCCGATCCCACGACGGTTTGTCGCTGAAAACTGTGGGGACCTCGAACTCATGGCCCCCAATAAAAATCGAGCTCCCCCAGTCGCCCCCTGCCAAGATCCACTCTTCTTTCCAGGCGGGATCTTTCTTTGAAGCCCCAGGAATGATAAATTTGAGCTTGTTCTTGGCTTTCGTATAGAACTGACCTCGGGGAGCCCCGGAGAGGCTCCTGATTTGAAAAAGGTAGGACAGCTCCTTTGCTCCGGGCTCCCTCATCACATTGCTCAGCTGGCATTGTTCCCTCCACAGCACGAGGAAGCCAATCAAATGCCTCCAGAAGCCATGCGTCAACTGGAGAGGGGCGAGCTGGATGTCGTTGAGAGCTCGTCGAAGGGTAGGATGAAGATGAAGCCTGACCCCGTTCCCGAGAGTCGCCACATGAATCAGAAGCTCGCCATTGAAGGGATTGAAAAACTCATAGCCTTTGGGAGGAACCGAGATAGAAACACTGTCAGGAATGACATACTTAGACCTTAAACGGTCAATCGAGCTCGGATCAACAATAGAATCAAGGACAACCCTGAAGTCGTAAGAGGCAAGCCTCTCCAAAGAGGGACCAATAGCAGGGACTTGATACTCCCCCGCGGCACAACCACCAACCTCTCTATCAGAATCTTCGTCAACTAAATCCAGAGGATGGTTGGGATGATTAGAAAACCCGATCCCAATAGACACGTTCCTGTTCGACCGCCGATGTTGCGAATTTGGGGGAGAGTCATCGCTATCTAGGCTCCTTGGTGCCCGTTTTCTGTGGGTGAGGCTGATGACCTCCTCACATTGACAATGGAGTCAATCGAGTCGTGACTGGCTTTCGACATGATGGAATGAAGTCGGTGAGGATGAAGAACGAGATAAGAGATGTGCTTGAGAGAAGGCTTTTCTTGGGGAAATTTGAAATTTGAAAGGTGTGAGGAAGGCATTGGAATAACCAAGTATAAATAGGCAATAGAGCAGCAGCATGAGCTATCAAAATTTTCGGTTAAGATCACCTCGAATCGTGGGAACTGCCGTAACGCAGCCAGATTAACTTGGGAATAAACCAGTCAGCTCTCGCCATGTCACTCGTGCAATTAATGGGAAGACTTCCCCCAAGATTCTTGTAATGGTAAAGAAGGAAAAATTCCCCAAATAAAATAGGAAATCTTACTCCAACCCCAAACTCAATCACCGGCGTTCAAGTCAGAGGGGACTTCTGTTAATAGCCAAATTTGGCTAGGGACCGAAGGGAAATTTTTTACCCTTCTAGTCTGACTCCAGGCCTGAGGTCATCCACCAGGAGATCACGCTTCCCAAAGCAGAGCTACGATACCACCCTACAGAAATAAAGGCAAGCTCTACAAACACCAAAAGTAGAGCCCGACAAGATCAGATCGAGCCCGCATCGCCGAACCTGAAATCTGGGAGCTCTCCCGGGATCGAGATTACCTCGCAACCCCTCCAGACGCTGGCCTAAACCCCGCTGTCATAGAGGAGTGTCCTCAGGGGGCCACATCAAGCTCCAAGAAATCAAGGGAGGTTGGACCGAGCTCCTAGCTAGGTTAAGCACCTGAATACTGGAACCAAGACAATGATCTACCTCGCTATCTGATCTACCTCGCCATACATGCCATATTCAACGACCTCTATGAAGGATCATGCTATGAAGATATGAAGATACACTGGATCATATCTGGAAACATTACATACATGCAGAACAAGTAATAGAGTCCAAAGAGGAAATAAACTGATCTCCACCAAGATATTCTCAATTCGGCTATTAACTCAAAGTCAATGACATTTACACAAAGATGTTCATTGACTGCCCTCAAAGATGTTTGAAGGAGAAAAATGATGAAGTTCTAAGGTTGATGGAAGAAAATCTCCAACTAAGAACTAGAGTGACTCATTTAGATGAGGAAGTGTCACTTCTTAGAGTGAATGAAGTGATGTTGGTGAAGGAACTTGAAGAGGCAAGAAATACTCTTGCTAAGGTGACTTCAAGTTCGGAAAAGTTTAATCACATGTTGAGCATTGGAAAGAAGCCCAATGACAAGAGAGGACTCGGCTTTGTGGATGATGAGTCCACACCTTCCTCAGACAAGACAACTTTTGTGAAGGAATTTGTTTCTAGGTTGTCTCCTCCATCTCAACATCCAATGAAGACTTCCATCGATAACTCCTTGAAGATGGACACGATTGATATGTCCAAATATAAGAAGGAGATTGAAGATTGCCACCAAAGGATGAAGGCAATGAAAGATGAGATTGCCAAGAAAGGCATCACCTTGAATATTTTCAAGGATAGAGAGATGAGGTACCTTCAAGATTTGAAGAAGGATAAGATCAAGCAACCTCAAGCTGAAGGCAAAAGCAAAAATTTACCTCCTCAACATCCTAAGAGGAAGATTAATCTTGGAGAATCATCCAAGAGTGGCCAAATGAATATGTTAACAAAGAGTGAAGCTCAATCTCAATATCCAAGAGCTCCATCTCCAAGCTTCGCACAATCAAGATTTCCTTAACCAAGAAGACAAGCCAAGCAAACTCAACCAAGGAAGCATGGTAATCCGATTCAACAACAAAGAAGGATAGAACCAGCTCAACACCAAAGGCGCCATCAAATGCATGACAGTTCTCCAATAACCTCACAAGGATATGGTATGACTTCTACCTTTATACCTACTTGTGATTTTTATGGTGTTGATGGGCACATTAGGCCAAATTGCCATAAGTACATTAAGAAATGTAGGGTTGAGAGCATGATTGAGAGGAATAGGCTTAGAAGGGCCAATATGCATGTGCCTAGGAAATCTAAAGTCAATGATCCTAGGAAGTCTAGTAACATGTTGACTATGACCACTAGGAATGAAAATGTTTCACCTTGGTGGATTAGAAAAGATGAACCCGCATTCTATTGTGCCAACATGTCACCCATAGACTCAACCAGGTCTAATGGACTTGGTAGGTCTATAGGGGCCCTTTCATCCCATTGACTTGGTTGGAATTTGACCCCATGTGGGGAGCTCAAGCAAAGAGAGTGAACTTGTATGATTTTCTATGTGCAAAAAGTTGATTAATTTTATGCTCTTTTATAATTGCTTGAGATGATTGGTTGTACATATGCTTATATGTTATTTTCTTAATAAGTGTGCAACATTGCTTTACTTGCAATCCATGTCATATTTTGGTTCAACATTGCATTTTTGGATTAGGAGATTTGAATGGGAAAGTACATTTGAATGACCTATAGTTTATCTCCATGACATGTGAACTTGATTTTTTTTATGACATACTTTAATTGATATGCATGAAATATTTTTGATTGCTTATATGCAAAATATGTGTGAAAGCAAATGAGAAGACTAAAATCAATAAGGATCTTGTATCCATGCAATCAATAAGGATTATATATCCAAATTTAGTCTTCTCTCTCTCTTTATTAGTTGAACAAGGCTACTATCATATGGGTATCTTACCCGGAAAAATCAAAAAGGGTGCAAAACTTGCTCATGTCTTGTTTCGCTCATAAAGTTTGGTATAGTTGCTCTTTAAATTGAAATTCTTTTGAAAAACTATATCTTGTTTGCTTTTGACAAAAGGGTACAAATTTGTTTGAATTCTTATGGAAACCCTTTTGATGTTGGCTTTGCCAATTACCATTGCTTGAACTTGAATGCTATATGTCTTGCATGCAAAGCAACAATTTCACACATTTTTTTGTTAACAGGGTTTTTTGGCAAGGGACCAAAGGATTATTTTTCAATTAGTATCAACCCGATAAAGGCCAATCCTAGCTTCCAGGTGACCATCGAGATCGATGCCCCTACCTAGTTGGAGCAGATACTTGGTAAGGCCAGGACCTCGATTACCTATCTATCTAGATAGGACATCAGCTCCGCGAGCTAACGAAGGTACGCACCTCGCCCTATTGAAGCTCCCGATATCAACTCAAGACAAGTACAATGGTAGATTGCACACCTAGCACCCCTCAAGTGCCTCGACATCAGTCAAGACACCTAGTACCCCGATGCCCGCCTTGGTACTACCTCGACTTCCACCTAGTACCTAGTACCTCGATGTATATATTCGGAGCCCTTCCAAGGTAGGTACCTTGCCTGCCAAGCAATATGAAGATGATCGCGAAGACACAAGCACCACTCCATCAAGAGATAGAACAAGCTCCATGCCTCTAGGATCTGACTGGTATACCAATACCTCGCCCTACCAACACAATTCAGAAGCAGAGTTTCCCTCCAAGCTCCACGAAGAAGGAAAGTTTACTCCATCGCCAAAATAAAGCGCCATTAATGAAATCTAATTAAAATTCGGATTCGATAGTGATTTCATGGGATCAAATCCCACACCTTCAGCCCCACACAATGCTTTTCAACGCCTAAAAAAAGACACTCAATAATCCTCATTAACACAACCGGATTTCGTGGGGGTTCTTTGGAGAACTATATATACGGCGTTGAATGGTAAATAGAGAGGCTTTTTTGAATTATAGAGATCGCCAAAGGCAGAGAGAGATTGTCTTCCGGCAGAATTCCCTTCTAAAATTCTCCGAAGCCAGTGAGAGTCCATTGACGATCATTGGAAGGAAATATCCACTTATCGACATATATGTTTTCTCCGCCGTCACCCTGTGTAAGAGAGTGAGAAACGAGAAAATAGTGTATTTCGTGTAATTTTGTTATAGTATTCTTGAATAAAACAGTGTTATTTCATATTTCCTCGATCTTTCCTATACTGCTTCTTATTTACATAACGAGGAAGGATCGTGGTACCAAAGGTACCTATCCCGCTACTGGCTACCAGTAGTGGGTGAGGGTGCTAACCAAGATTTCGCTCCCTGAGTGATTTTTCTGTTAACACTTTTTGGCACCGTCTGTGGGAAAAACCACAACCTTAAAAGAAAGCCAGCACGCCTCGTTTTCTTGTATTATCATCAAAATGAAGCTCCTGATCATAGAAAGAGGACCCCGGTACCGAAGGTATCTACCTTGCTACTACAACCGGTAGTGGGTGAGGGTGTTAACTGAGATTTTCATCTCGAGTGAATTTTTCCCTTAACACTTTTTAGCGCCGTCTGTGGGAATCACCACACCTTCAAAAGAAAGCCTGTGTGTCTCGTTTTCTTGCTAGATTATCATAATGAAGCTCCGATCCTCTCAGGATCATCCTGACCCGTCAGGACATCAGTCAAACGCTTCAACTCGAAAGGGTCAGAAGCCGAAGAAAGGAGGAAAGGGTCGCAAACCCGCTTCGAAGCAGTCAGCTACAGTGCGGATTAACCCTCAGGTACCTGCTACCCTAGCAGCTGGACCTGCCAATCTGTATCAACAGGTCACGGCCTTTATAGAGAGCATTCGCCTCTGAATGGTCGCTGAAAGCAGTACCATTCAGCATGCGTTACCAGATCCCAAGGAAGATGCCAATCGGCAAGGTACCAGGGTACCTCCCTTCGACAGGTTGGGACCACCACCTCCTATACTAGTCCATGATAGACTCGGGCTCATGCCCCCAGCACCATCGGTCCACGACAGACTAGGGCCCATGCCTACGGTTCCAGGATATCCTACAGGTTACCAAGCCCGGCGTGCAAGATCCGCCATCGACCTCCCACCCAGAGAACACCACCACCTGGCCCAACCAGTGGCTTATTCTAGACAGCCTCACCAGGAAACGACCCGGGAACGTCCTCATTCAGTGGTGAGAGGTAGCAACAAGGGCGCCAGAGAAGATCCTCCCTAAGGAGAAAATAAGGATGAAGCTTCTATGACATCGGAAGGGCCTAACGACAGAGATTCTGAGATGGAATCTGGGAATGATAGAAGTAAACGTCTCCGGGACCAGGTCGCCAGAATGGCGAAAGAAATCCAGGAGTTAAAGAAGGGCAAGCACCGGGAAAATTGAAAAGACCCATTGGGAGAGATGAATGCTCTATTCTCTAGGAGGATCAATGCGGCAGAATTACCTCCCAAATTCAAGATGCCAACCGACAAATATTCTGGGACTGAGGACCCCCTAAGCCACCTAGAAAGTTTTGTTCACCAGATAGAGGTTCAGAATGCTACTAGGGCTGCTATGTGCAAAATGTTCCCAACCACGGTGACGGACTATGCCAAGACATGGTTCAGGAAGTTACCAGCGGGAAGTGTTGATTCATTCACAAAATTGACAACTGATTTCTGTGCCCAGTTTCAAGGCATCAAACCTCGCCCCAAAGATCCTATTCACCTTCAATACGTGATCCAAGAGCGGGGGGAATCATTCAGAGCCTATGTGGAGAGATTCCATAAAGAAGTGATCCAGATAGAAGTCTTCGCGGGAAAGGAAACCTTGGCCAATTTCATAAGTAATCTTTGGGCAGGCAGACTCTTCAGATCTTTCGCCAAGCATCCCCCTGAGACCTACTAGGAGGCCTACGATAGAGCTCTCGAGCAGGTTGAGATAGATGAACAGCTCTAAGTTAAAATGGAGCACGATGATATAAGAACTGCCAAGCGCCAAAAGAATGAGGCGCCCAAGCCTGCACCCGTTCAGAAAAATCAGAACAGGCCTCCCAACAAATCTACATATCAGTCGCCACCTTATCAACCTCCACGGAACCGGTACCCGGCTAGGCGGACTCCGCCCAAAGCTACACCCTCATCCAAGGAGGTAGCGCGAGTAGATAGAGTGGAAATGGGGTACTCCCATTACACCCCCTTGAACGCATCTCGCGAGACTATTTACCTTGCCATCCACGATAAAGGACTACTCAAGAAGCCAGGTCCAATAAAGGCACCAGTCGATCAACGGAACCACTACAAGTATTGTGACTTCCACGAGGATGTAGGTCATAATACCTCAGAATGCTATAGTCTGCGGAACCAGATTGAAGCCTTGGTTATGGGAGGTTGCTTGGAGGAATTCCTCCAACAAGTACGCGACAACATATGCACTGGAAAAGAGGTGCAGGCCAATATTAAAGCATACGAAGAAGGAAGGAAAGCAAAAGGGAAGGATCTGATGGAGCAGATCCACATTGGCAATACCATCAGTGGAGGTCCCACCTTGGCAGGAACCTCCAACAATGCTCGAAAGAACCACACCAGGAAAGTTCCTAGAGTAGAAGCGGGCCAGAATGTCTTCAAGGTTACTAGAGGATCACCTCGGTCTCCTCCTGCTGCACAGATCATCTTCACAGAATAGGACGTATTCAACACCGTCCAGCCTCATGATGATCCTATGGTCATCACTGTTCAAATAGCCAACAACTTGGTCCACTGTGTTTTGATTGACACAGGTAGCAGCGTTGATTCTCTTCAAGAGTGCTTTGGAGCAATTCAATCTAAAGAGACCTTGTTACAACAGTTGTACCACCCCATTGTACGGGTTCATGGGGGACTCATTGATTCCCACCAGGTCTATGATGCTACCAGTAATATTGGGAACAGCGCCACTACAGCAGAACCTAATGACAGACTTCATTATGGTAGACACCCCGTCCGCCTACAATGCTATACTGGAAAGGCTCTACTTGTTTGCCCTCAAAGGGGTCTTGTCAATATACCATAACGTTCTGAAATTCCCAGTGGGAGACAAAGTGGGTGAAATACAAGGGGATCAGCAGACTGCTCGGAAGTGTTATGCAGTATCAACCAACCCAGCAACGTTGGCCAAGCAATATGTGCAAATAACCATTAATTAAGATCACCAGTCTTCAGAGAAAGACTTTGAAGATGAAATAAACTCGGAAAAGGAGAGATCCATGTTAGAGCTCCCTGATATAGAGATCAGGGAGGAGGAAGAGAAGGGATGGGCCAGTGGCCATCCCGCAGAGGAGTTAGAAGAGATACCTATCAGGAAGGACGATCCTTCCAAGGTAGTCAGGATAGGTTCAACATTGAAGGTGAATGTAAAGGAAGATCTGATAAAGCTCATACAAGAATATAATGGCATCTTTGCATGGAGCCATGAGGAGATGCTAGGGATACCTGTTGCTTTAGCAACTCACAAGTTAGCGGTAGATCCCACCTTCAAGCCAATCAAACAAAAGATGAGGCATTTCAACCAGGCAAGAAATGCTGCAGTACAAGAAGAGGTAAATAAACTGCTAAAGGCAGAATTCATTAGGGAGTCTCTGTACCCTGAATGGATCACCAACGTAGTTATGGTGACCAAGGTGAATGGGAAGTGGCGCATGTGTGTTGATTATATGGATCTCAATCGTGCCTGCCCAAAAGACAGCTTCCCGCTACAGAAAATTGACCAACTAGTAGATTCAATCGCGGGTAACAAGCTCTTGAGTTTTATAGACACCTTCTTAGGATACAACCAGATAATGATGCACTCAGCTGACCAGGATAAAACCAGTTTCATAACCGGTCAGGGCCTCTATTGCTACAGGGTCATGCCCTTCGGGCTCAAAAACGCTGGGGCTACCTACCAGCGCCTGGTCAACCGATTGTTCAAGAGACTGATAGGAAAGATGATGGAAGTATACATCGATGATATGATCACAAAGTCTCAGGTAGCTGATCATCACCAAGACAATCTCCGTCAGACATTCTAGATATTCAGAGAGAATCAGATGCAATTGAATCCTAATAAGTGCGCCTTCAGAGTTGCAGCCGGGAAATTTCTCAGATTCATGGTCCATGAGAGGGGGATCGAAGCTAATCCCGAGAAGATCAAAGCCATCCTAGATCTTAAGTCTCCCACCTCACTTAGTCAAGTGCAAGGTTTGACCGGACGAATTGCAGCCCTGAACCGTTTCTTATCACGATCCACTGACAAGTGTATCCCATTCTTTAAGGCAATCAAACAAGGGAAGAACATGAAGTGGGACCAGGACAGCGAGCTGGCTTTCCAATCGCTGAAAAAAGTACCTAGCTAGCCTGCCCCTGCTAGCTAGCCCGGTACCAGAAGAAGAACGGCAATATACCTGGCAATATCTGAAACAGCGGTCAGTGGAGCATTGGTAAAGGAATACCCTGATGGGATCCAACACCCTGTCTTCTACCTGAGCTGCGCCCTAACCAAATCAGAAAAAAAACTACATCCTACTGGAAAAGCTCGCTTTAGCCTTGGTGGTTGCTTCCAGGAAGCTCCGCCCTTATTTCCTTGCCCACACAATCGTGGTAGTCACTGATCAACCTCTGTGTCAATTTCTCCAAAGGCAATGGCCAATAAGATTG
This sequence comes from Dipteronia sinensis, assembly GCA_033220585.1. Lineage (NCBI taxonomy): Eukaryota > Viridiplantae > Streptophyta > Magnoliopsida > Sapindales > Sapindaceae > Dipteronia > Dipteronia sinensis. Next base: position 19,502,654 of record CM065643.1, on the reverse strand, counting down.
TCTAGGGTATGAATGATAAACATCTTCTTATTCTATCTTTATTCAAGAGTTCCATTTTAGTCTTTAGTGGAATGAGCTAAAATTAATAGATCAGACCTAAGTGAATCGTTTTTTGATTGTGATTAGGTTATGTCTATTGAAGCTTAAATTTAGATAGCACGCGAAGATCCCCAATCCACACGGACTTGCATGGATCACTTGATATATTCTACCAGACTAATTTATGGGTCCATCTAAAATTATATTAATATATTAATGAGATGCATGTGGGCTTGTTTCTTTTAGTAAGAATGGGTCTGATTCATATGTGGGCTTTTATTTAAAGCTTGAATGGATTAAATAAAATAAGAAAATAATATTTGGGCCATATTTTTTGTGTGTAGGCGGCAAGGCTATAATAATAGCCTAAAATATTATTTTATTTTATTGTTTGATTAAATGGAAATTAATTAATTGATTAATTAATTATTTAATTAAAAATCAAAATCTTTTTCTGTCTAGGAATTATGTTTCCTAGTAGTATACTATTATAGTAGTATAATAAATATAAAAGACTTAATTTGGTAAGTAGATAAATAAAGAATTTATTTATCTAATCAAATAAGGAAGTCTTTAATATAATCACAAATACACTTATGAGTTGGATTAGGGTTATGATTCTTGAGTTGATAGGAATTTGGGTAAAGCACAAATCCTCTTGAAGTGAGGAATTCGGCCAACCCTAGAATTCCTATTAAGAGAATTCGGCCAACCCTAGTTAAATTAGCAATAGAATTCGGCCACCCTATATATATGATGGGATAAAATTCGGCCGAAAAGAATGCTTCTTGCTAGAGAGATTTTTATTTTGCTTAGAAGATAAAAAAATCCAACTCTAGAACATAGTGAAATTTCGGCCAAGAGGAAGAGAGAAAGATAGTTCTAAATTCGATAGTGCACTTGCAAGCCTTTACATAAAAAGGTTTTGTGCACACTTTCGATTTAGGTTCACGCGAGTTTCAATCATAACGATTGTGAATTCAAAAGTGACCGGAACGATCTTTCTAGGCTCTTGGAGTTTTTGTGATTCAGGATCAGGAAAGAAGATTTCATTTTTCCATTCTCAAGTACGCAATTCAAAGAATAGGGAGTCCACGCTCATAGGTGATTCACGTTCGTGATCGGATTGGAAGATCTTACGGATTACCATCGACGCTAAGTCAATCGGATCACGCGACAAGAGGTATGATATATTTTGAATATATGTATGTTTAATTAATTAAAGTGTTAAGGTTCAAATATTGGAAAAATTTTAAACTATACTAAATTCGTTTTTAGTCTCTCTTATGCTGCGTTTTTCGTATTTTTCCCTACAATTGGTATCAGAGCCAGGTTATACCCTTTAATTAATTAACATATATATACATGAATCTATTTCTTTTTATTGTGATTATGCATGTTTTAGAAAGAGATGACACTCTAGGTATTCGCATATATAATTACATGTGGCATGTATGGATTTATATATGTTATTATAAAGTGAATTGTTATTGCTCGATTTTGGTCCTAGAATTTCAATGTATTTTTGTTTCGGAATTGTAACAAGAAGGGTGGCCTATTATCGTCATAAGTTCCTTCTTGGTGATGCTAGATTCTCTATTTTTTATTGTATTAACAAATACTACAGTTTTGTATAAAATAGTGTAGTTTTTCTTGTGTAAAAATTACTGCAGTGAATTAAAAAAATATATAAAAATAATAATAATAATACTGCAGTAATTTATTGTGTGAAATCTGCTGTAATACATTCAAGTTTTGAAGATTCGAAGAGTTGAAGAATTAGAAGCAGAAGAGGAACCAACCGGAACAAGCTTGGTACCGTGTGCACCACGGCAACAAGCGTGCGTGCACCTTAGCGCGTAGCTACGCTTGTTGGGTGCATGGGCTGCACACGGCAGCCCCTTATGTGTCATGGGCTACGCATGACAGTCCTTTGGGCATAATAGGCTGCGCATGGTGGCCCTTTATGGACCCAAGGGGTGTGCATGCCCAAAGGTGGCAGCCGAGGGGTGAGGAAGTTGATGATGGCCGCTTGAAGACTTGTTCGCCAAGAAAGAATATTTTGTATTCCAAACAAATGTAATTTACTTGCTTTTCTAGGATAGACCAAAATTGTAGCTATTTATATTTCCGTAAATATTACAATATTTGTTGTTGTATGATAACATGTCATATAGAATAGGAGTGCCACTATATATCTCTTTTGGTATGAACATGCATTGAATGATTTAGGTATCTAATTGGCATCTAGATAACTTGGTAAAATCATTCTATGGAATTTAATCACATGTCTTAAACAATTGAGTGGGAGAAGGTATGTTAGAACACCTATGGCCTCCAAGGTTAGTTAAGCTTTATTATTTATTGGTAATCCCCCCGAGGGGCGTCCATAAATGGAATTTAGCAAAATACTTTCTTACAAGGATAGACTAGACAATTAACTTAAACGAAATCTACTCCCAGAGGAGAGATTTTCGTGAGAGTAAATTGAGGGTCGATATCTTGGTAACACACAATGTGATTTTATTAATATCCTCCCGAGAGTTCTTGTTAATAAAATTGCAAGGCTAAAATTGAAAACGCTGGTTGTTATGTTAACAATTAGGTGGGACCTAGTCCAACTGGTAAATGATACGTATTCCCAGAGGAGGTGTAACATTTATGGGTGTTGGATCACCGTTGAACTTTTATGATTGAATTATTTATTTAATTCAAGATAAATATTTAAAAAAGTGCTTTATCATGATTATTTACTCATATATAATTTTGTTTTATTCAGAAATCATGACTCCATCACTTATGAACATCCTGAAAGATAACACTTTAACTGGAGATAATTATGTCACATGGAAAAGGAAAATTGGGTTGTTGCTACAAAGTGAAAAACATAAGTTTGTTCTAACTACTCCTAAACCACCCCTTCCTAATAATGAATATAATATTTTACAAAGAAATGAGTATGAGCAATGGAAGACTTCAGATGATATGGCCAAATGTTACATTATGGCCACAATCTCCGACGTGTTGCAACATAAGCATGAAGGAATGGAGTATGTTGCTGATATAATGATGTCTCTGGAAGAGATGTTTGCTATGAGGTCTAGGTCAACTAAGAGAGAGGTAGTGACTGCTTTTATGAATCTTAGGATGAAACCTGGACAGGCTGTGAAAGATTACATGATGAAAGTCATAGCACATCTCATTGTTGCAGAATTTAATGGTGCTGAGATAGATGGTGAGACGAAAATTGACATGATTGTCAACTCAATATCGGATTTCTTTGATCAGTTCAAGTTGGACTACACCTTGAACAATAAGCAATACACCTTGCAAGGTCTGATGCAAGATGTTCAAAGCGCTGAAAAGATCCCTGTGAAAAACAAAGGTCAAGAGATTCATTCGGTTGGTAAAGTTGCTATTGTTAAGACCCGTCAAAAGGTCAAGAAACAACAGAAGAAAAAGCAACTTGGGCCTACCAAGAAGGAAACCAAGAAAGTAACCAAGATCAAAGGGAAATGCTTCATTTGTGGTGAAAAGGGACATTGGAAAAGAAATTGCCCAAAGTCCCAGAATAAGAAGGAAGAAGGTAATATTAATTATCTTGAAACATGTTTTCTGGCAGATTCTACAGATTCTTGGATCATGGACTCTGGAGCCACTAATCATGTTTGTTATTCCTTACAGGGGTTCCAAGAAAGGAGAAGGTTGAATAAAGATGAAATCAACTTGCGCTTGGGCAACGGAACGTTAGTGTCTGCAAGTGCAGTGGGAGATATTAGAGTTATTTTAGATTCTAGTAGGCATTTAGATTCAATAGACGTTTATTATGTACCTCAATTCAAGAGGAATTTAATTTCAGTTTCTTGTTTAAATAAATTTGGATATTTGGTTACTTTTAATAAAGCTTTTATTATTAGTAAGAATGACAAAATTGTTTGCAAAGGTACATTGGAAAACGGTCTATTCTTTTTTCATAGAAATATCTCTCACTCCTTAGACACAGAATTAATGGAACCTAATCATAAAAGAGTAAAATTATTAAAAGATGAAACCTACCTTTGGCATTTACACCTAGGTCATATTAACCTTAATAGGATTAAAAGATTGATATGTGACGAATCTTTAAGTGACTTAAAGGTTGATGATCTACCAACTTGTGAATCTTGTTTGGAAGGTAAAATGACCAAAAGGCCGTTCACAACCAAAGGTGCAAGAGCCCACTGAATGTTTAGGATTAATACACACTGATGTATGTGGGCCTATAAGCATTCAGGCTAGAGGTGGATATGAGTACTTCATCACCTTCACATATGATTACTCGAGATTTGGCTATGTGTATCTCATGAGACATAAGTCGGATGCTTTTGACATGTTCAAAGCATTCAAGGCTGAAGTAGAAAATCAACTTGAGAAACACATAGAGATCTTGAGATCTGATCGTGGTGGAGAATATCTATCTGGTGAGTTTCAGCAATATCTTATTGATAATGGGATAGTTTCTCAGTTTTCTGCACCAGGTACACCTCAACAAAATAGGGTGACAGAAAGGAGAAATAGAACTCTTTTAAACATGGTTAGGTCAATGTTGAGTTATTCAATGCTTCCTATTTCTTTTTGGGGATATGCTCTACAAACAGCAATATACATTATAAACGTTGTACCATCTAAGTCGGTTCTTGAAACACCATATGAGTTGTGGACTAGACGAAAGCTGTAGGGAAAAATTGCTAAAAACCGCAGCGGAAGGCGAAAAAATAATTTTCGTATAGTTTAAAATTTTTCTAAAGATTTGAACCTTAACCCTTTAATTAATTAAACTCAAATATACAGTTAGAGTTAAATACCTCTTGTCGCGTGATCCGATTGACTTACGTCGATGGTAATCCGCAAGATCTTCAATCCTAGCACGTACGTGAATCACCTAGGAGCGTGGTCTCCCTTTTTCTTTGAATTGCTTACCTTAGAATGGATGTATGGAATTTCTGATCTTGATCTTCAATCCCAAAATACCAAGAGCCTAGAAAAATAGTTCCGGTCACTTTTGAATTCACAATCGATATGATTGGAACTCGCGTAACCCTAAATCGAAAGTGTGCACAAAACCTTTTGATGTTAAAGGCTTGCAAGTGCACTATCGAATGAGAACTTATTTTCTTTTTCTCTCTTGGCCGAAAATCTATGTGTATAGAGTAGGATTTTTTTTTTCAAAACAAACAAAAATCTCTCTATATTTTTCTTCTTCTTGGCCGAAAATTCATAACCTTATATTTATAGGTTGGCCGAATTTTCTCCTTCACCAAGTAGGGTTGGCCGAATTCATTGAATAGGAAATCTAGGGTTGGTTAATTTCCTTACTTGGAAAGGAATTGTCCTTTTCCCTAATTCCTATCAATTCAAGAATCCTAACCCTTGTAGGACTAGTGGTGGCCGAATTCTTTGTATAATAAAGAGTGTATGTGGATTTAATCCTAACCACATTAGGACTCCTATCACTTAAAAGAATTCCAACCCTAATCCAACACATAGTATTTAATTTACTGATCAGGAAAAGATTTTGATTTAAACTATTAATTAATTAAATAATTAATTAATTCCCATTTAATCAAAACAATAAAATAAAATAATATCTTGAGCTATTTTATTTAGCCTTGCCGCCCACACCATGTATATATGGGCCCAATATTATTTTTCTTATTTTATTTAATCCATTAGACTTTAAATAAAAGCCCACATGTGAACCAGACTTATTCTTACTAAAAGAAACTAGCCTACATGTCTCCTTTTAATATATTAATATAATAGTGCAGCCCATTAAATAAATAATAGACATATTATATTCTTAATATATTAAATGCAATTCTAGATGGACCCATAAATTGGTCCGGTAGAATATATCAAGTGATCCATGCAAGCACGTGTGGATTGTGGATCTTGGCGGGCTATCTAAATTTAAGCTTCAATAGACATAACCTAATCACAATTAACAAATGATTCACTTAGGTCCGATCTATTAATTTTAACTCATTCCACTAAAGAGCTAAAATTGAACTCTTAAATAAAGATAGAATAAGGAGATGTTTCTCATTCATACCCTAGACAGTCTTATAGGAGATGGTGTATCCTCGTGAATAATATCAGTAATCGCCAAGAGCTCATAGACCGCCTATAGCTCTCCAAGTTACCATATTTCCTCATATGACCACATTTTGAACTTGGATATTTTGACTTTTCCAGAAGCCATGTCTTCAATAATCATTATTGAAAACTCAACGTTGAGATTTAGTATCCAATACCTCAAAACATCCATATGATGATATTATACTCTCATTTAATAAATGGAGCCACGATGTCCATATCTATAAATGAAGTCCTCTATCGATTAACAAATGAATACCACCAAACTATCGAGGATAGACTATGCTATATAATCTTACTCATTGATAGCTCAAATGCTAACACTTGCAACCATAAGTCCATCATTTATCTCAGGATTTAGATAGACTCTCCGATTGTCCTAATAATGAAAAGACTTATATCTAGTGACGGTTCTAGATAAAGTATTTCATTGTGATCCAGTTCAATGCACCCAGTGCACTAGATTCTTTTACTCGAAAACCTTTCGATGATTTTAGACTCATCATAACTCATTTGATCCCACTCAAATGCTAGTAAAAGAATTCTACAACTTTATCAAGATAGAGGTGCCCAACCTTTAACTTAAGTTGTGAACGTTATTCAAGACTAACTAAAGAATTGTGTCTACCTCATACATATCCGGATGTACAAACAATTCTTCATATCTCATAGTCTTTTGACCTTATGATTATTTACCTTGACAATTATAATTATAAATGCTATAAGATTTTGCAGAATCAGAAATCACTTTATTTATATGAAAAGATTGTCAATTACAATATTACACTCTTGCTATTGAGCATAATCCTAACAAAAGCCTAGTTTACAACAGTTGAGGATATTTGGTTGTCCTGCACATGTGTTACAGGAAAGACAGAAAAGATGGAGTCTCGTTTGGAAACATGTATATTTGTGGGGGTATCCAAATGGAACTAAAGGATACTATTTCTATAGTCCTTCAGATCTAAAAGTATTTGTTTCAACAAATGCTTCATTTCTAGAAAAGGACTATATGAATAATTTTGTGCCCAAAAGTATAATTGTCCTGAATGAGATGTCACGAGATACAATTCCACAAGAGGTTTTACAACCTAGCCCAATTGTAAGTTCCACTCCAACACAAAATCAACAGCCTACCATTCCTCGTCGTAGTGGGAGGGTTAGTAAACAACCTGAGAGATACATCGATCTGGGAGAATTAGTGGAGAATCTTCTGAACAACGATGATCCCTACACTTATAAGGAAGCAATGAAGGATGTTGATTGTCGTCATTGGCAAAAGGCAATGCAATCTGAGATTGAATCCATGTTCGATAACAAAGTCTAGTCCCTTGTAGACTTGCCTAAAGGGATAAAACCCATTAGGTGCAAGTGGGTATACAAGAGGAAAAGAGGTATGAATGGAAATGTGGAAACTTTTGAAGCTAGATTGGTAGCTAAAGGTTACACACAGAAAGAAGGTATCGATTACGAGGATACCTTCTCTCATGTGGCCATGCTTAAATCCATTAGGATACTCTTATCAATTGCAGCATCTTTAGATCTAGAGATTTGGCAAATGGACGTCAAGACAGCTTTCCTTAATGGAAGTCTTGACGAAAGCATTTATATGATGCAACCAGAAGGATTCATTGAAAATGGCCAAATGGAAAAGGTATGCAAGTTGCAGAAATCCATATATGGATTAAAATGGGCATCCAGATCCTGGATCATAAGGTTCGATCAAGCTGTGAAAGGTTTTGGATTAATTCAGAATCCTGACGAACCTTGTGTATATAAAAGGATAAAGGGTGACAAATTGGTTTTCCTAATTCTTTATGTTGATGATATACTACTCATTGGAAACGATGTAGGTGTATTGACATCAGTAAAAGAATGGTTAGCAAAATAATTTGATATGAAGGACTTAGAAGAAACTAGTTTTATTCTAGGTATCCAAGTAATAAGGGATAGAAAGAATAAAACAATTGCATTATCCCAAGCTTCATACATAGACAAAATATTGTCTAGGTTTTCCATGCATGATTCCAAGAAAGGTATGTTACCTTTCAGACATGGAATCAAACTTTCTAAGGAACAAGTTCCTAAGAATCGGCATGAAGAGCAATTCATGAGTAGAGTTCCATATACCTCGGTAGTTGGAAGTCTCATGTATGCAATGCTCTGCACTAGATCAAACATTTGTTTTGCTGTTGGCATAGTTAGCAGGTTTCAATCGAAACCTGGTCCTGATCACTGGACGGCAGTCAAGCATATTTTCAAGTATCTCAAGAGAACAAGAGATTATATGCTTGTATACTCTGGAAGAGATTTATTTCCCATTGGGTATACAGATTCTGATTTCCAGTCGGATTTTGACTCTAGAAAATCCACATCACGATATGTGTTTACTATAGGAGGAGGAGCAGTCATATGGAGGAGTATCTAGCAATCCTGTATTGTTGATTTCACCATGGAAGCTGAGTATGTTGCTACATGCGAAGCTGCCAAAGAGGCTGTTTGGCTCCGCCAATTCTTGTTTGACTTAGAAATAGTTCCTAATGCGAATAAGCAGATCACTATTTACTGTGACAACAGTGGAGCAGTGGCTAATTCGAGAGAACCAAGAAGTCATAAGAGAGGTAAACACATTGAAAGGAAGTATCATCTTTTAAGGGAGATTGTGCATAGGGGTGACGTGACAATTACCAAAATCGCGTCAGCAGAAAATCTTACGAATCCTTTCACAAAGGCTCTACCTCAGAAGAGTTTTGATGGGCACCTAGAGAACATGCGAATTAGAGATATTACACACTTGCTATAGCGCAAGTGGTAGATTCTTAGGATTATGCTCAATAGCAAGAGTATAATATTGTAATTGACAATCTTTTCATATTAATAAAGTGATTTCTGGTTTTACAAAATCTGATAGCATTTATAATGATAATTTTCAAAGTAAATAATCATAAGGTCAAAAGACTATAAGAAAGGAAGAATTGTTCGTACATCTGGATATGTATGAGGTAGACACAATTCTTTAGTTAGTCTTGAATAAACGTTCACAACTTAAGTTAAAGGTTGGGCACCTTTATCTTGATAAAGTTGTAGAATTCTTTTGCTGGCATTTGAGTGGGATCAAATGAGTTATGATGAGTCTAAAATCATCGAAAGGGTCTTCGAGTAAAAGAATCTAGTGCACTGGGTGCATTGAACAGGATCACAATGAAATATTTTATCTAGACCCGTCAGTAGATACAAGTCTTTTCATTATGAGGACAATCAGAAAGTCTATCTTAATCCTGAGATAAATGATGGATGTAAGCTCCTCATATTTTGATTGGCTTATTTCGTTGACAAACCACATTGGGGATTATTCTTTGTAAGGGTAATTTAGGCCTCTTAAGTGTGATCAAGCTTCAAGGACATCATGTCTCTCAAAGAGCACTTCAAAGGTATCTCACTAGTTTAACTTTCTTTGAAGAGATCTAGTTGCACACACTCACTTGCATGCATTATGTTCATATCTTCATGTAATTGAATGATGTATTGTATGCCACTTTTCACACTCCACACTTGCACTGATTGCACATCACTTAGTGTGTTGAGTTTGCCTCGAAAAGAGAAATTCTTCTCTTAGCGCGGTCTAGACCGCTTGGCAAGACATGCTTGCACCACGGCATACAGAGTGGTATACCTCAGCAGGGTCATACTTCCTGTACTGCTTCCTATGCACTTGCACGCATAACGATCCAAGTCGCGGTGTTGTCCAGTAGGCCTCTGTTGCCCATACCGCGGCATGTGCACCTGCATGCACAGCGCCCTGCACCGCGTTGTTGTCCAGACGGTGCACTGTTGTGTGTACCGCGGTCTGGACACTTGCCTGCGACACGGTCCATCTAGCGGTATTGATGGGATTTTGTGCCCTAAGTTCAAAACGATGCTGTTTTGATTAGAGCTCCCTTATATATACTCTATCTTCTTCCTTGCTCGTTTTCATGAGTACAAAGAAGCCATTTTTGATAGGCCAAGCTTCCCTTAGAGAGAGAAACTCCCAAGAACTCATCTTTACTCAACCAAACACAAATCCATATGCATCTAACATCTTCAAGCATCATCTTATCATGGATTCTTCTTGCTTTCATTGACTAGGTAACTTGAACATGCCCTAAATCTCATTGTATTTATTTATGTTCTTGTTTGCCTAGGGTTAGCTCTTTTATGTGATTTTATTGCATATCTTTATGTTTATTGGCATTTATAACATGTTTGAGTTGTTGTTTGTTGGTTGAGAGCCTTGTTCATTAATAGCTAGCATTTAGGACGATTTTACCCTTCTAGCTAAATCTTCATGCATTTGCATTGAGATATTGATATCTAGGATTTGCATTTATTGACATCTTTAAATCCTTAGATAAGCATTTAGTGTTGCCTAGCATTAATTGCATGTTTGAATATATTTTACATATTCGCATAGGTTGTTTAACCTCTTCATTGATTGTTAAGCTTTGTGACTAAGTGGGTTAGTGCACAAGCTTGTGGTCAAGAATCACTATTAAAGGCCCGTTAGGTAGAGTGAAAGGGTTAGTAACCAAGTAGGTGTGACTTGAGGTCAATCTAGGTTGTAAAATTTCGTTCAAATAGTGGATTTGAGGACCGTATGTGGCTAGAAGGATAGCCCGTGAGTTTTGCCCAGTTGGAGGGTTTCTCACTTAAATCAATCCTTGTGTTTTTATTGTTTTCCGCATATTTATATTGGATTGATTGATTTCTAATATGGGGTAGGATTATCAAAATTGATTAAGTCGAAAAGTTGGTAATAAATCAACTAAAACCTATTCACCCCCCCTCTAGGTTGTATTAGACACACTTTGTGTATTTTCAATTGGTATCAGAGCGGGTTCCTAGATACACTTAGGTGATCCTTGCTCTTTGTGTGTCTTGCTTTTTGTTTGTGTTTGTTGCATCATAAACATTCATCTCATTCATACCCAAACACTATGAGTGGGAACGGAAGTGGTAATGAGGGAGCCTCTAGCACAAGACCCCCTTTGCTCACCGGAGTAAACTATGCCTCTTGGAAAGGCAAGATGGAGTCTTACATTTGCCAAATAAATGACCGAGCATGGATGGCAATTGAAGATGGTTACACTCTTCTGGAAAAGACTCTTGAAGATGAAAGTGTAGTTCCCAAGCCAAAGTCGGAATGGTCAACTCAAGAGTTTGAAGCATCCAAATGGAACAACAAGGCTATGCATGCTATTCTTTGTGCAGTGGATGACAATCAGTATAAATTGATCCAAACAACAAGAATTGCAAAAGAGGCATGGGAGATTCTAGAGACGGCCCATGAGGGAACCGAGGTGGTCAAGGACTCCAAGCTTCAAGTCCTCCAAACACAATTCGAGCAAATTAGGATGGAGGAGGATGAGTGCTTCAACGACTTTCAAGTGAAGTTGATGGACATAGTCAATCAAAGCCATCAACTTGGTGATCCCTATTCGGATAGGAGGATCAAGCAAAAAATTATGAGGTCGCTTCCAGCAAGATTTGAGTCAAAAGTGACGGCTCTTGAGGAGAATAGTGACTTCAAGAATATGAAGCCAAGTGAAGTTATTGGAAGGCTTCTAGCATATGAGTCTAGATGGACTCCCACACCTACACCTCAAAAGAAGCAAAAGAGTATTGCTCTGAAGACTTCTAAGGTTGAGAAGGAGGAAGAAGACTCAGATGAAGAAATGGCCCTCATGGTGAAAAGATTCAAGAAGTTCATCAATTTTGAGAAGATGGGATTTGGATCCAAAGGAAAGGAACTGAAGAAGAAGACTCATTTCAAGAAGTTTGAGTTAAGTGAAGATAAGCCCACAAGAAAAGGGATTTAATGCTTCGAATGTGGAGGTTTCGGACACATCTCCACAGATTGTGGAAATTTGAAAAACAAGAAGAAAGGAAAGGCCATGGCCGCCACAGTGGAGCGATGGTGATGATGTGGAAGAAGAAGTAGAATTCCTCGGATGATGAGGATCATGTGGCAAACTTTATTGCCTTCGCATCTTCTCTCAAGAGTAAGGAAGCAATAGATGATGAAGAGGTAGAGAAACAAAGTGATGATGACTCTAGCGATGGTGACTCTTCATCCCATTCAACAAATATGGATGTAGGAGGAATGGATCTTGAAGGCTTCATTGAGCATTTTCAAAGCTCAAGATTGAAGATGAAGAAAGAGATTCAAAGGCTAAAATGAGAGAATCTCAAGCTATCTACCGAAGCTACCCACTTAAATAAAGAAGTGAAGATAGCCAAAAGGAATGAGGAATTGATGGAAAAGGAGCTTGAAGAAGCTAGAGAGATCATTGCTAAGATGACTTCAAGCACGAATAAACTTGACCACATATTGGGAGTTGGCAAGAGGCCAAGTGATAAGAAAGGTCTTGGCTATGAAGATGACAAGGAGACCTCATCCTCAAGCAAGATTGTGTTTGTCAAGAGTTTGGATAGCAAAGAGCCTCCACCCCCACAACATCCTAGGAAAAAGATCGAACTAGGAGAGTGCTCTAAAGATTCTCAAGTCAAGGTAGCACAAGGGAAACAAGCTCAAGCTCAATCAACAAGGGTGCATCAAGCAAGTTTCCCTCAACCCAAATACCATCAAGCCAAGAAGCAACTCATGCTAGGTCAATCAAGGAAGTAATTCATTCTAACTCAACAACAAAGAAGGAGAGAACCAATTCAACACCAAAGACAAGCTCAAATGCGTGGGAAAGCCCCTTTGTACTCACAAGGGCATGGTATGTCTTCTTATTTTATTCCCACTTGTCACTTTTGTGGTGTTGATAGTCACATTAGACCAAATTGCTTCAAATACATTGAAATGTGTAGAATCAAGAGCATGATTGAAAGAAATAGAGCTAGAGCTAAAATGCATGTTCCTAGGAAATCTAGAGCCAATTTGCATGATCATAGGAAATCTAGAGCAAATGTGACTAATACCACTAGGAATGAGAACATTTCACCTAGGTGGATTAGAAGGGATAACTATTCTTGCTATGTGGCTCAAATTGCCTTGAAGGCAAATGCCTCTAACACTTGGTATTTGGATAGTGGGTGTTCTAGGCATATGACGGGGAACAAGAGCTTCTTTAAATCCCTTGTCTTGGAGGATGGAGGATTTATCACCTTTAGTGATGGATCTAGAAAGAAAGTCATAGGGAAAGGAACCATTTCCATTCCCGACTTACCCTCCTTGTCCAATGCTCTACTTGTTGATGGCTTGCAAGCCAATCTTATAAGCATTTCTCATCTTAATGATGATGGACTCTCCGTCTTATTTAAAAAAAATGATTGCTCTATTTTAATGCCAAATGGACAAACCTTGCTAAAAGGAAAGAGATCTAGTGACAATTGCTATTGTCTTGAAGCTAGTGCTATCTCTTGCAATATGTCCAAATGTGAGGAAATTGAGTTATGGCATCAAAGACTTACATGAACTATCGAGATTTGAGGATCTTAGATAAGTTCAAGGTTGTGCGTGGCCTCCCTAAGCTTGGGAAGAAAGTCGATGGCGTTTGTGGACCTTGTCAACAAGGGAAACAAACCAAAAGTATGCACAAGAAAGGCAAGTATCTCACCACCAAGGAGCCATTAGAGCTTCTACATATGGACCTTATGGGTCCCATGCAAACTGAGAGTCTCGGTGGCAAGAGATACATTTTTGTTTGTGTTGATGATTTTTCTAGATTTACATGGACATATTTTCTTAGAGAAAAATCTGAAACATTTGAAAAATTTAAAATGCTTTGCACTAAAATTCAAAATGAAAAGAACTCACACATTAAAAGCATTAAAAGGATTAGGAGTGACCATGGGAGGGAATTTGAAAATGCTTGTTTTGAAAGCTATTGCAATAGCTTAGGCATTTCCCATGAGTTTTCGGCTCCTAGAACTCCTCAACAAAATGGGGTTGTTGAGAGGAAGAATAGGGTCCTTCAAGAGATGGGCCGTGTGATGTTGCTTAGCAACAATGTCCCTAGGAACCTTTGGGCCGAGGCCGTCATTACGGCTTGCTACATAGGAAATAGAGTCTTCCTAACGCCCGGTACTAGGTAAACCTCCTATGAATTATGGAAGGGTAGGAAGCCAAATGTTAGCTACTTCCACTCATTTGGGAGCAAATGCTACATTCTAAATGACCGAGATCAACTTGGCAAGTTTGATGCCAAGAGTGATGAGGGGATTTTTATTGGCTATGCCCTTAATAATAAGGCCTATAGAGTTTTCAATTTAAAAACTCGGAGTGTCATGGAATTATCTAATGTTGTCATAGATGATTGTAGGCCTAAGACTAGAGACCATGATGAGGAGGTCATTGTGCTTGATGATCCTTTCTTGGAGAAGAATGGTGAGACTTCAATTGATGTGAAGTCAAGTCTTGATGAAGAGGTCATCCAACCTCTTGATAAAGATCCATCTTTAGACTCTAAAGAACCCGCTCCATGGGTTAGACATCTCCACAATAAGAATGACATACTTAGAGATATGAATGAGGGTGTTAGGACTAGGCGTCAAATAGCTAATCAAATTAGCTATACTTGTTACACCTCTCAAATTGAACCCAAAAAGGTTGATGAAGCCTTGAATGATGAGTTTTGGGTTCTTGCCATGCAAGAAGAGCTAAATCAATTTGAAAGAAATGAGGTTTGGACTCTTGTTCCTAGACCCAAGGATACTAATGTCATAGGCACCAAATGGGTATATAGGAACAAGTCGGATGAGAATGGCAACATTGTGCGCAACAAGGCTAGACTTGTAGCATAAGGATACTCTCAAATTGAGGGTATTGACTTTGAGGAGACTTTTGCTCCGGTTGCCCGTCTTGAGTCCATAAGGCTTCTTTTGTCCATATCATGTGTGCATAAGTTCAAATTGCATCAAATGGATGTCAAGAGTGCCTTCCTAAATGGGTTCTTGCATGAGGAAGTATTTGTTGAGCAACCCAAGGGGTTTGTGGATCCACACCACCCCAATCATGTCTATAGCCTCAAGAAGGCTTTATATGGGTTGAAACAAGCACCTAGAGCTTGGTATGAGCGCCTCACTCAATTTCTTGATGAAAATGACTACACTAGGGGTAGTGTTGACAAAACTTTATTCATCAAGAGGAACAAAGATGAGCTTTTCATAGCTCAAATTTATGTTGATGATATTGTTTTTGGCTCTACCAACAAATCCAAAGTCCAACAATTTGTTGATGTCATGTCTCATGAGTTTGAGATGAGTCTTGTTGGGGAGCTCAATTACTTCCTAGGTTTGCAAATCAAGCAATTGCATGATGGGATTTTCATATCCCAAGCTAAGTATGCTAAGAACCTAGTGAAGAAGTTTGGCCTTGAGAATGCCAAACATTGTGACACACCCATGAGTACCACCTTGAAACTAAGAAAGGATGCTAGTGGCAAGAGTGTGGAACAAAGTCTTTATCGTGGCATGATTGGTAGCTTGCTTTACTTGACCGCAAGTAGGCCCGATATAGCCTTTAGTGTGGGTGTGTGTGCTAGGTACCAAGCGGATCCCAAGGAATCCCATCTCTCCTCCGTGAAGAGAATCATTCGATATGTGAATGGGACATCCAACTATGGGATATGGTACTCTTTTGACACTAATGCTAGCTTAGTTGGCTTTAGTGATATAGATTGGGCAGGAAATTGTGATGATAGGAAGAGTACATCGGGCGGTTGCTTCTTCCTAGGCAACAACTTAGTCTCATGGTTTTGCAAGAAGCAAAATTCCATCTCTCTATCCACAGCTGAAGCGGAATACATAGCCGCCGGGAGTGCTTGCACACAACTCCTTTGGATGAAACAAATGCTTGTGGATTACAGCTTCGATCAAGGTACTCTTACCCTTTATTGTGATAACATGAGTGCAATTAACATTTCAAAAAATCTGGTTCAGCACTTTAAGACAAAGCATATAGACATTAGGCATCATTTCATTAGAGAACTAGTTGAAACCAAATGCATTGCACTTGAGCACGTGGGCACTAATGATCAACTAGCGGATTTATTTACAAAGCCCTTAGACTCAACTAGGTTCAACTCTCTTAGTTGGTCTATTGGGATTTGTTATATGCCTTGATGAGTTTTGGTGATTGACCCCTTATAGGGAACTCAAGCAAAGAGAGCAACCTTGCATGTAGAAATAAGCAAAAAACTTAATCAATTTTATGCTTCTTTATTAATTGCTTGAGTATTTTTGGTTGTGCTTATATATATTCTTATATGGATTTTTATTAAATAAGTGTGCCTTGCTTGGTTTGTAATCCATGTCACCTCTATGTTCAAACATGCATTTTTGGATTAGGAGAATTGATTGGGAAGTACATTTGAATGACCTAAAATTTATCTCCATGACATGTGAACTTGATTATGACATGCTCAAAATGATATGCATGAAATATGTCCTGATTGCGTTAATGCAAATGTGTGTGAATGCAAATGAGAAGGCTAATCAATAAGGATCTTGTATCCATGTAATCAATAAGGATTTTATATCCAAATTAGTCTTCTCTCTCTTCTTAATTGTTAATCAAGACTACTATCATACGGATAATTATCCGGAAAAATCTAAAAGGATCTCTTGATCCAATGTCTTGATTTGCTTTTAAGAATTGATATAGTTTTGTGTGCGTTGAAATTTCTTTTCAAAATACTATATCATGTTTCTTTTTGGCAAAAGGGTGCAAATTGGTTTGAATTCTTTTGGAACCCTTTTTGATGTTCTCCTTGCCAAATACCATTTGCTTGAACCATGATGCTACATGTCTTACATCCAAAGCAACTAAGTCACACATTTTCTTCTAAACAACAAACCCTCAATGATTCTCTCTCAATTAATTAAGTTGCATAAAGTTGTTGTATACGATTATGCACTTATCTTGCAAATAACTCTCTTTGCTAAAGTGACCCGGTTGGAGAATTCTCATTTGCCTATCTCATGAAAAAAAGGGGGAGTAATGTGGTTCTATTTAAGGGGGTTGCATATTGGAGAGATTGTCCTGCTGAGGGGGAGTAACCTATTTACGGGGAGCATTTGCATGTTGCATGTTGTAGTTTTATTTTATTATGCAAATTGCTCTTATTTATTTTTCTCTCTTGATCACCTCACATACACTTGTCTTGGAAAGTGTAGTCTCATTGTTATGTAGGGATGGCTATTCTACAAGAGCTTGAAGAATTGAAGACCTAGCTTCTAGGTATCTTTTTGTAATGTAGAATTTCCTTGTTGACCTCTAGTTTTTATTCTTTTGTGAGGATGATTTGTGAGAGGTGGTTTTGTCACGAAATAGCCAAAGGGGGAGATTGTAAGTTCCTCATATTTTGATTGGCTTATTTCGTTGACAAACCACATTGGGGATTATTCTTTGTAAGGGTAATTTAGGCCTCTTGAGTGTGATCAAGCTTCAAGGACATCATCTCTCTCAAAGATCACTTCAAAGGTATCTCACTAGTTTAACTTTCTTTGAAGAGATCTAGTTGCACACACTCACTTGCATGCATTATGTTCATATCTTCATGTAATTGAATGATGTATTGTATGCCACTTTTCACACTCCACACTTGCACTGATTGCACATCACTTAGTGTGTTGAGTTTGCCTCGAAAAGAGAAATTCTTCTCTTAGCGCGGTCTAGACCGCTTGGCAAGACATGCTTGCACCGCGGCATACAGAGCGGTATACCTCAGCAGGGTCATGCTTCCTGTACCGCTTCCTGTGCACTTGCACGCATAGCGATCCAAGTCGCGGTGTTGTCCAGTAGGCCTCTGTTGCCCATACCGCGGCCTGTGCACCTGCATGCACAGCGCCCTGCACCGCGTTGTTGTCCAGACGGTGCACTGTTGTGTGTACCGCGGTCTGGACACTTGCCTGCGACGCGGTCCATCTAGCGGTATTGACGGGATTTTGTGCCCTAAGTTCAAAACGATGTTGTTTTGATTAGGGCTCCCTTATATATACTCTATCTTCTTCCTTGCTCGTTTTCATGAGTTCAAAGAAGCCATTTTTGATAGGCCAAGCTTCCCTTAGAGAGAGAAACTCCCAAGAACTCATCTTTACTCAACCAAACACAAATCCATGTGCATCTAACATCTTCAAGCATCATCTTATCATGGATTCTTCTTGCTTTCATTGACTAGGTAACTTGAACATGCCCTAAATCTCATTGTATTTATTTATGTTCTTGTTTGCCTAGGATTAGCTCTTTTATGTGATTTTATTGCATATCTTTATGTTTATTGGCATTTATAACATGTTTGAGTTGTTGTTTGTTTGTTGAGAGCCTTGTTCATTAATAGCTAGCATTTAGGACGATTTTACCCTTCTAGCTAAATCTTCATGCATTTGCATTGAGATATTGATATCTAGGATTTGCATTTATTGACATCTTTAAATCCTTAGATAAGCATTTAGTGTTGCCTAGCATTAATTGCATGTTTGAATATATTTTACATATTCACATAGGTTGTTTAACCTCTTCATTGATTGTTAAGCTTTGTGACTAAGTTGGTTAGTGCACAAGCTTGTGGTCAAGAATCACTATTAAAGGCCTGTTGGGTAGAGTGAAAGGGTTAGTGACCAAGTAGGTGTGACTTGAGGTCAACCTAGGTTGTAAACTTTCGTTCAAATAGTGGATTTGAGGACCGTAGGTGGCTAGAAGGATAGCCCGTGAGTTTTGCCCAGTTAAAGGGTTTCTCACGTAAATCAATCCTTGTGTTTTTATTGTTTTCCGCATATTTATATTGGATTGATTGATTGCTAATATGGGGTAGGATTATCAAAATTGATTAAGTCGAAAAGTTGGTAATAAATCAACTAAAACCTATTCACCCCCCCCCCCCCCCCCCCTCTAGGTTGTATTAGACACACTTTGTGTATTTTCAATGGACTTATGATTGCAAGTGTTATCATTTGAGCTATCAATGAGTACGATTATATAGCATAGTCTATCCTCGATAGTTTGGTGGTATTCATTATTAATCGATAGAGGACTTCATTTATAGATATGGACATCGTGGCTCAATTTATTGAATGAGAGTATAACATTATCATATGGATATTTTGAGGTATTGGATATTAAATCTCAACGTTGAGTTTTCGATAATGTCTATTGAAAACATGGCTTCTGGACAAGTCAAAATATCCAAGTTCAAAACATGGTCATATGAGTAAATATGGTAACTAGGAGAGCTATAAGAGGTCTATGAGCTCTTGGTGATTACTGATATTATACACGAGGATACACTATCTCCAATAAGATTGTCTAGGGTATGAATGAGAAACATCCTCTTATTCTATCTTTATGTAAGAGTTCAATTTTAGCTCTTTAGTGGAATGAGCTAAAATTAATAGATCGGACCTAAGTGAATCATTTGTTGATTGTGATTAGGTTATGTCTATTAAAGCTTAAATTTAGATAGCCCGCCAAGATCCCCAATCCACACGGACTTGCATGGATCACTTGATATATTCTACCGGACTAATTTATGGGTCCATCTAGAATTAATTGTATTTAGTATATTAAGAATATAATTTGCACATTATTTATTTAATGGGCTGCTCAAATTATATTAATATATTAATGAGAGGCATGTGGGCTTGTTTCTTTTAGTAAGAATGGGTCCGGTTCACATGTGGGCTTTTATTTAAAGCCTGAATGGATTAAATAAAATAAGAAAATAATATTTGGCCCATATTTTTTGTGTGTGGGTGGCAAGACTATAATAATAGTCTAAAATATTATTTTATTTTATTGTTTGATTAAATGGAAATTAATTAATTATTTAATTAAAAATCAAAATATTTTTCTGACTAGGAATTATGTTTCTTAGTAGTATACTGTTATAGTAGTATAATAAATATAAAAGACTTAATTTGGTAAGTAGATAAATAAATTTATCTAATCAAATAAGGAAGTCTTTAATATAATCACAAATACACTTATGAGTTGGATTAGGGTTAGGATTCTTGAGTTTATAGGAATTTGGGTAAAGCACAAATCCTCCTGAAGTGAGGAATTCGGCAAACCCTAGAATTCCTATTAATAGAATTCGGCCAACCCTAGTTAAATTAGCAATAGAATTCGGCCACACTATATATATGATGGGATAAAATTCGGCCGAAGAGAATGCTTCTTGCTAGAGAGATTTTTCTTTTGCTTAGAAGATAAAAAAATCCAACTCTAGAACATAGTGAAATTTCGGCTAAGAGGAAGAGAGAAAGATAGTTCTAAATTCGATAGTGCACTTGCAAGCCTTTACATAAAATGGTTTTGTGCACACTTTCGATTTAGGTTCACGCGAGTTTCAATCATAGTGATTGTGAATTCAAAAGTGACCGGAACGATCTTTCTAGGCTCTTGGAGTTTTTGTGATTAACGATCAGGAAAGAAGATTTCGTTTTTCCATTCTCAAGTATGCAATTCAAGAATAGGGAGACCACGCTCCTAGGTGATTCACGTTTGTGATCGGATTGGAAGATCTAGCGGATTACCATCGACGCTAAGTCAATCGGATCACGCAACAAGAGGTATGATATCTTTTGAATAAATGTATGTTTAATTAATTAAAGGGTTAAGGTTCAAATATTGAAAAATTTTTAAACTATACTAAATTCGTTTTTAGTCTCGCTTCTACTGATTTTTTCGTATTTTATCCTATATCAGGGTCACTGTATTGATGCCACTGGGTACCTGGGAGCTGAGAATGGTTCATACCAGGTAGTAACTTGGTGGAAAATTCTTCTTTGGACCCCTACCAAAAAAGGATGTTAACAAGAGGTAACTATGGGTAGGGGGAAAGTCACATCCTCTCTGTTGCATCCACACCCTTCCTATTACCTTTCTTATGACAGACACATGCCCTTGAGGACCCAGATGAGTCAACACAAGCTTTGGTCCTCTTTGGCATCCTTCGCGGCGTCCAATTGCTATTTTCCACCCTTTGATTGGCTGGACTTTTTGCCGCTTGTTCATGGGGTCGCTTTCCTGGTTAGCATTTCAAAAAGAGGCCTTAGAGACAATGTCAACAGAGAAACTCTATTATTGTTCCTTTTTTACCCTTGTTTTTAACCGATGCGTTGGGTTATAGAATATTTCCAAAGCAGCTTATCCATTTAGGAAAGTGGTAGTAGGAATTCTTTCAGGGCATATGTGGCGTTCAATCTCCCCGTCCATTTGGCATCTTTGGTAGCTAAGATGTGGATCTCTACCGGTAGGATCTTTTTTTTCCTTTCTCATCAAACTTAACACCCCATTTAATGCTCAACCACCCTTCTCTTTTTTGTCAATGGATGGGTGCTTCATCGGTATGGATCTGAGATGTTTTCATCAGTGCTGATTAGAGGTGCTTTCTCTAGTTCGGATCTTAGTAGGTGTGTGCAGTATTCAATCCAATCCAATAGGATTGGATTGGATTGGATTTGATAACATTATTGGACCATATTAAATTATAAATTTTGAAAACCATTGAATCGGATCATATCTTGGATTTACTTAGGAAAATTCGTTAAATTTGCCGGATTCGCCAAAGTGTAAGTCTTAATATACACTAATGCTAGTAAACCCAAAATATTTGCTCATAAACCAACCCAAATGGCAAGTGATTTGTCATTACCGTAAAGATGAACATTTAGCAAATTTGAGATGATATTATATATATATATATAGTCATTCTACAGTGCAACGTTGTATCATGCAACGGTATGTGATCACATTGTTAGTTTTTTGGGTCATGTGTTGGCATAATTCCATATCAAAACAACATTTCATTTGTATTGATTAGTTGTCTAGGCTTGTCATGATTCAAGCTTCAAAAAAGAATGGCAACTTATCAAGCAAAGTGAAGTCTTCAAGAGGAGCAAGCCATATTGCTTATTAAAGGTATATTTAGACTTTATTCCTCTTGCAAGGCTTAGGCACACACTCACATTGCATTCATATGTGTCCCTGCATCACTGTGCTCAACTGGTACAACACATACACACACATAATATTGTATGCACATGCATTAGATTTAAATTGTCAAAATTGGTAAATTGCATGTTCTAGGACTATATCTAGAAAATGGCATACTTGTGTGTTCATGTGTTTGTTTGTTTGTGTTTTTGTGATATCGGATGTGAACATGTTCTTATATTATTTCTTATTGAGTTCCAGTTGTTTCGGTTACTCATTCGTTAGTTTTCAAGTTCCGAGTTGGAAGTTACGAAACTCTCTGTGTCGTTATCGTACATGGTTTTCGTCTTTGCATATTGATTAGATTTCCATTTTTTTTTTGTGAAATTTTTATTGAAAAACATGTCCACGAGAGAGTCTGGTTCATAATCCAAAAACATATTCGAAATCGAAGTTTGGAGGCAGGAGAACAGCCAAAGAACGCGAGAGGAGCGCAAGGGAAGAGGAAAACGGCCAGAGGCCATTTGCCACATTTCCCGTGGAGGCACGTGAGCCTCACAGAAAGGGAGGCTCCCTGTCCCCGTGAGATCCACGTGCCTCCATGGGGTGGTGACGTGGAGAGCAGCCCACAAAAACCAGAGATACCTCTCTCTCCACCTCACTTTCCCTCCCATTTCTTTTAAATACTCTCTCCCTCTCTCATTTTCATTTGAAGAAGACAAGTGCAGAATTTTCTCTCCAATTTTCTCTCAACTTCCAAACACCATATCTCACTCATTTCTTATCCGATTTGAGTGATTCAAATTGGAGAAGTTTCCTCTAAGGAACTTTGAAGCCATTTCTTCAAGTATTTTTGGTGTTCTACATCAAATTTCATGACTGCACATTTTCTCACAAGGTATTTGATTATCTTTTTATTTTAAGCTTTTAAATGTTCAATTACCTTGGGTCTTCTTCTCATTTTAGTGTATGTGACTTGAACAAATATTGATAAGAGATAGAGATTCAATTTTAAGCTAGTTGAGCTTGACTGATGTGAGTTAGGTTTTTATAAATCTATGTTTTCACATGCTTGTGTGTTGTATTGTGACTAGCTTTTTATCTAGGTTTATTTGTGCTTTAATCGATTGTATTTTGATTATTGATAGTCTTTACATGTGTTAGGACTCTTTAGTTGAACATATTTAAGAATAGCACAATTGATTGTATATTTAGAGCCTATTAGGATTTAACTGATTATTTTGTGAACATGTGCTCTACAAGATGATTTTGTTGATCATATCTTGTGATTCTAATATTTTTGGTTTTTAGTTCTAAAGTCTTGAATATGTGTTTCATGGACATGCTTTATCTAAAGCTTTAG
This sequence comes from Dipteronia sinensis, assembly GCA_033220585.1. Taxonomy (NCBI): domain Eukaryota; kingdom Viridiplantae; phylum Streptophyta; class Magnoliopsida; order Sapindales; family Sapindaceae; genus Dipteronia; species Dipteronia sinensis. The sequence continues at coordinate 19,479,195 of CM065643.1, read as the reverse complement.
TAACATGAATGAAATCTAGGTCTTAAGGAGTATTTTTTGTGTTTTGCATGCTCTAGATTTTTGTTCTTGTTTAAGAGCTAGGAAACTTGATTCATGTACTTTGATGCCTATGTCTAGTTCTTCATGAAGTGTACCTAATCCACACATTTCATATGTACATGCATCATTTGTGTGATGACTTGATTTTAGGATTGTAAACTAGAAAATCATACATTGTGTGCTCATTGACTATTTCTAGTTTCGATAGGATATATTGATCACATATTCTATGTTGCATATGTTTGCATTGGCATACATTGATCACATTAGGAAGTCCTTGTAAAAGGCATGAATTCTCGACTAGGAAAAAAGTCTGGATAGTTGAGCAAGGAAGCCTTGGTTAGGACAAAGATCTAGATAGTCAAGCAAGGAATTCTTAACTAGGACAAAGGCTCCGGATAGTTAAGCAAGAAGTCTTGGCTAGGATAAAGGTCTAGATAGCCAAGTAAGGGAAACTTTCTAGAGACATAGGATGTGTCTTGGATAGAAAGTTGGATATGTCGCTTTCATTAGTAGGCCCGAGGGTTGGGTAAAAGTTATGTCCAATAGAGTATGTATATCATGTGTTGATTGGTCGCTTTTGAGAATGTACTTTTATCATCTAGTGAAAGATAGTTAGCCAATGGTTGTGTATTCAACCCGTGGATGTTTCCTCTTCAGAGGTTTTACAATGTAAAAATAATGGGTCAAATGTTTCTAACTCAAACTCTCTTATATTTGTATATGTGATTGACTATATCTTGTTGAATTTAGATTGAATATCTGTGTAAACAAGATTGTTGATAAATTTTGAGTTATAAACAGTTTGTTGATTCAATATTTGTTTCTTATATCTTTTGTAGTGTTTGAACTTTGTATCTTGTGAAATTCTATATCAAGTTGTAAAGTTCTACTTAGTGAATTTACTTTGTAATATTCAAAGTACAACTTGTGGAATTTGCTTTGTATTGCATACATTTATATATAAGATACATTGTCTCTTGTTTTGTGTATGTTAGGGCATGTGATCACATATTAGACCAAAAAAGACATGATCACAGTCAATTTTTTTTAGGTTGCCCCATGCAACGTTGCACACAAGGGCATCCCATATATGTATATATATATATATATATATATATAATTTTCAAGTCAATACGCACTGATATAACTTCATGATTGCGTTGGATGTGGACCATTAGATTTACATATTTTGACTTAAAGTGTATGCACTTGTCAAAACTTCTCCATAATCAGTGGTCCACATGCAACGCACTGATATAAGTTATATTAGTACGCACTGAGGAGAAATTGACTGATATATATATATATATATGTATATATATATATATATATATATGTATGTATATATATATATATATTAATGATAAATGGTTATATTTTTATTTCAAACTTTTGGATTCTTTTATTTATGTTTGTGTTTAGAACTTATTTTTAAAGTTTATCATTGGTTAGACGTTTTGAACTTTAAAGTGTACCGTTATTTATTTCTTTTATGTAAATTATTAGTTTGTTAATTTTATTTGAATTAACGTATTAATTAATTATTGATGTTGTAAATTTTAGGAATGCTTTAACTTTTATACAATTAGAATTTCTTCATATGAATATGATCCATTGGATTTGATTGGATTAGATTTAAATATTTTACAATTGGATCTAATCAGATCGAATTTAAATGTAATTGGATTGGATCATATATGATTTCAATCTAAGATTGGATCGGATCGAATCGAATTGTAATTTCTTTGATCCAATCGGATCAGATCATGGATCATGAAAAATTCAAGGGATCTGATTTGTTGGACACCCCCTAGATTTGAGAGGCTTTCTCTAGTGCGAATCTGAGAGGATTTCTCTAACGCGACTTTGCGACTCCGCCCATGGTCTCGAAATTATATCGACCCCCTTTCCTTGGACCTTCAAGCCCCCCATATTGGACACGAGAATCCTCTATTGAGAAGTGTCAAAAATTCGACATTAACACAAGTAATTTTGCATTTGTACATTTATTACTATTAATTGTTCTATATTCTCTTTGAATATGATACAAACAATTAAATAAACCTAATATAACAAATCCTAAACTAATTTTATGTAAATACTTATAAGAGATTGTTCATGATTAAAATATTTCAAAAAAAAGTAAAAAAAAAAAAATTGAAGATACAACAATGGTGTTGAAAGTGATAACGTGATTAACATTTTTTTAAAGACATTTTATCATAAGTAATAGGATAAAAGAAAGAAAAATCTTAGAAGAAAATATTTCAAATGCATATTATGCGGTCCTTGATTTGGAATTAAGTAAATTATAATTATTTACATTTTATTTTCAGTTTTTTTTTTGTATTTTTAAATTGTTTGTCATTTAAAAAATACTTAACCACGTACGAAAATTTAACCGTTGATAACCATGTTTTGAGCAATTACCAAAATACCCCTATATAAAAACACTCCCTAAACCCTCTCGATCCCCTCTTTTCTTTTCTCTCCCCTCTTTTCTCTCCTCTCCTCCCTCTCGTCTCTCTTATCTCACACCGGCGATGCCTTCACCGAAGATGGCTTCCTTGCAGCACTGTACGTTTGGAGAAGAAGGAAAAAAAACGTATATGTGAAATTACTGAAAAAAAAAACCTTCTAGAGGGGGGATATTTCAATAATTTTTCTATAAAAATATTGAAAATACAACTCAAAGCGTGTGTCTAATACAACCTAGAGGGGGGGGGTGAATAGGTTGTTAATCAATTATTACCAACTTTTTCGATTAGTCAATATTAAACATATAACACAATTAAATCAAACATACAAAATCAAGTAAAAGTGCGGAAATATAAATAACACTTGATTTTTACGTGGAAACCCTCCAAACGGGAAAAACCACGGGACTAGCCATGCTAGCCACTTGAGCCACAGAAATCCACTATATGAAAAGAAAGTTACACCCTTAAGTGATACTCGGACTCTCACTCTCGATAACCTCAGGCTATGGACACTACCACTCGCCACTCTTGGTTCAATCCCTAGTGATATCCCCAGATACACTACTTTTGGCGTGAGCACCTCCTAATCTACCCCACGGGCCTTTTACAGTGGCTCTTGGCAACCAATGCTTGCCAGCCAACCTTTGGTTGCAAGACTTCAATGCTTGTGCAACTTCACCCCGAAGCCACAAGACTTTGACTCAAGAAGAGTATAAAAGTCTAAGTGAATGTGAGACAATATGCTCAAAAGAAATAATGTGTAAGACCACACACAAAATGCTTAACTAGATGTTATAATGCAATTTAACAACCTAGTTATCAAACAATGCCTACATGCCCATACATAAGGACTCAATTAGATGCAAAGGGATTCTAGCAACCTAATTGTCAAACAAGTCCAACCAACACAAGTTGTCACAATAAATAACAAGGGCAATAAATGTGCAATCAAGAAATGCAATCAGTGAGGCATAAACAACAATGTCTAAATACAAAACATAAAGACTTAGCTAGAAGGGCAATGTGGTCCCAAAATTCTAGCTATCAATAAGAAACTCAATTAGTTGTGTAGAGATTTTCCAACAACCTAATTGTCAATTAAATCCACATGAACATGTTAGGATTATGCTCAATAGCAAGAGTGTAATATTGTAATTGACAATCTTTTCATATTAATAAAGTGTTTTCTGATTCTTACAAATACTTATAGCATTTATTATTATAATTGTCAAGGTAAATAATCATAAGGTCAAAAGACTATGAGATATGAAGAATTGTTTGTACATCCGGATATGTATGAGGTAGACACAATTCTTTAGTTAGTCTTGAATAACGTTCACAACTTAAGTTAAAGGTTGGGCACCTCTATCTTGATAAAGTTGTAGAATTCTTATACTAGCATTTGAGTGGGATCAAATGAGTTATGATGAGTCTAAAATCATCGAAAGGTTTTCGAGTAAAAGAATCTAGTGCACTGGGTGCATTGAACTGGATCACAATGAAATACTTTATCTAGAACCGTCACTAGATATAAGTCTTTTCATTATTAGGACAATCGGAGAGTCGATCTCAATCCTGAGATAAATAATGGACTTATGGTTGCAAGTGTTATCATTTGAGCTATCAATGAGTACGATTATATAGCATAGTCTATCCTCGATAGTTTGGTGGTATTCATTTGTTAATCGATAGAGGACTTCATTTATAGACTATGGACATCGTGGCTCCATTTATTAAATGAGAGTATAATATCATCATATGAATGTTTTGAGGTATTGGATACTAAATCTCAACGTTGAGTTTTCAATAATGATTATTGAAGACATGGCTTCTGGAAAAGTCAAAATATCCAAGTTCAAAATGTGGTCATATGAGGAAATATGGTAACTTGGAGAGCTATAGGCGGTCTATGAGCTCTTGGCGATTACTGATATTATTCACGAGGATACACCATCTCCTATAAGATTGTCTAGGGTATGAATGAGAAACATCTCCTTATTCTATCTTTATTTAAGAGTTCAATTTTAACTCTTTAGTGGAATGAGTTAAAATTAATAGATCGGACCTAAGTGAATCATTTGTTGATTGTGATTAGGTTATGTCTATTAAAGCTTAAATTTAGATAGCCCGCCAAGATCCACAATCCACACGTACTTGCATGGATCACTTGATATATTCTACCGGACCAATTTATGGGTCCATCTAGAATTGCATTTAATATATTAAGAATATAATATGTCTATTATTTATTTAATGGGCTGCTCTATTATATTAATATATTCAAAGGAGACATGTGGGCTTGTTTCTTTTAGTAAGAATAAGTCTGGTTCACATGTGGGCTTTTATTTAAAGTCTAATGGATTAAATAAAATAAGAAAAATAATATTAGGCCCATATATATATGGTGTGGGCGGCAAGGCTAATAAAATAGCCCAAGATATTATTTTATTTTATTGTTTTGATTAAATGGAAATTAATTAATTATTTAATTAATTAATAGTTTAAATCAAAATCTTTTCCTGATCAGTAAATAAAATACTATGTGTTGGATTAGGGTTAAAATTCTTTTAAGTGATAGGAGTCCTAATGTGGTAAGGATTAAGTCCACATACACTCCATACCACACAAAGAATTCGACCACCCTAGTCCTATAAGGGTTAGGATTCTTAAATTGATAGCAATTAGGGAAAAGCATAATTCCTTTTCAAGTAAGGAAATTGGCCAACCCTAGATTTCCTACACAAAGAATTCGGCCAACCCTATTTTGAGAAGGAGAAATTTCGGTCACCTTATAAATATAAGGTGATAAATTTCGGCCACTAAGGAGCTTGAGTGAGAGAGATTTTTGTTTGCTTTGAAAAATAAAAATCTTACTCAATACACATAGAATTTCGGCCAAGAGAGAAAAAGAAAAATAAGTTCTCATTCGATAGTGCACTTGCAAGCCTTTAACATCAAAAGGTTTTGTGCATACTTTCGATTTAGGGTTACGCGAGTTCCAATCATATTGATTGTGAATTCAAAAGTGACCGGAACTATTTTTCTAGGCTCTTGGTGTTTTGGGATTGAAGATCAGGATCAGAAGTTCCATACATCCATTCTCAGGTAAGTAATTCAAAGAAAAAAGGGAGACCGCGCTCCTAGGTGATTCACGTACGTGCTAGGATTGAAGATCTTACGGATTACCATCGACGTAAGTCAATCGGATCACGCGACAAGAGGTATTTAACTCTAATCGTATATTTATGTTTAATTAATTAAAAGGGTTAAGGTTCAAATCTTTAGAAAAATTTTAAACTACACAAAAATCTACTTTTCGCCTTCCGCTGCGGTTTTAGTTAATTTTTCCCTACAATTGGTATCAGAGCCCTGGTTGTACCCTTTAATTAATTTGTTAGTAGCCAAAATTGGCTAAGGACCAAAGGGAAAATTTTCCACTTCCTAGACCTGGTTCCATACCCGAAAGTTTTACCTAAAGACCTCTATATCCAAGGCTGAACTGCGATACCACCCCAGGAACAAGGGCGGGCTCCGGAAACATGTGAGATAGAGCCCGGAATGATCGGACGTAGCCCGCATCATCAAAACTAGAAGCTCCCCGAAGTCAAGGTCATCTCGCAAATGCTCAAGAAACCCGTCTGTACCTCGATTGACACAGAAGAATGTCCCTAGAAGGCCGCGAGGTCAGTCGAAGCCACACCTAGCTTCAAAAAGGTCAGTCGAGGCCACATCTAGCTTTAAAAAAGTCAAGAGAAGCCAGATCTGGCTCCAAGCTGGATGAAACTTCTCAGACATCAAGGTCAAAATACTAAACAACCTCCCTGGTTGATGCATCATACCATATCGTCATGTCCCGCGACTTCTTTAAGGATCATACTGAAAGGATACGAGGAATGCATTAAATCATACCTGGAAGCGTTATCTACATGCAGAACAAGTAATGAAATCCAAAAAGGAAACAAACTGATCTCCACCACGATACTCTCAATTCGAGCGTCAATCTAAAAGTCAAATGATATTAACGCAAGAAATCCCGCCCGATAAGGAAGAGACTGAGACAATCACTGAGACAATCAAGGGAGAATCAATCTGTTGACCTACAAACCATGTATAAATAGAAAAGAAAAGAAATGAAAAAGAGGGGACTACTATTCGACAGGCATACGACTAGCAATCGACCATTCACCAAAGAGAGTTGAGAGAAAAGAGAGAAGAATCTTTGTATTCGTGTACCATGCATGCTAAATAAAAACGTTCTTGTTTATTTGTCACTATATAAACCACTATCACATATATAAAGAATTTTGGCTATATAAACCACTGTCACATATATAAAGAATTTTGGCCACCACCTACGTGGTAGTGGTCTCGAGGGCATTAACAGAGATTTCTCATCCCGAGCAAAATTTCCGTTAACATAATTAACGTATATATACGTGAATCTATTTCTTTTTATTGTGATTACGCATGTTTTAGAAAGAGATGGCACTCTAGGTATTCGCATATATAATTACATGTCGAATGTATGGATTTATATATGTTGTTATAAAGTGAATTGTTATTGCTCAATTTTGGTCCTAGATTTTCCATGTAATTTTTGTTTCGGAATTGTAACAAGAAGGCTGGCCTATTATCGTCACAAGTTCCTTCTTGATAGTTGCTTAATTTTTTTTTATGTTGTATAAAATAGTGCAGTTTTTAATGTATTAAAAATACTGCAAGTTTTTTTTAGTGCAGTTTTTTATTTGTAAAAAATAAAATAAAATAAAAAAAATGTTGCAATGGTTAATAAAAAAAATTACTGCAGTATTTTATTGTATAAAATAAGTTGTAATATATTCAAGATTCGAAGACTCAAAGATTTGAAGAAATTGGAGCATCCGGAACCCGTCTTGGCACACGTGCGCACCGAGACAACAAGCGCGCACGCAACCAAGCGTGCAGCTGCGCTTGTTGCGGTGCAGCAGCGCGCGACCCATGCATAGGTTGGCCGTGCGGCAGCTCAATCCCTTGCATGGGCTAGGCGTGTGCATGGGCTGCTGTGCTGATCTTTGGGCGCGCAAGTTTCATGAGCGAGATGGTCGCTTGAAGTCTTGTCCGCCAAGAAAGGAGTTTTTGTATTCCGTACAATTGTAATTTACATGCTTTTCTAGGATGGACCAAAATTGTGGCTATTTATATTTTATGTATAAATATTACAATATTTGTTATTGTATGATAACATGTCATATTGAATAGGAGTGCCACTCATATATCTCTTTTGGTATGAACATGCATTGAATGATTTAGGTATCTAATTTGCATCTAGATAACTTGGTAAAATCATTCTTTGGAATTTAATCACACGCCTTAAATAATTGAGTGGGAGAAGGTGTGTTAGAATGCCTATGGCCTCCAAGGTTAGTTGAGTTTTATTATTTTTGGTAATCCCCCCAAAGGGAGTCCATAAATGGAATTTAACAAAATACTTCCTTACAAGGATAGACTAGACAATTGACTTAAACGAAATCTACTCCCCAAGGAGGGATTCTGGTGAGAGAAAATTGATGGTCGATATCTTGGTAACACACTCAATGTAATTTTATAAATATCCTCCCAAGAGTTCTTGTTAATAAAATTGCAAGGCTAAAATTGAAAACGCTGGTTGTTATGTTAACAATTAGGTGCGACCAAGTCCAACTAGTAAATAGTACGAACTCCCAAAGGAGGCGTAAGATTTATGGGTGTTGGATCACCGTTGAATTTTTACGATTGAATTATTTATTTAATTCAAGATAAATATTTAAAAGTGCTTTATCATGATTATTTACTTATATATGTTTTTTGTTTAAATCAGAAATCATGACCCCATCACTTATGAACATCCTGAAAGATAACACCTTAACTGGAGATAATTATGTCACATGGAAAAGGAAAATTGGGTTGTTGCTTCAAAGTGAAAAACATAAATTTGTTCTGACTACTCCTAAACCACCCCTTCCTAATAATGAATCTAGTGTGATGCAAAGAGATGAGTATGAGAAGTGGAAGACTTCTGATGATATGGCAAAATGTTATATTATGGCCACTATCTCCGACATGTTGCAACAGCAACATGAAGGAATGGAGTCCGCTGCTGATATAATGATGTCTCTAGAGGAAATGTTTGCTATAAGGTCTAGGACGACTAAGAGAGAGGCAGTGACTGCTTTTATGAATCTTAGGATGAAACCTGGACAATCTGTGAAAGATCACATGATGAAAGTCATAGCACATCTCAATATTGCTGAACTATATGGTGCTGAGATTGATGGTGAGACCAAAATTGATATGGTAGTTAACTCACTGTCAGATTCCTTTGATCAGTTCAAGTTGGACTACACCTTGAACAAAAAGGAATACACCTTGCAGGGCCTGATGCAAGATTTTCAAAGCGCTGAAAAGATCCTTGTGAAAAACAAAGGTCAAGAGATTCATTTGGTTGGTAAAGTTGCTACTGTTAAGACCCGTAAGAAGGTCAAGAAACAACAGAAGAAAAAGCAACTTGGGCCTACCAAGAAGGAAACCAAGAAAGTAACCAAGATCAAAGGGAAATGCTTCTTTTGTGGTGAAAAGAGACATTGGAAAAGAGATTGCCCAAAGTCCCAAAATAAGAAGGAAGAAGGTAATATTAATTATCTTGAAACATGTTTTCTGGCAGATTCTACTGATTCTTGGATCATAGACTCTGGAGCCACTAATCATGTTTGTTATTCCTTGTAGGGGTTCCAAGAAAGGAGAAGGCTGAATGAAGATGAAGTCAATTTGCGCTTGGGCAACGGAACGTTAGTGTCTGCAAGTGCAGTGGGAGATATTAGAGTTATTTTAGATTCTAGTAGGCATTTAGATTTAAAAGACATTTATTATGTACCTAAATTCAAGAGGAATTTAATTTCAGTTTCTTGTTTAAATAAGTTTGGATATTCGGTTACTTTTAATAAAACTTTTATTATTAGTAAGAATGATAAAGTTGTTTGCAAAGGTACATTGGAAAATGGTTTATTCTTTTTGCATAGAAATATCTCTCACTCGTTAGACACAGAAATAACGGAACCTAATCATAAAAGAGTAAAATTATCAAAAGATAAAACCTATCTTTGGCATTTACGCCTAGGTCACATTAACCTTAATAGGATTAAAAGATTGGTATGTGACAGACCTTTAAGTGACTTAAAGGTTGATGATCTACCAACTTGTGAATCTTGTTTGGAAGGTAAAATGACCAAAAGGCCGTTCAATACCAAAGGTGCAAGAGCCACTGAATGTTTAGGACTAATACACACTGATGTATGTGGTCCTATGAGCATTCAAGCTAGAGGTGGATATGAGTACTTCATCACCTTCACAGATGATTACTCAAGATTTGGTTATTTGTATCTCATGAGACATAAGTCGGATGCTTTTGATATGTTCAAAGCATTCAAAGCTGAAGTAGAAAATCAGCTTGAGAAACATATAAAAATCTTGAGATCTGATCGTGGTAGAGAATATCTATCTGGAGAGTTTCAGCAATATCTTATTGATAATGGGATAGTTTCTCAGTTTTCTGCACCAGGTACACCTCAACATAATGGGGTAGCAGAAAGGAGAAATATAACTCTTTTAGAGATGGTTTGGTCAATGTTGAGTTATTCAACACTTCCTATTTCTTTTTGAGGATATGCTCTACAAACTGCAATATAGATTCTAAACGATGTACCATCTAAATCAGTCCCTAAAACCCCACATGAATTGTGGACTGGGCAAAAACCTAGTTTACAACACATGAGGATATTTGGTTGTCCTGCACATGTGTTGAAAGGAAAGACAAAAAAGATGGAGTCCCGTTCAGAAACATGTATATTTATGGGGTATCCAAAAGGAACTAAAGGATATTATTTCTATAGTCCTAATGATCTAAAAGTATTTGTTTCAACAAATGCTTCATTTCTAGAAAAGGACTATATGAATAATTTTGTGCCCAAAAGTAGAATTGTCCTGAATGAAATGTCAGGAGATACAATTCCACAAGAGGTTTCACAACCTAGCCCAATTGTAAGTTCCACTCCAACAAAAAATCAACAACCTACCATTCCTCGTCGTAGTGGGAGGGTTATAACACAACCCGAAAGATACATCGGTCTAGGAGAATCTGTGGAGAATCTCCCGGACGACGATGATCCCTACACGTACAAGGAAGCAATGGAGGATAATGATTGTCGTCATTGGCAAAAGGCAATGCAATCTGAGATTGAATCGATGTTCAATAACAAAGTCTGGTCCCTTGTAGACTTGCCTAAAGAGATAAAACCCATTGGGTGTAAGTGGGTATACAAGAGGAAAAGAGGTATGGATGGTAAGGTGGAAACCTTTAAAGCTTAGACTGGTAGCTAAAGGTTATACACAGAAAGAAGGTATCGATTACGAGGAAACCTTCTCTCATGTGGCCATGCTTAAATCCATTAGGATACTCTTATCCATTGCAGCATCTCTAGACCTAGAGATTTGGCAAATGGACGTCAAGGCAGCTTTCCTTAATGGAAGTCTTGACGAGAGCATCTACATGATGCAACCAGAAGGATTCATTGAAAAGGGCCAAGAGGAAAGAGTATGCAAATTGCAAAAGTCCATATATGGACTGAAGCAAGCATCCAGATCCTGTAACATAAGGTTCGATCAAGCTGTGAAAGGTTTTGGATTTATTCAAAACCCTGACGAACCTTGTGTATACAAAAGGAAAAGGCGACAAGTTGGTTTTCCTCATTCTTTATGTTGATGATATACTACTCATTGGAAACGATGTAGGTGTATTGACATCAGTAAAAGAATGGTTAGCAAAACAATTTGATATGAAGGACTTAGGAGAAGCAAGTTATATTCTTGGTATCCAAGTAATGAGGGATAGAAAGAATAGAACAATTGCATTATTCCAAGCTTCATACATTGATAAAATCTTGTCTAGATTTTCCATGCAAGATTCCAAGAAAGGTATGTTACCTTTTAGACATGGAATCAAACTTTCTAAGGAACAGGTTCCTAAGAATAAGCATGAAGAGCAATTCATGAGTAGAGTTCCATATGCCTCGGCAGTTGGAAGTCTCATGTATGCAATGCTCTGTACTAGACCAGATATTTGTTTTGCTGTTGGCATAGTTAGCAGGTTTCAATCGAAACCTGGTCCTGATCATTGGACGGCAGTCAAGCATATTTTCAAGTATCTTAAAAGAACTAGAGATTATATGCTTGTATACTCTGGAGGGGATTTAATTCCCGTTGGGTATACAGATTCTGATTTCCAGTCGGATTCTGACTCTAGAAAATCCACATCAGGATCTGTGTTTACTATTGGAGGAGGAGCAGTCATATAGAGGAGTATCAAGCAATCTTGTATTGTTGATTCCACCATGGAAGCTGAGTATGTTGCTGCATGCGAAAATGCAAAAGAGGCTGTTTGGCTCTGCCAATTCTTGATTGACTTGGAAGTGGTTCCTAATGCGAATAAGCAGATCACTATACACTGTGACAATAGTGGAGCAGTGGCTAATTCGAGAGAACCAAGAAGTCATAAGAGAGGTAAACACATAGAAAGGAAATATCACCTTTTAAGGGAAATTGTTCATAGGGGAGACGTGACGATCACCAAAATCGCGTCAGCAGAAAATCTAGTGGACCCTTTCACAAAGGCTCTACCTCAGAAGAGTTTTGATGGGCACCTAGAGAATATGGGAATGAGAGATATGACACACTTGCTATAGCGCAAGTGGGAGATTGTTAGGATTATGCTCAATAGCAAGAGTGTAATATTGTAATTGACAATCTTTTCATATTAATAAAGTGTTTTCTGATTCTTACAAATACTTATAGCATTTATTATTACAATTGTCAAGGTAAATAATCATAAGGTCAAAAGACTATGAGATATGAAGAATTGTTCATACATCCAAATATGTGTGAGGTAGACACTATTCTTTAGTTAGTCTTGAATAACGTTCACAACTTAAGTTAAAGGTTGGGCACCTCTATCTTGATAAAGTTGTAGAATTCTTATACTAGCATTTGAGTGGGATCAAATGAGTTATGATGAGTCTAAAATCATATAAAGGTTTTCGAGTAAAAGAATCTAGTGCACTGGGTGCATTGAATAGGATCACAATGAAATACTTTATCTAGAACCGTCACTAGATATAAGTCTTTTCATTATTAGGACAATCGGAGAGTCGATCTCAATCCTGAGATAAATGATGGACTTATGGTTGCAAGTGTTATCATTTGAGCTATCAATGAGTACGATTATATAGCATAGTCTATCCTCGATAGTTTGGTGGTATTCATTTGTTAATCGATAGAGGACTTCATTTATAGATATGGACATCGTGACTCCATTTATTAAATGAGAGTATAATATCATCATATGGATGTTTTGAGGTATTGGATATTAAATCTCAACGTTGAGTTTTCAATAATGATTATTGAAGACATGGCTTCTGGACAAGTCAAAATATCCAAGTTCAAAATGTGGTCATATGAGGAAATATGGTAACTTGGAGAGCTATAGGCGGTCTATGAGCTCTTGGCGATTACTGATATTATTCACGAGGATACACCATCTCCTATAAGATTGTCTAGGGTATGAATGAGAAACATCTCCTTATTTTATCTTTATTTAAGAATTCAATTTTAACTCTTTAGTGGAATGAGTTAAAATTAATAGATCGGACCTAAGTGAATCATTTGTTGATTGTGATTAGGTTATGTCTATTGAAGCTTAAATTTAGATAGCCCGCCAAGATCCACAATCCACACGTACTTGCATGAATCACTTGATATATTCTACCGGACCAATTTATGGGTCCATCTAGAATTGCATTTAATATATTAAGAATATAATATGTCTATTATTTATTTAATGGGCTGCTCTATTATATTAATATATTAAAATGAGACATGTGGGCTTGTTTCTTTTAGTAAGAATAAGTCTGGTTCACATGTGGGCTTTTATTTAAAGTCTAAAGGATTAAATAAAATAAGAAAAATAATATTAGGCCCATATATATATATAATATGGTGTGGGCGGCAAGGCTAATAAAATAGCCCAAGATATTATTTTATTTTATTGTTTTGATTAAATGGGAATTAATTAATTATTTAATTAGTTAATAGTTTAAATCAAAATCTTTTCCTGATCAGTAAATAAAATATTATGTGTTGGATTAGGGTTAGAATTCTTTTAAGTGATAGGAGTCCTAATGTGGTAAGGATTAAGTCCACATACACTCCATACCACACAAAGAATTCGGCCACCCTAGTCCTATAAGGGTTAGGATTCTTAAATTGATAGCAATTAGAGAAAAGCACAATTCCTTTTCAAGTAAGGAAATTGGCCAACCCTAGATTTCCTACACAAAGAATTCGGCCAACCCTATATTGAGAAGGAGAAATTTCGGTCACCTTATAAATATAAGGTGATAAATTTCGGCCACTAAGGAGCTTGAGTGAGAGAGATTTTTGTTTGTGAAAATACACTCTTAATGTGTGTCTACAACCTAGAGGGGGGGTGAATGGGTTGTTAATCGATTATTAACAATTTTTCGATTAGTCAATATTAAACAAATAACTCAATTAAATCAAACATACAAAATCAAGTGTAAAGTGCGGAATAATAAATAACACTTGATTTTTTACGTGGAAACCCTTAAACAAAGGGAAAAACCACGGGCTATCCTTCTAGCCACACACGATCCTCAAATCCACTATATGAGTAAAACGTTACACCCTCAAGTGATGCTCGGACTCTCACTCTAGATAACCTCAGGCTATGGACACTACCACTCGCCACTCTTGGTTCAATCCCTAGTGATATCCACTGATACACTAATATTGGCGTAAGCACCTCCTACTCTACCCGCAGGCCTTTTACAATGGATTCTTGACCAATGCCTGCCAACCAAAACTTGGTTGCAAGACTTCAATGCTTGTGCAACTTCACCCCGAAGCCACAAGACTTTGACTCAATGAAGAGTATAGGGTCTAAGTGAACAATCAATGAATGCTCAACACAATATATGTTAGACCCAACATACAATGCTTAACTAGATGTAGATAGTGCAATACAACATCCTAGTTATCAAATAATGCCTACATGCCCATACAAAAGCACTCAATTAGATGCAAAGGGATTCTAGCAACCTAATTGTCAAACAAGTCCACCCAACACAAGTTGTCACAATAAATAACAAGGGAAATAAATGTGCAATTAAGAAATGCAATCAATGAGGCATAAACAACAATGTCTAAATGCAAAACATAAAGACTTAGCTAGAAGGGCAATGTGGTCCCAAATTCTAACTATCAATAAGAAACTCAATTAGTTGTGTAGAGATTTTCCAATAACCTAATTATCAATTAAATCCACATGAACATTCAATAAAGCTTGACTAGATAAATAAACATTAATCTATCAACCTAATCATCAACCAATATCACAAGAATGTTCTAGGGTTAGCTATTTAGGGAAAATCAACCTAATCATGTAAGCTATCACAAACAAACCCAATCATGCAATTTAGACTCAAAAATATATGCAATAAAGTGAGTCAAGGTATTTAATCAAGCAATAAATACCTAATCTAGAGTAAGAAGAACAGATATTCAAAGAAGTTCTTGCTTACCTAGTCATGAAACAATGAAGACCCATGCTCAAATGATGTTGAATGATGCAAGATGGAGATGGGTTTTGGGTTTGGACAGTCAAAGATGCTTTCTTGAAGCTTTCTCTCTCTAGGAGCTCTAACCTCTCTCTAAAAATGAATTTTTAAGCTCTTGGTCGGCCAAGAAGAGAAGAGGAAGAATATATATGAAGCCCTAGTTAAAACTACATCGTTTTGAACTTGGGAACCAGAATCCCGTCAAAACCGCTTGCTAGACCGCGGCACAGGTAAGTGTCCAGACCGCGGTACATACAGCAGTGCACCGTCTGGACAACACCGCGGTTAGGACCGCTGTGCGTGCAAGTGCACAGGCCGCGGCCCACGTCGCGCATGACTGCACTGGAGAATACCGCTTCGTGCGCCGCGGTGCAAGCAAAGCCTGCCGAGCGGTCTAGGCCGCGCCAAAGGGAAAAATCCCTTTTTAACACTCAAGACAAAAGTCAATCTTACATGAATGTTATGCAAGTGTGAAGTGAGTGAGATGCACACAATGAAGCATAATTAACATGTCAAACATGTTATCAACTAAGATACAATGCAAGATATGATATCTAATGTAAGCTAGTGAGTGTTTTAGAAAAGGATGCACACTTATACAAACAATAAAGAACACAAATGCAAGATAAACAAAACATGCATGAAGTGTGTGTGTGCACCTAAACTCTTCAAGAGACAAAGTCAAGTGAATATACCTTTTGCTCTTGAAGTCATGGAGATGCTTGGAAGCTTGCCAATGCGGACCTAAGCTACCCATTACACAATCATCCCCAATGTGGTGGTTTGTCATGAAATAAGCCAATCATAAAATCGAGGTCCTTACAGTTTGCTTTGAAAAATAAAAATCTTACTCAATACACATAGAATTTCGGCCAAGAGAGAAAAAGAAAAATAAGTTCTCATTCGATAGTGCACTTGCAAGCCTTTAACATCAAAAGGTTTTGTGCACACTTTCGATTTAGGGTTACGCGAGTTCCAATCATATCGATTGTGAATTCAAAAGTGACTGGAACTATTTTTCTACGGCTCTTGGTGTTTTGGGATTGAAGATCAGGATCAGAAGTTCCATACATCCATTCTCAAGTAAGCAATTCAAAGAAAAAAGGGAGACCACGCTCCTAGGTGATTCACGTACGTGCTAGGATTGAAGATCTTACGGATTACCATCGACGTAAGTCAATCGGATCATGCGACAAGAGGTATTTAACTCTAACTGTATATTTATGTTTAATTAATTAAAGGGTTAAGGTTCAAATCTTTAGAAAAATTTTAAACTATACGAAAATCTACTTTTCGCCTTCTGTTGCGGTTTTAGTTAATTTTTCCCTACAGAACGTTCAATAAAGTTTGACTAGATAAATAAACATTAATCTATCAACCTAATCATCAACCAATATCACAAGAATGTTCTAGGGTTAGCTATTTAGGGAAAATCAAGCTAATCATGTAAGCTACCACAAACAAACCCAATCATGTTATAAAGACTCATAAATATATGCAATAAGTAGAGTCTAGGTATTTAATCAAGCAATAAATACCTAATCTAGAGTAAGAAGAACAATAAATGATATTCAAAGAAGTTCTTGCTTACCTAGTCATGAAACAATGAAGACCCATGCTCAAATGAGGATGAAAGATGCAATATGGAGATGGGTTTTGGGTTTGGAGAGTCAAAGATGCTTTCTTGAAGCTTTCTCTCTCTAGGAGCTCTAACCTCTCTCTAAAAGTGATATTCTAAGCTCTTGGTAGGCTAAGAAGAGAAGAGGAAGAATATATATGAAGCCCTAGTGAAAACTACATCGTTTTGAACTTGGGAAACAGAATCCTGTCAAAACCGCTCTGCGTACCGCGGTTCAGGTATCTGTCCAGATCGCGGTACATACAGCAGTGCACCGTCTGGACAACACTGCGGTTGGGACCGCTGTGCGTTCAAGTGCACAGGTAGCGGTCCACGCTGCACATGACGCACTGGAGAATACCGCTCCGTGCGCCGCGGTGCAAGCAGAGCCTGCCAAGCGGTCTAGGCCGTGCTAAAGGGAAAAATCCCTTTTTAACACTCAATAAAAATGCCTATCTTACATGAATGTTGTGCAAGTATGAAGTGAGTGAGATGCACACAAAATGAAGCACAATTAACATGCCAAACATGTTATCAACAAGATATAATAACTAATGCAAACTAGTGAGTGTTTTTGAAAAGGATGCACACTTATATAAACAATAAAGAACACAAATGCAAGATAACCAAAACATGCATGAAGTGTGTGTGTACACCTAAACTCTTCAAGAGACAAAGTCAAGTGATTATACCTTTTGCTCTTGAAGTCATGGAGATGCTTTGAAGCTTGCCAACACGGACCTAAGCTACCCATTACACAATCATCCCCAATGTGGTGTGGTTTGTCATGAAATAAGTCAATCATAAAATCGAGGTCCTTACAAATATAAACAAGGTTTTGGGAGGGAGTTTCAATAGGGGTGTGCAGCGGATTGGATCCATTGGATTTGTCATGATCCGAGATCCGATTGGATTGAAGAAAGAGTGGCGATATTAACAGCCCTCTAAAACTGTATATACACCCTTTTTGTAAGTATACCTATTAAAATTTTATAAAAAATTTCTTTAGTTTTTAGATAAACCCACTTAATACCCAAAATACTTTTTTCTTTAATTCTATTGTATTGTATTTTTGTCTGTTCACCCCACTTACACCTCATTTGTTATCTAACCAATTTTCTTTATTTTTGTTCAAATAAATAATTTCTAATTCCTAAATACAAAAAGTATATCAAATCTATTGAGTATTAAGGTCATTTTGTTTACCGGTTGTAGATTAAAATAACTTTTAAAAAAAAGGTAGAGCAAGATATAAAGTGCATGAGTCTTTGGCTGATATTTAGCAAGAAATTTTTAAGGAGCTTACAGTCAAAGAGAGAGATAAAAAGAAGTTTGCATATTTTGAGAGAAATTTTGATTTGGTTTTTCTTTTACTTATCTCAAGATTTTGGAGTGGTTAGGGTTGTTGTTTTGTTTGTACCTGGCTTCAATCCTTTCTCTTTTCTGGTTATTTAGTGATATACTGTAAGGTTGATGAAAGAAAGATGAAGTCGAATGTTTACGCAGCATTATCACAAATTAGCCTTTGAAAATATATAAAGAAGCTAGGGTTTGAGAAAATAGAAAAAGATTTTATAATACTGTAAATATCAAACATTAAAATAGGAAAATGATTAATAATTATTGAAAATAACTTAAACGTGTGTCTAATCTAACCTAGAGAGGGGGTGAATGGGTTTTAATGGGTTAATTACTAACTTTTTCGACATAATCAATTTTACCGACTTTGCCCCATGATGATAAACAATCAAACAATAAAAACATTGCGGAAAAACAATAAAAGACAAGTCAAATTGTTTTACATGAGAAACCCTCCAACTGGGCAAAACTCACGGACTATCCATCTAGCAGCATATGGTCTTCAAATCCACTAAGTGAATGAAAATTTACAACCTAGGTTGACCTCAATCAAACCATTCTTGGTCACTAACCCTTTCACTCTACCTAACGGTCCTTTAATAGTGATCCTAGACCAAAGCTTGATCGCTAAACCACTTAGCCACAAGACTTAACAATCCGTGAAGAGATTAACAACCTATGTGAGTATGTAAAAATATTCTAACATGCAATTAATATTAGGCTACACTAAATGCTTATCTAGAGATTTCAAGATGGCAAAAAAACAACAATCTTAGATATCAATATCTAAATGCAAAGTAAGAAAATTTAGCTAAAGGGCAAAAACGTTCTAAATGAAAGCTATCAAAGCATAACCAAACTCAACCAACAAACAAAGACACAAACATATTCAAAACATGCTTAACCAAAGAAACATACAATTAATCAACAAAATAATTGCTAACCCTAGGAAAAGATGAACAAATAATGAAACAGGGAGTTCTAGGACATGTTCAACTTACCAATATATGAAAGCATGAAGACCCATGAGAAGATGATGCATGAAAGATGCTAGATGCACATGGAGTTTGTGTTTGGTTGGATAAAAACGAGTTCTTGGGAGTCTCTCTCTCTCTTAAGATTCACTTTCTCTCTAAAAGGACCAATTTTGGACTCACCAAAAATGAGCAAGAGAGAAGATAACATATATATGACCCCTAAGTGAAACTAAGACGTTTTGAAAACGTAAGGCAGAATCAGGGCACTGCACGGGTCCGTTGCGCGGGTAAGGACCAGCTCAACACCCCTACACTGGGACCAGAACAAAAATACCAAAGTGGTTGTGCTGGTCCGTTGTGAGGGTAGGGACCCGTGCAACACCCGCGTACCGAGACCTGAGACATACAAGGGGAACTGTGCTGGTCAATGCATGGGTAGGGACCCGTGCATAACCCACACATTGGGACCCTCCCAAGAGGTCACTCATCGCGCTAAGAGAAAAAACACACCAACGTACAAGCGCGGACGTTTCGGTTCAAGAATCGGGAAACGAATTACAATGCACAAAGTCACACATAGAGCAAACAACAAGGTGCATGTGTGAGAAGTGAAAAGAAGGCACACATGAAGGAAAGAAACACAAATGCAAGATTAATGAAGCATGCATGAAGTAGTGTGAGTGTGTGTGTGTGTGTGTGTGTGTGTGTGTGTGTGTGTGTGTGTGTGTGTGTGTGTGCAACTAAATATCTTCAAAGAGTTAAGTACAAATGATATGCCTTTGAAGTGCTTCTTGAACTTGATGTCTTGACAGTGCCTTTGAAGCTTGATCATGCACAATGAAGACCTAGACTACCCTTACAATTCGATCTGATCCGATCTTATAGGGTTAACATAAAATTTTCAAGGGTTGTAAATATTGTCACTTTTAAAGAAATTACAATTCGATCCGATCCGATCTTATAGAGGAATCCGTTCCGATCCAATTAGAATTAGTTTTGATCCGATCTGATCCAATGGATCAAATACATATAAAACAATTCTTAATATATAAAAGTTAAAACATTCCTAAAATTAACAAAATCAATAACTAATCCATACGGTAGTTCAAAAAAACATTAACAAACTAAGAATTAATATAAAAACAATACATAATTGTACACTGTAAAGTTCAAAATGTATAACAAATTATAAACTTTAAACATAAGTTCTAAACACAAACATAAATAAAATCATTCAAAAGTTTGAAATAAAAATATAACCATTTATATGGAAATCCAAAATTGCTCATCATCCGTAAAAGACAATATAAATTGGCCCAATATATGAAAATCCAAGATCTGATCTAATCCATTAGATTTCAAAATTTATGATCCAATCTGATCTAAACATATCCTCAAATCCGATCCTATTGGATCCTGCACATTCCTAGGTTTTAGTTTTTTTTTTCTTCGAGATTTAACGGATTCTCTCAAGTTTCACGTTTTTCGTAAAAAAAAAAGAAATAAAATAAAAATGATGCAAACCATTTTAATAATTTTGGTTACACACTGAAAATAAATTTTGAAATATGGTTATTAACTTGTTAAACTTTTTTATTTAGTAAAAACAAATTTAGCGTAATGTAAGTAAATATTTTGACGATTATTTAGTAAAAACAAATTTAGCATAATATAAGTGACTATTTTTGACGATTATCTCGAGATACAATTGCAAGCGACTTTAGTTCGACTTTAGTTTTACGCGTGGTCAGCGTGGACAAGATATATGCCGGTTTTTCTCTCATGACTCATGAGCATACACTGCAAGCATATTTTGAACATACTAATACACATCACCACATCTTTGCTATGTATATTAATATGATTGAATGTGTATTTTGTGCAAGATATGCTCACAATGTGTACACATTAAAGAAAAAATAAGATATATGCAGCCTTTTGTCTTTGAGATATATAATATGGCTTAAAACCAGATTTTATCATAGCCAAATGCTATACAGAGATGGTGAGATTTCAAAACTTTAGTGCCTGTATCAAAACAATGACTCGTATCTCTAACAAACGAATAATTGGGAGGTAACAACACTGCACATCCATCCATGTGTAGAATCCCCCAAAACCATATCATCTCTTCTTCTATATAACAGATAAGACGCTGTTCAAATATTCATTACAACATGGGCATAATAATGCAATACCCTACTTTGTTCCCCGCAAGAAGCACTCCTTCCACACCACAAACCAGAGAAATAATAAAAATATCTAAATATAAATAAAATGAAATTACAAGTAAAATAATAACAAAACAAAAAACCTCAAAATGCATTCACACGATATACAAATACACAACGATGAATACTCCCAACCCAACACCCCAAACCCAGAAGAGAAGCAGCTGATGATAATCATTGGCTTCATTGGCTTGCATCAATGGCTGTACCTGTCCTGGCCTGCGAGATCCGGTTAGCATAAATCGTCACCAACCGCAGTTGTGTGCTGTTCAGCCCTTCCAAGTACGGCAAAAATGCTTTTCCAAGCATTATATAAATATCCACTAAACAGAAAACAACAGTCTGTACCATTCAACATATAACCAAAAAAAAAACTAGTTAGCAATTTTTCAGAATAATAGAAAAGTTGAAGAAAAAGAATAACTAAAATTTACTTCCACCCGATCCATAAAAAAATTGTACACCCAAAAAAGTAATATCAACAGCATTACTACCTTCCGAACATCTGCACTCTGGTTTCCAAAAGCTTCAAAAAGAGCAGGCAAAAATGACGGTAACTGAGCCATCAGTTCCTCCTGTGATAGCCGACCCACAAGCTGAAATAAAAAAACAATCTGCTTAACAAAACAATTTTTGATATTAATCGGACAAATAGTTTCACTTTGACACAAATTTGCATGAACATCGCATGCATCATCAGTTTCTTATGTAAATATAACCCATTTAATTAGGATACTAAAAATTTTTAAAACAGCTATAACAGAAAAAAAAAATTCATATATTATTTACTGATCTAAGAAACTACCTATCATGTACTCCTGCTAATAAGATGCCAAATGTAAAAAAAGTAACTTGGCAACCTAATCCAATCCAATAATTCCACGAAAAAAAAAAAAAAAAAACACTGACCCAGCAATAATAGACAGCACCCACTCAGCCTATGTAGTTCTTTTAATAAAAACCATTTTGGTTATAAATCCCAAAATGACCAGTAAAATGTAAATGTGCGCTGAGCATAAACTTGAAACACAGCCTAACATCCATTTGTTCCTGCTCAGAAACATACCTTCGTCAGACAGTTTATGCAAGTAACAAGAGTTTTCTCATCTTCGGTAACCAACAATGGAACAATAACCTGCAACATCAACCATTGAAAGCAGCAAGCTCATTATAATTACACAATACCACAGGAGATGAAGCCAAACATTTATTTATTTTCATGTTACAAGGAGGAGACAAGAAAGGTAAAGAAATCCAGATATGAGAAAGAGATATGTCAGAACCACATACACTTAGACATCTGAATGGATCATACTGCGACAACACAACAGTCAAGCAGTGCTCAGCTTCATTCGAAACCTGAATATAGACCAAAATGTTGAGACACCAAACTTATGGCAAGAACATAGTCAAGTACATGGTTGAACAGGAAAATTACTTTGGGAACAGCATCTTTTGTAACATGAAGAAGCTTCTCAATTACTATCTCCATGGAATCTTCCATGGCATTTTTCTGTAAGCATGAAAAGTAGGGGAAATTAAGTTAAGAACACATTGACAAATCAGGAAAATAAACATAACTGATATATTACAGACCTGATTTTTAAGCATTTCATTAATCAATGAAAGAGCAACTTCCCGAATTGAGGAATCAGCATCATCCAACACCTCAAGTACAGCCGTCAAAATTTGATTAAAGTACTGAAATATTAGAAAAAAAATGGACATCAACATATATTAGAATGTAAATTTTTTGTATTGCAGAGCAGCAAATAATGGAAACAAAATACGTTCATTTCAAAAAATGATAATGTAAATTTACAAACTACATAACCAACCAATAATAAAGAACCAAA
The DNA here is from genome assembly GCA_033220585.1 of Dipteronia sinensis. Classification (NCBI taxonomy): domain Eukaryota; kingdom Viridiplantae; phylum Streptophyta; class Magnoliopsida; order Sapindales; family Sapindaceae; genus Dipteronia; species Dipteronia sinensis. The sequence goes on along the minus strand of CM065643.1, from coordinate 19,455,931 downwards.
GGAAGATGGAACAGCAGGAAATCAGCCTAGAGCGACTAATATAAAAATTAAGAAAATGGAGGAGCAAAAAAGGCCTCAGTGAATCCATTTCTGAGGGCTCCATGGTTAAGAGTTAAAATGTAGGAATTCCATTCATGCTAATTTCTTAACAAGGAGATAAACCGGCAGAACCAATCATACAAAATGTATTTGTACAAGCACATACATCTCTACCGGCAGGTACTTGAAATATTGTTTAGTCAACCACCAAAATGAAGCTAAACAGAGCACTCCTAAGTGGGCATACTGGTCTCAAACAAATTCTAAACACTCCTTATAACAACAGTGAGAGGAAGGGAGAGACAAAACAGAGGTTAAACAAATTATAATAAAACCCACTACATACAACAGTCATCAACAAAGAGGGAGGAGAATGAAGGGGATAAATGTCTACTGCAACAAATGTGAAGTACTGCCAGAAAAAAAAAATACTTGTGACAGTTTCAAACAAGGTAGCAGTTGTAGTTAACTCAACAAAGACATCAAAATAGAAATCATGTCCTAACATTTCCATTCAGCCTGAACAGAAAAAAATAAAAATATTCATATTTTTAACCTCATAAATATACATGCATGCACACACACGTGAGTGCACACACACGTGAGTGCACACACACGTGAGTGCACACAGCACACCCAAGTTAAATTTGAAGTGACAGGGTAAAAAATGTGGAAAATGGTCATGCCTTGGTCCAAATCAAGTGATCACTAGCCACAGAAGCTTCGATTAGTTGCTGAAGTGCACCATGTTTACTTGTAGTCGGGCTTCCATCATTCCCATTACAGATCTATAAACAATACAAGGAAAACCTTCATCAGGTGAGTTATTTCAGATCTATTTAAATTTTAAAGTAAACTATTTCTTTCTTTCTTTTTTTGTTCTTTTTCTTTCACAAATTTCAGTTGAGAAATGAGAAGTATTAGAGAAAAGCTATGACATTATCAAACTCACCAGATGAAGAATTTGGGGAATGCTAGGTCCAGCATCTGCCACAGAATTAATCTTTATAGTTGACAGTTTATGATGAGTAAGGTCCAACTCAGGTGAAATTTCATTATTGTGCCCAACATCTTCAGGGACTGTTAATGAGTCACAACTCAGTAGACCATTAATGTCCAGATGCGGTGTAGAAAAACTTTCCAAATGTGTGTCCGAACCAATCAGATCCCTAGCTTTGGAACTAACATCAGTGTTAAAACCAGACTCAAGGTTCTGATACAAGTTATCCTTAGTTTCATCAGAAGTAGCATGACCCATACTGGCTGTAAACTGGGTTGAATCTTGGTTGGAACTCCATTTCCTGCCACCATCACTATCAATCGAACCAGAAGAATACCTCCCTAAGAAATGGCTCTTTTTGGATGCACCAGCATATCCTTCTTCTGAAGAGGTTCCAACAACATCAGTTGGGTCATAAGAGGACTTGAGACGCTGTCGCTCTTTCTTGTTCTGCAAATAATTCATTAGGTCCACCTCAATACGAGGAGTATACTGTTTAAGGGCTCGTCTCAAGGAATTTTGTTCTTCAACAGATAAACTAAGAATGAAATTAAGCACAGCCATTGAATCATAGTGGGAGTAGACAGATATAATGCATGTAATAGCTGCTTCCTTAAGCTTAGTATTTTTATCGTGGACCAAAGGTGTCAACTTAGCAAGCCACAACTTCAGGATGCCCAAGTTACCAGAGCCTTCAGGGTTCAATGAATGCTTGTTAAAGGAACTTACTGCAAATTCAATAACAGCCAATTTGGCCTTCGGGGACCGCTGCTCATCTAGTGAACGGAGCAAAGCAGGTAAGAGAGAATCAACACTATAAGTTTTGCTCACAATTTCTAAAGTCGTTGAGCAAGGTTGCCTAACTAACTCCTTTGGATCGATCAGACGTGAGAAAACATGGGGTAAAATCCTTTCCATGTAACTCTCAAATGGCTTCCGGCAAGATGGTATAATATCTGCAAGTGTTGAAAGAGCTGCCTGTGCAACTTTATGGTGGGGATCATCCAAGTGCTGGAAGAATAATTTCATCACCTTCTCAAAACTCTGGATTACTTCTTGAATACCTTTCGGGCCTTGTTGCAGCAATGACCTTAGATAATTAAACGCACCAACCCTAGCACTCCAGTCAGAACTTGGACTGAGTCCCTCACTCAATGCATCATTGAGGGAGGCTGGACCATCTGTGTAATTTGACATCTCCCCAAGTGACAGCTGGCTGTCATCAAAACTCTTTCTTCTGCTTGCAGACATCCGTCCAGATACATGCTTTCTCAAAAGCGGCCTCTGGAAATTCGGAATGTAACTGTTTTGTGAATCCCTAAAGTTCCCATCTTTATAAGGTGTGTCCAAATATTGCCTGTCAATGTGCGAGTTCATAAAACGCCTAGCGTCCCTAATGTCATTATGCTCTTCAATGGAACCTCTTTCTTGTAGCTTTTCAGAACCCCTTCTTGCTGAGTATGATGAAACTGATGGCAAAGACTCTGATGCTGCATTACCACGATATGATAATTTACTGGACTCTTTTGAAGCTTGTATTTGAGTAATGATATCAGACAATATCAAGCCACCATTGCGGTTACCACCTTTGCTTATAATAGAAGTAGTTGATTCCGTTATCAAAGAGTTCATATGATCATTAGAAGCTGGAACGGCAGCAGGGAATGGTGGATCACGAGATGATGGAGGGTCAACTCCTGCACTAGGGGCAATAAGAAAAAAAAAAAATTTAGCCGCTCACAAATTATTCGAATTTAATTAATTAATCATTCTGACCACCAGTCATCACAGCATAATTATTTCACATGCTGATAATCATCTTGATTTCTGAGATTAAGATAAACATTTAATACCTAGATCCAAACTAGACGACCGAAGAGTTGAAGGATTCTGTTTATCTGATATCTCCAAACCTCTGAGCATGCTTTCAATTGCAGACACTTTCTGTTTGCTTGAATGCAGCACACTTTCCAGACTACGTTCAGCACCTTTATTAAGGGACTTCGATTGTGACAGAAGCAGTCCAGAAGAGAGAGATGTCCCTGAGGATAAACTTGAACTTCTGTCCATTGCAACAATAGCAGAAGTTCCATATCCAGGTAGATTTGAAGGAGCAGATATTTGATTGGTGAATGACATCTGTGCACCTCTATCACGGAGAGACGGAGAAGCATGTCGCCTATGCATTCCTCCATCCTCTTCATTTATTAACTGTCCAGAAACACAATTATTTTAAACTATTAAGTTATAGCAATGGAAGTATGTAAACAAATTCTTTGGCATTGACATGAGCTACATACCCTTTGAATGACAGGATCAAAGGATGAAAATAAACGACGAGAACGCTCTGGCCAAGTTTTAGCAAACATTCGGTAGCACATTCGTGCAGTAGATCGTACCTGATAAGTTTCAAGAATATATAATTTAATAAAAAGAGAAGTATGAGGCTTCAATTGATACGCTGGCTATGAACATAGAGAGACAGAGTTAAATACAGGCAAACATTTTTTAATTAAGCTTCAAAAACATATAAACATCAACAAAATACATGATAACATATGAAGACTATAATCACAAATAAACATTGATACATATAAACAAGAAAATCCCCAAGTCTTACAATTACACTATCAATGATGACCAGGTGAACAAGAAGCTAGATTAAAAAATCAATTATGCCCTTCCTCAATTCTCATTGTTTCAATAGATTACGTAAATTCACAAAATCTTTTCAAAGGCAGCATCACCAAAGTATGGACAAAAGGTCAAATGCTGGTCTACCCTCACCAAATGCTCAAAAGTAAAAATAAAAAAATTGTGCTGACTAAATATACCTCACTCATTGCATCTGCAACACAACACCTAATAAGATCTTCATATAGGTCAGCAGATCGCTGTATTTCTGGTGCATCAGGCCAATGTTCTAAAATCAACAGCGCATACTCACAACACCTGCAATACAAACAGAAAGATGACAGTGATTTAAACCACAGCACAGAAACTGTACACAAAGTCAAAGAGGCACGGCCATACCTTGCACGGAGCACCGCATTACGATCATTTTTTGCACAATCAGCTATGCGAGGAAGCACACGAGCAACTTTGCAATTACGTATCATCTGGGAAAAAAAAGTTAGAAAAGACAATTAAAGGTAATAAATTGACAAAGCTTATTTAAAAGGGACAATTCATCTGATCACTTAACCAGAGCGTTACCGTTTTTATACAATTATCTGCAGACTCTTGAATTACGAGTACAGTGATCACAACCAACTTGAAAAGGACCTGATTATCATATCAATCATAGAATTAACAAAATATTTTTAGCATATTAAGATTGCAACAGTCAAAAAAGGAAAAGAAAAAAACCCTTACTGGAATAAACATCTCAGCACACGCCTCAAAATCCCCCAAAAGCTCCTTTGACAGAAAGGATAATAGATGACAAGCCTACAAAATAAAAAACCCAAATTACCAATGATTACACCAATAAACACAAAAGGATTAACAGGGAATAAGTTTCTTTGACTTTGCTGCCATCAATAATTCTGCCTTTTATGAGCTAAATTCATAATGATCCCTGCTTGAAGGTTCCAACTAAAATAATAGAACTCAGCAGGACCAATCACTGGTCCCAAGTAGCCTCTCTTCAAGGTATGCTTAAGCTTCACAAAGCATCCTCAGATAACAATAAAAATTGCTAGCTTATGGTGAGTCTATTATGTGGGGGAAAACAATTAATTTTATGCAAACTTGTTGTTGTCTAAAGCTTCGTAAGGCCACTGCCGCTATCAAAACAAGGACAGAAGAGCAAGATTACCAAGCTTCAAAGTAGAAAGTCTAGGACTGTTATCTAGCAAGCAGTAGCATCTCCTAATGCAAGAGATTCCAGTAAAGAACCAATATCAAAAGCAGCACCCTCAAGACATGAGAAGAAAGGTTTCAAAACACTAAGAACTAAATATATATATAGGGAACTTTTCCTATCAGCACCCCTTATTTTAATACAATGAGCACCTTTAATGAAATTGCATATAATTGAATGTTTTTGGATAAGATTTTTTGTATGTATCCTAAGTAAATTAAAATACACATTTGGTAGAAATTTGAAATTTTTTTGTATTCGAGAACTATTTTTTTCTGATATTTCCTTATTTTAAAATGTTTTATCTTCAAAAAAAGTCGGAAAAAAATAGTTCTTATATCCGAAAAATTTTCAATTTTTTTCCACAAAAGTATTTCATTCTTTTTAACATCCATACAAAAACTCACATCAAGATTCAATAAATTCGATTAAATTTCACCAAAGATATTTAAAGTGTGCATTGTAAAAAGTCTTCATTGGAAAATCTCTCTCTCATAACCATGAACTGACATCCCTAGAGAGGAAAAGTGGGGAACAAGAAGGAACTTCTAAGCCAGCAGTTGTCAACACAAGAAATGTTAGCGCACCTGCTTTACTATGCTAGACCTTCGATCAGATAACTGTGTGCTTAAAGGGCCACCAAGCTGTTTCAATAGTCCCCGGAAACATGGGTACTCAGACGCACCTGATAAGAAAATAGAATTCGAAGCATGTATATCAGCATTTATTCCTCAGATGAAAGTAGTATGTACAGACCCTCATGCGGTCATACCATGTCACAATTCACAAAAACAACATAAAATTTATGTTTGACAGTTATAGACCTTCTAGATGTTTTTATATATATACACATAAAACTTTTATGAGATTACTCCAAGAATGAAATGAAACAAACAAAAACAATGACATAGTTCAGATATTTTGCATAAAATGAATGTCACAGGGATCAAGCCAATTAGCCAACTAAAATAACTTAAGTAATATCACACAATCAGTTATCACAAACACATTACATTTTTTTCAATAAACAATTGATAACTACTAAGAAAAATGTATGCAATAGGTGCATTAGAGAAGTAGGAAAAGAGGGGGGAAAAGATTAAAAGATAAGAGAGATAAAAATTGGGCAGAACTAAATACTTGAAAAAATTTGATCTAAAGACAGGCAACCCCGCAAACCTACTACCACCATGTTTCCGCTTGTGGTTTAAGACTCAGCAGACCTCAAAATTACAGCAATTAGCTATTATTGAAAACCTACAAGCAGCCCTGTTTTCATGAACTGGTAAAATGCTGTTGATGATAACTGAGAAAGAGTGAAAATAAATAAAAATTATAGGGCCTATCTGGTGGCCAATTTTTTGTCTGTTTTCATTTTTGTTTTTCAAAAACGATTTTGAATTCACATTCGTTAACCATTTTTCATTTTGTTTTCAAAATACAAAACCAGTGTTAAAATTGAAAAACATTGAAAACATGTCAACATGTCAAACATGTTTTCCTTGTTTTTCATTTTATTTTAAAAAAAAAATTCGAAATAATTTTTTTTTCTTCTTCTTTTTCCCTTGAACATTCTTCTTCTTCTGTTCTTCCCTTCGTCTCCTTCGCTCTTCTTTCTTCATCTTCTTCTTTCTTCTCCTCCTCCTTCCTAATCTCCACGAAACTATGAAAGCAAGGTCAGAGGAGCAGCCGATCTGCTCGGAGGAGGTGAGTTACTCCTCTGTCGGAGCACCGGCCGATCTGCTCTTCCAAGAGCATATCAGCGGCTTCTTTATTAATTGTTGGGTTTTGAATCAAAACTGGATTCTCTCATATTAATGACTTTTGTTCCTTTTTATTAGTGTTTGGAGAGACATCTAATGGAAGTGTTTGTGTTTTGTGTGACAAATTTAATCAAGAATTCCTGAAACTTTCGGAAAAAAAAAATGAAAGAGGCCTTTAAATGTGTCTCTGTGTGTGTGTGTATATATATGTATATATATATATAGTTAAGCAATCAAAGCTTAGGTATATGCATCTCGATCTTAGCTCTAGCAAGATCAACCCAGATATGTTGTAGAGAAAAAGAAAAAGAACAAAATAGCTTTAGACTAAACCAAAAAACCGTAGAAAATTTGATTGTAGGTGCAAAAAGAGGAAAAAAAAAATAAAGATTTTTAATTACGGGTATTTTTAGAATTACAATGGGCCCAAAAGAAAAAACTTAAACATTAAGTTTAAATGATGGGTGTGGTAAGACAATATGTGTAGGGAGAATTTGTTTGGGTAGCAATAGAGCCACCCATTTTTAAATTATGAGTTGGTTGATAAATATTTGTGATGTGTTATTGACCCACTTTTTATTCAAATTAAAAAAGTCCAATAGAAAAAATAATGGGAAAATCACAATTTTTGATATTTTTAGATTAACCTATCAAACGTGTTTATTCCGTTTTCATTTTTAGAATACAGTTTTCAGTATGTGCGACCGTACTCGTTTTCAGATTTCGAAACTGAAACAAAAAACACTGATTTCATTTTCATTTTTATTTTCGGCAATAAACTCACGAATCAAGTACTGCGGGAAGGGAAAAATCAATAACCTGCAGAATTGGGTTACATCATTGCATTCACATCTTAATTCAAATCCAATAAGAATTATGTAGCTAAAAACCCAGACAGAAGGTATAATTTTAAGTTTTCAAAATACCAGTATGCCCAACAGCCAAAAAGTTCATTATTTTAGAACACTTTCAAATTGAGCCTTCAAATATCGAAAAAACTAGTCGACTTCCTTCGCAATCCACATGTTCTATCTCATAGGAAGTGTAGACAAGAATATTGAGCCTCCAGGCTCCATCATAAAAAAAAAACTATATTTAAATTAAAACAAATAAGCAATGCAACCTTTCTAAATATGAGAGAGAAAGAGACTCGCAATGGCTACATCTATTCTCAAACAATGCCGCTCATTGCAAGAATTATTATGGTTTTTGTTCTCCTCACATGTAATCTCTCTATTGCTATTATGTGTGTGTGATAAAAAAAATCATCCAAGTCGAATTTTTTGGTCCGAATACTTTGAGCTTTACTTTGTTTTTGACTACGATGGTTATCTCACTGACATCTCTTCTACGCTTGAGTTGCACCACCATATAAATATATATATATATTTATAAATTGTGTGTGGAATCCCGCACAAAAATTTGTGCAGAATCACTGATTCCAATTTTTCGTGAGGGATCCCGCACCATATAACTGCTCATATATATATATATATATAGAGAGAGAGAGAGAGAGAGAGAGAGAGAGAGAGAGAGAGAGAGAGAGAGAGAGAGAGAGATATTGCTTCTAATTAAAAAAATCATCTAAGTCGAATTTCTTGGCCTTAATACTTCAAGCTTTACTGTTGTTTTTGACAACGATGGCTATCTCACTGACATCTCTTGTACCACCATGGCACTTCTTTTATTTGATAAGAAGCAGAAAATTTTATATATATATATATACAATTTTTCTATTGTCGGTTCGTCTTGATATAAAATATATCAGGACGAAGAATGTGGACCATTAGATTTACATAATTTTACTCAAAGTGTATACACTTGTCAAAACTTCTCCATAATCTGTGTCCACATTCTTCGTCCTGATATAAAATATATCAGGACGAACTGACAGTAGAAGAAAGACTATATATATATATATATATTGAAAGAACAGAAAACTATATTTATAAAGAAAAAAGTTATGCAAAAGAAAAACATGTTGACCTCAGCAGAGAAGAAGTAAAACACATATATATATGGACAGACATTAAAAAGCAGCAGGACAAATAAAAAAAAAATGTGCGGTAAAGAAACAAAAGAACCCCAAACTCTCCTTTGTTATTTGCACTACCAAGGCATTACTGAATTTACTCATCAAAAGTTCAAAACCATCACATATGCCACACTAATTGCAAAACAATAAAATGTTTTACTTTTGCTAGAGTCATCAAATTATAATGAACCAGCCATTCATGGATCAATCACTTGCCAACCACAACTAGCATAGTTGTCATCACTAATAACAACAAATAACAAAACAAAAATGAAAACATCTCAAACATGTTGACGGATCAATATAGAGATCATTAGTTCAAAGCAAATCATAATTTCACAAACAGAGAGAGCTAGACAGAGGAGATGTTACCAACCTCCCCAAACAAGGGCTTCGACTCTCTGCATTGCTGCAATGCGGATAGACCAGTCTTTTTCAGGTACTAGAGTAGATGCTATCTTATCAAATTCCCTAATAAGCTCCTTTTCAGAGTAAATTTTGATTGGCTCAACAGGCTTTTCTGTGATATCTTCTCCTGCAATAAGTGGAATAAAATGCAACAGATTATCACTAAGCAACCTATAACATATTTCAATAATCCTACAGAGTTGAACCATGATTTTGGAAAGTTAGCCAATTTTTATGAATGTAAAAAGTACAAAATGTTTTTTTTTCTATAACCTACAATTTTTCCAAAGGAAATGCAAGGGAAAATGCAGGAAGTAGATAATAAATTTCCACACGCAACACCAAATATTTTTACACCCACATGCTTGATTTAAATCAATGCTAACCTCCAAAAAGAGACATCTCCCTCGTGGAACTCTTGGCCTTTGGACTACTCTTCTTGGTATTAAGGCTTGCGGGCTTCATATCTCCAGCAGAAAAGGTGCTTGTAATTCCATCCGACGAACGAATTTGTGGTTGAATCCTCTCCAGCCTGGCATTAATATCTTTCAACTGCATATATATTTTGTAGTGAAAATTATAAAAAAAACAGAGCAATCAAAACCCAGCTTTCTTCCTTTCAATAAGCAATATAAAATTAAAAAGTCTAGAGTAGTAGAGTGAACGGTGTATATGACACAACATCTGCGATAAAGGAAGACCTAAGCAAGAAAACTTCAAATTGCCTATACTCACAAGTCCTAGAAAATATGGGAAAGAATAATTGCTAATCAAAATAATTAAGGCTCAGTTAGATATTCACCATAGATGAAGGAAGATGATGGCGATGAAGTTCATCACGGAACTGAGGCCCAGCCTGCGTATACATTTCCTGAGATATTAACAACCAGATTAATATGGTTTGAGGTCCATTCCCCCAATTCAGGAAAGCAAGGTACAAACCACAAATCTGTAATACCTCTTATTTAATAGATTACAAAAAGTAATTAGAAAGAGTGAACAAGCTGTCCACAAACTAGGATGGGTTTTACTATTTACTGAACAGCTTAAAAAAAACATGAGCAGAAAAGTATTTTCATAGAAAACTCTTGTTCATATGTCATCCCCATATACAAATTTAAGCTAATAAACCAAAAGAAGGATTTCATAGAAGACTATTGTGGGCATAACCCCAAAATACAAATATAACCCAGCACAGCATCCTAACTCAAATGTATGGGCAAAAACAATGCAGCTGAAAGTCCTTTGTGATAGGATCCCGCAAGGAAGAAAAATCCTTCTAGTTATACCAAAGCACAAGTGATTTCAGTTAGTATAGCATTAATTTTACCTTACAAAATATATACACAAGTAAGTCAGCCCAATAATAAATAAAGTTATTCCATTAAAACTCAATCAAATAAGCTATTGCATTTAATTAGAAACCAGGTAATAATAATGTCCATAATATATTATATATACATTAAAATAACAGACAAGATATCTTCAAACACCTACAATCAAATGCTACAGAGGAATCTTTAGAAATACATTCAGACAAAAGCTCAAAAGGAGCTCTCCAGAAACTTGAAACCTCAAGTCACATAATTGTTTTTATAGAAAACAAAAGTTTATTACAGAATTAAAAGTGAACCAATAGTCTACTAATAAAGGAACTCTTAAACTATACAAGAGCATAAAAACCAACTCTTAAACTATACAAGAGCATAAAAATCTACTGTCACAACGTGATTTTCAATATAAAGTATTCCACTACCCCCCCCCCCCCCCCCCCCCCCCCCCCTAGTTTATAAACAAACCAGCCAAAACATACAAAATTACAACTTGAACCTTAAAGAGATGCCTTTGTTCTGTCAGTTTAGGCTAATTCTATAATCAGGAAGGGGACTGTGAACCCCTAAATTAGGAAAAGAAACATTACAATTTACAATACAGAAGGGCCGGAAGATGCAATCATGCAACTCATAAATATGTCTCACTACCATGCAGCAACACTAACAGCCAGTCAGCCAGTAATTTTCTCCATTCAATAACAAAACCAAGGCATTCGTCATGTCATCCGACTCATCCCTGATATATCCAAAATCTGATTTACTCAAAATTTAAGTTATTCAAGACTTGACAAATGCTCCAAATACAACAACTTGACTCCATTGAAGTGCAATGACAAAGTAATACAATGAGATGTTTGCAGCAATACTACTAACCTCAGCAAGCTCTGTCAAATAAATTACCTCCAGAAAAATTGAAAGATAAAAACAGAGAAAGACAAAGACAAAGGGAACTTTCAATTTTTTTCCATAGCTAACATCTGGACTGAACTCAGCATCTATATATGTTATTATTTATGTTTCTAGTTCCTTCAGTCTAATAGTAGTTCATTATCTCATTTTCTCTTCTTACAACCCAAAAGAAAAAAGTTGAGGAAAGCAAGCCTCTAGGAGATCATCATGTCTTTCTGTAGGTGACAAATATACAAGCTACCCTGGTAGTTTCCTATTTTTCAAACTGAAAAGATAATTCCTTGAGATCATAGGTTTAAGAGTTCAAACACCCAAATGAGAACAAATATGTTCCCAGTTCTGGTTTGGTATTAATATAACAGTAAGTTCGCATCATAAATAAGTTCAATGGGAAATGAAATTAAGTATGGCACATATTTGACTAACCTCAATGCACAATATAGCCACTTCCCGCACACCATGATTTGGGTCATTCAACATCTGCAAAATCTGATAATTGAAAAGAACATCAGTTCAACTCCTAAAAAATCAAAACAAAAACAAAGTTTGCTCAATTAATAAATGCAAAGATCATATACCGGAGGAAGGATAGCTCGCTGAAGAGTAAGCTCTGTTGATGCAAAAAGACCGATAGCTGATGTGACAGTCCGCGCAAACTCTTCTCGAACTCTCCAACTTTTATGTGTCCAGGCATAACAGCCCGCTCTTTCAACAATAATTGTTGGAGAAGAAACCTGCAACAAAGAATATATTATTCTAAGCCACTACTTTGTTTACCTTATCTTCCAGCGCAATAACACATAAAATAACATCATAATTGCAATTTCATTTTACTAAAGTTAAAACATAAAATTCTACAAAACACTATTCATAAATAGAAGGCATTCCAGAAACTTTAAAAGGTATTAGATGTGTCATGTGATTTGTAACTACCATGTTAATCATTAGATGATATGGTAGATGATGTGTTAATTACAACCCATATGGGCATAAATTTGGGCAAATAATTTCGGCAAGACTCAAGAGTAATGCAAGATATCTCATCTTTGAATCTCACTTGCATCACAAGCAATATGAGGCAATTGAACTCATAGACATGTGGCAAATCGGATAAATTATTATTAATGCGTATCCATTTACCAATTGCAGCTCCATTGGTTGGGATGCAAGAGGGATACAAAAGGTGCATGTCAGCATTACTCAAAAACAATTACACAATGAACAAACACAAGAAAAAATATAACAAAAAGACTATGCTACGCATTGACAAAATTTAAACCACAAAGCAAATAAAATCACATACTTAATTAACTGCGTGTTCCAAAAGGTTCCAAAAATCAATGACAAATGCATAAATAACTACATGTATTTTCCAATCAGAGTCACTTAATTAACATTAAAACAAACAGTAAATTCCGCCGAAAAAAAAAATTCGGTGGCACATTTTTTAACATATTCCTACTGTATGTCACGTCAATTTCACTGGGAAAAAAAAGGTTGCCCTGGACAGGAGTATCACAATCGAAAAACAATTTCTAATATTCAAACAAACAAAAACAACAAGAATTAAACCATCAAAAAAACAAAATGCAGCAATAATAAATACCTCCATGAGAGTAAGCAAGAGGCGCCTAGCGGCGTCCCTAACTGGCTGTTTAGCGTCTCCCAATCGCTCGACAACAGCCGGCACGAGAGCATTGAAATGCAGTTTGAAGTGTTCACCGGAGAGCACGGCAGCGGACGCCAGAGCCTGGAGAGCGCCCTGAGAGACACGAAAATTGTTGTCTTTCAAGAGATCCAAGCAGCAATCGACGAGCGAAGTAACTTCGGCACTACTGAGACTTCTTCTGGAAGCTTCGAGAAGTTGGTGGAGACGCTCCACTCCTGCCATCCGCTCTTTTGTGTCTTTGGCACGAGCGAGTTCCAACGCCTCCTCCATTTGGGTTCGATCTGGTGCAAAACGCCTCAGATCTAAAAGATTGTTGGATCAATTGGGGCAATCGACCGAGTAGCAATATATATACGAGAGTGGTTTGAATCGAGTGCAAGTGTTGTTGGTGGTGAAGTGAGTGAGAGTGAAATGTCGACGCAGAAGAGAGATTTAGCGGAGAAGTGCCGCTTAATTTAGTAGGAAAGTTGGTTTAGAGAGAGAGAGAGAGAGAGAGAGAGAAAGGTGGTGATGACTAGAATTGACGGAGAAGATGATGAAACTATGTGGTTGGGGGTGGTTAGGATAATCACCCACCCTTTTTGGGTTTATTCACGGGTCCTGCCACTTTGTTAACACATATAACAGTATGAGTGTGACTAGTCGGTCTGTATAGAAAGAACAGTGTTCTTTTTTTCTTTCTCTGTTTTTTTTTTTACTTCAATATCGGCCGCCGGTTAACTCTTATTCTGTCATGATTTCTTTCATTCGATTCATAAATTTAACACAAAAACACTTCATGAATTTAAAAAGAAAAAAAAAACTTTGTTCTCTCTTGTTTTTAGAATAGACATTAGGCACATTAACTCTTACCGATATAGTTGTGCACCTCCCTTCCACAATAGTGGTGAAAGTAGAGGTGCCCACGGTTCGATTAAATCATGAGTTCTAAACTGAAACTGTCCCTTGAAAACCGAAATCGAAACCGCAATCGAAATCGTCCATTATGAAACCGGTTGGAAACCGGTTTGAGTTGGTTCGGTTACTGTTAGAAGTCATAAAAAACCGCCGGTTTTTCAATAAATTTAAAAAAAATAACAAAAAAATCCACCAACCAATTAGAAGCTGACACGTGGCACTTATTTGGAAATCAAAATTGAGCTGACCATTGGTCATTAATTTTAATTTATTTATTAAAAAAAGGAAAAACTGGTCTCAAACCAAAATCGAACCAGAACCAGTCAGTTTCGAAACCGAAACCGTAACCGAACTGCCGAACCTTCAAACCGGTGGTTAAAAATCGAAAACCAAACTGTGCCGGCTGGTTATGGTTATGGTTTGGGCTTCCCACGGAACCGAAAACGGCGATTTCAAACCGAAACCGAACCGTAAGCACCACTAGGTGAAGGGTTCAGGTCTCATCATGTACATTTCATAAGCATATAGCGGTGTCAAACGGGTCAGACGGTAGGGTTGAGCCAGGACCACCTAACCCATCTAAAAAATGTCCATGAGGACTTGAGGCCTTACCTGCACACAAACTTTTGAGCCCTACCCGGCTCAAGGCCCAAGCTTTTTTGAGGCTCGGCCCTTTACCGGACGGCTCGTTAAAAGATATTTTTATGTTGTAAAAATAAAACCTATGGTTTGAAAGGAATATAATTTTTATAAGATAAAGTCAAATGAATGAAATTACTCGGCGAGCCTGACTGGCTTCAGATTATAAACCCAGTCTGGCCCTCAAGCCCAGTCCTCAAGCCAGGCCCTTAAGCCCGGCTCTCAGGGCCAACAGGCCTAAAATATATGTCTAACCGTAGGGATGGCAATAGGGCGGATTCGGGGCAGGGTGTCCCTCCCAGTACCCCGCCTTGTTTATTTTTTGAAAGCTCATCCCCACATATAACCCCACAATATATGGAGTGGGGCGGGGTGGGGAGGGGAATGCTTTTCTCATCCCCACTCATTTACCCTATTTAACTCATTGATAAAATTTATTTATTAAAATAATAAATATATAACCTAAGGAATATGATATGATATATAAAATAAGAGTGGTGATATTAGCAACCCACTAATGATCTAATAATGTCCCAATTTTTCAACAATAAAAAAAACTCCTCTCTCTCTCTATATATATACAATTTTTCGTTTGTTAGTTCAAACTGATATAAAATATATCAGTTCATTGTATGTGGGTCATTGGATTTAAATGCTTTGATTTGCCAGCATACACTTGTCAAAACATCTTTTAAATCCAATAGCCCACATGCAAGGAACTGATATATCTTATATCTGTTCGAACTGACAATAAAAAGACTGATATATATATATATATAATAAGTCTTGTACATTTTTTCCTCCATTTCTGAAGATAAAAATAAAAACATAAAAATTTAATTGATCATATTGTGTTAATTAGAGAGGGAAAAAATACCTTAGTGACAATGAAAAGAAAAAAAAATACAAGTAACTTCAAACTTACTTTTAAATAACGATTGCTTTGAAATGCATGATGTTATCATTTTCTTCAATAATATAAATGTGTGCAATAAAATAAGCAAATAAAATTAGGGTTTAAAGCATTAAAAAAAACTTTTTTTAGATAAACACAAGATTATCCATAGATGTAAGGTTTTATTAGAATTTAATTTGATCATATCAAGATAAACAAAATGAAGGGAAAAAATGCGATGGAGGGGTGCCGGATGTGTGTGTATGAGAGAGCGAGAGAGCAGTTTTTTTTAAATATATAAAGAGCATTTATAGAGTGAGTTAAGTTTAGAAGATAATTAAAAATAGTAGTTTAGTGAGTTAAGTTTATAGAGTGAGTTAAGTTTATAGAGTGATCATCATGTAAATTTTGAATTTTAAAAAACCGGAGCATTGTCAGATAATTAGTGGGTTGCCAATAGCACTACTCATTAAGTAATTTCAAAAAACTATTGAAAATCATCTCATAAACATTAAAATAAACATAAATCTCACAACTAAATAAATAAATTCAATAATTTTCAAATATAACGTTAAAAGAAAAAAACTAAATAATAAAAAAAATTAAGATTATATTTTAAGCGAGGCAAGGCGGGGCAAGGCAGGGCAGGGATTATAAAACTCATCCTTGTTGGGGTTTTTGCCCTAAAGCTTGTAATATGTAAATGTAATTTGAACATAAATAAAAGAAGTAGTATATTCATTCATTTTGTGTCATACTTTATATAACATGTGCACTTAACATCCAAAATTGCCGGATGTAATTTCGAACTGAGTATATGAGTGTCATATATAGATGGATTCAGTTTGAAACGAGCAATTTAAAGAGTCCGTAGATAGCAAATAAAGCTGGGTACTTTATTTGTGGTTAATCTACAGTTGCGGTCCATTTCGTACTGTACGGTGATCCTATCCTGGATCATTCATATGTAGATATGAGAATGGAGGCACCTTGTATGATGTGATCATATAGGACTGGGCCATGATCTATATGAATCTCTCACTAAGATCCGTTTAACGATGAGATTCATATATATCAACTAATGATGGCTATATGTGGGTGATCTTAATCCTGAGTGTCTTATCGACTCCTTCAGGTTAGATCGTGGTCTTTGATATACCATGGGTAAGGTCGGAGTTGCATTCCCGATCAATATACTCCGTATGTTGGGATCGCGGTTTGGCTTGTGGCTGGGAAGGTTTGTACACAATAGTGGAATCCACTCCTTCTTGTGAGAAGTAGATGGTAGTTCCCTTAAGGGTTGATTCAAGGCTTGAACAATATGAGCGCTCTCCTAATTCCGTAAGGAATGTAGGATTTATTGTTCATTAGAGAATCAATGGTACTTAATGGAAAGATATGATTAGAGGGGTATAACGGACATTATGACCCAGCTCTAATTATGAACTACTTGTGGAGGATTATACCATATGTAATAGCTATATCGATGGACACCGAGAGTTATTGGTTTGTGTAAAAACGTCTACAGTTGAGAGAATGCAGCTTCGGGTTTTTAGTGGAATAACACCGAAGTTAATAATCATGAAATATTAATTAAAGAGTTTAATTAATAATTTCTAAGGATTATTGGAGCTCAAAATATTGTGGGTCCATTAGGTCCCCTTGCTAGCCCGATCGATTTAGGTAACAAGGGTCACGGTTAATTAATTGGATTGTCCAATTAATTGTGTTACGAAAGTGACACGTATTTATTCGGGAATTAATTGAATAATGGGATTATTTAATTAATGAATAATGGTGATTAAATAAATTAAATAATAAGATTATTTAATTATGTAGTTAATCACTAAATGGAGGGTGTTAGTTGATATTTGATTTTGAATAAAATAAGATAATATGATTATTTTATTTTATTAAATTAAATATTTGAATTTGAATTTAAAATGTTTGAATTCAAAAATAAATATTTAATTAATTAAAAAAAAGATATGAGATATCTTTGTTTTTTAAAAATCAAATAAGATTTTGGTTTGATTTTATTTGATATATATGAGATATATATTTAATTAAAATATGATAACCGAATAACAAATATAACACAAAAAGTAATCAGATTATTTTGAATGAGAAGAAAAAAAAAACAAAAGGTGTTCGTGACACACAAAAAGCAGACACAGCAAAAGCAAAAAAAAAAAGAGAAAAAGCTATGGTGTGGTGAGACCACAAGTGCTGCACTCCTAGAGTTTGTTTTGTGCGTGTATTCTTCTCTTCTTTCTCCATACAGGTCCTGAATATCGTGACGCGCCCACACGTTGTTACCAGTTCCGGGAGATAACGAGGAAGATCACGTGGTTCAAATCAGGAGCATTTCGTATCAAAGTGAAGGAGCCTCCTATGTAGGTATGAAAAATAAATTTCTTCACTTTATTATTGTATTTGATTATTACTGTACAAATGGGTTAGATTAATGATTGCATTAAAAAATTTTAAAACTTTTAGCTGTGCAATCTGTAACCCTAGGGTCCAACAATCCTGCCTCATACCCATTGAGGGTTTTACTATTTATCCAATCCTCGTCTCATCCCTACAAAATTGAAACACATCCCTACAAAATTGAAACACATCCCCACCCCATAAGTGTAAGTCCCTGTAGGATCCTGTACTCGCGGGTTATTTTGCCATCCCTTTGTCTAAGCCCGCCCTCTCAACATGGCGTAAGCCAAGCCCAAGCAGTCAATGTAGGGGGCCAGGCCGAGTGGGCTCTTATGGAAACAAATAAAGACAGTAACGGGTACGGTACGGGCCGACCCATCCCTTTTGATACCTCTATAATCATACATGGAGAGTTTTCTTTCGGTTTGTGAAAGTAGTTATCGGGACCGCACATTTATTGTGTGAGGTTTCTCCTAGTTTATCTTGGGAGGTCCCGGTAGTCCTATTGTAATAGTTATAATATTTCAATAAAAAAATAGATATTATAATAGATATGCAAATGAATATATCTAGACCGCACATGTGGTTTTTGATCTAGGTCCTGACAAACCCTACTCAACTGTTCGGTATCATAATTTATTATATGGTAATGTTAACATGTGCCTTAGCACAGGTTAATACATATACATTTGCTATAAAAAGAAACTCAATTACTGCATTTATTGTCTTGTTTCTACTTGTGCATTTATTGAGTTTCCTTTATAGTAAATTTATTGGTGCTAATATGTGCTTTAAAAAATAATACATTTATCAATTTAGTCCCTATATTTTTTTTGAAATATTAATTTTAATTATCTTTGCCTTTTAGCGTCTGTTGTCCCTATATTTTTATAAATACATCAAATTAATCCATCTGCCCGATTTTCTTAATGGTCGAACCTCACAGAAAAAGCAGAATGACTATTTTGTTGGAGTTTTTGCCCTAAAGTTTGTACTATGTAAATGATGATAAATTATAAATAATAAAAGTAGTCTTTTCATTCTATTTATATGTCTCATACTTTTATAGCATATGCGTTAAACATCCAAGATTGCCGGATGTAATCTCGAGCTGAGTATATGAGTGTCATATGCAGAGGAATTCAGTTTGAGACGTGCAATTTAAAGAGTCTTTAGAGAGCAAATAAAGTTGGGTACTTTAGTTGTGGTTAATTTACAGCTACAATCCATTCCGTAATATATGGTGTTCTTATCATATACTACTCATGTGATGATATGAGAATGAAGGCACCTTATATGATGTGATCATGTAGGACTGGACCACGATCTATATGAATCTCTCACTAATATCTGTTACATGAGGAGATTCATATATATCGACAAATGATGGGTATATATGGGTGATCTGGGTGATCTTAATCCTGAGTGTCTTACTGACTCATTCATGTTAGATCGTGGTTTTTGATTTACCATGGGTGAGATCGGAATAGCATTCCCGATCAATATCTCTGTATCTTGGAATCCCGTTTTGGCTTATGACTTGGAAGGTATGTACACAATAGTTGAATATACTCCTTCTTGCGAGAAGTAAAGAAGTAGTTCCCTTAAAAATTGATCCAGGGCTTAAATAATTAAAAGCGATCTCATTCTTTCGTAAAGGAATGAGGGATATAATTGTTCATTAGAGAATCAATGGTACTTAATGGAAAAGATATAATTAGATGGGTATAACGGACTTTATGACACAGCTCTAATGATGAACTACTTGTGGAGGATCATACCATATGTAATAGCTATATCAATGGACACTGGGTTCTTTGGTTTATGTAAAAACATATACAATTATGAGAGTACAGCCTCGGGTTTTTAGTGGAGTAACTCTGTGGTTAATAATCTTGAAATATTAATTAAAGAGTTTATTTAATTTTTCTAAGGATTATTGGAGCTCAAGATTGTGGGTCCATTAGGTCCCTTGCTAGTCCAGAACATTGTTGGTAACAAGGGTCACGGTTAATTAATTGGATTGTCCAATTAATCGTGATACGACAGTGACACATATTTATTCAAGGAATTAATTAAATGATGAGATTATTTAATCAATATATTAATAATTAAATTAATTAAATAATTAGATTATTTTGTTAATAGCCAAATTTGGCTAGGGACCAAAGGGAAATTCTCCACCCTCCTAGTCTGACTCCAGGCCCGAGGTTATCAACCAGGGGACCACGGTTCCCGAAGACGAGCTACGATACCACCCCACAGAAATAAAGGCAAGCTCCAGAAACACCCGGAATAGAGCCCGACGCGATCAGATCGAGCCCGCGTCACCAAAGCAAAAATCGGAAAGCTCCCCGAGGTCGAGACTACCTCGTGACCTCTCCGGAAGCTCGCCAAAACCCTGATGCCACAGAAGAATGTCTGCAGAGGGGAGTATCAAGCTCCAAGAGATCAATGGAGGTCAGACCAAGCTCTTTGCTAGACTAAGCTCTTGAATACCGAAGCCGGGACATCAATCTACCTAGCTATACGAAACAATACACACCATATTCAACGACCTCTGTGAAGAATCACGATGTGAGGATACGAAGATACACTGGATCATATTTAGAAACATTACGTCCATGTAAAACAAGTAATAGAGTCTAAAGAGGAAACAAACTGATCTCCACAAAGATATTCTCAACTCAGTTATTAACACAAAGTCAATGACGTTTAAATGAGAAATCTCATCTGATAAGGAGGGAAGAGATTGAGGAAATCAAGGGGAGAATCACAAATTTAACCTACCAAAACTATGTATAAATAGGAGGAAAAAATGAACCTCCGGGGACTACTTTTCGACAGGCATACGATAACCACCCTACTACACCCTAGAGAAATGGAGAGCATTTGAGAGATATTTGTACATGAGATATCATTGATAATAAAATCATTTTTATTCTCTTTCGATTGTACCAACGTTAGCATTTTAAATTATCATCTGAACAAGCTTGGTATAAAGTATATCGGACCTTGGGCACCACCTCTGTGGTAGTGGTCTCGAGGGTGTTAATTAAGATTTCTCACCATGAGCAAATTTTAAGTTAACACTTTCTGGCACCGTCTGTGGGAAACACCCACACCCAGTTAATCAAATCAACCGTTTACATTTTTATTGTTTTACAGGAACCATGAGGCTCAACTCCTCCCAAGGACAGCCCGGGGCTTTAGAACAACCTTCGGCGATGCCAGCGCGAAAGATCCCAAGAAGGGGGAGAAAATCCGAACATCGCAGTCAAGTTCCTGTACAAACGGCTTATGCGCGGGCTTCTGGCCACCTATGATAAGCCAGGTCGTGCTCGACCAACAAGCGGCAGCCTTCGTGGAAACCGTTCACCTTTGCCTGCTCGTTGAAGGCATCACAGTCCAACCAACAAACCCAAATGATCAGGGAGAGCCGAGAAGGCCTGGGACTAGGCAGGCCGCTTTTGACCGCCTGGGACCTCCTCCTCCAGAACCAGCTCGCGATAGGACTGGGCCCCAACCTTCGATCCGAGATAGGCTAGGACCCATGCCTCTAGTTCCGGGAAGACCATCACAATACCAGCCCAGGCGAGTTAAGTCTGCAGCATATGCTTTAACTCGGGAGCAACTAGAGGCTCCTCGCCCGACGGCATCAAGAAGGGAAACCCGGGCCTAAGAAGAAGGAAGCCGACAAACCTCCCGAGTAAATCCCACTCTTGAAGAGGACAGGGTTGAGGTCGCCAGTTCATCGGAGGGATCCGACAACGAAGAATTTGAGCTCAATTCAAAGAAACCCGGGAACAATCGGCTGAGGGATTAGCTGGCAAAGCTACAGAAAGAGGTCCAGCAAATAAGAAGGGGAAAGAATAAGGAGGATAAGAAAGTCCCACCAAGCGAGATGAACGCCCCCTTTACCAGAAGGATCCGGGAAACGGAACTCCCGCCGAAATTTAAAATGCCGACAGATAAGTTCTCTGGAACAGAAGACCCTTTGAGTCACATGGATAATTTCGTCCAACAGATGGAAGTCCAGAATACTACCAAAGCTGCCATGTGCAGGATGTTCCCTACCACCCTGACCGATTATGCGAAAACTTGGTTCAGGAAGTTACCCGCTGGAAGTGTGGATTCTTTCACAAAGTTATCAACAGATTTTTGCTTGTAGTTCCAAGGAGTCAAACCTTGTCTAAAGGATCTCATACACCTCCAATATGTGATTTAGGAGCGAGGTGAAACACTTCAATCGTACGTGGAGCGTTTTCACAAAGAAGTCGTACAAATGAGAGTCTTCGCCTAGAAAGAGACTCTCGCCAATTTCAGGTGGAACCTGTGGGCAGGAAAGCTTTTCTGTTCCTTTGCCAAGAGACCTCTAGAGACTTACCAGGACTCCTATGACCGGACTCTTAAGCAGGTCGAGATCGATGAATAGCTCAAAGTCAAGATGGAACATAACGATATGAGAACAACAAAGCGCCAGAAGAAAGAAGCTCCCAAATCTAAGCAGACTCAGAAAAATCAGAACAAACCTCCCAATAGGTCAACTTACCGTTTTTCCGCTTCTTAGCTCAGGCAAGAAAGGTATCCAGCAAGACGAACCCCTCCTCGAGCTTCACCTCCTCCTAGGACTGTAACTCCCGTAATGTGAGGGGAGAAAATGGTATGATTATTACACTCCCCTGTGTAAGTTCCTCATATTTTGATTGGCTTATTTCGTTGACAAACCACATTGGGGATTAATTTTGTAAGGGTAAATTAGGCCTAATTGGGTGTGATCAAGCTTCAAGGGTATCATCTCTCTCAAGAGCACTTCAAAAGGTATATCACATACTTAATTCTCTTTGAAGAGGTTTTAGTTGCACACACTCACATTCTATGCTTTTGTATTGACATGCATGTATGGTTGCACACACACACTTCTTGCATTTTGGAGTTGATGGGCTGCACAGTGGGTCAGGCGACATGCAAGGCCACTTGTACATGTCGCCTGACAAGTGGCCTTAGACTAAAGTTTTTCCCACAGTGTGTTAGGCGACATGCAAGGCCACTTGTGCATGTCGCCTCCAATGTCGCCTTAGTCGTGTATTTTTCCTCTAGTGTGTAAAGCGACTTCATAGGCGACTTGGGAATGTCGCTTTACATGTCGCCTCTGACATCTTGATTTTTCCACAGTGTGTAAGGTGACTTCATAGGCGACTTGGGAATGTCGCCTTACATGTCGCCTCAGGCAACGTGTTTTTCTCACAGTGTGTTAGGCGACTTGCTCATGTCGCCTTGCATGTCGCCTTTTTCACCAGAACTGGGCATTTCAGATATTTCACACCAGCTCATTTTTTGGTCCCTATAAATACATCTTCTTCTCTACCATTTAGACCTAAAGCTCTGAATATTAAACCCTCAAGAAGGAGAAAGTAAATCCAAGAGAGAGAGAGAGAGAGAGAGAGAGAGAGAGCTCCAAGAGCTAATTTTTACTCAACCAAACTCATACCCATGTGCATCTAGCTTCATTCTTGCATCTATTCTTCATGGGTCTTCATGCTCTTTTTGACTAGGTAATCAAACAAGTTTTAGAACTTCTTTTTCATCTCTATGTTCTTGTTTACCTAGGGTTAGCAATTATTTGTTAATTAATTGCATGTTTATTTGGTTTAGCATGATTTGAGTATGTTTGTGATTGTGTGTGTTGGTTGAGATTACATGTTCATTAATAGCTATCTTTTAGGACCATTTTGCCATTTAGCTAAATCTTTATGCATTTGCATTTAGATATTGATATCTAGGATTTGCACTCATTGACATCTTTAAATCCTTAGATAAGCATTTAGTGTTGCCTAGCATTAATTACATGTTAGAATATTTTTACATATTCACATAGGTTGTTTAACCTCTTCATTGTTTGTTAAACTTTGTGACTAAGTGGATTAGTGCACAAGCTTGTGGTCTAGGATCACTATTAAAGGCCCGTTGGGTAGAGTGAAAGGGTTAGTGACCAAGTAGGCATGACTTGAGGTCAACCTAGATTGTAAACTTTCATTCAAATAGTGGATTTGAGGATCGTATGTGGCTAGAAGGATAGCCCGTGAGTTTTACCCAGTTGGAGGGTTTCTCACCTAAATCAATCCTTTGTGTTTTTATTGTTTTCCGCATGTTTATGTTGGATTGGTTGATTGCTAATATGGGGTAGGATTATTAAAATTGATTAAGTCGAAAAGTTGGTAATAAATCTACTAAAACCTATTCAACCCCCCCCCCCAGGTTCGTAGACACACGCTATATAGTATTTTCACCATGAACGCCTCCCGGGAAACAGTCTACCTTGCTATACGGGATAAGGGGCTACTCCAAAAGCCCGCACCCATGAAAGCCCCTGTCTACAGGAGGAACCGGTACAAGTACTGCGACTTCCATGAAGACGTGGGCCACAACACTTCAGAGTGTTATAATTTGTGCAACCACATCGAAGCCCTGATCAGGGGAGGATGTTTGATAGAGTTCTTGCAGCAGGTCAGAGACAATATTTAGACTGGAAGAGAGGTACAAGCCGAGATTCGTGAGCATATGGAGAAGAGAAATGGGGAACAAACTGATTTAATGTAGCAAATCCAGGTGATACACAACATCAGCGTAGGGCCCACACTGGCTGTCACCTCCAACAATTCTAGAACAAAACCATGCAAGGAAGATTCCCCGTGTGGAAGAAGGTCAGGATATCTTTAAGGTCAGCCAAAGCCCGACAGAACCCTACCAGTCAGCATAGATCGTTTTCACTGAAGCAGATGTCTTCAACACCGGGCAACCTCATGATGATCCCATGGTGATCACGATACAAATTGACAACTGCATGGTCCATCTCGTGCTCGTTGATACGGGCAGCAGTGTAGATATCCTCTTCAAGGATACCTTGGAAAAGTTAAACTTGAAGCAATGGTGTTACAATAGATATACAACTCCGTTTTATGGATTCACTGAGGATTCGATCATACCAGTGGGATCGAAAATCCTCCCAGTGATTGTCGAAACCACACCTCTCTAACAGAATGTTATGACAGACTTTGTTGTGGTTGACACCCCATCAGCCTATAATGCCATCTTAGAGAGACCATTCATGTCCTCCTTGAAGGGAGTCTTGTCTATATACCACAATGTCCTGAAGTTCCCAGTGGGAACTAAGGTGGGGAAGGTATGTGGAGACCACCAAGCAGCTAGGAAATGCTACGCAGTGTCTGCCAATCTTATGGCTTTAGCAAAACAGTTTGTACAAATTACAACGATCCAGGACATGGAGGCATCCAGGGTAATCCAGGAAGACATGGAGCCCGCGAAGCATCTAAAGAACGAATCCATAATCCCTTATGAGGAAGAACAGAGCAAGGAATTGGCCAGCGGGTAACCCGTAGATAGACGAGAGGAGATACTCATCAGAAATGACGATCCCTCCAAGGTCATCAAGGTCGGAGCTACCCTCGAACCGGAAGTGAAAGAAGGTTTGATTGGGCTTCTCAGATAATTCAACGACATCTTTGCTTGGAGCCATGACGAGATGCCAGGAATCCCGCTATCATTGGCCGTTCACCGATTAGCAGCGAATCCAACATTCAAGCCCGTCAAACAGAAGAGGCGTCACTTTAATGCTGAGAGAAACATTGCGGTTCAGGAAGAAGTAGACAAATTGATCAAGGCGGGTTTTATCAGAGAAGTGCGCTACCCCGAGTGGATCGCCAACGTGGTCATGGTTACGAAGGCGAATGGGAAATGGCGTATGTGTGTCGATTGCACCGACCTTAACCGGGCATGTCTAAAAGACAGCTTTCCTTTACCGAAGATCGATCAGCAGGTCGACTCCACGTCTGAAAATAAACTTCTTAGTTTCATGGATGCGTTCTCGGGGTATAATCAGATTAAGATGCACCCAGCTGATCAAGATAAGACCAGCTTCATTACTGGTCAAGGCATGTACTGCTACAAGGTGATGCCGTTTGGCCTGAAGAATGCGGGGGCTATATACCAACGGCTGGTTAACAAGCTGTTCAGGCCTGAGATCGAAAGGGCGATGGAGGTATACATCGATGACATGATCACAAAATCACCAACCGTAGAAGGACATCAGGAAGACCTTTCTAATCTTAAGAGAAATCCAGATGACGTTGAACCCCTTCAAATGTGCTTTCGGGATAACAGTAGGGATTTTTCTAGGTTTCATGGTCCATGAGAGAGGCATAGAGGCCAACCTAGAAAAAATCAAGGCTATCTTGGACCTAGAGTCCCCCACATCACTCAAACAGGTACAATTTTTTACTGGGCGTGTAGCAGTGCTCAACAGGTTTATTTCTCGCTCCACTGATAAATGCCTCCCGTTTTTCAAAGCCATCAAGCAAAGGAAAAACCATGAAATGGAGCCCGGAGAGCGAACAAGCTTTTCAAGCCTTGAAGAAATACCTAACAAGCCCACCATTGTTAGTCAAGCCGGTTTCTGAAGAGGAGCTGCAAATCTACATGGCTGTCTCTGAAACTGCAGTAAGTGAAGCTTTGGCCAAGGAGTGTGGCGACGGGATTCAAAGGCCCATATACTACGTGAGTCATGCTTTAACTAAGTCAAAAAAAAAATATTCTCCTGGAGAAGCTCGCCTATGCTTTGGTGACCTCAGCGAGAAAGCTCCGTCCCTACTTTCAAGCTCATTCAATAGCAGTGGTGACGGACTAACCTCTCCGTCAATTCTTACAAACACCGGACGTGTTCCGAAGGCTAGTCTTGTAGGCCCTAGAGCTCACTCAGTTTGACTTAAAATATAAGCTCATGACAGCGATTAAAGCGCAGGCTATGGCAGACTTCGTTGCAGAATTTCAACGCTCCTAGGCGAAGTAATCCCCACAGCATCGAATGTGGTCCTTGAGAAGACTTCTGAGATCGATAATTGGCTGAAAGATTGCAAGTCTTGGACCCTCTATACAGATGGAGCGTCTGGACAAGCTAGGGGAGGAGCTGGGGTAGTTTTAATAGACCCAGAGGGGACTGAATTCTGTCACTGCTTCAGATTCGAGTTTAAAGCCAACAATAATGAAGCAGAATACGAAGCCCTCCTAGTCGGGATAAAGGCAGCCATCGAACTAAAGGCCGACTACCTGCAAATCAAGAGCGACTCATTACTTGTAGTCAATTAGGTGTCTGGGGTGTACCAGGCAAAAGGAGATAACATGGCCGCCTACCTAAGGCTAGCTCAGTCGCTTAAAGATAAATTTAAGGGATTCAAGATCGATCAGGTGCCTCGACACCAAAACCACCGCGCGGATGTTCTAGCTAAGATAGCCATAAATTGAGGCCAAGCCTTACCAGAGGGAGTTCCCCTCCAAGTGATCTCCCAACCAAGCATAACCGCGAGCAAGGAAATCTGCTCCCTGAATCGTCAGCCTTGCTGGATAGACCCGATCGTTGCCTACCTCCAAGAGGGAAAGCTTCCCGAGGAGCCCGATCAAGCCCGAAGAATTAAAAGGCTCTTTGTCCGATATTGCCTGGTAGAAAGGTACCTCTACAGGAAGGGTAGATCCCTCCCCTTACTTCGGTGTTTACATCCTGATGACGCTAAATGGGCGTTAAGAGAGGTTCATTCTGGGGACTACGGGAACCACATCGGTGGAGAAGCTTTAACATATCAACTGCTTCGTATGGGGTACTACTGGCCGACCATCCACCAAGATGCAAGAAGCTTTGTACGATCTTGTGAACCGTGTCAAAGGACTTCGAACTTGAACCACCTGCCACCAGAGCGACTGTCATCTCTCAGTTCGCCCTACCCCTTTGCCATGTGGGGGATCGACCTAATTGGACCGCTTCCCACCGCTCATAAGCAAGCTAAATATGTTATCGTGGCTTTCGATTATTTCACAAGATGGGTCGAGGCAGGGCCTCTCTCCCGAATATCAGAAAACCAACGTGGACTGTAGATTTGGGACCCCTCTCATCATTGTAGCCGACCTGGGCAAGCAGTTCTACAACGACCGATTCAAAGACTTTCGTAAAGGTTTGGGAATCGACCTCAGGTTCGCTTCAGTAGCCCATCCTCAGACCAACAGGCTGGTGGAATCCACTAACAAGACTATCAAAAGGCTGCTGAAGAAGAAATTGCAGCAGAAGAAAGGTAAATGGGCCGAGGAGCTGCCCGAGGTACTCTGGGCATACCAGACTACAAAGAGGATAACTACCGGGGAGACACCTTACTCCCTAGCCTTCTGAGTTGAAGCGGTCATTCTCATCGAGCATAAATTGACCTCATTCAGGGTGTAGCACTTCGAACCTGAAAGCAATGAGGTCAAACTCTGAGCTAATCTAGACCTCCTAGAAGAGAAACAAGATCGGGTAGTTGAGAAAGTGGCGATCTACCAGAACAAGATCGCTAGGTTTTTCAACCGAAAGGTCAAAGCCCAGAATTTCAAAGAAGGGGATCTGGTGCTCAGAAAGGTGACCTAGAATACTCGGAAAAGGTCGGATGGAGTTCTAGGCCCCAATTGGGAAGGACCATACTTGGTAAAGGTAGTTGCTCGCAATGAAGCCTACAGACTCGAAGACATGGATAGACGACCCATCGACCACACTTGGAACGTAGATCACTTGAGGAAGTTCTACCCCTGAGCATGGGATTCTTGAGCAGATTACCCTCATTTAGGTTTCAATAAAATCCTTAATAACAATGTACTATATCCCGATCATCAATAAAGTCTGAGTTTTTCTTTATCTCCGATTATATTCTACATTAATATCTACATATTCGACTGGAAAATTCGACATAATCGCCTCAAGACCAGAGATGAGCCGGGGAAACCCCTTTGCTGCCCCTGATGCCTTGGCCGAGCACCACCCCCCGCCAAGAAGGGTCTAAGCGTAAGAGCATAGTTGCTAGCAGGATCTCGAGACCAGGGACTAGCCGAGGAAACCCCCTTGTTACCCTCGATGCCTTGGTCGGGCTACCACCCCCAAGAAGGGTCTTAGTGTAAGAGCATAGTTGCCATCCAGATCTCAAGACCAGGAAATAGCTAGATAGCCCTCCTGATGCCTTGGTCGGGCTACCACCCTTAAGAAGGGTCTGAGTGTAAGAGCATAGTTGCCTTCCAGATCTTGAGACCAGGAAATAGCTAGATAGCCCTCATAATGCCTTGGTCGGGCTACCACCCCTTAGAAGGGCCTGAGTGTAAGAGCATAGTTGCCATCCAGATCTCGAGACCAACAAATAGCTAGACAGCCCTCTTGATGCCTCGATCGGGCTACCACCCCCAAGAAGGGTCTGAGTGTAAGAGCATAATTGCCATCCAGATCTCCAGACCGGGAAATAGCTAGACAGCCCTCATGATGCCTTGGTCGGGCTACCACCCCAAAGAAGGGCCTGAGTGTAAGAGCATAGTTGTCATCCTGACCTCGAGACCAAGAAATAGCTAGACAACCCTTCTGATGCCTCGATCAGGCTGCCTCTCCTGAAACGGATTTAAACATGAATATTTGTTTCTTCTGTATGATTAAGATCATCGTGATTAAGCCAAATTAAAGTATGAACAAATTATCATCAAAGATGCAAGATCGATTCACGGTCGGGATCAAGAATAAAGCAAGAAGTTCTCAATCAAAATGGAAGCTCATAATCAAGGTCAATCAAAATAAATATAAAGGAAGTTATAACAGTTTCTCATCAATAACGAAGGAGCCTATCCCCTAATAAGGCTACATCCATCAAGCGGGGAGCCCAACCCCCGAATCCGGGCTATAAAAAGAAGAAAAATATTGACTAAACTAATCATGAGTAAAGCGGGGTGCCCACCCCTTTTTCCGGGCAATCAAAGCCAGTCATCAACATGTAGCATCAAGCTTCGGAGCCCTCTTGATTTCCCTCTGATGCTCCTCCTCCCTCATTCTGATCCTCGCCATCAGCTCCTCCTTCAGGTGGCTACCCATCTTGGTTACCCTCGCCAACCATCTCTCCTTCCAGAGGTTTCTCCTGCTGATCAGCTAGATCCTCCTCCAAGACTTCGTTGATCACTGCCATGACCTCAGGAGGGATAGCCGCATCAAGAAGGGCAGCCATGGACCCCGTCTGGCTCATGTCGACCTCCAATTCCACTCTAGAGGATCCCTCAGGCAGGCTTCTTGTTCCTTCCCCAGCTTCTGGTTAATCTCCTTCGGACTGCTCGGGCAGAACCTTACCTGAAGATTCCCCAGGACCTGAAGTAGTAAAGATGGGAGGAGGAAGATGAGGATCTGCCTGGATGGGCTACTTTCCAGTTCCTGCCTGGTTAGAGGGAACCGCTTCGTCATCTTCAGGGCGAGACAGTTCAACAGCCTTGGTAATTATCTCCTCTCTATCCCAACCTGCGATGGATGATAGATTAAAGGGAAAGGGGAGAGCTTCTGCAACCTGAAAGGAAGCATAGAAGTATCCGTCACTAAAGAAGGTCTCCACCTCAGCTTGCAGCTTGGCCACCTGAGCAATCAGATCCTGATTCTCGAGGTCCAACTTCTTAGCCTCGGTTTTCCAAGAATCCCTCTGCTTGGCCCGCCGGGTAGATTGGAGGATTTCTTGATCAAATGACAGCTTCGTCCTCTCATAATCACAGCAAAGCTCGGCCAGCTCGGTCTCTATTTTCCCTTGGTTGGAGGTCATCTCTTGTACTAATGTCTGAGCCTGCTAAAGCAATCTCATGGCTCTTTCAGCTTCGGCTTCAGCCTTAGCAGTCCGATCATGAAGGGGCTACCTGGTGACCCATAGCCAAGTTAAACTTGAAGGTCTATAAGATACAAAACCAGGGTTAGGAATCGATCAAGTTGGCAGAAGCAGTACAGAGAAAAAATAATTACCTCAGCTAAGACATCAGACCCTTTGGTGAGCAAAACATCAACGGGCATCGAGGCCATCCTAGAGAGCCCACCACCCAGGCATGATACGATGAATTGTTCCAAGACTTCGTTATTCCCCGTCGAGCTCTACTAAAGGCTGAGAGCGGCTAGGAGGAATCCCTACGACACCCGTTTCAAAGTCCTCCAAGGCTCGGGGGGTTGGAAGCGCAGCGA
The DNA here is from genome assembly GCA_033220585.1 of Dipteronia sinensis. Lineage (NCBI taxonomy): Eukaryota > Viridiplantae > Streptophyta > Magnoliopsida > Sapindales > Sapindaceae > Dipteronia > Dipteronia sinensis. The sequence goes on along the minus strand of CM065643.1, from coordinate 19,424,994 downwards.
CATCAGGTAGATGAGTCGTAGGAACAGCAGTAGCAGCAGAAGGAGTAGAAGAGGCATGAGTAGTAATGCCAGCTACCCGGGGAACGGAGGCTCCTCTGTTTACAGCTTTGGAATCCTACGATGCAAAGGTAGCCATCTTGGATCTCCCCTAGGAAGGCAATGGAGTAAGAGCAGGCGTGATCCCGGTCGAGACAATCAGCCCTTCCTTCTCCGAAGTGGCAGGGGAAGCCCCCCACATCAATCTGATAGATAGGGGATGAGTGCGAGCTTGCCGGAGCTGCTGAGCTTCGCGAGAAGCTGGCTCAATAACAAAAACTATAAGTAAATGAAACAAAAGGGGAAACGTCAGAACTGAGCTGGTCAACGAGACAAAGCAAGATGATTCAGTGTTACTTACGAGGAATAGAATCAGAGATCCGCATGTATTGATTCACCCTGTGAGGATCGAAGGCTTCAGTGGTTGAAAACTTCATGTTCAAGTAGTTCCTGGCCAGAATAGCCTTCAAAACAGTTTCAGACTTAGGTGGCAGAGAGTCCTGGTCCCACGATGGTTTGTCACTGAAAGCTGTTAGGACCTCGAACTCATACCCTCCATTAAAAATTGAGTTTCCCCAGTCACCCCCTGCTAGGGTCCACTCTTCTTTCCAGGCGGGATCCTTCTTCGAAGCACCAGGAATGAAAAAGTTGAGCTTGTTCTTGGCTTTTGCATAGAACTGACCTCGGGGAGCGCCGAAGAGGCTCCCGATTTGGAAAAGGTAGGCCAGCTCCTCTGCTCCGGGCTCTCTCGTCACCTTGCTCAGCTGGCATTGTTCCCTCCTCAGAATAAGGAAGCCAATCAAATACCTCCAGAAGCCGGGTGTCAACTGGAGAAGAGCAAGCTGGATGGCGTTAAGAGCTCGTCGAAAGGTAGGATGAAGGGGAAGCCTAACCCCATTCTTGAGAGCCGCCACATGAATCGGAAGCATGCCGTCGGAGGGATTGAATAATTCATAACCTTTGGGAGGAACCGAGATAGACACACTGTCAAGAATGCCGTACTTGGACCTCAAACGGTCAATCGAGTTCGGTACAACGATAGAGTCGGGGATAACCCTAAAGTCATAGGGGGCCAGCCTGTCCAGAGAATGACCAGCAACCGTGACTTGACACTTCCCGGCAGCATCCTCCCTGTCCTCTTTATCAGAACCTTCATCAACAAAATCCAGAGAATTGTCAGGTCGATTAGAGAACCCGGTCCCAATAGCTACGTTTCTAGTCGACCGTTGGCGTTGAGGACTTGGAAGAGAATCCTCACTGTCGAAAATATTGTGCGCTCGCTTGCCGAGGGTGAGACTAGTGACCTCCTCACCATCGACAATAGAGTCGACAGAGTCGCAGCTGTTTTTCGACATGGTAGAGAAAATCTAGCGAAGTCGATAAAGAGAAGATGAAATTCTTTTCAAAAAAAAGTTTGAAACTTGAAAGAGGTGAAAGTGTGAGGAAGGCGATGGAGTTGTCAAGTTTAAATAGGAGCGGACAGAGCAGTGACTTCAGCAGCCCAAGAGCAAAATCTTCGGTGGTGGGTTGCCTCGAATCACGGAATGGCCGTAACGTAGCCGGACTAGTTTGAGAATACCCCAATCTACATGCGCCACTTCGCTTGGGGCAATTAATGAAAATATTTCCACCGAGATTCTGGTAACAGTAATGGAGGAAAATTTTCTCAAATAAAATAGAAAATCTAACTCCAACCCTAAACTCAATCACCGGCGTTCAAGTCAGAGGGGACTTCTGTTAATAGCCAAATTTGGCTAGGGACCAAAGGGAAATTCTTCACCCTCCTAGTGTGACTCCAGACCCGAGGTTATCTACTAGGGGACCACGGTTCTCGAAGACGAGCTACGATACCACCCCACAGAAATAAAGGCAAGCTCCAGAAACACCCGGAATAGAGCCCGATGTGATCAGATCGAGCCCGCATCACCAAAGTAGAAATCGGAAAGCTCCCCGAGGTCAAGAATACCTCGCGACCTCTCTGGAAGCTCGCCAAAACCCCGCTACCATAGGAGAATGTCCGCATGGGGCCGTATCAAACTCCAAGAGATCAATGGAGGTCAGACCAAGCTCTTTGCTAGACTAAGCTCCTGAATACCGAAGCCGAGACACCGATCTACCTCGCTATACGAGATAATACATACCATATTCAACGACCTCTGTGAAGAATCACACTGTGAAGATACGTCGATACACTGGATCATATCTAGAAACATTACGTACGTGTAAAACAAGTAATATAGTCTAAAGAGGAAACAAATTGATCTCCACCAAGATATTTTCAACTCAGTTATTAACACAAAGTCAGTGACGTTTAAATGAGAAATCCTGTCCGATAAGGAGGGAAGAGATTGAGAAAATCAAGGGGAGAATCACAAATTTAACCTACCAAAACTATGTATAAATAGGAGGAAAAAAGGAACCTCCGGGGATTACTTTTGGATAGGCATACGATAACCACCCTACTACACCCTAGAGAAATGGAGAGCATTTGAGAGATATTTGTACATGAGATATCATTGATAATAAAATCATCTTTATTCTCTTTCGATTGTACCAGCGTTAGCATTTTAAATTATCATCTGAACAAGCTTGGTATAAAGTATATCAGACCTTGGGCACCACCTCTATGGTAGTGGTCTCGAGGGTGTTAATTGAGATTTCTCACCACGAGCAAATTTTCAGTTAACATATTTAATTAACAAATTAATAATTGAGAATTATTAATTGGAGGTTACATATTCGAACCATGACTGAAACAAAGGATAAAATAATAAGATTATTTTATTTCCTAACTAGGTCAAGTGTTCAAGTCTTAGTGAACTAGGGTTATGTGGGATTTAGAATCCTATACTAACTTGGTCATTAAATTACTAATTATCTTATTTTAAATATATAGAGATATATTTGAAAAAGGATTATTATCTTGTTTTAAATATATAAGGATATATTATTAAAACAATACAATAACTGATTGTGAATCACAAAAGAAAAAGAAACAAGAGAGGTGTGTGTCCATGAGAGAAACAAAAAGAAGGTTTTATTTTTATTTTTCATTCATGGTAGCAGAATTCCACACATAGAAAACAAGAGTTGTTTTTGTAAGTTTCTTCTACCTCCATATAACCTTTTGAAGTCTGTGACCTGCCCACACGCAGTTGCCGGAACTTGGGAGATAACGAGAAAGATCCGGTGGTACAAATCGGAAAAGCAAATTCAAGAATTAAATAACGAAGGAGTTAGCCTTGAGGTATGATTTCGAACCTTACCTTATTTATTCTTATATATCGTATTGGTTATTAAGTCGCTTTAAATATTTTTAAAAAGTTTTGAAATTCCTTCCGCTGAGCGACTCTAGAGCTTCTTACAATTGGTATCAGAGCCCTAGAACGATTTAATATATTCGAATAAATCGTTCTTTTTTTGATTAATTGCATGTATATATTGTAAGGACCTCGATTTTATGATTGGCTTATTTCATGACAAACCACACCACATTGGGGATGATTGTGTAATGGGTAGCTTAGGTCCGTGTTGGCAAGCTTCCAAGCATCTCCATGACTTCAAGAGCGAAAGGTATACTCACTTGACTTTGTCTCTTGAAGAGTTTAGGTGCACACACACACTTCATACATGTTTTGTTTATCTTGCATTTGTGTTCCTTATTGTTTATATGTGTGTGCATCCTTTTCAAAAACACTCACTAGCTTGCATTAGATTTCTCTATCTTGCATTGTATCTCATTTGATAACATGTTTGACATGTTAATTGTGCTTCATTGTGTGCATCTTACTCACTTCACACTTGCACAACATTCATGTAAGATAGACATTTTTCTTGAGTGTTAAAAATGGATTTTTCCCTTTAGCGCGGCCTAGACCGCTCGGCAGGCTATGCTTGCACCGCGGCACACGGAGCGGTATTCTCCAGTGCGTCATGCGTGACGTGGACCGCGACCTGTGCACTTGCACGCTCAGCGGTCCCAACCGCGGTGTTGTCCAGACGGTGCACTGCTGTATGTACCGCGGTCTGGACGCTTACCTGTGCCGCGGTCTAGCAAGCGGTTTTGACAGGATTCTGTTTTCCAAGTTCAAAACGACGTAGTTTTAACTAGGGCTTCATATATATTCTTCCTCTTCTCTTCTTGGCCGACCAAGAGCTCAGAAAATCATTTTTAGAGAGAGGTTAGAGCTCCTAGAGAGAGAAAGCTTCAAGGAAGCATCTTTGAATCTCCAAACCCAAAACCCATCTCCATCTTCCATCATTCAACATCATTTGAGCATGGGTCTTCATTGTTTCATGACTAGGTAAGCAAGAACTTCTTTGAATATCATTTATCGTTCTTCTTACTCTAAATTAGGTATTTATTGCATGATTAAATACCTAGACTCTATTTATTCCATATTTATGAGTCTTGATAACATGATTGGGTTTGTATTTTGATAGCTTAATTGATTAGGTCATTTTTGCTTAAAAGCTAGGTCATAAATATTCATGTGTGATTTATTGATAACTAGGTTGAGAAATTGTGTTTTAATCAACTAGTTAATATTCATGAATATTTGATTTGTTTTGTTTGTGATAGCTTGCATCATTAGGTCATATTTGCCTAAATAGCTAATCCATAAATGTTCATGAATGTTTATGTGAATATATTTGACAATTAGGTTGTTAGAATTTCTCTACAACTAATTGAGACCTCATGTGTGTACATGTAGGCATTGTTTGATAACTAGAGTGTTTAATTGCATTATAACATCTAGTTAAGCATTTTGTGTGTGGTCTTACACATTATTGCATTTGAGCATATTGTCTCATTTTCACTTAGACCTTATACTCTTCATTGAGTCAAAGTCTTGTGGCTTCGGGGTGAAGTTGCACAAGCATTGAAGTCTTGCAACCAAGTTATGGTTGGCAAGCATCGGTCAAGGGAATCCATTGTAAAAGGCCTGCGGGTAGAGTAGGAGGTGCTCACGCCAAGAGTAGTGTATCAGTCGATATCACTAGGGATTGAACCAACAGGGGCGAGTGGTAGTGTCCATAGCCTGAGGTTATCCAGAGTGAGAGTCCAAGTATCACTTGAGGGTGTAACTTTTTATTCATATAGTGGATTTCAGTGATCATCTGTGGCTAGAAGGATAGCCCATGGTTTTTCCCTTGTCGAAGGGTTTCCACGTCAAAATCAAGTGTTCTTTATATTTCCGCACTTTTACTTGATTTTGTATGTTTGATTTAATTGGGTTATATGTTTAATATTGACTAATCGAAAAAGTTGGTAATAATCGATTAACAACCCATTCATCCCCCCCCTCTAGGTTGTAGACACACGTTAAGAGTAGTATTTTCATATATGTGTAGGCACAATCTATTATATGTATGATGTTTTAAAAAAAATTTTAAAGCATGATTGATCATTAACTGTATGGTACGGTGGATTTTAGGGTTTTGGATATTATATGTTATATTTTTTTCTAATGTAATATTAATTCCGAGTTGTATATGTTTTTTTATTGTTGTTGTTCTGCTGTTATTTTTTTTATTGATGTAATACGGCAAAGAACAACGATCCGAAAAGCATATCACAGCAGCCACACGAACCTGTTGTGCGATGGCACAGCAACACGTGCATGATTGTCAAGCAAAAGCAACACATGTGCAATATCAGAATTGTTGCATGCACAACACATATATCCGTATTGTATGTTGTAGCAAGTTGTGCTAATGTCATGCGCAAGATATGCACACTCACTTCCTCTTCAATTCTTAAAATGTGATGCATATGTGCGATGCACAACTGATACATATTTTGTTGTGTTGTCAAGCAATTGTGCAGATGTCATGCACATGCATTGCTAAATTGTTGCACAACATGTGCGCATGCGCCATGCACGTTGGACAATTGTTGCGCATGGTATAGCTGCCGCGGGCGCTTGGCGCATCGCAAGGCTACTCTTTCCGCAAGTGGTAGCGCTACAACACGGCCCATACGCATGAACTCGACCATGCGCGTGATGCGCTAGGGCTGCACATTCACAAGCGCTAGGTCTGCGTGTACGCGAGTGTTGGGGTTTATGTCCTAAAGCTTGTAATTTGTAAATGTGAATGAAACATTAATAAAAGAAGTAGTTTATTCATTATATAAATTTGTCTCATACATTATATCATGTGTACTTAACATCAAAGATTGCCGGATGTAATCTCTAACTGAGCATATGAGTGTCATATACAGAGGAATTCAGTTTGAGATGAGCAATCTAAAGAGTTTGTGGATAGCAAATAGAGCTGGGTACTTTATTTGTGGTCAATCTACAGCTGCGGTCCATTCCGTAATGTATTGTTGTCTTATCCTAGACTATTCATATGGTGATATGAGAATGGAGGCACCTTGTATGATGTAATCATATAGAATTGGGCCACGATCTATATGAATCTCTCACTAAGATCCGTTACAAGATGAGATTTATATATATCGACTAATGATGGCTATATATGGGTGATCTTAATCATGAGTGTCTTATTGACTCCTTTAGGTTAGATCGTAGTTTTTGATATACCATGGGTGAGATCAGAGTTGCATTCCCGGTCAACAACTTCGTATGTTGGAATCGCGGTTTGGCTTGTGGCTGAGAAGGTCTGTACACAATAGTAGAATCCACTCAATCTTGCGAGAAGTAAATAGTAGTCCCTTAAGGGTTGATTCTGAAAATACACTAAGAGTGATAAAACTAACCTAGAAGGGGGGGGGGGGGGGGGGGGGGGGGGGGGGGGGGTGAATAGGTTTTAGTTAAATTAAATGCCATCTTTTTGATTAATCAAAATTAAACAACACAGCCCCTAATCTCTATCACAATCAATCATTGCCATAATAAAAGTGCGGAATAAACAAAAAGACACAATGATATGATTTACGTGAGAAACCCTCCAACTGGGTAAAAACTCACGAGCCTAATCGCCAATCGAACCCTCAAATCCACTATTTGCAGAAACGATTACAACCTAGGTTGACCACATCACACCTAATCGGTTACTAATCCGTTCTTACTACCCGCGGGCCTTTAATAGTGATTTTAGGCTCTTGTTTGTATACTACTCAAGGCAAATACAAGACTTAACTCTTAAATGAAGAGATATGAAACCTAAAGTGAATATGATGATATTCTAAATGCACAAAATGCAAGGTCAACACATTTAATGTTTATCTAGTCATGTATGAATGCTTAAAACAATCCTAGATATCATGTTGCTATATGACACACATATAACTTAGCTATATGAAATCAAAGCATTCCTAGATGCAATAGCTATCACAATACAACAACCCAAACATCAACAAAAATCTCTATTTATAATGAAAAATTATAATCTAGATGCATAAGAGACATAAAAGAGATTTCTTGTTAAGCAAGAACACAAGGATAGATGATAGTGGTGTTCTACTTACCAAGTAAGCTATGTTGATGAAGACCCATGCTTAGAAACATCCTAGATGAAGCTAGATGATGATAGAACCATGAATGAATGATGGGTGATTGGGTTTTGGACAATAAAAATGGTTTCTTGCAACCTTTTCTTGCAAGACACTCTTGAGCTCTAAAAGGAATGAAAGAGAATGAATTTTGAAGCTCTAAAGAGGCAAGGAAGAGGAAATGGCATATATATATATATATATATCAATCCCTAGACGAAATGACACCGTTTTGAAAACAGTAACAAAAACCTGTCATTACCGCTGTGCAGTACCGCGGCTCGGGCAAGTTGTCCAGACCGCGGTACACGCAGCAGTGTGCCTACTGGACACCAACGCGATTTGGACCGCTGTGCGTGCAGTGCACAGGCAGCGGTCAAGGCATTAGAGGCCTACTGAAGTTTACCGTGTCACAGACCGCTGGGCGTACATGTGTACAGGACGCGGTCCAGGCAGCATGAGCCGACTGATGATTACCGCTCTGTATGCCGCGGTGCAAGCAGTGCTTGCCAAGCGGTCTAGGCCGCGGTACTAGAAGAAACCCTATTTTCTAGGCAGACTCAACACACAAAGTGATGTGGAATATGTGCAAGCGTGGAGTATGATAAGTGACATACAATACATCATCCAATTGTATGTAAACAATAATACAATGCTTGCAAGTGAGTGTGTGCAGCTATATCCCTTCAAGTAAAAGTAGAGTCAAGTAATCTACCTTTCTTGAAACACTTGGAGTCAATTGAAAGATTTTCAATTCCTAATCTACCCTTTTTACAATGATTAACCCCAAATGTGATTTTGTCAACGAAATAACCAATCATAAAGTGAGGCACTTACAGATTCGGGGATTGAACAATATAAGCACTCTCCTTCTTCTATAAAGGAAGTTATGATTTATTGTTCATTAGAGAATCAATGGTACTTAATAGAAAAGATATAATTAGAGGGATATAACGGACTTTATGACCTAGCTCTAATTATGAACTACTTGTGGATGATCATACCGTATGCAATAGTTATATCGATGGACAACTGTGATTTCGGTTTGTGTAATACATCTACAGTTGCGAGAGTACAGCCTCAGGTTTTTAGTGGAATAACTTCGAGGTTAATAATCATGAAATATTAATTAAAGAGTTTAATTAATTATTTCTATGTATTATTGGAGCTCAAAACTGTGGGTCCATTAAGTCCCCTTGCTAGCTCGAAATGTTGATTGTAACAAGGGTACCGGTTAATTAATTGGATGGTCCAATTAATTATGCTATGAAAGTAGTAAGAAATTTATTCAGGGAATTATTAAAATGATGAGATTATGTAATTAATATATTAATAATTAAATTAATCAAATAATTAGATTATTTAGTTGATAAATTAATAATTGAGAGTTATTAATTAATTATTAATTTGAGGTTATAGGTTCAAACCATGACTGAGACAAAGGATAAAATAATAAGATTATTTTATTTCCTAACTAGGTCAAGTGTTCAAGTCTCAATGAACTAGGGTTATGCGGGATTTAGAATCCTATACTACCTTGGACACTAGAATGCTAATTATCTTATTTGAAATAGGATTACTGTCTTATTTTTTTAATATATATATATACATAAATTTTCAAGTCAGTGTGCACTGATATAAATTCATTAGTGCGTTGGATGTGGACCATTATATTTACATACTTTGACCCAAAGTGTATGCACTTGTCAAAACTTCTCCATAATAAGTGGTCCACATCCAACACACTGATGTAAGTTATATCAGTACGCACTAAGGAGAAAAAGACTATATATATATATATATGTTATTATTAAAAACAAGGACACACAACAATTTGTGACACACAATACGTGTGAAACAAAAAAAAAACAAGAAGAAAAGAGAAACAGGTGGTGCGGCTAGCAAAAAAAAAGCAATAAAAAAAGTTTTTTTTTATTTTTTATTTTTGTTCTTTGATTATTCAAGTGGCCGAATTCTCTATACACGAAACAAGAGTTGTTTTGTGTTGTTTCTTCAACCTCCATTCAACCTTCTGAAGCTCGTGACGTGCCCACACACAGTTGCCGGAACCTGAGAGATAGCGAGGAAGATCCAGTGGTACAAATCGGAAAGCAAATTCAAGAATTAAAGAACGAAGAAGTTAGCCTTGATGTATGATTTCGAATCCTACATTTTATTTATTCTTATATATCATACACGGTTCATAAAGTTGCTTAAATAAATTTGATTTTAAAAAAGTTTTGAAATCTACTTCGGCTTTGCGACTTTGGTTCCTACAATTGGTATCAAAGCCCTAGTATGATATATTCGAATAAATCGTTCTTTTTTCTTGTTTAGGGTTTTGAATATTATATGTGAAAATACTATATAAGCATGTGCCTAATAACCTAGGGGGGGGGGGGGGGGGGGGGTCAAGTTCATTACCAACTTTTTTTCTTGATTAGTCAATATTAAAAATTCACCTCATAAACAAACATACAAAATCAAGTGTTAAGTGCGGAAATATAAATAACACTTGATTTTTACGAGGAAACCCTTCAACAAGGGAAAAACCACAGGCTATTCTTCTAGCCACACACGATCCTCAAATCCACTATTGTAATGATGTTTACAACCTAAGTTGACCTCTAGTCACACCATTCTCGGTCACTAACCAGCCACTACTACCCAACGGGCCTTTATAGTGAATTCTTGATCACTTTGCTTGCCAACCACACCTTAGTTACAAGACTTCACTTGCTTGTGCACTACACCTTATAGTCACAAAACTTAACTCTCAAAGAAGAGATTAACAACCTAAGTGAATATATGAATATTCAAAATACAAATAATGCTAGGCAACACTAAATGCTTATCTAGGAATTAAAGATGACACTAAGTACAAATCTTAGATATCAATGTCCATATGAATGCTCATGAAGACCTAACTAGATATAGATATGCAAGTCTAAAATCTAGTCATCAAACAAAGGCATATCAACACATGTTGTCACATAAAATGGCAAGGATAATAAATGCAATTAACAAATGCAATCAATGAGTCCTAATTAGCTAGAGGGCAAATATGTCCTAAATATTAGCTATCACAATACAATAACCCAAACATCAACAAATATCTCAACTTGTAATTAATATCTAAATCTAGATGCAAACAAGTTATAAAAGAGATTTCTAGTTAAGCAAGAACACTAGAATGCGTGAAGATTGTGTTCTACTTACCAATTCATGTTTGTTGATGATGACCCATGCAAGAACACATCCTAGATGAGGCTAGATGATGCTTGATTCATGAATGAATGATGGGTTTGGGTTTTGGAGTGGTAAAGAACAAGTCTTGCAGCTTCTCTCTCTAAAGAATGTTAGGATTATGCTCAATAGCAAGAGTGTAATATTGTAATTGACAATCTTTTCATATAAATAAAGTGATTTCTGATTCTGCAAAATCTTATAGCATTTATAATTATAATTGTCAAGGTAAAATAATCATAAGGTCAAAAGACTATGAGATATGAAGAATTGTTTGTACATCCGAATATGTATGAGGTAGACATAATTCTTTAGTTAGTCTTGAATAATGTTCACAACTTAAGTTAAAGGTTGGGCACCTCTATCTTGATAAAGTTGTAGAATTCTTTTACAGGCATTTGAGTGGGATCAAATGAGTTATGATGAGTCTAAAATCATCGAAAGGTTTTCGAGTAAAAGAATATATTGCACTGGGTGCATTGAACTGGATCACAATGAAATACTTTATCTAGAACTGTCACTAGATATAAGTCTTTTCATTATCAGGACAGTCGGAGAGTCTATCTAAATCCTGAGATAAATGATGGACTTATGGTTGCAAGTGTTATCATTTGAGCTATCAATGAGTACGATTATATAGCATAGTCTATCCTCGATAGTTTGGTGGTATTCATTTGTTAATCGATAGAGGACTTCATTTATAGATATGGACATCGTGGCTCCATTTATTAAATGAGAGTATAATATCATCATATAGATGTTTTGAAGTATTGGATACTAAATCTCAACGTTGAGTTTTCAATAATGATTATTGAAGACATGGCTTCTGGACAAGTCAAAATATCCAAGTTCAAAATGTGGTCATATGAGGAAATATGGTAACTTGGAGAGCTATAGGCGGTCTATGAGCTCTTGGCGATTACTGATATTATTCACGAAGATACACCATCTCCCATAAGATTGTCTATGGTATGAATGAGAAACATCTCCTTATTCTATCTTTATTTAAGAGTTCAATTTTAGCTCTTTAGTGGAATGAGTTAAAATTAATAGATCGGACCTAAGTGAATCATTTGTTGATTGTGATTAGGTTATGTCTATTGAAGTTTAAATTTAGATAGCCCGCCAAGATCCACAATACACACGTACTTGCATGGATCACTTGATATATTCTACCGGACCAATTTATGGGTCCTTCTAGAATTGCATTTAATATATTAAGAATATAATATGTCTATTATTTATTTAATGGGCTGCACTATTATATTAATATATTAAAAGGAGACATGTAGGCTTGTTTCTTTTAGTAAGAATAAGTCTGGTTCACATGTGGACTTTTATTTAAAGTCTAATGGATTAAATAAAATAAGAAAAATTATTAGGCCCATATATACATGGTGTGGGCGGCAAGGCTAAATAAAATAGCCCAAGATATTATTTTATTTTATTGTTTTGATTAAATGGGAATTAATTAATTATTTAATTAATTAATAGTTTAAATCAAAATCTTTTCCTGATCAGTAAATTAGATACTATGTGTTGGATTAGGGTTGGAATTCTTTTAAGTAATAGGAGTCCTAATGTGGTAAGGATTAAGTCCACATACACTCCTTATTATACAAAGATTTCGGCCACCACTAGTCCTACAAGGGTTATGATTCTTGAATTGATAGGAATTAGGAAAAATGATAATTCCTTTTCAAGTAAGGAAATTAACCAACCCTAGATTTCCTATTCAATGAATTCGGCCAACCCTACTTGGTGAAGGAGAAAATTCGGCCAACCTATAAATATAAGGTTATGAATTTTCGGCCACCAAGAAGCAAAAGAGAGAGAGATTTTTGTTTGTTTTGAAAATAAAAAATCCTACTCTATACACATAGATTTTCGGCCAAGAGAGAAAAAGAAAATAAGTTCTCATTCGATAGTGCACTTACAAGCCTTTAACATCAAAAGGTTTTGTGCACACTTTCGATTTAGGGTTACGCGAGTTTCAATCATATTGATTGTGAATGCAAAAGTGACCGGAACTATTTTTTTTAGGCTCTTGGTGTTTTACTATTGAAGATCAAGATCAGAAATTCCATACATCCATTTTAAGGTAAGCAATTCAAAGAAAAAGGGAGACCACGCTCCTAGGTGATTCACGTACGTGCTAGGATTTAAGATCTTGCGGATTACCATCGACGTAAGTCAATCGGATCACGCGACAAGAGGTATTTAACTCTAACCGTATATTTGAGTTTAATTAATTAAAGGGTTAAGGTTCAAATCTTTAGAAAAATTTTAAACTATACGAAAATTATTTTTCGCCTTCCGCTGCGGTTTTAAGCAATTTTTCCCTACAAAGAATACTTCCTCTCACTAAAAATTGATTCTTGAAGCTTTAAAAAGGAAATGGGAGAGAAAAGAACATATATATAGAAGCCCTAGAGAAAACTACATCGTTTTGAACTTGGAAAACAAAATCCCATCAAAACCGCTCTCTGTACCGCGGTGCAGTTAAATGTCCAGACCGCTGTACATACAGTGCAACAGAAGAAATGGTCTTCTGGATTGGACCGCTGTATGGACGGTTGTGCATGTAGGTGCACCAACCGGGGTCCACACCGTACATGACACACTGGCGAGTACTGCTCCGTGTGTCGCGGCGCACGTAGTGACTGCCAAGCGGTCCAGGCCGCACTAAAGGGAAAAATCCATTTTTAACACTCAAGAAAAATGCCTATCTTACATGAATGTTGTGCAAGTGTGAAATGCACACAAAATGAAGCACAATTAACATGCAAGGCATGTTATCAATTTATATACAATGCAAGATATGATATCTAATGCAAGCTAGTAGTGTGTGCAACTAAATCTCTTCAATTAAGAGTCAAGTCAAGTAAACTACCTCTCTTCAAGCACTTTGGGATCTTAGAAGCTTGTTGAAGATAAGTCACAATTGGAGACCTAAGCTACCCATTACAAAGTGATCCCACTGTGGTTTATCATGAAATAAGCCAATCATAAATAGAGGTCCTTACAATATGTAATATATTTTTTTTCTGATGTAATATTAATTTCGGGTTTTAAATTTTTTCTTTTTATGCTGTAATTTACTTTTTTAATGTAAAGCGACAAAGAACAACAATCCGAAAGACGTAACGCAGAAGCCGCGCGGACCATGTGCGAAGGAGCAGTAGCGCGCGTGATTGTCATGCAATGCACTGCTGCTGCACGCAAATATTGTATGTGTGCGCAATAGCCATGCACGAAGCACAAGTGTTGTGCATATGTGCAGTAGACATGAAATATATAATATTGTATATAATATTGTTGTGCATATGATGCACTGCTGCGGCATAATATATTGTTTATACAATTGCGCAACAACATGCACGCAACATGCTATTGTTGTGTATTACATGCAGCAACAAACGCAATGCAATTGTTATGTGATGCACAACTCGTCATGCTACAGCTATGCACAATTGTTGTGCATGTGTGTCGCAAGCGCGCACGAAGTGCAGCAGTCAAGCACCGTTTGGGCAGATTTTGGGAAATCCCGGGCCTCCGAAAAAATGTTAGAGTAACATTTGGGTTTTGAGGGATTTAATCCATGAGATGGATCCAATAAAATTAAATCAAGTTGGACTTGATTTTGGGCCCGAAAGATTCAGAAGACAAGACTTGAAGATTATGGAATTACAAGAAGACCAGGGAATTCCTTGGATATTTTTTTTGTAATTGGACTATTTTTTAAGTTAGATAAACCCATCGTACTCGGTCAATTCATGTATGCTTTTATTATGTGATAATTAAAGCATTACCATGCATACACATGCCATATAGATTAGTAGTGCCTACACAAGCATTTTATAAAATCTCATACATGCATAATAGCCATTCATATTATGTGTTTTTTTTAATATGATTAAAAATTGGTAAATCATATAATTGACTATTAATAATGAGATTAGTTTTTAGAGTAAAAACTTGGTAATTCTCATTAATAACTAGTCTATTAATTAAATCGTTTAATTAGTTAGATTAGTTAGGTTCTTCACTTAATATTAGGTTTAATTAGATTAAAGCCCTAATATAATTGGACCTAATAATGTGATTAGTTTTAATAGTTAAAACTTGGTAAATCACATTAAATAATTCTAGTCTTAGTAACATTGTTTACATAGATTAGACTTTGAATGATAAACTAGATTTTTAATTTGTTAAAAATCGGATTAGTTTATTTGTTATTAGAATAAGATTCTAATAATTTGTTTCAATTGTCCTAGACATTTAGATTGAAATCTGCCGTTTAATCTTAGTAATATCTAGGTGCATTAATTGAAAACCCTAATTCTAAAATAGTGAGTGGGAGAGGGATATATGACATTATATCCCGCAGTCTCCATCATTAGTTCAACACCATGAGATTTAAGTGGGGCCTCGAGACGGCTTTGTTTTCGTCCTCCCTAAGGAGGGTCTCCATGAGAATCAATAACAAGGTTGACTTCCTAACGGATAGGGTTTTTGAGTGTATTTTGGGATTGACCGACCCTAAGGCTGCAATTCTCTAGTTAAGCTCAAGAGATTTGAAATTGTGGGTTACACTCACAAGGTTTTGATTAAATTTGTTAATTATAAACCTGACTGAAATAAATGATAGTTGAATGATAGAGGAATAAGAGTTATTCTGGTATATCATTTGATTGAGAATGTCTCGATCCAACATACAAGTATTTGACCGACCCTACGGTGGCACTTGCTTGTGGTATGTTGGATTCTCGTGGCGTAGAAATAGTTTTTAGGGATTTTCTTGTTCATTAAATATGTTCATGCATCATATTTAATTTTATGCCAAACATAAACATGTGAATTAAATGTATGGTTGAATGAATTCTTTATTTATGTTTTTTCGGCAATGTCTTCTGCACTATTACAAATCCTTGCTAATGACAAACTGACCGAAGAAAATTACAAACATCACATTAATACAATTTTGGTCACCAAAGACCTAAAGTTTGTGCTTACGGAGGAGTGTCCTCCACAGCCTGTTGCCAATGCCGCACGAAATGTTGGTGAGGCATACTAGAAATGGGTCTCGGTTGATGAGAAAGCCCGAACTTATCTGTTAGCTAGTATGACAGAAGTGCTTGTTATAATGCACGAAGCAATGACTACAGCATTCGAAACCATAGTCATTGCAGGCTATGTTCGGGCAACCCTATGAGCAAAAACGACACGAAGCTGTTCATTCCGCAATGCTTGCTTGGATGAAACATGGTGCATCTGTTCGGGAACATGTCCTGTACATGATGTCTTATTTCAACACAGCAGAGATCAATGATGTAGCCATTGATGAACCTAGCCAGGTAAGCATCATACTGACAACTCTTCCAAAGAGTTTCGATCAGTTTAAAAGCAACTATGGGATGAACAAGTTGAGGTTCAGTCTGACTCAGTTGCTTAATGAGCTCACTACCTTTGAGTCCATGACTAAGGACAACAAAGGTAAGACCGGTGTAGCAAATGTTGCTGAACCATTTTCCTCTGAATCTAAGAAGATGAAGAGGAAGAGGTCTGCTGTCAAGGCTAGGGGTAAGCCCAAACCCAAGAAAGCCCAAAGCAAGAAGAATGGCACCTTCATCGACAAGGATAAAGGCAAAGGAAAATGTTTCCATTGCGACAAGGTCGATCACTGGAAAAAGAATTGTCTTCAATATCTAGAAGAGGTTGCCAAGAAGAAAAAGACGAAAGGTAAATATGATTACTTGTCATTGAATCATGTTTAGTGGAAGATGATTCTTCATCTTGGATAGTAGATTCATGGGCCACTAACCATGTTTGTTCTTCTTTGCAGTGGACTGATTATTGGACGGAGCTAGAGGAGGAGGCCTTCTCGATGCACGTTGGGTCTGGGGACGTCATGTCAGCAAAAGCAGTAGGAGTAGTTAGACTCTAATTTAATAGTTATTTTATTATTTTGAACAATGTTTATTTTATTCCTGGATTTACCAGAAATTTAATTCCTGTATCCAAGTTGTTGGAACAATTTTATTCTATTTCTTTTAACGATAAATCAGTTATTGTTTCTAGACATGGTTTGAATATTAGTTCGGGTTAAAATGAAAACAACTTGTATGTTTTAAGATCGTTAATTCATACATCACTGCTGAATGTTGAATTGTGTAAAGTTGAAAAACCTAAAACAAAACGACAAAAAATTTCTCCTGATAATGAAAAGTATCCATAGCATCTAAGACTTGGTCATATTAACCTTGACAGGATAGACAGACTAGTTAAAGGTTGTCACCTTACCTGTTTGCGAATCCTGTTTAGAAGGTAAAATGACCAAGAGATCCTTTACTGGAAAATGGCTTAGAGATACAGAACCATTAGAGCTTATACAATCAGATGTCTGTGGACTGATGAATGTTAAAGCAAGGGGTGATTATAAGTATTATGTCACCTTTATAGATGACTACTCTAGATACGGATATGTCTACCTAATGCAACAGAAGTCGGAAACTTTTGAAAAGTTCAAGAATTTCAAGCTGAAGTTGAGAACCAATTGGGTAAGACCATCAAAGCTTTACGATCGGACCGTGGAGGTAAGTATCTCAACCAATAGTTTGAAGACTACTTGGTTGAACATGGGATCGTATCCCAACTCACAGCTCCTATAACACCACAACAGAATGGTGTTGCAGAGAGTAGAAACAGAACCCTAATGGAAATGGTGAGATCTATGATTAGTTTCTCATCATTACCAAATTCCTTTTGGGGATATGCACTAAAAACAGCAGCCTACATTCTGAATGTAGTCTCATCCAAATATGTTCCTAAGACTCCCCTAGAGTTATGGAATGGTCGTAAAGCTAGTTTGTGACATTTTCGCATATGGGGGTGTCCAGTACATGTACTGAAGAACATAACTGGAAAGCTGGACCCTAAGTCTATGGTCTGCTTGTTTGTAGGTTATTCTAAGAAGATTAGAGGTGGATACTTCTATAATCCCGATGAGAACAAAGTATTTGTATCGATAAATGCAACATTTCTTCAGGAGAATTATATGAGTGATCATAAACCTCGACGCAAAATTGTTTTAAATGAGATGGAGCCTGGTGCGACTAGTGCTCAGTCAACAAGAGTTGTTGATCCATTAACATCTGATAGTTAGATGATTCCTAGTCAGGATACACTACCACCTAGACGTAGTGCGAGGGTTGTACGACAACCTGATCGCTATGTGGGTA
Source organism: Dipteronia sinensis (assembly GCA_033220585.1). Taxonomy (NCBI): domain Eukaryota; kingdom Viridiplantae; phylum Streptophyta; class Magnoliopsida; order Sapindales; family Sapindaceae; genus Dipteronia; species Dipteronia sinensis. The sequence goes on along the minus strand of CM065643.1, from coordinate 19,407,009 downwards.
TTGGAGAGGGACGAGATGTCGTGCCTTATGATAGTGTGGATGATCCATTGACATTTAAAATTGTAATGGAAGATCCTGACAAAGAGGAATGGCTTAAAACCATGAATCTCAAGATGGAGTCCATGAACTCCAACTTAGTCTGGGAACTTGTAGACTTACCGGATGGAATAAAACCCAAATGGTGTAAGTGGATCTTCAAAAGAAAGAGAGGAGTAGACGGAAAGGTAGAGACCTTTAAGGCAAGGCTAGTGGCAAAGGGTTATACCAAAAAATGAGGGGGTTGATTATAAAGAGACATTCTCGCCATTAGCCATGTTTAAGTCCATTAGTATTCTCTTATCCATTGTTGCCTATTTCGATTACGAAATTTGGAAATGGACGTCAAAACTCCATTTTTAAATGGAAATCTTGATAAGAGCATCTAAATGATTCAACTAGAGGGATTCGTGTCTTCAGATCAAGAGCAAAATGTTTGCAAGTTACAAAGGTCCATTTATGGACTAAAGCAAGCATCTAGATCTTGGAACATCAGGTTTGTTAATGCTATCAAAACCTGTTGCTTCGAGCAAAAAACGTTGATGAGCCTTGTGTCTACAAGAGCATTATTGACAAGAAAGTAATTTTCTTAGTCCTATATGCAGATAATATCCTACTCATTAGGAATGATGTAGGGGTATTGTCGGAAGTAAAGAGCTGGCTGACTAGCCAATTCCAAATGAAAGATTTGGGAGAGGCGAGTTATGTTCTATGGATCCAATTAATTATGGATCATAAGAACAAACTCTTAGCATTATCTCTGGCATCGTATATCGGCAAGATACTTGTGTGATTATCGATTCAGAACTCCAAGAAAGGTAATTTACCTTCTAGGCATAGAGTTCACTTGTCTAAGAAACAGTGTCCTAAGACACCTTAGGAAATTGAGGATATGAGACATGGTCCTTATGCATCTGCAGTAGGCAGTCTTATGTATGCTATGTTATGCAAGAGACTTGACATCTGCTTCGTAGTGGGAGTAGCCAAGAGGTTTCAGTCCAACCCATGATTAGATCATTGGGTTGTTGTGAAGGTTATTCTCTAGTATCTTCGGAGAACGAGAAACTATTTGCTTGTATATTCATAACAGGATTTGATCCCGTTAGGATATACGAATTGCTGATCCATTTACGAAGACCTTAACTGCTTAAGTGTTTATAGGTCACCTACAGGGTCTAGGATTACGAGATATGTCTCACCTGCTTTAGTGCAAGTGGGAGATTGTTGGGGTTTATGCCCTAAAGCTTCTAATTTGTAAATGTGAATGAAACATTGATAAAAGAAGTAGTTTATTCATTCTATAAATCTGTCTCATACATTTATATCATGTGTACTTAACATCAAAGATTACCGGATGTAATCTCTATCTGAGTATATGAATGTCATATACAGATGAATTCAGTTTGAGATGAGCAATCTAAAGAGTGAGATCGGAGTTGCATTCCCGGTCAATAACTTATCGACTCCTTCAGGTTAGTCGTGGTTTTTGATATACCATGAGTGAGATCCGAGTTGCATTCCCGGTCAATAACTTCGTATGTTGGAATCACGGTTTGGCTTGTGGCTGGGAAGGTCTGTACACAATAGTAGAATCCACTCCTTCTTACGAGAAATAGATAGTAGTTCCCTTAAGGGTTGATTCGGGGCTTGAACAACATAAGCGCTCTTCTTTTTCCATAAAGGAAGTTAGGATTTATTGTTCATTAGAGAATCAACGGTACTTAGTGGAAAAGATATAATTAGAGGGGTATAACGGACTTTATAACATAGATCTAATTATGAACTACTTGTGGAGGATCATACCGTATGTAATAGCTATATCGATGGACAACCGTGATTTCGGTTTGCGTAATACATCTACAGTTGTGAGAGTGCAGCATCGGGTTTTTAGTGGAATAACTCTGAGGTTAATAATCATGAAATATTAATTAAAGAGTTTAATTAATTATTTCTAAGTATTATTGGAGCTCAAAACTATGGGTCCATTATGTCCCTTTGCTAGCCCGGAATGTTGATGGTAACAAGGGTTACGGTTAATTAATTGGATGGTCCAATTAATTATGTTACGAAAGTAGCAAGAAATTTATTCAGGGAAATAATTAAATGATGAGATTATTTAATTAATATATTAATAATTAAATTAATTAAATAATTATATTATTTAGTTAATAAGTTAATAATTGAGTTAGATTATTTAGTTAATAAGTTAATAATTGAGAATTATTAATTAATTATTAATTGTAGGTTATAGGTTCGAACCATGACTGAGACAAAGGATAAAATAATAAGATTATTTTATTTCCCAACTAGGTCAAGTGTTCAAGTCTTAGTGAACTAGGGTTATGTGGGATTTAGAATCCTACACTACTTTGGACACTATAATGCTAATTATCTTATTTGAAATAGGATTAGTGTCTTGTTTTTTAATATATATATATATATATATATATATATATAAATTAAAAACAAGGACACACAGCAATTTGTGACACACAATACTTGTGAAACAAACAAAACAACAAGAAGAAAAGAGAAACAGGTGGTGCGGCTAGGAAAAAAAAAGTAATAAAAAAAAAGTTTTATTTTAATTTTTAATTTTTGTTCTTTGATTATTCAAGTGGCCGAATTCTCTATTCACGAAACAAGAGTTGTTTTGTGTTGTTTCTTCAACCGCCTGAAGCCCGTGACATGCCCACACGCAGTTGCCGGAACCTGAGAGATAGCGAGGAAGATCCAGTGGTACAAATCGGAAAGCAAATTCAAGAATTAAAGAACGAATGAGTTAGCCTTGAGGTATGATTTCGAATCCTACATTTTATATATTCTTATATATCATACATGGTTCATAGAGTTTCTTAAATAAATTTGATTTTAAAAAAGTTTTGAAATCTACTTCATCTGTGCGATATTTGTTCCTACAGCGAGCGTGTTTGGGCTGATTTTTGGAAATCCCAGGCCTCCGAAAAATGTTAGAGTAACGTTTGGGTTTTAAGGGATTTAATCCATGAGATGGATCCATTAAAAATAAATCAAGTTGGACTTAATTTTTGGGCCCGAAAGACGCAGAAGTTATAGAAGACAAGACTTGAAGTTTTTGGAATTACAAGAAGACCAAGGAATGCCTTGGATAATTTTTGTAATTAGAAATTTTTTTACAGTTAGATAAACCCATCGTACTCGGTCAATTCATGCATGCTTTTTATTTATTATGTGATAATTAAAGTATTGTCATGCATACACATACCATATAGATTAGTAGTGCCTATACATACATTTTTATTAAATGTCATACATGCATAATAGCCATCCACATTATGTGTTTTAATTTTTTTAATGTGATTAAAAATTGGCAAATCAATAATGAGTTTAGTTTTTTAGGTGTAAAAAACTTGGTAATTCTCATTAATAACTAGTCTATTAATTAAATTTTTTAATTAGTTAGATTAGTTAGGTCCTTTTATAATTATTAGGATTAATTTGATTAATGCCCTAATAATAGTTGGACTTAGTAATATGTTTTAGTTTTAATAGTTCAAACTTGGTAAATCACATTATTAATATAATGATATTCTACGAATTTACCTTAAATGCCCTAGACACTTAGAATTATATTAGGTATTAATTCTTAGTAGAATCTAGGTGCATTAATAAATGAAAACCGTAACCGGAAAATAGTGAATGGGAGAGGGATATTTTATAATATGTCCCGCAGTCTCCATCGTTAGTTCAACACCGTGAGATTCAAGTGGGGCCTCGAGACGGCTTTGTTTTCATCCTCCCTAAGGAAGGTTTCCATGAGAGTCAATATCAAAGTTGACTTCCTAACATATATGATTTCAGAATGTATTTTAGGATTGACTGACCCTAAGGCAGCAATTCTCAAGTTAAGTTCATGAGATATGAAATAATATGTTACATTCACAAAGGATTTAATAAATTAGTTTATTAAGATTTTGATTGAAACAAACGATGGTTGAATGATATAAGAATAAGAGTTATTATGGTATATTATTTGACTGAGAATATATCGGTCCAACATGTAAGTACTTGACCGACCCTAAGGCGGCACTTGCTTGTGGTATGTTGGATTGTCGTGGCGTAGTAACAATTTTTTAGGATTTATTTCTTGTTCATTGAACATGTTCATGCATCATGTGTAATTTTATGATGAACATTTTCATGTGATGAATGTATGAGATGAGTGAATTTTTATTTATTTATAATTTCAGCAATGTCGTTTGCACTTTTACAAATCCTCGCAAATAACAAATTAACTAGAGAAAACTATACTAAGTGGAAAAATAATATCAACGCAATATTGGTGAAAAAAGACCTAAAATTCGTGCTAACGGAGGAATATCCTCCAGAGCCTGCTGCCAATGCCACACGAAATGTTCATGAGGCACATCAGAAATGGGTCTCAATGGATGAGAAGACCCGAATATATCTGTTAGCCAGCATGACAGACGTGCTTGTCACCAAGCATGAGGCAATGACTACAGCATTCGAAATCATGGAGTCATTGCAGGCTATGTTCGGGCAGCCATCCGAGCAAAAACAGCATGAAATTGTTCGTTCCATAATGCTTGCACGGAAAAATGAGGGTTCATCGGTCCGAGAACATGTCCTGGGCATGATGTCCTACTTCAACACAGCTGAGGTCAATGGCGGACGGAGCTAGAGGAGGGGTCTTCTCAATGCGCGTTGGGTCAGGGGATGTCATGTCAGTAAGAGCAGTGAGAGTAGTTAGACTTCATTTTAATGGTTGTTTTATTGTTTTGAACAATGTTTATTTTATTCCTAGATTTACTAGAAATTTAATTTCAATACCTAAGTTGTTGGAACAATTTTATTCAATTCCTTTTAATAATAAATCAGTTTTTATTTCTAGAAATGGATTAATACATGTTGAGGTTTAATTGAAAACAATATGTATGTGTTAAAGCCGTTAATACATACAACACTTCAAAATGCTAAAATGTTTAAAGTTGAAAAAACCTAAAACAAAACGACAGAAAGTTTCTCCAAATAATGAAACGTATTTATAACATCTAAGACTTGACCATATCAACCTTAACAGGATAAACAAACTAGTAAAAAGTGGTTCTTTAAGCCTGTTAAAGGGCGGCACCTTACATGTCTGTGAATCCTATTTAGAAGGTAAAATGACCAAGAGACCTTTTACTGGAAAAGAGCTTAGAGCTACAGAACCACTAGAGCTTAGAGCTACAGAACCACTAGAGCTTATACGTTCAGACGTCTGCAGACCAATGACTATTAAAACAAGGGGTGGTTATGAGTATTATGTCACCTTTATAGATGACTACTCAAGATACAAATATTTCTACCTAATGCAACAAAAGTCGAAAACTTTTGAAAAGTTCAAAGAATTTTGAGCTGAAGTTGAGAACCAATTGGGCAAGACAATCAAGGTTTTACGATCGGATCGTGGATGTGAGTATGTTGACCAAGAGTTTGAAGACTACATGGTTGAGCATGGGATTCTATCCTAACTCACAGCTACTGGAACACCACAGTAAAATGGTGTTACAGAGAGGAGAAACGGAACCATGATGGAATGATGAGATCTATGATTAGTTTCTCATCATTACCAAACTCTTTTTAGAGATATGCACTACAAATGATGGCCTACCTTTTGAATATAGTCTCATCCAAATCTGTTCCTTAGAATCTCCTATAGTTGTGGAATGGTCATAAAGTTATTTTGTGACATTTCCACATATGGAGGTGTCCAGTACATGTACTGAAGAATAGAACTGGAAAGCTAGATCCTAAATCTATGGTTTGCTTACTTGTAGGTTATTCCAAAGAGACTAGAGGTGGATACTTCTATAGTTCTGAAGAGACCAAAGTGTTTGTATCGACAAATGCAACGTTTCTTGAGGAGAACTATATGAATGATCATAAACCTCGAAGTAAGATTGTGTTAAATGAGTTAGAGCTTGGTATGACCAGTGCTCAATCAACAAGAGTTTTTGTTCCACCGACGTCTTAGAGTCAGACAGTTCCTAGTCAGACCACACTACCACCTAAGCGTAGTGGGAGGGTTGTACGACAACCTGAACGTTATTTAGGGATTAGGGAGGCACATGTTGCCGTCTCTAATAATAGTGTGGATGATCCATTGTCATTTAAACATGCAATGGAAGATTCTAACAAAGAGGAATGGCTTAAAGTTATGAATCTCGAGATAAAGTCCATGTACTCCAACTCAGGCTGGGAACTTGTAGACTTACTGAAAATACTACTCTTAACGTGTGTCTACAACCTAGAGGGGGGGGGGGGGGGGGGGGGTGAATGGGTTGTTAATCGATTATTACCAACTTTTTCGATTAGTCAATATTAAACATATAACCCAATTAAATCAAACATACAAAATCAAGTAAACGTGCGGAAATATAAAGAACACTTGATTTTGACGTGGAAACCCTTCGACAAGGGAAACCAAGGGCTATCCTTCTAGCCATAGACGATCACTGAAATCCACTATATGAATAAAAAGTTACACCCTCAAGTGATACTCGGACTCTCACTCTAGATAACCTCAGGCTATGGACACTACCACTCGCCCCTGTTGGTTCAATCCCTAGTGATATCCACTGATACACTACTCTTGGCGTGAGCACCTCCTACTCTATCCGCAGGCCTTTTACAATGGATTCCCTTGACCGATGCTTGCCAACCACAACTTGGTTGCAAGACTTCAATGCTTGTGCAACTTCACCCCGAAGCCACAAGACTTTGACTCAATGAAGAGTATAAGGTCTAAGTGAAAATGAGACAATATGCTCAAATGCAATAATGTGTAAGACCACACACAAAATGCTTAACTAGATGTTATAATGCAATTAAACGCTCTAGTTATCAAACAATGCCTACATGTACACACATGAGGTCTCAATTAGTTGTAGAGAAATAATTGTCAAATATATTCACATAAATATTCATGAACATTTATGGATTAGCTATTTAGGCAAATATGACCTAATGATGCAAGCTATCACAAACAAAACAAATCAAATATTCATGAATATTAACTAGTTGATTAAAACACAATTTCTCAACCTAGTTATCAATAAATCACACATGAATATTTATGACCTAGCTTTTAGGCAAAAATGACCTAATCAATTAAGCTATCAAAATACAAACCCAATCATGTTATCAAGACTCATAAATATGCAATAAATAGAGTCTAGGTATTTAATCATGCAATAAATACCTAATCTAGAGTAAGAAGAACAATAAATGATATTCAAAGAAGTTCTTGCTTACCTAGTCATGAAACAATGAAGACTCATGCTCAAATGATGTTGAATGATGCAAGATGGAGATGGGTTTTGGGTTTGGAGAGTCAAAGATGCTTTCTTGAAGCTTTCTCTCTCTAGGAGCTCTAACCTCTCTCTAAAAATGATTTTCTGAGCTCTTGGTCGGCCAAGAAGAGAAGAGGAAGAATATATATGAAGCCCTAGTTAAAACTACATCGTTTTGAACTTGGGAAACATAATCCCGTCAATACCGCTTGCTAGACCGCGGCACAGGTAAGCGTCCAGACCGCGGTACATACAGTAGTGCACCATCTGGACACCACCGCGGTTGGGACTGCTGAGCGTGCAAGTGCACAGGTCGCGGTCCATGTCGCGCATGACGCACTGGAGAATACCGCTCCGTGCGCCGCGGTGCAAGCATATCCTGCCGAGCGGTCTAGGCCGCGCTAAAGGGAAAAATCCCTTTTTAACACTCAAGAAAAATGTCTATCTTACATGAATGTTGTGCAAGTGTGAAGTGAGTGAGATGCACACAATGAAGCACAATTAACATGTCAAACATGTTATCAAATGAGATACAATGCAAGATAGAGAAATCTAATGCAAGCTAGTGAGTGTTTTTGAAAAGGATGCACACACATATAAACAATAAGGAACACAAATGCAAGATAAAAAAACATGCATGAAGTGTGTGTGTGCACCTAAACTTTTCAAGAGACAAAGTCAAGTGAGTATACATTTCGCTCTTGAAGTCATGGAGATGCTTGGAAGCTTGCCAACACGGACCTAAGCTACCCATTACACAATCATCCCCAATGTGGTGTGGTTTGTCATGAAATAAGCCAATCATAAAATCGAGGTCCTTACACTTACCATATGGGATAAAATCTATTGAATGTAAGTGGATCTACAAGAGAAAGAGAGGAGTAGACAGGAAGATAGAGACTTTCTAAGAAAAGCTAGTGGCAAAAGGGTTATACCCAAAAGAAAGAGGTCGATTATGAAGAGACCTTCTCTCCAGTAGTTATATTTAAGTCTATTACTACATATTTCGATTATGAAATTTGGCAAATGGACGTCAAGACTGCATTTTTGAATGGCAATCTTGATGAAAGTATTTATATGATGCAACTAGAGGGATTTGTGTCCCAAGATCAAAAGTAAAAGGTTTGCAAGCTGTAAAGGTCCATTTATGGACTTAAGTAGACATCTACATCTTGGAACATTAGTTTTGATAATGCTATCAAAACCTATGGTTTTGGGCAAAACGTCGACGAGCCTTGTGATTACAAGCGGATCATTGACAAGAAGATAGTTTTCTTAGTCCTATACGTAGATGATATTCTACTCATTGGGAATGATGTAGGGGTATTATCAGAAGTAAAAGGCTGGTTGGCAAGCCAATTCTAAATGAAAGATTTGAGAGAGGCGAGTTATGTTCTAGAGATCCAATTGATAAGGGATCGTAAGAACAAACTCTTGGTATTGTCTCAAGCATCGTACATCGACAAGATTCCTATGTGATTCTCAATGCAGAACTTCAATAAAGGTTATTTACCTTCTAGGCATGGAGTTCACTTATCTAAGGAACAGTGTCTTAAGACACCTCAAGAGGTTAAGGATATAAGACAAGTTTGAGGGTAGTAGGTAGTCTCATGTATACTATGTTATGCACGAGACCGGACATCTGCTTTACAATAGGAGTAGCCATCAGGTTTCAATCTAACCTAGGATTAGATCATTAGGTTGTAGTAAAGATTATTCTCAAGTATCTTATAAGAACAAGAAACTATATGCTAGTATATTCAGGATAGCATATGATCTCGTTAGGATATACAGATTTTGTCTTTCAGTCAGACAAGGATTCTAGAAAATCCACGTCTAGGTCAGTATTCACCCTTGGTGGTGGAGCCATAGTTTGGAGGAGTGTCAAGCAATTGTGTATTTTTGATTTCACCATGGAAGCCGAATATGTAGCCGCTTATGACGCAGCTAATGAGGCTGTATGGCTCCGTAAATTCTTTTCTGATCTGGAAGTTGTTCCAGATCTGGATAAGCCCATCACACTTTATTGTGATAATAGTGGTGTTGTGGCTAATTCCAAATAACCAAGGAGCCACAAAAGAGGGAAGCATATAGAGAGAGGAAGTATCATCTCATCAGGGAGATCGTTGTGACCAATATAGTGTTGCATGACAATCATGCTGATCCATTTACGAAGACCTTAACGACTAAAGTATTTGAAGGTCACCTAGAGGATCTAGGATTACGAGATATGTCTCACCTATTTTAGTGCAAGTGGGAGATTGTTGGGGTTTTTGCCCTAATGCTTGTATTATGTAAATGATGATAAATTATAAATAAAAGAAGTAGCATTTTCATTCTATTTATATGTCTCATATTTTTATATCATATGTATTAAACATCCAAGATTGCCGGATGTAATCACGAACTGAGTTATACAGAGGAATTCAGTTTAAGACATGCAATCTAAAGAGTCTGTAGAGAGCAAATAAAGTTGGGTACTTTATTTGTGGTTAATCTACAGTTGCGGTCTATTCCGTAATGTACGGTGGTCGTATCCTAGACTACTCATATGGTGATGTGAGAATGGAGGCACCTTATATGATGTGATCATATAGGACTGGACGACGATCTATATGAATCTCTCACTAATATCCGTTACATGAGGAGATTCATATATATCGATAAATGATGGATATATATGGATGATCTTAATCTTGAGTGTCTTGCTGACTCATTAGGTTAGATTATGGTTTTTGATTTACCATGGTGAGATCGGAGTAGCATTCCCGATCACTATCTCCGTATCTTGGAATCCCGGTTTGGCTTATGGCTGGGAAGGTCTGTACACAATAGTGGAATCTACTCCTTCTTACGAGAAGTAGATAAGTAGTTCCCTTAAGGATTGATTCAAGACTTGAATAATTAAGAGCGCTCTCATTCTTCCGTAAAGGAATGAGGGAAATAATTGTTCATTAGAGAATCAATGGTACTTAATGGAAAATATATAATTAGAGAGGTGTAACGGACTTTATGACATAACTCTAATTATGAACTACTTGTAGAGGATCATACCATATGTAATAGCTATATTAATGGACACTGAGTTCTTTGATTTATGTAAAAACATCTATAGTTACGAGAGTACAGCCTTGGGTTTTTAGTGGAGTAACTCTAAGGATAATAATAATGAAATATTAATTAAAGAGTTTAATTAATTTTTCTAAGGATTATTGGAGTAAGGATTATCGGAGCTCAAGACTGCGAGTCCCTTTGCTAGCCCAGAACATTGTTAGTAACAAGGGTCACGGTTAATTAATTGGATTATCCAATTAATTGTGTTACGAAAGTGACACATATTTATTTAGGAAATTAATTAAATGATGAGATTATTTAATTAATATATTAATAATTAAATTACTTAAATAATTATATTTTTTAATTAATAAATTAATAATTGAGAATTATTAATTTATTATTAATTGGAGGTTATAGGTTCGAACCATGACTGAGACAAAGGATAAAATAATAAGATTATTTTATTTCCTAATTAGGTCAAGTGTTCAAATCTTAGTGAACTAGGGTTATGTTGGATTTAGAATCCTATACTAACTTGGTCACAAAAATACTAATTATCTTATTTTAAATATATAGAGATATATTTGAAAAAAGATTATTATTATGTTTGAAATATATAAAGATATATTATTAAAACAATACAAAACTGATTGTGAATCACAAAAGAAAAAGAAACAAGTGAGGTGTGTGGCCATGAGAGAAACAAAAATTTTATTTTTATTTTTCATTCATGGTAATCGAATTCCACACATAGAAAACAAGAGTTGTTTTCGTAAGTTTCTTCTACCTCCATACAACCTTTTGAAGTCTGTGACGTGCTCACACGCAGTTGCCGGAACCTGGGAGATAGCGAGGAATGATCCGGTGGTACAAATTGGAAAGCAAATTTAAGAATTAAAGAACGAAGGAGTTAGCCTTGAGGTATGATTTCAAATCTTGCCTTATTTATTCGTATATATCGTATTGGTTATTAAGTCGCTTTAAATATTTTAAAAAGATTTTAAAATTCCTTCCGCTGCGCGACTCTAGGGCTTATATATTTTACCCTAGTAGCTTTTTTAGGAGCTGCCAATACTATTTTTCCCTTTAAAAATGATTAGAATTACAATATTAACCTTCGAATATATAAAAATTAAGACAATAAAAGAAGAAGGCATGGATATCCATCATCAATATTTGCAATTGCAAGTGGAGATCAAATTTCTTTTATAAAAAAAATAGAGATCCAACCACCAAAATCAGATTAGCCTCATCACCATCAACAATCATTTAAAAAATAGAAGTGTTGCTGACGGAAAAGGTTGAGATGGAGACCAAGCAAAAGAAAATGATTTCACGAACATGATGGTTTTGCGAGAGAGAGGAAGAATATTGCAAATTCTACAAAGAAAATTGTTGATGATGTTGGTGGAGATGTTTCAAAATGGAGAGATGAAAACGATTATTTAAAAGATAAGAATGGACATCACATTGGAAAAACCCAAAAACCAAGATGTTTAAGCAATTTTTGAAGGTGGGATGAAGTTTGAAATGCTAGATTCTATATCTCAAGCAATTACTGGATTTTGGATGAATGTGGGATGAAGGTGTGACATTTGCAAATCGTAAAATGCAACATCAGTTGTAAAAGCAACATTAGCGCTTCATTCACATATCGATGGAGACTGTCTCCGTCGCTCGACGATGAAGACCTAGACAAATACTCTTCATTGATTTGCGATTGAGATGAATCTCCATCGCTGATCCATGGAGATCCATCTTCATCGATCAACGATGAGTACCTATATAGGTCTCCATCTATTGGCGTCGACATTATCTTCGGCGAATGGAGATCCAAATGGATTTCTATCATCTATGGCGTTCTGGATTTCCATCAACTTTTACTTTTTAAGAAAACTCTTCAAAAGAAAATATACTTCTATTTATTTATGAAGTTTATTAAATTTATTTTATTTTATGTTTTACAATTATTTAATTGTTTTTTTATGAACACGTGGCATGTTACTTGTTTAAAAGACAAAAATACTCATGGAACCATTAAATTTAACTAATGGTTAACTAACAGAAGAACCAATTTGATGTATTTTGTTTCAAAAAAAAAATTGATGTATTTAAGAAATATAGGGACCAAAGACGCTAAAAAGGTAAATATAGTTAAAAATTGATATTTTGAAAATATATAGGGACTAAATTAAAATCACCCAAAAACCATTTGAAATCACTTAATTATGATGTATAGTTGTACCTCGTATGCAATAAAGATATAAATGCCACCACAAGATGAAATAAAAAAATTTCTTTAAAAATAAAAAGATAAAATAAAAAGGTTAAATTAAAAAAGAAAAACAAAATCGTTAATTTGATTTTTTTTTCATTTTTATTTAATACTTTTCATGGAGAAACCACAAACTTTATTGGAAATTTATAATGGAGAGAGAAATATTCAAAAATAAAACAAGCATAATTTAAAGGATTAAGACATTAAAAATGATGTGATCTCTAGTCACACAAACTAGTTTAGACCGGTAATTGAACGACATAAATGTCTAACTCATTCGATCAAAATAAAAGTATAGTATAGTATACTATATTTTTATTTGTAAACATTTTTTAGACTTAAACTTACCATGACTTTACTTCGGAGAAAAAAAAAAAAACTTACCATGACTTCCAATTAAAACATATCTTTTTGTTTACTGAGATGTTGCCTCAACATGGAAACTCAACTTTTTTTCTTTGATCATCGTGACAGTAGTTTAATAGTTTGGTAGTAATTGATATTCATTCATCCTATCAATATTTCAAATTTGAACTATGACAAAAGTTTAGAGGTAAATGATGTTTATTTAATTTGTCAATATCTCAGGTTTGAGTCGATATACCAGATGCTATATATAGGCACCGAGCCAATATAGAACAGGTGGGAGCCATTACCCCCTAAAGTTTTAAAATTTTACAAATTTACCTCTATTTATTTTCTTTTATTTTTTTTGAAGAAAAATTTACCTGTATTTCAATTCCTATAACATATTTAATTTTCAAATTTTCGAGCTTTTACCTTTTTTCTATTTTTTTTCTAGTTTTTCTATAAACGAGACATTTAATATTTTTCCCTCAAATTACATAAAAAATATATTTAATTCTATATATAGTATTTCTCTTTATGTAATTTAAATATAAATGAAAATAGAATCATAATATATTTATATGTTCTATCTTAATTAATATTATTTTCTCATTTAAATAATTGTATTTTCTCTCTCAATCTTACTTACCTCACTCTAATACCATGTCAAACTTTTGATATGTTATTTATTTTTAAATTACCAATATGTGTTAATTTATATAATTAAAATATGTCAACCAAACATAGACATACATTTATATTTAACTATTAAGATATTTTATTAAACAAACTTGTATCATTTAAAAAAATTAAAATAGTTTTTGGATGTTACAAAAACAATATGAGTACATTTTAAATTTAAATTAGTTTTATAAATCTTAAGCACTATTATTAAATCATGAATGAAGGGCCATAAGTTTTTTTATGTTTAAAAATATTATTTTTAGAGTAATTTTATAAACGTTCCAATTATTTTAACTTGTATTCCAACTATTGATGTATCAATAGACAAATGGATGCATATTGATAGTATTTTTTAAAGTTTTATTCTCTAACATACTCTCTAAGAAACATGTTGATATAGTTCATTATTTTACGATGCCTTTACTTGAAACAATTTATGGCTTTGTCTTTATATATATATATATATATATATATATATATATATATATATCAGTTTTTTATTGTCAGTTCGAACTGATAAAAGATATATCAGTTCCTTGTATGTGGGTCATTGAATTTAAAAGATACTTTGACAAGTGCATGCAACCAAGTCAAACATTTAAATCCAATAGCCCACATGTAAGGAACTAATATATCTTATATTAGTTCGAACTAACAATAGAAAATTTATATATATATATATATATTAACCTTTATTTTCTTTCATTTAGTGCAAACGTTTGTCCCGATATAAGAAAAACATAAAATTAATGACATTTGTTTTATCAAAGAGTATACATGTTGACATTATTTTTATTCGACATGACATCAACCTACTTTACCACGGAGTATTATTTAATTTATATATATTTTTATTATAGTAAATAAATTTCATCTCATTGAAGTGTGAGTGAAATTTTAATTTAAGACTTGTAAAATGAGACTTTACCGATTAAGTTAGACAATAGTCACTATTCCCAACTAAATCTATATAATTTTAATTTTCATGTCCATGATTTAATTTACCGTAATGTTAGGTTGCTCAAATTCACATCTGAATGACGTGATATATAAATTGTTAACACCATGTAAATTATGAGATGATGTGGTGAGTGATGTGTCGTTGACAACTTATTTTTCTCATCATTTAGGCAAATTTTTTTTTTAACAACCCTGCATATCACTCTATAGGTTATGTATGTGAAATAGATAGAATTAGTGGCGGACATATGCCTTGCACAGTAGAGGCTATAGCCCAGCCAAGAATTTTGAAAAGAACATCATTATTTGCATCCCGTAAAAATTGTATGTATACTCTAAATTAGTATGTTTTTGAAAATCCAATAATACCCTTGAGTAAAATTATAAATAAAATTAAATGCTCAGTTTGGTTGAGCTTTCTACTGTCTCAAAATGTTTATAAACGTCTATTTGAGTTTTTTAAAGTCAGTTTTGTTGGGCTTTTGAGATTGTCTATTTTAAATTGAGCAGAGAATAGTAAAGTTTAAACCTCTACTAGGCAAAAACTTATGGGTTTATTGACACTTCAGAAAATAATATTAACTATTGATAAAATTTTCTACTTTTGATAAGATTTGCCTGAAATCTTTATACTAGTTTTTGTTGTTTTGTTTGGTTTTTTTTTAGGGGTAATTTCACTAAAGTGCCTATTTTTTGATGAAATGTCACATATTTAAATGTCTTTATTATATTAGCAACTTAAGTCCCTTGTTTTTTTTAAATATATCAGTTTAGTCCATTTGGCAAAAATATTAATAGTCAACTCTAACTATATATATAAAAGTACAACTTTACCCTTATCAAAAGGATTTATTGAGTTTTAAAAATAAATAATATTAAAATGGTTTATAAAAACAAATAAACAACAAAAATATTTTTTTCTAAAAAAAGAAAAAATAATTAAAAAAAAACTAATAGATTATGAAAAATATAAAGTTAAAATAAATAATAAATTAAATGTATTTTCATAATTTTAAAAAACAAAAAATTAGAAAGTATTTCAAAAAATAAAAAGAAAGTTTTTTTTTTGAAAAAAGTAAATGGATCTCCACCATTGGATCGATCCAAATCCAACGGTGAAGATCCATTTACTTAAAAAGAACGTTCTTTTTATTTTTTTTAAATACTTTCAATATATTATTTATTTTAACTTTATATTTTTCTGTAATCCATTAGTTTTTTCCTTTATTTTAATTATTTTTTTCTTTTTTGAGAAAATAATTTTTTGTTGTTTATTTATTTTTATAAACAATTTTAATATTATTTATTTTTGAAACTCAATAAATCATTTTGACAAGGGTAAAATTATACTTTTATATATGTAATTAGAATTGACCATTAGTATTTTGTTTAAATGGACTAAAGTGATGTATTTTTTAAAAACAAGGGACTTAAGTTGCTAATATAATAAAAACGTTTAAATATGTGACATTTTACCAAAAAGTAAGGACTTTAGTGAAATTATCCCTTTGTTTTATCTTACACTCTATTCTAATCGGGGAGAAATAAGAAACTTTTTTTGGGTAATCTACTGCTGTGAGATTTTTTATTGGTAAACAGTAGATTAAATAGTATTTTTTTAATGGTGAATTTTGATATTATAAAAGAATTTTTATTAATTAAAATAAACTGTACTGATAATTGAAATTGATAAATTAATATCAAATCTTTTAAATTAACTTTAATTCAACTTATTACTTTAAAATCCAAAATTGGGAAATAAATATTAAAAATACTATAAAATTGTAGCACTAGGTGAGAAAAAGCACACAGCCCATGTAAGGGTCTATTGTTATGACTTTCCTGCTCATCAATTAAATATTTTTAAAGACTTAAATGAGTTTCATATACTTGTTAATAGTATTGGTTTGGAAAGCTAATTGAATAATGGAAGAAGTTTAGGGATATTAATGTATTAACCCACAATAATTAACAATATTAAAGGTGGAAAATATGAATACAATTCTATTTTTATCATTTTCAAAAGAGTGATGATTGTAGATGATCGATCTACAATTAGAGTGGATCGGGACAGATTCAAGTTAAACCCAAGCAACTTGGTCTAACCGGTTGAATCGAACTGGTCGACAGCTCTAGGAACTTGCAAAAAAGATGAAAAAAAGCACACACACAAAAAAAAGAAGAAAGAAAAAATAGCGGTGGTTGTTTATAAGCCTTAGGTGCGCTTGGGCTGAGTGTAAACGTGACACTGACTAAAAAGGGAATAAAAGCAGGGTTCTGGTGACCGGGGTTCATTCATGCAGAGTTTCAACATGATAAAGCTTTAGAAGTTGGGAGCCAAATTAGAATCCTTTTCCTATGAACCAGAGGTTCCTTTTATAGACCTCCTAGAGAACTGAGCGTTGACGGGAAGTTGGAGAATATCCCTCAAATCCTGGCCGGATTTGTTGGGATCACGTAATCATTTTACTTGTTCAAACTGACAAGTGGTTTATCCTATCAGTTTCAGTAGTTGAGCCAAAGTAGGAGTGTAACTGAGTCAAACGACGATCCCAGTAGAGTCTCCTAAGTCGACTCGAATTAGTTGGGCCTAGACCGGGTCAAGTATGAAGTTGGCAATGGGCATAAGCGTTAGGCCAAGAGACCATTTTTTGCTACCACAGTCTGTCCCCCACTCTCTGAAGAGGAAGTCTCTAAAGTAGAGAGTGATTTTTATCCAGTCTAGCATGGGTTCGACCACATGTTGAAGCCGGACCAAGTCAGGATCAATAAGTAATGATACGTTCTATGGGCTTCATTTTTTGAGACGACAAGGTGTCGAACAAGGTGATAGTTTGTTAGTCGTAATCTTTGCTGCGACATAATGTTGGCTACCTCATTAACCTTGAGGTTGGGAAGTTTAGTTGATGGGGCTAAAGCAATTCAGTTTCCAAGAGCTTACGTGGCGCCTCATTTTTGGTACGATCCTATTTGAGTTGAATTTCAAATTTTAACCTTACGGTTACCTAGGTCAACCAGTAACCATAGCGGTTAGAACACGTGGCAACTGTGGTTAAAGTGTTGGTTTATAAACCAAACTTCTCCACTAAGATTTCTCCATCTCTTCGTATTCGCCTAAAACAAAAAAACCATTCAAAAATTTTCAGAGCAACCGTAAATTGCTTCCAGTACCTTTTTTAGCGTAATCATCTTTAAGGTAAGCAACATTTCCTCACCTTGGTTGTTTTTGTTATACGAGACTTAATTTTATGCATGTGTAGGAAATTAGCAAAGCCATAGTTTGGGGATTTTCCAGATTTAACGTTTGTGATCTTCGCGATTGATTTTGAAAAACAGATTTAGTGATGGATTAGATCCACCTAGTTGATTTTGTATGTGATTCGAGTTGTTCATAGCCTGCCTAAGTCGTTGTAGGGCTTTAGATTTATAATCTATCGACTAAGGTTCGTTGGGTTTCTAGCGGGTCGATTTTGTTCTCTGGTTTTAACCGCCTATATAAACCCTAGGTTTTGATCTCTTACCCTAGGTTTTGATTTTAGATCTTGGTTTTTGCTTGACTTTTGCATTTTCTGCACGTGTCAGCTTTTGGATAACATGCCAATCGAGGGTACGACTTCAGATCCAGCTCATTCGTTGTCCCTCAATGCTTTAAGAGACAGTGTCAAAATGGATGTTCAGTCCCACATCAGAAGTGTCGAAAGACAGGTCTCAGTTGCTAACCTATCATAAGTAACTTATGTAAATAGGTCAAGCATGTTAGAATCAGGAGTTGTATGCACGATCGCGCAACTGGGCGAGTTCCCAGAGCTTAGAGAAGTCGAAGAGGCATCATGCTCGAGTCGACCACTAGGTATCATAGCTGGTGAGAATTCAATGAGTGTGCTCGTAGACGACGACATGGGTCTCTTGCTATCATTATATGGGATTCATGAATCTGTTGAACTACATGTAGGGAAGGAACATGAACAAGCGGATTGGGCTATCCCATATTAGACATGTTTTTAGGAGTACAACCTGTGACATGGGTTTAGATTTCTCATTCCTTCTTTGGCTTGTAGGTTGTTGGTGTACTACGATATTGCTCTAACCCAATTTATGCCAAACAGTTGGAGGATCTTATTAAGTCTGACTGTTCTTTACGAGAAGTATAGTTAAAATTTGGGTTAGGATTGCTTTTACATAATTATTATCTGAAGCAACATGTACACAAGAAGGGTCGATTCATGTTTTGCTTAAGATCTAATGCGACACACCTCATTACTGACCTCACAACCAATTATTGAAGATGGAAGGATACTTTCTTCTTTGCAAAGGGTCTTCTAATAGATGGACCTTTTGGGAGGGAGAGTTATAGATATCGTTCTACTTGGTGTCATGTGGTGAGTGTCGATCTCTGACGTTGTTTAGAATAGTTTCAAGTTTCCCTTAGTTTTGATATTCCTATCTATCTTTGTAGATTTAGTGAATAAGGGGAGTAAACCACTATGTCCTGACGTTGTCGAGTGAACTAACAATATGTTGGCAATTCCTGCCGAAAAGAAGAGCTGGAAGATATTAATGCAAGAAGGTAATCTTAGGCCAAGCTCCTTATGGCTTTTTTCGACATGGAATGCACCATGGACTTCGTATCCTCTAGTGAATGATATCATGTCGTATATTTGGATTAGGAGGAGTCTAGAAATTCACTGTGGAACGAAATTTATATCTCCTATGACTGATGTCAAACTTAATTTAGCAGACAAGTCGATGTTGAACGTAAAATTCAACTTGCCTGATCTTGCTGAAGCGTTGAGGATTCACAAAGAGGTAATGAATAAGAAGAAGGCGGCTGCGTCGGCCAAAAAGAAGAAAGTCGATGAGGCGTCGAAGAAGAATGAGTTAGTCGTGTTTGAAAAGAGTGCTTTCGATTTTTCTCCAGAGTTGGAACCACTAAGGACGAAGAAGAGAAAGAAAACCACTGGAGCCGACACAAAAGGAAAGGATGTCGAAGGTGCTCAGACAAAATCAGTCATTGAGGTTGTCTCGGAGAAGACCAACTTGACTCTGTGGCATTCCCTCTAGGAGTGTCAGCTTTCAAGGAGCCCAGCAGCTTCATGAAGAATTTGAACAACCTCCTCTTCTTAGCCGATAAATAAAATCTTAAGGGGAAGAGACAGAGGATGTGGTCGACGCCGGTCTCCTTTCCACTTTTCATGTAAGTTTTTTCATCCATAATTTTTGTTTTAAAACTTGGGTCGTATGGAATACTTATGATGACTTTTCACGTTGTAGACTTAACTATATTTGAAGGACATGTTCATGGCTAGTCGAAACTAGTGTATGAAGCTCCAAAAAGCGAACGACATTCTCAAGAAGGAGAACGACAAACTTGTCAAGGCCAATAGAGAGGCAGAGGAGAAAGCTGCGACCCTGGAGGAATCAGTGAAAATATTGGAGGAAGAAAAGGCTAGACAATGTGATGATTTGGAGAGAGCTAAGGGTTCCTTTATTGAGAAAAAGTAGCAATGTGCAAGCTTAAATGGGCTGTTCTTGACCATCTCAATCGATGCCATGTGCTCCGCTAGAGCTGAAATTTTCAGAGAATACTTGGCTGGCCAGCAATGGGATATGGAAACTATCCGAACAGAGGTCGAGGATTGGGATGAGTCAGTGCGACTCAAGGCTGGAGAGTTCCCAACTGTAGAAAAGAATGCAAATGTTGATGATGTAGGAGGAGTCGACAAAGGCCTTAAAGTTGCCGATGAACTAGAAGTTCAGGTTAATGGCTCATACCAAGACAAGCTCCAGCTCAATTCTTTCAGGAATTTCAACTCATTTTTGTATATATAATTTTCTTTTTGTCGAGCGGGAGTACTGCTATAATGTTTCCCGTGTCAGTGTGGTTTGTAATTGATTTGATACTTTCATTTGTATATTTTCTGTTGAAATGAATAGGGGTCGACTCGACCGCTCATCTTGTTTTAGATTGCGTAATTACATTGTTTCATATATCTTAGTTCGATGAAATCGAGGTCGACAAGGGTTGTTGCTTGCGGCTAGATAAATATTGAGGTCGATAGATCTTCGAATGGTAAAGCAGTAACACCAACAAGTAAATTAATGAACTTGCAATGATTGTGTAAGTTCCTCATATTTTGATTGGCTTATTTCGTTGACAAACCACATTGGGGATTATTCTTTGTAAGGATAATTTAGGCCTCGTGAGTGTGATCAAGCTTCAAGGACATCATCTCTCTCAAAGAGCACTTCAAAGGTATCTCACTAGTTTAACTTTCTTTGAAGAGATCTAGTTGCACACACTCACTTGCATGCATTATTGTTCTTATCTTCATGTTATTGAATGATGTATTGTATGCCTCTTTTTACACTCCACACTTGCACATTTTGCACATCACTTAGTGTGTTGAGTTTGCCTAGAAAAGAGAATTTCTTCTCTTAGCGCGTCCTAGACCGCTTGGCAAGACATGCTTGCACCGTGGCATACAGAGCGGTGTACCTCAGCAGGGTCATGCTCCCTGTACCGCTTCCTGTACTCTTGCACGCAAAGCGACCCAAGTCGCGGTGTTGTCAAGTAGGCCTTTGTTGCCTATACCGCGGCCTGTGCACCTGCATGCACAGCGCCCTGCACCGCGTTGTTGTCCAGACGGTGCACTGCTGTGTGTACCGCGGTCTGGACACTTGCCTGAGACGCGGTCCATCTAGCGGTATTGACGGGATTTTGTGCCCTAAGTTCAAAACGACGCAGTTTTAACTAGGGCTCCCTTATATATACTCTATCTTCTTCCTTGCTCGTTTTTATGAGTTCAAGAAGCCATTTTTGATAGGCCAAGCTTCCCTTAGAGAGAGAAACTCCCAAGAACTCATCTTTACTCAACCAAACACAAATCCATGTGCATTTAACCTCTTCAAGCATCATCTCATCATGGATCCTTCTTGCTTTCATTGACTAGGTAACTGGAACATGCTCTAAATCTCATTGTATTTATTTATGTTCTTGTTTGCCTAGGGTTAGCTCTTTTATGTGATTTTATTGCATATCTTTATGTTTATTGGCATTTATAACATGATTGAGTTGTTGTGTGTTGGTTGAGAGCCTTGTTCATTAATAGCTAGCATTTAGGACGATTTTACCCTTCTAGCTAAATCTTCAGGCATTTGCATTTAGATATTGATATCTAGGATTTGCATTTATTGACATCTTTAAATCCTTAGATAAGCATTTATTGTTGCCTAGCATTAATTGCATGTTTGAATATCTTTTACATATTCACATAGGTTGTTTAACCTCTTCATTGATTGTTAAGCTTTGTGACTAAGTGGGTTAGTGCACAAGCTTGTGGTCAAGAATCACTATTAAAGGCCTGTTGGGTAGAGTGAAAGGGTTAGTGACCAAGTAGGTGTGACTTGAGGTCAACCTAGGTTGTAAGCTTTCGTTCAAATAGTGGATTTGAGGACCGTATGTGGCTAGAAGGATAGCCCGTGAGTTTTGCCCAGTTGGAGGGTTTCTCACGTAAATCAATCCTTGTGTTTTTAGTGTTTTCCGCATATTTATATTGGATTGATTGATTGCTAATATGGAGTAGGTTTATTAAAATTGATTAAGTCGAAAAGTTGGTAATAAATCAACTAAAACCTATTCACCCCCCCTCTAGGTTGTATTAGACACACTTTGTGTATTTTCAATTGGTATCAGAGCGGGTTCCTAGATACACTTAGGTGATCCTTGCTCGTTGTGTGTCTTGCATTTTGTTTGTGTTTGTTGCATCATAAACATTCATCTCATTCATACCCAAACACTATGAGTGGGAACGGAAGTGGTAATGAGGGAGCCTCTAGCACAAGACCCCCTTTGCTCACCGGAATAAACTATGCCTCTTGGAAAGGCAAGATGGAGTCTTACATTTGCCAAATAAATGATCGAGCATGGATGGCAATTAAAGATGGCTACACTCTTCCGGAAAAGACTCTTGAAGACGAAAGTGTAGTTCCCAAGCCAAAGTCGGAATGGTCAACTCAAGAGTTTGAAGCATCCAAGTGGAACAACAAGGCTATGCATTCTATTCTTTGTGGAATGGATGACAATCAGTACAAATTGATCCAAACAACAAGAATTGCAAAAGAGGCATGGGAGATTCTAGAGACAGCCCATGAGGGAACCGAGGTGGTCAAGGACTCCAAGCTTCAAGTCCTCCAAACACAATTCGAGCAAATTAGGATGGAGGAGGATGAGTGCTTCAACGACTTTCAAGTGAAGTTGATGGACATAGTCAATCAGAGCCATCAACTTGGTGATCCCTATTCGGATAGGAGGATCAAGCAAAAAATTATGAGGTCGCTTCCAGCAAGATTTGAGTCAAAAGTGACGGCTCTTGAGGAGAATAGTGACTACAAGAATATGAAGCCAAGTGAAGTTATTGGAAGGCTTCTAGCATATGAGTCTAGATGGACTCCCATACCTACACCTCAAAAGAAGCAAAAGAGCATTGCTCCGAAGACTTCTAAGGTTGAGAAGGAGGAAGAAGACTCAGATGAAGAAATGGCCCTCATGGTGAAAAGATTCAAGAAGTTCATCAATTTTGAGAAGAGGGGATTTGGATCCAAAGGAAAGGAAATAAAGAAGAAGACTCCTTTCAAGAAGTTTGAGTCAAGTGAAGACAAGCCCACAAGAAAAGGGATTCAATGCTTCGAATGTGGAGGTTTCGGACACATCTCCACGGATTGTGGAAATTTGAAAAATAAGAAGAAAGGAAAGGCCATGGCCGCCACGTGGAGCGATGGTGATGACTTGGAAGAAGAAGGAGAATCCTCTGATGATGAGGATCATGTGGCAAACTTTATTGCCTTCGCATCTTCTCTCAAGAGTAAGGAAGCAATAGATGATGAAGAGGTAGAGAAACAAAGTGAAGATGACTCTAGCGATGGTGACTCTTCATCCCATTCAACAAATATGGATGTAGGAGGAATGGATCTTGAAGGCTTCATTGAGCATTTCAAAGCTCAAGATTGAAGATGAAGAAAGAGATTCAAAGGCTAAAAGGAGAGAATCTCAAGCTATCCATAGAAGCTACTCACTTAAATAAAGAAGTGAAGATAGCCAAAAGGAATGAGGAATTGATGGAAAAGGAGCTTGAAGAAGCTAGAGAGATCATTGCTAAGATGACTTCAAGCACGAATAAACTTGACCACATGTTGGGAGTTGGCAAGAGGCCAAGTGATAAGAAAGGTCTTGGCTATGAAGATGACAAGGAGACCTCATCCTCAAGCAAGATTGTGTTTGTCAAGAGTTTGGATAACAAAGAGCCTTCACCCCCACAATATCCTAGGAAGAAGATTGAACTAGGAGAGTGCTCTAAAGATCCTCAAGTCAAGGTAGCACAAGGGAAACAAGCTCAAGCTCAATCAACAAGGGTGAATCAAGCAAGTTTCCCTCAACCGAAATACCATCAAGCCAAAAAGCAATTCATGCAAGGTCAACCAAGGAAGCAATTCATTCCAACTCAACAACAAAGAAGAAGAGAACCTATCCAACACCAAAGACAAGCTCAAATGCTTGGGAAAGCCCCTTTGTACTC
This sequence comes from Dipteronia sinensis, assembly GCA_033220585.1. Taxonomy (NCBI): domain Eukaryota; kingdom Viridiplantae; phylum Streptophyta; class Magnoliopsida; order Sapindales; family Sapindaceae; genus Dipteronia; species Dipteronia sinensis. The sequence goes on along the minus strand of CM065643.1, from coordinate 19,382,740 downwards.
ACAAGGGCATGGTATGTCTTCTTATTTTATTCCCACTTGTCACTTTTGTGGTGTTGATGGTCACATTAGACCTAATTGCTTCAAATACATTGAAATGTGTAGAATCAAGAGCATGATTGAAAGAAATAGAGCTACTGCTAAAATGCATGTTCCTAGGAAATCTAGAGCAAATTTGCATGATCCTAGGAAATCTAGAGCCAATGTGACTAATACCACTAGGAATGAGAACATTACACCTAGGTGGATTAGAAGGGATAACTATTCTTGCTATGTGGCTCAAATTGCCTTGAAGGCAAATGCCTCTAACACTTGGTATTTGGATAGTGGGTGTTCTAGGCATATGACGGGGAACAAGAGCTTCTTTAAATCCCTTGTCCTGGAGGATGGAGGATTTGTCACCTTTGGTGATGGATCTAGAAAGAAAGTCATAGGGAACCATTTCCATTCCCGATTTACCCTCCTTGTCCAATGCTTTACTTGTTGATGGCTTGCAAGCCAATCTTATAAGCATTTCTCATCTTAATGATGATGGACTCTCTGTATTGTTTAACAAAAATGATTGCTCTATTTTAATGCAAAATGGACAAACCTTGCTAAAAGGAAAGAGATCTAGTGACAATTGCTATTGTCTTGAAGCTAGTGCTATCTCTTGCAATATGTCCAAATGTGAGGAAATTGAGTTATGGCATCAAGGACTTGGCCACATGAACTATCGAGATTTGAGGATCTTAGATAAGTTCAAGGTTGTGCGTGGCCTCCCTAAGCTTGGGAAGAAAGTCGATGGCGTTTGTGGACCTTGTCAACAAGGGAAACAAACCAAAAGTATGCACAAAAAAGGCAAGTATCTCGCCACCAAGGAGCCATTAGAGCTTCTACATATGGACCTTATGGGTCCCATGCAAATCGAGAGTCTCGGCGGCAAGAGATACATTTTTGTTTGTGTTGATGATTTCTCTAGATTTACATGGACATATTTTCTTAGAGAAAAATCTGAAACTTTTGAAAAATTTAAAATGCTTTGCACTTAAATTCAAAATGAAAAGAACTCACACATTAAAAGCATTAAAAGAATTAGGAGTGACCATGGGAGGGAATTTGAAAATGCTTGTTTTGAAAGCTATTGCAATAGCCTAGGTATTTCCCATGAGTTTTCGGCTCCTAGAACTCCTCAACAAAATGGGGTTGTTGAGAGGAAGAATAAGGTCCTTCAAGAAATGGGCCATGTGATGTTGCTTAGCAACAATGTCCCTAGGAACCTTTGGGCCGAGGCCATCAATACGGCTTGCTACATAGGAAATAGAGTCTTCCTAAGGCTTGGTACTAGGAAAACCTCCTATGAATTATGGAAGGGTAGGAAGCCAAATATTAGCTACTTCCACTCATTTGGGAGCAAATGCTACATTCTAAATGACCGAGATCAACTTGGCAAGTTTGATGCCAAGAGTGATGAGGTGATTTTTATTGGCTATGCCCTTAATAGTAAGTCCTATAGAGTTTTCAATTTAAAAACTCGGAGTGTCATGGAATCATCTAATGTCGTCATAGATGATTGTAGGCCTAAGACTAGAGACCATGATGAGGAGGTCATTGTGCTTGATGATCCTTTCTTGGAGAAGAATGGTGAGACTTCAATTGATGTGAAGTCAAGTCTTGATGAAGAGGTCATCCAACCTCTTGATAGAGATCCATCTTTGGACTCTAAAGAACCCTCTCCATGGGTTAGACATCTCCATAATAAGAATGACATTCTTGGAGATATGAATGAGGGTGTTAGGACTAGGCGTTAAATAGCTAATCAAATTAGCTATACTTGCTACACCTCTCAAATTGAACCCAAAAAGGTTGATGAAGCCTTGAATGATGAGTTTTGGGTTCTTGCCATGCAAGAAGAGCTAAACCAATTTGAAAGAAATGAGGTTTGGACTCTTGTTCCTAGACCCAAGGATACTAATGTCATAGGCACCAAATGGGTATATAGGAACAAGTCGGATGAAAATGGCAACATTATGCGCAACAAGGCTAGACTTGTAGCACAAGGATACTCTCAAATTGAGGGTATTGACTTTGAGGAGACTTTTGCTCCGGTTGCCCGTCTTGAGTCCATAAGGCTTCTTGAGTCCATAAGGCTTCTTTTGTCCATATCATGTGTACACAAGTTCAAATTGCATCAAATGGATGTTAAGAGTGCCTTCCTCAATGGTTTCTTGCATGAGGAAGTGTTTGTTGAGCAACCCAAGGGGTTTGTGGATCCACACCACCCCAATCATGTCTATAGCCACAAGAAGGCTTTATATGGGTTGACACAAGCACCTAAGGCTTGGTATGAGCGCCTCACTTAATTTCTTGTTGACAATGACTACACTAGGGGTAGTGTTGACAAAACCTTATTCATCAAGAGGAACAAAGATGAGCTTTTCATAGCTCAAATTTATGTTGATGATATTGTTTTTGGCTCCACCAACAAATCCAAAGTCCAAAAATTTGTTGATGTCATGTCTCATGAGTTTGAGATGAGTCTTGTTGGGGAGCTCAATTACTTCCTAGGTTTGCAAATCAAGCAATTGCATGATGGGATTTTCATATCCCAAGCTAAGTATGCTAAGAACCTAGTGAAGAAGTTTGGCCTTGAGAATGCCAAACATTGTGACACACCCATGAGTACCACCTTGAAACTAAGCAAGGATGCTAGTGGCAAGAGTGTGGAACAAAGTCTTTATCGTGGCATGATTGGTAGCTTGCTTTACTTGACTGCAAGTAGGCCCGATATAGCCTTTAGTGTGGGTGTGTGTGCTAGGTACCAAGCAGATCCCAAGGAATCCCATCTCTCCTCCGTGAAGAGAATCATTCGATATGTGAATGGGACATCCAACTATGGGATATGGTACTCTTTTGACAATAATGCTAGCTTAGTTGGCTTTAGTGATGCAGATTGGGCAGAAAATTGTGATGATAGGAAAAGTACATCGGACGGTTGCTTCTTCCTAGGTAACAACTTGGTCTCATGGTTTTGCAAGAAGAAAAATTCCATCTCTCTATCCACAGCTAAAGCGGAATACATAGCCGCCGGGAGTGCTTGCACACAACTCATTTGGATGAAACAAATGCTTGTGGATTATGGCTTTGATCAAGGTATTCTAACCCTCTATTGTGATAACACGAGTGCAATTAACATTTCAAAGAATCCTGTTCAGCATTCTAGGACAAAGCATATAGACATTAGGCATCATTTCATTAGAGAACTAGTTGAAAACAAATGCATTGCACTTGAGCATGTGGGCACTAATGATCAACTAGCGGATTTATTTACAAAGCCCTTAGACTCAACTAGGTTCAAGTCACTTAGTAGGTCTATTGGGATTTGTCATATGCCTTGATGTGTTTTGGTGATTGACCCCTTATGGGGAACTCAAGCAAAGAGAGCAACCTTGCATGTTGGAATAAGCAAAAACTTGATCAACTTTATGTTTCTTTATTAATTGCTTGAGTATTCTTGGTTGTGCTTATATATATTCTTATATGGCTTTTTATTTAATAAGTGTGCCTTGCTTGATTTGTAATCCATGTCACCTCTATGTTCAAACATGCATTTTTGGATTAGGAGAATTGATTGGGAAGTACATTTGAATGACCTAAACTTTATCTCCATGACATGTGAACTTGATTTTGACATGCTCAAAATGATATGCATGAAATATGTTTTGATTGCTTGAATGCAAATGTGTGTGTATGCAAATGAGAAGACTAATCAATAAGGATCTTGTATCCACGTAATCAATAAGGATTTTATATCCAAATTAGTCTTCTCTCTCTTCTTAATTGTTAATCAAGACTACTATCATACGGACAAATTATCCAGAAAAATCTAAAAGGATCTCTTGATCCAATGTCTTGATTTGCTTTTAAGGTTTGATATAGTTTTGTGTGCGTTGAAATTTCTTTTCAAAATACTATATCATGTTTCTTTATGGCAAAAGGGTGCAAATTGGTTTGAATTCTTTTGGAACCCCTTTTGATGTTCTCCTTGCCAAATACCATTCGCTTGAACCATGATGTTACATGTCTTACATCCGAAGCAACTAAGTCACACATTTTCTTCTAAACAATAAACCCTCAATGATTCTCTCTCAATTAATTGAGTTGCATAAAGCTGTTGTATATGATTATGCACTTATCTTGCAAATAGCTCTCTTTGCTAAAGTGACCCGGTTGGGGAATACTCCTTTGCCTATCTCATGACAAAAAGGGGGAGTAATGTGGTTTTATTTAAGGGGATTGCATATTTGGAGAGATTGTCCCGTTGAGGGGGAGTAACCTATATAGGGGGAGCATTTGCATGTTGCATGTTGAAGTTTTCTTTTATTATGCAAATTGCTCTTATTTATTTATCTCTCTTGATCACCTCACATGCACTTGTCTTGGAAAGTGTAGTCTCATTGTTTTGTAGGGAAGGTGGCTATTCTACAAGAGCTTGAAGTTTTGAAGACCAAGTATCTAGGTATCTTTTTGTAATGTAGAATATCTTTTTGTTGACCTTTAGTTTTTACTTTTTGTGAGGATGATCTGTGAGTGGTGGTTTTGTCACGAAATAGCCAAAGGGGGAGATTGTAAGTTCCTCATATTTTGATTGGCTTATTTCGTTGACAAACCACATTGGGGATTATTCTTTGTAAGGGTAATTTAGGCCTCTTGAGTGTGATCAAGCTTCAAGGACATCATCTCTCTCAAAGAGCACTTCAAAGGTATCTCACTAGTTTAACTTTCTTTGAAGAGATCTAGTTGCACACACTCACTTGCATGCATTATGTTCCAATCTTCATGTAATTGAATGATGTATTGTATGCCTCTTTTCACACTCCACACTTGCACATTTTGCACATCACTTAGTGTGTTGAGTTTGCCCAGAAAAGAGAATTTCTTCTCTTAGCGCGGCCTAGACCGCTTGGCAAGACATGCTTGCACCGCGGCATACAGAGCGGTATACCTCAGCAGGGTCATGCTTCCTGTACCGCTTCCTGTACACTTGCACGCAAAGTGACCCAAGTCGCGGTGTTGTCCAGTAGGCCTCTGTTGCCCATACCACGGCCTGCGCACCTGCATGCACAGCGCCCTGCACCGCGTTGTTGTCCAGACGTTGCACTGCTGTGTGTACCGCGGTCTGGACACTTGCCTATGACGCGGTCCATCTAGCGGTATTGACTGGATTTGGTGCCCTAAGTCCAAAACGACGCTGTTTTAACTAGGGCTCCCTTATATATACTCTCTCTTCTTCCTTGCTCGTTTTTTATGAGTTGAAGAAGCCATTTTTGATAGGCCAAGCTTCCCTTAGAGAGAGAAACTCCCAAGAACTCATCTTTACTCAACCAAACACAAATCCATGTGCATCTAACATCTTCAAGCATCATCTCATCATGGATTCTTCTTGCTTTCATTGACTAGGTAACTTGAACATGCCCTAAATCTCTTTGTATTTATTTATGTTCTTGTTTGCCTAGGGTTAGCTCTTTTATATGATTTTATTGCATATCTTTATGTTTATTGGCATTTATAACATGGTTGAGTTGATGTTTGTTGGTTGAGATCTTTGTTCATTAATAGCTAGCATTTAGGACAATTTTACCCTTCTAGCTAAATCTTCAGGCATTTGCATTTAGATATTGATATCTAGGATTTGCATTTATTGACATCTTTAAATCCTTAGATAAGCATTTATTGTTGCCTAGCATTAATTGCATGTTTGAATATCTTTTACATATTCACATAGGTTGTTTAACCTCTTCATTGATTGTTAAGTTTTGTGACTAAGTGAGTTAGTGCACAAGCTTGTGGTCAAGAATCACTATTAAAGGCCCGTTGGGTAGAGTGAAAGGGTTAGTGACCAAGTAGGTGTGACTTGAGGTCAACCTAGGTTGTAAACTTTCGTTCAAATAGTGGATTTGAGGACCGTATGTGGCTAGAAGGATAGCCCGTGAGTTTTTGCCCAGTTGGAGGGTTTCTCACGTAAATCAATCCTTGTGTTTTTATTGTTTTCCGCATATTTATATTGGATTGATTGATTGCTAATATGGGGCAAGATTATTAAAATTGATTAAGTCGAAAAGTTGGTAATAAATCAACTAAAACCTATTCACCCCCCTCTAGGTTGTATTAGTCCAATTTCTTCAAATCTTCGAGTCTTCGAATCTTGAATATATTACAATTTATTTTATACAATAAAATACTGCAGAAAATATATATATATATATATATATATTTTTTATTTACAATTAAAAAGCTGCACTAAAAAAAACTGTAGTATTTTTAATATATTAAAAAAAAACTGCACTATTTTATATAACAAAAAAAAAATTAAGCAACTATCAAGAAGGAACTTGTGACGATAATAGGCCACCCTTCTTGTTACAATTCCGAAACAAAAATTACATGGAAAATCTAGGACCAAAATTGAGCAATAACAATTCACTTTATAACAACATATATAAATCCATACATTCGACATGTAATTATATATGCGAATACCTAGAGTGCCATCTCTTTCTAAAACATGCATAATCACAATAAAAAGAAATAGATTCACGTATATATACGTTAATTAATTAAAGGGTACAACCAAGGCTCTGATACCAATTGTAGGGAAAAATTGCTTAAAACCGCAGCGGAAGGCGAAAAAATAATTTTCGTATAATTTAAAATTTTTCTAAAGATTTGAACCTTAACCCTTTAATTAATTAAACTCAAATATACGGTTAGAGTTAAATACCTCTTGTCGCGTGATCCGATTGACTTACGTCGATGGTAATCCGCAAGATCTTCAATCCTAGCACGTACGTGAATCACCTAGGAGCGTGGTCTCCCTTTTTCTTTGAATTGCTTACCTTAGAATGGATGTATGGAATTTCTGATCTTGATCTTCAATAGTAAAACACCAAGAGCCTAAAAAAATAGTTCCGGTCACTTTTGAATTCACAATCAATATGATTGAAACTCGCATAACCCTAAATCGAAAGTGTGCACAAAACCTTTTGATGTTAAAGGCTTGTAAGTGCACTATCGAATGAGAACTTTTTTTTTTCTCTCTTGGCCGAAAATCTATGTGTATAGAGTAGGATTTTTTATTTTCAAAACAAACAAAAATCTCTCTCTATTTTGCTTCAACTTGGTGGCCAAAAATTCATGACCTTATATTTATAGGTTGGCCGAATTTTTTCCTTCACCAAGTAGGGTTGGCCGAATTCATTGAATAGGAAATCTAGGGTTGGTTAATTTCCTTACTTGAAAAGGAATTATCCTTTTCCCTAATTCCTATCAATTCAAGAATCCTAACCCTTGTAGAACTAGTGGTGGCCGAATTCTTTGTATAATAAGGAGTGTATGTGGACTTAATCCTTACCACATTAGGACTCCTATCACTTAAAAGAATTCCAACCCTAATCCAACACATAGTATTTAATTTACTGATCAGGAAAAGATTTTGATTTAAACTATTAATTAATTAAATTATTAATTCATTCCCATTTAATCAAAACAATAAAATAAAATAATATCTTGGGCTATTTCATTTAGCCTTGCCGCCCACACCATGTATATATGGGCCAAATATTATTTTTCTTATTTTATTTAATCCATTAGACTTTAAATAAAAGCCCATATGTGAACCAGACTTATTCTTACTAAAAGAAACAAGCCTACATGTCTCCTTTTAATATATTAATATAATAGTGCAGCCCATTAAATAAATAATAGACATATTATATTCTTAATATATTAAATACAATTCTAGATGGACCCATAAATTGGTCCGGTAGAATATATCAAGTGATCCATGCAAGTACGTGTGGATTGTTGATCTTGGCGGACTATCTAAATTTAAGCTTCAATAGACATAACCTAATCACAATCAACAAATGATTCACTTAGGTCCGATCTATTAATTTTAACTCATTCCACTAAAGAGCTAAAATTGAACTCTTAAATAAAGATAGAATAAGGAGATGTTTCTCATTCATACCCTAGACAATCTTATAGGATATGGTGTATCCTCGTGAATAATATTAGTAATCGCCAAGAGCTCATAGACCGCCTATAGCTTTCCAAGTTACCATATTTCCTCATATGACCACATTTTGAACTTGGATATTTTGACTTGTCCAGAAGCCATGTCTTCAATAATCATTATTGAAAACTTAACGTTGAGATTTAATATCGAATACCTCAAAACATCCATATGATGATATTATACTCTCATGTAATAAATGGAGCCACGATGTCCATATCTATAAATGAAGTCCTCTATCGATTAACAAATGAATACCACCAAACTATCGAGGATAGACTATGCTATATAATCGTACTCATTGATAGCTCAAATGATAACACTTGCAACCATAAGTCCATCATTTATCTCAGGATTTAGATAGACTCTCCGATTGTCCTGATAATGAAAAGACTTATATCTAGTGACGGTTCTAGATAAAGTATTTCATTGTGATCCAGTTTAATGCACCTAGTGCACTAGATTTTTTTACTCGAAAACTTTTCGATGATTTTAGACTCATCATAACTCATTTGATCCCACTCAAATGCTAGTAAAAGAATTCTACAACTTTATCAAGATAGAGGAGCCCAACCTTTAACTTAAGTTGTGAACGTTATTCAAGACTAATTAAAGAATTGTGTCTACCTCATACATATCCGGATGTACAAACAATTCTTCATATCTCATAGTCTTCTGACCTTATGATTATTTACCTTGACAATTATAATTATAAATGCTATAAGATTTTGCAGAATCAGAAATCACTTTATTTATATGAAAAGATTGTCAATTACAATATTACACTCTTGCTATTGAGCATAATCCTAACACATGTGTAGTAAGATTTATGTCGACTCGACCATTTCATTTATAAATAGTTGTGTACGTGCGTAATAAGATTTAGGTCGATACGACCGTTTCATTTATAAAGATTCACGTACATGCTAAATAAAATCTAGGTCGATATGACCATTTCATTTATAAAGATTTGTGTACATTCTAAATAAAATTTAGGTCGACTAAACCGTTTTATTTACAAAGATAATTGCGTACATGTGTAATTTGCATCTTTTCATCATAAGGTTGTCCCCAGTGTGTTACTCCCCTAACTTCCAGTGTGTAGTGTCGAGCGTGGACAATGGGAGTTGTAGTTAACAATATTTGCATATAGGTCCTTGAACGCATGATCTTAAGTTGTAAATCCTTGACTGCATGATGTAGTTTTCTGGGTACCCTTAGAGGGCAGGGCTTGTATCTTTCTCATTGGTGTGATTGATTTCCTACGAGAGCTTATTTTATGGCATGTCGAAGTCGACAGCTCTTTATTGTAAGTAGCTTAAAGCTTTGGAAAATATGTTTTTGGTAAGCTTAGTTTTGCACTTAGTTGCAACTAAGGCATCATCATAGTTGTTGTCGGTCTACTTGTTAGTATCAAACGTGTAAAAGATGAATAGTAAGTAGTAGTAAGAAATAACATGAATAAAGGATTAGAAGAGATACTGCTTTAGGTGTAGAGTATTTCAGCTGTTGTGTATATCTCGACCGTCGAGATCTCGTATTTTGTACGCCCCTCTACCTTTCACGTCCGTTATTTGATAGGGTTTTTCCCATGTCGGTCCTAATTTTCCTGCACCTTATTCTCTGGAGTTCTAGAAGACCCTTCGCAGTATCCAGTCACCAATTTTAAAAGTTTTGATCTTTACGTTCTTGTTGTAATATCGAGCTACTTGCTGTTGGTAGGCCTGTATTCTTAGAGCGGCTTGTTCTCGATGTTCATCAAGGTGGTCTAGTTCGAATGCAAGCTCCAGATTATTTTGCTTTTCACATGAGTTTTCACTTTGAGCAGTTGCGAGCTGTGTCTCGATTGGAATTACTGCTTCCGATCAATAGATGAGCTAAAAAAGGTGTATCCCCGTCGATCGATGGGGAGTAGTCCCATACGACCAGAGAATCTCAGGCAATTTTTTGGCCCATTCTTTTTTTTTCAGCTTCAAGTCATTTTTTCAATGTGTTAATAATGGTTTTGTTGGTCGACTCTGCTTGTCCATTTGATTGAGGGTAGTGGGGAGTTGGGAAGCTCAACTTTATACTATATTTGTCGCAAAATTTTTGGAAATCGAACAAGATGAATTGTGCTCTGTTTTCAGTCATGATTTCATTGGGTATTCTGAACCTGCAAATTATATTCTTCCAAACAAAGTTTCATACCTCTATGTCGTGTGCATGTTTGAATGCTCCTGTTTCGACCCATTTGGTGAAGTAATCTGTTAAAACAAGCATGTAGACTACTCCATTTCATAAAAGGCTAAGGGGCCGAAATAGAGTTTAATGTACCTGGGGGAAGATGAGATACTTGTGCAAATCTTTGGCATTTGTCACAGGTTTTCACATGTTTTTGAGAATCGGACCTCATGGTCGGCCAGTAGTACTCGGCTGTGATCGGCCAATCTGACAAACTTCTCGCACACGAGTGGTTTCCACATTTTTCATAATGTAGGCTTTTGATAATGTCGTACACCTCATGAGGGGTGATGAATCTCAAGTATGGACCTGTAAAAGACTTTTTATAAAGCTTACCATACAAGATGCAGAACTTTGCCGACTTGGTTTTAATCTTCCTTGCTTCGGCCTTGTGGCTTGGTAAGATGTCGGCCTGCAAGTAGTCTATTATTGGATCCATCCGACTTGAACCATCGTCGATCGGTGTGACATTTTCTTCGTCATGTAATGCGGGCAGTAAGAGTTGCACAATGGGTATGGACTTGGACCATTGACTTTAGTTGTCGACCCCAGACTTGCTAGTGCGTCTGCTCTAGTGTTTTCCATTCTTAGTACCTGTAATATAGAACATTTGTCGAAGGACGACTCTAGTTGCTTGGCTTTGGCCAAGTACGTTACCATTCTTTTATCTATAGCTTCATAGGTCGCGTTCATTTGTCGTACAACTAGCCAAAAGTCGCTTTGTACCTATATATTTTTTATTCCCAGGCTTTTTGCCATGTCAAGTCTGGCTATTAGCGCCTCATATTTTGCTTCATTATTTGTCACACAAAAATTGTAGTGGATCGATTGATCAAGATTTTCTCCTTGTGGAGATTTAAGCACAAGCCTGAGCCCATTTCCCTTTATACTGCTGGATCCGTCAACCGACAGGGTCCATGTTCCATTTGTTGTATCTTCCAATAGAGACATTAACTTCTGTTCGGCCTGTAAATTTTTGTTAGGAGCGAAATCTGCAATGAAGTCAGCTAATACATGGAATTTCAATGCCATTCGCAGCTGGAGGGAAATGTCATGTTCGCTGAGCTCGACCGCCCATTTCGTTAGTCGACCTGAAAGTTCTGATTTACTCAATATATTCTTAAGTGGGAAAGAAGTTAGTACATTGATTGTATGGCATTGGAAATCTGGCCTTAGCTTGTGTGCGGCTACGACAAGTATTAAGGTTAATTTCTTAAGCTTGATATATATCTGGTCTCAGCGTCGAGCAGGGCTTTGCTTGCATAGTATACCAGGTGTTGTGAGCATTCTTCCTCCCTGACTAGCACATCGCTTACAGCAGTGACAGATACTACTATGTACAGATATAGTACTTCTTTGTCTTTTAGCTTCGATAGCAAAATGAGGGAGGCTAGATATTCTTTTAAGTCTTGTAATGCTCTCTCGCACTCTTCATTCTATTCAAATGCCTTGTTTTTCCTCAAGGTATCGAAGAATGGTTGGCATTGCTCGGACGACTTGAAAATGAATCTGTTCAATGCTGCTACTCGCCCGGTGAGCTTTTGAACGTCTTTGATGCATTTTAGAGATTCAATTCCTCTAATCGACTGGATCTGCTCAGGATTTGCTTCTACTCCTCTTTAGGTCACCAGGTAACCTAGGGATTTACCAGATGATACACCAAAAGAGCATTTAGTAGGGTTTAGTTTCATACCGTATTTGTTAAGTACGTTGAACGACTGCCTATGATGTTCTATTTGTTGTCGAGCAACGAGTGATTTGACCAGCATATCGTCGATATAGACTTCCATGGTCAACCCGAGCATGTTAGCAAACATTTTGTTTACCAGTCGTTGGTATGTTACACCTGCATTTTTCAAACCAAATGACATAACTTTATAACAGATAATACCTCTTTCTGTGACGAAAGGTGTCTTTTCCTGGTTGTTTGGGTGTATCAGGATCTGGTTGTATCCGGAGAAGGCGTCCACGAAACTGAGTAATTCATGTCCCGCTGTGGAGTCGACTAGCATGTCGATGTGAAGAAGTGGGAATAGGTCTTTTGGGTAGGCCTTGTTAAGATCTGTGAAGTTGATGCAAACGCACCATTTTCCAGTCTTTTTCTTCACGACTATGACGTTTGTCAACCAATCGGGGTATTTGACTTCTCTGAATGATCCGATGTTGATCAGTTTTTGTACCTTCTCGTTGATAATCTTATTCCTTTCGGGTGAAAAATTCCTTTTTTTTGTTTTATTAGTGGATGATCAGGGTCTACCTACAAACGATGTACAATTACCTATGGGTCGATCCCATATCTGAGTGCGACCAAGCAAAGTTGTTGTGGCGCTCTTTCAGGAAGTCGATCAACTGCTTCCAGGTCTCCTCGGGTAGTCTCGACCCGATTTGAACTTTATTCTATGGATCGACACTTCGTCGAGTTCCTCCATCTTAGGCTTGTTTAATGTCAACCAGACATTGGTTTCCTGTAGTTGCTATAATTGATCCTTTTTATTCTTCATGGCGTTTTAGTAGCCTTTTCAGGTCGCTCTCTGTTCGCCATTGATTTCTCATACTCCCCACTTGGTAGGGAATTTGATCATTTGATGGTAGGTCGAGGGGATCACTTTCATCTCGTGAATCCACGGTCTGCCCAAAATCGCGTTGTACGGGGATTGACAGTCGAGCACCAAGAAATTGATATATAGGTTTACCCCTTCAGTGTAAACTGGCAATATAATCTTGCTTAGCGTGCTCTTCTGCTCGCCACTGAATCCCATTAACATTGTCGTTCGATGACTAATTTTATATTCCTTGACCTGCATTTCCTTGAGCGCACATTTAAACCAAATATTACAAGAGCTACCATTATCGATTAAAATTCTCTTACTTAAGCAGTTAGCAATATGTAAAGAAATGACTAAAGCGTCATGGTGTGGAGAAAACAAATCTGATTTGTCGGATTGCTTGAACACGACAGTTTCATCGATCTTTGACTTGTGCTATCTATCGGACGAGATTTCTGGCCACTTGTCGAGTATGCCTCTTTGCAGCCGAGTAGCTCTCGCCGCTAACCTCTAATCCACCTGCGATATAGTTGATGACTCTTTCTTGTTGAGACGGTGATGGTGGACTGTCATCTGGATCAACTTGTTGCTTTTCGTCCCATCGACTGACAATCTCCTTTCCCTTGTCGGTTAGGTACTCTAGCAAGTGCCCTCGCTTCAAAAATTCTACCATTTCTAGTTTAAGGGTGATGCAATCTTCTGTTCAATAGTTGTGGTCTCCGTGGAATTCACATCAAAACCGGGCATCTCGATGCTCTGGGGGGCATTCATCTTTCTTAGGCATTTGACTGTTTTGCCCATATCTTTATTACTACTACGAGGTCGACTGGTTCGATACTGAGATTGTACTCCGGGATCGGGGCTTGTAATCGACCAATTCTAGGTGGATTTTGCTCGTACGACCTCCTGTCGTTTGGTCCATTATAGCAAGGGTTATTGTCGCGTTGATTTCTTGTTGGATAGGGTTCGACCCTCCTGTCAGTTGACCTTCGGTCGACACGGTCCTTTCGCCTATTATAGTTGTTGGACTTTTCGAGATAGTTAGCCTCGTCCTTTTCCCATTTAATCTGGGCTCATGCTTTCTCCAATATATTTTCCATCGTCTTGCATGGATATTTGGTGAGCTCCTTGTAAAGGTCAGAGTCGAACCGGCGTCCCTTCCTGAAGGCTGAGATCGCAGTATACTGGTTACAATGCGGGATCTGAACTTTTTCCCTGTTGAAGTGTCCGACATATGCTCTCAGGTTTTCTCCTCGCTTTTAGGTAATGGTATAAAGATCGTCCGGCTGCTTCTCAAGCTTTCGACTGCTAGCGAATTGATCCACGAACGTATCTAAAAGCTGCGTAAAAGAAGTAATGAAATTGTTAGGTAAATTATTGTACCATTATAGGGCAAGAGTGAGGGACTGCCAAGGCTTGATCCGAATGCTTTGCACATGCACGCTTCTATGAGGTTGCGTGGGATAGTTGCAGTAAACATTCGCTGCTTATATTGTGCTATATGGTCATCTAGGTCTGTTGTGCTTTCAAATTACTTTATGTTTGGGAAGCTAAACTTCCTGGGCATTCCGACCAGGGCGATCATATCAATGAATGGTGAGTCTGTAAAACTATTTGTTGTGCTTTTTTTTATGGGTGCTGGCACTACTGGGATTCTTTGAATTAGGGCCTCCATTTTTGCAAACCTAAGGGGAAGTTCATGGTCAGCAAACGCATGTAATCCAAAATTTGATTTTACCAAATCTGGTGTCGACTGGAGTGACACGGGGTTTTGAAAGCATTCTCCGACTGCGGATCGACAACTGGGTTTGGTCCCTATGGTGTTTTTTACTGGGTAGGCATGTTAAGAGGATCCTTTTTGGCTCGAACTGTATGTGTCATTCCTTGGCTCAATCCCATGCTGATGTTCATTTCTGGATTTTGAGAGCCCATGTGGGTGCGACCGGAGCCGTCCTGTCGACATTTTGTTCGTTGTCGAGCGTTGGGATTAGGGGCTCTAGCGTCACATTGTTGGTTGCCCTATCGATCATGGCTTGTAATTCAACATTACGGGTCCGAACTGCAACATTTTCCGCTTCGAGCACCGGTAATTTTTCAGCATTCGCAGCCATCTGGGCGGTCAGCGCAACGATCTGCTCCTCAATAGTAGGGGCGTTTCCATCTCCTGACATTTTGGAAGTTCCTTGTTCGATTCAACTGGTTCGTCTACGAAGCTGCAATAGACCCCACAGTGGGTGCCAAACTGTAGATGATCGATCTACAATTAGAATGGATCAGGTCGGATTCGAGTTAGGCCCAAGCAACTTGAACTAACCGGTCGAATCGGACTGGTCGACTGCTCTATGAACCTACAAAAAAGATGGAAACAGAACACACACACACAAAAGAGAAGAAAGAAAAAATGGTGGTGGTTGTTTCTAAGCCTTAGGTGCGTTTGGGCTGAGCGAAAACATGACATTGACTGGAAAGGGAATAAAAGTAAGGTTCTAATGACCGGAGTTTGTTGAGACAAAGTTTCAACACGCTAAAGCTTTAGAAGTTGGGAGCCAAATCAGAATCCTTTTCCTGTGAACCAGAGGTTCCTTTTATAGACCTCCTAGAGAACTGAACGTTGACGGGGAAGTTGGAGAATATCCCTCAAATTCTAGCCGGATTTGGTGGGATCACATAATCATTTTACTTGTTCAAACTGACAAGTGGTTTATCACATCAGTTTCAGTAATTGAGCCAAAGTAGGAATGTAACTGAGTTAAACGACGATCCCAGTAGGGTCTCATGGGTGATCCTAGTAAGGTCTCCTGGGTCGACTCGAATTAGTTGGGTCTAGACCGGGTCAAGTATGAAGTTGGCAATGAGCTTAAGCGTTAGGACTAGAGGACATTTTTGGCTACCACAGACGACATCTCTTAAAAATCGTATATACTCTTTCGTAATTATACCTTTCAAAAAAAATTAATTTTTTTTGAAGAGTATAAATAAACCCCACTTAATGCCAAAAATATCATTTCTTTAATTATATTGTATAGTATTTTTATAAGTACATACCACTTGCACCTATTATTATGTTATTTAATTAACTTTATTATTATTTTAAATTGTCAGAATTTCACATAAGTCTTATCTTTTTGGTGATTTATCACCTTTATAAATGTGTTTCTAAATTCATCACTTTAGTCCTAACTTTTTCCAAAACTAATTACTTTAGTCATTTGACCAAATATGTGAAAGTCAACTATTTTAAAACTTGTAAAAGTACATTTTTACCCTTATTACTATTTAATTTACCTAAAATGATTATATAAGCTTTAAATTAAAATGAAAAATTGTAAAATTCTCAATAATAAAATCTTAAATAAATATATTACAGAACAATCTTATATAAATAATAGTGATAATAAAATCCATTATTTTTTTTCTTTTTTTGTATTTTTGTCA
Organism: Dipteronia sinensis; assembly: GCA_033220585.1. NCBI lineage: Eukaryota > Viridiplantae > Streptophyta > Magnoliopsida > Sapindales > Sapindaceae > Dipteronia > Dipteronia sinensis. Next base: position 19,366,486 of record CM065643.1, on the reverse strand, counting down.
TAATGGATATTTATTTAGCTAAAATGATTATCTTAACTTTAAATGATTTTTTTTCATAATTGTTTTTTGCAATCTATTTATTTAAGATTTTATTATTGAGAATTTTATTGTTTTTCATTTTAATTCAAAGCTAAGATAATCATTTTTGCTAAATAAAAATACATTATGAAAAAAATACAAAATAAGAAAAAAATTAATAGATTTTTTAATTATTTATTTGAGCTTTTTTTGTAATATATTTATTTAAGATTTTATTATTGAGAATTTTATTGTTTTTATTTTTAATTTAAAGGTAAGATAATCATTTTAGTTAAATTAAATAGTAATAAGGGCAAAAATATACTTTCACAGGTTTAAAATAGTTGATCTTCACATATTTGGTCAAATGGACTAAAGTAACGAGTTTTGGAAAAGGTAAGGACTAAAGTGATAAATTTAGGAAGACATTTATATAGGTAACAAATCAGCAAAAAAGTAAGACTTATATGAAATTCTGCCTTTTAAATTTTGTTATTATCTTTAATTCTATTATTGTTATTTCTTTTCCTTCGCTTCTGTTCTTTTCTATATTTTCTTTCCACATAATAGACTCTATCTTTCTTTTCTTGTTTTTCTCTCTCTCTTCATGTCAATTCGTTCTCTACATTGTTTCTTAACTTTCTTTACTATTTTCTGTCCATAAAATCTCTCTAATTCAAGATTTTTTCGGTTGGAGATCCATTTTCTATTTGTGAAAGTTGTAGGGATGCAAAGTTTATATCATGTCCCAATGGATTTGTAGGTAGAAAAATGTTTGATGAAATTAAAGAACAACTAATATTGATAACAAAAAAAATTCAAAGCGTATTTGAAAGAAAAAAAATACATATATCATAAAGAAAACAATGCATAATGATTTTGTTCTTCTAATAAAACTTAATTTAATACTTTTTCACTACCAACTTTGGATGATTTTGATTCATTCTCCACAATCAATTTGTTTTTCCTTAAAAGAAATTGAAAATATAGTTGAAATTAGTATTTAAAGGAGGATCTAGGGTTTAAAAAAATGGAAAAAGTTTTTAATGATACATATTAATTATCAAATCATTAATAGGAAATTTTCGTTTTTGTTCACAAAAGATTAAAATAGGAAACAAATGAATAATTATTAGTATGTGTACTTACAAACTATTTAGAGCTTGTTTGGTTGGACGTTCGAAAAACTTCTATCGGTAAAAGGTCTACTACAAGTAGATCTATTAGAAATAGAGTATTTTTTTATAAAAAAAATTATAATTGGTTGGTATAATTGCACCTATTAATATACAAAATTTCTGGTTATATAAGTAAAACTACATTTTTTTTTTGTTGAAATATACTGCGTGCAGTGATAGAGATTCGAATCAGGGATAATACTGGGTTAAATGAACGCTTTTACCACCGAATCACATTGAGTGGTATGATATTTTTCTATTGGATAAAGAAGAATCTTGCGATATGTCATTATTATTAGTAATAGGTAATTACAATTTGTTTTAATTCTTTTTATTAATTATGGATGTTAAATTTATTGCAAAGTGTGTTGAGATCCATTTCCATAATGAGAGTTATATTTTGAATCGTGATTTAAAGATTAATATTGTAGTTCGGGGTATATTCTTAACATAATTGTTGTCAGATTACAAAAAAAAAAATTGATAGAAAATTTATTATTGCGCAGTCGATGAAACTCTATTGAAAAGTAATCCACAACCTCAAATCAAATTTAATAAAACAAGTTATTTATTATTCATTAAACAAAACAAAACTAGAGATGACATAGTCTACTGACTTGCTTATATAGTGAATGTCCATTTGCTTGGTTTAGAGGCAACATGTCACCTCAAAACTAATCCACTAATTATTCTAATTCTCATTACATTACTTTAACTCAAAATATTTCGAGATTTTGCTGACTTTTTACTAAATTTATTTGAATGTCACCAGACAAGATAAGATATAAACTACAGCTTGAGTTAGGGTTTGTTTCACCATATTTCAAGCTCAACCAAATGTCTCTATTTTCTTTTTTTCACAAAAAATGAAAATAAATCTTCCACATGTTTGTTTCAATAAGGGTTTTCAGTGATTTCTAACTAAAAAAAAAAGTAGAAATCAATACTTTTAAAAACACTTGAATTTAATCATAAGTCATAATCCTTAAAAAAAAAAATCATAAGTCATAATTAAACTGTAGAGAAAGATTAATATTCATTGGATTAAAAAATTTAGAGAATCCCCACCTTTGGCACTTAAATCACTAACAAATTCAAAATTAACCATCCCAAAGAGTTTTGCTTTTCTTTATAATTTTTTCCACTATGTTGACAAAAATGCCTGTAAATACTATGTATATTGACTAAGTTACCCATCTATTAATTTTTAACATTTTACCCTCTTAAATCCTTCTATCTCCCCTTTCTCTCGCCTCTCCATCCATTTGTGTTTCACTTTTCATGGTTGTTTCTCTCTAAGACTTTCTTTCCTCCCTCCATTAGGTTTCTCTCTCTTCTCTCCTTTTCTCCTCTCTTTACAACTTTGTTCTTCTCGTCAATACGATTCCAACGATATATTATAAGTGCAAATCCAATATCATTCACCCTCTGTACTTATAAAATATTCTTAATCACACTTAGAACAAAATAAAGATTACATGCTACGAACACATGACTACACGCTGATAACAAAATAAAGGTTACACATTAAGAACACATGTTTACATGCTAATGTATGGAAGTCGATGTTTAATATTGCTAGAAACATGAAATTGATCAAATCAAGCAAATCGATCGATGAAACACATGAATCCAATATGTTAATGAAGTACATATTATCACACAAATCAAGATTTTACATTAAAAATAATATAGTAAAGATACAAGTTAATATAATTTTTGTTTTTTCTCTCTAGGTTTCATGTTTCTCTCTCCTTTGGAAATGAAAATTTATAAATTGAAGTTAAGATTGTGTAGGTTACTAAAGCTTGTGGGATTTTTGTCTCTCTATATATATTATACATTCTTTCTGACAAAAAATATTTTTGGAAGTGACTATTTTTGAATTTTCCATTAGTTTAAAGATTATAGATATAAGATATATCAGTTCCTTGTATATGGACCACTGAATTTAAAAGATGTCTTGACAAGTGCTTGCAACAAAATTAAAACATTTAAATCTAATAATCCACATACAAAAAAATGATATATCTTATAACAGTTCAAACCGACAATAGAAAAATTGTATTTAATATAGTAACTAAATACATACTTTTGTGAGGTTATTGATAAGTCTTGCTCTCTTACTCGCAAAAACTGTGATAAAAATAAGTATGGTCCAATTCCCAAGCTGTTATATACTCTAGTTATTGGATTAGGTGCGAGTGATGTTGGATTTGGTCCCAATTCAATAACGAGCAATCTCCAATACCACAATAATTCTAGTTAATGAATGCGAATTTCAATTCTTGTGTTTCTACATCAACTCAATTAAGCATATGGAAACTCTACAATTTAATTGCAGCTAAATTCAGTGCATTATATGATTGTGTAGCCTCCAAAATGTTGAAGAGCGATAAGAAGTTCTACCAAAAAATCTAATAACAACTGTTGGTTCACGGGTCATTCAATTCAATTCATGATATAATAATAATAATAATAATAATAATAATAATAATAATGTTAGTTAATTGAGTTTTAAGAAGGGATAAGTTTCAACTGGGGATGTTGGTACAGCCAAAAACAAGAAAAGCCTAACTTCATGACAAAGCCAACCCAACTACCCCTTTTGGACACAAGTCAACAAAATAAGATATGTTTTTTAAAAAAAGTGGCCCACTTTTACTTTTGCCACGATTGCATTACTCTATTATAATTATTATACAAATCAAACATTAAACGTAGGGGTGGGCATAAAACCAATAAACCGAAACGAACCGATGAATCGAACCGATCCAATCAATTTTTTTTTTTCTGGTTTTCTTATATTGATCGGTTCGGTTTGGTTCGGTTCATTTTTTTGAAAACCGATTGGATCGGTTTTTTTTTTCCGGTTCATTATCCCAAACCGGAAAACCAAATCGAGATCCAACATATATATATATATATATATATATATAAACCTTAGTTTAATGTTTAATAGTCCATGAAACTATAAAACTATGAAAGTATGTCACATCATATTTTTTTATTAGTTTTTTTATGAATATTATTTTAAACTAGTATTTTCAATTTGTTCAAACCCATAATTTAATTTAGTCCAAGGTCCAAAATGATTAAAATATGAAAATATGTGTAATAATTAAAACCCAAGAATTTGATCCAATTGGCCTAAAACCGAAAAAACCGAACTGAACCAAACCGGTCAAATTTAATCATTTTTGATCGGTTCATAATTGTTAAGTTGATCGGATCAGTTCACTTTTTCAAAAACCGAACATTATCGATTCACTCCAAAAGTGAACCGATCCATTAAACGCTCACCCCTATTTAAATGATTAATTAAGTGGGAAATTTAAATATGCTATGAGAATAGTCTAAGCTTTACAGATTGGCTCATTTGGGCAATGCCTGAGAATTATAATTGAGATTTGAGAAATGATAAACAAAAGCTCTAGAGTCTAGAAACTGGTATGTAGAGTGGAAACAAAAAGGCATTATTTGTTTATAGCTATCTTCATGGACACGGCAGCATTTACATTCCAACAAACCAAACGAATCCGATCAAGGATGGGATGTCTTTTTCATATTTTTATCACCATATCAATGATTCTCTTCTGCCCATGATATTGTCTACAAGTACCTTCTAAGCTTTAAGTTAGTCAAAAAAATAAAATAAAAAGATATGTGAATATAATGTTCTACAATGTTCTTGAATGCAAATAAAGACCATAGTCATAATTAAGCTTGCTCAAAGAGACAAAGTTCGCATTAATTGCTTTCACTGCTTCTGCTAGTACCGTCCATGTATTTGAGTTTGGCAATAAATTTCGAGGTGGCTCACACAGGCACAACTTTTTCCAAAGCATTTTGCCCACCAAATGCACACCAAGACACCAATAAAATCCATTTCTGGATCAAATATCATACCATCTTCCAGGCTTGTCAGCCTATTATAAGTCTAACAGAACAACGCTTATAACAAGTCCAATGAAGAATACGAATCAAATAATTTCCAAGTTACATAATGGGAATTTTCTAAATATCTTTATGAATCCGAGTAAAGGTTTCTTAAGACATATTCAGCCGGCAAATAGCATCAGTCATAGCTCAATTTTTACTCTCTTCCCATTTCATATGTTATGAACATTCTCAACAGCTAGTATTCAGGCAGTCAAGACAGCCGCATACCATTAGTTAAGTATATATACACAACAGCGGCCCAATTAGGGGTCATCGTCATATGGAACATCTGAGGTTTGTAATGATGGAAGAATCAAAATGGGCCGTCCATTTTGTTGGAATTCAGCAACCATGGAAACATGAGATGGCTGATAGTCCCAAATGTTCCCTGTCAAGTCCAAGCGCTTCAGATGACCTAAATGAGAACAAGCAGAATATTCATCAGTAAAAATTTCATTTACATGATACCAAATGTCATCTTCACAGAAAATGAAATAAAATCATTCAATTGTGTTGGACATACATTTTTCCTTTATCTTTGAAATTTAGCCACTTCTTTGCCGGATCCAAATAAGTGCTTGAATGTGTGCAGATTTGTGCTCATGCAAGTGCATATGCTTATATTACAAAAAATAATGATGATCCAGACTGTCAAAAACCACTTAACTTAAAAGATTAAACCGTTGGGAAATGATTCAACAATTGTAATTAAGCACTTAACACACCCTCTCACATGCATGATCAATGGGCTTATCACGTTGCCAAGCCCAAACAATAACACATAACAAGTTCAAATATAATCAGGTGGGGGACTCAAACCCAAGCATTCCTAAGCTAGCTTTGATACCATGCCAAAAATTGTTCAACCCTAAAGCTTAAGCTATTAGCGAAGGACCCAAAAATAGGAATTAAGCATTGTAACTGTAATAAGCTAATAATCATCTAAATACCAACAGAAGCATAATCCATAGCACTCACTGATATGGGAATATAAATTCAATGAATCACTTGGTGGCATAGATAAATACCTTTTGCAGTTTTCAGGGCAGAGCATAAGATTGTTAAGGATTCCAAGGGCATTAGATTATATGCTGCATTAACTTCGGTTAGTTCTGGAGCCAATGACATGAGCTTTGACAAAAACTTTGCAGTTTCAATCCCACCGCGATTTTTGCTATGACGAATTCATGAACGCATTAATTTTCCAGAGACGCATTACAGCATTAATAGAGTAAAATAAATTGAGAAATCAGTTTAAACCTTATATTCATTTCAACAAGCTTCAACTCTGCTGTTATTCCCTCTTGTAGTACCTGAAAGCCAGATAAACCTAGTCCAATTCCTCCAATATTTAAAACTTGAATAGATGTGCCCAAAATTTTGATGATAGCAGTTGCTACTTGGCTGAGGACAGTACTTGTAACAAAATGATATTTAGTTATAAACATAAATAACAAAGGCCAACTTCTAACCCAGAGTTAGCGAGACAAACCTTCCAAGATTATTATCTGCAACAGAAAGAAATTTCGGTGGTCTTCTTAAGGTAGAAAGTGTATCTAGAAGTTGAGTCACTCCATTGCAGGAAAACTCACAATTCTCCAAAATCAGTTTGGCCAAGGGATTGCATCTTTCAGAAGCTTCAACGAAATAGGGAATTAAGCTCCTGAAAATTCAATTGTTGCTTGTGAGACATCATGCCTACAATGCTCAAAAATATGTGGAGATGGATTTTGACTGACCTGATTCCTGCATCCTCAATAAAATTGTCACTTATATCCAGGCACTCCAAGCTAGGCATGAGATAAAGCGCATGTCTAAGATCTTGTATGTCACCATTGTAAAGATTATTTCCCCTAAAATCAGATAAGTTTCTTTATTATGCATGAAAGAGAGTTTGAAAAGAATATCTGTCCATATAATCTTATCAATTATGGCTATGCTTTGTAGTTAGACTCGAAATTCCAACTCTATGGGACAAAGAAGAACAAACAATAGAAACTAGGCTATTTACATTTTACTCAATTGCTATGAATTGATTGTAGTGAACAATAATTTGCATTTAGACAAAGAAACAGTACATCAGTCTAGTGATACCTCAGATTGAGCAAACATAATGATTGCAAAGACTTGCCAACTCCTAACGATGACAAGGGGCCACTTGAGTATCTCCGTTTGAAGTTAGAAAGCCATCCCGTCATCTGCATGATTGTATATGAATTTTTATGCCATGTAATGGTAAAACGATTCAGTAGTGAACATAAAATATATGGAAATGCATTACTCACGTCGTTTCCTGAAAGGTCAAGGATGGATAGAGTAGAGGAAGCATCAAGAAGGGCATTGAAAACCATTCGTCCAAAGTTTTTGTCTAGATGGTTGTCACGGAACTTTAAAGAACACAATGACCTGAAGGCAAAAGGCACAATAAGTACGGGTGGTCTCCATTAAAGTTATTTGACTGAATAAATGATATACAACGCGATGTTACAAAAAATTTCTAAAAAGGGAAAGCATTGGCCTTTTATATTCTTTTTACTGATAAAAATAAGGGAATAGTACATGGGTAGGATACAAAAAACACAACTGCATAAAGAAAATTAAGTAGAAGACACATTCTAAAAAATCCTAAAGAAATGTGAAAAACAGGAAAGTCCTTATACTGAAGATAAAACCAAGAAAAACCTCCTTTCATCTCATGAAGGGGCCAATAGCTAACAGGAAAGTCCTCATTCCAAATGCACCATATCAAGCAAAGTGGTGCAGTTTTCAAGCCATCCTTATTGTCATCTACAACGTGTCCATGACATCCTTTCAACAAGCCCAACATAATTATTTAGGACAGCTCTTTTCACACCTAAATGGTTGAAGATGTGCACCACAACTCCCAAGCAACTCAAAAATTAAACAAAGGGCCATCCACAGATTACAGAGATGTATATTATCTTTGAGATTAGGTAACTAGAAGGTGTATCACTCAAAATAATTTGATATCCAGGTAGAGAACATGCTGCAGATCTTGGTTCAAGACTTCTTTGAGGATGATACATTATGTTCACCCTCTACCTTCTAACAAACTAAGAACCAATTACTCCCCAGAAGGTACAAATTGTTGAGTTTATCGGCCACCCCAAGAGATACAACAAATAAGTAAAACCACAAGTTGAACAGAAATGAGGCCTAAATGAATATAAATGTACCTTCCTGATGAGAGAAATGAAACAAGATCCTGACATAGAGAGCTTGAGTTGATTTCATGAAAGCTTGATGTATTGATTGAAAAGTGCTGAATCATGTGTGTCTGCATACTCTTATTGCATAGAAAACTACAAATGCCAGTGACAAAACTTCTAGAAAGCTTGCAGTGAAGAAGTTCAAGTGATGTTAATGTTTCGTGGTTCTGAAGTACAAGTTTGCATAATCCATCAATCTGTTAATTTGTGAATTACAAACAACCAAATCAACATTGAAAAAAGAAGCCCTTAGCATTTGCATGAACAGAAGTTCTACATTTTCATCAAATTATAACCTAGGTAGTGCTCAAGCAAACTATGAAATAAAAACTCTTCATAGCAACAAAGTTGTTTGTTTTATCGTTTGTGTACATGCATGGTTTCTTCTACTTCTTTTATATATTTTTTTCTTGATAAGAAACTGAGGAACACCGACTTACATGTTCTTTGGATCTGATCCACCAAACCACCAAGCTTCGCAACTTGCTGTTTGTCAATAATTGCTACACCAAAAGAGAGTTGAAGGTAGACAAAATTGCATAGTTTCAGCAAATGTAACACAAACAAATTGATAAAACAAGAATTTTGTGAAAACAAGAAAGAAAAAAGAATCTCTTATAGTAAAGAATGTACACTCTCTGATATATGTATTTCTTCATGAATGTGCATAAATAGATTGTGTGAATCTAAAACCTTATGTATCTGGAAGAGATTATTATACATACTGTTTCTTATAGAGGTTTATATTAAGAGAGTACTTTTAATATATACTTTAGCTGAAAAATGCATCCAATGTTATTGGCTTACTGAATTAATAATATTAAACATGGGTCCCACTTTAGGCAAAATTTTCACACACCATAAATATAATCAAAAGAAAAAAACTAACTCATAATTTTTCAGCAGATTACTTAAACAATAAGACTAAGAACATACACAAGTTTCTGCTGCACAAAGGACATTTTGGAGTCTCAGACATCTGCACAAAGAAAATAACATAAGGAACCTACACCTTAGATACCTCCATATAACATTATAACAATAATAAACAATAATAGATTTCCTAAAAAAACACAACATTTTGCACACTTCACAACAATAATAATGATGTTCAGACAATTTCATATGAAATTATGAATGCTAACATGGATGAAAATGTTTGTGATAGGATATGTCAGTAACAATCAAACCTAAAAGCTTAAGCTGATAGGAAAATGCCCAACAATAGTATAAGCACTCTAACACACCCCCTCACGTGCAAGACCAATGGGCTTGCAACGTGGCTCGAGCCCAAACACAAACACACAACATATTCAGATAACAAATAATAAATTCAAATGCAATCACGTGGGGAGACTCGAACCCAGGACTCCTGGGACAACAGTGCTCTAATACGATGTTAGTAACCATCAGACCTAAAAGCTTAAACTGATAAGGAAATGACCCAACAATAGTATTTAAGTATTCTAACAAGATCAATACATTTTAAAACACAAGTACAAAATAGTCTTTGGAAATGCACAGAAAGCAACAGTTCAATGCGAATATTAGTGTGTGACTAAGTTCCCAGTCACCGATGAACATAATACTAAGCAGTATGCCCCCATACAAAAATGGCATTGCATGTTACCTGGCATAACAACCAAATTGCTGGCAGTGGTAAGATAAACTTGAATAGTCACCAGCTGAATGATTCGAGTATTCCTCATAACCAATAAATTTCAGTACAGCATCTGCACATAACCCAAAAAAGAAAAAAAAAAAATCAGGAACACATGCACATAGAGAGAGAGAGAGAGAGAGAGAGAGAGAGAGAGAGAGAGAGTGAACTACTTAAAACATGTTGAGGACTTTGTTAGAAAGTTACGTAAAACATGTTGAGAACTTTGTCCAAAAGTCAAAGTTCTTTACTTCCCTTACTTTCTAGTGCAGGTGGAGGTGATACATAATACTAGTAAAAAAATAAGCCAAAAGCAGGGTAAAGATATGGACCCAATAGATAAGAAGCTCTCTTCGAGACTTAGAAATGAGGTTCTAAAGCCCAATTCCGCTAGTATTGAGGAATCATATGCCAGAATTCTGTTGCCCCTAGAGATATGTGCAAGAAAGCATCCATGACATTATTAAAAAAAAATTTCTAATCCCATCGTCCACACTACTTGTTCAGTGTTTTCCATTCAAGTTCATAAAACATGCTTGATTTTTTCTAAATTGCATAGGAATGAGCAAAGTTAATATCATGACAAGATATGCATAAATATTAACACAATTTATGTATTTATATGTAAAGCAAGCAGATGACATAAACAAGCAAGATGACAAAGAAACTTGAAACCAAATAGATTTCAACAGGCTTTAACGAACTAACTAAGCTAACAGTGAAGTCAATCAACATTTTCAAACAATCGTGATCGGCTGATTGCAAAAGAGCAAGCATCAAATTACCTGAGATCTTTATATCACCAATAAATCCATCAAAAGATGGAAGTAAAGCAAACTCTGCTGCTTCATCTAGGCAACTGTCTTTCACAACAACAACCAAAACACAAAAATCATCAGTAAAAGTCACGAAATAGTAAAACTAAGGAGCATAAATTTTAATTCATGCAAAATAGACATACTTCTGCAAATGTGCTTCCCAATACATTAGCTGCCATTCAACTGGTTCGATTTGATCGACAAGATGTGGCCAACGCATCTTAAATAACGTCTTCCATGCTGAATTGAATTTGCAGTTTCTGTCAAAACATTAGACTTACAGTTAGAATGGCAGGTTCTTCTGTAGAGCCGTAAAACATATGTATAAATTTGTTTATCCTTTTTGAAAAAGTAAAGACTTGATTCTCCCAAACCTTGCACGTTTTCGACCACTATATAAGCAATCATAGGTAGAGTCATAGTCATTCGAGTCCATCAATGGCCTGCTCAAAGGAAAACCAAGAAACCATCCAAGCCCAATTAAAAAGGTAGTAATATAAATACCAAATACAAAAGCAGTCTATATCACCAACAGAGAAACTTACATTTCATATTGTAACTTGTGCAAGGCCAAGGGAGGCAAGCGTGTGAGTAAATTATCAAATAATTCAGAGGGAAGCTCGTATATATCCGGTATAAGAAAATCCCCTATAACTGTAACCACCACAATAATCAAATCATAAGCCATAATGTTTAACGAAAGTAAACAAATAAAGAAATGAAAAGAAAAAAAGAAAATACCGCGAACAAGTTGTGTTTTGAGTGCCTCTATTGCCAGAGAAACCAGAGATGGAGCTTCCGCCATACTCCAGAAGGCAGAATCTAGCGATTCTATAACCTAAGCAACTTATTGAAGTAATTTTACTAATGTCAAAATAAGAAAATTAACTGAAAATGAGACAAAGAACACTCCGTCTCCGTCGACAAAAAGGACCACATTTTCAGAGCAATAGGGACTACGAAGCAACGGCGTCGTTTCAACCGGTGACATAGCACAATATTAATTAAGGATGTAGGAGTTGGGAAATTACAATGGACTCCCGGAGGTTTGTGAGCAACTGGGCAAGACACCAGATGATAGGGCATTACCCACCGTACTCTATTTCAGAGTTCTAACCATACACTAAATTGATGTTTCTAATAACTTTTTTTTAGAGTTTTAAAGATAGGTATAGTACCAAATATAACACTCTAAACTCACTTTTACATTTTATATTATATTTATATTCTTTTTACCTCTTTAATTAAATTCAATTAATATATAATAAGTTTTAATTTATAGGTTTAAGAGTGGTATAAACATGTGCTCTATGACATGTTTGGTTCATGAGATGGGATATTACTAAGAGTATGTTTGGGATGACTTTTCAATTAGAGTTTCTATTGAGTATAACTTTTAACAAGAAATCCTATATTGTTTTATATTCATTTAAAAAAACGCTTTTAAGTTAATATATTGTTTGTCAAAATATCTCTAAAGAGTTTTTGTTATTAAAAATTACAAAAATGGATACTAATAAAGTATTTGTAATATAAAGGTATATGATGGAATATTTAAATTGATGGAGGGTGGTTGAGATTATTTACCTCTTTTAAAAAAGCTCAAGAAGAGCTTCTTAGGAGAAGACCAAATTTTAGGCTTATTCTAAAAGACATAAAATAGCCTTTTTAATATTAAAAAAACACTACTTTAGTTTTATCAAACAACAAAAAAAACCATCAAAACAGTTTCTTACATTAAAAATGCGTTTTTAACCCCTACAAAAGTCATACCAAATATACACTAATTTTGGTCATATCTCACATGTTTGTTGCTTGCATTGGATGAAATTATTTAATTCCATACAAGTAACATATCCCAGCAATGTGGGACTAATTAGTCCCTCCACTTTGTACCTTTTTTTTTTCTTTTCAATTTATTTTATTTTTTGTGTGATTAAAATATAAATATATTTTAATAATTAATAAAATATCTTATTTTAAACATTTTTAAAATAATAATTTTCAATTTTAACAAATAAAAATAAGTATTATTTTGTTTAAAATTGGTTTTAAATATTTAAATTATTTAATTTAAAAAAAAATTAATTAATTTAAAAAATTCCAATTATATGCAACCATTTTATCTAGGATGGGTGGGCTATTTAGTCCCATATTTTTTTTTAAATTCTTCTTCTTTTATTTTTTATTTAACTATAAAATTTTAAATTTATTTAATAAAACTTACTATAATATTTAAAAATATTTTAAAAAAATTAAAATTAAATAAAATCTATGAATTTTTATATTAATTTTAAATATTTTTATTTATTTTTTTAAAGAAAATTTAAATAATTTTTTATTTAAAAATAATTTAATTTTATTTGATATTAATCTATTACACACTGTATTAAATATATGATAAAATTATATTTTTATCCAATATCATACCACACCAAACAAGAGATATGACTATTTTAATCCAATCAAATATAACACTAAACAAATTACTGTACTAATTTTAGTCCAATCCTATCACATCTCATCAAATACAATAAAATCCCATGAAAATAATCATATCATATCCCGTGCACAAAACGAGCCCTAAGAGCACTAAATAAAAACAAATTCCCACAGGGTTATGAACTAAACAACCTAGAGAGAGAGAGGGGGGGATGGGAGGTGGTGAATAGGTTAATGCTATATTTCTATACTTTTTCGAGACTGTGGTCAAACACTGGTGACAATGGTGTAAAAATAGGCCGGCCAGGCACAGGCGTGCCGGGCCGTTTAACAGGTCAGGCCTAAAAGGCACGGCCCCAGGCCCCAGGCCCCCAGCAGGCCATGCCAGCTGGCCTATTTATTTATAGTTCAAAATTTAGTTATTATTTTATTTTTTAAGTTAAGAATTTATTTATTGTTTTAACTAATTTTTTTATTATTATTTTAACTTATGTATTTTAAGTTTAAAATTTATTTCTTATTTTATTTTAAGTAAAAAATTTATTTCTTATTTATTTTAGTCTAATAACTAATGAAATAAAATGTAAGAAATATATTAAATTATATTTTATTTATATACTAAAATAATTCAAAGAATAAATAAAGTCATAAAGATGTAAGAATTAAGAAAATAAGAAAGAGCTTAATTTTATTTACTTATTCATATTTTAGTTTATATGATTCATTATTGCCTTGTTAAAAACCTTACCAAGAAAACCCAATGGGATAAAAACTTGGTAAGGGAAAAAGAGTGCAACTGAAGTACAAAATTACAAATACATGTATAATTAAAATTTTAAAATTAACTATTTAGTCCTGCTGGTTACTACTGGAACTGGAACCCTAATCGAAGTACAGGTTGGAAAAACTTTGAATTAGTTCTTCATTCACCGTTTGATGCTACATCCTCAACTCTGCATTCTTCTAATCATTAAGGCATGCTAATACCTCCACCATCTCAGGGGTCAAACAAGCTCTTATATGTTTGATTATACGTCCACTAGTATTGAATGCATGTTCTGAACAAACAGTGGACATATGGATGCCGAGTATGTCCCGTGCTAGTTGGGAGAATACTAGATAACCCTCGCTATAGTTCTTCCACCATAACAGCATATCAAATTCTTGGAAGTCCTCTTGATGGGCTATTTCGAACTGAGTTTGAAAGAAAGTGTTCAGTTCGACATGTTGATTTTGAGCAAGTGTTGAAGTTTGAGATGATGCAGATGAAGAAGACCCTTGGTTGCTGGTTAGGTAGATTTTCCAACTTCTCTTTCGGGTGGGTGCCCAGTTGTTCCAAATGTTGCGTGCTTATGCCGCCAAACATGAGCCCATAAGGACGATAAACTTCGAACAACTTGGTTTGCAGGTTAGCAAATGTTAAGTAATAACATCTAAATCTTAGTGATGACCAATAAAGTCAAGAAAAGTTTTTAAACCATTTAATTTAATTCTAGGATCTACTATACAGCCTAAGGCATAGAGTAAAGGAATTTCATACTAGTATTTCTAAATTTTTTCATCATCACCGCAACTGCAGTGCTTAAGATGAGACCCTCTCTATAAGAGTGTAAAATTTCAAACATTTCTAAAATCTGAAGCAATGCTAGATGAGATGTGGGGTAATGGAATTACAGTTGAGTCCTAAAAATCCTTCAAAAATTTAATAAAAACATATGTCGCATACCAATCGTCGTCGTTTATGGTTGGACTGTCCACTAAAGATGTGACATGCACACTGTTGGTGGAAGAGATGGCCCCCAGCTTGATAGACATTGTTGGCTAAAAACAAGTTAATGGATGCCGTGTTTGATGATGCATTATCTAATGAGAGGGAAATGATGCATCCAGTTAGTCTAAAATCATTTAAAACTTTAGAAATAACTTCATAAATATTTTGAGCGGTATGTTGGAAATCCATGAGGTGAAAACCAAGAATCTTTTTTGGATCTTCTAATCAGAATCTAAATAGTGTCCCGTGACACATAAATAGTCCTGTTTGGAACGTGCGTTCAAAATATCGGATGTTAGTGCAATAGAAACACTTAGACGCTCTAATTGAGTGATCAATTTGACTGAGTCAGAGTAAAAACATTTTTTTAAATCGCTTCTAGTGGTGTTTCTAGACACAGATGTAAATTGGGGGTTGTATGCTTTTTTGATAAAATTTTCAAAAAAAGGACTGTAACCGAAACTAATTGGTTGATCGGTTTGTGCAATATAACGTGCCATGCATTCCCTAGTATAGGCATCGTCATATCTCCACGTCGTAACAGACCCATCTAGGTTCTTTTGTAGTTGTGTCTGTCTAGTAGTATCTATCTCACTGTGTTTACGCATGCATGATTCCTTATGCCTTTTCAAATGTCCCGTTCCGTTCTTAGAATCGGTTAATAAATTCTTACAAAATTTACAACGAGCCATTGATATTACATGACCGTCAGGGCTGGTTACGTTTTCCCAATCAAAACAATCCCATACGTGAGATAAAATTCCTGATAAGAATAAGTAGGAACTGATCGAGATGACAATCAAAATAAGACGCAATATGTGACAATTCCTTTACACATACTCTAGGAAGATTTCTTTATTAATAATACACTATGATACATGATGTACCGATAAAATGAGGGTGTAGAGGGAATTCATGCAAGGTATTTTTAACACTGTAGGCGATGGCGAATTTGTGCTAGTCGATAAGTAGAATTTTGTTTGGTAGGTGAAGATCCCCTTTCTAGTTGAAAGTCCAACGTTGATAGGTTCGATTTCTTACTGTCTATTCCCATAATTCAGTCAATAAATTAGAACTCAAAGGAACTCTGATTTGGCATTGATGGTGGCTATATTATAGCAAGGGAATTGTCCCCAGAATTAGATTGAATGCTTTCATTTCGGTAAGATTTATAAGTTGACAATCTTCATTAATGGCTTCGCGGATGGCGGGAAGAAATATCAACTTTCCCCTTTTCTTCCTACTGGAGGTGCTACACTTTTACACATTCCTTTTCCAGGTCATGATCTCTCTTCCCTTGCTGACGTCCTCCATGCGATGTAGACGGGAGGTACTTGGTGGACCGGCCCGGGACAGGTACCGTGATACTGAAGTATAGGGTACTACAGACTGCGGTACCGGTGTTTTTAGGTATCACGGAACCGGTGTGCCATGAAATCGGGGCTCTCTGGACCGTAATATCAACGTCTCTTGGTACCAGGGAACTGAGGTAACCTCGATACTGGTCCTGGTTTGCTCATGTTCGCTGTGCATGTGCCAATCCCGATTCTTTAATGTGGTGGCCCGATGCTGTTGGAACCCGATTCACTGGTAAGGTAGCAGAAATATGTTTTAAATTCTTTTAATACAAATCATAATTAATCTGTAACCAGTGAACTTGAGATCGTAATTATTTTTCTGGAACTAATACATATAATATGTAAACACATGAAATTGTAATCAATAAATATATAAAAAAAATTTAGAACCTTACCAACGTTTGTAGGCTCCTTCAGTTTACAATAGGCTCCTGGTCTGTACCACCGATTTTCCTAGCTATTCCAGGAACTGGTAACTGCGTGTGAGGGCATCACGCACTCATGAACTTAGGAGGATGTAGAGAAAATAAAAAGAAACTATTTCTTCCAAGAGAGAAAAAAAAATACCTAGAACAATTCTATTTCTCAATGGTGCACGCCTGCACATATTCTTTTTCTCTATTTTGTTTCTTTTCTTTCACGCGCCCCTTGCACACTCAAATTGCACTGATGCCTTTCTCTTGTTTTTGTTATTTAAAAAAGAGGAAATTGCAAGAAATGATCATAAAATTTTTAAGTTTATTGTTTTTAGCCAAATATATATTTTTGATTATACTTATCATTTTTTGATTTGAACTTCTAAATATACCCTTCTTTTGTCTTTACTCCCTTCAATATTTCCCTCCAAAATTTTTGCTCTCTTATTTCCAGATCCCTCCATTTTGTTTTTCATTTTAAATATTCTCTCTCTCTCTCACGAAATTTTTGATTGTTGAAATCTTCAATCTCGATCTCACGAAATTTTGAGTGTTGAAATCACAAAGTGGCAACGAAGTTTCTGGGCAACGAAGTTTCTGGCCAAGAAGACCAAAATTTCTGGCTAAGAAGACTGAAATTTCAAGTTGTCTTCAGCTGAAATTTTCTGGGCAACAAGGTGAGAGCTGAAATTTTCTAGGCAAGAAGTCGACGGTGAGAGCTGAAATTTTATGGGCAAGAAGTTGAAATTTTCTGGGCAAGAAGTTGTAATTTTCTGGGTAAGAAGTTGAAAATTTATGTGCAAGAAGGTGAAATTTTCTGAGCAAGAAACTGAAATTTCTGTGTGAAGAAGAAGAAAACCGCCGTGAAGAAGACAACCACCGAGAAGAAGACACCACCATCCGAAGCCAAATGACGTTTTTCAACGATATTCCAGTAATGTTACATGATAGAAGTTACATGCTAGTGCAATTTCAAGTTATATGCCAGTGCAATTAGAAGTTACATGCCAGTTAGTCACCGTTGAAAGAGACTTGTACTGAAAACAATTTCCAGTAATGTTACATGATAGAAGTTACATGCTAGTACAATTTCAGGTTACATGCCAGTGCAATTAGAAGTTACATGCCAGTTAATCACCGTTGAAAGAGACTTGTACTGAAAACAATTTCCAGTAATGTTACATGATAGAAGTTACATGCTAGTACAAATTCAAGTTACATGCCAATGCAAATTCAAGTTACATGCCAGTTAGTCAAAGTTGAAAGAGACTTGTACTGAAAACAATTTCCAGTAATGTTACATGATAGAAGTTATATGCTAGTGCAATTTCAAGTTACATGCTAGTGCAATCAGAAGTTACATACCAGTTAGTCACAGTTTTCACAGATGAAACCCAAGTTCGAAAAAAAAAGTGTGCGACGGCGAGATGTGTTCTACGACGACAGATGTGCGATGGCCAGCAGAGGTGTGTGACGGCGAGATGTGTTCGACGACGACAGGTGCGCCACGGCCAGCAGAGGTGTGCGACGACGAGATGTTTTCGATGACGAGAGGTGCGCGATAGCCAGCAGAGGTGTGTGACGACGAGATGTGTTCGATGATGAGAGGTGCGCGACAGCCAGAGGTTAGCGACGGCAGAGGTCAGCGACGGCAGGAACGACAGCGACAACGAGAGTGGTCCGAACGACGGCGAGCGGCAGCTCAGTTTTTGTTCCTTTTTTTTTTTACTTATATTACTGTAACCCTAAAAACAAAAACAACTGATAGGTATAACTCGTTTTTACCACACCTTTTTTTTTCAAATTTCAAATTTAAGGGCTTTTATGTCCAACAGTGGTAAAAAGTGACGAAATCAATAAAAAATAAATTTGTGGCTCAAAACAATAAACTCATAATTTTTTTGGCTATTTATGAATTCACCCCTTTAAAAAATATATCTCATATATATCTTATTATAACAAAAACTCTTTAATCGATATATTTTCAACTTTAAAAACTAAATATTTTAAAATGATATCTCATATCTTTTATTTTAAAAGATAATTAAATATTTATTTTGAATTTAAACATTTTAAATTCAATTTCAAATATTTAATTTAATAAAATAATCAAATTATCTTATTCTATTTAAAATCAAATATCAACTAACACCCTCCATTTAGTGATTAATAACATAATTAAATAACCTTATTATTTAATTTATTTAATCACCATTATTCATTAACTAAATCATCTCATTATTCAATTAATTCCCGAATAAATACGTGTCACTTTCGTAATACAATTAATTGGACTGTCCAATTAATTATCCGTGACCTTTGTTACCGAAATCGATCGGGCTAGCAAGGGGACCTAATGGACCCACAGTATTTTGAGCTCCAATAATCCTCGGAATCATTAATTAAACTATTTAATTAATATTCCTTGATTATTAACTCCGGTATTATTCCATTAAAAACCTGAAGCTGCACTCTCTCAACTGCAGACGTTTTTACATAGACCGATACAACTCGGTGTCCATCGATATAGCTATTACACATGGTGTGATCCTCCATAATAGTTCATAAATAGAGCTGGGTCATAATGTCCGTTATACTCCTCTAATTGCATATATCATTTAAGTACCATTGATTCTTTAATGGACAATAAATCCTATTTCCTCACGGAATTAGGAGAGCGCTCATATTGACAAAGCCCCGAATCAACCCTTAAGGGAACTACCATCTACTTCTCACAAGAAGGAGTGGATTCCACTATTGTGTACAAACCTTCCCAGCCACAAGCCAAACTGTAATCCCAACATATGGAGCATATTGATCAGGAACTACATCCGACCTCACCCATGGTATATCAAAGACTACGATCTAACCTGAAGGAGTCGATATGACACTCAGGATTAAGATCACCAACATATAGCCATCATTAGTTGATATATATATGAATCTCATCGGTAAACGGATCTTGGTGAGAGATTCATATAAATCATGGCCTAGTCCTATATGGGACACATCATACAAGGTGTCTCCATTCCCATATCTCATATGAATGATTCAGGATAAAATCACTTACATTACGGAATGGACCGCAGCTATAGATTAACCAAAAATAAAGTACCCAGCTTTATTTGCTATCTATGGACTCTTTAGATTGCACGTCTTTTACTGTATCCATCCGTATATGACACTCATATACACAGTTTGAGATTACATCCGGCAATCTAGGATGTTAATAAATGCACAAGTTATAAAATAAACAACACAACAGGAATGAATTGAACTTTTCTTTTTATTTATTTCATAAATCCTTTTACAAATTACATCTTTAGGGCATAAACCCCAATAATCTCCCACTTGCACCAAAGCATGTGAGGCATGTTTTGTAACCCTAGACCATCTAGGTGACCCAAAAACACTTTAGCCGGTAAGGTTTTCGTAAATGGATTAGCATGATTGTCTTGTGAGGCCATCTTGGTGACGATCACATCTCCTCTCTGCACTATCTCTCTAATGAGATGATACTTTCTCTCTATATGCTTCCCTCTCTTGTGGCTTATTGGTTCTTTGGAACTAGCCACAACACCACTGTTATCACAATAAAGTGTGACGGGCTTATCCAGATCTAGAACAAATTCCAGATCACTCAATGCAAGATTGCTTTATACTTCTTCACACAATGGCTCCACTACCTAGGGTGAATACTGATCCAGAAGTGGATTTCCTAGAATCCCTGTCTGACTGAAAATCAGAATCTGTGTATCTAACGGGATCAAATCCTATCCGGAATACACTACCATATAGTTTCTCATTCTCCGAAGATACTTGAGAATTGTCTTGACAACAACCCAATGATCCAATCCTGGGTTGGACTGGTATCTACTGACTACTCCCACTGTATAGTAGATGTTCGGTCTTGTGCATAACATAGTATATATGAGACTACCTACTGCTGATGCATAGGGTACACGTCTCATATCCTCAACTTTTTGAGGTGTTTTAGGACACTGTTCCTTAGACAAGTGAACTCCATGCCTAGAAGGTAAATTATCTTTCTTAGAGTTCTGCATCAAAAATTGCACAAGAATCTTGTCAATATATGATGCTTGAGACAGTGCTATGAGTTTGTTCTTACGATCCCTTATAAGTTGGATCCCTAGAACATAACTCGCCTCTCCCAAATCTTTCATTTGGAATTGGGTAGCCAGCCAGCCCTTTACATCAGATAACACACCCACATCATTCTCAATGAGTAGGATGTCGTCCATGTATAGGACCAAGAAAACTACCCTTTTGTCAATGATGCGCTTGTAGACACAAGGCTCATCGGCGTTCTGCTAAAAGCCATAGGTTTTAATCACATCATCAAACCTGATGTTCTAAGATCTAGATGCTTGCTTAAGTCCATAGATAGACCTTTGCAACCTACAAACCTTTTGATCTTGATCTGGAGACACGAATCCCTCTGGTTGTATCATATAGATGCTCTCGTCAAGATTACCATTCAAGAATGCAGTCTTGACGTCCATCTGCCAAATTTCATAATCGAAATAGGCGGCAATGGATAAGAGAATCCCAATAGACTTAAACATGTCCACTGGTTAGAAAGTCTCTTCATAATCGACCCCCTCTTTCTAGGTATAACCCTTAGCCACTGGCCTTGCTTTGAAGGTCTCTACCTTCCCGTCTACTACTCTCTTTCTCTTGTAGATCCACTTACATCCTATGGGTTTTACCCCATTTGGTAAGTCTACATGATCTCTGACTAAGTTAGAGTGCATAGACTCCATCTCGAGATTCATGGCTTTAAGCCATTCCTCTTTATCAGGATCTTCCATTGCATTCTTAAATGTCAATGGATCATCCACACTATTAGCAAAGACAACACTTTATCCCTCACCTATACCTAAATAGCGTCCAGGTTGTCTTACAACCCTCCCACTACGCCTAGGTGATAGTATATCCTGATCAGGAACCATCTGACTCTCAGATGTTTGTGGATCAACAACTCTTGTTAATGAAGCACTAGTCTCACCAGGCTCCAACTCATTAAATACAATCTTAGAATGTGGTTTATGGTCACTAATATAATTGTCCTCAAGAAACGTTGCATTTATCGATATAGATACTTTGTTATCTTCAGGACTATAGAAGTGTCCACCTCTGGTCTCCTTGGAGTATCCTACAAACAACCAGACCACAGACTTGTGATCTAGCTTTCTAGTTCTGTTCTTTAGTACGTGTGCTGGATACCCCCATACGCGGAAATATCATAAACTAGCTTTATTACAATTCCACAACTTTAGGGGAGTCTTAGGAACATATTTGGATGGCACTATATTCAAAATGTATGCCGCTGTTTGTACCATATATCCCCAGAAGGAATTTGGTAATAATGAGAAACTAATCATAGATCTCACCATTTCCATTAGGGTTCTATTTCTCCTCTCCGCTACACCATTTTGCTGAGGTGTACCGGGAGCTGTGAGTTGGGAAACTCTCCCATGCTCGACTATGAAGTCTTCAAACTCTTGGTCAATGTACTCACCTCTATGATCCGATTGTAGTGACTTGATGGTCTTACCTAATTGATTCTCAACTTCAGCTCGAAATTCTTTGAACTTTTCAAATGTTTTCGACTTTCGTTGCATTAGGTAGACATATCCGTATCTTGAGTAGTCATCTATAAATAGCCGGCCCTAGCTCTAACATTCATCGGCCCACAGACGTCTGTATGTATGAGTTCTAGTGGCTCTATAACTCTAAGCCATTTTCCAGTAAAATGTCTCTTAGTCATCTTGCCTTCTAAACAGGATTCGCAGACATGTAATTTGCCAACCTTTAACTCACTTAAATGTCCGTTTTTTACTAGTCTGTCTATCCGATCAAGGTTAATATGACCAAGCCTTAGATGCCAGAGATACGTGTCATTATCTAGAGAAATCTTATGTCGTTTAGTTTTTGGTTTTCAACTTTAAACATTTCGGTGTTAAGCAGTGTAGTATGTATTAACGGTCTTAACACATACAAAGTGTTTTCATTAATTTCAGAACAAATATTTAGACCATTCTTTCCAATAATAATAGACTTATTATTAAGAGAAACAGAATACGATTGTTCTAACAATTTAGAAACGGAAATCAAATTCCTTGTAAATCCAGGAATATAAAAAACACTGTTCAATAAAAAAAACTATTATTATTACAAAATTGCAATCTTATTGCTCCCACTGCTTTGGCCGACACGACATCCCCCGACCCCACACGCATTAAGAAGGCTCCCTCCTCTAACTGTGTCTAAGAATCAGTCCACTGCAAAGAAGAACAAACATGGTTAGTGGCCCCCGAATCGATTATCTAGGGTGAATAATCATCTTCCACTAAACAAGATTTAAGAACAAGTAAATCATATTTACCTTTCAGTCTTCTTCTTCTTGGCTACCTCCTCCAGTTACTGAGGACAGTTGTTCTTCCAGTGCCTGGCTTTGTTTCGATGGAAACATTTTCCTTTGTCTTGGTCGGTGGAGGTGCCCTTCTTATTGCTTTGGGCCTTCTTGGGTTTGGGCTTACCCTTCGTCTTCCCAGCAGACCTTTTCCTGTTCTTATTATTGGAGGAAGATGGTTCGGCAACATTTACCTCACCGGTCTTACTTTTGATGTCCTTAGTCAAAGACTCAAAAGTAGCGAGCTCATTGAGCAACTGTGTGAGACTGAACCTTAACTTGTTCATCCCGTAGTTGCTCTTAAACTGATCGAAACTCTTCGGAAGAGTCGTCAGTATGATGCTCACTTGACTGGGTTTGTCAATGGCCCCGCCATTGACTTCTATAGTGTTGAAGTAGGACATCATGCTCAGGACATGTTCCCGAACTGATGTACCTTCCTTCATATAAGCGAGCATAGAGGATCGAACAGCTTCGTGTCACTTTTGCTCAAAGGGCTGCCTGAACATAGCCTGGAATGACTCCATGATTTCGAATGATGTAGTCATTGCTTCGTGCTTTGTAACAAGCAATTCTGTTATACTAGCTAACAGATATGTTTGGGCCTTCTCATCAGATGAGACCCATCGCCGGCATGCCTCACGAGCAGTTCGTGTGGCATTGGCAGTAGGCACCAGAGGACATTCCTCCATAAGCACAAACTTGAGGTCTTTGGTGACCAATATTGCATTAATATTAAGTTTCCACTTAGTGTAGTTATCACCAGTTAATTTGTTATTTGCTAGAATTTGAAGTAATGCATAAGACATAATTGTTGAAATAAATAAAACATTTATTTAGTCATTTAATAAAAAACAAGTGCGAGTGCTTTGACATAAATTTAAATATGATGCATGAACATGTCTAACGAACTAGAAATACCCAAAAACAGTTACTATACCACGACAATCCAACATACCACAAAGAAGTGCCGCCTTAGGGTCGGTTCAAGTCTTTGCATGTTAGACCAAGACATTCTCAATCAAATGATATTCTAGAATAACTCTTATTCCATATCATTCAACCATCGTTTATTCAGTCAGGTTTTTAATTAACAAAACTTAATCAAAACCTTCGTGAGTGTAACCCACCATTTCAGATCTAACGAGCTTAACTCGAGAATTGCCGCCTTAGAGTCAGTCAATCCTGAAATATCCTCAGAAATCTTATCTGTTAGGAAGTCAAACTTGGTATTGATCTTTGTGGAAACCCTCCTTAGGGAGGATGAAAGCAAAGCTGTCATGAGGCCCCACTTGGATCTCACTGGTGTTGAACTAATGATGGAGACTGCGGGATATATATGTCGTATATCCCTCTCTCACTCACTATTTTTAAAAAATTAGGGTTTTCTATTATCCATTAATGCACCTAGACTCTACAGGATCAAACAGCTAACTTTAATCAAGTTATCTAGCGCATTAACAAATTCATTATTAGAAATAAATTCTAATTAACTAATAAATTATTAATGATTTTTAACTATTAAAAAATCTAATATATTAGTGAATAATCTAAGCTTTTGTAAACTATTTACTAAGCTCAGATTATTATGATAGTGTTTACCAAGTTTTAACTATTAAAACTCTAACACTTTATTCGGTTAATTTATTATTAGGTTATTAATCATATTAATACTAATTACAATAAATGACCCTATTAATCTACTTATTAAAGTATCTACTTATTAAACACTTTAATAACTAGATTAATATCAATGAGAATTAACATGTTTTCTAACTATTATAAAACTAATCTCATTTTCATAGCCAAAAATGTATTTACCTATTTTAATCATATTAAAAAAAACATATAAAATTGGCCATGATGTATGTATGACATATCAAATATATTTGTATAGGCACATCTAATCTAAATGGCATACGTATGCATGGCAATGCTTTTATCATCATATTATATAAATCATACATGAATTGACCGAGTACTGTGTGTAAGTTCCTTATATTTTGATTGGCTTATTTCGTTAACAAACCACATGGGGATTTGCTTGTAAGGGTAGATTAGGCCGCATTGTTCGTGTTCAAGCTTCAATGGCATCATCATGCCTAAGGGCACATCAAGAAGGTATATCACTTGCTTAACTCGTTGAAGAGATTTAGTTGCACACACACACTATTTTCTCATGCATGCTTATTCATCTTGCATTGTGCCTATTTCACTTGCATGTGTGCACTCTTACTTGTGTTCCTTTCTTTCTTGTTTACCGTGTCATTTGGTCTTGCATAAACCCCTTGAAAACCCCTTGAAAATCAAGTGGGTATGCATTTTGTGTCCTTGTTCGCGGGACAAGTGGTCGTTGCCTCTCCCGCGACCCATCCAGCGACCACTCGCCAGTGGTCTTCGGGGGACAGCTCTTCGTCGTGCGTCCCGGGACCTGTCCCGCGACAGACTTCTGTTTAGTGGCATTTTTGACTTTTCCTTTCTGTCATTTTTCCTACCCTTTATATGTCATCTTCTTCCCCAATCAGACCTAGAGCTCTAAAATTTATTCCCCTAGTGAGAGAAAGTAACTCCAAGAGAGAGAGAGAGAGCTCCAAGAACCCACATTTTCTCAACCAAACATCAATCCATGAACATGTAGCATCTTCCAAGCATCATCTCATCATGGATTCTTCTTGCTTTTGTTGGCTAGGTAATTTCTACATGTCCTAAAATCTCTTATTTCATTATTATGACATGTTTGCCTATGATTCAACATGCCTATGATTAGCATTTATTTGTTGATTAAATGCATGTCTATTTTTTAATGTTGTTCCTAACATGTTTGAGACATTAAATGTTGGTTGAGTTTGGTTTTCATTGATAGCTAGAATTTAGGACCATTTTGCCCTCTAGCTAAGTCTTTATGTTTTGCATTTAGACATTGTTGCTTAGGACTTGTTGATTGCATTTATTGATTGCATTTATTGTCCTTGCCATGCTTAATGACAACTTGTGTTGATATGGCTTTGTTTGATGACTAGATTTTAGACTTGCATATCTATATCTAGTTAGGTCTTTATGAGCATTCTTATAGACATTGGTATCTAGGATTTGTATTTAGTGTCATCTTTAATTCCTAGTTAAGCATTTAGTGTTGCCTAGAATTATTTGCATTTTGAATATTCATATATTCACTTAGGTTGTTAATCTCTTCTTTGAGAGTTAAGTCTTGTGACTACAAGGTGTAGTGCACAAGCAAGTGAAGTCTTGCAACCAAGGTGTGGTTGGCAAGCAAAGTGATCAAGGATTCATTATAAAGGCTCGTTGGGTAGTAGTGGTGGGTTAATGACTGAGAATGGTGTGACTAGAGGTCAACCTAGGTTGTAAACATCATTACAATAGTGGATTTGAGGATCGGTGTGGCTAGAAGGATAGCCAGTGGTTTTTCCCTTGTTGAAGGGTTTCCACGTAAAAATCAAGTGTGTTATTTAATTTCCGCATTTTACACTTGATTTTGTATGTTTGCTTGTGGGGTGATTTCTCTAGGTTATTAGACACACGCTTAGAGTGTAATTTCACTATGGATTATTTAACCTAAAAAAATTGAAATCTAAAATTACAAAATTACTCTCAAGGCGTTCCCTGGTCTTCTTGTAATTTCCGAGTCTTCCAGTCTTTTTAGGTCACTCCGATTCATCTCATGAATCCGAAATAGGAAATCCGCACGAAACGCACTAGGCAACACTTGCCAACGGAACCGTGCAAGACGACGTGAACAGTGCCCGTGAGCAGTCCGCGTGAATAGTACCACACTTGAACAGTGCCCCCCCCAGTGAAAAGTACAGTGAACAGTACCCATTGCACGTATTTCCGATTTCGCCATTCCGTTAGTTTTTCCAGGTCTTCAATATAGGTTACAATTTTTTTACAATACAATAACAGAAATAAAATAAAATAAAAAATATAATACAACCCATAAACCCTAAATCCTCAGTACCATATAATTCACGATCAATCATGTTTTTGTAAATTAACAAATTTAATATACATACAAAAACAGCATATAGTCAATTTAAATAGTGCCTACACAATCATACATACAGGAGCATCGAAAACAGTTTCGTCTTCCGAAAAAAAATTGGCTCTGATACCAATTGTTGGAACCCCATTCACTGGTAACACAGCGGAAACATGTTTAAAATTTTTTCATACAAATCATAATTAATCTGGAACCAGTGAACTTGAGATCGTAATTATTTTTCCGGAACTAATACATACAATATGTAATCACAGGAAATTGTAATCAATAAATATATATAAAAAAATTTAGAACCTTACCAACGTTTGGTGGCTCCTTCACTTTACGATATGCCCTAGTCTGTACCACTGAACTTCCTAGCTATTCCCGGAACTGGTAATTGCGTGTGGGCGCGTCACGTACTCAGGAACTTAGGAGGATGTAGAGAAAATAAGAATAAATTATTTCTTCCAAGAAAGAAAAAAAAATACCTAGAACAATTCTAGTTAATAAAAAAAAAGTATCTTATATATAAATATATATATATATATATATATATATATATATATATATTATATATATGATGCACGCCTGCACCTATTCTTTTTCTCTATTTTGTTTCTCTTGTTTAACGCACCCCTTGCACACTCAAATTGCACTGATGCCTTTCTCTTGTTTTTGTTATTTAAAATATATATCTCATATATATCTTATTATTACTAAAACTATTTAATCGATATATTTTCAATTTTTAAAACTAAATCTTTTAAAATGATATCTCATATCTTTTATTTTAAAAGATAATTAAATATTTATTTTGAATTTAAACATTTTAAATTCAATTTCAAATATTTAATTTAATAAAATAATCATATTATCTTATTCTATTTAAAATCAAATATCAACTAACACCCTTCATTTAGTGATTAATAACATAATTAAATAACCTTATTATTTAATTTATTTAATCACCATTATTCATTAATTAAATAATCTCATAATTCAATTAATTCCCGAATAAATACGTGTTCCTTTCGTAACACAATTAATTGGACTGTCCAATTAATTATCCGTGACCCTTGTTACCTAAATCGATCGGGCTAGCAAGGGGACCTAATGGATTCACATTATTTTAAGCTCCAATAATCCTCGGAATCATTAATTAAACTCTTTAATTAATATTCCTTGATTATTAACTCCGGTGTTATTCCACTAAAAACCCGAAGCTACACTCTTTCAACTGCAGATATTTTTACACAGACCGATACAACTCGGTGTCCATCGATATAGCTTTACACATGGTGTGATCCTCCATAATAGTTCATAAATAGAGCTGGGTCATAATGTCCGTTATACCCCTCTAATTGCATATATCATTTAAGTACCATTGATTCTCTAATGGACAATAAATCCTATTTCCTTATAGAATTAGGAGAACGCTCATATTGTCAAAGCCCCGAATCAACCCCTAAAGGAACTACCATTTACTTCTCACAAGAAGGAGTGGATTCCACTATTGTCTACAAACCTTCCCAGCTATAAGTCAAACCGTAATCCCAACATACAGAGCATATTGATCAAGAACTGCATCCGACCTCGCTCATGGTATATCAAAGACCACGATCTAACCTGAAGGAGTCGATATGACACTCAGGATTAAGATCACCTACATATAGCCATCATTAGTTGATATATATGAATCTCATCGGTAAACGAATCTTAGTGAGAGATTCATATAGATCTTGACCCAGTCCTATATGATCACATCATACAAGGTGCCTCCATTCTGATATCTCATATGAATGATTCCGGATAAAATCATCGTACATTATGGAATGGACCGCATGTATAGATTAACCACAAATAAAGTACCCAGCTTTATTTGCTATCTATGGACTCTTTAGATTGCACATCTTTTACTGTATCCATCCGTATATGACACTCATATACACAATTTGAGATTACATCCGGAAATCTAGGATGTTAATATATGCACAAGTTATAAAATAAATAACACAACAAGAATAAATTGAACTTTTCTTTTTATTTATTTCGTAAGTTTATTTACAAATTACATCTTTAGGGCATAAACCCCAACAAATTCACCCTATAGCGTCCTTCTACTTCAAAATGTTTTGGTAGGGAAAGAATCATTCTTTGGACCCTTTTTAGGCGGTTAATAAAAGTCCCCCCTGACTTGAGCCCCGGTACCTAGTTGGGGTTAGAGTCAGGATATCTGTAGCACTTAGAGGATTTTGCTCATCCTACCTTGCTGGCAACTATTATCTGGGAGGTAATATGCTTCCAGTACGCTTACATTTAATAGGTCTTCCATGTGTCAGGCAAGTGGGATGAGAGGAGGGGGGGGGGGGGGGGGGGGGGGGGGGATTGCTATTTCACACGGGAGGTTTTGGCGGGACACGTTTATTCTCACGTTTTCGATTATTTTGCCCCATTAAAGACACCTTCCTTTTCATGTTCCAGTAACCGTCTCCTTATAAATACCTCATTCCCACATTCTTTACCCATAATATTTCCTTTTGCTGAAAGGGAAAACCTCCAGCACTCAAAAACCCTATTCTCTATTTTTCTCTTGTCTGCTCAGTCTCTCACAATGTCGACTGATAGTGTCTATAAAATCTTTGAGTACGGTGATGTCGACTTGGCCGCTAGTTCAAACTTGTCTCTTAGAAGGAAGAGAGGTCGAGAGCTCTGCCCCGACCCATGGTCACCGAGGTAGGAGGAGGAGACCCTTCTGCTGGAGATGTCGCGGTCATAGCATGTGGAGTTCTCACTCTTCTTAGTGACTTTCAATGAGTCCCAGATTCCACCTGCACTGTTGACACCACTGAACGTTTGAGAAGGGACTACAAGATCCTTTTTGGCATCTCCCTTACCATTCCATACCAGGGGTATGATGTCTACTCCCCTCCCCAAGATCAGCTTCCAATCCATGTGGTCGCATTCTAGTGCGCGGTTAGGCTACCTTTTCATCCTACTATTCACTGGGAGCTTTATGCCCTGCAACTTGCTCTGCTTCAATTGACACCAGGGTTCTGGAGGAACCTGGTAGGATTCCTGGTGCTTTGGAAAGAGCAATGCGAGATAGACCAGGTCACCAAGGAACTGGGCCTTGACGAGCTCCGCTACGTGTTCCAGGTGGCAGCCATGGTTCCTGGTCCCAAGGGCCAGTTTTACCTAAGGTCCAGCAATCCTCTAAAGTTCACGGTTCCTGGAGCAAGAAGGAAAAATGGTCCATGGCGTAGTGACTGGATCATTGTAGGAGGTGATTGGGGTAGCTCGCTCCATATCGGTGTGTAAGTTCCTCATATTTTGATTGGTTTATTTAGTTGACAAACCACATTATGGATTAATTTTGTAAGGGTAAATTAGGCCTCATTGGGTGTGATCAAGCTTCAAGGACATCATCTCTCTCAAGAGCACTTCAAAGGTATATCACATGCTTAATTCTCTTTGAAGAGGTTTTAGTTGCACACACTCACATTCCTTGCTTTTGTATTGACATGCATGTATGGTTGCACACACACACTTCTTGCATTTTGGAGTTGATGGGCTGCATAGTGGGTTAGGCGACATGCAAGGCCACTTGTACATGTCGCCTAACAAGTCGCCTTAGACTTAAGTTTTTCCCACAATGTGTTAGGCGACATGCAAGGCCACTTGTGCATGTCACCTCCAATGTCGCCTTAGTCATGTATTTTTCCTCCAGTGTGTAAGGCGACTTGGGAATGTCGCCTTACATGTCGCCTCTGACATCTTGTGTTTTCCACAGTGTGTAAGGCTACTTCATAGGCGACTTTGGGATGTCGCCTCACATATCGCCTCAGGCAACATGTTTTCTCACAGTGTGTTAGGCGACTTGCTCATGTCGCCTTGCATGTCGCCTTTTTCACCCGAACTGGGCATTTCGGGAATTTCATACCAGCTCGTTTTTTGGTCCCTATAAATACATCTTTTTCTCCACCATTTAGACCTAGAGCTCTGAAAATATATCCCTAAGTGAGAGAAAGTAAATCCAAGAGAGAGAGAGCTCTAAGAAGTCTTTTTTACTCAACCAAACTCATACCCATGTGCATCTAAGCTTCATTCTTGCATATATTCTTCATGGGTCTTCATGCTCTTCTTGACTAGGTAATCAAACAAGTCTTAGAACTTCCTTTTCATTTCTATGTTCTTGTTTACCTAGGGTTAGCAATTATTTGTAAATTAATTGCATGTTTATTTGGTTTAGCATGATTTGAGTATGTTTGTGATTATGTTTGTTGGTTGAGGTTGTATGTTCATTGATAGCTAGCATTTAGGACGATTTTACCCTTCTAGCTAAATCTTCATGCATTTGCATTTAGATATTGATATCTAGGATTTGCACTCATTGACATCTTTAAATCCTTAGATAAACATTTAGTGTTACCTAGCATTAATTGCATGTTAGAATATTTTTACATATTCACATAGGTTGTTTAACCTCTTCATTGATTGTTAAGCTTTATGACTAAGTGGTTTAGTGCACAAGCTTGTGGTCTAGAATCACTATTAAAGGCCCGTTGGGTAGAGTGAAAGGGTTAGTGACCAAGTAGGTGTGACTTGAGGTCAACCTAGGTTGTAAACTTTCATTCAAATAGTGGATTTGAGGACCGTATGTGGCTAGAAGGATAGCCTGTGAGTTTTTCCCAGTTGGAGGGTTTCTCACGTAAATCAATCCTTGTGTTTTTATTGTTTTCCGCATGTTTATGTTGGATTGGTTGATTGCTAATATGGGGTAGGTCTATTAAAATTGATTAAGTCAAAAAGTTGGTAATAAATCAACTAAAACCTATTCCCCCCCCCCCCCTCTAGGTTAGTAGACACACGCTATATAGTATTTTCAATTGGTATCAGAGCAGGTTTCTAGATACACTTAGGTGATCTTTGCTCTTTGTGTGTCTTGCATTTTGTTTGTGTTTATTGCATCATTAACATTCATCTCATTCATACCCAAACTATGAGTGGGAATAGAAGTGGTAATGAGGGAGCCTCTAGCACAAGACCCCCTTTGCTCACCGGAGTAAACTATGCCTCTTGGGAACGCAAGATGGAGTCTTACATTTGCCAAATAAATGATCGAGCATGGATGGAAATTGAAGATGGCTACACTCCTTTGGAAAAGACTCTTGCAGACGAAAGTGTAGTTCCCAAGCCAAAGTCGGAATGGTCAACTCAAGAGTTTGAAGCATCCAAGTGGAACAACAAGTCTATGCATTCCATTCTTTGTGAAATGGATGACAATCAGTACAAATTGATCCAAACAACAAGAATTGCAAAAGAGGCATGAGAGATTCCAGAGACGGCCCATGAGGGAACCGAGGTGGTCAAGGACTCCAAGCTTCAAGTCCTCCAAACACAATTCGAGCAAATTAGAATGGAGGAGGATGAGTGCTTCAACGACTTTCAAGTGAAGTTGATGGACATAGTCAATCAAAGCCATCAACTTGGTAACCCCTATTCAGATAGGAGAATCAAGCAAAAAATTATGAGGTCGCTTCCAGCAAGATTTGAGTCAAAAATGACGGCCCTTGAGGAGAACCGTGATTACAAGAACATGAAGCCAAGTGAAGTTATTGGAAGGCTTCTAGCATATGAGTCTAGGTGGACTTCTACACCTACACCTCCAAAGAAGCAAAATAGTATTGCTCTGAAAACTTCCAAAGTAGAGAAAGAGGAAGATGACTCAGATGAGGAGATAGCCCTCATGGTTAAAAGATTCAAGTAGTTCATCAATTTTGAGAAGAAGGGATTTGGATCCAAAGGAAAGGAAATGAAGAAGAAGACTCCTTTCAAGAAGTATGAGTCAAGTGAAGACATGCCCACAAGAAGAGGGATTCAATGCTTCGAATGTGGAGGTTTCGGACACATCTCCACGGATTGTGGCAATTTAAAGAACAAGAAGAAAGGAAAGGCTATGGCCGCCACGTGGAGTGATGGTGATGACTTGGAAGAAGAAGGAGAATCCTCAGATGATGAGGATCATGTGGCAAACTTTATTGCCTTCGCATCTTCTCTCAAGAGTAAGGAAGCATTAGATAATGAAGAGGAAGAGAAGCAAAGTGAAAATGACTCTAGTAATGGTGACTCTTCATCCCATTCAACAAATATGGATGTAGAAGGAATGGATCTCGAAGGGTTCATTGAGCATTTCGAAAGCTCAAGATTGAAGATGAAGAAAGAGATTCAAAGGCTAAAGGGTGAGAATGTCAAGCTATCTACCGAAGTCACTCACCTAAATAGAGAAGTAAAGATAGCAAAAAGAAATGAGGAATTGATGGAAAAGGAGCTTGGAGAAGCAAGAGAGATCATTGCTAAGATGACTTCAAGTACGAAGAAACTCGACCACATGTTGGGAGTTAGCAAGAGGCCAAATGATAAGAAGGGTCTTGGCTATGAAGATGACAATGAGACCTCGTCCTCAAGCAAGACTGTGTTTGTTAAAAGCTTGGACATCAAAGAGCCTTCACCCCTACAACATCCTAGGAAGAAGATCGAACTAGGAGAATGCTCTAAGGATTCTCAAGTCAAGGTAGCACAAGGGAAACAAGCTCAAGCTCAATCAATAAGGGTGAATCAAGCAAGTTTCCCTCAACCCAAATACCATCAAGCCAAGAAGCAATTCATGCAAGGTCAACCAAGGAAGAAATCCATTCCAACTCAACAACAAAGAAGGAGAGAACCAATCCAACACCAAAGACAAGCTCAAATGCGTGGGAAAGCCCCTTTGTATTCACAAGGGCATGGTATGTCTTCTTATTTTATTCCCACTTGTCACTTTTGTGGTGTTGATGGTCACATTAGATCTAATTGCTTCAAATACATTGAAATGTGTAGAATCAAGAGTGAAAAATACACTCTTAGCGTGTGTCTACAACCTAGAGGGGGGGGGGGGGGGGGGGTGAATGGGTTGTTAATTCGATTATTACCAATTTTTCGATTAGTCAATATTAAACAAATAACCCAATTAAATCAAACATACAAAATCAAGTGTAAAGTGCGGAATAATAAATAACACTTGATTTTTACGTGGAAACCCTTAAACAAAGGGAAAAACCACGGGCTATCCTCCTAGCCACACACGATCCTCAAACCACTATATGAGTAAAACGTTACACCCTCAAGTGATACTCGGACTCTCACTCTAGATAACCTCAGGCTATGGACTACTACCACTCGCCACTCTTGGTTCAATCCCTAGTGATATCCACTGATACACTACTATCGACGTGAGCACCTCCTACTCTACCCGCATGTCTTTTACAATGGATTCTTGACCAATGCTTGCCAACCACAACTTGGTTGCAAGACTACAATGCTTGTGCAACTTCACCCGAAGCCACAAGACTTTGACTCAATGAAGAGTATAGGGTCTAAGTGAACAATCAATGAATGCTCAACACAATATATGTTAGACCAAACATACAATGCTTAACTAGATGTAGATAATGCAATACAACATCCTAGTTATCAAATAATGCCTACATGTGCACACATGAGGTCTCAATTAGTTGTAGAGAAATTCTAACAACCTAATTGTCAATTAAGTTCACATAAACATTCATAAACTAGACTAGATGCACAAAGACAACCTAATCATCAATTAAGCATACATGAATATTTATGGATTAGCTATTTAGGCATATATGACCTAATAATGCAAGCTATCACAAACAAACACAATCAAATATTCATGAACATTTACTAGTTGATTAAAACACAATTTCTCAACCTAGTTATCAATTAATCACACATGAATATTTATGACCTAGCTTTTAGGCAAAAATGACCTAATCAATTAAGCTATCAAAATACAAACCCAATCATGTTATCAAGACTCATAAATATGCAATAGAGTAGAGTCTAGGTATTTAATCATGCAATAAATACCTAATCTAGAGTAAGAAGAACAATAAATGATATTCAAAGAAGTTCTTGCTTACCTAGTCATGAAACAATGAAAACCCATGCTCAAATGATGTTGAATGATGCAAGATGGAGATGGGTTTTGGGTTTGGAGAGTCAAAGATGCTTTCTTGAAGCTTTCTCTCTCTAGGAGCTCTAACCTCTCTCTAAAAATGAATTTTTGAGCTCTTGGTCGGCCAAGAAGAGAAGAGGAAGAATATATATGAAGCCCTAGTTAAAACTACATCGTTTTGAACTTGGGAACCAGAATCCCGTCAAAACCGCTTGCTAGACAGCGGCACAGGTAAGTGTCTAGACCGCGGTACATACAGCAGTGCACCGTCTGGACAACACCGCGGTTAGGACCGTTGTGCATGCAAGTGCACAGATCGCGGTCCACGTCGCGCATGACGCACTGGAGAATACGGCTCCGTGCGCCGCGGTGCAAGCAAAGCCTGCCGAGCGGTCTAGGCCGCGCCAAAGGGAAAAATCCCTTTTTAACACTCAAGACAAAAGACAATCTTACATGAATGTTGTGCAAGTGTGAAGTGAGTGAGATGCACACAGTGAAGCACAATTAACATGTCAAACATGTTATCAACTAAGATACAATGCAATATATGATATCTAATGTAAGCTAGTGAGTGTTTTAGAAAAGGATGCACACTTATGCAAACAATAAAGAACATAAATGCAAGATAAACAAAACATGCATGAAGTGTGTGTGTGTGCACCTAAACTCTTCAAGAGACAAAGTCAAGTGAATATACCTTTTGCTCTTGCAGTCATGGAGATGCTTGGAAGCTTGCCAATACGGACCTAAGCTACCCATTACACAATCATCCCCAATGTGGTGGTTTGTCATGAAATAAGCCAATCATAAAATTGAGGTCCTTACAAAGAGCATGATTGAAATAAATAGAGCTAGAGCCAAAATGCATGTTCCTAGGAAATCTAGAGCCAATTTGCATGATCCTAGGAAATCTAGAGCCAATGTGACTAATACCACTAGGAATGAGAACATTTCACCAAGGTGGATTAGAAGAGATGACTATTTTTGCTATGTGGCTCAAATTGCCTTAAAGGCAAATGCCTCTAACACTTGGTATTTGGATAGTGGGTGTTCTGGCATATGACGGGGAACACGAGTTTCTTTAAATCCCTTGTCTTGGAGGATGGAGGATTTGTCACCTTTGGTGATGGATCTAGAAAGAAAGTCATAGGGAAATGAACCATTTCCATTCCTGATTTACCCTCCTTGTCCAATGCTTTACTTATTGATGGCTTGCAAGCCAATCTTATAAGCATTTCTCATCTTAATGATGATGGACTCTCCGTCTTGTTTAACAAAAATGATTGCTCTATTTTAATGCCAAATGGATAAACCTTGCTTAAAGGAAAGAGATCTAGTGACAATTGCTATTGTCTTGAAGCTAGTGCTATCTCTTGCAATATGTCCAAGTATGAGGAAGTTGAGTTGTGGCATCAAAGACTTAGACACATGAACTATCGAGATTTGAGGATCTTAGATAAGTTCAAGGTTGTGCGTGGCCTCCCTAAGCTTGGGAAGAAAGTCGATGGCGTTTGTGGACCTTGTCAACAAGAGAAACAAACCAAAAGTATGCACAAGAAAGGCAAGTATCTCGCCACCAAGGAGCCATTAGAGCTTCTATATATGGACCTTATGGGTCCCATGCAAACCGAGAGTCTCGGTGGCAAGAGATACATTTTTGTTTGTGTTGATGATTTCTCTAGATTTACATGGACATATTTTCTTAGAGAAAAATCTAAAACATTTGAAAATTTTAAAATGCTTTGTACTAAAATTCAAAATGAAAAGAACTCACACATTAAAAGCATTAAAAGGATTATGAGTGACCATAGGAGGGAATTTGAAAATGCTTGTTTTGAAAGCTATTGCAATAGCTTAGGCATCTCCCTTGAGTTTTCGGCTCCTAGAACTCCTCAACAAAATGAGGTTGTTGATAGGAAGAATAGGGTCCTTCAAGAGATGGCCTGTGTGATGTTGCTTAGCAACAATGTCCCTAGGAACCTTTGGGCCGAGGCCGTCATTACGGCTTGCTACATAGGAAATAGAGTCTTCCTAACGCCCGGTACTAGGCAAACCTCCTATGAATTATGGAAGGGTAGGAAGCCAAATGTTAGCTACTTCCACTCATTTGGGAGCAAATGCTACATTCTAAATGACTGAGATCAACTTGGCAAGTTTGATGCCAATAGTGATGAGGGGATTTTCATTGGCTATGCCCTTAATAGTAAGGCCTATAGAGTTTTCAATTTAAAAACTCAGAGTTTCATGGAATCATCTAATGTTGTCATAGATGATTGTTGGCCTAAGATAAGAGACCATGATGAGGAGGTCATTGTGCTTGATGATTCTTCCTTAGAGAAGAATGGTGAGACTTCAATTGATGTGAAGTCAAGTCTTGATGAAGAGGTCATTCAACCTCTTGATAGAGATCCATCCTTGGACTCTAAAGAACCCGCTCCATGGGTTAGACATCTCCAAAACAAGAATGACATTCTTGGAGATATGAATGAGGGTGTTAGGACTAGGCATCAAATAGCTAATCAAATTAGCTATACTTGTTACACCTTTCAAATTGAACCCAAAAAGGTTGATGAAGCCTTGAATGATGAGTTTTGGGTTCTTGCCATGCAAGAAGAGCTAAACCAATTTGAAGGAAATGAGGTTTGGACTCTTGTTCCTAGACCCAAGGATACTAATGTCATAGGCACCAAATGGGTATATAGGAACAAGTCGGATAAGAATGGCAACATTGTGCGCAACAAGGCTAGACTTGTAGCACAAGGATACTCTCAAATTTAGGGTATTGACTTTGAGGAGACTTTTGCTCCGGTTGCCCATCTTGAGTCCATAAGGCGTCTCTTGTCCATATCATGTGTGCATAAGTTCAAACTGTATCAAATGGATACTAAGAGTGCCTTCATAAATGGTTTCTTGCATGGGGAAGTGTTTGTTGAGCAACCTATGGGGTTTGTGGATCCGTACCACCCCAATCATGTCTATCGCCTCAAGAAGGCTTTATATGGGTTGAAACAAGCACCAATGGCTTGGTATGAGAGCCTCACTCAATTTCTTGTTGACAATGACTACACTAGGGGTAGTGTTGACAAAACCTTATTCATCAAGAGGAACAAAGATGAGCTTTTCATAGCTCAAATTTATGTTGATGATATTGTTTTTGGCTCCACCAACAAATCCAAAGTCCAACAATTTGTTGATGTCATGTCTCATGAGTTTGAGATGAGTCTTGTTGGGGAGCTTAATTACTTCCTAGGTTTGCAAATCAAGCAATTGCATGATGGGATTTTCATATCCCAAGCTAAGTATGCTAAGAACCTTGTGAAGAAGTTTGGCCTTGAGAATGCCAAACATTGTGACACACCAATGAGTACCACCTTGAAACTAAGCAAGGATGCTAGTGGCAAGAGTGTGGAACAAAGTCTTTATCGTGGCATGAATGGTAGCTTGCTTTACTTGACCGTAAGTAGGCCCGATATAGCCTTTAGTGTGGGTGTGTGTGCTAGGTACCAAGCGGATCCCAAGGAATCCCATCTCTCCTCCGTGAAGAGAATCATTCGATATGTGAATGGGACATCCAACTATGGGATATGGTACTCTTTTGACACTAATGCTAGCTTAGTTGGCTTTAGTGATGCAGATTGGGCAGGAAATTGTTATGATAGGAAGAGTACATCGGGCGGTTGCTTCTTCCTAGGCAACAACTTGGTCTCATGGTTTTGCAAGAAGCAAAATTCCATTTCTCTATCCACGGCTGAAGCGGAATACATAGCCACCGGGAGTGCTTGCACACAACTCCTTTGGATGAAGCAAATGCTTGTGGATTATGGCTTTGATCAAGGTATTCTTACCCTTTATTGTGATAACATGAGTGCAATTAATATTTCAAAGAATCTGGTTCAGCACTCTAGGACAAAGCATATAGACATTAGGCATCATTTCATTAGAGAACTAGTTGAAAACAAATGCATTGCACTTGAGCATGTGGGCACTAATGATCAACTAGCAGATTTATTTACAAAGCCCTTAGACTCTACTAGGTTCAAGTCACTTAGTAGGTCTATTGGGATTTGTCATATGCCTTGATGAGTTTTGGTGATTGACCCCTTATGGGGAGCTCAAGCAAAGAGAGCAACCTTGCATGTTGAAATAAGCAAAAACTTGATCAACTTATGCTTCTTTATTAATTGCTTGAGTATTTTTTGTTGTGCTTATATATATATTCTTATATGGCTTTTTATTCAATAAGTGTGCCTTGCTTGGTTTGTAATCCATGTCACCTCTATGTTCAAACATGCATTTTTGGATTAGGAGAATTGATTGGGAAGTACATTTGAATGACCTAAAATTTATCTCAATGACATGTGACTTGATTTTGACATGCTAAAATATTATGCATGAATTGTGTGTGCAAATGTGTGTGGAAGCACCTTGACAAAGCTAAACTCAATAAGGACCTTGTGTCCATACAATAAATAAGGATGTCTCATCCAATTTAGCTTTGGGTCTTTTCTTAATGGTTGAACAAGACAACAACCAATAAGGATTCTATATCCATTCAATTAATAAGGATTTTATATCCATGTCTTGATTGACCATTAAGGATTGACATGGTTGCTTGTGTGTGCTCAAGCTTTTAAAAGCTATATCTTGTTTAATTATGGCAAAAGGGTGCAAATTGGTTTGAATTCTTTTGGAACCCTTTTTGATGTTCTCTTTGCCAAATACCATTTGCTTGAACTATGATGTTCCATGTCTTACATGCAAAGCAACTAAGTCACACATTATCTTCTTAAAAATAAAACCTCAATGATTCTCTCTCAATTAATTAAGTTGCATAAAGTTGTTGTATATGATTATGCACTTGTCTTGCAAATAACTCTCTTTGCTAAAGTGACCCGTTTGGGGAAAGCTCCCTTGCCTATCTCGTGACAAAAAGGGGGAGTAATGTGGTTTATTTAAGGGGGTTGCATATTTGGAGAGATTGTCCGGTTGAGGGGGAGTCAGCTATTTAGGGGGAGCATTTGCATTTGGTTGCTTGTTGCATGTTGTAGTTTCTTCTCCTACCCGTATCGAATAGAACTTCTTCATGTAAAACCTGCTTGATTTAGATCTGGAGGAGACTAGAAGGTAGCCAGTCCTCTGGTTGAATAATAAACCATGCCTGCCCTAGAGTAGGAAAAGAGAGAACAGAATAGTAGCCTATTTTTCGAGCTAGAATCGCTATTTACGGATTACCAGAAAAGTTTTCTTTTATGCAAATTGCTTTTAGTTATTATCTCTCTTGATCACCTCACATACACTTGTCTTGGAAAGTGTAGTCTCATTGTTTTGTAGGGATGGCGGCTACTCTACAAGAGCTTTAAGATTCGAAGACCTAGTATCTAGGTATCTATTTGTAATGTAGAATATCTTTTTGTTGACCTCTAGTTTTTATTCTTTTTTGTGAGGATGATTTGTGAGTGGTGGTTTTGTCACGAAATAGCCAAAGGGGGAGATTGTAAGTTCCTCATATTTTGACTGGCTTATTTCGTTGACAAACCACATTGGGGGTTAATTTTGTAAGTGTAAATTAGGCCTCATTGGGTGTGATCAAGCTTCAAGGACATCATCTCTCTCAAGAGCACTTCAAAGGTATATCACATGCTTAATTCTCTTTGAAGAGGTTTCAGTTGCACACACTCACATTCCTTGCTTTTGTATTAACATACATGTATGGTTGCACACACACACACTTCTTGCATTTTGGAGTTGATGGGCTGCACAGTGGATTAGGCGACATGCAAGGCCACTTGTATATGTCGCCTGACAAGTCGCCTTAGACTTAAGTTTTTCCCACAGTGTGTTAGGCGACATGCAAGGCCACTTGTGCATGTCGTCTCCAATGTCGCCTTAGTCATGTATTTTTCCTCCAGTGTGTAAGGCGACTTGGGAATGTCACCTTACATGTCGCCTCTGACATCTTATTTTTTCCACAGTGTGTAAGGCGACTTCATAGGCGACTTTGGGATGTCGCCTCACATGTCGCCTCAGGTAACATGTTTTCTCACTGTGTGTAAGGCGACTTCCAAGGTGACTTGCTCATGTCGCCTTGCATGTCGCCTTTTTCACCCAAACTGGGCATTTCGGGAATTTCACACCAGCTCATTTTTTGGTCCCTATAAATACATCTTCTTCTCCACCATTTAGACCTAGAGCTCTGAAAATATGTCCATAAGTGAGAGAAAGTAAATCCAAGAGAGAGAGAGAGAGAGCTCCAAGAAGTCTTTTTTACTCAACCAAACTCATACCCATGTGCATCTAAGCTTCATTCTTGCATCTATTCTTCATGAGTCTTCATGCTCTTCTTGACTAGGTAATCAAACAAGTCTTAGAACTTCCTTTTCATCTCTATGTTCTTGTTTGCCTAGGGTTAGCAATTATTTGTAAATTAATTGCATGTTTATTTGGTTTAGCATGATT
This sequence comes from Dipteronia sinensis, assembly GCA_033220585.1. Lineage (NCBI taxonomy): Eukaryota > Viridiplantae > Streptophyta > Magnoliopsida > Sapindales > Sapindaceae > Dipteronia > Dipteronia sinensis. The sequence goes on along the minus strand of CM065643.1, from coordinate 19,324,744 downwards.
TGAGTATGTTTGTGATTATGTTTGTTGGTTGAGGTTGTATGTTCATTGATAGCTAGCATTTAGGACGATTTTACCCTTCTAGCTAAATCTTCATGCATTTGCATTTAGATATTGATATCTAGGATTTGCACTCATTGACATCTTTAAATCCTTAGATAAGCATTTAGTGTTGCCTAGCATTAATTGCATGTTAGAATATTCTTACATATTCACATAGGTTGTTTAACCTCTTCATTGATTGTTAAGCTTTGTGACTAAGTGGTTTAGTGCACAAGCTTGTGGTCTAAAATCACTATTAAAGGCCCGTTGGGTAGAGTGAAAGGGTTAGTGACCAAGCAGGTGTGACTTGAGGTCAACCTAGGTTGTAAACTTTCATTCAAATAGTGGATTTGAGGACCGTATGTGGCTAGAAGGATAGCCCATGAGTTTTGCCCAGTTGGAGGGTTTCTCATGTAAATCAATCCTTGTGTTTTTAATGTTTTCCGCATGTTTATGTTGGATTGGTTGTTTGCTAATATGGGGTAGGTCTATTAAAATTGATTAAGTCAAAAAGTTGGTAATAAATCAACTAAAACCTATTCACCCCCCCCCCCTCTAGGTTAGTAGACACACGCTATATAGTATTTTCACGGTGGGTCAGAGTTCCATGTCCCCACTCAATTTCGTGGGAGGACCGAGTGGGGGAAATGAAGCATTTCCTTTGAGTCAGAGGGCATCTTAAGGAATATCATTGCCTGGTTGTATATAAACCTCACCTTTTCCATCTCTGAACCCTTTGAGTCCGATAGAGTAGACCTCTACCTTTGGATATCCCTCCCACAACCAGGTATGTAGCACTCTTTTCCCTGTCTAGGTATCGAATCCGTATTAGTGGATAAGTAGAGCTTGGTTTTTCTAGGCAAAGGTGTCTGTATTTTTTCCTGTCGAGAAGTGGATCCCCTCTTCTAAGAGAGCTTCGTCATATATTTATAGGTTCCAATTCTTGCTGTCCATCCCTCATAATTCGATCAATCAATTTAGCAATTATAAGAACACTGATTTGTCATTGATGGAGGCTGTATTTAAGCCCGGGAATTGTCCCTTGAATCAAGTAAATAGCTTCCATTTTGGTAAGATTTGATGAAGTTGACCGTTTCCGTTAATGGCCCTTGTGAATGGTATGAGAGGTCAACTCTCTTCTCTTCTGGTTGGAGGATACTGCAGGTTTCGTTCCTTTGGACGTGGTCTTATCTGGGTTTGATCCTTGGTGTACCGGTTGTTGGAACCCCGTTCACTGGTAACGCATCGGAAATAGGTTTTTAAAATTCTATACATATCATAATTAATGTGGAACCAGTGAACTTGAGATCGTAATTATTTTTTCAGAACTAATACATATAATATGTAAATACAGGAAATTGTAATCAATAAAAAAATTATTTAGAACCTTACCAACATATGGAGGCTTCTTCACTTTATGCAATATGCTCCTGGTCTGTACCACCGATCTTCCTAGCTATTCCCGGAACTGGTAACTGCGTGTGGGCGCGTCACGTACTCAGGAACTTAGGAGGATGTAGAGAAAAGAAGAAGAAACTATTTCTTCTAAAAAAAACTTATAACAACTCTTGTTCTTAAAAAATATATATATATATATATATATATTGTTTTTCTCTTTTCTTTTGTTTCAATAATGCACATACTAATTGCTTTTTTTTCTCGTTAGTTTCACGCATATCACTTGCTCTTTCTTACTCTTTTCTCTTTTATTTTGTTATTTCTTTCTCTTTTCTCTTTTGTTTTGTTATCAAAGTATATATCTTATATATATTATTATAACTAAAAACTTTTAAATAGATATCTTTTTCGATTTTAAAACTAAATATTTTAAAATGATATCTCATATCTTTTATTTTAAAAGATAGTTAAATATTTATTTTGAATTTAAAATTTTTAAATTCAATTTCAAATATTTAATTTAATAAAATAAAATAATCATATTATCTTATTTTATTTAAAATCAAATATCAACTATCACCCTCAATTTAGTGATTACTAACATAATTAAATAATCTTATTATTTAATTTATTTAATCATCATTATACATTAATTAAATAATCTCATTATTCAATTAATTCCTGAATAAATACGTGTCACTTTCGTAACACAATTAATTGGACAATCCAATCAATTAACCGTGACCCTTGTTACCTAAATCGATCGGGCTAGCAAAGGGACCTAATGGACCCACAGTATTTTGAGCTTCAATAATCCTTGGAATCATTAATTAAACTCTTTAATTAATATTCATTGATTATTAACTCCGATGTTATTCCACTAAAAACCCGAAGCTACACTCTCTCAACTGCATACGCTTTTACACAGACCGATACAACTCGATGTCCATCGATATAACTATTATAAATGGTGTGATCCTCCACAGTAGTTCATAATTAGAGCTGGGTCATAATGTCCATTACATCCCTCTAGTTACATATATCCTTTAAGTACCGTTGATTCTCTAATGAACAATAAATCCTATTTCCTCACGGAATTAGGAGAGCGCTCATATTGTCCAAGCCCCGAATCAACCCTTAAGGGAACCACCATCTACTTCTCACAAGAAGGAGTGGATTCCACTATTGTGTACATACCTTTCTGGCCACAAGCCAAACCGTAACCCCAACATACGGAGCATATTGATCAGGAACTTCATCTGACCTCACCCATGGTATATCAAAGACCACGATCTAACCTGAAGGAGTCGATATGACACTCAGGATTAAGATCACCCACATATAGCCATCATTAGTTGATAAATATGAATCTCATCGGTAAAAGGATCTTGGTGAGAGATTCATATAGATCATGGCCCAGTCCTATATGATCACATCATACAATGTGCCTCCATTCCCATATCTCATATGAATGATTCAGGATAGAATCACCGTACATTACGGAATCGACCGCAGGTATAGATTAACCACAAAAAAGTACCCAGCTTTATTTGCTATCTATGGACTCTTTAGATTGCATGTCTCTTACTGTATCAATCTGTATATGACACTCATATACACAGTTCGAGATTACATCCGGCAATCTATGATGTTAATATATACACAAGTTATAAAATAAACAATACAACAAGAATGAATTGAACTTTTCTTTTTATTTATTTCATAAATCCATTTACAAATTACATCTTAAGGGCATAAACCGCAACAATCTTCCACTTGCACTAAAGCATATGAGGAATGTTTCGTAACCCTGGACCATCTAGCTGACCCGATAACACTTTAGCTGGTAAGGTCTTCATAAATGGATCAGCATCATTGTCTTGTGATGCTATCTTGGTGACGATCACATCTCCTCTCTTCACTATCTCTCTAATAAGATGATACTTTCTCTCTACATGCTTCCCTCTCTTATGGCTTCTTGGTTCTTTGGAATTAGCCACAGAACCACTGTTATCACAATAAAGTGTGATGGGCTTATCCAGATCTAAAATAACTTCCAAATCACTCAAGAATCTTACGGAGCCAAACAACCTCTTTAGTAGCTTCACAAGCGGCTACATATTCGATTTCCATGGTGGAGTCAGCACTCCAAGATAGCTTAATACTTCTCCACACAATGGCTCCACCACTAAGGTGAAAACTGATCCAGAGGTGGATTTCCTAGAATCTCTGTCTGACTGAAAATCAGAATTCGTGTATCCAAACAGGATCAAAACCGTTTCGAAATACACTAGTATATAGTTTCTCGTTCTCCAAAGATACTTGAGAATGGACTTGACAGAAACCTAATGATCCAATCCTGAGTTAGACTGGTATCTACTGACTACTCCCACTGCATAGTAGATGTCCGGTCTCGTGCATAATATAGCATACATGAGACTACCTACTGCTGATGCATAGGGTACACGTCTCATATCCTCAACTTCTTGAGGTGTTTTAAGACATTGTTCCTTAGACAAGTGAACTCCATGCCTAGAAGGTAAAATACCTTTCTTGGAGTTCTACATCGAAAATCGCATAAGAATCTTGTCGATAGATGATGCTTGAGACAATTGTTAATAGCCAAAATTGGCTAAAGACCAAAGGGAAATTTTCCATCTTCCAGACCTGGTTCCATACCCGATAGTTTCACCAGGAGACCTCTTAATCCAAAGCCGAGCTACTATACCGTCCCAGAAACAAGGGCGGGCTCCGGAAACATCCGAGATAGAGCCCGGACCCGAGAGCTTCCACCAGGAGACCTCTCTGTCCAGAGCCGAACTGCGATACCACCCCAGGAACAAGGACGGGCTCCGGAAACATCCGGGATAAAGCCCGGAACGATCAGATCTAGCCCGCATCACCAAAACTAGAAGCTCCCCGAAGTCGAGGTCATCTCACAAGTGCTCCAGAGACTAGTCTGTACTTCGATTGACACAGAAGAATGTCCCTAAAAGGCCGCGAGGTCAGTCGAAGCCACACCTAGCTTCGAAAGGCCAGTCGAGGCCACACCTAGCTTCGAAAAGGTCAAGGGAAGCCAGATTTGGCTCAAAGCTGGATGAAACTTCTCAGATATCAAGCTCGAAATACTAATCAACCTCCCTGGTTGATGCACCACACCATATCGTCATATCCAAAGATATCCATAAAGGATCATACTGAAAAGATACGAGGAATGCATTGAATCATATCTGGAAACGTTACCTACATGCAGAACAAGTAATAAAATCCAAAAAGGAAACAAACTGATCTCCATCACGATACTCTCAATTCGGACGTCAATTCAAAAGTCAATGACATTAAAGCAAGAAATCCCGCCCGATAAGGAGGAAACTGAGAAAATCAAGGGAGAATCAATCTGTTGACCTATAAACTATGTATAAATAGAAACGAAAAGAAATGAAAAAGGAGAGACTACTAATCGACAGGCATATGACTAACAATCGACCATTCCCTAGAGAGAGTTGAGAGAAAAGAGAGAAAAACCTCTGTATCTATATACCATGCATGTTCAATAAAAACATTCTTGCTTACTTGTCACTTTATAAATCACTGTTACATATACAATGAATTTTGGCCACCACCTACGTGGTAGTGGTCTCGAGGGCGTTAACTGAGATTTCTCATCCCGAGCAAAATTTCCCTCAACACTTTCTGGCGCAGTCTGTGGGAACCACACCCAATTAACCAATCGTTTGCATTTATATTTTCATTGTTTTACAGGAACTATGAGGCTCTGCTCCTCCCAAGGCCAACACAGAGTCCCGGAGCAATCTCCAGCGAGGCCAACCCGAAAAGCCCCAGGAAAGGGGAGAAAGTCTGGATATAGTAGTTAAGCTCCGATCCAAACAACCAATACGCGGGCTACTGGCCACCCCATAGTGAGCCAGGCAGCACTCGACCAACAAGCGGCGGCCTTTGTAGAATCTGTCCGCCTTCCGCCTCCTCGCTGAAGGCATCACAATCCAGCCAACCAACCTCAATGATCAGGGAGAGCCGAGCAGGCTCGGAGCTAGGCCACCTGCTTTCGATCGCCTAGGACCTCCTCCTCCAGAGCCGGCTCGAGATAGATCAGGGCTCCAACGTTCGATCCGGGATAGGCTGGGAGCCATGCCCCCAGCTCTGAGAAGACTTTCACAATATCAACCCCGGCTAGTTAAGTCTGCCGCAGATGCTTTTACCCGGAAGCCTTGAGGGCTATCTAATCCAACTACATCTAGGAGAACTACCCGGGCCCTAGAAGAGGAAAGTAGACAAACTCCCCGAGTAGATCATGTCCAGGAGGAGGACCGGATAGAAATTGCCAGTTCATCAGAAAGATTCGACAGTGAGGAATCTGAGGTTAACTCGAAGAGACCTGGGAACAAGCGACTGAGGGATCAGCTAGCAAAGCTACAAAAAGAGGTCCAGCAGATAAGGAAGGGAAAGAGTAATGAGGACAAAAAGAATCCCCTGAGCGAGATGAACGCTCCCTTCACTAGGAGGATCCGAGAAGCAGAGCTCCCCCCAAAATTCAAAATGCCAGCAGATAAGTTCTCTGGAATAGAAGATCCTCTTAGCCACCTAGAGAGCTTCGTTCAACAGATGGAGGTCCAGAACACTACCAGAGCAGCTATGTACAGAATGTTCCCAACGACCTTGACCGACTACTCTAAAACCTGGTTCAGGAAACTACCCGTTGGAAGCGTGGATTCTTTCACAAAATTATCATCCGATTTTTGCTCACAATTCCAAGGAGTTAAACCTCGCCCGAAAGATCCTATACACCTCCAATATGTGATCCAGGAACGGAGTAAAACTCTTTGATCATATGTGGAGCGATTTCACAAGGAGGTCATACAAATGGGAGTTTTCACTGAAAATGAAACCCTCGCCAACTTCAGGCGAAACCTCTAGGAAGGAAAGCTTTTCCGTTCTTTCACCAAGAGACCTCCCGAGACTTACCAGGAGGCCTATGACCGGGCTCTGGAGCAGGTCGAGATCGACGAACAACTCAAGGTCAAGATAGAACATGATGACATGAGAACGGTAAAGCGTCTGAAGAAAGAAGCCCCCAAATTTGAGCCAGTGTAGAAAGCTCAGAATAAACCTCCCAACAGGTCGACCTATCACCTCCCTGCTCCTTCTAGACAAGAAAGATATCTAGCAAAACGAACCCCTCCCCAGGCTTCGCCGCCTCCCAGGACCGTGGCTCCAGTAATGCAAGGGGAAAAAGGGTATGACTACTACACCCCTTTGAATGCTTCCAGGGAAACAGTCTAACTTGCCATACAGGATAAAGGGTTGCTCCCAAAAGCCCACTCCCATGAAGGCCCCAGCTGACAGGAGAAACCGGTACAAGTACTGCGACTTTCACGAAGACGTGGGCCATAACACTTCGGAGTGCTATAACTTGCGCAACCAGATTGAGGCACTGATAAGGGGAGGATGCCTGATTGAGTTCTTACAACAGGTCAGAGATAATATCAGGACTGGAAGGGAGGTACAAGCTAAAATTTGTGAGGACGCAGAAAAGAGGAAAGGGGAGCAGGCTGACTTAATGCAGCAGATCCAGGTGATACACACTATCAGCGGAGGTCCTACATTGGCCGGCATTTCCAATAACTCCCGAAAAAACCACGCAAGAAAGGTTCCCCACCTCGGAGAGAGCCGAGGGATCTTCGAAGTCAGCCAGAGCCCGACAGAGCCCTCCCAGTCAGCTCAGATCGTATTCACCGAAGCAGATGTCTTCAATACTGTGCAACCTCATGATGATCCTATGGTCATCATGATACAGATCGCCAACTGTCTGGTCCATCGCGTGCTCGTGGATATAGGTAGCAGTGTAGATATCCTCTTCAAGGATACCCTAGAAAAATTGAACCTGAAGCAACATTGTTACAACAGCTGTACCACTCCACTTTACGGTTTCACTGGGGACTCGATCATACCAGTGGGGTCAATGATCCTCCCAGTAATCATCGGGGTCACCTCGCTCCAACAGAATGTAATGACCGACTTTGTTGTGGTGGACACTCCATCGGCCTACAACGCCATCCTAGGGAGACCTTTCCTGTCCTCCTTGAAGGGAGTCTTGTCCATATACCACAACGTCTTGAAATTCCTGGTTGGAACCAATGTAGGAGAGGTACGCGGAGACCAGCAGGCAGCCAGGAAATGCTACGTAGTATCTGCCAATCCTACAGCCCTAGCGAAGCAGTGTGTGCAGGTGACATTAATCCAGGAAGACATGGATACATCCCGGATAATGCAGGAGGAGAAGGAGCCCGCGGAACACCCTAGGCATCCGAAGGATGAACCTATCATGCCCTACGAGGAAGAAGGGAGTAAGGAATGGGCAAGTGGGCATCCCGTGGACAAACTAGAAGAGATATCCGTCAGGAATGATGATCCCTCCATGGTCGTCAAGGTCGGAGCCACCCTTGATCCAGAAGTAAAAAGAGGACTGATTGACCTTCTCAGGGAATTCAGTGACATCTTCGCCTGGAACCATGATGAAATGCCTGGAATTCCAGCATCGTTGGCCACCCACCGGCTAGCAGTAGATCCAACAGTCAAGCCCGTCAAGCAGAAGAGGCGTCACTTCAACGCTGATAGGAACACGGCGGTGCAGGAAGAGGTTGATAAATTGATCAAAACGGGGTTCGTCAGAGAGGTACGTTACCCCGAATGGGTCGCCAACGTGGTCATGGTCACGAAGGCGAATGGGAAATGGCGTATGTTTGTCAACTACACCGACCTCAACCGGGCTTATCCGAAAGACAGTTTTCCTTTACCAAAGATTGACCAGCTGGTTGACTCCACATCCGGAAATAAACTTTTGACTTTTATGGACGCATTCTCAGGATACAACCAAATTAAAATGCACCCAGCTGACCAAGATAAGACCAGTTTCATTACTGGGCAGGGCTTATATTGCTACAAGGTGATGCCGTTTGGTTTGAAGAATGCAGGGGCCACATACCAGCGGCTGGTTAACAAATTGTTCAAGCCCGAGATAGGAAGGACGATGGAAGTATATGTCGACGACATGATCACGAAATCCCCAACCACAAAGGGACATCAGGAAGACCTTCGCAAAACCTTCCTCATACTGAGGGAAAACCAGATGCGTTTGAACTCCTCCAAATGTGCCTTTGGGGTAACGGCAGGGAAGTTTCTGGGCTTCATGGTTCATGAGAGAGGTATAGAAGCCAACCCAGAAAAAATCAAAGCTATCTTGGACCTGGAATCCCCGACATCGCTCAAGCAAGTACAGATTCTGACTGGACGGGTGGCGGCACTCAACAGGTTTATCTCTCGCTCCACCGATAAATGTCTCCCTTTCTTCAAGGCCATCAAACAAGGAAAGAACATGAAATGGAGCCAGGAAAGCTAGCAGGCATTTCAAGCTTTGAAAGAGTACCTAATAAGCCCCCCTTTGTTAGTCAAGCTGGTTCTCGGAGATGAGTTACAGATTTACCTGGCTGTATCAGAAACTGCAGTAAGCGGGGCTTTGGCCAAGGATTGTAGCGACGGTTTTCAAAGGCCCATATACTATGTAAGTCATGCCTTGACCAAATCAGAAAGGAACTACATTCTCCTAGAGAAGCTAGCTTATGCTCTGGTGATCTCAGCGAGGAAACTCCGTCCCTATTTTCAAGCTCACACAATAGCAGTGGTGATAGACCAACCCCTTCGTCAATTCTTGCAAAGACCAGACGTGTCAGGAAGGTTAGTTTTATGGGCACTAGAGCTCACTCAGTTTGACCTAAAGTATAAGCCCCGGACTACGATTAAGGCACAGGCTTTGGCCGACTTCGTGGCAGAATTCTCAGCGATCCCAGATCCAGATGATCCCTCAGTATCAGACGAGGTCCCTGAGAAGATATCCGAGGTTGAAAATTGGCCGGAAGGCTGCAAGCCATGGATCCTCTTTTCAGACGGAGCATCCGGACGAGCTGGGGGAGGAGCTGGCATAGTTTTGATAGATCCTGAGGGGACTGAATTCTGTCACTGTTTCAGATTCGAGTTTAAAGCTACCAACAATGAAGCGGAATATGAAGCCCTCCTAGCCGGGATGAAGGTAGCCATCTAACTAAAGGCCGACTACCTGCAGATCAAGAGCGATTCGTTGCTTGTTATAAACCAGGTGACTGGGGTCTACCAGGCAAAGGGAGATAATATGGTCGCCTACCTAAATCTAGTTCGGCTGTTGAAAAGCAAATTTAAGGGACTCAAGATCGATCAGGTGCCTCGACACCAAAACCATTGCGCAGATGTTTTGGCTAAAATAGCGGCGAACGGAGGCCAATCCCTACCTAAGGGGAATTCCCCTCCAAGTTATCACCCAGCCAAGCATAGCCGCAAATGGAGAAATTTGTTCCCTGGATCGCCTGCCTTGCTGGATGGACCCAATTGTCGCCTAACTCCTTGAAGGAGAGCTTCCTGAGGAGCTCGACCAAGCCCGAAGAATTAAGAGACTCTCAGTTCGATACTGTATGGTGGACGGATACCTCTAGAGGAGGGGCAGATCCCTCTCCTTACTTAGGTGCTTCCATCCCGATGATGCTAAGTGGGCTTTCAGAGAGGTCCACTCTGGGGACTGTGGGAACCACATAGGTAGGGAAGCTCTAGCCTATCAGGTGCTTCGTATGGGGTACTATTGGCCGACCATCCATCAAGATGCAAAGAGTTTTATGCAATCCTGCGAACCTTGTCAAAGAACTTCAAACCTGAACCACCAGCCACCCGAGCGACTGTCGTCCCTCAGTTCACCTTATCCCTTTGCCATGTGGGGAATCGACCTAATTAGGGCCACTTATACTGCTCCTGGACAGATGAAACATACTATCGTGGCTATCGACTACTTCACAAGATGGGTCGAGGCAGGACCTCTTTCTCGAATATTAGAAAAGAATACAACCAAGTTCATCAAGACTAACGTGGTATGCAGGTTCGGGACCCCTCTCATCATTATAGCCGACCTAGGAAAGCAATTCGACAATGCCCGATTCAAAGACTTCTGCAAGGGATTGGGGATCAACCTCAGGCTCGCTTCAGTGGCTCATCCCCAGACTAACGGGCTGGTAGAATCCACCAATAAGACAATCAAGAAACTTCTGAAAAAGAAGCTTCAGCAGAAGAAAGGGAAATGGGCCGAAGAGCTACTAGAAGTCCTTTGGGCATACTGGACTACAAAAAGAACAGCTACCGGAGAGACACCTTACTCCCTGGCTTTCGGGGTTGAAGCGGTCCTCCCCATCGAGCATAAATTAACCTCGTTCAGGGTACAGCACTTTGAGCCCGAAAGTAACGAAGTCAAGCTCCGGGCTAGTCTAGACCTCTTAGAAGAAAAGCAAGAACAGGTAGCAGAGAAAGTAGCGATCTACCAGAGCAAGATCGCTAGATACTTCAACCAAAAGGTTAGAGCCCGGAAATTCAAGGAAGGGGATATGTTACTTAGGAAAGTGACATTGAACACTCGAAAAAGGTCGGATGGAGTCTCAAGTCCAAATTGGGAAGGGCCATATTTGATAAAGCTAGTTGTTCGCAATGGAGCTTATAAACTCGAAGACATGGACGGACGATCCATCAACTACACTTGGAATGCAGATCATTTGAAGAAATTCTACCCTTGAAAGGAGTTCTCAAGCAGACTACCCCCACTTAGTTTTCATTACAGGTCCGAATAAAGATGTACTACATCTCAATCATCAATAAAGTCATATTCCTTTTCTCTTCCATCTTTGTCTCCAACTATGTTCAACATTAGTGACTATACCCTTGTATGGAAATTCGACATAAACCTCTCGCAACAAGGAAATAGCTCGATAGCCCTCCTGATGCCTTGGTCGGGCTACCACCCCCAAGAAGGATCTGAGTGTAAGAGCATAGTTGCCCTCCAGATCTCGAGACCAGGAAATAGCTCAATAGCCCTCCTGATACCTTGGTCGGGCTACCACCCCCAAGAAGGATCTGAGTGTAAGAGCATAGTTGCCCTCCAGATCTCGAGACCAGGAAATAGCGCGATAGCCCTGCTGATGCCATGGTCGGGTTACCACCCCCAAGAAGGATCTGAGTGTAAGAGCATAGTTGCCCTCCAGATCTCGAGACCAGGAAATAGCTCGATAGCCCTCCTGATGCCTTGGTCGGGCTACCACCCCCAAGAAGGATCTGAGTGTAAGAGCATAGTTGCCATCTAGATCTCGAGACTAGGAAATAGCTCGATAGCCCTTCTGATGCCTTGGTCGGGCTACCACCCCCAAGAAGGATCTGAGTGTAAGAGCATAGTTGCCCTCCAGATCTCGAGACCAGGAAATAGCTCGACAGCCTTCCTGATGCCTTGGTCTGGCTACCACCCCAAGAAGGATCTGAGTGTAAGAGCATAGTTGCCCTCCAGATCTCGAGACCAGGAAATAACTCGATAGCCCTCTTGATGCCTTGGTCGGGCTACAACCCCCAAGAAGGATCTGAGTGTAAGAGCATAGTTTTCCTCCAGATCTCCAAGACTAGGAAATAGCTAAATAACCCTCATAATGTCTTGGTTGGGTTATCACCCAAAAAAAATATGTATATATACATAAACAGAATATATATATATAATGTTTACTTTCGTGTGCAGGATCAAAATCACCATAATTCCCTACACGAATCTTAATTGCTGCTACAGATGCTACTCTGGATACCATTCAAGACCTGAAACATAAATAAAAGTTCTCAAAAAAGCGCTTCGATTTATCATTAAGGGCAAGGGGAGCCTATCCCTCGATAAGGCTACATCCAAATGAGGAGCCCAACCCCCGAACTCGGGCTACAAAAAGAAGAAGAAATGTTTGAAAAATTGATAATGGCAAAACAGGGTGCCCACCCCCTTTTTCGGGCAATCAAAAACAAGTCATCTGCTTCAAGCTTTGGGACTCTCATGGCTCCCCTCCGCTGGCCTTCCTTCTTCCTACTGATCCTAGGCATCAACCCCCTTTACAGGTAGCTGTCCATCTGGGTTACCCTCGCCGACAACTCTTCCATCTAGAGGCTCCATCAGATGATCAGCTGGATCTTCCTCCAAAACTTCATTAATTACATCCATAACCTCATGAGGGACAGCCGCGTCAAGAAGTGCAGCCAAGGACCCCATCTGGCTCCTGTCGACCTCCATCTCTGTTAAAGGGGGATCCTCAGATGGGCTCCTAACCTCTTCACCGGCTCCCGATTGGTCCCCCTAGGATCGAGAAGACATCACTTTGCTGGAAGACTCCCCGGGACCCGAGGTGATAAAGGAAGGAAGATGGAATGAGGGATCTGACTGAGCGGGCTGCTTTCTAGTTCCTGCTGGGCTAGAAGGGACCGCCTTGTTGCCCTCAGGGCGAGATAACTCGGCAGCTTTGAGCATTATTTCTTGTCTGTCCCAGCCCGCAATAGACGATAAATCAAAGGGAGGAGGAAGAGCTTCCGCGGCCTGAAAGGAAGCATAAAAATACCTGTCACAGAAGGAGGTCTCCGCATCAGCTTGCAGCTTGGCCACCTGAGTAATCAGAGACTGGTTCTAGAAGTCCAGCTTCTTAGCCTCAAATCTCCAGGAATCCCGCTGCCTAGCCCGCCGGAGAGATTGAAGACGCTCCTGATCAAAAGATTGCTTCATCCTCTCATGATCGCAGCGAAGCTCAGCCATCGATTTTTCCCTGGCTGGAAGTCACCTCTTCCACTAAAGACCGAGCCTGCTTGAGCAGTTCCCCAGCTTTCTCGGCTTTAGCCTCGGCTTTTGCAGCCTGATCACGAAGGAGGGCTACCTGCTGGCCTATCGCGACATTAACCTTAAAGGCCTACAAAATACAGAACTCGAGTTAGAAACTGAACGAATTAACAAAAGTAGCGTGAAGGAAATACAATTACCTCAGCTAAGATAGCAGATCCCTTGGTTATAAGGACGTACACAAGCATAGAAGCCATCTTGAAGATCCCGCCACCCGGACAGGACGCTATGAACTGCTCCAGGACCTCATCCCGCCCTATCGAGCTGGCTGGGGCCGAGAGCGACTGGAAGGAACATTCGCGACACCTTTCCCAGAAGCAACACCTTTCCCAGAAACCTCCGAGGCTTTGGTTGTTGGAAGCACAGCGGAATCAGGTGTTTGAGTCGAAGGGGTAGCAACTTTAGCGGCCACGGCCGAGGGGGCAGAAGCAGCCGGGCCAACCACCTGGGGGGCTTTACCCAAAGCCCGGAAAGCCCGCGAGGCAAGAGTGGCAATCTTAGACCCAGCCGGAGAGATAGACGAAGCCAGGGTAGGTTTGACCCCAGAGGAGGAAAGAGAAGCTCCACCTTGAGGAGAGCGTGAGACGTGACAGGTGGCCGGCTCCACGACAAAAACTGTAAATAAACAGATTAAAAAAGAAAATGTTAGAACCAAGCTAAGTAATAAGGCGAAGCAACACAAGGATACTTACGAGGAATAGCATCTGAAATCCGTAAATACTTGTTCACCCTACGAGGGTCAAAAGCTTCAGCAGTAGGGAACTTCAGATTCAGATAATTCCGGGCTAGAATAGCCTTTAAGACGGCTTCGGACTCGGAAGGCAGGGAGTCCCTGTCCCAAGAGGGCTTGTCACTGAAAGCCGTAGGAACCTCGAATTCATGCCCTTCGATGAAAATCGAGCTCCCCCAATCATCCCCCGCAAGGATCAATTCTGTTTCCACGCGGGATCCTTCTTCGAGGCACCAGGAACGATGAAATTAAGCTTATTCTTTGCCTTGGCATAGAACTGGCCTCGAGGAGCCCCAGACAAGCTCCCAATCTGGAAGAGATAAGCCAGCTCCTCTGCACCTGGCTCCCTCGTCACTTTACTCATCTGGCATTGTTCCCTCCATAAGACAAGGAAACTAATCAGATGCCTCCAGAAGCCAGGCGTCAACTGGAGGGGAGCGAGCTGGATGGCGTTGAGAGCCCGCCGAAGGGTTGGATGGAGGAGAAGCCTGACCCCGTTCTCAAGAGCGGCCACATGAATCGGAAGCATGCCTTTAGGGGGGTTGAAAAACTCGTAATTTTTAGGAGGTACCGAGATGGATACGCTGTCGGGGATGCCAAACTTTGACCTCAAGCGATCAATCGACACCGGGTCAACGGTGGAATCTGGGACAACCCAAAAATTGTAGGGAGGGAACCTCTCCCCAAAGGGACCAGGAGCCGAGACCCGACGCTCCCCCGCAGCGCCACCGGCCGCTTCTTTATCGGAGTCATCATCGACGATATCTAAAGGTTGGTCGGGATGGTTGGAGAACCCAGTCCCGATAGATACATTCCTACTTGACCGCCGACGTTACAAGGTGGGCGAAGAATCGTCGCCGTCAGAGCTCCTCCTAGCCAGCTTCCCCAGAATAAGACTGACGACCTCCTCGCCGTCGAATATGGAATCAGTTGAGTCACGACTATTTTTCGACATTATAGAAGACGAAGAATGAAGAAAGAAGCAAGCTCGGAGGAAAAGCTATGGAAATATTTCTCAGCAAAAAGTTTTTAGCTCGAAGAGATGTGAGGAAGATGAGGAGGAAAACAGACATATATATAGGCAGAAGGGCAACAGCATCGAGATACTCATCTGGTAACGGTAAAAAATCGATTACGGTAATGTAACCGGATTAAACTCGAAAGCGGGCTAATCATCTCATGCCACATCACTTACGCAGTTAAGAGGATGATCTCCCTAAGATTCTGGTAACGGTAAAAAATCTCGGGGACTGCCGTAACGTAATCAGATTAATTCGAAGATAAATTAGTCGGTTCGCAACACGTCATTCAAATGAAGAAATTTCCCCAATATTTCGGTAACGGTAAAAAGAGGAAGATTTCCCAAATAAAGTGAAAATCTGACCTCAACCCCAAGCTCGACGTCTGGTGTTCAAGTAGAGGGGACTTCTGTTAATAGCCAAAATTGGCTAAAGACCAAAGGGAAATTTTCCACCTTCCAGACCTAGTTCCATACCCGAGAGTTTCACCAGGAGACCTTTCAATCCAAAGCCGAGCTACTATACCATCCCAGAAACAAGGGCGGGCTCCGGAAACATCCGGGATAGAGCCCGAACCCGAGAGCTTCCACCAGGAGACCTCTTTGTCCAGAGCTGAACTGCGATACCACCCCAGGAACAAGGACGGGCTCCGGAAACATCCAGGATAAAGCCCAGAACGATCAGATCTAGCCCGCATCACCAAAACTAGAAGCTCCCCGAAGTCGAGGTCATCTCACAAGTGATCCAGAGACTCGTCTGTACTTCGATTGACACAGAAGAATGTTCCTAAAAGGCCGCGAGGTCAGTCGAAGCCACACCTAGCTTCAAAAGGTCAGTCGAGGCCACACCTAGCTTCGAAAAGGTCAAGGGAAGCCAGATTTGGCTCAAAGCTGGATGAAACTTCTCAGATATCAAGGTCAAAATACTAATCAACCTCCCTGGTTGATGCACCACACCATATCGTCATATCCAGCGACATCCATAAAGGATCATACTGAAAGGATACGAGGAATGCATTGAATCATATCTGGAAACGTTACCTACATGCAGAACAAGTAATAAAATCCAAAAATGAAACAAACTGATCTCTACCACGATACTCTCAATTCGGACGTCAATTCAAAAGTCAATGACATTAAAGCAAGAAATCCCGCCCGATAAGGAGGAAACTGAGAAAATAAAGGGAGAATCAATCTGTTGACCTATAAACTATGTATAAATAGAAACGAAAAGAAATGAAAAAGGAGAGACTACTAATCGACAGGCATACGGCTAACAATCGACCATTCCCTAGAGAGAGTTGAGAGAAAAGAGAGAAGAACCTCTGTATCTGTATACCATGCATGTTCAATAAAAACATTCTTGCTTACTTGTCACTTTATAAATCACTATTACATATACAATGAATTTTGGCCACCACCTACGTGGTAGTGGTCTCGAGGGCGTTAACTGAGATTTCTCATCCCGAGCAAAATTTCCGTTAACAACAATGCTATGAGTTTGTTTTTACGATCCCTTATAAGTTGGATCCCTAGAACATAACTCGCCTCTCCCAAATCTTTTATTTGGAATTGGGTAGCCAGCTAGCCTTTTACATCATATAACACTCCCACATCATTCCCAATCAGTAGGATGTCGTCCACATATAGGACCAAGAAAACTACCTTTTTGTCAATGATGCGCTTGTAGACACAAGGCTCATCGGCGTTCTGCTCAAAGCCATAGGTTTTGATCACATCATCAAACCTGATGTTCCAAGATCTAGATGCTTGCTTAAGTCCATAGATGGACCTTTGCAACTTGCAAACCTTTTGCTCTTGATCTGGAGACACGAATCCCTCTGGTTGCATCATATATATGCTCTCGTCAAGATTGCCATTCAAGAATGCAGTCTTGACGTCCATTTGCCAAATTTCAAAATTGAAATAGACAGCAATGGATAAGAGTAGGGGTGGGCAAAAATCCAATGGACCGGACCGGACCGGACTGAACCGGTGGATCGAACCGGTCTAATTGGTTTTTGTTTTCGGTTTTATATTGTATACCGGTTTGGTTTGGTTTGGTTTGCTTTTTGAAAAAACCGGATTTTCCGGTTCGGTTTCCGATTCTATGGTTCGAACCGAGAACCGAACCAAGAATCGGTGTATATATACAATAAATCCCTAATTTTATTTATGAAGCCTCTGCCTCTTGTCTCTGCCTCTCTTGCTCTCATCTTCACCTAACCCTAACTCAGTAACCCTAACTCTGTTAACTACGCCGTCCGCCTTCTTCATCGCCGTTTGTCTCTCTCGTCGGCCGTCCTGGTCCGCCGTCCCGATTCGTCGTCTTGCTTCATCGTTTTTGGCTTTTTGCTTAGGTTTGTTAAATAAAATTTCTTCTCTAAATCTACTATGATCTCTCAATCTTTCCATTTTTTGATTTACTCCATCAATCATCTTCATTCGTTTCAGCTTTGATTTAATCTTTGCACGTTCTGTAGCTGTTCGTCCTCTGCTAGTGACATCCTCCGGCCGCTCTTCCTCCGACGCATCAATCTTCTCAGTCACACCAGGTAAATTTCATCCTCTGATGTATTAATAACTTTGATGATCAAATTAAAATATTCACAACCATGGTTTTTGTTTTTGTTTGTTTTGATGTTTGGATGTAAACATAAAGGTCGGATCTTCAGTTCCATAGACTAGTAATCTATTCACTTCAAATTATCTTAAGTTCTTATCAGTTATCATGGTCCAATCGCTTTCTTTAAGATTTTAAAAAACAAACAAACAAATTGTGAAATTATAATTGATTGATCAGTCTCGATCACTTGTAGTGACTAGTGAGATCAAGGACTTTTAATTATATATCATCAGGCACTTGCTACATATATATAGATAGATATTTGTAGGTTTCGCCTCTTTGGAGGGTCTGAGTGGGTGCAGCTGTGTGTGCTCTGTTTTGCGATGATTGGTTCAGTTTTGGTTTGTTTGTGGGCTCTGTTTTTTGTTTTTTCCTTGTGTGGTTTCCTTGTTGTTGTCTTGTGATTCCTGGACCCTTACAGTGTAGTGTTTCCTTTGTGGCTGTTATAAATTAACCATTTTCAAAAATAAAAGAAAGATATCTATACACTTTTAATTTGATCAAAAGTTCTTATTTAGTCACGACATCGTGATTTTACAATACAATAATTAATTGCTACACTTACTTGATGTTTCTCCAAGCCGTTTTTTACAAATCTCCGTTGATGATCACAAAGCCTTCAATAAACAAATTAAAACTACTTAATAAAAATATTTAATTGATCAAAGAAGACAACAAAGCAAAAAGAATGAAAAGATAAACTTGTTAATTCTTATTGTTATTTGTTTTTTCTTAACCAAATCAAAGCAAACATCATTAATCTTACCAGTTAGATCTGCAAACTAATACTTTTTAATAAAAAATGTTTGAAGTCATTTTTTAAATTTGCACGGTATAAGAAAGTAAGAACCACTGTACACAATACACTTATACACACATAGTGATGTTATTGACCCACCTTGTAAAAAACTTAGCTAATCTATCAGATTCTTTGCTTAAGTTACCTTACTTGAAAACACTGTCCATTTTTAATTGTTTTGTGTCATCATCTCCAGTCAATCTTTCTCCAACTTTTTTTGGTTATTCTGCATATAGGTCTCATCATTATATGGTTATTTGCATAGTTATTTGGTTAATATTAGAGAGTGCTCATTATATTTTTTTAATGTCTTTTGATTCTTTTACCATTAGATTATAATTGGTTGGATCTTAAATGTTCACAAATTATATAGGTCCTAGAAAAGTAGAATGTAAAAGTTTTTTTATTGTCATATACTTATTGTTTGATGAATGTATTTAATTAATTAATTCAATGACAGCCCAGAGGTTTCTTATTAATTTGGAGTGGGTTTGGAGCAATGAAATAGACAAGGACTGCTGTGGACTACTTTTATGGAGCAATGAAGAATTTTAAAATTTTCAATTGATGAACTGTTTTTTATGTTGTTTTATTTTTATCTAAACTTTATGGATTGTTTATGAACTCTTATTATTGTGCGGATCGTTAATATGTGGTTTATGAACTCTTATTAGGTATTATGTTGTGGATTATTGTTATTTTGTTATTTTATTAGGTATATTGTATTGGATTTTGAAATGTAATTTCACTTTGTTTTGTATTATAATTTATAAGAGGCTATCAGTAGAAATTTTAAATATGATTTGCAGATTTTTAGTGTTTTTGTTGTAATGTAGATAAATTCGGCCCAATAGGTTAAAAAAAAATTAACAAAGTGTGTAATAATTAAAGTCCAGAATTTTGGCCCAATAGGCCCAAACCGAAAAAACCAAACCGAACCGAACCGGTTCAATTCGGTTGGTTTTTGATTGGTTGATATTTGTAAATTTAATTGAATTGGTTCACTTTTTCAAAAACCAAAATTTATAGGTTTTTTTATCGGTTTTAGTGAAAATCGAACCGAACCGATCCAATCAACGCACACCCCTAGATAAGAGAGTCATAATAGACTTAAACATGGCTACTGGCGAGATGGTCTCTTCATAATCGACCCCCTCTTTCTGGGTATAACCCTTAGCCACTAGCCTTGCTTTGAAGGTCTCTACCTTCCCGTCTACTCCTCTCTTTCTCTTGTAGATCCACTTACATTCTATGGGTTTTACCCCATTCGGCAAGTCTACAAGATCCTAGATTGAGTTGGAGTGCATAGACTCCATCTCGAGATTCATGGCTTTAAGTCATTCCTCTTTATCAGGATCTTTCATTGCATTCTTAAATGTCAATGGACCATCCACACTATCACCTGAGACAACACTTTGTCTCTCACCTATACCTAAATAGCGTTCAGGTTGTCTTACAACCCTACCACTACATCTAGGTGATAGTGTATCCTGATCAGGAACCATCTGACTCTCAGATGTTTGTGGATCAACAAATCTTGTTGATGAAGCACTAGTCTCACCAGGCTCTAACTCATTCAATACAATCTTAGAACGAGGTTTATGGTCACTAATATAATTGTCCTCAAGAAATGTTGCATTTCTCGATACAGATACTTTGTTATGAGTTCTAACATTCATCGGTCCATAGACATTATATATATGAGTTCTAGTGGCTCTATAGCTCTAAGCCATTTTCCAGTAAAAGGTCTCTTAGTTATCTTACCTTCTAAACATGATTCACAGACAGGTAAGGTGCCAACCTTTAACTCACTTAAAGGTCCGCTTTTTACTAGTCTGTCTGTCCGATCAAGGTTGATATGACCAAGCCTTAGATGCCAGAGATACGTGTCATTATCTGGAGAAATCTTATGTCGTTTAGTTTTTGGTTTTTCAACCTTAAACATTTCGGTGTTAAGCAGTGTAGTATGTATTAACGGTCTTAACATATACAAATTGTTTTCATTAATTCATGAACAAATATTCAAACCATTCTTTCCAATAATAACAGACTTATTATTAAAAGAAACATAATACGATTGTTCTAACAACTTAGAAACGGAAATCAAATTCCGTGTAAATCCAGGAATATAAAAAATATTGTTCAATAATAAAAAACTATTATTATTATTGCAAAATTACAATCTTATTGCTCCCACTGCTTTTTACCGACACGAAATCCCCCGACCCCACACGCATTGAGAAGGCTCCCTCCTCTAACTTTGTCTAAGAATCAGTCCACTGTAAAGAAGAACAAACATGGTTACTGGCCCTTGAATCAACTATCCAGGGTGAAGAATCATTTTCCACTAAATAAGATTCAAGAACAAGTAAATCATATTTACCTTTCGTCTTCTTCTTCTTGGCTACCTCCTCCAGGTACTGAGGACAGTTCCTCTTCCAATGCCCGACCTTGTTACAATGGAAACATTTTCCTTTGTCTTGGTCGGTGGAGGTATCTTTCTTTTTACTTTGGGCCTTCTTGGGCTTGGGCTTACCTTTGGCCTTCCCAACATACCTTTTCCTCATTTTATTATTATTAGAGGAGGAAGATGGCTTGACAACATTTGCCTTACAGCTCTTACCCTTGTTTTCCTTAGTCAAGGACTCAAAAGTAGCGAGCTCATTGAGCAACTGTGTGAGACTGAACCTTAACTTGTTCATCCCATAGTTACTCTTAAACTGATCGAAACTCTTCGAAAGAGTCGTCAGTATGATGCTAACTTGACTGGGTTTATCAATGGCTCCACCATTGACTTCTGTCGTGTTGAAGTAGGACATCATGCTCAGGACATGTTCATGAATTGATGTACCTTCCTTTATGCAAGCAAGTATAGCAGAACGAACAGCTTCGTGTCGCTTTTGCTCGGAGGGCTGCTCGAACATAGCTTGCAATGACTCCATAATTTAGAATGTTGTAGTCATTGCTTAGTGCTTTGTGACAAGCATGTTTGTCATAGAAGCCTACAGATATGTCCTGGCCTTCTCATCAGATGAGACTCATCGCCGGTATGCCTCACGAATAGTTCGTGTGGCATTGGCAGTAGGCACCGGAAGACATTCCTCTGCAAGCACAAATTTGAGGTCTTTGGTGACCAATATTGCATTAATATTAAGTTTCCATTTAGTGTAGTTATCACCAGTTAATTTATCATTTGCAAGAATTTGAAGTAATGCAGAAGACATAATTGCTGAAATAAATAAAATATTCATTCATTCATTTATTAAAAAACAAGTGCGAGTGCTTTGGCATAAATTTAAACATGATGCATGAACATGTTTAACGAACTAGAAATACCTAAAAAACAGTTACTATACCACAACAATCCAACATAACACAAAGAAGTGCCGCCTTAGGGTCGGTCAAGTCTTTGCATGTTGAACCGAGACATTCTCAATGAAATGATATTCTAGAATAACTCTTATTCCATATCATTAAACCATCGTTTATTCAGTCAGGTTTTTAATTAACAAAACTTAATCAAAACCTTCGTGAGTGTAACCCACCATTTCAGATCTTAACTCGAGAATTTCCGCCTTAGGGTCGGTCAATCCCGAAATACCCTCAGAAATCCTATCTGTTAGGAAGTCAACCTTGGTATTGATCTTTGTGGAAACCCTCTTTAGGTAGGACGAAAGCAAAGTCGTCACGACGCCCCACTCGGATCTTACGGTGTTGAACTAATGATGAAGACTGCGGGATATATATGTCATATATCCCTCTCCCACTCACTATTTAAAATTTAGGGTTTTCTATTATCCGTTAATGTACCTAGACTCTTCAGGATCAAACAGCTAACTTTAATCGAGTTATCCTAGCGCATTAACAAATTCATTATTAGAAATAAATTTTAATTAACTAATAAATTATTAATAATTTTTAACTATTAAAAATCTAATCTATTAGTGAATAATCTAAGCTTTTGTAAACTATTTACTAAGCTCAGATTATTATGATAGTGTTTACCAAGTTTTAACTATTAAAACTCTAACACTTTATTCGGTTAATTTATTATTAGGTCATTAATTATATTAATACTAATTACAATAAATGACCCTATTAATCCAACTTATTAAACACTTTAATAACTAGATTAATATTAATGAGAATTAACAAGTTTTCTAACTAATAAAAAACTAATCGCATTTTTATAGCCAATAATGTATTTACCTATTTTAATCATAGTAAAAAAATACTTAAAATATTAGGCTGTGATGCATGTATGACATATCAAATATATTTGTGTAGGCACATCTTATCTAAATGACATATGTATGCATGACAATGCTTTTATCATCATATAATAAAAGCATACATGAATTGACCGAATACAGTGGATTATTTAACCTAAAAAAAATGGAATCTAAAATTACAAAAATACCCCCAAGGCATTCCTTGGTCTTCTTGTAATTTCCAAGTCTTCCAGTCTCTTCAGATCCCTCCGATTCATCTCATGAATCCGAAATAGGAAATATGCATGGACCTCACTGGGCAACACTTGCCAACTGGAACCGTGCAAGACGATGTGAACAATGCCCCGTGATTGTCCGCGTGAACAGTACCGTATGAACAGTGTTCCTGAATAGTACCACGTGAATGTTGGACCCTAGTGTTACAGATTACGCAGCGAAGGTTTTAAAAAAAAATTTATGCAATCATTAAACTAACCCATTTGTACAGTAATAATCAAATAGGATAATAAAGTGAAGAAACTTTTTTCATACCTACGTAGGAGGCTCCTTCACTTTGATACGAACTGCTCCTGATTTGAACCACGTGATCTTCCTCGCTATCTCCCGGAACTGATAACTGCGTGTGGGCGCGTCACGATATTCAAGACCTGTATGGAGGAAAAAGAGAAGAACACACACAAATAGAAGTGCAGCACTTGTGGTCTCACCACACACTAACTTTTTCTTTTCTATTTGTGTTGTTTGCTGTTCACGAAGACTTTGCTCTTCTTTTCTTTTTGCTGTGTGTTTTGTGATCCACGATCACTTCTCTTCTTCTTTCTTTTATTTTATTGTGTTAATTTTACTGATTCGGTTATCATTATTTTAATTAAATATATATCTCATATATATCAAATAAAATCAAACCAAAATCTTATTTGATTTTTAAAAAAATATCTCATATCCTTTTAGATTAAATATTTATTTTTGAATTCAAACATTTCAAATTCAATTTCAAATATTTAATTTAATAAAATAAAATAATCATATTATCTTATTTTATTCAAAATCAAATATCAACTAACACCCTCCATTTAGTGATTAACAACATAATTAAATAATCTTATTATTTAATTTATTTAATCACCATTATTCATTAATTAAATAATCTCATTATTCAATTAATTCCCGAATAAATACGTGTCACTTTCGTAACACAATTAATTGGACAATCCAATTAATTAACCGTGACCCTTGTTACCAAAATTGATCGGGCTAGCAAGGGGACCTAATGGACCCACAGTATTTTGAGCTCCAATAATCCTTAGAAATTATTAATTAAACTCTTTAATTAATATTTCATGATTATTAACTTCGGTGTTATTCCACTAAAAACCCGAAGCTGCACTCTCTCAACTGTAGACGTTTTTACACAAACCAATAACTCTCGGTGTCCATCGATATAGCTATTACATATGGTATAATCCTCCACAAGTAGTTCATAATTAGAGCTGGGTCATAATGTCCGTTATACCCCTCTAATCATATCTTTCCATTAAGTACCATTGATTCTCTAATGAACAATAAATCCTACATTCCTTACGGAATTAGGAGAGCGCTCATATTGTTCAAGCCCTGAATCAACCCTTAAGGGAATTACCATCTACTTCTCACAAGAAGGAGTGGATTCCACTATTGTCAGCCACAAGCCAAACCGTGATCCCAACATACGGAGTATATTGATCGGGAATGCAACTCCGACCACACCCATGGTATATCAAAGACCACGATCTAACCTGAAGGAGTCGATAAGACACTCAGGATTAAGATCACCCACATATAGCCATCATTAGTTGATATATATATGAATCTCATCGTTAAACGGATCTTAGTGAGAGATTCATATAGATCATGGCCCAGTCCTATATGATCACATCATACAAGGTGCCTCCATTCTCATATCTACATATGAATGATCCAGGATAGGATCACCGTACACTACGAAATGGACCGCAGCTATAGATTAACCACAAATAAAGTACCCAGCTTTATTTGCTATCTACGGACTCTTTAGATTGCTCGTTTCAAACTGAATCCATCTATATATGACACTCATATACTCAGTTCGAAATTACATCCGGCAATCTTGGATGTTAAGTGCACATGTTATATAAAGTATGACACAAAATGAATGAATATACTACTTATTTTATTTATGTTCAAATTCTATTACAAGCTTTAGGGCAAAAACCCCAACAGTGAACAGTGCCCTCATAGTGAAGAGTGTCCGTGAACAGCACCCTGTCGGGCATATTTTTGATTTCGCCCTTCCGTTAATCGTCTTGTTCGTCTGATTATCGACCATATTTTACATTAAAAATATAGCAGTAATTACAACAAAAAATTACAGCAAAATTTATTAGTAAAATTAATTACAACCTATGAATAATCCACGTACAGTACTATATAATTAACGATCAATCATGTTTTTGTAAATTAACAAATTTAATATACATACAAAAACAACATACATTCAATTTAAACAGTGTCTACACAATCATACACTCAGGAGCATCGAAAACAATTTCCTGTTCCGGAAGAATTGGCTCTGATACCAATTGTTGGAACCCCGTTCACTGGTAACGCAATGGAGATAGGTTTTTTAAATTTTATACATATGATAATTAATCTGGAACCAGTGAACTTGAGATCGTAATTATTTTTCAGGAACTAATATATATATATATATATATATATAATATAAATACAGGAAATTGTAACCAATAAAAAAATTATTTAGAACTTTACCAACGTTTGGAGGCTCCTTCACTTTATGCAATATGCTCCTGGTCTGTACCACCGATCTTCTTAGCTATTCCCGGAACTAGTAACTACGAGTGAGCGCGTCACGTACTCAGGAACTTAGGAGGATGTAAAGAAAAGAAGAAGAAACTATTTCTTCTAAAAAAAACTTAGAACAACTCTTGTTCTTAAAAATAATATATATATTATTTTTTCTCTTTTTTTTGTTTTAATAGTGCACATACTAATTGCTTTTTTTTTTGTCTGTAGTTTCACGCACAACACTTGCTCTTTCTTTCTCTTTTCTCTTTTGTTTTGTTATCAAAATATATATCATATACATATATATATATATTATTATTATAACTAATATTTTTTTAATAGATATCTTTTTTGATTTTAAAACTAAATCTTTTAAAATGATATCTCATATCTGTTATTTTAAAAGATAATTAAATATTTATTTTGAATTTAAACATTTTAAATTCAATTTAAAATATTTAATTTAATAAAATAAAATAATCATATTATCTTATTCTATTTAAAATCAAATATCAATTATCACCCTCCATTTAGTGATTAGTAACATAATTAAATAATCTTATTATTTAATTTATTTAATCACCATTATTCATTAATTAAATAATCTCATTATTCAATTAAAAACCGAATAAATACGTGTCACTTTCGTAACACAATTAATTGGACAATCTAATCAATTAACCTTGACCCTTGTTACCTAAATCAATTGGGCTAGCAAGGGGGCCTAATGGACCCACGGTATTTTGAGCTCCAATTATCCTTGGAATCATTAATTAAACTCTTTAATTAATATTCCTTGATTATTAACTCTTGTGTTATTCCACTAAAAAACCCGAAGCTGCACTCTCTCAACTGCAGACGCTTTTACACAGACCGATACAACTCTGTGTCCATCGATATAACTATTACACATGGTGTGATCCTCCACAGTAGTTCATAATTAGAGCTAGGTCATAATGTCCGTTATACCCCTCTAATTACATATATCCTTTAAGTACCGTTTATTCTCTAATGAACAATAAATCATATTTCCTCACGGAAATAGGAGAGCACTCATATTTTCCAAGCCCCGAATCAACCCTTAAGGGAACTACCATCTACTTCTCACAAGAAGGAGTGGATTTCACTATTGTGTACATACCTTCCTAGCCACAAGCCAAACCGTAATCCCAACATACGGAGCATATTGATTAGGAACTGCATCCGACCTCACCCATGGTATATCAAAGACCACGATCTAATCTGAAGGAGTCGATAAGACACTCAGGATTAAGATCACCCACATATAGCCATCATTAGTTGATATATATGAATCTCATCGGTAAACGGATCTTGGTGAGAGATTCATATAGATCATGGCCTAGTCCTATATGATCACATCATACAAGGTGCGTCCATTCCCATATCTCATATGAATGATTCAGGATAGAATCACCGTACATTACGGAATGAACTGCATCTATAGATTAACCACAAATAAAGTACCCGGCTTTATTTGCTATCTATGGACTCTTTAGATTGCACGCCTCTTACTGTATTCATCTGTATGTGACACTCATATACACAGTTCGGGATTACATCCTGCAATCTAGGATGTTAATATATGCACAAGTTATAAAATAAACAACACAACAAGAATAAATTGAACTTTTCTATTTTATTTATTTCATAAATCCATTTACAAATTACATCTTTAAGGTATAAACCCCAATACTGGTCCCTCTTCGTAGGTGGTCTTTCTCTCGACGTGATGGAACTTTTCGGCTGTTGTTTCCCACGCCGGATGGGTGGGAAGTGCTTGGTGATCGGTTCAGGATAAGTACCATGGTATTGGGTTATCGGGAAGCATGGACCGCGGTACCGGTGCTTTTTGACATTAGGGAACCGGTGTATCGTGACATTGGGGCTCTCTCGACTGTGGTACCAATATCTCTTGATACCAGGGAATTGGGTTGACCCTGGTTCCGATCCTGGTTCACACATGGTCACCATGGTTATGCCAATCCCGGTTCTATCAAGGGTCGGCCTGATGCTCTTCCTATAGGGTCCTTCTACTCCAAGCAGTTTTGGTAGGGATGGAAAATTCTTCTTCGGACCCTTGCCTTTTTAGGCGGTTAACAAGGCTAATATTGCCAAGGCAAACCTAGAGTAGACCAAGAAGGACATGATCAGGGCAGAGGGAAGTTTGGCTTTCTTGAACAGGGCCGTGGCTGAAGGTGAGGAGACCGCAGCACAAGCGCAGGTAGACATGGAGCGGTTGAAACATGCTTATGATGTGGAACGGCTAATGTTAACAAGCAGTGTAACAGAGAGAAATATTTTGAAGAAGGAGAAGGACCTGCTGGAGAAAGAGAACCAGGCCTTGCACGATAGTGTGACTGCTCTAGATGCCAAGGTAGTCGCATCCTTTGGAGAGCGGTACTTTTTCGTTGCTCTCCAGGTCGCTCAAACACTCCCTATTTCCTTTGACTTGGGCTCGATCAGCGGATGGAACCGGGACAAGATTATGTCCAAAGTTACTAAGCTTTCTGATACCGCTCAGATTGAGGCAGGGCCTTTACAAGCTGGCATTGCCCCTGTTGGCAGTGATGATATGTTGCCCATATTTTCCTTCCTGCTAGGTTAGACTAGGATGGAGTCAAGCCTACTGGTCCCTGCTGATCCATAACAGGCAAACGAATGAGTGCTTTCTGATCCCCCTATCCCTCAAGATGATCTGGTATAGGAGACAAAAGCTCCAGCTGAACCGGGGATATCAAGGGTTGAGGATGCTCCTACTGATCCAGGGGTAGTAGGGACCATAGAGGTTGAAACTGGTGCTGCTGGAGGTGCCAATGATGAACGAAGTGTGAAGATAAGAGGAGAGAATGCCACTGATCCCTTAACATGATGCATTTTTTCTTTATTTTACTATATAGCCCGGAAGTAGGGTTTGGGCCCCTTTTTGATTCATTGAAAGGCTTTTTTATGTTTCTTGATGCTACCCACTACTATTAATAGAAACAATTTTCTCTTATATGTTGTTTCCTGTGTGCATGTGGGATTTCGGTAGGGTCTGGTTCTGGTATCTCTATGATGTCTTGTAATCACATTTAGGGTGCGTTTGGTACGTGGACGGGACGGGACGGGACATGACAGGATGGGACAGGACATGACATGATAGTTGTTCCGTATTGTGTTTGGTATGTTTGGGACAGAACAATGGACTGTACTGTTATGCGTTTGGTAAGGCTGGGACAGGACATGACAAGAGGTTCAAATGACTAGAGTGCCCTTTTGTCATGTTTAATGTTTGTTACCACATAATAGTGACATATGGGACAGGACAGGACAATATTAATTTGATTTTATTAAATAGTTATTTTTATGTATAAAAAAATTCAAAATTCAAAATTCAATTACAATAATATTTGTATACTACTTTCTGTTAACAGAAATCTTGCTCGGGGCAATAAATCTCAGCTAGCACCCTCAAGATCATTACCACGTAGGTGATGACCAAGGTAGAATGTATATGTGTATAAAACAATGCCTAATGAAATGACATGGAGATAACGATTTCGTTAGCTACTCAAAAGGAATAAAAATATTTCTTTATTGATAACATATGATATACATTTCTCTATCTCTCTTTCGAATTACTCTCACTTTCTTCTAGGTGATAGTTGGGTGTTTGTTGTATGACTGTCGAATAGTAGTCTCCTCTTTTTTGAAGGAGGAAGTCCCTCCTTTATATAGTGTCTTCATAAGGTTAAACTCAGTGATTTCCCCTTGACTCTCTCATCCCTCCCCTCCTTATCGGACGAGATTTTTTACCTTTAAATGTCGTTGACTTTGAGTTAATTGCTCAGTTGAGGATATCTTGGTGGAAATCAATTTGTTTCCCATTTTGACTCTATTACTTGTTCTACACGTGTATAATGTCTATAGATGTGATACTGTGTATCTTCGGGTCTAGCATGATTCCCATAGGGGTCGTCGAATGTATCAAGGTGTGGTGCATTAGTTAGTGAGGTCGATCATTGTCCCGGCCCCGATATTGAGAAGCTTTATCCAGCTAGGAGCTAGGTCTAGCCTCCCTTGACCTTTCGAAGCTAGGTGCGGCCTCCTATGGACACCTCCCTGTATCAGCGAGGTATAGGCGAGGTTCTGGAGAAATTACAGGGTAACCTCGACTTCAGGGGGATTTGGTGACGAGGGCTTGACCTGACCATTTCGGGCTCTATTCCGGATGTTTCTGGATAAATTACGAGGTAACCTTGACTGCGGGGGGATTTGGTAACGCGGGCTTGACCTGACCATTCTGGGCTCTATTCCGGATGTTTCAAGAGCCTATCTTTGTTCATATAGGGCTGTATCGTAGCTCGGCTTTGGGTAATATGGTCTTCTGGTGGAAAATCTTGGGCATGGAGCTAGGTCTGGATAGTGGAAAATTTCCCTTTGGTCCTTAGCCAATTTTGGCTATTAACAGAAGTCCCCTCTGACTTGAACACCAAACGTCGAGCTTGGGGTTGGGGTCGGATTTTTTATTTTATTTGGGAAATCTTCCCTTTTTTACCGTTACCAGAATATCGGGAAAATCTTCTCTTTTAACTGCGTGAGTGACGTGGTGTGAATTGACCAATTTACTTCTGAATTAATCCGGTTGCGTTACGGCAGTCCCCGAGGCTCTTTACCGTTACCAGAATCTTAGAGAGATCTCCTCATTAACTGCGCAAGTGACGTGGCATGAGCTGACTAGCTTGTTTCCGAGTTAATCCGGCTACGTTACGGCAGTCCCCGAGATTCTTTGTGATCTCAACCGAAAATCTTGTCAGCTCATGCTGCTGCCCTCTTGCCTATATATATCTATTTATCTCAATGACTTTCTCACATCTTCCTAAACTCAAATTTTTCCCAAGATATATTTTCTCTCATAGCCTTTCTCTCGAGCTTGCCTTTTTCTTCATTCTTCATCCTTAATTATTTCACTATGTCGAAAACCAGTCGTGATTCAGTTGACTCCATTGTTGATGGTGAGGAGGTCTTTAGCCTTGCCCCTGGGAAACGGGCAAGGGGGAGTTTAGACGGTGATGACTCCTCGCCTAACCGGCAACATCGGCGGTCAAGCAGGAATGTGTCCATTGGGACCGGGTTTTCCAACCACCCTGACCACCCTTTGGATATTGCCGATGAAGACTCCGATAAAGAAGTAGGGTGGCGACGTCGCGGAAGAAAATCGAGTTCCTGCTTCTGGACCTCTTTTGGAGAGGCTCCCTCCTTATGACTTCACGGTTGTCTCTGATTTCATCGTTGATCCAGTCTCGATTGACCGCTTTAGGTTGAAGTATGGCATCTCCGACAGCGTATCCATCTCGGTGCCTCCCAAGGGTTATGAGTTCTTCAACCCCCCTAAAGGCGTGCTTCCGATTCATGTGGCGGCTCTCGATAACGGGGTCAGGCTTCCCCTTCATTCGACTCTTCGGCGGGCTCTTAACACCATCCAGCTTGCTCCCCTTCAGTTGACGCATGGCTTCTGGAGGCATCTGATTAGCTTCCTCGTGCTATGGAGGGAACAGTGTCAGTTGAGCAAGGTGATGAGAGAGCCGGGAGCAGAGGAGCTGGCTTATCTTTTCCAGATTAGGAGCCTGTTCTGCGCTCCTCGAGGCCAGTTTTATGCTAAGGCCAGGAACAAGCTCAACTTCGTTATTCCTGGCGCTTCGAAGAAGGACCCCGCCTGGAGGGAAGAATGGATCCTTGCGGGGGATGACTGGGGTGTTGGAACCTAGGGTTACAGATTGCGCAGCGGAAGGTTTTAAAATTTTTTTAATGCAATCATTAAACTAACCCATTTGTACAGTAATAATCAAATACAATAATAAAGTGAAGGAATTTGTTCATACCTACGTAGGAGGCTCCTTCACTTTGATACGAACTGCTCCTAATTTGAACCAAGTGATCTTCCTCGCTATCTCCCGGAACTGGTAACAGCGTGTGGGCGCGTCACGATATTCAGGACATGTATGGAGGAAGAAGAGAAGAACACACACACACACACACAAAACAAAACCTTAGAAGTGCAGCATTTGTTTGTGGTCACCTCACCCTATTTTTTTTTCTTTTGTTTTGCTTTCTGTTTACTTTTTGTTGTTTGACGATCACACTTTATGTTTTTTTTGTATGTTCTCTCATTCAATCCTTTTAAAAGTAATCTGATTACTTTTTGTTTTTATGTTGTTCGGTTACGTTGTTTTGATTGCAAAATAGATATCTCATATATATCTATTAAAAACAAACCGAAAATTTGATTTTTAAAAACTTTAAAAAATATCTCATATCTTTTTAAAATAAATATTTATTTTTGAATTCAAACATTTCAAATTCAATTTCAAATATTTAATTTAATAAAATAAAATAATCATATTATCTTATTTTATTCAAAATCAAATATCAACTAACACCCTCCATTTAGTGATTAACAACATAATTAAATAATCTTATTATTTAATTTATTTAATCACCATTATTCATTAATTAAATAATCTCATTATTCAATTAATTCCCGAATAAATACGTGTCACTTTCGTAACACAATTAATTGGACAATCCAATTAATTAACCGTGACCTTTGTTACCTAAATCGATCGGGCTAGCAAGGGGACCTAATGGACCCACAATATTTTGAGCTCCAATAATCCTTAGAAATTATTAATTAAACTCTTTAATTAATATTTCATGATTATTAACTCCAGTGTTATTCCACTAAAAACCCGAAGCTGCACTCTCTCAACTGTAGACGTTTTTACACAAACCAATAACTCTCGGTGTCCATCGATATAGCTATTACATATGGTATAATCCTCCACAAGTAGTTCATAATTAGAGCTGGGTCATAATGTCCGTTATACCCCTCTAATCATATCTTTGATCGTGCCTAAATTGTTGTATATTTCGGCCCTCATTCCTATTCCTTTGTCTCGTTCTTGTGTGTATTTTCTATATATTTTATGTATAATAGGCTCATTTGTGCTAATTGCAGGCAATAGATGTAATTCTGGTGTTAGAAGCTAATTGCAGTGGTTCCGGTAGAAAAGGGGCAAAAGGGAAGACAAGGAACATAAGCAGCTCAAAAGTGCGGGTAAAGTGCGGGTCGCAACCGCACTCCAACCGCACTCCTTCCCACAGCCGGGACCTGAAGCATGAAGGAAGTATAAAGTGCGGGTAAAGTGCAGGTCATCCAACCGCACTCCACCCGCACTATTGCTCAAGACATAGGAGCTGAGTCGTACCTGACAGATAAAGTGCGGGTACAGTGCGGGTCATCCAACCGCACTCCACCCGCACTGTTGCTCAAAACAGAGGAGCTGATTCGTACCTGACAGATAAAGTGCGGGTAGAGTGCGGGTAATCCAACCGCACTCCACCCGCACTATTGATCAAGACAGAGGAGTGGATTTACACCTGACACCAGAGTGCGAGTACAGTACGAGTATAGTGCGGGTAAAGTGCGGGTAATCCAACCGCACTCCACCCGCACTGTTGCCCAGATCAGAGAACTGAAGATGAAGAAAACCTTTGCAGTGCGGGTATAGTACGGGTAATTCACCTGCACTCCACCCGCACTCTGCGCGCGACAGCTTCTGGTTTCAAGCTTAAGTGACCTATTTTCCCATCCTCTATAAATAGAAAAGGATGGGAACGAACCAAAAGATCACCATACCTCCCAACACTTGTATTCTAAGCTAGTAACACATCTCCCTCTCATCCAAACCATCTCTACTCAATCAAAGGCAACTAGGAGACTTGGATTCAAGCTTCAAGGAAGGAGATCAATCTTCTAGGGTTATCTCTACTCTCTCTCTTAGTTTATTTGTTGTAATAGAACATGAGTAGCTAAAATACCCCACTATGGGGTTGATGTTATTTGTTTGATGGATATTTTGGGCTTTGTAAATAAACTCTATGTGTTATATTTATTCTATCTCTATATTTCATTCCTTTGCTTGTATTGATTTCCATTATTGATTTGCTTGGATACACCCTCTTTGCATGTTGATTTGGATTACTTGAGTAGACAATTAGGTTGTCTAATGGTCCATTGAATGGAAGGATTTCCAGAAATCCGGCTCTATAACCATGCTCTTAATCTAATCTCGAATTAGTGGCTTTCACTATACATCCTAGGTTAGCCACATGTGAGAGAATTAGAAGCCTCCACTATACACCCTAGGTTGGCTACTTTAGTGATTTTACGAGAACTAACCTTCGAGTAGAATTTGGTTGATAACCTTGAGCCTCATCCAATCCCAACCGGGTGGCCTTCACTATACATCCTAGGTTGGCCACTTGTGAGGGAATTGGAAGCCATCACTGTACACCCTAGGATGGCTACATTAGTAATAGGTTGAGCCATAGCTAGATAGATGAGGATTCATGGAACAAGTCCCAATTGAGTAACTAGCCACTGTTGGTACTTAAGAGGGATTAATCGCTAGTAGGAGGTCT
Source organism: Dipteronia sinensis (assembly GCA_033220585.1). Taxonomy (NCBI): domain Eukaryota; kingdom Viridiplantae; phylum Streptophyta; class Magnoliopsida; order Sapindales; family Sapindaceae; genus Dipteronia; species Dipteronia sinensis. The sequence goes on along the minus strand of CM065643.1, from coordinate 19,290,825 downwards.
TCACTATACATCCTAGGTTAACCTCTTGCTAGAGATACATGCCAACACTATACACCCTAGGTTGGTTACATTTGTCAAAACGTACTTACTTGAGAGTTTGTTGCAATTGCCCCAATATTCACTTATGAGTCCACCAACTCCATAGTTCCATCATCATTCATTCATCCCTCCATTGTCATCCATTTATTTGCTTTCATAGTTTATTTTATATTGTATCTTCATTCACTATCACTTTACTTTTATGCTTGCTAGTTATATTAATCCTAATCTTATCACCGCTACCCCGATCTCAGTGGACGACACCTGTGCTTGCCGCTTTGCTTGTATTTATAATTGTGAACGCATCGCATAGGTTTTATAAATTGTTTTGACGGACGGTTTTCTGGCTGCAAAAACCTTCCCATTAATCTTTCCTTTAAGTACCATTGATTCTCTAATGAACAATAAATCCTACATTCCTTACGGAATTAGGAGAGCGCTCATATTGTTCAAGTCCCGAATCAACCCTTAAGGGAACTACCATCTACTTCTCACAAGAAGGAGTTGATTCCACTATTGTGTACAAACCTTCCCAGCCACAAGCCAAACCGCGATCCCAACATACGGAGTATATTAATCGGGAATACAACTCCGACCACACCCATGGTATATCAAAGACCACGATCTAACCTGAAGGAGTCGATAAGACACTCAGGATTAAGATCACCCACATATAGCCATCATTAGTTGATATATATGAATCTCATCGTTAAACAGATCTTAGTGAGAGATTCATATAGATCATGGCCCAGTCCTATATGATCACATCATACAAGGTGCCTCCATTCTCATATCTTCATATGAATGATCCAGGATAGGATCACCGTACACTACGAAATGGACCGCAGCTATAGATTAACCACAAATAAAGTACCCAGCTTTATTTGCTATCTACGGACTCTTTAAATTGCTCGTTTCAAACTGAATCCATATATATATGACACTCATATACTCAGTTCGAAATTACATCCGGCATTTTTGGATGTTAAATGCACATGTTATATAAAGTATGACACAAAATGAATGAATATACTACTTCTTTTATTTATGTTCAAATTATATTACAAGCTTTAGGGCAAAAACCCCAACATGGGGGAGCTCGATTTTCATTGGAGGGCATGAATTCGAGGTTCCTGGAACTTCCAGTGACAAACTGTCATGGGACCTGGACTCCCTGCCTTCTGAGTCTGAAGCCATTTTGAAGGCTATTTTAGCCCGGAATTACTTGAACCTGAAGTTCCCCACTGCTGAAGCCTTTGATCCTCGTAGGGTGAACCAATACTTACGGATCTCAGACGCTACTCATCGTAAGTGTCATTGAATTGCCTTGCCTTGCCTTGTTGCTCAGCTTGGTTCTGACATTTTCCTTTTTAATTTACTTATTCACAGTTTTTGTTGTTGAACCAGCTACCCGCCACGTCTCACTCTCTCCTTAAGCTAGAATTTCTCTTCCTTTCGCTGGGGTCGAACCTGCTCTTGCTCCATCTACCTCCCCAGCTGAGTCCAAGATGGCCAATCTTACTACCCGGGCTTTCCGGGCTTTGGGTAAAGCTCCCCGGGTTGTTGGTCTGACTCCTTCTGTCTCTTCTGCTGTGGTCGCTAAAGTTGCTACCCCCTCGATTCGACCTCCTGATTCCACTGCGCTTCCAACTCCCCGAGCTTCGGAGGATTCTGGGCAGGGTGTCGCAAGGGTTTCTTCCAGCCGTTCCCGGCCTCAGTCGAGCTCGATAGGGTAGGACGAAGTCCTGGAACAATTCATCGCGTCTTGTCCGGGCGGTGGGATCTCCAGGATGGCTTCCACGCCTGTGGATGTCCTGATTACCAAGGGGTCTGCTAATTTAGCTGAGGTAATTGCATTTCCTTCGCACTACTTTTTCTAATTTGTTCAGTTTCTGACTATGGTTCTGTATTTTTTAGGCCTTCAAATTTAATGTAGCTATGGGCCAGCAAGTAGCCCTCCTTCGCGACCGGGCTGCAAAAGCCAAAGCCGAAGCCGAGAAAGCCAGGGAATTGCTCAAGCAAACTCAGTCTTTAGTGGAAGAGATGGCCTCCAACCAGGGAAAGGTTGAGATCGAGTTGGCTGAGCTTCGTTGTGACCATGAGAGGACGAAGCAATCTTATGATCATGAGCGTCTTCAATCTATCTGACGGGCTGGACAGAGGGATTCTTGGAGATCTGAGGCTAAAAGGTTGGACTTTGAGAATCAGTCTTTGATTGCTCAGGTGACCAAGCTGCAAGCTGACGTGGAGACCTCCTTCAGCGATGGATATTTCTACGCTTCCTTTCAGGCCACAGAAGCTCTCCCTCTTCCCTTTGACTTGTCATCTATTACCGGCTGGGATAGACAGGAAATAATGATTAAGGCTGCTGAGCTATCTCGCCCTGATGGCGACGAGGTGGTTCCTTCGACCCAAGCAGGATCTGGAAAACAACCCGCCCAGACAGATCCTCCATTTCCTCCTCCTTCCTTTACTACCTCAGGTCCCGGGGAGTCTTCCGGTAAAGTTTTATCTTCTCGATCCGAGGAGGACCAGTTAGGAGCTGGGGAAGAGGTTGGGAGCCCGTCTGAGGAATAACCCACAATGGAGATGGAGGTTGACAGGAGTCAGACGGGGTCCATGGCTGCCCTTTTCGATGTGGCTATCCCGCCTGATGTTATGGAGGTTATTAATGAAGTCCTGGAGGAAGACCCTGCTGATGAACAGATGGATCCTCTAAATGGAGGGGTGATTGGTGAGGATAACCGAGGTGGACAACTACCTGAAAGGGGGGTCGATGGCAAAGATCAGCATGAAGGAGGAGGACCGGCGGAGGAAAACCAAGAGAGTCCCAAAGCTTGAAGCAGTTCGCTCATGGCTTGTTTCGATTGCCTGGAAAATGGGGTGGGCACCTCGTTTTACTCTTATTTAGCTTAGCTTTTCCATTTTTTTATAGCCCGAGCTCGGGGGTTGGGCTCCCCTTTGGATGGATGTAGCCTTACCGGGGGATAGACTCCTCTTATCTTTAATGAGAAATCGAATCGCTTTTGAGAACTCTTGTTTCATTTCTTGCCTTGAATAGGAATCATAGTTGCATCCGCAGCAATAATTTGTTCATACTTCATTAAAACTTTGGTAGGGAATTATGATGATCTTGATCCTGCACACGAAAACAAATATTTGTTTTAAAAATTCGCCTTGGGGGTGGTAGCCCAACCAAGGCATCATGAGGACTATTTAGCTATTTATTAATATTGAGATCTGGATAGCAACTATGCTTTTACACTCAGATACTTCTCGGGGGTGGAAACCCGACCAAAGCATCATGAGGGCTATTTAGCTATTTCCTGGTCTCGAGATCTGGATAGCAACTATGCTCTTATACTCAGACCCTTCTTGGGGGTGGTAGCCCGACCAAGGCATCAGGAGGGCTATTTAGCTATTTCCCAGTCTCGAGATCTGGATGGCAACTAAGCTCTTACACTCAGACCCTTCTTGGGGGTGGTAGCCCGACCAAGGCATCAGAAGGGCTATTTAGCTATTCCTGGTCTCGAGATCTGGATGGCAACTATGCTCTTATACTCAGACCCTTCTTGGGGGTGGTAGCCCGACCAAGGCATCAGGAGGGCTATTTAGCTATTTCATGGTCTCGAGATCTGGATGGCAACTATGCTCTTACACTCAGACCCTTCTTGGGGGTGGTAGCCCGACCAAGGCATCAGGAGGGCTATTTAGCTATTTCCTGGTCTCGAGATCTGGATGACAACTATGCTCTTACACTCAGACCCTTCTTGGGGGTGGTGGGCCGACCAAGGCATCAGGAGGGCTATTTAGCTATTTCCTGGTCTTGAGATCTGGATGGCAACTATGCTCTTATACTCAGACCCTTCTTGGGGGTGGTAGCCCGACCAAGGCATCATGATGGCAATTTAGCTATTTCCTGGTCTCGAGATCTGGATGGCAACTATGCTCTTACACTCAGACCCTTCTTGGGGGTGGTAGCCCGACCAAGGCATCCAGAGGGCTATATAGCCATTTCCTGGTCTCGAGATCTGGATGGCAACTATGCGCTTATACTCACACCCTTCTTGGTGGTGGTAGCCCGACCAAGGCATCAAGAGGGCTATTTAGCTATTTCCTGGTCTCGAGATCTGGATGGCAACTATGCTCTTATACTCAGACCCTTCTTGGGGGTGGTAGCCCGACCAAGGCATCATGAGGGCTATTTAGCTATTTCCTGGTCTCGAGATCTGGATGGAAACTATGCTCTTATACTCAAACCCTTCTTGGGGTGGTAGCCTGACCAAGTTATCAGGAGGGCTATTTAGCTATTTCCTAGCTCTAAGTGTTCATGTTGAGTTTCCCACTCAAGGGTGTAGTCACTATTGTTGAACATAGCTGGAGATAAAGATGGAAGAGAAAAAATGACTTTATTGATGATCGAGATGTAGTACATCTTTATTAGGGACTCTAATGAAAACTAAATAGGGGTTGTCTGCTTGAGAACTCCCTTCTCAAGGTTAGAATTTCCTCAAATGATCTGCATTCCAAGTGTGGTCGATGGATCGTCCGTCCATGTCTTCGAGTTTGTAAGCTCCATTACGAACAACTAGCTTTATCAAATATGGCCCTTCCCAATTGGGACTTAAGACTCCATCCGACCTTTTTCGAGTATTCAGGGTCACTTTCCTAAGCACCAGATCCCCTTCTTTTAAATTTTAGGCTTTGACCTTTCGGTTGAAGTATCTAGCGTTCTTGCTCTGGTAGATCGCTACTTTCTCCGCTACCCGGTCTTGCTTTTCTTCCAAGAGGTCTAGATTAGCCCGGAGCTTGACTTCATTACTTTCGGGCTCAAAGTGCTGTACCCTGAATGAGATCAATTTATGCTTGATGAGGACGACCGCTCCAACCCCAAAGGCAAGGGAGTACGGTGTCTCCCCGGTAGCTGTTCTCTTTGTAGTCCGGTAAGCCTAGAGGACTTCTGGTAGCTCTTCGACCCATTTGCCTTTTTTATGCTGTAGCTTCTTCTTTAGAAGTTTCTTGATAGTCTTGTTGGTGGATTCCACCTGCCCGTTAGTCTGGGGATGAGCCACTGAAGCGAGCCTGAGGTCGATCCCTAATCCCTCGCAGAAGTCTTTGAATCGGGCGTTGTCGAACTGCTTCCCTAGGTCAGCTATAATGATGAGAGGGGTCCCAAATCTGCATACCACGTTGGTTTTGATGAACTTGGTCGTATTCTTTTCTGATATCCGAGAAAGAGGCCCAGCCTCGACCCATCTTGTGAAGTAGTCGATAGCCACGATAGCATGTTTCATCTGTCCGGGAGCGGTAGGATGTGGTCCGATTAGGTCGATTCTCCACATGGCAAATGGGTAAGGCGAACTAAGAGACGACAGTCGCTCGGGTGGCTGGTGAGTCAAGTTTGAAGTTCTTTCACACGGCTCGCAAGATTGCATAAAACTCCTTGCGTCTTGGTGGATGGTTGACCAATAGTACCCCATACGAAGCACCTGATATGCTAGAGCTTCCCTACCTATGTGGTTCCCACAGTCCCCAGAGTGGACCTCTCTCAATGCCCATTTAGCATCATCAGGATGCAAGCACCTAAGTAAGGGGAGGGATCTGCCCCTTCTGTAGAGGTATCCGTCTACCAAACAGATCAGACTGAGAGTCTTTTAATTCTTCGGGCTTGGTCGGGATCTTCTGGAAGCTCTCCTTCAAGGAGGTAGGCAACAATTGGGTCCATCCAGCAAGGCAGGCGATCCAGGGAGCAGATTTCTCTATTTGTGGCTATGCTTGTTTGGGTGATCACTTAGAGGGGAATTCCCCATGGTAGGGATTGGCCTCCGTTCACCGCTATTTTAGCCAGAACATCTGCGCGATGGTTTTGGTATCGAGGTACCTGATCTATCTTGAACCCCTTATACTTATTTTTTAGCAAATGGGCTAGCTTTAGATAAGCAACCATATTTGTTAACAGAAATCTTGTTCGGGGCAACAAATCTCAGTTAGTACCCTCAAGATCATTACCACGTAAGTGATAACCAATGGTAGAATATATATGTGTATCAAACAATGCCTAATGAAATGATATGGAGATAACAATTTCGTTAGCTACTCAAAAGGAATAAAAATCTCTCTTTATTGATAACATATGATATACATTTCTCTATCTTTCTTTCGAGTTGCTCTCACTTTTTTCTGGGTGATCGTTGGGTGTTTGTTGTATGCATGTCGAATAGTAGTCCCCTTTTTTCAAAGGAGGAAGTCCCTTCTTTATACAGTGTCTTCATGGGTTAAACTCATTGACTTCCCCTTGATTTTCTCATCCCTCCCATTCTTATCGGACGAGACTTTTACCTTTAAATGTCGTTGACTTTGAGTTAATTGCTCAGTTGAGGATATCTCGGTGGAAATCAATTTGTTTCCCATTTAGATTCTATTACTTGTTCTGCACGTGTACAATGTCTATAGATTCGATACTGTGTATCTTCAGGTCTAGCATGATTCCCATAGATCGAATGTATTAAGGTGTGGTGCATCAGTTAGTGAGGTCGATCATTGTCCCGGCCCAGATATTAAGAAGCTTAATCCAGCTAGGAGCTAGGTCTGGCCTCTCTTGACTTTTTGAAGCTAGGTGCGACCTCCTATGGACACCTCTCTGTATCAGTGAGGTATAGGCGAGCTTCTGGAGGAATTACGAGGTAACCTCGACTTCGGGGGGATTTGGTGATGCGGGCTTGATCTGACCATTCCGGGCTCTATTCCGGATGTTTCTGGAGCCTGTCCTTGTTCCTACGGAGCGGTATGGGTAGAATGGTCTCTTGGTGGAAACTTTCGGGCATGGAGCCATGTCTGGAAGGTGGAAAATTTCCCTTTGGTCCTTAGCCAATTTTGGCTATTAACAGAAGTCCCCTCTAACTTGAACACCAGACGTCGAGCTTGGGGTTGGGGTCAGATTTTTACTTTATTTGGGAAATCTTCCCTTTTTTACCGTTACCAGAATATTAGGAAAATCTTCTCTTTAACTGCGTGAGTGACATGGCGTGTATTGACCAATTTACTTCTGAATTAATCCAGTTGCGTTACGGCAGTCAACGAGGCTCTTTACCGTTACCAGAATCTTGGGGAGATCTCCTCATTAACTGTGCAAGTGACCTGGCGTGAGCTGACTAGCTTGTTTCTCAGTTAATCCGGTTACGTTATGGCAGTCCCCGAGCTTCTTTGTGATCTCAACCGAAAATCTCGTCAGCTCGTGCTGCTGCCCTCTTGCCTATATATATCTATTTATCTAAATGACTTCCTCACCTCTTTCAAACTCAAATTTTTCCCAAGATATACTTTCTCTCATAACCCTTCTCTCAAGCTTGTCTTTTTCTTCATTCTTATCTTTCTCTTCCTTCTTACTGACTTCACCATGTCGAAAACCAATCATGATTCAGTTGACTCCATAGTTAACGGCGAGGAGGTCGTTAGTCTTGCCCTGGGGAAACGGGCTAGGAGGAGTTTAGACAGCGACGATTCCCCGCCCAACCAACAACGCCGGCGGTAAATAGGAATGTGTCCATTAGGACTGGGTTTTCCAACCGTCCTGACCATCCTTTGGATATTGCCGACGAAGATTTCGACAAGGAAGTGGGCAGTGACGCCGCGGGAGAACATCGGGTCCCAGCTTCTGGCCCCCTTTTGGAGAGGCTCCCTCCTTATAACTTCAGGGTTGTTCTTGATTCCATCGTCGATCCAGTCTATATTGACCGCTTGAGGTCGAAGTATGGCATCCCCGACAGCGTATCCATCTCGGTGCCTCCCAAGGGTTACGAGTTCTTCAACCCCCCTAAAGGCGAGCTTCTGATTCATGTGGCGGCTCTCGAGAACGGGGTCAGGCTTCCCCTTCATCCGACCCTTCGACGGGCTCTTAACGCCATCCAGCTTGCTCCCCTTCAATTGACGCCTGGCTTCTGGAGGCATCTGATTGGCTTCCTCTTGCTATGAAGGGAACAGTGTCAGTTGAGCAAGGTAAAGAGAGAGCCGGGAGCAGAGGAGCTGGCTTATCTTTTCCAGATTGGGAGCCTGTCCGGCGGTCCTCGAGTCTAGTTTTATGCTAAGGCCAAGAACAAGCTCAACTTCGTTATTCCTGGCGCTTCGAAGAAGGACCCGCCTAGAAGGAAGAATGGATTCTTGTGGGGGATGACTGGGGGAGCTCGATTATCATTGGAGGGCATGAATTCGAGGTTCCCACAGCTTTCAGTGACTAACCCTCGTAGGATCGTGACTCCCTGCCTTCTGAGTCTGAAGCCATTTTGAAGACTATTTTAGCCCGGACTTATTTGAACCTGAAGTTCCCCACTGCTGAAGCCTTCGATCCTCGTAGGGTGAACCAATACTTGCGGATCTCAGACGCTACTCCTCGTAAGTGTCATTGAATTACCCTGCCTTGTCTTGTTACTCAGCTTGGTTCTGACATTTTCCTTTTTAATTTGCTTATTCACAGGTTTTGTCGTTGAACCAGCTACCCGCCATGCCTCACGCTCTCCTCAAGCTAGAATTTGTCTTCCCTTCGCTGGGGTCGAACCTGCTCTTGCTCCATCTACCTCCCCAGCTGGGTCCAAGATGGCCAATCTTGCTTCGTGGGCTCTCCGGGCTTTGGGTAAAGCTCCCCAGGTTGTTAGTCCGACTGCTTCTGTCCCTTCTACTGTGGTCGCTAAAGTTGCTACCCCCACAATTCGACCTCCTGATTCCGCTGCGCTTCCAACTCTCCGAGCTTCGGAGGATTCTGGGAAGGGTGTCGTAAGGGTTCCTTCCAGCCGTTCCCTACCTCAGTCGAGCTCGACGGGGTAGGATGAAGTCCTGGAACAATTCATCACGTCTTGTCCGGGCGGTGGGATCTCCAGGATGGCTTCCATGCCTGTGGATGTCCTGATTACCAAAGGGTCTGCTATCTTAGCTGAGGTCATTGCATTTCCTTCGCACTACTCTTGCTAATTTGTTCAGTTCCTAACTCTGGTTCTGTATTTTGTAGGCCTTAAAATTTAATGTAGCGATAGGCCAGCAAGTAGCCTTCATTCGCAACCGGGCTACAAAAGTCGAAGCCGAAGCCGAGAAAGCCATGGAATTACTCAAGCAGACTCAATCTTTAGTGGAAGAGATGGCCTCCAACCAGGGAAAGGTTGAGATCGAGTTGGCTGAGCTTCGTTGTGACCATGAGATGACGAAGCAATCTTATGATCAGGAGCATCTTCGGTCTATCTGGCGGGCTAGACAGAGGGATTCTTGGAGATCTAGGGCTAAAAAGTTGGACTTCGAGAATCAGTCTTTGATTGCTTAGGTAACCAAGCTGCAAGCTGACGCGGAGACCTCCTTCAGTGACGGATATTTCTACGCTTCCTTTCAGGCCATAGAAGCTCCCCCTCTTCCCTTTGACTTGTCATCTATTGCCAGCTGGGATCGATAGGAAATAATGAATTAGGCTGCTGAGCTATCTCGCCCTGATGGCGACGAGGTGGTTCCTTCGGGCCAAGCAGGAGCTGGAAAACAGCCCGCCCAGACAGATCCTCTATTTCCTCCTCCTACCTTTACTACCTCAGGTCCCGGGGAGTCTTCTAGTAAAGTTTTGTCTTCTCGATCCGAGGAGGACCAGTTAGGAGCTGGGGAAGAGGTCAGGAGCCCGTCTGAGGAACCCCCCACAATGGAGATGGAGGTTGATAGGAGTCAGATGGGGTCCATGGCTGCCTTTCTCGATGTGGCTATCCCACCTGAGGTTATGGAGGTGATTACTGAAATCCTGGAGGAAGACCCTGCTGATGAACAGATGGAGCCTCTAAATGGAGGGGCGGTTGGCGAGGCTAACCGAGGTGGACAACTACCTGAAGGGGGGGTCGATGGCGAAGATCAGCGTGAAGGAGGAGGACCGGCGGAGGAAAACCAAAAGAGTCCCAAAGCTTGAAGTAGTTCATTCATGGCTTGTTTCGATTGCCCGGAAAGGGGGTGGGGACCTCGTTTTACTCTTATTTAGCTTAGCTATGATTTTTTTTATAGCCCGAGCTCGGGGGTTGGTCTCCCCGTTGGATGGATGTAGCCTTACCGGGGGATAGGCTCCTCTTATCTTTAATGAGAAATCGAATTCGCTTTTGAGAACTCTTGCTTCATTTATGGTCTTGAATAGGAACCAGAGTTGCATCTGCAACAATAATTTGTTCATACTTCATTAAAACTTTGGTAGGGAATTATGATGATCTTGATCCTGCACACGAAAACAAATATTTGTTTTAAAAATTCGCCTTGGGGGTGGTAGCCCAACCAAGGCATCATGAGGACTATTTAGCTATTTATTAATATTGAGATCTGGATAGCAACTATGCTTTTACACTAAGATCCTTCTTGGGGGTGGAAACCCGACCAAGGAATCAGGAGGGCTATTTAGCTATTTCCTAGTCTCGAGATCTGGATGGCAACTATGCTCTTATACTCAGACCCTTCTTGGGGGTGGTAGCCCGACCAAGGCATCAGGAGGGCTATTTAGCTATTTCCCAGTCTCGAGATCTGGATGGCAACTATGCTCTTACACTCAGACCCTTCTTGGGGGTGGTAGCGCGACAAGGCATCAGGAGGGCTATTTAGCTATTTCCTGGTCCCGAGATCTAGATGGCAACTATGCTCTTACACTCAGACCCTTCTTGGGGGTGGTAGCCCGACCAAGGCATCAGGAGGGCTATTTAGCTATTTCTTGGTCTCGAGATCTGGATGGCAACTATGCTCTTATACTCAGACCCTTCTTGGGGGTGGTAGCCCGACCAAGGCATCATGATGGCAATTTATCTATTTCCTAGTCTCGAGATCTGGATGGCAACTATGCTCTTACACTCAGACCCTTTTTGGGTGTGGTAGCTCGACCAAGGCATCAGGAGGGCTATTTAGCTATTTCCTGGTCTCAAAGTGTTCACGTTGAGTTTCCCACTCAAGGGTGTAGTCATTAATGTTGAATATAGCTGGAGATAAATATGGAAGGGAAAAAATGACTTTATTGATGATTGAGATGGAGTACATCTTTATTAGGGGTTCTTATGAAAACTAAATGGGGGTATTCTGCTTGAGTACCCCCAATTCAAGGGTTTAATTTCCTCAAATGATTTGCATTCCAAGTGTGGTCGATGGATCGTCCGTCCATGTCTTCGAATTTGTAAGCTCCATTGCGAACAACCAGCTTTATCAAATATGGCCCCTCCCAATTGGGACTTAAGACTCCATACGACATTTTCCTAGTATTAAGGGTCACTTTCCTAAGTACCAGATCTCCTTCTTTGAAATTCCGGGCTCTGACCTTTCGGTTGAAGTATCTAGCGATCTTGCTCTGGTAGATCGCTACTTTCTCTGCTACCCGGTCTTGTTTTTCTTCTAAGAGGTCCAGATTAGCCTGGAGCTTGACTTCGTTACTTTCGGGCTCAAAGTGCTATACCCTGAATGAGATCAATTTATGCTCGATGAGGATGACCGCTCCAACCCCAAAGGCCAGGGAGTATGGTGTCTCCCCGGTAGCTGTTCTCTTTGTAGTCCGGTAAACCCAGAGGACTTTTGGTAGCTCTTCGGCCCATTTGCCTTTTTTTTGCTGTAGCTTATTCCTTAGAAGTTTCTTGATAGTCTTGTAGGTGGATTCCACCAGCCCGTTAGTCTGGGGAGGAGCCACTGAGGCTAGCCTGATAATCTTGAATCGAGCGTTGTCGAACTGCTTCCCTAGGTCTGCTATAATGATGAGAGAGGTCCCAAATCTGCATACCACGTTGGTTTTGATGAACTTGGTCGTATTCTTTTCTAATATCCGAGAAAGAGGCCCAGCCTTGACCCATCTTGTGAAGTAGTCGATAGCCACGATACCATGTTTCATCAGTCCGGGAACGGTATGAAGTGGACCGATTAGGTCGATTCCCCACATGGCAAAGAGGTAAGGTGAACTAAGAGACGACAGTCGCTCGGGTGGCTGGTGAGTCAAGTTTGAAGTTCTTTGACATGGCTCGCAAGATTGCACAAAACTCCTTGCGTCTTGGTGGATGGTTGACCAACAGTACCCCATACGAAGCACCTGATATGCTAGAGCTTCCCCACCTATGTGGTTCCCACAGTCCCCAGAGTGGACCTCTCTCAATGCCCATTTAGCATCATCAGAATGCAAGCACCTAAGTAAGAGGAGGGATCTGCCCCTTCTGTAGAGGTATCCGTCTACCATATGGTATCGGAATGAGAGTCTTTTAATTCTTCGGGATTGGTCGGGCTCTTTTGGATGCTGTCCTTCAAGGAGGTAGGCAACAATTGGGTCCATCCAGCAAGGTAGGCGACCCAGGGAGCAGATTTCTCTATTTGTGGCTATACTTGGTTGGGTGATCACTTGGAGGGGAATTCCCCGTGGTAGGGATTGGCCTCTGTTCGCCGCTATTTTAGCAAGAACATCTGCACGATGGTTTTGGTGTCGAGGTACCTAATCGATCTTGAACCCCTTAAACTTATTTTTTAGCAACTGGGCTAGCTTTAGATAAGCAACCATATTATCTCCCTTTGCCTGATACATCCCAGTCACCTGATTGACAACAAGCAATGAGTCGCTCTTGATTTTCAGGAAATCGGCCTTTAGTTCGATGGCCACCTTCATCCCGGTTAGGAGGGCTTCATACTCTACTTCATTATTGGTCGCTTTAAACTCGAATCTGAAACAGTGATAGAATTCAGTCCCCTCCGTATCTATTAAAACTATGCCAGCTCCTCCCCCAGCTTGCCCGGATGCACCATCTGTAAAGAGGGTCCATGGCTTGCAGCCTTCTGGCCAATTGTCGACCTCGGATGTCTTTTCAGAGATCTCATTTCGTATTGAGGGATCCTTTTGATCTGGGATCGCTGAAAATTCTGCCACGAAGTCGGCCAAAGCCTGTGCCTTAATCGTGGTCTGGGGCTTGTACTTTAAATCGAACTGAGTGAGCTCTAAGGCCCATAAGACTAGCCTTCCAGACACGTCTGGTCTTTGCAAGAATTAGCAGAGAGGTTGGTCCGTCACCACTGCTATTGTGTGAGCTTGAAAATAGGGACGGAGCTTCCTCGCTGAGATCACTAGAGCATAAGCGAGCTTTTCCAGGAGGATGTTTTTTCTTTCTGATTTGGTCAAAGCATGACTCACATAGTATATAGGTCTTTCAAAACCATCGCCACACTCCATGGCCAAAGCCCCGCTAACTACAGTTTCTGATACGGCCAGGTAGATCTGCAACTCATCTCTGAGAATTGGCTTGACTAACAACAGTGAGCTTGTTAGGTATTCTTTCAAAGATTGGAAAGCCCGTTCGCTTTCCTGGCTCCATTTCATGTTTCTCCCTTGTTTGACGAGTTTGAAGAAAGATAAACATTTATCGGTGGAGCGAGAGATAAACCTGTTGAGCGCCGCTACACGTCCAGTCAGAATCTGTACCTGTTTGAGTAGGTTGGAGATTCCAAGTCCAAGATAGCTTTGATTTTTTCTGGGTTGGATTCTATGCCTCTCTCATGAACCATGAAGCCCAGGAACTTCCCCGCTGTCACCCCAAAGGCACATTAGGAGGGGTTCAACCGCATCTGGTTTTCCCTCAGTATGAGAAAGGTTTTGCGAAGGTCTTCCCGATGTCCTTTTGCGGTTAGGGATTTCGTGATCATGTCGTCGATATATACCACCATCGTCCTTCCTATCTTGGGCTTGAACAGTTTGTTAACCAGCCGTTGGTATGTAGCCCCGACATTCTTCAAACCAAACATCATCACCTTGTAGCAGTACAAGCCCTGCCCAGTAATGAAACTGGTTTTATCCTGGTCGATCGTTTGCATTTTAATTTTGTTGTATCCTGAGAATGCGTCCATAAAACTCAAAAGTTTATTTTCGGACGTGGAGTCAACCAGCTGGTCGATCTTTGGTAAAGAAAAACTGTCTTTTGGACAAGCCCGGTTGAGGTCGGTGTAATCGACACACATACGCCACTTCCCATTCGCCTTCGTAACCATGACCACGTTGGCGATCCATTCGGGATAGCGTACTTCTCTGATAAACCCTACCTTGATCAAATTATCTACCTCTTCCTGCACCGCAACGTTTCTATCAGCGTTGTAGTGACTCCTCTTCTGTTTGATGGGCTTGACTGTTGGATCTACCGCTAGTCAATAGGCGGCCAATGAAGCTGGGATTCTAGGAATTTCATCATGGTTCCAAGCGAAGATGTGGCTGAACTCCTTGAGAAGATCAATTAGTCCTTTTTTCACTTCTGGTTCAAGGGTGGCCCTGACCTTGACAACCTTGGAGGGATCGTCATTTCTGATGGGTATCTCTTCTAGTTTATCTACGGGCTGCCCGCTAGCCCACTCCTTACTTCATTCCTCCTCGTAAGGCATAATAGGTTCGTTTTCCTGATGCTCAGGATGTTCCGCGGGCTCCTTCTCCTCTTGGATTATCCAGGATGTTTCCATGTCTTTCTGGACTAATGCCACATGTACACATTGTTTTGCTAGGGCTTTAGGATTGGCAGACACTGCGTAACATTTCCTGGCTGCCTGCTGGTCTCTGTGTACCTCTCGTACCTTGGTTCCAACCGGGAATTTCAAGACGTTGTGGTATATGGACAAGACTCCCTTCAATGAGGACATGAATGGTCTCCCTAGGATAGCGTTGTAGGCCGACGGGGTGTCGACCACAATAAAGTCAGTCATAACATTCTGTTGAAGAGGGGTGATTCCGATGATTGCAGGAAGGATCATCGACCCCACCGGTATGATCGAATCTCCAGTGAACCCGTAAAGTGGAGTGGTACAGCTGTTGTAACAATGTTGCTTCGGGTTTAATGTGTCCAAGGTATCCTTGAAGAGGATATCTACACTACTACCTGTATCCACGAGCACGCGATGAACCAGACAGTTAGCGATCTGTATTGTGATTACCATGGGATCATCATGAGGTTACACGGTGTTAAAGACATCTGCTTCAGTGAAAATGATCTGCGCTGACTGGGAGGGCTCTATCTGGCTCTGGCTGTCTTTGAAGATCCCCCGGCTTTCTTCGATGCGGGGAATCTTCCTTGCATAGTTTTTTCGGGAGTTATTGGAGATGCCAGCCAGTGTAGGACCTCCGCTGATGGTGTGTATCACCCGAATCTTCTTTGAATTGACCTCAGATTCCACACTATCGAGCCTTTCTGATGAACTGGCAACCTCTATCCGGTCCCCCTCATGGATATGATCCATTTGGGAAGTTTGTCTACTCTCCTCCTCTTGGCCCAGGGCGGTTCTCCTTGATGTAGTTGGATGGGATGGCTCTCGTTGCTTCTGGGTAAAAGCATCTGCGGCAGCTTTTACTCGCCTGGGTTGATATTGTGAAGGTCTTTTTGGAACTGGGGGCATGGGTCCTAGCCTATCCCGGATCGAAAGTTGGGGCCTCGACCTACCTTGAGCTGGCTCTGGAAGAGGAGGTCCCAAGCGATCGAAAGCAAGCTGTCTAGCTCCGAGCCTGCTCGGCTCTCCTTAATCATTCGAGTTGATTGGCTGGATTGTGATGCCTTCAGCGAGCAGGCGGAAGCGGACGGTTTCTACGATGGCTGCCGCCTGCTGGTCGAGCGCAGCCTGGCTCACTATAGGGTGGCCGGAAGCCCGCGCATTAGTTGTTTGGACCATACCTTGACTGTCATATCCAGATTTTCACCCCTTTCTTAGGGCCTTTCGCGTAGGCCTCGCCGGGGGTTGCTCTGAAACTCTATGTTCACCTTGGGAAGAGCGGAGCCTCATAGTTCCTGTAAAACAACGAAAATGTAAATGCAAATAGTTGATTGATTGGGTGTAGGGCCGATTCCCACAGACGGCGCCAGAAAGTGTTAATAGAAATCTTGCTCGGGGCAACAAATCTCAGTTAGCACCCTCAAGATCATTACCACGTAGGTGATGACCAATGGTAGAATATAAATGTGTATCAAACAATGCCTAATGAAATGATATGGAGATAACAATTTCGTTAACTACTCAAAAGGAATAAAAATCTCTCTTTATTGATAACATATGATATACATTTCTCTATCTCTCTTTCGAGTTGCTCTCACTTTTTTCCGGGTGACCATTGGGTGTTTGTTGTATGCCTGTCGAATAGTAGACCCCTTTTTTAGAAGGAGGAAGTCCCTCCTTTATACAGTGTCTTCATAGGGTTAAACTTATTGATTTCCCCTTGATTTTCTCATCCGTCCCCTCCTTATCGGACGAGATTTTTACCTTTAAATGTCGTTGACTTTGAGTTAATTGCTCAGTTGAGGATATCTAAGCGGAAATCAATTTGTTTCCCATTTAGACTCTATTACTTGTTCTGCACATGTATAATGTCTATAGATGCGATACTGTGTATCTTCGGGTCTAGCATGATTCCCATAGGGGTCGTCGAATGTATTAAGGTGTGGTGCATCAGTTAGTGAGTCGATCATTGTCCCGGCCGCGATATTGAGAAGCTTCATCCAGCTAGGAGCTAGGTCTGGCCTCCCTTGACTTTTCGAAGCTAGGTGCTACCTCCTATGAACACCTCCCTGTATCAGCGAGGTATAGGCGATCTTCTGGAGGAATTACGAGGTAACCTCGACTTCGGGGAGATTTGGTGACACGGGCTTGATCTAACCAATTTCGGGCTCTATTCCGGATGTTTCTGGAGCCTGTCCTTGTTCCTGCGGGGCGGTATCGTAGCTCGACTTTGGGTAGAATGGTCTCCTGGTGGAAACTTTCAGGCATGGAGCCAGGTCTGGAAGGTGGAAAATATCCCATTGGTCATTAGCCAATTTTGGCTATTAACAATATTATCTCCCTTTGCCTGATACATCCCAGTCACTTGATTGACAACAAGCAATGAGTCGCTCTTGATTTTCAGGTAATCGGCCTTTAGTTCGATGGCTACCTTTATCCCGACTAGGAGGGCTTCATACTCTACTTCATTATTGGTGGCTTCAAACTCGAATCTGAAACAGTGAGAGAATTCAGTCCCCTCCGGATCTATTAAAACTATGCCAGCTCCTCCCCCAGCTTGCCCGGATGCTCCATCTGTAAAGAGGGTCCATGGCTTGCAGCCTTCCGGCCAATTGTCGACCTCAGATGTCTTTTTAGGGATCTCATTTGGTATCGAGGGAACCTTTTGATCAGGGATCGCTGGAAATTTTGCCACGAAGTCGACCAAAGCCTGTGCCTTAATCGTGGTCCGGGGCTTGTACTTTAAATCGAACTGAGTGAGCTCTACGGCCTATAAGACTAGCCTTCCAGACGCGTCTGGTCTTTACAAGAACTGGCGGAGAGGTTGGTCCGTCACCACTGCTATTGTGTGAGCTTGAAAATAGGGACGGAGCTTCCTCGCTGAGATCACCAGATCATAAGCGAGCTTTTCCAGGAGGATGTAATTCCTTTCTGATTTGGTCAAAGCATGACTCACATAGTATATGGGTCTTTGAAAACCATCGCCACAGTCGTTGGCTAAAGCCCCGCTTACTACAGTTTCTGATACGGCCAGGTAGATCTGCAACTAATCTCTAAGAACTGGCTTGACTAACAACAGTGAGCTTGTTAGGTATTCTTTCAAAGATTGGAAAGCCCGTTCGCTTTCCTGGCTCCATTTCATGTTTCTCCCTTGTTTGACGAGTTTGAAGAAAGATAAACATTTATCGGTGGAGCGAGAGATAAACATGTTGAGCGCCGCTACACGTCCAGTCAGAATCTGTACCTGTTTGAGTAGGTTGGGGATTCCAAGTCCAAGATAGCTTTGATTTTTTCTGGGTTGGATTCTATGCCTCCCTCATGAACCATGAAGCCCAGGAACTTCCCCACTGTCACCCCAAAGGCACATTAGGAGGGGTTCAACCGCATCTGGTTTTCCCTCAGTATGAGAAAGGTTTTACGAAGGTCTTCCCGATGTCCTTTTACGGTTAGGGATTTCGTGATCATGTCGTCGATATATACCTCCATCGTCCTTCCTATCTCGGGCTTGAACAGTTTGTTAACCAGCCGTTGGTATGTAGCCCCGGCATTCTTCAAACCAAACAGCATCACCTTGTAGCAGTACAAGCCCTGCCCAGTAATGAAACTGGTTTTATCCTGGTCGATCGTTTGCATTTTAATTTTGTTGTATCCTGAGAATGCGTCCATAAAACTCAAAAGTTTATTTTCGGACGTGGAGTCAACCAGCTGGTCGATCTTTGGTAAAGGAAAACTGTCTTTTGGACAAGCCCGGTTGAGGTCGGTGTAATCGACACACATACGCCACTTCCCATTTGCCTTCGTAACCATGACCACGTTGGCGATCCATTCGGGATAGCGTACTTCTCTGATAAACCCTACCTTGATCAATTTATCTACCTCTTCCTGCACCGCAGCGTTTCTATCAGCGTTGTAGTGACTCCTCTTCTGTTTGACGGGCTTGACTGTTGGATCTACCGCTTGTCAATAGGCGGCCAATGACGCTGGGATTCTAGGAATTTCATCATGGTTCCAAGCGAAGATGTCGCTGAACTCCCTGAGAAGATCAATTAGTCATTTTTTCACTTTTGGTTCGAGGGTGGCCATGACCTAGACAACCTTGGAGGGATCGTCATTTCTGATGGGCATCTTTTCTAGTTTATCTACGGGCTGCCCGCTAGCCCACTCCTTACTTCGTTCCTCCTCGTAAGGCATAATAGGTTCATTTTTCGGATGCTCAGGATGTTCCGCGGGCTCCATCTCCATCCCTTCCTGGATTATCCGGGATGTTTCCTAGACTAATGCCACCTGTTCACATTGTTTTGCCAAAGCTGTAGGATTGGCAGACACCGCGTAGCATTTCCTGGCTGCCTGCTGGTTTCCGCGTACCTCTCTTACCTTGGTTCCAACCGGGAATTTCAGGACGTTGTGGTATATGGACAAGACTCCCTTCAAGGAGGACAGGAATGGTCTTCCTAGGATGGCGTTGTAGGCCGACGGGGTGTCGACCACAGTAAAGTCGGTCATAACAATCTATTGGAGAGGGGTGATTCCGATGATTACTGGTAGGATCATCAACCCAACCGGTATGATTGAATCTCCAATGAACCCATAAAGTGGAGTGGTACAGCTGTTGTAACAATGTTGCTTCAGGTTTAATTTTTTAAAGGTATCCTTGAAGAGGATATCTGCACTGCTACCTATATCCACGAGCACGTGATGGACCAGACAGTTGGCAATCTGTATTGTGATTACCATGGGATCATCATGAGGTTGCACGGTGTTAAAGACATCTGTTTCAGTGAAAACGATCTGCACTGACTGGGAGGGCTCTATCGGGCTCTGGCTGACTTTGAAGATCCCCCGACTTTCTTCGATGCGGGGAATCTTCCTTACGTGGTTTTTTCGAGAGTTATTGGAGATGCCAGCCAGTGTAGGACCTCCGCTGATGGTGTGTATCACCTGGATCTGTTGCATTAAGTCAGCCTGTTCCTCTTTCTTCTTTTTTGTGTCCTCACGGATTTCAGCTTGTACCTCCCTTCCAGTCCGAATGTTATCTCTGATCTGTTCTAAGAATTCAATCAAGCATCCCCCCTTTATCAGGGCTTCAATCTGGTTGTGCAAATTATAGCACTCTTAAGTGTTGTGGCCCACGTCTTCATGGAAGTCACAGTACTTGTACCGGTTCCTCCTGTCAGCTGGGGCCTTCATGGGAGCGGGCTTTTGGAGCAGCCCTTTATCTAGTATAGTAAGGTAGACCGTTTCCCTGGAAGCATTCAAAGGTGTGTAGTAGTCATACCCTTTCTCCCCTTGCATTACGGGGGCCACAGTCCTAGAAGGTGGCGAAGCCCGGGGCGGGGTTCCTCTTGCTGGATATTTTTCTTGTCTGTGCTGAGGAGCAGGGATGAGATAGGTCGATCTGTTGGGAGGTTTATTCTGAGTTTTCAGAACTGGCTCAAATTTGGGGGCTTCTTTTTTCAGACGCTTTGCCGTTCTCACGTCGTCGTGTTCCATCTTGACTTTGAGTTGTTCGTCGATCTCGACCTGCTCTAGAGCCCGGTCGTAGGCCTCCTGGTAAGTCTCGGGAGGTCTCTTGGCGAAGGAATGGAAAAGTTTTCCTGCCCATAGGTTCCGCCTGAAGTTGGCGAGAGTTTCTTTCTCGGTGAAAACTCCCATTTGTTTGACCTCCTTGTGAAAGCGTTCCACGTACGACCGAAGTGTTTCACTCCGTTCCTGAATCACATATTGGAGGTGTATAGGATCTTTCGGATGAGGGTTGACCCATTGGAACTGCGACCAAAAATCTGTTGATAATTTCGTGAAAGAATCCACGCTGCTAACAGGTAGCTTCCTGAACCAAGTTTTCACGTAGTCGGTTAGGGTCGTTGGAAACATTCTGCACATAGCTGCTCTAGTAGTGTTCTGTGTTAGGATTATGCTCAATAGCAAGAGTGTAATATTGTAAGTGACAATCTTTTCATATTAATAAAGTGTTTTCTGATTCTTGCAAATACTTATAGCATTTATTATTATATTTGTCAAGGTAAATAATCATAAGGTCAAAAGACTATGAGATATGAAGAATTGTTCATACATCCGGATATGTGTTAGGTAGACACAATTCTTTAGTTAGTCTTGAATAACGTTCACAACTTAAGTTAAAGGTTGGGCACCTCTATCTTGATAAAGTTGTAGAATTCATTTACTAGCATTTGAGTGGGATCATATGAGTTATGATGAGTCTAAAATCATCCAAAGGTTTTCGAGTAAAAGAATCTAGTGCACTGGGTGCATTGAACAGGATCACAATGAAATACTTTATCTAGAACCGTCACTAGATATAAGTCTTTTCATTATTAGGACAATCGGAGAGTCGATCTTAATCCTGAGATAAATGATGGACTTATGGTTGCAAGTGTTATCATTTGAACTCTCAATGAGTACGATTATATAGCATAGTCTATCCTCGATAGTTTGGTAGTATTCATTTGTTAATCGATAGAGGACTTCATTTATAGATATGGACATCGTGGCTCCATTTATTAAATGAGTATAATATCATCATATGGATGTTTTGAGGTATTGGATATTAAATCTCAACGTTGAGTTTTCAATAATGATTATTGAAGACATGGCTTCTGGACAAGTCAAAATATCCAAGTTCAAAATGTGGTCATATGAGGAAATATGGTAACTTGGAGAGCTATAGGCGGTCTATGAGCTCTTGGCGATTACTGATATTATTCACGAGGATACACCGTCTCCTATAAGATTGTCTAGGGTATGTATGAGAAACATCTCCTTATTCTATCTTTATTTAAGAGTTCAATTTTAGCTCTTTAGTGGAATGGGTTAAAATTAATAGATCGGACCTAAGTGAATCATTTGTTGATTGTGATTAGGTTATGTCTATTGAAGCTTAAATTTAGATAGCCCGCCAAGATCCACAATCCACGCGTACTTGCATGGATTACTTGATATATTATACCGGACCAATTTATAGGTCTATCTAGAATTGCATTTAATATATTAAGAATATAATATGTCTATTGTTTATTTAATGGGCTGCTCTATTATATTAATATATTAAAAGGAGACATGTGGGCTTGTTTCTTTTAGTAAGAATAAGTCTGGTTCACATGTGGACTTTTATTTAAAGTCTAATGGATTAAATAAAATAAGAAAAATAATAGTAGGCCCATATATATATGGTGTGGGCGGCAAGGCTAATAAAATAGCCCAAGATATTATTTTATTTTATTGTTTTGATTAAATTGAAATCAATTAATTATTTAATTAATTAATAGTTTAAATCAAAATCTTTTCTTGATCAGTAAATAAAATACTATGTGTTGGATTATGGTTAGAATTCTTTTAAGTGATAGGAGTCCTAATGTGGTAAGGATTAAGTCCACATACACTCCATACCACACAAAGAATTCGGCCACCCTAGTCCTATAAGGGTTAGGATTCTTAAATTGATAGGAATTAGGGAAAAGCACAATTCCTTTTCAAGTAAGGAAATTGGCCAATCCTAGATTTCCTACACAAAGAATTCGGCCAACCCTATTTTGAGAAGGAGAAATTTTGGTCACCTTATAAATATAAGGTGATAAATTTCGGCCACTAAGAAGCTTGAGTGAGAGAGATTTTTGTTTGCTTTGAAAAATAAAAATCTTACTCAATACACATAGAATTTCGGCCAAGAGAGAAAAAGAAAATTAAGTTCTCATTCGATAGTGCACTTGCAAGCCTTTAACATCAAAAGGTTTTGTGCACACTTTCGATTTAGGGTTACGCGAGTTCTAATCATATCGATTGTGAATTCAAAAGTGACCGGAACTATTTTTCTAGGCTCTTGGTGTTTTGGGATTGAAGATCAGGATCAGAAGTTCCATACATCCATTCTCAGGTAAGTAATTTAAAGAAAAAAGGGAGACCACGCTCCTAGGTGATTCACGTACCTGCTAGGATTGAAGATCTTGCGGATTACCATCGACGTATGTCAATCGGATCACGCGACAAGAGATATTTAACTCTAACCGTATATTTATGTTTAATTAATTAAAGGGTTAAGGTTCAAATCTTTAGAAAAATTTTAAACTATACGAAAATCTACTTTTCGCCTTCCGCTGCGGTTTTAGTTAATTTTTCCCTCCATTCTGGACCTCCATCTGTTGAACAAAGCTCTCTAGGTGGCTTAGAGGATCTTCTGTTCTGGAGAACTTATCTGCTGGCATTTTAAATTTTGGTGGGAGCTCCGCTTCCTGGATCCTCCTAGTGAAGGGAGCGTTCATCTCGCTCAGGGGATCCTTTTTATCCTCCTTATTCTTTCCTTTTCTTATTTGCTGGACCTCCTTCTATAGCTTTGCCATTTGATCCCTCAATCGCTTGTTCCCGGGTTTCTTTGAATTGACCTCAGATTCCTTACTATCGAGTCTTTCTGATGAACTGGCAACCTCTATCCGGTCCCCCTCATGGATAGGATCCGCTTGGGAAGTTTGTCTACTCTCCTCCTCTTATGTCCGGGCGGTTCTCCTTGATGCAGTTGGATGGGATGGCTCTCGTTGCTTTCAGGTAAAAGCATCTGCGGCAGATTTTATTCGCCTGGGTTGATATTGTGAAGGTCCTTTTGGAACTGGGAGCATGGGGCCCAGCCTATCCCGGATCGAAAGTTGGGCCCCCGACCTATCTCGAGCTGGCTCTAGAAGAGGAGGTCCCAGGCGATCGAAAGCAGGCTGCCTAGCTCCGAGCCTGCTCGGCTCTCCCTGATCATTCAGGTTGGTTGGCTGGATTGTGATGCCTTCAGCGAGCAGGCGGATGCGGACAGTTTCTACGAAGGCTGCCGCTTGCTGGTCGAGCACGGCCTAGCTTACTATAGGGTGGCCAGAAGCCCGCGCATTAGTTTTTTGGACCGAAGCTTGACTGCCATATCCAAATTTTCTTCCCTTTCTTGGGGCCTTTCGCATAGGCCTCGCGGAGGGTTGCTCCGAAACTCTATGTTGGCCTTGGGAAGAGTAGAGCCTCATAGTTCCTGTAAAACAACGAAAATATAAATGCAAATAGTTGATTAATTGGGTGTAAGGCCTTTCCCACAGACGGCGCCAGAAAGTGTTAACAGAAATCTTGCTCGGGGCAATAAATCTCAGTTAGCACACTCAAGATCATTACCACGTAGGTGATGACCAAGGTAGAATGTATATGTGTATAAAACAATGCCTAATGAAATGATATGGAGATAACGATTTCGTTAGCTACTCAAAAGGAATAAAAATCTTTCTTTATTGATAACATATGATAAACATTTCTCTATCTCTCTTTCGAATTGCTCTCACTTTTTTCTAGGTGATAGTTGGGTGTTTGTTGTATGTCTGTCGAATAGTAGTCTCATCTTTTTTGAAGGAGGAAGTCCTTCCTTTATACAGTGTCTTCATAGGGTTAAACTCATTGATTTCCCCTTGACTTTCTCATCCCTCCCCTCCTTATCGGACGGGATTTTTTACCTTTAAATGTCGTTGACTTTGAGTTAATTGCTCAATTGAGGATATCTTGGTGGAAATCAATTTGTTTCCCATTTAGACTCTATTACTTGTTCTGCACGTGTATAATGTCTATAGATGCGATATTGTGTATCTTCAGGTCTAGCATGATTCCCATAGGGGTCGTCGAATGTATCAAGGTGTGGTGCATTAGTTAGTGAGGTCGATCATTGTCCCGGCCGCGATATTGAGAAGCTTCATCCAGTTAGGAGCTAGGTCTGGCATCCCTTGACTTTTCGAAGCTAGGTGCGGCCTCCTATAGACACCTCCCTGTATCAGCGAGGTATATGCGAGCTTCTGGAGAAATTACGAGGTAACCTCGACTTCGGGGGGATTTGGTGACGCGGGCTTGACCTGACCATTCCGGGCTCTATTCCGGATGTTTCTGAAGAAATTACGAGGTAACCTCGACTTCAGGGGGATTTGGTGACGCGGGCTTGACCTGACCATTATGAGCTCTATTCCGGATGTTTCTGGAGCCTATCTTTGTTCCTATGGGGCGGTATCGTAGCTCGGCTTTGGGTAATATGGTCTTCTGGTGGAAAATCTCGGGCATGGAGCTAGGTCTGGATAGTGGAAAATTTCCCTTTGGTCCTTAGCCAATTTTGGCTATTAACACTTTCATTTTTTCTTCATTTGAAATCTTTATTTTACAATATTAAATTATTGTATACATTGTTTAATTTTCAATAATTATGTACATGATTCTCACCAATTAATTTCAATAATTATACTTATAAATTATTTTTGAAAAGCATAATTTATAATTATTACATTTTCTTATTATCCAGGTTAACATGTTAATTTAATTATTTAAACTTTTTTTTTTCAAATAATGCGTAATTATTACAATATTACATTATTGTATCATACATTTTTTATTTTATTTATGCTATTGGAGCAAAGATCTGATCAATATTATTATTTTGTGGTAGTGTTTAATCCTCATATATATGGCTGCCAACTTTTTGTAGTTACAATTGTATAAAAGCTTATGCTGTTGATTCTATTATTCTTTTTCACATAAATGAAGTTTGAGGATTGAACATATATGTAGTTCAAGTAATATTTTTCAAACCAGGTTTTTCAAGTTTGAATCACTTTTATTTTTGTATAATAGTAAATTATTAATACCACTTAATAACATATGATCCAACAATAAAATTAGCGTAATATAAATGTTCACGAACATAATAGTATATAATCCATGACACAAATATGTTCACAATTCTAACAAAATATTAGTTTCAAACATGTTCACAAAATCAAATATAAAAGTGTTCACTCATCTAGAATTGCCTTCACGAAATCTGGCTTGTAGGAGTCATTCAAGCTATTCCAAATGCGCAATTGATGTGGCTTATTTCCGAAATACATTGCAACTTGTATCACTTGCATATTGTACAAAAAGATACTGTTTTATTAAAAGAATTACTGATGTAGTCATTCATACAAGCAAGCAATGTTTCAATTCTTGATGTCCTCAGTAACTTTCAATTGTAACAAATGCTCCAAATCTTCTAACATCCGAACATGATTACCCAAGGGCAGTATCCTATTACCATGTTCATTAGCAATACTAAGATGTTTACAAGGATCCACTAGAATGCTTATTTCTTTCGCTCTTAACCAAGGTGTTGGCATTACAAGAACAAAGAGGATTTTACCTATTCTAAGTGTTGACTGTTATTATAATTAGCATTACTATTACCAAGTTTATAACAACATTGGAAGCTAACAAATTTGTTATATTCTTAACCAAAAATGAATGAGAGTAATGATATCATTCATAGTTACAACTCTTAATCTCTTTAATGGCAAAGCATGCCTATTTTACATAAAGATCATAGATTGTCCAACTTAGTGAGTTGGGTACCCCCACCACTAATATAATCTTACTCGGATGGTTAGCTGTAGAAATAAAAAAAGCAGTCATAAAATGGGACAACACATTGCTGGACACTAGAAATTTAAGCCCTTGACAATTACCTTCTGCACAAAACAGATCCTAAGCATTAAGTTTACTAAATAAAGAGTGAATGTTGAAGCAAGGAGTCTAGTTAGGTTCCTTGATATTGTCAATTACACTCGGAGCTCTTATTCAAAAACTAGCTACTGAAGTGAACTGAAAAGTTAAACAAATCTTCCCTCCTTTTTCTCTGAGGCTTGATGACAAAAGAAACTGGCACAATGCCAAAAAAAAAAATATATTTAAAGTTATTATAGACCAATATGAATTTCCACTTTGTACTTCACCAGCTGGAGAATACTTGTTTAACCTTTTGTAATCAATAAAAATCTACTTTCACTTCTGACTAAATTTGAACACTCATTCAAATTATGTTCATGATCTAACAGGTGCTCTATCAAACATTGTTTCCACAGAACAATCACAAACTTTAACTTTGAAAACAGAAAATAAGAACTTTGACTCATTCTTACAATTCATGGCTAAAAAAACCCAGATAAAGACAAAATATGAAAATAAAGACAAAACCAGAAAGAAGGCATTCTATAATTGAAATCGACAAAGAGGGTTTCCTACTTGATTGACATTTATATCTTTTCCAGATAAATTAATGAATTAAGATGAATTTGAAGTTAACCTCAGCTGAAAATTGACAACAGAGCAAAGAAAGCAAAAAAGCAGAGAAAACACAACAAGAACCCAACATCAGTTACTCTCCCATTTACAAAGCTCCCCACTGTTTTCCCAGTGGCATTTTTTTCTTAATGATAGTTAGAGTTATGACTTGGATTTCATCCAAGACATGTAATAGCAGCTCAGAAAATTGAAAAACAATCGATCTACAATCCCTAACCAATCCTTTTAAACAAAAACAAAATTGAAAAAACCCACCTCAAGTTGGAAAATAAGTCAGAAAACAACCCCCAAAATGAAAACAAAATAGAAAACAAACGTTCCAAAATGAAATTGAAATCAATCAAAAGGAAAATCAAACAAAATCATACCTGGTTCGGCGGTGTTCGCTTGCGATGGCAACCAAGTCGGCAATGAGTTACAGTGGCAATAGAAGGTGATTGGCTTGGCTAGGGTTCGCTGGAAAATCTTCACCGATCGGGTGGAGAGAAAAGAGAAGAGAGAAGAGAGAAGGGAAAAATATTAGGGTTTTAATTTATATCTGACTGATTTGTAATATTTTAAAGATTTGAATGGTAAATTTGTCATTTTTACGCTTGTCCCATGGCCATGGACAAGTTGGCTGAGGGTCAAGGGTGATACAAGTTTTTGGGATTTTTGTCCCACTCTGTCCCATTCAGTCCCACACTAAAATCGCGCTAAACGTGGGACAAGAACAAGTTGTCCCACCTTGTTCTGTTCCGCCCCGCGTACCAAACGCACCCTTAAGATTACTTGTAGTATAGATCCCAGTAGGCACACAATCTTCGCGTCATTCTGGAATGATCACTTTAGCACACAATCTTCAAGTTTCAGACCTTTCTTAGACAGGATCACTAGTACAGGCATTCCTGTACCAGGAATCCCGGTCCTTAAGTGAACAAATCCTGGTAGACGATTAAGGCCGCTTCAGCACCTGGTCTTCATATACATAGGCGAATCGGGGTACCAGGTATTCCTACTTCAGGTGTTTCGGTTCTTAGGCAAAAAGATCCTGGTATGCAACTAAGGCCACAAGGCCAATTATAGAGATGAGTCAAGATACCAGGCATTCCAGTACTAGGAGTCCTGGTTTTTAGGCGAACTGATCCTGGTAGGCAACTAAGGCCACTGTAGCACCAAGTCCTTCATGGAGATGAGTTGAGGCACCAGGCGTTTCTGTATCAGTAGTACTGGTTTTTAGGCAAGCTGATCCTAGTAGGTAACTAAGGCTACTTTAGCACCAGGTCCTCCGTGGAGATGATTTAAGGTACCAGGCGTTCCAATACCAGGAATCTCGGTCTTTAGGTGAATTGATTCTGGTTGGCAACTAAGGCCACTTTAGCACTATGTCCTTCATGGTGATGAGCCCAGGTACCAGGCGTTCCTGTACCTGGAATCCCGGTCTTTAGGCGAACTGATCCTAGTAGGCAACTAAGGCCACTTTAGCACTAGGTCCTTCATGTAGATGAGTCAAAGTACCAGACATTCTAGTACCAAGAATCCCGGTCTTTAGGCTTAATCCTGGTAGGCAACTAAGGCCACTTTAGCACCAGGTCCTCTTAGGAGAGATTGGTTCCGTCTAAGGCTTTATGAATACCGTATAGGTTCTCCTAATCTTGAGGATGCAGCGGGAAGCCAGGGCCATAAATTCGGATCCTCAGTCTGGTAGGCAACTAAAGCCACTTGTGCACCAGGCTATTCATGGAGGGATTGGGTTCCGTCCAGGCATCGGAAGTGCCATATGGCTTTCCTGGTCTCAAGGCAATCATATGCGAAAATATTGTCAAGGTGGTCATAGGTGAAACTTGTAGGAGAAAAAGAAACTTCTTTATTAATCATATTTTAGGTGATACAAAGGCGATTTGAGGTAACTGAAATCAAAGGCGATGCAGACTCAGGGCGATACAACTCTAGGCGATACCGGTCCAAGTTCAACCTGCTTCTGCAGACTTCATAGGTAGAATCTTTTGAGGTGATCCGTGTTCCAGGTATGGTCAATGGGGCGACCTTCCATATCCTCCACCTTGTAGGCCCCATTGCGGACCACCATTTTTAACAGGTATGGTCCTTCTCAATTCGGAGCTAGTACCCTATCAGACCTCTTTCGGGTATTTTGGGTGACCTTTTTGAGAACTATATCTCATTCTTTAAAGCTCCGGATTTTGACACTCTTATTAAAGTATCGGGCAATCCTGCTTTAGTAGACCGCTACTCTTTCTGTAACTTTATCCTGCTTCTCTTCTAGGAGGTTCATGCTGGTTCTTAGCTTGGCTTCGCTGCTTCCTGACTCAAAGTGCCAAACTCTGAAGGATGTCAGTTTGTGTTCAATTGGTAGGACCGCTTCTATTCTGAAAGTTAGTGAGTAAGGGGTTTCCCCATTAGCGGTCCTCTTAGTGGTTCGGTAGGCCCTAGATATGACGCCAGTTCGGTTTGAACCGGAACCGGCGTCAGAAAACCGGAACCGGAACCGGAACCGGACCCGGACCCGGAAAAACCGGTTCCGGTTCCGAAACCGGACTGGAACCGGTCAGGCCCGATTCCGGTTCCGGTTCGCTTCAACGAGGAACCGGGCAGTTCGAACCGGACCAGAACCGGCGGTTCGGTTCCGGTTAGAACCGCCCGGTTCTTCTTTTAATATATATATTTTTTTAAAACGAACCGTTGGCCTCCAACGATTCCCTTGTTTTTTTTTTATTTTTTATTTTTTTTATTTTTCTTTTCATTTTCTTTTCTATAAATACCCCTACCCCTCCATTCATTTTTCCTCACCCCAATTTCCTCAATTCTGTCTAATTCTCAATTCTCAATTCTCTCTAAACTTTCAATTCTCCAAGTCTTAATTTTCAAACTCCAAGTCTCCAAGTTTCCAATTTATATTATTTGCAATTACTAAGTTAGTAAGTTTCCAATTTATTTTATTTACAATTACTTAGTTTCTAATTTTATCTTATTTGCAATATTTCTTATTTCCAGTTTATTTAATTTGCAATTAGTCAATTACTAAGTTTCCAATTTCATTTATTTACAATTTATTTTATTTGCTATATATTCCAATTTATTTTATATCCAATTTATTTTATTTACAATATATTTTATTTGCAAATTGCAATTACTAACTACTAAGTTTCTAATTTTCTTCCCAATTTATTTCCAACCATTTAATCATTTTTTAAATCAATTTTTTAACATTTTTTGTTCAAGGAATTTTACAATTCAATTTTTAAAATGGCAAGTGGAAGTGGTGACGCTCCTAGACGCTCCATTTCGATGAAAGGTAAGGGTCGTATGACGGATAATCTGGGTCATGACGACCGTGCCTATCACGAGTATCTACAATAACAAGTCTATGCTGAAGACTTAGGCCTTAACTTTCCTCAATCTCATTCTCATCCCTCTCCTAGAATTTCTGAACCCGATCTCAATGTCACCCCCATTTTGACAAGCCAATCAGAAAATATGCCTGATCTTAGCCATGATGGTGATGAGCCTGATCCCAACCCACATCAAGATTTTTATTTTTATCCACAGATGGAAGAAAAGTTACCGAAGCAGGTCAAATCTGATCTATTCGTACTCCATATGAAGAAAGTTACGCATGAAGATGGAAGCACAGTAGTGATTTGCAATTATTGCAAGAAAGTATTTAAATGGCACAAATCTGGAGGATATGGGTCATATCGGAAGCATATAACGAACTCACATCCAGATGCACATGCCAAATCGAGTTCACAATCTCAAATTCCCAGGTACGCTACCCCTAACCAACAATTATTTAAATATAGTGATGTAAAAAATAGAGAAGAATTAGCTAGAATGGTTGCAGTAGAACACTTACCATTTAGTTTTGGTGAAAAGGTTGGTTTTAATAATTATTGTCAACGAGCATTAAATCCTGCTGCATGTCGTGTTCCTAGAACCACGCTCACAGAAGCACTTGAAAACATTTATGAAAAAGAAAAGAAAATCTTGGACAAATTTTTAGAAAAATATAATGGTCGTGTTTCCGTATGTGCCGACATATGGAGTGATCATTGGCAAATGCATTCATACATAGGTGTCACTTGCCATTATATGGATAATGCATGGACTATCCAAAAAAGAATTCTTGCATTTAGAATTTTTGATGAAAAACACACTGTTGCTAATATTTTTAGACATCTTAGAATTATTTTCACAGAGTATAAAATTGAGAACAAAATTTTTGCAATTGGTTTTGATAATGCTTCTAACAATACCGCTGCTATTCCTGCTTTAATTGAATTATGCAAACCTTATCTTGGTGGTAAATTTTTTCATCAAAGATGTGCATGCCATGTTTTCAATTTATGTGTTCAAAAAGGATTAAAAACTCTTGAACAGTTTATTCAACCTATTAAAGATGCCCTCTATTTTTTGTGGAAACATCCTTCTGTAATGAAATTATGGGCAGCATATTGTAAACAAAATGGTAAGCGTGCCATTAGATTTCCTCATGATGTTCCAACACGTTGGAATTCTACTTATAAATTGCTTGCTAGAAGTTATGAATATAGGGATTTATTAGTTACTTTTATTCAATATCATGTTAGTCACATTAATCTTTATCAAAGTCATTGGGATGCTTGTAGCAATGTTTGTGGTTTGTTAAAAGTTTTTTATACTGCTACTAACAATTTATCTGGTGTTTATTATCCTACAACTAATTTATTTATTATTGAGAGTCTTAATATTGCTGGTGCATTTGCTCATTGTGAATCCGACTCAGAATTACATGAGTCTGTTACTACTATGAAGGATAAATGGTTAGAATATTATAAGGAGTTTCCAAATATTTATTTGATTGCCTTGTGTTTTGATCCACGTTGTAGATTAGAAAGTTTACCTGATTATCTTTCTGCTTATTATGAACAAGGTTTAAAAATAGATTATGATGTTGATATGTGTTGTACTAGGGTTAAGACATTATTGTATGAATTATATGATGAATATATTAAAGTTTACGGTCCATCACTGAACATAGATGTTCCACAAACTCAAAATGTATCTCGTTCATCATCATCATCCTCTGCATTTGTTAATTTAGGGTATAATCTTTTATCAAAAAAAACCAAAAAATTATGAGGTTCTTCTTCATCAAGCTCCACCACATATTCCGAGCTTGAATCTTATCTAAGTACCTCTTTTGGGTTCATAGAAGACACCGAAGATAAAAAATTTGATATCCTATACTGGTGGAAAGAGCATGAAAGGTACTTTCCAATCTTGGCTATGATAGCCAAACAAATCCTTTCAACACCAGTTTCTACGGTGGCGGTAGAACAACAGTTCAGTGCCGGAGGGAATATTTTAGACCCAAAACGTTCCCTTATGAGTCCGAAATCACTACAGATACAAGCTTGTGTTGAAGATTGGACGAAGGCTCAATATAGACAACAAGAAATCGATCAAGAGGAACCATACGATTTCTTTAAAGATGATCAACCGGCTGAAAGTCGAACGGATGATCATGGCAACAATTAGTCCACGACTTCACGCCAAATCCCCATCTCCAAACTCCAAAGTCCAAATCTACAATAAAAGGTAAGAGAACTACGTGGCCTTTGATTCTTCTAAACCCTTAAGAAGATACGTAGGAAACTTAATTGTGGTAAAAATTAAGTGCAAGGCCAATTTTATTTATTTTTGTTTTTTTTAATTTTTTTTTATTTTTTAATTTGTCATTTATTTATTTAACTTTATTTTGCGGGTGACCCAATAAAATACATTTACCAATTACATTTTTACATGACTAATTTTTTTTATGATTAGAAAAAAAAAAGCCCGGTTCTGGTTCAGAACCGATGGAACCGGACCGGACCGGAACCGGAGGAACCGGAACCAGATCGGAACCGGACCAGAATCGAAACCGACGTCATGTCTAGTAGGCCCACAACATATATGGGAGCTCTTTAACCCATTTTCCCTTATTCTGTTGGAAATTCTTCTTTAAGAGCTTCTTAATGGTCTTGTTAGTTGCTTCTACCAGCTTGTTTGTCTGAGGGTGTGCTACAGATGCAAAGCGAAGCTCAATGCCTAAGTTCTCACAAAAATCTATGAAATGTGCATTGTCAAATTGCTTTCCTATACTAGTGATTATAGCCATAGGAGTACCAAAACGGCAGATAACATTTGTCTTAATGAAGCTTGTGGTATTTGCCTCGGTTATCCGGGTGAGGGATTCTACCTCTACCCACCGGGAGAAGTAATCAATAGCCACTATTGCATGCTTAGCTTGACCAGGCACGGTTGAGAGCTATCCAATTAAATCTACTCCCCTGATGGCGAACGAGTAAGGTGAGCTAATGGAGGAAAGTCGCTCCGAGGTCAAGTGGCTGAGGTTCACTGTCTTTCGGTAGGGTTCACAGGACTATGCAAACTGCTTTGCATCCTGGTGTAAGGTAGACCAAAAGTAACTGTTAACTGAAAAAATGGAGAGGGGTGGATTCCCAATTAAAACTTTTGAATCGCGAACTTGGTAGGTCACAGTTAGAGAGGTACCACCTGGTACTGGTAGATTCACTATATGAATAAAGAAGTATTGGCTAGAATGATAAAAAATGGGACACGATACGTAATAAATTTCTCATACATTCTATTAGAGGATTTATTAATGAATAACATGTAGTAATTCATAATAGAGCAATACAATGGCGGTTTATGGGGATTTTTCTTATATACAATAGGTGATGGCGAATCCGTATTAGTCAATAATTAGAGCTTGGTTTTTCTAGGCGAAGGTGTCTGTATTTTTTCCTGTCGAGAAGTGGATCCCCTCTCCTGAGAGAGCTTCGTCATATTTATAGGTTCCAATTCTTGCTGTCCATCCCTTATAATTCGGTCAATCAATTTAGCAATTATAGGAACACTGATTTTTCGTTGATGGAGGCTGCATTTAAGTTCGAGAATTATCCCTTGAATCAAGTAAATAGCTTCCATTTTGGTAAGATTTGATGAAGTTGACCGTTTCCGTTACTAGTGCTTGTGAATGGTATGAGAGGTCAACTCTCTCCTCTTATGGTTGGAGGATACTGCATGCTTCATTCCTTTAGACTTGGTCTTGTTCAGGGTTGGCTTCTTGGTGTACCGGTCCCTCTTCCTAGGTGGTCTTTCTCTTGATGTGTTGGAACTTTCCTGTTGTTGTTTCCCACGCCAGATGTGCTTGGTGGACTGGTTCAGGATATGTACCGTGGTATTGGGGCATAGGAAACATGGACCGCGGCACCGATTCTCTTGGACATCAGGGAACCGGTGTATCGCGACATCAGGGCTCTCTCGACCGCGGTACCAATATCTCTTGATACCGGGGAATCAGGTTGACCCTGGTTCCGGTCCTTATTCATACATGGTCACCATGGGTGTGCTAATCTTGGTTCTATCAGGGGTCGGCTCGATGCTCTCCCTATAGTGTCCTTCTACTCCAAGAAGTTATGGTAAGGAGGGAAAATTCTTCTTTGGACCCCTACCTTTTTAGGCGGTTAACGGAAGTCACCCTGACTTGAACACCGGTAACTGGTTGGGGTTGGAGTCAATATATCTATAGCACTTGAAAGATTTTGCTCATCCTTCCTCTCTGGTGACCAACATCTGGAAAGAAATCCGCTTCCAACACTCTATAATTAAAAAGTCTTCCACGTGTCAAGCCAGAAGAGGTTCGTTATTTTAAACTAGAGATTTTAGCGGCACACGTTTACTTCAAAATTGTAACTCCCATGTTTTCGGTTGTTTTGATTCATTAGTACCCTTCCTTTCTTGAGCCGGTAATCGCCTCTTTTCCTTATAAATACCTCACCTCACCCTACTCTTCATTCACACTATTTTCTCCCAATAGAGCAAGTTTTCAACCCTAAAAAGAAGAACCATACTTCTCTTTCTTTTCATCTTTCCCAACTCCTATAATGTCGTCAGACAGCCTCGAGAAAATCTTTGAATACAGCGATGGTGGTGACTCGGCTGACAGCTCCAACCGGTCCCTAAGAAGGAAGAGGGGTCGAGATGGCGGTGATGGTGTTGAGAGCTCTGCTCCGTGACGAGGTGTGTTTTTGTCATTAGAAAATGCATGTCAAAAGTAATTTATAAAAACCTCAAATGCCACAAAATGTTACAAAACAAGTGTAATTGCAAGTAAGGGTATCGGTCCTCAGGGATTGGGGGAGTATATGATTAGATTAAGATTAATAATACTAAAATGCATAAAAGTAAAGTGTCATGGTATGTTTGAAAAGGTTAACAATTAAAATGCAATTAAACTAGATTATACTAAATGCAACTAGGTTAGAAACTTAGAATGAATACAACTTAATGATAGTGAGATGATTGGGAGTCAATGCAATCATACACGAATAGTGGGCAATCCTATCAATCAATTAAGAACCGATTCAATCTATTTGGGCTAAATCCACCTTTAGGAGTGATTCTAAGATCACTCAACTCTCCCCACATAACAATGATTGGTGTACTCTATTGAGTGTAGAGAGGGTTTCTCATGAAGCCTAGATAGATTAAGGTAGTCGGGATGGCCTGGATTGGAATGCTCACAATCCACCCCTTCCACACTTTTAGCCGAGATGTGTCGGATTAGTGTGCTCATAACACATCCATCCCATTCAAATTAGCTTGTTTAGTAACCTAAATGTGTGTATCTCAACTTAGATTGAGAGTTGGAATGCCTACTCAACCCAAGGAGATTCTTAATCCGATACCAACTTGAATTGGGAGTTAGAATGCCTACCTAATCAAGAAGATACCAAATTCCAATTAATAAACATTCAAGATATTCAACATCAATCAATAAACCAAGAGTTGGAATACCTACTTAATTCAAAGAGATGTTAAATACATTAAGAACAAATGAATGGAACTAAAATAGATTAAATATTCATAATATGTTGAAAAACCCAAAATTCAAGTTTAATTACATCAACTCCCACAAATGGGATTATCTACTCATGCTAAATACAAAATGAATGCAAGAAGATAAGAGATAGAGAAGACCCATGAATAATCTTCTTGAAGCTTGAATCCGACCTCCTAATAGCCTCCTTGAGTAGAGATGGTGAGGATTGTGTTAGGTCTGAGGTTAGTGGTTAAGGATTAGGATAGAAGTGTTCTTGGGAGAGAAAATGGTGCGTGAGAGAAGGGAAAAGAGTAGAAGAGAGAAGAAGTTGTTTCAATGAGAAAAATGGTGTATTTATATGCTTGGGAGGCTAGGGTACGATATGGGCTTGAAAGGACGACTTTGCCCTCCTTAAAATGGCTGAAACGAGACTTTTTCTTAGCTGGAACACGTAGTGTGTGGGTAAGGACCAGCGCACAGGCTCTTCAATCTGCTATTCACCCGGTGCTCATGTAAGGGACCCGTGCACTTTGCTTATGGGTACTTTTTCACTGAACTTTAACTTGTTTTTCCCCTGAAAATCCCGGTTACTGACTCCAGCACCTAAAATCCATTGAATGCCTGTAATCACTACAAAACCAGCCATTAGACGCTCGAAAATGCCCAAAAATGAGACTTAGGATAGGGAAATGAGGGCTAAAATATATGACAATTTTGGCTCGATCAGATACCCCCAAACCAAACCTTTGCTTGTCCTCGAGCAAACTCTAAACAAAACAAAACAAAACAAAGACACTCGACACAACAATCATGACTCGATCTAAAATTTTCTTAGACTAGAAAACAAACAATTCAAATTTCCGCAAGTCCAACCGGTGATGAGATGCAAGGATGTGTGATATAGAGAAGTA
Organism: Dipteronia sinensis; assembly: GCA_033220585.1. Lineage (NCBI taxonomy): Eukaryota > Viridiplantae > Streptophyta > Magnoliopsida > Sapindales > Sapindaceae > Dipteronia > Dipteronia sinensis. The sequence continues at coordinate 19,254,423 of CM065643.1, read as the reverse complement.
GACATATGCACTATGTTCTAAAACAACTCGAAGGCACTAAATGGGAACTCGTGCAATCACGAATCTCACACCTAAGGGCGCTCTCGTATCAAGAACTACTCACTCTCACACCTTGAGCATAATTCGCTTCGACTCTAGCCTCTCGTGGAGTCTCTCTTTTCTTTCCCCTCAGAGTCCTAGGTTCACACTCAAACATGGTATGCAAAGATAAAGTTTGTGCATAGAAATCTAATGCATTGCATACATGTAAATTGAAAGACCGATAATGTCTATGAACTAGCCTAAGAAGGATTCACTATGGGATGAACGTGGAAGATCAAGCTTCAGCAAACATTCCCAATCAAGACTCATTATGGATCAAAAAGGGCTTTCCTTATGGTTGTAAAGGGGCCATGGGGTTTAATGTGGTGAAACAAAGAAATAGGGAAATTCTGAGTTCAAAAATCACCAATCATGCAATAACTCACACATACTTACATCCTATATTTTAGCTCTACTTAACACTCACACACTAGCGTCTTGGCATTCGATTAAACAAGCATTTGTGCTACACAATTTTGAGTACTTAACCATTTCATTTCAAGGCTCTTTTTTCTTTTCTCTTTTGCATTGCTATTTTTTTTCTTTTTATTTCTTTTGCTTTTCTTTTTCTTTTTCTTTTGCTTCTCTTTTTCTTTTCTTTTTTTCTTTTTACTTTTGCCTTTGCACATATACCTTTGACAATTTGGCTATAGGTGCAATTTTAGCACTTTTACATTTTGAGCCATTTCTTGCATAATTTACATAATTGCCTAAATACATGCTATTTCAACATTAGAGCATACACCTTCATACACCACATACAGACACACACATACAAAACCCACATGATTGGCAATTAAAGGGTTGGTTTGTGTTTGGTCTTATGGCTATATGGTTTATTCTGGTTCCAAAAGAAATGATAAGTGTTTGGCCTCAAGATTGAGTATGGAGCACACATAAGGGAATAAGAATGTGTTTAGGCTTAATTTAGTGGCTAATTGCACACACATTGCCTAAGATCATTTCCACAACAAGTCTATCAAGGGAATGAATGCATCCATCATGCAGTCCACTATGTATATGTTATGTATGTTCTATTGAATGTGACATAAATGACGAGAAGAGTGTTTAAAGAATAGAAGAAATTGTACACTCAATGCACTTTTTACTAGGCTTGTGTTTGTGAACTCTCGGGTAGTCTCCACTATTAGAACAAGGTGTAATAGCACCAAGTCCCTTCAACTTAAGCACAAAAAGGATGAGACTAGCCCATGACGTGCAAGTGAGACCCCTAAAGTGACAAATAGCTATTGCATAAGCTCAACATGCATACATACACTCGCTAAGAGCACATGCTCAAAGCATTACATCCAAGCTATTTAAAGCTCGAAATTTTGGCTACTGCGACAAATTTGAAAAATTTAGACCAAAAATGAAAAATAAACGACTCAAAAACAAAAGGATGACTCAACAAGGCTTGGCATAGCGGCGCGCACCTAACTAACTCAAAACACAACAAACCTAGGCACTAATCACACGCAATCAATGCCCAACAATATAAAAGACTCAAAAATGGCTCAATATAAAATAAGGCAATCAATTTTGACAATTAAGCACACATCAACATTAAGCATTTTCTTTCAATCAAAAATGACGGAGTGGGGGCATGATGACCCCTAAACCGAATATCACTATATTCACAAGACCTATACAAAATGTGAGTAATCAAAAACCACCCCCAAACCGAGTAGGGCTATATATTCAAAATTAAAAACATGTACACTCACATATGTATTCAAAAATGAATAAATTCATAAGCTCAAAATTTTCTTTAACTTTCACAAAATATTATCTCATATAAACATTGAAATTATACTAAAGGTATCCATAAGATAATTGCTCATCAATATATATCCATCCTCACACAAAATTATTCCACATCCACAAATATAAACAAACTAACTAAAGATAGGAAATATTATAGAGTTCAATCTGAGATTAAGAATTTTAAAACGAGGTGGTTGCGTTTGTCCATCCTTGATGATGATTAGATTCTCACCCGTATTATGATCACTCTTGGCTTGCTCGTCCCTCCAAGACTTGCAAGTGGCTGGTGTATCAAATCCAAGAGATGAAGAACCTAGCTTAAAACAAAACATCTAACCAAAAATATATCACCAACACAAATAAATCTCAAATGCATATCCACAAATTAAACAAACTCCAAAATCCCAAAAATAGCTAAACTAAACATCATCCACTATAATTAATTAAACCAACATAAAGCTAAAAGTGCGAAAAATAAAGTAAACAAAGTTCACTAAACAATAATGAACATGGCAAGTAAAAAGATAACTGAAATGAATGCAAGATCAATCCTCATCCGATGACTCTGCTCCATCACCAACCAACGCCCCCTTGCCTTTTGGATCTAGCTCAGCCCTGGCCCTCTCCTCGAACTCTCGTCTAGAACGCTCCAGTGCCGCCCGATACTCTGCTCCATAGGCATCTATCACTAGACCTCTCTGGTACATTGTCAGTGCAGCTTTCTTCTTCCTCCTATGATATGGCATCAAATCAAGGTTCTTACGCATTCCCGAGATGTTAGGTCCACAAATCTTCAATACTATCCCTGTTATCTCAAATCTCTGTGGCGAGGTTGGCACTCATCACCTCCATGGTCATTTGAAGACTCGTCATCCCAGAGATAAAGTCTGCCAGGGCACCTGATGGTCTCCACTAGCAGCTGTAGGAGCTGGGGCTGGACCCCCCCTGAGTGTAGTCTATCGGCTCCGAATCAAACTCCATGACATCACCAAAATCATCTTACGCCTGCCTACTCGACCCTCTCAATCTCCATGACTCTATGGTCTCCACTAGCAGTTTTGTTCTTTCTTCTTCTGGTCTTCTTCCACCAGCTGGTGGGGTCCCTCTCAATCTGAAGAGTCTCCCAGGTGAGAAACCCAATGTCACCCTAGTGGAACTCGAGGGGTCATCTCCAAAGTCCACTTCTGCTCTCCTACAGAATTCCGTGATCAAGCACGGGAACATAAGCAATTGACTCTCCTTGTTCATGCGACCTACCATCAGGATGTCGAAGTGAGCAAGGTACCTGACATCAATGAAACTTCCACTCTGAATACAGTGTAGAATGATTGCCACCTCGAATGCAACTGATGTTCTGTGGTCTCATGGCCTTAGGGAGTACGTGATGAAGATGTACCATAGCCCCAACTCGATCTTCAAATTAGTATGCTTGAGGCCGTAGCTTGGGGCCATCCAGAAGGTCCATGGCTGGATTACCAGGGCATTGTCCAGATCCACATTCTTCCTTGTATGGAGCATGTGTTGAGCAACACCCCAATTTACACTGTTTTCTACCATATTGGCTGACCTCTAGGTTCTGAAATAGCGATTAGTTTCTGCAGGAGTGATACTGACCTCTCTCCCACGCACCATCACTGGACTGTGGTTCCTAAAGTCATCGAGGACCATCCCCGCATAGAATTCCTCTACCACATGCCTACAATATGCTGGTGGTGGACGGGTAAATGTTTGCCATCCCATGGTATCGATCATGTGTGGGACCTCCGTGTCATCAAGTTCCTCTCTTGCAGTTCCTCTCTCTTCTATAAGTTTCCGATCTTTGAATTTTTCCAACCGTCTAGGGAAATCACTATTCAAATTACATGGTGGTGGCGGCCCGGTGTCAGGACTTTTTCTTGCATGATCCAAGGCTGAATTTCTTTGCAATTGATTTTGATTGGCTTGTCATCTACAAAAGAAAAAAAAACTTTGTTTAGGGATGAACATAATCCAAATATGCAACTGAAAATGCAAAAGGGGAGAAGAATCAAGTAACAATTTGGGTGAACAGCATGCAGTGCACCGGTGCATGTGAGCGGGTGCATGTGCGCAGGTATGACAAGGTACCCGCGCAGTTGCCAAGAACTACGTGGATTTTGCAGGCGCAATTCATCTTCTACATGACACAATTTATGATTCAACTTCACTTTCACCCCTAATTCCATTCTAACAACGATTAAACCACCAATCATCCATCAATTTTATCAAATCCACAAATACAACTCATGAACCCTAAAATTTCAATTTATAAGCAAAATCATGAATTGTTTTCAATTCAAAGCATATCAATCCACAACAACATGCAATATATAATCAAACCCAACATATAATTGCGCACAAGAAAGTAAAATTCGTTGGTTTGTCATTAGGTACCCATTCTATGCATGTAGAGGATTTTGTGAAGAGATTAGTGATTGGAAACAAATATTTAAGCAATTGAAGCAAGATTTCACAAAGAGATTCATACCTTTGCACTTGATTAGAGCTTTTATGTGAGGAAAAAGCAAGGGAACTACCTTGAGAGGGAAAGAATAAGAGAAATTGGTTTGAAAAGTTTGGTGGTGGAGCCTTTGAAAGTGACATCATATATATACGTGGGATGTGGGATGTGCGATGTGCGCAGGTCTGCACCCGCCCATTTCCACTCACGCATATTCATCTTGTGCGCTAGTGACTTCAGCTCTTGCAATGTCGCGCACATTTGACTTTTTTGCTGTCGATTCTTTGACCTGTGCGGGTCATGCGCAGGTGGACACCCGTGCAGTCGTACCCACATAGTTTGTTGTCTGATTCTGAATCCTTGCTGGTGCACAGGTCGCTGCGCTGGTTGGACCATCGCACAGACCAGCGCACCGAGGCTTTGATCCACCTTTGATTTGGTTCTTCAACCTCGAAATTCTATCTTCTTTTGTTTTCCATCTCTTGACTTGCATACACTCGAAGATACCAACTCAACTTGCCTTATTATATTATAAGCTACTAAAACAAAAATATAAAACACTAAATTAAAATATATTCCATAATACATTTTCTTCCCCAAACATAATTTTACCTATACAATGACAAGCACAAATCAAACCAATAAAATGGGCAACAATGCTATTAAAAAGAGAAAATCAATTGTGCAATCCTTACATGCATCATAAATATTCAATTGGATGCACTAGGTGAGGGACTAGGGTCTTCTAAGGGTGGTTTGACCCAGTTTGGGAATTCCTTCTTCTTTTCAACCCAAATAAACTTAGGTGGACTATTTATCTTTTCCTTTTTCATATTTCTCACTAAGTGTATTTGGCCTTTCCTTACCAAAATCTTCTTAACTTTAGGAGTATTTTTCCTACTCCTAGCACCTCTCCTTTTCCTATTTCTATGCACTGTATAATATTCATTTGTAAAATGCTCTCTTTGAACAAAAATAACACACAAGGGAAGAGTTAGAAATTCTCCCTTTCAATTGGTGACTTTGTGGCTTTGAGGGAAATTTCGATGATATTTCCTTGATCGCATGTTCCACTCTTCCCATCTTCATGATGTAGTCACCTTTTCTCGCCTCGACTATTTTAAGAACCTTTTCTTTTTTGTTCAGTGCATCCTTGACTTCATCCAGGTCGGTAACCTTTAGCTCAATTTCCCTTTGCAATTCCTTTAACTTGTAAGCTGCATTGTCTTCAAACTTCTTTGATGCCCTTGTGAAGTTCAAAAATTCTTCTAATCTTGTACTCTTTGCGACTTCTAGTCTCACAACTTGTTCCTCCAATTCCTTGTTTTGCTTGGAGACTTCGCCATTCATCTTCTTTAGAGTACTGTTTTTCGCTCTGAGCAATTTCACCTGAAATATGAGCTTTTTGTTTAGCTCTTGGAGCTTCTTAACCTTTGACACTTCTAAGGCTTCTTTGCCTTCTAGCTCCTTCTTCAAAAATTATACTTTCTTCTCAAAATCCTCTCTCATATCTTTTTTTTTTGGGAAGACCTCTTCTACTTTCATTTGAAGTGCATCCTTTTCATTCTTCAACAACTCCGTTAATGCCATTAATTCTTTTCCGGCATCCATCACCTCCTTGCACATCTCTACCATCATTCTGCTGTTATTTTCCTCAAGGGTCCTTTGTGGTTCGTCCCTTGTTAGGTATGAGATGGTCTTGTAGTCTTGACTTGATACCATCTTGGTGGTGTTGAAATTTCATTAAAAAATGGGCTCTTGACTATATGAGTCGGCAGACGGCCCATAGCTCGACCTCATATTTTGCATGAATATATCCATAGAGTCCTAAAACCCGTAAAATAATAAAAAAACAAAAATACCAAGCGCGGTAAAAAGAAACAAAAAACAAAAAACACTAACTAAGAAACTAATACTAAAACTAATCTAAACACCACTACGCTCTCCAATCCTGGGTAGCGGCACCATTTTGATGAGGTGCATTTTTGTAGTTAGAAAATGCCCGTCAAAAGTAATTTATAAAAATCTCAAATGCCTCAAAATGTTACAAAACAAGTGCAATGGAAAGTAAGGGTATCGTTCCTCAGGGATTGGGGGAGTATATGATAAGATTAGGATTAATAATATTAAAATGCATAAAAGTAAAGTGTCATGAATTGTTTTAAAAGGTTAACAATTAAAATGCAATTAAACTAGATTATACTAAATGCAACTTGGTTAGAATGAATACAAATTAATGATAGTGAGGTGAGTGGGAGTCAATGCAATCATACACAAATAATGGGCAATCCCATCAATCAATTAAGAACCGATTCAATCTATTTGGGTTAAATCCAACTTTAGGCGTGATTCCAAGATCACTCAACTCTCCCCACACTACAATGATTGGTGTACTCTATTCAGTGTAGAAAGGGTTTCTCATGAAGCATAGATAGATTAAGGTAGTCGGGATGGCCTGGATTGGAATGCTCACAATCCACCCCTTCCACACTTTTAGCCAGGATGTGTCGGATTGGTGTGCTCACAACACATCCCTCCCATTCAAATTAGCTTGTTTAGTCACCTAAATATGTGTATCTCAACTTAGATTGAGAGTTGGAATGCCTACTCAACCCAAGGAGATTCTTAATCCGATACCAACTTGAATTGGGAGTTGGAATGCCTACCTAATCAAGAAGATACCAAATTCAAATTAATAAACATTCAAGATATTCAACATCAATCAATAAACCAAGAGTTGGAATGCCTACTTAATTCAAAGAGATGTTAAATACATTAAGAACAAATGAATGGAACTAAAATAGATTAAATATTCATAATATGTTGGAAAGCCCAAAATTCAAGTTTAATTACATCAACTCCCACAAATGGGATTATCTACTCATGCTAAATACAAAATGAATGCTAGGAGATAAGAGATATAGAAGACCCATGAAGAACCCCTCATTCTTGAAGCTTGAATCTGACCATCAATAGCCTCATTGAGTAGAGATGGTGAGGATGATGTTAGGTCTAAGGTTAGTGGTTAGGGATTGGGTAGAAGTGTTCTTGGGAGAGAAAATGTTGTGAGAGAGAAAGGAAGAGAGTAGAAGAGAGAAGAAGTTGTTTCAATGAAAAAAATGGTGTATTTATATGTTTGGGAGGCTAGGGTACTATCTTGGCTTGAAAGGACTACTTTGCCCTCCTTAAAATGGCTGAAAATGAGACTTTTGCATAGTTGGAACTCGTAGTGCACGGGTACAAGTGCGCGGGTAAGGACCCGTGCAGTTACCCATGCATAGGCTATTCAATTTGCTCTTCACCCGTTGCATGGGTAGTGCATGGGTAGTGCATGGGTAAGGGACCCGTGCACTATGCTTCTGGGCATTTTTTCACTGAACTTTTACTTGTTTTCGCCCGAAAGTCCCGGTTTTTGACTCCAACTCCTGAAATCCATTAAATGCCTGTATTCACTACAAAACAAGCCATTAGACACACAAAAACACCTGAAAACGAGATAAAGGATAAGGAAATGAGTGCCAAAATATATGACAAATTTGGCTCGATCACTGTGGTCAAACACCGCCGCTCCAATAGAAACACATCAATCGGGGTGGGTTTCCACAATAATCTTGATTCTTCGATCGACGTTTTTGACGAGGAATCAGTCGACGCGGTAGGAGGAGGAGCCCCTTCTGCTAGAGGTGTCGCAGTCGTAGCACGTGGGGTTCTCACTCTCCCTTGTGAATTCCGGTGCGTACCTGCACCATAGATACCATCGAGCGCTTAAGGAGGGACTATAAGATCCCTTTGAGCATCTCCCTCACCATTCTATACCAGGGGTATGAAGTTTACTCCCCTTCCTAGGATTAGCTTCCAATCCTCGTGGTCACCTTCGAGTACGGGGTTAGGCTACCTCTCCATCCTACTTGTTACAGGGCGCTTTGCGCTCTTTAACTTATTTCGCTTCAACTGACACCAGGAATCTTGAGGAATATGGTAGGATTCCTGGTGCTCTGGAGAGAGCAATGCGAGACTGACCAGGTTACCAGGGACCCGGGCCTTGACGAGCTTCTGTACGTGTTCTAGGTGGCGGCCATGGAGCTTAGTCCTAAGGGCCAGTTTTACCTGAGGTCCAACAATCCTCTAAAATTCACCGTCCCTGCTGCTCGGAAGAAGGATGGTTCTTAGCGCAATGACTGGATAATCGTAGGAGGCGATTGGGGTAGCTCGCTTCATATTGGCGGGTCAGAGTTCCATGTTTCCACTCAATTTAGTGGGAGGACCGAGTGGGGGAAATTGACCATCTCATCTGAGGCAGAGAGCATCTTGAAGAGTATCATTACCCAATCCTATCTGAATCCCACCTTTCCCATTTTTGAACCCTTCGAGTTCGATAGGGTAGACTGCTACTTTCGGATATCCCTCGATCAACCTGGTACATAGCACTCATTTACCTTTCTTTGCTTTCTTCTATTTTGTGAACTTCCTTCCTTGATGCTAACTCCTCTTTTTAATAGTTTATGCAGTGCTTCTTCCAGTCGAGGAATTGCTTCCCACTTTGGCTGTATTCATCATTCTTCTTCTCCATCAGGACCAGTCGTTCCAAAGGACCTCTCTTGTTGTGCCTCCTCTTTGCCCTGATCCAGTTATAGGGGCTAGCACATCGTTTGAACAAATCCCTCATGTGACAATTCCAGAATTGGTCCTATTGAGGTCTCCTCTCTGTCCTCCTACTCCCCCCTCTATGAGTTCCTTATCCAGCTCCAATCTGGCTGAGGTGGCAGCCAAGCTTACAAGAATCAAGGGCTCTCCTAGTCAGGCACATAGACTAGCAGCAAAAATTGTTGATCTTCCCAGCTAACTCCTTCTCCTCCTCCTATTGTGCTTGCCAGTCATCCAAATCTGGTGGCCAAGGAAAAAAATTCTGGTCCTGCTACTACTCCTCCCACAGATCTCCCCTTTTCGATCTAGCTCGCGGTCAAGGAGTACAAGTCATGATGAGATCCTGTCTCTATTTAAGGCAGCGTGCCCCGGTGGTTATCTGCATACAATGTCTTCGATGCCCTTCGATATTCTGGTTACCAAGAGGTCTGCACTCCTAGCTGATGTATGACCTTCACCTTTCTCTCTTATCTTGTTTGGTTCTAAGGCGGTACTTACTTTTTTTCCTCTCTTTGCACTTTGTAGGCTTTCAAGTTCACACTGGCACTAGGCCAACATGCAACAATTTTTCAAGGAGAGGCCAATGTTACCAAAGCATAGCTAGATGAGGCCAAGAAGGATGTGCCCAGGGTAGAGGGAAGCGTGGCTTTCTTGAACAGGGTTGTGGCTGAAGCTGAGGAGACTGTAGCACAAGCACATGTAGACATGGATTGGTTGAAGCATGGCTATTAGGTGGAGCGGATAAGGTCTGCACACCGTGCCATAGAGAGGAACACCTTGAAGAAAGAGAAGAACTCGCTGGAGAGAGAGAATCAGATCATGCGCGATAGCGTGGCTGCTCTTGGGGCCTAGGTAGATGCCTCCATTGGAGAGGGGTACTTCTTTACTACTCTCTAGGTTGCTCAAGCTTTCCCCCTTCCCTTCAACCTAGGTTCAATTGGCGGATGGAACCGGGATGAGATTATAGCCAAAGCTACTCAGCTTTTTGATATCATTCCGGTTCTGACGAGGGCCCTTCCAGATTGACAATGCCCCTATTGACAGCAAGGATATGTTGCCTATATCTTCCTTCCTACTAATTTAGACCAGGAAGGAGTCAAGCCCACTGATCCCAGCTGGTCCAGAACAGGCAGATGAAGTAGTGCTTCCTGATCCCTCTATTCCTCAAGTTGATATGGTGAAGGAGGTAGATGCTCCAACTGAACCAGGAACATCAAGGGCTGAGGTTGCTCCTATTGATCCCGAGGTAGTAGGGACCGGGGAAGCTGGTGTTATTGTCGGTGCTAATCAGGACATGTGGAGATAGGACGAGAGGAGACCACTGATCCCTCAACATGATGCATATTATTCTTTTAAGTGTCTCATTTTATGATTGGTTTATTTCGTTAACAAAATCACATTTGGGGTCAAATAATGTAAAGGGTAGATTAAGTGTTGAAGATCTCTCATCATCAAGGCATTAGACTACAAGTGCATCAAGAAAGGTAGACTACTTGACTCTATTCTTATTTGAAGAGATATACTTGCACACACTCACTTGCATGCATTATATTCTTGTTTACATGTATTTGAATGAAGCATTGTATGCCATTCATCACACTCCACACTTGCACATTTTTGCATATTAGATTAGTGTGTTGAGTTTGCCTGGAAAAGAGGATTATCCTCTTCCCCACGGTGCAAATCGTTGGCTAGGCACCTAAAAATACAAGCACGGTTAATTTGCCTTAAGCTAACCTAGAGGGGGAGGGGGGGTGAATAGGTTACTACACCTTTTTTGCTCCCATGAAACAAATATAAGTTTGTCCCTCTAAGTAGCTTGTATCACACTCAAAAAACAAATGCAAGCAATATCAATTCAAGTAAAGATATGCTTGTACAAATAATGTCAATATAAAATAATATCAAGTATGTGATACAAACTCAATGTATATACATTATCAAGATATCAAACAAGATACACATTAACATATATACAAATACAAAGAGTTTGTGTTAGAGACATTTGACACAAGATATTTACGTGGTAAAACCTCCGAAGAGGAAACATCCACGGGTTGATTCCACAACCATCGGCAAACAAATCCATTAGTAAGATAAAAAGATACAATCTCTCAAGTGACCAATTCACCTAGAAATCTACCCTTTCACCCTGCATAATGAAAGTGATGCCCCTTTGCTCTACTATCCGGATCACTCCGATCCTAGTCAAGACTTCCATGCACAAGTTGAAGAACCCCTCTCCAAACATGTGACATCCGCTGCTTAGCTATCCGGATCACTCCGATCCTAGCCAAGTCTTACATGCTCAACTATCCGAGTCACTCCGACTCTAGTCAAGACTTCCACTTGCACAAGTTGAAGAACACTTCTCCAAACATGTGACTTCCGCTGCTTAGCTATCCAGATCACCCCGATCCTAGCCAAGTCTTACATGCTCAAATCAGAGAATCAATCTATGAAATGAGACTTCCGGCCTATTGCAAGATAAATGATCTATGTGAATGCAAATGATGCAAACACACACAACATAGTATATATGATCAATATATCCTATGGAAACTAGAGTTGAATCAATATGCACATATCATATGTATTCTAGTTTATGAACCTAAAAACAATGCAATCATACATAATGATACATGTACATATGAAATGTGAGGAGTAGACACAAATCATTAAGAACTAGATATTCATCATCAAAAGCACAAATCAAATATGTCTAGATCTTGTAACATGAACTAACAACCTAGAGCATGTGAAACACCTAACACACACCAAAACCTAGATTATGTTCAATCACATAAAATAGCTAAAATCAATTTAATAAAATCAAAATTGAATCTCTAGCAAAATAATAGAACTTAGATTCTCAAGATAATCAATTAAATCTAATCAAGTTCTAAATCATCAATAAAATATGCTATTTCAATAAATCTTCAATTAAGATGATATAGCATATAAAAAGACTATCAATCAACAAAATCAAGTCAATAAACACACAAGATAGTCCTAGATTTGAAGCTAGCACAATACAACATCTCAAACATCTGAAAACATAGATTTGTAAAAACCTAACTCAACATGTTAATCAATTGAAGCTCAAACTAGCTCTGTTAGAGTTCATTTCTCCAATAATTGATAACACATCAAACATACATATATATGAGAAGAAAACCCAAGGCAATTGAAGACTTGAAGATCAAGAACAAAATAGAAATCAATACCTTGAATGAAAAACTTGCAGCTTCATTTTTGTGATTATTCCTACTAGAAACCTTAATCTATTGACTACAAACTCTTGTGGAAATGATATAGGACTGATCTCCAATTCGAATCACTCAAAACGGACTCCAAATGAGAAAGTAATGGTGTTTGGAAGATGAGAAAACTTGGAGAGAAAATTCTGCACTTGTGTTTTCAAATTTTCTTCTTGTTTGAAATGAGAGGGAACAAGGGAATTTAAAAAGGGAAATAAGGAAGTAATTTTACCATCCAATGGGGGATTTCTAGCTGGATCCCCATGGAGGCAGTGTGGGCCCCATGGGACCAGCAGCCCTCCATTCCTGTGGAGACCATGCGCCTCCACGGGAAGGAGGTGCTTGGCACCCCTCAACCCTCCTTGCGCACCCTTTTTATTTCGACCATATCTTTGGCCTCCAAACTTTGATTTTGAATCCGTTTTTGGATTACAAACCGGGACTCCCTCATCTACAAAAGTCATCAAGAAACCTTTTCTTAAAAATATGGAATTAAACTTGGAAATCAAGGACAAAAATCATTTACGATAAAATCATGGAAAGTTTCTTAACCACCTAATTTGAACTTGAAATTCAATGAATGAGTAACCAAATTAATTGGAACTCAATGAGGAATTATATAACCTCAAAATCAAGTTCATTAACATATAAACACAAACCAATAAACACAAGAATACACAAGTATGCTATTTCTTAGAACTAGTCCTAGAACATGCAAATTGTGAAAATTATCAACTTTAAATCTAATGCATGTGCATACATCAACAAGTGTGTGTATTGTCTTAAACCAAAATTTGTACAACAATTCAGGGACACATATAGATGCAATGTATGTATGTGCCTAAGCCTTGCAAGAGGATAGAGGTCTCAATTACCTTTTGTTAAACAACTTAGCTTTATTCCTCTTGTAGCCACCACTTTGCTTGAATGTTGTCCAATCTTCCTTGAAGCTTGATCATCCTCAAATCCTAGACAACTAATCAATACAAATCAAATGTTGTTTTGATATAGAATTATGCCAACACAAAACTCAAGAACTAACAATCTTCCCCTTTGGCAAATTCTATGTCAAAACACCTATACAAATACTAAAACATACAGCTTGAAGATTGGTAACTAGTCACACCCTCACATTACAATGAGATAGTTCCCTTAGACTAATCTTCATCAAGTCTTGAATTCTTCAATGTAGTCTTCTCTTGTCATGACCTGAAATCATCTTGAAACACAAAGCATATACAAGAGAAACATACATATATATATGGCAAGATAATATTTAGTGTTAACGAAAAACTTACTCAAGGTGAGAAATCTCAGTTAACACCCTCAAGACCACTACCACGGAGATGGTGGCCGAGGGTAGGTACCTTTGGTACCAGATTTGCAATGGATGTTAAACACTGATGATGACACAAGGTGAAAAGGAATATCGTGACTTTATTATTAATTGCATGTCATATATAAAAATCTCTCAAATACTCTCAATCTCTTTGGGATACAATAGGGTGGCAACCTTATGCCTGTCGAGAAGTAGAAAACATGAACCGCCCTTTCTCTAGAGCTCCAATCCTCCATTTATGCTTAGTCTTGATAGGTTAAGCTTATGATTTTCCACCTTGATTTTCTCAATCCTCCCCTCCTTACCGGGCGGGATCTCTAATTTAAAAGTCTTTGACTTTGGTTTAATAATGGATTCGAGAATATATTAGGTGGTGATAAGTTTGTTTTCTTTTTGGATTCAATCACTTGTTCTACACGTAGCGTTTCAATGTTTGTTGTAGGTATGATCTCGTGTATCTTCATGGTGTGATTCCTCAAAGAGGTCGTCGAGTATGGCATCTACTGATTCCCTATAGAGGCGAAGTGTCCTGGCATTGGTGCCAGGAGCTTGGTCTGACTTTCCCAAGTCCCTTGGAGCTTTAAATGGCCCCATGTGGGCGCTCTTCCATGGCAGTAGGGATTTGACGAGCTTCCCCCTACTTGTCCAAACCGGTCTGAACCTTCCTTCAGTGAGGTGGAGCGATAAATTATAGTGCGAGCTTGGAGCCTAATAGGTTTCTCTCTGAGTTTGGAGAGGATGGCGGGCTTCTGGGGAAGTTGCGAGGTAATTTTGACTTCGGTGTTACAAGCTCGAATCGATCGTGTCGGGCTCCGTCTCGAGTGTTTCCAAAGCTTGACGACCTTTCCTCGCTTCTGTGGGGTGACTTCGTAGCTCGACCCCGGGACCCGTGTTTCCATGATGGATAATCTTGGGCCTGGATTCGGGCTAGGAGGGTGGAGAATTTCCCTTTGTTCCCCAGCCAAAATTTGTCTATTAACAGAACTTCCCACTGACATGAACACCGGTGATTGAATTTTGGGGTTGGAGTCAGATTCCTTATTTTAATTGGGAAACTTTCCCTCAATTACTGTTACCAGAATCTTGGTGGAAATCTTCTCATTAATTGCCCAAGTGACATGGCGAGTGTAGACCAGTGTATTCCTAGAATAATCCGGCTGCGTTACGGCCATTCCGTGATTCGAGACAATCCCCACCGAAGATTTTGCTTTTGTGTCGCCGATGCCATTGCTCTATCCACTCCTATTTAAACCCGACTGTTTCACTTCCTTCTTCTTACTTTCTTTTCTTTTTCAAACGTTCTGCGGAGAAAAAGTTCATCTTCCTTTCGTTGGCCTCGTAAACCTCGCTTTACCATGTCGAAAACCAGCCGTGACTCCGCCAATTCCATTATCAATGGTGAGGAGGTCTCCAGTCTCGCCCACGAAAAGTGGGCACGCAAGAGCTTCGACAGCGATGACTCTCCAACAAGCCCCTAACGCCGGCGGTCGAACAGAAACATGGCCATTTGTACCTGGTTCTCTAACTGACCTGACAATCCTCTGGATTTGGTAGATAAAGGCTTTGACAGAGAGAACAAGGATGACACTGCAGAGAAGGGTCAAGTCACGACTGGTGGTCCTTCTCTGGAGAGGCTTCCTCCCTATGACTTCAGGGTTATCCCCGACTCTATCGTCGATCTGAATTCGATTGACCGCTTGAGGTCCAAGTATGGAATCCCTGATAGTATTTCTATCTCATTTCCATCTAAAGGCTTTGACGTCTTCAATCCTTCCAATGGCATGCTTCCGATTCATATGGCTGCTCTCGAGAATGGGGTCAGGCTTCCCCTGCATCCTACCCTTCGACAAGCTCTTAATGCCCTATAGCTAGCTCCTCTCTAGTTGACGCCCGGCTTCTGGAGGCATTTGATTGGCTTCCTCATGTTGTGGAGGGAACAGTGCCAGCTGAGCAAAGTAAAGAGGGATCCCAGAGCAGAGGAGCTGGCTTACCTTTTTCAAACTGGAAGCCTATTTGGTGCTCCCCGAGGTCAGTTCTATGCCAAAGTTAAGAACAAGCTCAACTTCATCATTCCTGGTGCCTCGAAGAAAGATCCAGCCTGGAAGGAGGAGTGGATCCTGGCAAGGGGTGATAGGGAAGCTCGATCTTCATTGGCGGGCACGAGTTCATGGTCCCCACAGCTTTCAATGACAAGCCATCCGAGGGCCGGGATTCCCTACCAACTCAGTCTGAAACAGTTTTGAAGGCTATCCTTGCCAGAAACTACTTGAACCTTAAGTTTCTAACTGCCAAATCCTTCGATTCTCACAGGGTGAATCAAAACCTGCAGATCTCCAATGCTACTCCTTGTAAGTAACACTGAATCGTCTTGCTTTGTTTTGTTGAGTAGCTCAGTCCTGAAGTTTTCCCTTTTTTTATTTATTTCTTTTTAGCAGTTTCTATCTTTGAACCGGCTGCTCACTAAGCCCAACGATCCTGGCAAGCTCGCACTTCTCTTCCCTCCACTAGATTGACGCGAGAGGTTTCTTTTGTTGCTTCAGAGAGGGAAGGACTGACTGTCTTTGCCGGGATCGCGTCAGCTCCTGCTCTATCCCTTTCCCCAGCTGGGTCTAGGATGGCCAACCTCGCGTCACGGGCTTCCGGGGTATTACATAGGGGAACCTTTGCTTCCCAAACTGCTGATATAGTTTCCTCTACCCCCCATGTACTGTTATTGCTACTACTGTTGCTCCCACGGTTAACCCATCCGTTGTCTCTACACTTCCAACTCCTCGAGCTTAAGAGGACCTCAAGGCTAGTGTTGCAGAAATTCTTCCTACCCGCTCCCATCATTAGTTGAGCTCGACGGGGCAGAACGAAGTCCTGGAGCAATTTATTGCGTCTTGTCTGGGTGGTGGGATCTCCGGGATGGCTTCATTGCCCGTCGACATTTTGCTCACCAAGGGGTCTGCTGTCTTGGCTGAGGTAATTATTTTTCCTTTGTGCTTTTTTTACAACTGCTAGCTTGATCGTTTCCTAATTCTAGCTTTGCATCCTGTAGGCCTTCAAACTAAATGTAGCCATGGGTCATCAGGTAGCCTCCTTCCGTGATCTGGCCATGAAGGCTGAGGCCGAAGCTGAGAAGGCCATGGGATTACTCACGCGAGCTCAGACACTAGTACAAGATATGACCTCCAGTCAAAAGGGAATGAAAGATGAGCTGAATGAGCTTCGCTGCGATTACGAGAGGATGAAGCTATCCTTTGATCAAGAAATCCTGCATTCTAATCGACGGGCTAGGCAGAGGGATTCTGGGAAAGCCGAGGCCAAGAAGTTGGACCTCGAGAATCAGGACCTACATGCTCAGGTGGCCAAGCTGCAAGCTGAGGCGGATGCCTCTTTCATCGATGGGTATTTTTATGCCTCTTTCCAGGTTACAGAAGCTCTCCTTCTTCCCTTTAACCTATTGACTATCGCTGGTTAGGATAGAGAGGAGATACTGGCCAGGGTCGCAGAAATATCTCAACCTGAGGGTGATTGAGCGGTTCTTTCTAGCCTGTCTGGATCCGGGAGGCCATCTATCGAGGCAGATTCTTCCCTTCCTCCTCATATCTTCCCCGTCTTAGCTCCTAGAGAATCCTCAAGTGGATTTCCGCTCGCGCAGTCAGATGAAGATCAACCAGAAGCCTGGGAGGGGGCAAGAGATTGCCTAGAAAAACCCTTAAGGGTATAGAGTTTGGGGTTGACCGATGCAGGACGGAATCCACAGTTGCCCTTCTTGATGAGACCATCCCTTTTGAGGTTATGACGGTGGTTAGTGAGGTCTTGGAGGAGGACCCAGCTAGGCAGCAGGCAATCGATAAATCTTTGGAGGAAGTGGTAGCTGGCGAGGGCGACCAAAACGGGCCACCACCTGAAGGAGTAGCTGGGGGCAAGGATCATCATGAAGGAGGAGAAGCATGGGGGAATCAGTAGGGTGCCAGAGCTTAAAGAGATCTATTCATGACTTCCTTCGATTGCCCGAAAAAGGGGGGTAGGCACCCCGTTTTACTCATGCTTAGTTTAGTCAATCTTTATGTATTTTTTTTGTAGCCCAGAACCGGGGGTTGGGCTCCCTGCTTTATGAATGTAGCCTTACTAGGGGATAGGCTCCCTCATCATTAATGAGAATATGTTATGACTTCTTTCATACTTGTTTTGACTAATCTTGACTATGAGCTTCCAACTTGACTGAGAACTCCTTGCTTCATTCATGATCTCAACCATGATGCGACCTCCGGAATAACTTTGACTTAATGAAATTTGGAAAGGAGAAACTCAAAATCCATTAAGCGTACACCCGCTAGCTGGGTGGTTACCCATCTTCCAATTTTTGGCATTTGGCAAGAATTTTTATCTTTGGGAAAGAGTCTTATTGTATCCTGCATCTTTGATGATCCCTTGTTCAAACTTTAAACTGGCGATGTAGAAGATCTTTATCATGGAGACCTCAATCCCGTAAACGAAACAATTATTTATGTTTGAATCCTTTCTGGGGGAAATAGCCCGATCGAGGTATCATGAGGGCTGTCTAATTATTTCATGGTCTTAAGATCTGGATGGCAACTATGCTCTTACACTCAGACCCTTCTTAGGGATGGTAGCCCGACCAAGGCATCAGGGGTAGCGAGGGGGCTTCCCCAGCTAGTCCCTGGTCTCGAGATCCTTCTGGCAACTATGCTCTTACACTAGGACCTTTCAGGTTCAAAGTGCTGCACCCTGAATAAGGTCAATTTATGCTCGATGGGAAGGATCGCTTCAACTTTGAAGGCTAGGGAGTAGGGTGTCTCCCCGGTAGCTATCCTCTTTATAGTCCGGTATGCCTAGAGGACCTCGGGCAGCTCCTCGGCCCATTTGCCTTTCTTTTGCTATAATTTCTTCTTCAGTAGCTTCTTGATAGTCTTGTTGGTAGATTCCACCAGCCCGTTAGTCTGAGGATGGGCTATTGAAGCTAACATGAAGTCAATTCCCAAACCTTCGTAAAAGTCTTTGAATCGGGCGTTGTCGAACTGCTTGCCTTGGTCGGCTAAAATGATGAGAGGGGTCTCGAATCTGTAAACCACGTTTGTTTTGATGAACTTAGTCGTATTCTTCTCTGGTATTCCGAAAAGAGGCCCTGCCTAGACCCATATTGTTAAATAATCGATGGCCACAATAGCATACTCAGCTTGCCCAGGAGCGGTGGGAAGCGGTCCGATTAGGTCGATCCCCCACATGGAAAAAGGGTAGGATGAACTGAGAGATAACAACTGCTCTGGTGGGAGGTGACTCAAGTTCGAGGTCCTTTGGCACGGTTCACACAATTGTACAAAGCTTCTTACGTCTTGGTGGATAGTTGGCCAGTAGTACCCCATACGGAGCTCTTGATATGCTAAAGCTTCACCACCGATGTGGTTCCCGCAGTCCTCAGAATGAACCTCTCTCAATGTCCATTTGGCATCATTAGAATGCAAACACCGAAGCAAAGGGAGAGACCTTCCCCTCCTGTAAAGGTATCCATCTATCAGGAAATATCGGACAGAGAGCCTTCTAATTCTTCGGGCTTGATCGGGCTCCTCGGGAAGTTTTCCCTCTTGGAGATAGGCAACTATTAGATCAAGGCTGATGATCCAGGGGGCAGATTTCCTAGCCCGCAATTATGCTTGGTTGGGAGATCACTTGGAGGGGAATTCCTCGTGGTAAGGCTTTGCCTCCATTTGCAGCTATCTTTGCTAGAA
The DNA here is from genome assembly GCA_033220585.1 of Dipteronia sinensis. Taxonomy (NCBI): domain Eukaryota; kingdom Viridiplantae; phylum Streptophyta; class Magnoliopsida; order Sapindales; family Sapindaceae; genus Dipteronia; species Dipteronia sinensis. The sequence continues at coordinate 19,235,118 of CM065643.1, read as the reverse complement.
CATATGTGTAGGGAAAAATCGATATAAAACGCAGTGGAAGAAACGAAAAATAGATTTCGTATGGTTTTAAAATTTTTCTCAAAGTTGAACCTTAACCTTTTAATTCATTAAACTCAAATATATACGGTTAGAGTTAAATACCTCTTGACGCGTGATCCGATTGACTTACATCGATTGGTAATCCGCAAAATCTTTTCCGATGCCCCTGAACAGTACCCGTGTGAACAGTGATTGTGAACAGTACCCGCGTGAACAGTGATCGTGAACAGTACCCCCGCGTGAACAGTGATCGTGAACAGTATCGCGAGATCTTCCAATCCGAACACGTACGTGAATCACCTAGGAGCGTGGTCTCCCTTTTTCTTTGAATTGCAAACCTGAGAATGGATGAACAAAGTTTTCTTTTTCTTTTGTTAGTCACAAAACAATCAAAAGAAGACAAAAATTATTCCGGTCACTTTTGAGTTCTCAGTCTAATGATCGAAACTCGCGTGAACCTAATTCGATGTTGTACACACAAGCTTATTGATGAACAAGCAATCAGTGTACTATCAAAGAATAATCTCTTCTCTCTTTTATGTTTTTTTAGAATAAAAATTATCCTTTTCTATGAATTGAGAAGAAGAAGAAAAAATGAATCATTCAATCAACTATCGTGGCCGAATTCTATATGTGGTATTATATAGGTGGCCGAAATTTTGCTTCCTCTTCTATTTAGGATTGCCGAAATCTTCCTCTAAATGGACTAGGGTTGCCGCAAATCACATACCAAAAAGAGTTTGTGTTGCACCCTAATTTCCATCAACCTTTAGACTTCAAAACCTAATCCAACTCATAGATATTTTTATTCTTTTATTGACTAAATAAAAAAGACTTCTTATTTGATTAAATGAATAAAATTAACTATTTATTTTCTTATCAAACAAGTCTTTTACTTTTAATATACTACTACCAATAGTATAACTTTAGGAAATATATTTCCTGATCAGAAAAAGATTTGTTTCTTAATTATACAATTAATTAATAAATTAACTAATTCTTATTTAATTAAAACAATGAAACAAAATAATATATTAGGTTAATATATACACCTTGCCACCCCACTTATATAAATGGGCTATATATTATTTTCTTATTTCATTTAATCCATTGAACTTTAAATAAAAGCCCACATGTGAACCAGACCCATTCTTACTAAAAGAAACAAGCCTACATGTCTCCTTTTAATATATTAATATAATAGTGCAGCCCATTAATTAAATAATAGACATATTATATTCTTGATATATTAAAAACAATTCTAGATGGACCCTTAAATCGGCCCGGTAGAATATATCAAGTGATCCATGCAAATACGTGTGGATTGGGGATCTTGGCGGGCTATATAAATTTAAGCTTCAATAGACACAACCTAATCACAATCAACAAATGATTCACTTAGGTCCAATCTATTAATTTTAACTCATTCCACTAAAGAGCTAAAATTGAACTCTTAAATAAAGATAGAATAAGGAGATGTTTCTCATTCATACCCTAGACAATCTTATAGGAGATGGTGTATCCTCGTGAATAATATTAGTAATCGCCAAGAGCTCATAGACCGCCAATAGCTCTCCAAGTTACCATATTTCCTCATATGACCACATTTCGAACTTGGATACTTTGACTTGTCCAGAAGCCATGTTTTCAATAATCATTATTGAAAACTCAACGTTGAGATTTAATATCCAATACCTCAAAACATCCATATGATGATATTATACTCTCATTTAATAAATGGAGCCACGATATCCATATCTATAAATGAAGTCCTCTATCGATTAACAAATGTATACCACCAAACTATCGAGGATAGACTATGCTATATAATCGTACTCATTGATAGCTCTAATGATAACACTTGCAACCATAAGTCCATCATATATCTCAGGATTAAGATAGACTCTCCGATTGTCCTCTTTAATGAAAAGACTTATTTCTAGTGACGGTTCTAGATAAAGTATTTCATTGTGATCCAGTTCAATGCACCTAGTGCACTAGATTCTTTTACTCGAAAACCTTTCGATGATTTTAGACTCATCATATTCATTTGATCCCACTCAAATGCTAGTAAAAGAATTCTACAACTTTAACAAGATAGAGGTGCCCAACCTTTAACTTAAGTTGTGAACGTTATTCAAGACTAACTAAAGAATTGTGTCTACCTCATACATATCCGGATGTATGAACAATTCTTCATGTCTCATAGTCTTTTGACCTTATGATTATTTACCTTGACAATTATAATAATAAATGCTATAAGTAATTGTAAGAATTAGAATTCACTTTATTAATATGAGAAGATTGTCAATTACAATATTACACTCTTGCCATTGAGCATAGTCCTAACAATATGCGCGATGGTTTTGGTGTCGAGGCACCTACTCGATCTTGAATCCCTTAAATTTCTTCTTAAGTGACTGAACTAACTTCAGGTAGGCGACCAAGTTATCCCCTTTTACTTGGTAAATCCCAGAAACCTGATTGACTACGAGCAACGAGTCACTCTTGATCTGCAGGTAGTCAGCCCTAAGCTCAGCGGTTGCCTTTATCCTGGCTAGGAGGGCTTCATATTCTATTTCATTGTTAGTAGCCTTAAACTCAAATTTGAAACAGTGACAGAATTCGGTCCCCTCTGGGTCTATTAAAACTACGCCAGCTCCTCCCCCAGCTTGTTCGAACGCTCCATCTGTGTAGAGGATCCAGGAATTGCAACTCAAGTCAAACTAGGTGAGCTCTAGAGCCCACAAAACTAGCCTTCCGGATACGTCCGGCTTCTGCACAAATTGACGGAGAGGCTGGTCCGTCACCATTGCTATTTAGTGAGCGTGGAAGTAAGGACAAAGCTTTCTTGCTGAGATCACCAGAGCATAGGTAAGCTTCTCTAGGAGGGTATAATTTTTCTCTGGCTTGGTTAGAGCATGACTCATGTAGTACATGGGTCATTAAACCCTATCTTCACATTCCTTGATCAAAGCTCCACTTACTGCAGTTTCTGAGACAGCTAAGAAGACTTGTAGTTCCTTATCCGGAATTGGCTTAACTAGCAATGAAGAGCTTGTGAAGTACTTCTTTAAGGCCTGAAAGGCTTGCTCGCTCTCCTGGTTCCATTTCATGTTTTTCCCTTGCTTGATAGCTTTGAAGAAATGGAGGCATTTATCGGTGGAGCGAGAAATGAATCTTTAGAGCGCTGCTACACGTCCTGTCAAGACTTGTACCTGTTCAAGTGATGTAGGGGATTCCAGGTCCAAGATAGCCTTGATCTTTTCTGGGTTGGCCTCTATGCCTCTCTCATGAACCATGAAGCCTAGAAACTTTCCGGCAGTTACCTCGAAAGCACATTTGGAGGGGTCCAATCGCATCTGGCTTTCCCTTAGGATTAGAAAAGTTATGTGAAGGTCATCTTGATGTCCTTCTGCGGTTGGTAAATATTGTGATCATGTCATCGATGTATACCTCCATCGACCTTCCAATTTCGGGCCTGAACAGTCTGTTAACTAGCCGCTGGTATGTAGCCCCCGCATTCTTAAGGCCAAAAGACATCACCTTGTAGCAGTACAGGCCCTGTCCGGTAATGAAGCTGGTCTTATCCTGGTCAGCTGGATGTATCCTAATCTGGTTGTACCCCGAGAACGCATCCATAAAGCTTAGGAGTTTGTTCCTGGATGTATAGTCGACCAACTGGTCGATCTTTGGTAGAGGAAAACTGTATTTTGGACATGCCCGGTTGAGGTCGGTGTAGTCGATGCACATACGCCATTTCCCATTCGCCTTTGTGACCATGACCACGTTGGCGATCCATTCGGGGTAGCGCACCTTTCTGATGAAACCTGCCCTGATCAATTTGTCCACTTCCTCCTGAACCGCAGCGTTTCTTTCAGTGTTAAAGTGATGCCTTTTCTATTTGACGGGCTTGAAGGTTGGATCCACTGCTAATCGGTGAGTGGCCAATGATATTAGGATCCCGGGCATCTCATCATGACTCCAAGCTAAGATGTCATTGAATTCTCTAAGAAGCTCAATCAAGCCTTCTTTCACTTCCGGGTCGAGGGCAGCTCCGACCTTGATAACTATGGAGGGATTGTCATCTCTGATGGGTATCTCCTCCATTTTATCCACGGGTTGCCCGCTGGTCTATTCCTTGCTCTGTTCTTCCTTATCGGGCATTATGGGTTCATCCTCTGGATGATCTGTAGGCACCACATCTTCCTAGGTCATCCTTGGTGCTTCCATATCCTGGATTGTTGCAACTTGTACAAATTGTTTTGCTAAAGCTGTAGGATTGGCCCACACTGTGTAGCACTTCCTGGCTGTTTACTGGTCCCCTCGTACCTCTCCTACCTAGGTCCCTATCGAGAATTTTAGGACATTATGGTAGATAGATAAGACCCCCTTTAAGGATGATAAGAATGGTCTCCCTAGTATGGTGTTATAGGCCGATAGGATGTAGCCCATAACGAAGTCCGTCATAACGTTTTGTTGGAGAGGTGCGGTTCCAGCGATCACCGAGAGGATCTTTGATTCCACTGGTATGATCGAATCCCCAGTGAATCCATAGAGTGAGGTTGTGCAACTATTGTAACACCATTACTTCAAATTCAGCCTTTCCAAGGTGTCCTTGAAGAGGATATTTACACTGCTGCCCGTGTCAACTAGCACAAGGTGGACCACGCACTTGGCAATTTGTACCGTGATCACCATGGGATCATCATACAGCTGCACAGTGTTGAAAACATCTACCTCGGTGAAAATAGTCTGAGCTGGCTGGGAAGGTCCAGCTGGGCTTTGGCTGACCTTGAAGATACCCCGACCTTCATCTACACGGGGAATCTTCTTTGCATGGTTTTTTCTGGAATTATTGAAGGTGCCAGCCAGTGTGGGTCCTCAACTGATAGTATGTATTACCTAGATCTGTTGCATTAAATCAGCCTGTTCTCCCTTTCTCTTCTCAGCATGCTCGCGGATCTCGGGTTGTAACTTCTTTTCCAGTCTAAATATCGTCCCTGACCTGTTGTAAGAATTCTATCAGACATCCTCCCCTTATCAGGGCCTCAATCTGATTTTGTAGATTATAACACTCTGAAGTGTTGTGGCCCACGTCCTCATAGAAGTCGCAGTACTTGTGCCGATTCCTCCTATCGACTGGGGCTTTCATGGGTGTAGGCTTCTGGAGTAGCCCCTTGTCTCGTATAACGAGGTAGATTGTTTCCCGGGAAACATTTAAGGGAGTGTAGTAATCGTACCCTTTTTCATCTCGTATAACTGCGGCTACAGTCTTAAGGGGAGAGGAATCTCGTGGAGGGGTTTGTCTTGTTAGATACCTTTCTTGCTTGAGCTGAGAAGCGGGGAAGCGGTATGTCGATCTATTGGGAGGTTTGTTCTGATTTTTTTGAGTTGGCTCAGGTTTGGGAGCTTTTTTTTCTGACGCTTTTCCGTTATTATATCGTCATGCTCCGTTTTGACATTGAGTTGTTCGTCAATTTCGACCTACTCAAGAGCCCGATCATAAGCCTCTTGGTAGGTTTCTGGAGGTCTCTTGGCAAAGGAACGGAAAAGCTTTCCTGCCCACAGGTTCCACCTGAAGTTGGCGAGAGTCACTTTCTCGACGAAGACTCCCATCTAGATGACTTCCTTGTGAAAGCGTTCCACGTATGACCGAAGTATTTCACCTCGCTCCTGAACTACATACTGAAGGTGTATGGGATCCTTTGGACGCGGTTTGACTCCTTGGAATTGTGAATAAAAATCTGTCGATAACTTTGTGAAAGAATCCACGCTACCAGTGGGCAACTTCGTGAACCAAGATTTTACGTAGTCGGTCAGGGTGGTCGGGAATATCCCGCACATGGCTACTCTAGTGGTATTCTTGATTTCCATTTGCTTGACGAAGCTCTCTAGGTGGCTCAAGGGGTCTTTTGTTCCGGAGAACTTATCTGTCGGCATTTTAAATTTTGGTGGGAGCTCCGCTTCCCGGAGCCTTTTGGTGACGAAGCTCTCTAGGTGGCTCAAAGGGTCCTTCTTATTCTTTCCCCTTCTTATCCTTTCCCCTTCTTATCTACTGGACCTCTTTCTGTTGCTTTGCCAACTAGTCTCTTAGTCATTTGTTCATGGGTTTCTTTGAGTCGACCTCAGATTCTTTACTGTCGGATCCCTCTGATGAACTGGTGACCTTAACCCGGTCTTCTTTATGAGTGGGATCTGCCCGGGGAGTTTGCTGGCTACCCTCTTTTTAGCCCGGGCTTCCATTCTTGAAGCCGCCGGATGAGGAGCCTCTCGTTGTTCTCGGGTCAGAGCGTCCGCTGTGGATTTAACTCGCCTTGGCTGGTACTGTAATAGTCTTCTAGGAACTGGGGGCATGGGCCCTAGCCCATCTAGGATTGAAGATTGAGGCCTTGTCCTATCACGGGGTGGCTTTGGAGGAGGAGGAGGTCCTATGCGATCAAAAGCGGGTTGCCTGGCTCCGGGCCTACTCGGCTTTTCCTGAGTGTTGGGATTTGCTAGTTAGACCGTGATGCCCTCAGCGATCAAGCGGAGGCAGACTTTTCCACGAAGGCCACCGCTTGTTGGTCAAACGCGGCCTGGCTTATCACAGGAGCGTCGATGGCCCGCACAGTGGTTGTCTGGATCGGAACTTGGTTGCGGTGCCCTGATTTTTTCCCTTTTCTTGGGGCCTTTCACGTTGATGCTGCTAAGGGTCGTTCCGAAGCCACGGGCTGTCCTTGGGAGGAGCGGAGCCTTGTGTTTCCTGTAAAACAACAAAAATATAAACCGTTGATTTGATTAACTATGTGTGGATTTTTCCCACTGACGGCGCCAAAAAGTGTTAACGAAAAATTTACTCGAGGTGAAAAATCTCAGTTAACACGCTCAAGACCACTACCACGGAGGTGGTGACCGAGGGTAGGTACCTTTGGTACCAGATTTGCAATGGATGTTAAACACTGATGATGACACAAGGTGAAATGGAATATCGTGACTTTATTATTAATCGCATGTCATATATAAAAATCTCTCAAATATTATCAATCTCTTTGGGATACAATAGGGTGGCAACCTTATGCCTGTCGAGAAGTAGAAAAAATGATCCGCCCTTTCTCTGGAGCTCCAATCCACCATTTATGCGTAGTCTTGATAGGTTAAGCTCATGATTTCCCACCTTGATTTTCTCAATCCTCCCCTCCTTACCGGGCGAGATCTCTTATTTAAAAGTCATTAACTTTGGTTTAATAACGGATTCGAGAATATCTTAGGTGGTGATACGTTTGTTCCCTTTTTGGATTCAGTCATGTAAGGACCTCGATTTTATGATTGGCTTATTTCATGACAAACCACCACATTGGGGATGATTGTGTAATGGGTAGCTTAGGTCCGTATTGGCAAGCTTCCAAGCATCACCATGACTTCAAGAGCAAAAGGTATATTCATTTGACTTTGTCTCTTGAAGAGTTTAGGTGCACACACACACTTCATGCATGTTTTGTTTATCTTGCATCTGTGTTCTTTATTGTTTGTATAAGTGTGCATCCTTTTCTAAAACACTCCTAGCTTACATTATGCTTAGTTGATAACATGGTTGACATGTTAAGTGTGCTTCATTGTGTGCATATCACTCACTTCACACTTGCACAACATTCATGTAAGATTGACTTTTGTCTTGAGTGTTAAAAAGGGATTTTTCCCTTTGGCGCGGCCTAGACCGCTCGGCAGGCTTTGCTTACACCACGGCGCACGGAGCGGTATTCTCCAGTGCGTCATGCGCGACGTGGACCGCGACCTGTGCACTTGCACGCACAGCGGTCCCAACCGCGGTGTAGTCCAGACGGTGCACTGCTGTATGTACAGCGGTCTGGACACTTACCTGTGCCGCGGTCTAGCAAGCGGTTTTGACGGGATTCTGGTTCCCAAGTTCAAAACGATGTAGTTTGATCTAGGGCTTCATATATATTCTTCCTTTCCTCTTCTTGGCCGACCAAGAGCTCAAAAATTCATATTTAGAGAGAGGTTAGAGCTCCTAGAGAGGGAAAGCTTCAAGAAAGCATCTTTGACTCTCCAAACCCAAAACCCATCTCCATATTGCATCATTCAACATCATTTGAGCATGGGTCTTCATTGTTTCATGACTAGGTAAGCAAGAACTTATTTGAATATCATTTATTGTTCTTCTTACTCTAGATTAGGTATTTATTGCATGATTAAATACCTAGACTCTACTTATTGCATATATTTATGAGTCTTTATAACATGATTGGGTTTGTTTGTGATAGCTTAATTGATTAGGTCATTTTTGCCTAAAAGCTAGGTCATAAATATTCATGTGTGATTAATTGACAACTAGGTTGAGAAATTGTGTTTTAATCAACTAGTTAATGTTCATGAATATTTGATTGTGTTTGTTTGTGATAGCTTGCATTATTAGGTCATATATGCCTAAATAGCTAATCCATAAATATTCATGTATGCTTAATTGATGATTAGGTTGACTTTGTGCATTTAGTCAAGTTTATGAATGTTTATGTGAATTTAATTGACAATTAGTTTGTTAGAATTTCTCTACAACTAATTGAGACCTCATGTGTGTACATGTAGGCATTATTTGATAACTAGGATGTTGTATTGCATTATCTACATCTAGTTAAGCATTGTATGTTTGGTCTAACATATATTGTGTTGAGCATTCATTGATTATTCACTTAGACCCTATACTCTTCATTGAGTCAAAGTCTTGTGGCTTCGGGGTGAAGTTGCACAAGCATTGTAGTCTTGCAACCAAGTTGTGGTTGGCAAGCATTGGTCAAGAATCCATTGTAAAAGGCCTGTGGGTAGAGTAGGAGGTGCTCACGCCGATAGTAGTGTATCAGTGGATATCACTAGGGATTGAACCAAGAGTGGCGAATGGTAGTGTCCATAGCCTGAGGTTATCTAGAGTGAGAGTCCGAGTATCACTTGAGGGTGTAACGTTTTACTCATATAGTGGATTTGAGGATCGTGTGTGGCTAGGAGGATAGCCCGTGGTTTTTCCCTTTGTTTAAGGGTTTCCACGTAAAAATCAAGTGTTATTTATTATTCCGCACTTTACACTTGATTTTGTATGTTTGATTTAATTGGGTTATTTGTTTAATATTGACTAATCGAAAAAGTTGGTAATAATCGATTAACAACCCATTCACCCCCCCTTTAGGTTGTAGACACACGTTAAGAGCTGTATTTTCAAGTCACTTGTTCTACACGTAGCGTTTTAATGTTTGTTGTAGGCATGATCCTGCTATCTTCATGGTGTGATTCCTCATAAAGGTCGACGAGTATGGCATCTACTGATTCCCTTTAGAGGCGAAGTGTCCTGGCATTGGTGCCAGGAGCTTGGTCTGACTTTCCTAAGTCGCGCTCTTCCATGGCAGCAGGGCTTTGACGAGCTTCCCCCTACTTGTCCAAACCGGTCCAAACCTTCCTTCAGTGAGGTGGAGCGATAAAATATAGTGCGAGCTTGGAGCCTAATAGGTTTCTCTCTGAGTTTGGAGAGGATGGCGGGCTTCTGGGGAAGTTGCGAGGTAATTTTGACTTCGGTGTTACAAGCTCGAATGGATCATGTCGGGCTCCGTCTCGAGTGTTTCCAAAGCTCGACGACCTTTCCTCGCTTTTGCAGGGTGGCTCCGTAACTCGACCCAGGGACCCGCGGTTCCATGGTGGATAATCTTGGGCCTTGATTCGGGCTAGGAGGGTGGAGAAATTCCCTTTGGTCCCCAACCAAATTTGGCTATTATCATTTAGATACATATCACTTGAAGTTCAAATGGATATACATGTCTCCCCCTAAATACATGCATACTATCCATCAACAAAATATTATCAATATCCAAATATTACAAACCAAGAATTCAAGATACCAAATGAAACCAAAAACAAAATATACCAAAAACTAATGTTAACGGAAAAATCACTCAGGGAACGAAATCTCGTTAGCACCTTCACCCACTATCGGTAGCCAGTAGCGGGATAGGTACCTTCGGTATTGGGATCTGATGAGAAGGTTTTTGCCATCAGAAAACCGTCCGTCAAAACAATTTATAAAACCTATTCGATGCGTTCACAAGTAGAAATACAAGTAAAGCGGTAAGCACGGGTGTCGTCCACTGAGATTGGGGTAGCGGTGATAAGATTAGGATTAATATAACTAGTATGCATAAAAGTAAAGTGATGGTGAATGAAAATACAATATAAACTAAACTATGAAAGCAAATAAAATGGGATGACAACGGAGTGATGAATGAATGATGATGGAACTACGGAGTTGATGGACTCGTAAGTGAATATTGGGGCAATTGCAACAAACTCTCAATTAAGCACGTATTGACAAATGTAACCAACCTAAGGTGTATAGTGTTGGTATATATCTCTAGCAAGAGGTCAACCTAGGGTGTATAATGAAGACCTTCTACTAGCGATTAATCCCTCCTAAGCAACCAACAATGGCTAGTTACTTAATCGGGACCTTTTCCATGAATGCTTCTCTATCTAGCTATGGCTCAACGTATTACTAATGTAGCCATCCTAGGATGTATAATGATGGCTTCCAATTCCCTCACAAGTGGCCAACCTAGGATGTATAGTGAAGGCCACCCATTTTAGATTGGATGAGGCTTTAGGTTATCAACCGAATTCTACTCGAAGGTTAGTTCTCGTAGAATCACTGAAGTAGCCAACCTATGGTGTATAGTGGAAGCTTCTAATTCTCTCGCAAGTGGCTAACCTAGGATGTATACTGAAAGCCACTAATTCAAGATTAGATTAAGGGCATGGTTATAGAGCTGGATTTCCGGAAATCCTTCCATTCAATTGAGCATTAGACAACCTAATTGCCTACTCAAGTAATCCAAATCAACATGTACAGAGGGTGTATCCAAGCAAATCAATAATGGAAATCAATACAAGCAATGGAATGAAATATAGAGATTGAATAATTATAACACAGAGAGTTTATTTACAAAGCCTAAAATATGCATCAAACAAATAACACCAACCCCATAGTGGGGTATTTTAGCTACTCATGTTCTATTACAAACAAATAAACTAAGAGAGAGTGTAGAGATAACCCTTGAAGATTGATCTCCTTCCTTAAAGCTTGAATCCAAGTCTCCTAGTTGCCCTTGATTGAGTAGAGATGGTTTGGATGATAGGGAGATGTGTTACTAGCTTAGAATACAAGTGTTGGGAGATATGGTGATCTCTTGGTTCGTTCCCATCCTTTTCTATTTATAGAGGATGGAAAAATAGGTCACTTAAGCGTGAAACCAGAAGCTGTCGCGCGCAGAGTGCGGGTGGAGTAAGGGTGAATTACCCACACTGTACCCGTACTGTAAAGGTTTTCTTCATCTTCAGTTCTCTGATCTGGGCAATAGTACGGGTGGAGTGCGGTTAGATTACCCGCACTTGACCCGCACTTGACTCGCACTTTACTCGCACTTTACAGTTAGGTGCATAATCCACTCCTCTGACTTGAGCAATAGTGCGGGTGGAGTGCGGTTGGATAACCCACACTGTACCCGCACTCTAATGTTAGGTGCAATTCAACTTCTCTGGTTTCGGCAATAGTGCGGGTGGAGTGCAGTTGGATGACCCACACTATACTCGCACTTTAACGTCAGGTGCAACTCAGCTTCTCTGGCTTTGGCAACAGTGCGGGTGGAGTGCGGTTGGATTACCCGCACTTGACCCGCATTGTAACTCTTCTTCTGTATCAGGTCCCGGCTATGAGCATGAGTGCGGTTGGAGTGCGGTTGCGACCAGTACTTGACCCACACTGTAGTGCTGCTTATGATCCTTTGTCTTTCCTTTTGCCCCTTTTCTGCCGGAACCACCGCAAAACGCTTCTAACACCCGAATTACATCTATTGCCTGCAATTAGCACAAACGAGCCTATTAGACATGAAAGACATAAAATATATAGAAAATACACACGAGAATGAGACAAAAGAATAGGAATGAGGGCCGAAATATACAACAATTTAGGCACGATCAAACACCCCCAAACCAAACCTATGCTCGTCCTCGAGCAAACATAATCTAAAACAAAATAAGACACAAACTAAGATTGACTCAAACTAAGAACTTCCTAGACACAAAGAAAAACTTGCCGCAAAACCAAATAGCAAGAGAGATACGCAAAAGCAATATGGGAGTGAGGAATGAGCGTATGCAAAATGTTCTAAACAACTCGAAGGCACCTCAAGGGAAACTGGCACAACACGAATCCCACACTTACAATGCCCGCGCCTCAGAAACTACTCACTCTTACACCTCGAGCATAATTCGCTTCGACGCTAGGTTCTCACATGGATTTTCTCTTATCTTTCCTCTCAGAACCTAGGTTCACACTCATGCAACATGTATGCCAATGAATTTATGTAACAGAATCAACTTAGTTGCATACATTTAGTGTAGAATAAACTGCTGTTTTCAATGAGTAAGTCTCATGAAAGAATCACGTGTCATGAACGTGGAAAGAGCATTCATTAACTAATATTCCCAATCTAGACATCCCCTAAGATCAACTAGGTCTTTTCCATTTGGTTGTAACGTGGCCACGGTGAATGGTGATTGGAAGAATGAGAAATTTAGGCACAAGCACTAATCAACCAAGTTAAGACAATACATTCTACACTTAAGCATTTAATTTCTCGTGCAACTCCACTTCCAAATACAATATGGCGTCCAGGCATACAATTAGACTCTACGTGCAATCTTTAACTACTCATGTTACCCATTTGAATAGCATTTACAATTTACACAAGGCATTTGAAACATATTTTTCTTTTGTTACTTTTTGCTTCTTTTCTTTTCTTTTCTTTTCATGCCTTTTTACTATGCACATTTTCACAACTCATTACTCTTGCCTAGGTACACGCCATTTATCAAATTAAAGCACAACTTTACATTCCTAAGCCTTAACAAGATCAATTAAGAGAGGGTTGGCTAAGTGTTTAGGTTGCTTGGGTTATGGATACGTGGGTGTAGAATGGAAAAGTCTATATGTGTTTGCCTTCAAAATTTGCTTGGGAGCACACATATTACGGGAATGGGAAGTATTTAGGCTTTCTTTTTGAGTGGCTAAAACACACATTGCCTAATATCACTTCAAAGGATCAATCTACCAAGGGAATAAAAGTTTCCATCAAGCAGTCCACATATATGATGCATGTTCAATGACAAATGATGATTTTTGATGTGGTGAGACTATGCATGATGTTTAAATAGTGTTTACAGATTTGAAAAACATTTTCTCTCAAATATACACGCTTTTGGCTTGTGTTTGTGATCTCACAAGGGAAATCTCCACTATTAGAACAAGGCGCTTGAGCACCGAGTTCCCTAAACTTGGACACTAGAAGATGAGACTAGCCCATGAAGTGCAAGTGAGACCCCTAAAGTGACTAAGAGTTATTGAATAAGCACACAAAGCATACACACATTGGCCACAAACACTATGCTCCAGGTATCTCACCAAGCAAAATAAGCTCAAAATTCTGGCTAAGCAGCAACTTTTTCAAAAATAAGACACAAAAATGACTCAAGACATAAAAGACGACTCAAAAACGCGTCTACACCCCCAAACCCAAACCCAACATTGTCCTCAATGTTGAAGACAAGAGAATCCTGGCCTAGCGGCACGCACCTAACATGACTCAAACAAACCTTGGAACCACAATCAATGCCCCAACAAAATAAAAATGACTCAAACAAGGCTCACAAAATAAAGGCAATTCATGCAATATATCATTGAAGCACAAGTCAAGCTTAACATCATGCATTTTATCAAAATTGACGGAATGGGGCATGAACAACCCCCAAACCGAATTAAACAATATAAAGCACATGCATTCATACTTGCACAAAAGCCTCCGGCTCTTTCATCCACAAATATAATCAATAAATTCAATGAGCAAATATCCACAAAATATAACATTCGAACAAAAATATCCCAACATCACAATTTATTGAATTTAAACAACATAAAACATAAAACATAAAACTAACTACATGCATCAAAATTATTCAATGGGATGCATTCATGGAGAGGTTAGGGTCCTCTAAGGGTGGTTTGACCAAGTTAGGAAATTCTCTATTTTTCACTACCTAAATAAATTTAGGTGACTTCATTATCTTTTCCTTTTTCATGTTTCTATATAAGTGTACTTGGTCTTTCCTTACCCATATTTGCTTAACCCTAGGTGGACTCCACCTATACCTAGGACCTCTAGTTTTCCTATGTTGATTTGGCTTGTAATTTTTAGCCTTAAAATGCTCTATCCTAGAACATGCATAGCAAAAGATATGAGAGTTAGAGGAACTCCTCTTTGATGCGTGGTCTTGAGGACGTTTGATTTGTTTCACTTGTAACGCCTTGACCTCCACCTTCTTTTTGCTTAGTGCTACCTTTGCTTCCTCTAAGGCATTGGCTTTTTGATCAACCTTCATTTGTATCTTCATTGACTTGTGAGCTATCTCATCTTCGAAATCTTTTGATAGCCTCACCAAGTTCTCTAAATCCTTCGATGCGGTACTCTTTTCGGCTTCAAATCTCTCAATTCGTTCTTCCAATTCTTTGTTCTTGTCAGAGACTTCGCCATTTGTCTTCTTGAGAGTACCATTCTCAACCCTGAGCATCTTCACTTCAAATAATAGTTTCTTGTTCAACTCTTGGAGATTACTCGCCTTTTCCATTCCCAAGGCTTCTCTCTCTTGAAGTGCTTCATTCTCTTCCTTCAACACACCCTTTTCCAACACTAGCTCTGTGCTCACGCTCATAAGCTGCTGGTTCATCTTGATCATCCTATCCATCTCGTCCATTCTCTTGCTTCGCTCCACTTCAAATTCTATTCGGAGCTTATACATGTCTTCTTTTGAGAAATTGGAGGAATCCACCGGCTTGGTTGCTTTAACTTGGAAACAACTCTGATTTACCGGGGTGGACTGCTAGGCGGATTCGAGCATTTGGGTGGTTTTATCTTCTATGAAGGCTTGAGTCTCTTGTTGAGAAGCTATCATCTGCTCAGTCTCCCGCACATGATTCTTCATGAAATTTCGTAGTTGATCTTCAACTGAATTTGACTGGAATGATGAGATGTAGGCATTCTCATTAAGCTCGTAGCTTGACCCTGAATTTGGCCAAAAGGAATCCATAGAGTCCTGAAACAAACAAAAACAAAAAACTACCAAAGAAATAAAAAGAAACTAACAAAACTAAAAACAACTAATAAACTAATAGTATTAAAACTAATCTAATCACTACTACGCACACCGATCCCCGGCAGCGGCGCCATTTGATGAGAAGATTTTTGCCATCAGAAAATCGTCCGTCAAAACAATTTATAAAACATATGCGATGCGTTCACAAGTAGAAATACAAGGAAAGCGGTAAGCACGGGTGTCGTCCACTAAGATCGGGGTAGCGGTGATAAGATTAGGATTAATATAACTAGTATGCATAAAAGTAAAGTGATGGTGAATGAAAATACAATATAAACTAAACTATGAAAGAAAATAAAATGGGATGACAACGGAGTGATGAATGAATGATGATGGAACTACGGAGTTGATGGACTCGTAAGTGAATATTGGGGCAATTGCAACAAACTCTCAATTAAGCACGTATTAACA
Source organism: Dipteronia sinensis (assembly GCA_033220585.1). NCBI lineage: Eukaryota > Viridiplantae > Streptophyta > Magnoliopsida > Sapindales > Sapindaceae > Dipteronia > Dipteronia sinensis. Next base: position 19,219,428 of record CM065643.1, on the reverse strand, counting down.
AATGTAACCAACCTAGGGTGTATAGTGTTGGTATATATCTCTAGCAAGAGGTCAACCTAGGGTGTATAGTGAAGACCTCCTACTAGCGATTAATCCCTCCTAAGCAACCAACAATAGCTAGTTACTTAATCGGGACCTTTTCCATGAATGCTTCTCTATCTAGCTATGGCTCAACCTATTACTAATGTAGCCATCCTAGGATGTATAGTGATGGCTTCCAATTCCCTCACAAGTGGCCGACCTAGGATGTATAGTGAAGGCCACCCATTTGAGATTGGATGAGGCTTTAGGTTATCAACCGAATTCTACTCGAAGGTTAGTTCTCTAGAATCACTGAAGTAGCCAACCTAGGGTGTATAGTGGAGGCTTCTAATTCTCTCACAAGTGGCTAACCTAGGATGTATAGTGAAAGCCATTAATTCAAGATTAGATTAAGGGCATGGTTATAGAGCCGGATTTTCGGAAATCCTTCCATTCAATTGAGCATTAGACAACCTAATTGCCTACTCAAGTAATCCAAATCAACATGCAAAGAGGGTGTATCCAAGCAAATCAATAATGGAAATCAATACAAGCAATGGAATGAAATATAGAGATAGAATAAATTTAACACATAGAGTTTATTTACAAAGCACTAAATATCCATCAAACAAATAACATCAACCCCATAGTAGGGTATTTTAGCTACTCATGTTCTATTACAAACAAATAAACTAAGAGAGAGTGTAGAGATAACCCTTGAAGATTGATCTCCTTCCTTAAAGCTTGAATCCAAGTCTCCTAGTTGCCCTTGATTGAGTAGAGATGGTTTGGATGATAGGGAGATGTGTTACCAGCTTAGAATACAAGTGTTGGGAGATATGGTGATCTCTTGGTTCGTTCCCATCCTTTTCTATTTATAGAGGATGGAAAAATAGGTCACTTAAGCTTGAAACCAGAAGCTGTCGCGCGCAGTGCGGGAGTGAGGGTGAATTACCCACATTGTACCCGTACTGTAAAGGTTTTCTTCATCTTCAGTTCTCTGATCTAGGCAATAGTGCGGGTGGAGTGCAGTTAGATTACCAGCACTTGATCCGCACTTGACTCGCACTTTAATCTCATTTTACAGTCAGGTGCATAATCCACTCCTCTGTCTTCAGCAATAGTGTGGGTGGAGTGTGGTTGGATGACCCGCACTGTACCCGCACTCTAATGTCAGGTGCAATTCAACTTTATTGGTTTTCGGCAATAGTGCGGGTGGAGTGCAGTTGGATGACCTGCACTATACTCGCACTTTAACGTCAGGTGCAACTCAGCTTCTCTGGCTTTGGCAACAGTGTGGGTGGAGTGCGGTTGGATTACCCGCACTTGACCCGCACTGTAACTCTTCTTCTGTATCGAATCCCGGCTATGAGCATGAGTGAGGTTGGAGTGCGGTTGCGACCCGTACTTGACCTGCACTGTAGTGTTGCTTATGATCTTTTGTCTTTCCTTTTGCCTCTTTTCTGCCGAAACCACCGCAAAACGCTTCTAACACCCGAATTACATCTATTGCCTGCAATTAGCACAAATGAGCCTATTAGACATGAAAGACATAAAATATATAGAAAATACACACGAGAACGAGACAAAAGAATAGGAATGAGGGCCGAAATATACAACAATTTAGGCACGATCAGGATCCTTCCTCGTAGTGTAAATAAGGAGCAGGATAAGAAGAATCAATGAGATATGAAATAACACTGTTTATTTAATAAAAAAAAGGTATCAAGATTATAGTTACAATTCAGACTCTCCTCACACTTAAATCTCTTTTTACTATTGTACAGGATGAAGGCAGAACCTCAGTTTGTGTCGATAAATGGATATTTCCTTCCAATGATTGTCAATAGACTCTCACTTGTAGGGAAAAATTAACTAAAACTGCAACGGAAGGCGAAAAGATAATTTTCGTATAGTTTAAAATTTTTCTAAATATTGAACCTTAACCCTTTAATTAATTAAACTCAAATATACGGTTAGAGTTAAATACCTCTTGTCGCGTGATCCAATTGACTTATGTCGATGGTAATCCGCAAGATCTTCAATCCTAGCACATACGTACGAATCACCTAGGAGCGTGGTCTCCCTTTTTCTTTAAATTGCTTACCTTAGAATGGATGTATGGAATTTCTGATCTTGATCTTCAATAGTAAAACACCAAGAGCCTAAAAAAATAGTTCCGGTCACTTTTGAATTCACAATCAATATGATTGAAACTCGCGTAACCCTAAATGGAAAGTGTGCACAAAACCTTTTGATGTTAAAGGCTTACAAGTGCACTATCGAATGAGAACTTATTTTTCTTTTTCTCTCTTGGCCGAAATTCTATGTGTATTGAGTAAGATTTTTATTTTTCAAAGCAAACAAAAATCTCTCTCTATTTTGCTTCTTCGTGGCCGAAAATTCATAACCTTATATTTATAGGTTGGCCGAATTTTCTCCTTCACCAAGTAGGGTTGGCCGAATTCATTGAATAGGAAATCTATGGTTGGTTAATTTCCTTACTTGAAAAGGAATTATCCTTTGCCCTAATTCCTATCAATTCAAGAATCCTAACCCTTATAGGACTAGTGGTGGCCGAATTCTTTGTATAATAAGGAGTGTATGTGGACTTAATCCTTACCACATTAGGACTCCTATCACTTAAAAGAATTCCAACCCTAATCCAACACATAGTATTTAATTTACTGATCAGGAAAAGATTTTGATTTAAACTATTAGTTAATTAAATAATTAATTAATTCCCATTTAATCAGAACAATAAAATAAAATAATATCTTGGGCTATTTTATTTAGCCTTGCCGCCCACACCATATATATATGGGCCCAATATTATTTTTCTTATTTTATTTAATCCATTAGACTTTAAATAAAAGCCCACATGTGAACCAGACTTATTCTGACTAAAAGAAACAAGCCTACATGTCTCCTTTTAATATATTAATATAATAGTGCAGCCCATTAAATAAATAATAGACATATTATATTCTTAATATATTAAATGCAATTCTAGATGGACACATAAATTGGTCCGGTAGAATATATCAAGTGATTCATGCAAGTACGTGTGGATTGTGGATCTTGGCGGGCTATCTAAATTTAAGCTTCAATAGACATAACCTAATCACAATCAACAAATGATTCACTTAGGTCCGATCTATTAATTTTAACTCATTCCACTAAAGAGCTAAAATTGAACTCTTAAATAAAGATAGAATAAGGAGATGTTTCTCATTCATACCCTAGATAATCTTATAAGAGATGGTGTATCCTCGTGAATAATATCAGTCATCGCCAAGAGCTCATAGACCGCCTATAGCTCTCCAAGTTACCATATTTCCTCATATGACCACATTTTGAACTTGAATATTTTGACTTGTCCAAAAGCCATGTCTTCAGTAATCATTATTGAAAACTCAACGTTGAGATTTATGATCCAATACCTCAAAACATCCATATGATGATATTATACTCTCATTTAATAAATGGAGCCACGATGTCCATATCTATAAATGAAGTCCTCTATCGATTAACAAATGAATACCACCAAACTATCGAGGATAGACTATGCTATATAATCGTCCTCATTGATAGCTCAAATGATAACACTTGCAACCATAAGTCCATCATTTATCTCATGATTTAGATAGACTCTCCGATTGTCCTGGTAATGAAAAGACTTATATCTAGTGACGGTTCTAGATAAAGTATTTCATTGTGATCCAGTTCAATGCACCTAGTGCACTAGATTCTTTTACTCGAAAACTTTCGATGATTTTAGACTCATCATAACTCATTTGATCCCACTCAAATGCTAGTAAAATAATTCTACAACTTTATCAACATAGAGGTGCCCAACCTTTAACTTAAGTTGTGAACGTTATTCAAGACTAACTAAAGAATTGTGTCTACCTCATACATATCCGGATGTACAAACAATTCTTCATATCTCATAGTCTTTTGACCTTATGATTATTTACCTTGACAATTATAATTATAAATGCTATAAGATTTTGCAGAATCAGAAATCACTTTATTTATATGAAAAGATTGTCAATTACGATATTACACTCTTGCTATTGAGCATAATCCTAACAATCTCCCACTTGCGCTATAGCAAATGTGTCATATCTCTCATTCCCATGTTCTCTAGGTGCCCATCAAAACTCTTCTGAGGTAGAGCCTTTGTGAAGGGATCTGCTAGATTTTCTGCCGACGCGATTTTGGTAATCGTCACGTCTCCCCTATGAACAATCTCCCTTAAAAGATGATACTTTCTTTCAATGTGTTTTCCTCTCTTATGACTTCTTGGTTCTTTCGAATTAGCCACTGCTCTACTGTTGTCACAGTAGATAGTGATCTGCTTATTCGCACTAGGAACTACTTCTAAGTCAATCAAGAATTGGCGAAGCCAAACAGCCTCCTTGGCAGCTTCGCATGCAGCTACATACTCTGCTTCCATGGTGGAGTCAGCAATACAAGATTGCTTGATACTCCACCAAATGACTGCTCCTCCTCCAAGAGTAAACATAGATCCTGATGTGGATTTTCTAGAGTCAGAATCCGATTGGAAATCAGAATCTGTATACCCAATGGGGATTAAATCCCCTCCAGAGTATACAAGCATATTATCTTTTGTTCTCCTAAGATACTTGAAAATATGCTTGACTGCCGTCCAGTGATCAGGACCAGGTTTCGATTGAAACCTGCTAACTATGCCAACAGCGAAACAAGTATCTGGTCTAGTACAGAGCATTGCATACATGAGACTTCCAACTGCCGAGGCATATGGAATTCTACTCATGAATTGCTCTTCATGCTCATTCTTAGGAACTTGTTCCTTAGAAAGTTTGATTCCATGCCTAAAAGGTAACATGCATGGAAAACCTAGACAAGATTTTGTCTATGTATGAAGCTTGGGATAGTGCAATGCATTTTATTCTTTCTATCCCTTATTACTTGGATACCTAGAATAAAACTTGCTTCTCCTAAGTCTTTCATATCAAATTGTTTTGCTAACCATTCTTTTACTGATGTCAATACTCCCACATCATTTCCAATGAGTAATATATCATCTACGTAAAGAATAAGGAAAACCAACTTGTCACCTTTGATCCTTTTGTATACACAAGGTTCTTCAAGGTTCTGTAAAAATCCAAAACCTTTTACAGCTTGGTCAAACCTTATGTTCCAGGATCTGGATGCTTGCTTTAATCCATAAATTGATTTCTGCAACTTGCATACCTTTTCCATTTGGCCCTTTTCAATGAATCCTTCTGGTTGCATCATATAGATGCTTTCGTCAAGACTTCCATTAAGGAAAGCTGTCTTGACGTCCATTTGCCAAATCTCTAAATCTAAAGATGCTGCAATGGATAAGAGTATCCTAATGGATTTAAGCATGGCCACGGGAGAGAAGGTTTCCTCGTAATCGATACCTTCTTTCTGTGTGTAACCTTTCGCTACCAATCTAGCTTTAAAAGTTTCCACCTTTCCATCCATACCTCTTTTCCTCTTGTATACCCACTTGCACCCAATAGGTTTTATCCCTTTAGGCAAGTCTACAAGGGATCAGACTTTGTTATCGAACATGGATTCAATCTCAGATTGCATTGCCTTTTGCCAATGGTGACAATCAACATCCTCCATTGCTTCCTTATACGTGTAGGGATCATCGTCGTCAGAGAGATTCTCAACAGATTCTCCTAGATCGATGTATCTTTCAGGTTGGGTTCTAACCCTCCACTACGATGAGGAATGGTAGGTTGTTGATTTTGTGTTTGAGTGGAAATTACAATTAGGGTTAGGTTGTGAAACCTCTTGTGGAATTGTATCTCCTGACATATCATTCAGGACAATTCTATTTTTGGGAACAAAATCATTCATATAGTCCTTTTCCAGAAATGTTGCATTTGTTGAAACAAACACTTTTAGATCTGAAGGACTATAGAAATAATATCCTTTAGTTCCTCTTGGATACCCCACAAATATGCATTTTTCCGAACGGGACTCCATCTTTTCTTTCTTTCCTTGTAACACATGTGCAGGACAACCAAATATCCTTATGTGTTGTAAACTAGGCTTTCGCCCAGTCCACAACTCATATGGTGTTCCAAGAACCAACTTCGATGGTACCACGTTTAGAATATATATTGCAGTTTGTAGAGCATATCCCCAAAAAGAAATAGGAAGTGTTGAATAACTCAACATAGATCTAACCATGTTCAAAAGAGTTCTATTTCTCCTTTCTGCTACCCCATTTTGTTGAGGTGTACCTGGTGCAAAAAATTGAGAAACTATCTCATTATCAATAAGATATTGTTGAAACTCACCAGATAGATATGCTCCACCACGATCAGATCTCAAGATTTTTATGCGTTTCTCAAGCTGATTTTGTACTTCAGCTTTGAATGCTTTGAACATGTCAAAAGCATCCGACTTATATCTCATGAGATACACATAACCAAATCTTGAGTAATCATCTGTGAAGGTGATGATGTAGGGAAAAATCGATATAAAACACAGCTGAAGAAACGAAAAATAGATTTCGTATGGTTTTAAATTTTTTTCTCAAAGTTGAACCTTAACCTTTTAATTAATTAAACTCAAATATATACAGTTAAAGTTAAATACCTCTTAACGCGTGATCCGATTGACTTACGTCGATTGGTAATCCGCAAAATCTTTTCTGATGCCCGTGAACAGTACCCTCAGTGTGAATAGTGATTGTGAACAGTACCCGCGTGAACAGTGATCGTGAACAGTACCCGCGTGAACATTGATCGTGAACAGTACCGCGAGATCTTCCAATCCGAACACGTACGTGAATCACCTAGGAGCGTGGTCTCCCTTTTTCTTTGAATTGCAAACCTGAGAATGGATGAACAAAGTTTTCTTTTTCTTTTGTTAGTCACAAAACAATCAAAAGAAGACAAAAATTATTCCGGTCACTTTTGAGTTCTCAATCTAATGATCGAAACTCGCGTGAACCTAATTCGATGTTGTACACACAAGCTTATTGATGAACAAGCAATCAGTGTACTATCAAAGAATAATCTCTTCTCTCTTTTATGTTTAGTAGAATAAAAATTATCATTTTCTATGAATTGAGAAGAAGAAGAAAAATTGAATCATTCAATCAACTATGGTGGCCGAATTCTATATGTGGTATTATATAGGTGGCCGAAATTTTGCTTCCTCTTCTATTTAGGATTGCCGAAATCTTCCTTTAAATGGACTAGGGTTGACGCAATTCACATACCAAAAAGAGTTTGTGTTGCACCCTAATTTCCGTCAACCTTTAGACTTCAAAACCTAATCCAACTCATAGATATATTTATTCTTTTATTGACTAAATAAAAAGACTTCTTATTTGATTAAATAAATAAAATTAATTATTTATTTTCTTATCAAACAAGTCTTTTACTTTTAATATACTACTACCAATAGTATAACTTTAGGAAATATATTTCCTGATCAGAAAAAGATTTGTTTCTTAATTAAACAATTAATTAATAAATTAACTAATTCTTATTTAATTAAAACAATGAAACAAAATAATATATTAGGTTAATATATACACCTTGCCGCCCCACTTATATAAATGAGCCATATATTATTTTCTTATTTCATTTAATCCATTGGACTTTAAACAAAAGCCCACATGTGAACCAGACCCATTCTTACTAAAAGAAACAAGCCCACATGTCTCCTTTTAATATATTAATATAATAGTGCAGCCCATTAATTAAATAATAGACATATTATATTCTTGATATATTAAAAACAATTCTAGATGGACCCTTAAATCTGCCCGGTAGAATATATCAAGTGATCCACGCAAATACGTGTGGATTGGGGATCTTGGCAGGCTATCTAAATTTAAGCTTCAATAGACACAACCTAATCACAATCAACAAATGATTCACTTAGGTCCAATCTATTAATTTTAACTCATTCCACTAAAGAGCTAAAATTGAACTCTTAAATAAAGATAGAATAAGGAGATGTTTCTCATTCATACCCTAGACAATCTTATAGGAGATGGTGTATCCTCGTGAATAATATCAGTAATCGCCAAGAGCTCATAGACCGCCTATAGCTCTCCAAGTTACCATATTTCCTCATATGACCACATTTCGAACTTGGATACTTTGACTTGTCCAGAAGCCATGTTTTCAATAATCATTATTGAAACCTCAACGTTGAGATTTAATATCCAATACCTCAAAACATCCATGTGATGATATTATACTCTCATTTAATAAATGGAGCCACGATGTCCATATCTATAAATGAAGTCCTCTATCGATTAACAAATGTATACCACCAAACTATCGAGGATAGACTATGCTATATAATCGTACTCATTGATAGCTCTAATGATAACACTTGTAACCATAAGTCCATCATTTATCTCAGGATTAAGATAGACTCTCCGATTGTCCTCTTTAATGAAAAGACTTATATCTAGTGACGGTTCTAGATAAAGTATTTCATTGTGATCCAGTTCAATGCACCTAGTGCACTAGATTCTTTTACTCGAAAACCTTTCGATGATTTTAGACTCATCATATTCATTTAATCCCACTCAAACGCTAGTAAAAGAATTCTACAACTTTAACAAGATAGAGGTGCCCAACCTTTGACTTAAGTTGTGAACGTTATTTAAGACTAACTAAAGAATTGTGTCTACCTTATACATATCCGGATGTATGAACAATTCTTCATGTCTCATAGTCTTTTGACCTTATGATTATTTACCTTGACAATTATAATAATAAATGCTATAAGTAATTGTAAGAATCAGAATTCACTTTATTAATATGAGAAGATTGTCAATTACAATATTACACTCTTGCCATTGAGCATAATCCTAATAATCTCCCACTTGCTCTATAGCAAGTGTGTCATATCTCTCATTCCCATGTTCTCTAGATTTCCATCAAAGCTCTTCTGAGGTAGAGCCTTTGTGAAAGGATCCGCTAGATTTTCTACTGACGCCATTTTGGTGATCGTCACGTCTCCCCTATGAACAATTTCCCTCAAAAGGTGATACTTCCTTTCAATGTGTTTACCTCTCTTATGACTTCTTGGTTCTTTCGAATTAGCCACTGCACCACTGTTGTCACAGTGTATAGTGATCTACTTATTTGCACTAGGAACCACTTCTAAGTCAATCAAGAATTGGCGGAGCCAAACAACCTCTTTGGCAACTTTGCATGCAGCAACCTACTCAGCTTCCATGGTGGAATCAGCAATACAAGATTGCTTGATACTCCTCCATATGACTGCTCCTCCTCCAATGGTAAACTCAGATCCTGATGTGGATTTTCTGGAGTCAGAATCCGACTGGAAATCAGAATCTGTATACCCAACGGGAATTAAATCCCATCTAGAGTATACAAGCATATAATCTCTAGTTCTCTTGAGATACTTGAAAATATGCTTGACTGCCGTCCAATGATCAGGACCAGGTTTCGATTGAAACCTGCTAACTATGCCAACAGCAAATCAAATATCTGGTCTAGTACAGAGCATTGCATACATGAGACTTCCAACTGCTGAGGCATATGAAACTCTACTCATGAATTTCTCTTCATGCACATTCTTAGGTGCTTGACCCTTAGCAAGTTTGATTCCATGTCTAAAAGGTAACATACGTTTCTTGGAATCTTGCATGGTGAATCTAGACAAGATTTTATCAATGTATGAAGCTTGGGATAATGCAATCGTTCTATTCTTTCTATCCCTTATTACTTGGATACCAAGAATATAACTTGCTTCTCCTAAGTCCTTCATATCAAATTGTTTTGCTAACCATTATTTCACTGATGTCAATACACCTACATCGTTTCCAATAAGTAGTATATCATCAACATAAAGAATAAGGAAAACCAACTTGTCGCCTTTGATCCTCTTGGATACACAAGGTTCGTCAGGGTTTTGAATAATTCCAAAACCCTTTACAGCTTGATCGAACCTTATGTTCCAGGATCTGGATGCTTGCTTTAGTCCATATATGGACTTTTGCAACTTGCATACTCTTTCTTCTTAGCCTTTTTCAATGAATCCCTCTGGTTGCATCATATAGATGCTATCGTCAAGACTTCCATTAAGGAAAGCTGTCTTTACGTCCATTTGCCAAATCTCTAGGTCTAGAGATGCTGCAATGGATAAGAGTATCCTAATGGATTTAAGCATGGCCACAGGTGAGAAGGTTTCCTCGTAATCGATACCTTCTTTCTATGTATAACCTTTAGCTACTAGTCTAGCTTTAAAGGTTTCCACCTTACCATCCATACCTCTTTTCCTCTTGTATACCCACTTGCACCCAATGGGTTTTATCCCTTTAGGCAAGTCTACAAGGGACCAGACTTTGTTATTGAACATCGATTCAATCTCGGATTGCATTGCCTTTTTCCAATGACAACAATCAACATCCTCCATAGCTTCCTTGTAAGTGTAGGGATCATCGTCGTCCGGGAGATTCTCAACAGATTCTCCTAGACCGATGTATCTTTCGGGTTGTGTTCTAACCCTCTCACTATGACGAGGAATGGTAGGTTGTTGATCTTGTGTTGGAGTGGAACTTACAATTGGGCTGGGTTGTGAAACCTCTTGTGGAATTGTATCTCCTGACATCTCATTCAGGACAATTCTACTTTTGGGCACAAAATTATTCATATAGTTCTTTTCTAGAAATGAAGCATTTGTTGAAACAAATACTTTTAGATCAGAAGGACTATAGAAATAATATCCTTTAGTTCCTTTTGGATACCCCACAAATATACATGTTTCCGAACGGGACTCCATCTTTTCTGTCTTTCCTTTCAACACATGTGCAGGATAACCAAATATCCTCATGTGTTTTAAACTAGGCTTTCGCCCAGTCCACAATTCATGTGGGGTTTTAGGGACAGATTTAGATGGTACATCGTTTAGAATATATATTGCAGTTTGTAGAGCATATCCCCAAAAAGAAATAGGAAGTGTTGAATAACTCAACATTGATCTAACCATCTCTAAAAGAGTCCTATTTCTTCTTTCTGCTACCCCATTTTGTTGAAGTGTACCTGGTGCAGAAAGCTGAGAAACTATCCCATTATCAATAAGATATTGCTGAAACTCTCCAGATAGATATTCTCCACCACGATCAGATCTCAAGATTTTTATATGTTTCTCAAGCTGATTTTCTACTTCAGCTTTGAATGCTTTGAACATATCAAATGCATCTGACTTATGTCTCATGAGATACACGTAACCAATTCTTGAGTAATCATCTGTGAAGGTGATGAAGTACTCATATCCACCTCTAGCTTGAATGCTCATAGGACCACATACATCAGTGTGTACTAGTCCTAAACATTCAGTGGCTCTTGCACCTTTGGTATTGAACGGCCTTTTGGTCCTTTTACCTTCCAAACTAGATTCACAAGTTGGTAGATCATCAACCTTTAAGTCACTTAAAGGTCCGTCACATACCAATCTTTTAATCCTATTAAGGTTAATGTGACCTAGGCGTAAATGCCAAAGATAGGTTTCATCTTTTGATAATTTTACTCTTTTATGATTAGGTTCCGTTATTTCTGTGTCTAACGAGTGAGAGATATTTCTATGCAAAAGGAATAAACCGTTTTCCAATGTACCTTTGCAAACAACTTTGTCATTCTTACTAATAATAAAAGTTTTATTAAAAGTAACCGAATATCCAAACTTATTTAAACAAGAAACTGAAATTAAATTCCTCTTGAATTGAGGTACATAATAAACGTCTATTAAATCTAAATGCCTACTAGAATCTAAAATAACTCTAATATCTCCCACTGCACTTGCAGACACTAACGTTCCGTTGCCCAAGCGCAAATTGACTTCATCTTCATTCAACCTTCTCTTTTCCTGAAACCCCTGCAAGGAATAACAAACATGATTAGTGGCTCCAGAGTCTATGATCCAAGAATCAGTAGAATCTGCCAGAAAACATGTTTCTAGATAATTAACATTACCTTCTTCCTTCTTTTTTTGGGACTTTGGGCAATCTCTTTTCCAATGTCCCTTTTCACCACAAAGGAAGCATTTCCCTTTGATCTTGGTTACTTTCTTGGTTTCCTTCTTGGTAGGCCCAAGTTTCTTTTTCTTCTGTTGTTTCTTGACCTTCTTACGGGTCTTAACAGTAGCAACTTTACCAACCAAATGAATCTCTTGACCTTTGTTTTTCACAAGGATCTTTTCAGCGCTTTGAACATCTTGCATCAGGCCCTGCAAGGTGTATTCCAACTTGTTCAAGGTGTAGTCCAACTTGAACTAATCAAAGGAATCTGACAGTGAGTTAACTACCATATCAATTTTGGTCTCACCATCAATCTCAGCACCATTTAGTTCAGCAATATTGAGATGTGCTATGACTTTCATCATGTGATCTTTCACAGATTGTCCAGGTTTCATCCTAAGATTCATAAAAGCAGTCAATGCCTCTCTCTTAGTCGTCCTAGACCTCATAGCAAACATTTCCTCTAGAGACATCATTATATCAGCAGCGAACTCCATTCCTTCATGTTGCTGTTGCAACACGTCGGAGATAGTGGCCATAATGTAACATTTTGCCATATCATCAGAAGTCTTCCACTGCTCATACTCATCTCTTTGCATCACATTAGATTCATTATTAGGAAGGGGTGGTTTAGGAGTGGTCAGAACAAACTTATGTTTTTCACTTTGCAGCAACAACCCAATTTTCCTTTTCCATGTTACGTAGTTATCTCCAGTTAAGGTGTTATCTTTCAGGATGTTCATAAGTGATGGGGTCATGATTTCTGATTAAAACAAAAACATATATAAGTAAATAATAATGATAATAGCACTTTTAAAAATTTATCTTGAATTAAAATAAATAATTCAATCATAAAAATTCAACGGTGCTCCAACACCCATAAATATTACGCCTCCTTTGGGAGTTCGCACTATTTACTAGTTAGACTAGGTCCCACCTAATTGTTAACATAACAACCAGCATTTTTAATTTTAGCCTTGTAATTTTTATTAACAAGAACTCTTGGGAGGATATTAATAAAATTACATTGAGTGTGTTACCAAGATATCGACCCTCAATTTTCTCTCACGAAAATCCCTCCTTGGGGAGTAGATTTCGTTTAAGTCAATTGTCTAGTCTATCCTTGTAAGGAAGTATATTGTTAAATTCCATTTATGGTCGCCCCTTGGGGGGATTACCAAAAATAATAAAACTCAACTAATCTTGGAGGCCGTAGGCGTTCTTGCACACCTTCTCCCACTCAATTATTTAAGGCGTGTGATTAAATCCTAAAGAATGATTTTTACCAAGTTATCTAGATGCCAATTAGATACCTAAATCATTCAATGCATGTTCATACCAAAAGAGATATATGAGTGGCACTCCTATTCTAAAATGTCATGTTATCATACAACAACAAATATTGTAATATTTAAGCAAAAATTAAATAGCAACAATTTTGGCCCATCCTAGAAAAGCAAGTAAATTACAATTGTTAGGAATACAAGATCTTCAGGTGGCCATCAACCATACGCTCATCCCTCGGCCTCCTCACATGGACGTGCACAGCCCACAACCCCATAAAGGGGCTGCCTTGCGCAGCCCATAAGGCCACACAAGGCTGCCGTGCGCAGCCCACCAAGGATTGGGCTTGCCATGCGCAGCCCAATCCAGTCCTAGGGTGCGCACGGTGCTCGTTCTCGGTTCCGGTTGCTTCGTTTTTCTTTGTGTCTTCGAATTTTCAATACCCGAATACATTACATCATATTACGAATAAATTACTGCAGCAAATTTTTTTTATTTTTATTTTACTGCAGTAAGATTTACAAAAAAAAATACTGCACCTGATTACAAAAAAAAATACTGCACTTATTTTACATACAAAAAAAAAATAAAACCCTAGCAACTACCAAGAAGGAATTATGGTGATAATAGACCACCCTTCTTGTTACAAATCCGAAACAAAAATTACATTGAAATTCTAGGACCAAAATCGAGCAATAACAATTCACTTTATAAAACATATATAAATCCATACATTCAACATGTAATTATATATGCGAATACCTAGAGTGCCATCTCTTTCTAAAACATGTATAATCACAATAAAAAAGAAATAGATTCACGTATATATACGTTAATTAATTAAAAGGTACAACCAAGGCTTTGATACCAATTGTAGGGAAAAAACGATATAAAACGCAACGGAAGAAACGAAAAATAGATTTCGTATGGTTTTAAATTTTTTCTCAAAGTTGAACCTTAACTTTTAATTAATTAAACTCAAATATATACGGTTAGAGTTAAATACCTCTTGACGAGTGATCCGATTGACTTACGTCGATTGGTAATCAGCAAAATCTTTTCCGATGCCCGTGAACAGTACCCGTGTGAACATTGATCGTGAACAGTACCCCCCGCCGTGAACAGTGATAGTGAACAGTACCGCGATATCTTCCAATCCGAACACGTACGTAAATCACCTAGGAGCGTGGTCTCCCTTTTTCTTTGAATTGCAAACCTGAGAATGGATGAACAAAGTTTTCTTTTTCTTTTGTTAGTCACAAAACAATCAAAAGAAGACAAAAATTATTCCGGTCACTTTTGAGTTCTCAATCTAATGATCGAAACTTGTGTGAACCTAATTCGATGTTGTACACACAAGCTTATTGATGAACAAGCAATCAGTGTACTATCAAAGAATAATCTCTTCTCTCTTTTATGTTTAGTAGAATAAAAATTATCCTTTTCTATGAATTGAGAAGAAGAAGAAAATTTGAATCATTCAATCAACTATGGTGGCCGAATTCTATATGTGGAATTATATAGGTGGCCGAAATTTTGCTTCCTCTTCTATTTAGGATTGCCGAAATCTTCCTCTAAATGGACTAGGGTTGCCGCAAATCACATACCAAAAAGAGTTTGTGTTGCACCCTAATTTCCATCAACCTTTAGACTTCAAAACCTAATCCAACTCATAGATATATTTATTCTTTTATTGACTAAATAAAAAGACTTCTTATTTGATTAATTATTTATTTTCTTATCAAACAAGTCTTTTACTTTTAATATACTACTACCAATAGTAGAACATTAGGAAATATATTTCCTGATCAGAAAAAGATTTGTTTCTTAATTAAACAATTAATTAATAAATTAACTAATTCTTATTTAATTAAAACAATGAAACAAAATAATATATTAGGTTAATATATACACCTTGCCGCCCCACTAATATAAATGGGCCATATATTATTTTCTTATTTCATTTAATCCATTGGACTTTAAATAAAAGCCCACATGTGAACCAGACTCATTCTTACTAAAAGAAACAAGCCCACATGTCTCCTTTTAATATATTAATATAATAGTGCAGCCCATTAATTAAATAATAGACATTATATTCTTGATATATTAAAAACAATTCTAGATGGACCCTTAAATCGGCCCGGTAGAATATATCAAGTGATCCTTGCAAATACGTGTGGATTGGGGATCTTGGCAGGTCATCTAAATTTAAGCTTCAATAGACACAACCTAATCACAATCAACAAATGATTCACTTAGGTCCAATATATTAATTTTAACTCATTCCACTAAAGAGCTAAAATTGAACTCTTAAATAAAGATAGAATAAGAAGATGTTTCTCATTCATACCCTAGACAATCTTATAGGAGATGGTGTATCCTCGTGAATAATATCAATAATCGCCAAGAGCTCATAGACCGCTTATAGCTCTCCAAGTTACCATATTTCCTCATATGACCACATTTCGAACTTGGATACTTTGACTTGTCCAGAAGCCATGTTTTCAATAATCATTATTGAAAACTCAACGTTGAGATTTAATATCCAATACCTCAAAACATCCATATGATGATATTATACTCTCATTTAATAAATGGAGCCACGATGTCCATATCTATAAATGAAGTCCTCTATCGATTAACAAATGTATACCACCAAACTATCGAGGATAGACTATGCTATATAATCGTACTCATTGATAGCTCTAATGATAACACTTGCAACCATAAGTCCATCATTTATCTCAGGATTAAGATAGACTCTCCGATTGTCCTCTTTAATGAAAAGACTTATATCTAGTGACGGTTCTAGATAAAGTATTTCATTGTGATCCAGTTCAATGCACCTAGTGCACTAGATTCTTTTACTCGAGAACCTTTCGATGATTTTAGACTCATCATATTCATTTGATCCCACTCAAAAGCTAGTAAAAGAATTCTACAACTTTAACAAGATAGAGGTGCGCAACCTTTGACTTAAGTTGTGAACGTTATTGAAGACTAACTAAAGAATTGTGTCTACCTCATACATATCCAGATGTATGAACAATTCTTCATGTCTCATAGTCTTTTGACCTTATGATTATTTACCTTGACAATTATAATAATAAATGCTATAAGTAATTGTAAGAATCATAATTCACTTTATTAATATGAGAAGATTGTCAATTACAATATTACACTCTTGCCATTGAGCATAATCCTAACAGATGAAGTACTCATATCCACCTTTGGCTTGAATGCTCATAGGACCACATACATCAGTGTGTATTAGTCCTAAACATTCAGTGGCTCTTGCACCTTTGGTATTGAATGGCCTTTTGGTCATTTTACCTTCCAAACAAGATTCACAAGTTGGTAGATCATCAACCTTTAAGTCACTTAAAGGTCCGTCACATACCAATCGTTTAATCCTATTAAGGTTAATGTGACCTAGGCGTAAATGCCAAAGGTAGGTTTCATCTTTTGATAATTTTACTCTTTTATGATTAGGTTCCGTTATTTCTGTGTCTAACGAGTGAGAGATATTTCTATACAAAAAGAATAGACCGTTTTCCAATGTACCTACCAGCACATGACCTGAAGAGATTGGAAGTCTTGGAAATTACAAGAAGACCAAGGGATGCCTTGGGAATATTTTTTGTAATTAGATTCCAATTTTTAGGTTAAATAATCCACAACACTCGGTCAACTCATGTATGTTTTAATTATTTGATGATTGAGCATTGCCATGCATATACATGTCATTTAAATTAGTTGTGCCTACACATATATATATATATATATATATATATATGTTGATATATCATACATGCATTATAGCCATCTATATTATGTGTTTAATTTTTTTTAATTTGATTAAAATGGGTTATTCACATAATTGGCTATTTTTAATGGGATTAGTTTTTAGGAGTAAAAACATGGTAAATCTCATTAATTACTAATCTTTTATTAAAGAGTTTAAATACTTAGATTAGTAGGGTCCTTAAAATATATATTAGGATTAATTTGATTAAGCTCCTAATAATAATTGGACCTAATAATGTGTTTAGTTTTAATAGTTAAAACTTGGTAAATACACATTTAACAATAATTCTAGTCTTAGTAAACAGTTTACATAGATTTGAATTATCACTAATGAACTAATTTTTTTAAGTGTTAAAAATCAATTTAGTTTATTAGTTATTGGAATAGGATTCTAATAATTTGTGATTAATGCACTTGACGCTTAGATTAAAATTAGCCGTTTTATCTAGTTTAATCTAGGTGCATTAATATTAATAGAAAACCCTTAATATAAAATAGTGAGTGGGAGAGGGATATATGACATTATATCCCGCGGTCTCCATCATTAGTTCAACACCGTGAGATTCGAGTGGGGCCTCGTGACGGCTTTGTTTTCGTCCTCCCTAAGGAGGGTTTCCATAAGAATCAATACCAAGGTTGACTTCCTAACAGATAGGATTTCGGAGGGGATTTCGGGATTGACTGACCCTAAGGCGGCAATTCTCGAGTTAAGCTCTTGAGATCTGAAATGATGGGTTACACTCACAAGGTTTTAATTAAATTGGTTAATTAAAAACCTGACCTAATAAACGATGGTTGAATGATATTGGCATAAGAGTTATTCTGGTATATCCTTTGACTGAGAAGGTCTCGATCTAACATGCAAGAATTTGACTGACCCTAAGGCGGCACTTGCTTGTGGTATGTTGGATTGTCGTGGCATAGAAACATTGTTTTTAGGGTTGTTCTTGTTCATTAAACATTTTCATGCATCATGTTTCATTTTATGCCGAACATTCGCACATGTTTAGAATGTATGACTGAATGAATCCTTAATGTATGTTTTTTCAGCCATGTCATCTGCACTATTACAAATACTTGCAAACGATAAATTAACTGGTGATAACTACACAAAATGGAAACTTAACATTAATGCAATACTGGTCACCAAAGACCTCAAGTTTGTGCTTACGGAGGAATGTCCTCCGGGGCCTACTGCCAATGCCACACGAACTATTCGTGAGGCATACCAGCGATGGGTCTCATCTGATGAGAAGGCCCGAACATATCTGTTAGCTTCTATGACAGACGTGCTTGTCACAAAGCATGAAGCAATGACTACAGCATTCGAAATTATGGAGTCATTGCAAGCTATGTTCGGGCAGCCCTCCGAGCAAAAGCGACACGAAGCTGTTCGTTCCGCTATGCTCGCTCGTATGAAGGAAGGTACATCAGTTCGGGAACATGTCCTGAGCATGATGTCCTACTTCAACACGACAGAAGTCAATGGCGGGGCCATTGACGAACCCAGTCAAGTGAGCATCATACTGTCGACTCTTCCGAAGAGTTTCGATCGGTTTAAGAACAACTACGGGATGAACAAGTTAAGGTTTAGTCTCACACAGTTGCTCAATGAGCTCGCTACTTTTGAGTCCTTGACCAAGGACAGCAAAAGTAAGACTGGTGAGGCAAATGTTGCCGAACCATCTTCCTCCAATAATAACAAGAGGAAGAGGTCTGCTGGGAAGGCGAAGGGTAAGCCCAAACCCAATAAAGCCCAAAGCAAAAAGAAAGGCGCCTCCATCGACAAGAGCAAAGGAAAATGTTTCCATTGCGACAAGGTCGGACAATGGAAGAGGAATTGTCCTCAGTATCTGGAGGAGGTAGCCAAGAAGAAGAAAGCAAAAGGTAAATATGATTTACTTGTTCTTGAGTCATGTTTAGTTGAAGATGATTCTTCACCCTGGATAGTTGATTCATGGGCCACTAACCATGTTTGTTCTTCTTTGCAGTGGACTGATTCTTGGACACAGCTTGAGGAGGGAGCCTTCTCAATGCGAGTGGGGTCAGGGGATGTCGTGTCGGCACGAATAATGGGCGTAATTAGATTGCGTTTTGTAATAATAATTTTATTTTGTTGGAAAATTTATTTTTTATTCCTGGATTTACACGGAATTTAATTTCCGTTTCTAAGTTGTTAGAACAATTATATTCTGTTTCTTTTGATAATAAATCAGTTATTATTGCAAAGAATGGTCTGAATATTTGTTCAGGAATTAATGAAAACAATTTGTATGTGTTAAGACCGTTAATGCATACAACACTGCTCAACACCGAAATGTTTAAAGTTGAAAAACCAAAAACTAAACGACATAAGATTTCTCCAGAAAACGAAACGTATCTCTGGCATCTAAGACTTGGACATATTAACCTTGATCGGATAAACAGACTAGTAAAAAGCGGATCTTTAAATGAGTTAAAGGTTGGCACCTTACCTGTCTGTGAATCTAGTCTGGAAGGTAAGATGACTAAGAGACCTTTTACTGGTAAAGGGCTTAGAGCTAAACAACCACTAGAGCTTATACATTCAGACTTCTGTGGACCAATGAATGTTAAAGCAAGGGGTGGTTATGAGTATTATGTCACCTTTATAGATGACTACTCGAGATACAGATATGTCTACCTAATGCAATGGAAGTCGGAAACATTTGAAAAGTTTAAAGAATTCCGAGCTGAAGTTGAGAACCAGTTAGGAAAGACTATCAAGTCTCTACGATCAGATCGTGGAGGTGAGTACCTTGACCAAGAGTTTGAAGACTTTATGGTCGAGTATGGGAAAGTGTCCCAACTCACAGCTCCTGGTACACCTCAGCAGAATGGTGTCGCGGAGAGGAGAAATAGAACCCTAATAGAAAAGGTGAGATCTATGATTAGTTTCTCATCATTACCAAATTCCTTTTGGGGATATGCGTTACAAACAACGGCATACATTTTGAATGTAGTGCCATCCAAATCTGTTCCTGAAACTCCCCTAGAGTTGTGGAATGGTCGTAAAGCTAGTTTACGACATTTTCAGCCTATGGGGGTGTCCAGCACACGTGCTGAAGAACAGAACTGGAAAGCTAGATCCCAAGTCTGTGGTCTGCTTGTTTGTAGGATACTCCAAGGAGACCAGAGGTGGATACTTCTATAGTCCCGAAGATAAAAAAGTATTTGTATCGACAAATGCAACGTTTCTTGAGGATAACTATATAAGTGATCATAAACCTCAGTCTAAAATTGTATTAAATGAGTTGGAGCCTGGTGAGACCAGTACTCAGTCAACTAGAGTTGCTAATCCATTAACATCTGAAAGTCAAATAATTCCTAGTCAGGATACACTACCACCTAGACGTAGTGAGAGGGTTGTGAGACAGCCTGAACGCTATTTGGGTGTAAGTGAGGGACAAGACCTTGTCTCTGCTGATAGTGTGGATGATCCATTGACATTTAAGAATGCAATGGAAGATCCTGATAAAGAGGAATGGATTACAGCCATGAATCTCGAGATGGAGTCTATGTACTCTAACTCAGTCTGGGAACTTGTAGACTTACCGAATGGATTAAAACCCATAGGATGTAAGTGGATCTACAAGAGGAAGAGAGGAGTAGACGGGAAGGTAGAGACCTTCAAGGGAAGGCTAGTGGACAAGGGTTATACCCAGAAAGAGGGGGTCGATTATGAAGAGACCTTCTCGCCAGTAGCCATGTTTAAGTCTATTCGGATTCTCTTGTCCATTGCTGCCTATTTAGATTATGAAATTTGGAAAATGGACGTCAAGACTGCATTCTTGAATGGCAATCTTGATGAATGCATATACATGATGCAACCAGAGGGATTTGTGTTTCCAGATCAAGAGCAAAAGGTTTGCAAGTTGCAAAGGTACATTTATGGACTCAAGCAAGCATCTAGATCTTGGAACATAAGGTTTGATGATGTGATCAAAACCTAAGGCTTCAAGCAAAACGTTGATGAACCTTGTGTCTACAAGCACATCATTGACAAGAAAGTAGTTTTCTTGGTCCTATACGTAGATGACATCCTACTCATTAGGAATAATGTAGGAGTGTTGTCTGATGTAAAGGGCTGGCTGGCTAGCCAATTCCAAATGAAAGATTTGGGAGAGGCGAGTTATGTTCCAGGGATCCAACTTATAACGGATCGTAAGAACAAACTCATAGCATTGTCTCAGGCATCATATATCGACAAGATTCTTATGCGATTTTCGATGCAGAACTCCAAGAAAGGTAATTTACCTTCTAGACATGGGTTCACTTGTCTAATGAACAGTGTCCTAAGACACCTCAAGAAGTTGAGGATATGAGACGTGTACCATATGCATCAGCAGTAGGTAGTCTCATGTATGCTATATTATGCACGAGACCGGACATCTGCTATGCAGTGGGAGTAGTCAGCAGGTACCAGTCCAACCCAGGATTAGATTATTGGGTTGCTGTCAAGACTATTCTCAAGTATCTTCGGAGAACGAGAAACTATATGCTAGTGTATTCCGGACAGGATTTGATCCCGTTAGGATACACAGATTCTGATTTTCAGTAAGACAGGAATTCTAGAAAATCCACGTCTGGATCAGTATTCACCCTAGGTGGTGGAGCCATTGTGTGGAGAAGTATAAAGCAATCTTGCATTGCTGACTCCACCATGGAAGCCGAATATGTAGCCGCTTATGAAGCTGCTAAAGAGGCTGTTTGGCTCCGTAAGTTCTTGAGTGATCTAGAAGTTGTTCCATATCTGGATAAGCCCATCACACTTTATTGTGATAACAGTGGTGCTGTGGCTAATTCCAAAGAACCAAGAAGCCACAAGAGAGGGAAGCATACAGAGAGAAAGTATCATCTTATTAGAGAGATAGTGCAGAGAGGAGATGTGATCGTCACCAAGATAGCCTCACAAGACAATCATGCTGATCCATTTACGAAGACCTTACCGGCTAAAGTGTTTGAAGGTCACCTAGAAGGTCTAGGGTTACGAGACATGACTCACATGATTTAGTGCAAGTGGGAGATTGTTGGGGTTTTTGCCCTAAAGCTTGTAATATGTAAATATAATTTGAACATAAATAAAAGAAGTAGTATATTCATTCATTTTGTGTCATACTTTATTTAACATGTGCACTTAACATCCAAAATTGCCGGATGTAATTTCGAACTGAGTATATGAGTGTCATATATAGATGGATTCAGTTTGAAACGAGCAATCTAAAGAGTCTGTAGATAGCAAATAAAGCTGGGTACTTTATTTGTGGTTAATCTACAACTGCGGTCCATTTCGTAGTGTACGGTGATCCTATCTTGGATCATTCATATGTAGATATGAGAATGGAGGCACCTTGTATGATGTGATCATATAGGACTAGGTCATGATCTATATGAATCTCTCACTAAGATCCGTTTAACGATGAGATTCATATATATCAACTAATGATGGCTATATGTGGGTGATCTTAATCCTGAGTGTCTTATTGACTCCTTTTGGTTAGATCATGGTCTTTGATATACCATGGGTGAGGTCGGAGTTGTATTCCCGATCAATATACTCTGTATGTTAGGATCACGGTTTGGCTTGTGGCTGGGAAGGTTTGTACACAATAGTGGAATCCACTCCTTCTTGTGAGAAGTAGATGGTAGTTCCTTTAAGGGTTGATTCGGGGCTTGAACAATATGAGCGCTCTCCTAATTCAGTAATGAATGTAGGATTTATTGTTCATTAGAGAATCAATGGTACTTAATGGAAAGATATGATTAGAGGGGTATAACAGACATTATGACCCAGCTCTAATTATGAACTACTGGTGGAGGATTATACCATATGTAATAGCTATATCGATGGACACCGAGAGTTATTGGTTTGTGTAAAAACGTCTACAGTTGAGAGAGTGCAGCTTCGGGTTTTTAGTGGAATAACACTGAAGTTAATAATCATGAAATATTAATTAAAGAGTTTAATTAATAATTTCTATGGATTATTAGAGCTCAAAATACTGTGGGTCCATTAGGTCCCCTTGCTAGCCCGATCGATTTAGATAACAAGGGGCACGGTTAATTAATTGGATTGTCCAATTAATTGTGTTACGAAAGTGACACGTATTTATTCGGGAATTAATTGAATAATGGGATTATTTAATTAATGAATAATGGTGATTAAATAAATTAAATAATAAGATTATTTAATTATGTTGTTAATCACTAAATGGAGGGTGTTATTTGATATTTGATTTTGAATAAAATAAGATAATATGATTATTTTATTTTTTAAATTAAATATTTGAAATTGAATTTAAAATGTTTGAATTCAAAAATAAATATTTAATTATCTTTTTAAAAGATATGAGATATCTTTGTAAAGTTTTTTTAAAAATCAAATAGATTTTGGTTTGTTTTTGAATATATATGAGATATATATTTTCAATTAAAAAAAAAATATAACCGAATGAGAGATATTGAAAAGTAATAAGAGATTACTTTGAAAAGTGAAGAGAAAAAGTAATATCGTGACACACAGCAAACAAAAGAAAAAAATAGGGTGCGGCGACTTCAATTGCTGCACTTCTAGGTTTTTTTCTTGTGTGTTCGTTCTTCTCTTCTTCCTCCATACAAGGTCCTGAATATCCTGACGCACCCACACGCTGTTACCAGTTCCGGGAGATAGCGAGGAAGATCACGTGGTTCAAATTAGGAGCAGTTCGTATCAAAGTGAAGTAGCCTCCTACGTAGGTATGAAAAAGTTTCTTCACTTTATTATTGCATTTGATTATTACTGTACAAATGGGTTAGTTTAATGATTGCATAAAAAATTTAAACCCTTCCGCTGCGCAATCTGTAACCCTAGGTTCCAACACCAGCTCCCTCTCCCGCTGTTTCAGATAGATCGCTCGAGGCTTTTACAGCTAGAGTGGGGAGGTACCGAAGTGCTTCTGGTCGGGTGCAAGATACGTCACCCCTCGGACCAGTCAATGTTGCCACTGCTACTGATGCTGGTGTATCAGCTCCTTCTGCCACTCCCGTCGTGACAACTGGTAAATCTAAACCGGTCGAGAAAAATTCTGACCCTGCTATGGAGAGACGGGTGGTACCTTGGGATAGGCCGCGAATGAGGTCGAAAGGCAGCAGCCAGGATGAAGTATTGGCCCACTTCGTTACCTCCTGCCCAGGCGGGAGCTTGGATGTCATGACGGCCAGGCCCAATAAGCTTCTAGTTAGAAGGGGATCTGCCCTCCTAGCTGAGGTAAGCCGGCTTCCTTTACCCTCTATCCCGGTTAAGTATTAGCATTATCCTGATTGGTGCTTCATTCTTGGCAGGCTTTTAAATTCAATGTGGTGTTTGGCCAGCAAGTCGGCTCCTTCTTAGAGCAAGTTAAAGGCGCTAGCATCGAGCTAGAGACAGTCTAAGGAGGAGCTTTCTAAGGCTGCTAGAGGCATGGAAGATTTGAACCAGTCACTGATGAAGGCCCAAAAGGAAGCAGACGAAGCAAAGGTTGACAGGGAGATGATGCAGCATGCTTTGGATACTGAGAGGCTCAGGTCCCTTCACCGCAAGGAGGAGAGAGATGTTGCTACGGGAAGAGTAACAGAGCTGGAGAAAGATGTTCAATCCTTTCACAGTAGCGTGGCCGACCTGGACGCTCAAGTAGGCACCGCCTTCGGGGATGGTTACTTTTTTGCCGGCTACCAGGTGGCTCTAGCTTTCCCTCTTCCGTTTGATCTGAGTGCCATCGCTGGGTGGAACCGGGAGGAGATTATGGCAAAGGCTGCTGAACTTGCTGGGGTAGTACTCCTCAATGTGGTTGAACCTTCCCAGGTCGCTGGAGTAAGTGGAGTAGCAGGAGGTGAAGACCAAAATTCTAGTCCCCCTTCTTCCACCGTGCAAAGTTGGAGCAGATCCCAAGTTGAAGGTTCCTGAAGCTGGAGTGGCTCAAGTTGAAGGAGGGGTTTCTATCCTTTCTGCTTCTCTGCCAAAATTTGTCAAGGAAGTAGAGGATCAACCTGCTATTGATGATGTAAACTCAAACCTGCCCATCCCTTCTTCTGACTCTGCCTAGGTAGCAGAAGGTCAAGTTGTTTCGACCAAGGAAGTTGGTGAAAACTCTGATCAGGCAGCAGAAGGGGAGCTTCAGGGTAATCCGGCTCAAACTGAGCTTCTGGTTATGGTGGATACCCAGGAAGCAGATGAGTCTCTAACTAGTGGAGCTGAGAGAAGACGGCCAACTGACAAAGACGCTTTTCCCTTATGTCGTTTTAAAAGATCAGTCCGTCAATAATATTTTAAGAAACCACACAAGCCTAAATCAGTTTACAAACATAAATATAGCGGCAAGTGGGTGTCGTCCACAGGGAGAGGAGTTAGCCAAATTAGTTAAAGCTAAAGCAATGGTATGTATATATATATATAATAGCAAAACATGAATTGGTGAAAATGTAGATTGTGAACCAACTCTCAATAACACTAAATTAAATAAGTAAATAAAATGAAAGGGGAATATGGAGTGAAGGATATATAGATGATGGAAACTAAGGAGCTAATGGATTCGAAAGCAAATACTGGGCAATGTAACAAACTTGTCAATAGCATGGCTCTTCAAGGTAACCGACCTAAGATGTATAGAGTCGGTTATTTATCCCTAGAAGGTGGCCAACCTAGGATGTATAGTGCGGACCACCTATTAGGGATTAATCCTTGTAAACTACCAACCTAGGATGTATAGAGTTGATTGTTTACCGGATTCTAGAAATGAAGCTCGTCTACCTAACATTGACTCAACCGATTACAAATAGTCACCCTAGGATGTATAGTGATGACTTCTAACTCTTTCACGGATTCCGACCTAGGATGTATAGTGCCGGAAACACGATCGAGGTTAGATTAAGACCGCGGTTCAAGAGTCAGAATTCATGACTTTCCGTCTATTCTTTAGAGCATTAAACAACCAAATAGGATGTATATCTAGATGCAATACTCATTCATAATATAAAGACATCTTGCAAAGATCATGTATCTAC
Source organism: Dipteronia sinensis (assembly GCA_033220585.1). Lineage (NCBI taxonomy): Eukaryota > Viridiplantae > Streptophyta > Magnoliopsida > Sapindales > Sapindaceae > Dipteronia > Dipteronia sinensis. Next base: position 19,193,228 of record CM065643.1, on the reverse strand, counting down.
ACAAGAAATCAATGATAAACACTCACAACAAGAATAGATAAATGGAAGATAGACATGAATATCAATATAATATCAAGTTTATGTACAAGCCCAATATTAAACTAACTACTCCATCAACCCCTTAGAGGGGATTTAGCTACTCATTACAACTAGGAAATCAGTAGAGAGGAGAAAGAAATAACCCTTGGAGAACATCTCCTTTCTTGAAGTGGCTCCAATCTCCTAACTTCCTTGAAGTTGAGTAGAGAATGTGAGGATGAGAGGTAGAGAGAGAAACTAGATCTAAGAATGCCTAATCTGTCTAAAACGGAGTTAAAAGCTCCTTAAAACGTTTCTATACTTTTATATTTATACTAAATACAAAAATAGGTCACTTAAGCTTTGAAAATCAGACTGGCGCGCTCGGAGTGCGGGTGGAGTGCGGGTGGTTTACCTGCACTGTACCCGCACTGTATGGGTTGCCTGCAACTTCAGTTCTCGGATCAGGACATTAGTGCGGGTGGAGTGCTGTTGAATTACCCGCACTTGACCCGCACTTAGCCCGCACTTGGCATCGCACTGTGACCGCACTTCCTTCTCAGGTGCAAAATCTACCTACTGTCTTGAGCAACAGTGCGGGTAGAGTGCGGTTGGATGACCCGCACAGTACCCGCACTCTAATGTCAGGTGCAATTCTGCTCTTCTGTTCTTGATGCAAGTGCGGGTAGAGTGCGGTTAGATGACCCACACCGTACCCGCACTCTAGTGTCAGGTGCGATTCTGTTCTTCTGTTCTTGGTGCAAGTGCGGGTGAAGTGCGGTTTGCTGACCCGCACAGAACCCGCACTCTAATGTCAGGTGACTGCGCAGCTTCTCTGGTTTGGCAATAGTGCGGGTGGAGTGCGGTTAGCTGACCCGCACTGTACCCACACTTTATCTCTGTACTTGCATTCTGCCCGGCTATGCACATAAGTGCAGCTGGAGTGCGGCTGGAGTGCGGTTGTGACCCGCACTGGACCAGCACTGGACCCGCACTATAGACCTGTTTATGCTCCTTTTCTGCTGGAATCATCACAATGTGCTTCCATAAGAGACATAAAAACGCACGAAAACAGAACATAAGGTAAGGATCTGAGGGCCTAAATATAGTACATATTTGGCCCGATCACCAACCAGGAGCAAGAGAATGCATGATCCCCGTTTGATCATTTACCCAGTTAACCTTATTTTTATTTTCTCTTTTTTTTGTAGCCTGTGATCAGGGAATGGGCTCCCCAATTTTAGTAATGAAAATGTTTCTTTTCTTTCTTTATCTCGAAGCATGTGTTGTTTATCTATTTCCTGATTTGCCTTTGCCTTGATCTAAAGAGGAGTCCCCAATGTGAACTTGATTTAACAAATTCATGATAACAAAGAGGGCTTTGAAATTTGGCGAGATTGGAAAGATTAGCATTGCTTGTAACTGGTACATGAGGATCTCCTGGGATCTAGCAGTCGTTCTCACTTGGTAGAGAAGACTGGGTACCAAGTATTCTGATTTTGGGAATCTTGGTACTGGGCGAACGAATCTGGCGAATCCAGGTACCTTGCATTCCTGTTTGCAGGGATCTTGGTACCATGGCGAACATGATGCAGAACGTGTTGGCAGCAAAACCCTGGTAAGCAACTAAAGCCACTTCAGCACCAGGTCTTTCTCAGCAGGGGGTAGTACCCGGCCAAGGCCTTAATCTGGCAGGCAACTATGTTCTTACTAACCAGACTCTTCCTAGCGGGGGGTGGCACCCAGCCAAGGCAGCAGGAAGGCCTTATGGTCCTCTCTGATCTTGAGGCGATCATTGGTGAAAATGAGGCGGTCATACTGGCAACAAGATCCTGGTAGGCAACTAAGGCCACTTTAGCACCAAGTCTTTATTGGCGAGGGGTGGTGCCCGGCCAAGGCCTTAATCTGGAAAGCACCTATGCACTTACTATCCAGACTCTTCCCAGCGGGTGGTGGTGCTAGACCGAGGTCTGATCCGTCGGGCAACTATGTTCTTACGTATCCGATCCTTCCTGGCGGGGGGTGGTGCCCGCCAAGGTAGCAGGAATGCCATATGGTCTTTCCTGGTCTCGAGGCGATCCTCCTGGAGGGATTAATCTGGTCCAGGGTATTAGAAGTGCTGTATAGCTCTCCTCGTTTTAAGGCGATCCTCCTGGAGGGATTTATCTGGTCCAGGGCATCAGGAGTGCTATGCAGCTCTTCTAGGTCTTAAGGCGATGATCATGGCGGATTTGGTTGGCGATATAAAGTAGATAGATATAGATAAATGTAGACAAAGTTAGATGGAGAAAGAAGAACCTCTTTTCATTTTATTGATGATAAAAAAAATTACAAGCACTCACGATTACTACCATCTTCTAATCCTTGCTTTGGAATGATCCTGATTGATCTCTACTACATGACTTATGGGTAGAACCTTTTGAGGTGACCAGCATTCCAAGTGTGGTCTACCGGATGTCCATTCATGTCGTCCAACTTGTAGGCCCCACCCTGGATCACCATCCTGATTAGGTAGGGACCCTCATAATTAGGTGATAGTACTCCGTCCGACCTATTCTGGGTATTCTAAGTAACTTTCTTGATTACCAAGTCCCCTTCTTTGAAGCTTCAGGTTCTTACTTTCCTATTGAAGTAACGAGCAATCCGGTTCTGGTAAACTGCTACTCTTTCTGCAACTCTGTTCTGTTTCTCCTCTATGAGGTCCAGGTTGGCCCTCAGTTTATCTTCATTTTCCTCGGGGTCGAAATGCTAAATCCGGAAAGAAGTAAGCTTATGATCTATAGGAAGGACAGCTTCTACCCCTGAAGATTGGTGAGTAAGGGGTTTCTCCGATAGCAGTCCTTTTGGTGGTACGATAAGCCCACAGTACGTCTGGGAGTTCATATGCCCACCTCCCTTTCTTCTATTGAAGCTTCTTCTTCAGGAGCCTCTTGATGGTTTTATTTGTGGCCTCTACCAGGCCATTAGTCTGGGGGTGGGCGACAGATGCAAAGCGAAGCTCGATCCCCAGATACTCATAAAATTCCTGGAATCTGGCATTATCAAACTACTTACCCAAGTCTGTGATGATGACCATCGGGGTCCCAAATCGGAAAACCACATTTTTCTTGATGAACTCTGTTGTATTTGCTTCAGTAATTTTGGAGAGGGGTTCTGCTTCAACCCACCTGGTGAAGTAATCAATAGCCACGATAACATGCTTCTGCTGACCTGGTGCGGTTGGGAGAGGTCCAACCAGATCTACTCCCCAAAAGGCAAACGAATACGGCGAGCTAATGGTAGATAAACACTCTGGAGGTAAGTGATGCAGGTTGGCCATTTTTTGACATGGTCCACAAGACTGTACAAATTGCCTTGCATCATGGTGCAAGGTTGGCCAGAAGTATCCCATGCGCAACACCTGGTAAGCTAGCGCTTCTCCCCCAGTGTGATTTTCACAGTCTCCTGAATGCACTTCTCTTAGTGCCCAGTTCGCATCATCGGGATGTAGGCACCTAAGCAAGGGGAGTGACCTTCCTCTGCGGTAGAGGTGTCCTTCTACCAAGCAATATTGGACTGAGGTTCTCTTGATCTTGCGAGCTTGATCAGGGTTTTCAGGAAGCTTTCCTGATTGGAGATAATCCACGATGTAATCCATCTAGCATGGGAGTTGTTCCACGGGGTTGACTTCTTTGCCTTCAGCTATGCTTGAGGTAGTGATTATCTCGAGCGGCACTCCTTTCGACAGTTCTTGTCCTCCACTTGCAGCTATCTTGTCTAGGACGTCAGCTCGATCATTTCGCTGCCTAGGTATCTACTCGATCTTGAAACCTTTGAAGTGGGGCGACATCTCCTGGACTTTGACGAGGTAGGTTGCCATGTTATCCCCTTTGGCTTGGAATAGACCTGTTACTTGATTAACTACCAGTTGTGAGTCACATTTGGCAAGGATGTACTCAGCCCTTAGCTCTATTGCTACTCTCATTCCTGCCAATAAGGCTTCATATTCAGCCTCGTTGTTGGTGGTGATGAACTCGAATCTGAAACAGTGACAACACTCGACTTTTCCAGGATCGGTTAGAATGATCCCGCCTCCTCTTCCTACTTGATTGGATGCCCCATCGGTATATAAGATCTAGATTTGATTGATAGGCCAATCAGCAGGCTCTTGCTTCTTCTGAAGAGCTTGATTCACGGCCGAGGTAGCATCTTGATCGAAGATTGCACTGAATTCTACCATAAAATCCACCAAAGCTTGGGCCTTGATGGTTGTCCTGGCTTTATACTTGTTGTCAAACTGGGTGAGCTCAAGGGCCCACAGCACAAGTCTTCCCGATACATCCGGCCTTTGGAGAAATTGATGCAGAGGTTGATCAGTGACTACCACAACTATATGGGTAAGGAAATAGGGGCGGAGCTTCCTGACAGCAATCACCAAGGCGAAAGCGAGCTTCTCCAGGAGGATGTAGTTCCTTTCTGATTTGGTTAGGGTACGGCTCAAGTAGTAGACAGAGCGCGGGACCCCATTTCCGCATTCTTTCCATACACCTCCAATATGTGATTCAGAAGCGAGGTGAAACACTTTGATCATACATGGAACATTTTCACAAAGAAGTCATACAAATGGGAGTCTTCGCCAAGAAAGAGACTCTAGCCAATTTCAAGCGGAACCTGTGGGCGGGAAAGTTTTTCCGTTCCTTAGCCAAAAGACCTCTTGAGACTTACGATGAGGCCTACGATCGGGCTCTTAAGCAGATCGAGATCGACGAATAACTCAAAGTCAAGATGGAACACGACGATATGAGAACGGAAAAGCGTCAGAAAAAAGAAGCCCCAAATTTTGAGCCATCTCAGAAAAATCAGAATAAACCTCCCAATAGGTCGACCTATCGTTTCCCCGCTTCTCAGCTCAGGCAAGAAAGGTATCCAGCAAGACGGACCCCTCCTCGGGCTTCGCCTCCTCCTAGGACTGTAGCTCCCATAATGCGAGAGGAGAAAGGATATGATTATTACACACCCCTGAACGTTTCCCGAGAAACAGTATACCTTGCTATAAGGGACAAGGGGCTACTCTAAAAGCCCGCACCCATGAAAGCCCCTGTCGATAGGAGGAACCGGTACAAGTACTGCGACTTCCAGGAAGACGTGGGCCACAACACTTCAGAGTGTTATAATTTGTGTAACCCAATCAAAGCCTTGATAAGGGGAGGATGTTTGATTGAGTTCTTGCAACAGGTCAGAGACAATATTCAGAAGGGAAGAGAGGTACAAGCCGAGATCCGCAAACATGCGGAAAAGAGAAAGGGAGAACAGACTAATTTAATGCAACAGATACAAGTGATACATACCATCAGCGGAGGTCCCACATTGGTCAGTATCTCAAATAATTCCAGGAAAAACCATGCAAGGAATATTCCCCGTGTAGAAGAAGGTCGGGGTATCTTCAAGGTCAGCCAAAGCCCGACGGAGCACTCCCAGTCAGAACAGATCGTTTTCACTGAAGTAGATGTCTTTAACACCGTGTAGCCTCATGATGATCCCATGGTTATCACGATACAGATTGCCAACTGTATAATCCATCGCGTGCTCGTTGATACAGGCAGCAGTGTAGATATCCTCTTCAAAGATACCTTGGAAAACTGAAATTGAACCTGAAGCAATGGTGTTACAATAGCTGTACAACTCTGCTTTATGGATTTACCGGGGATTCGATAATACCGGTGGGATCGAAGATCCTCCCAGTAATCGTAGGAACCATACCACTCCAACAGAATGTTATGACGGACTTTGTTGTGGTTGACACCCCATCGGCCTACAACGCCATCTTAGGGAGACCATTCATATCCTCCTTGAAGGGAGTCTTGTCTATATACCACAATGTTCTCAAGTTCCCAGTGGGAACCAAAGTGGGAGAGGTACGCGGAGACCAGCAAGCAGCTAAGAAGTGCTACGCAGTATCCGTCAATCCTGCAACTTTAGTAAAACAGTTCGTACAGGTTGCAACAATCTAGGACATTGAGGCATCCGGGATAATCCAGGAAGATATGGAGCCCGCGGAGCATCCAGAGAGCTAACCTATTATGGCTTATGAGGAAGAATAGAGCAAGGAATGGGCCAGCGGGCAACCCGTAGATAGACTAGAGGAGATACCTATCAGAAGTGGCGATCCCTCAAAGGTCGTCAAGGTCGGGGCTACCCTCGAACTAGAAGTAAAAGAAGGCTTGATTGGGCTTCTCAGAGAATTCAGCGACATCTTCGCTTGGAGCCACGATGAGATGCCTGGGTTCCTGGTATCATTGGTCGTCTATCGATTAGTGATAGATTCAACAGTCAAGCCCGTCAAATAGAAGAAGCGTCACTTTAACGCTGAGAGAAACGCTGCGGTGCAGGAAGAAGTAGACAAATTGATCAAGGTATGATTTATCAGAGAAGTGTGCTACCTTGAGTGGATCGCCAACGTGGTCATGGTTACGAAGGCGAATGGGAAATGGCATATGTGTGTCGATTACACTGACCTCAACAGGGCATGTCCAAAAGACAGCTTTCCTTTATCAAAGATCGATCAGCTGGTTGAGTCCACGTCCGAAAATAAACTTCTTAGTTTCATGGACGCGTTCTCAGAGTATAACCAGATTAAGATACACCCAGCTGACCAAGATAAGACCAGCTTCATTTCTGGGCAGGGCTTGTACTACTACAAGGTAATGTCGTTTGGCTTGAAGAATGCGGGGGCTATATACCAGCGGCTTGTTAACAAGCTGTTTAAGCCCGAGATCGGAAAAACGATGGAGGTATACATTAATGACATGATCACAAAATCAATAACCACAGAAGGACATCGGGAAGACCTTCGCAAGACCTTTCTTATCCTAAGAGAAAACCAGATGCGGTTGAACCCCTCCAAGTGCGCTTTCGGGTTAACAGCGGGGAAGTTTCTAGGTTTCATGGTTCATGAGAGAGGCAAAGAGGCCAACCCAGAAAAAATCAAAGCTATCTTGGACTTGGAATCCCCCACATCACTCAAACAGGTGCAAATTTTGACTGGGCGAGTACCAGCGCTCAACAGGTTCATCTCTCGTTCCACCGATAAGTGCCTCCCATTTTTCAAAGCCATCAAGCAAGGGAGAAACATGAAATGGAGCCCGGAGGGCGAGCAAGCTTTTAAAGCCTTGAAGAAATACCTAAAAAGCCCACCATTGTTAGTCAAGCAAGATCCCGGAGAGGAGCTGCAAATCTACCTAGTAGTTTAGAAACTGCAATAAGCGGAGCTTTGGCCAATGAGTGTGGTGGCGGGATTCAAAGGCACATATACTATGTGAGTCATGCTTTAACCAAGTCAGAGAAAAATTATATTCTCCTGGAAAAGCTCGCTTATGCTTTAGTGACCTCGGCGAGAAAGCTTCGTCCCTATTTTCAAGCTTATTTAATAGCAGTGGTGATGGACTAACCTCTCCGCCAATTCTTACAAAGACCGGATTTCTCCGGAAGGCTAGTCTTATGGGCCCTAGAGCTCACTTAGTTTGACTTAAAAAATAAGCTCAGGACCACGATTAAAGCACAGGCTTTGGCAGACTTCATTGTAGAGTTTTCAGCGCTCCCAGGCCAAGTGAATCCCGCAGCACTGAATGAGATCCATGAGAAGATTTCCGAGATCGATAATTGGCCGGAAGGCTACAAAACCTGGACCCTCTATATAGATGGAGCCTCTGGGCAAGCTGGGGGAGGAGCTGGCATAGTTTTAATAGACCCAAAAGGGACTGAATTCTATCACTGCTTCAGATTCGAGTTTAAAGCCACAAATAATGAAGCGGAATACGAAGCCCTCCTATCCGGGATGAAGGCAGCTATCGAACTAAAGGCCGACAACCTGCAAACCAAGAGCGACTCATTACTTGTAGTCAATCAGGGGTCTGGGTATACCAGGCAAAGGGAGATAACATGGCCGCTTACCTAAAGCTAGCTCAGTTGCTTAAAAATAAATTTAAGGGATTCAAGATCGATCAGGTGCCTTGACACCAAAACCACCGCCCGGATGTTCTATCCAAAATAGCTGCAAATGGAGGCCAATCTTTACCTCGGGGAGTTCCCCTCCAAGTGATCTCCCAACCAAGCATAGCCGCAAATAAGGAAATATGTTCCCTGGATCGTCAGCCTTGCTGGATGGACCTGATCCTTGCCTACCTCCAAGAGGGAAAGCTTCCCGAGGAGCCCGATCAAGCCCGAAAAATTAAAAGGCTCTATGTCCGATATTACCTTGTAGACGGGTACCTCTACAAGAGGGGTAGATCCCTCTCCTTACTTCGATGTTTACATCCTGATGACGCTAAATGGGCGTTAAGAGATGTTCATCCTGGGGATTACGGGAATCACATCGGTGGAGAAGCTTTAGCATATCAAGTGCTTCGTTTGGGGTACTATTGGCCGACCATCCACCAAGACGCAAGAAGCCTTGTACGATCTTGCAAGCCATGTCAAAGGACTTCCAATTTGAACCACTTGCCACCAGAGCGACTGTCATCTCTCAGTTCACCCTACCCCTTTGCCATGTGGAGGATCGACCTAATTGGACCGCTTCCCACTGCTCCTGGACAAGTTAAATATGCTATCGTAGGCTATCGACTATTTCATAAGATGGGTCGAGGCAGGGCCTTTTTCTTGAATATCAGAAAATAATACGACCAAGTTCATCAAAACCAACATGGTCTGTAGATTTGGGACCCCTCTCATCATTGTAGCCGACTAGGGCAAGCAGTTTGACAACGCCCAGTTCAAAGACTTCTGCAAAGGTTTGGGAATCGACCTTAGGCTCGCTTCAGTAGCCCATCCTCAGACCAACAGGCTAGTGGAGTCCACCAACAAGACTATCAAGAAGCTTATGAAGAAGAAACTATAGCAGAAAAAAGGCAAATGGGCCGAAGAGCTGCCCGAGGTACTCTGGGCATACCGGACTACAAATAGGACAGCTACCAGGGAAATACCTTACTCCCTGGCTTTCGGAGTTGAAGCGGTCCTCCCCATCGAGCATAAATTGACCTCATTCAGGGTGCACCATTATGAATCTGAAAGTAACGAGGTCAAGCTCTAAGCTAATCTAGACCTCCTAGAAGAGAAAAAAGACCGGGTAGCTGAGAAAGTAGTGATCTACCAGAGCAAGATCGCTAAGTATTTCAACTGAAAGGTCAGAGCCCGAAATTTCAAAGAAAGGGATTTGGTGCTCAGGAAGGTGACCTCGAATACTCGGAAAAGGTCGGATGGAGCCATAGGCCCCAATTGGGAAGGGTCCATACTTGATAAAGGTAGTTGCTCGCAATGGAGCCTACAAACTTGAAGACATGGATGGATGACCCATCGACCACACCTGGAACGCAGATCACTTGAGGAAGTTCTACCCCTGAGCAGGGGACTCTGGAGCAGATTACCCCCATTTAGGTTGCATTAAAATCCCTGATAATGATATACTGCATCCCGATCATCAATAAAAAAAAATTCGACATCATCACCTCAAGACCAAAGGTGAGCCGGGGAAACCCCATCGCTGCCTCTGATGCCTTGGCCGGGCACCACCCCCCGTCAAGGAGGGTCCAAGCGTAAGAGCATAGTTGCCAGCAGGACCTCGAGACCAGGGACTAGCCGGGGAAGCCCCCTTGTTACCTCTGATGCCTTGGTCGGGCTACCACCCCCAAGAAGGGTCTGAGTATAAGAGCATAGTTGCCATCCAGACCTCGAGCCCAGGAAATAGCTAGACAACCCTCATGATGCCTTGGTCGGGCTACCACCCCTAAGAAGGGTCTGAGTGTAAGAGCATAGTTGCCATCTAGACCTCGAGACCAGGAAATAGCTACACAGCCCTCCTGATGCCTTGGTCGAGCTACCACCCCAAAGAAAGGTTTGAGTGTAAGAGCATAGTTGCCATCCAGATCTCGAGATCAGGAAATAGCTAGACATCCCTCTTGATGCCTCGATAGGGTTACCTCTAGTGAAACTGATTTGAACATAAATATTTGTTTCGTTCACATGATTAAGATCATCATGATAAGAGTTCCCTTTTTAGATGGTTGTGGAAGTGATATTAGGGAATGTATGTGTATTGAATTACCTCTATAGCCTAAACACCACATACCATATTGTGTGCTCCAAAGCTAAGTTTGAGGCCAAACACTTACTCTTTTATTTGGTACCACATTCAACCATATACCTAATAGCCTAAACCCATGCCTACCCTTGTACTAATCATGTTAGGATGTGAAATGGTGGTGATGAAAGGAGTTAAGCTCTAAATGGTCCAACAGCGGGTAAAATGAAATAATTGTTGAAAATATGCAAGGAAAAGGCTAAGAACTGTAGTTGTGTGCCATAAATGCCCAAGAAAAGGAAATTGTAACAACTCAAAATGGAGTACAATATTGAGATTGGGGAAATTGTAAAAAGAAAATTAAAAGAGAAATTGTACTTGAAGTGCCATAATTGTGATTGTGTTATGATAGATACGATCAAACGGAGTGCAACATGGAAGGCACGAATGTGGGGTAAACGATTGCCTAGAGGTTTGTATATGAGTGATAAAAGAGCATTGTGTGGGTGTAGGGATATATTCTAGCATGATTGGTGAGTTTGAACTCCAAATGTCCATATTCTTTGTGTAACCTCATTCAACCACATAGCCATACTATAACCGGTGGAAAAGCCCTATTTGATCCATATAAGTCTAGTTTGGGAATGTCGGTTGAAGCATGATCTTTCACGTCCATGGCATGATGACTCGTTCCTAGGATAGTTCATTGATTAAATTTTGTGCAGAATCATATTTGCATACTTGTTTGTGTGGAACTTAGGACTCTGTGAGGAAAGAAAAGAGAGAATCCATATGAGTTTTAGAATTAAAGCGAATTATGCTCAAGGTATGGGAGTAAGTTGTCCCTAATTCATGAATGCCTTTAGGTGTGGGATTCGTGTTCCTACAAGCCTCCCTTGGGTGTCTCCAAATTGCTCTTGATCTTGTGCATATGTTTTTCTCCTCTCTATCACACATATTTGTATCATGTCACACATTGGACTTGCGGCATTGTTGAATTATTGTTTAGGTGTCTAGGATTTACAATCGGTTGGCGTCTTATTGTTTTCGATTATGTTTGCTCGAGGACGAGCAAAGGTTTGGTTTGGGGGTGTTTGATCAGGCCAAATATGTAGTATATTTAGGCCCTCAAATCCTTACCTTGTGTTCTGTTTTCGTGCGTTATTGTATCTCTAATGGGTTCTTTTGTACGTAATTATAGGAATTGGTGCAAAGATGGGTTCAGAAACATGTAGCGGTGATTCCGGCAGAAAAGGGGCAAAAGGAAAGACCAAGGAGCATAAGCAGCTCTATAGTGCGGGTCAAGTGCGGGTCGCAACCGCACTCCAACCGCACTCAAACCACACTTATGCTCATACCCGGGATTGATGCAAAGTGAAGAGTTAAAGTGCGGGTCATCCAACCGCACTCCACCCGCACTAATGCTAGACCAGAGAAGTTGAAGTTGCACCTGACGTTAAAGTGCGGGTACTGTGTGGGTCATCCAACCGCACTCCACCCGCACTAATGCCAAACAAGAGAAGTGAAAGTTGCACCAGACATTAGAGTGCGGGTACTGTGCGGGTCATCCAACCGCACTCTACCTGCACTGTTGCCAAACCAGAGAAGTTGAAGTTGCACCTGACAATAGAGTGCGGGTCATCCAACAGCACTCTGCCCGCACTGTTGCTCAAGACAGAAGGTAGATTTTGCACCTGACAGTGAAGTGAGACTCAAGTGTGATAACAGTGCGGTTCCAAGTGCGGGTCAAGTGCGGGTAATCCAACCGCACTCCACCCGCACTAGTGCAAGATTCGAGAGCTGAAGATAAAGACAACCCATACAGTGCGGGTACATTGCGGGTAATTCACCCGCACTACACCTGCACTCCGCGCGCGCCAGATTGATGTTTGAAGCTTAAGTGACCTATTTTTGTATGTTGTATAAATAGAATAGTATGGAAATGTTTTAGAAAGCCTTTGACTCCATTTTTCAGAGGTTTTACACACTTAGACCTAGAATCTCTCTCTCTTTCTCTCTCATTCTCTCTCATCCTTACATTCTCTACTCAACTTCAAGGAAGTTAAGAGATTGAAGCCACTTCAAGGAAGGAGATGTTCTCCAAGGGTTCTTTCTCTTGCCTTTCTCTTATTTTCCCAGTTGTAATGAGTAGCTAAATCCCCTCTAAGGGGTTGATGGAGTAGTTAGTCGAATATTGGGCTTGTATATAAACTTGATGTTATATTGATATTCATGTCTATCTTTCATTGATCTATTCTTGTTATGAATGTTTACCATTGATTTCTTGTGTAGATACATCCTCTTTGCAAGATCTCTTTGTATTATGTATGAGTATTGCATCTAGATATACATCATATTTAGCTGTTTATTGCTCTAATGAATGGACGGAACGTTATGAATTCCGACTCTTAAACCGTGGTCTTAATCTAACCTCAATCGAGTTTTCGGCACTATACATCCTAGGTCGGAGCCCGTGAGAGAGTTAGAAGTCATCACTATACATCCTAGGGTGACTACATTTAATCGGTTGAGTCATTGTTAGGTAGACGAACTTCATTTCCAGAATCCGATAAACAACCAACACTATACATCCTAGGTTGGTAGTTTACGACGGATTAATCCCTAATAGGTGGTCCGCACTATACATCCTAGGTTGGCCACCTTCTAGGGATAAATAACCGACTCTATACATCCTAGGTCGGTTACCTTGAATAGCCGTGCTATTTACAAGTTTGTTGCATTGCCCAGTATTTACTTTCATATCCATTAACTCCTTAGTTTCCATCATCTATATATATCCTTCATCCCACAAGACAATACATACCACATTCAACGACCCCTATGAGGGATCACGCTGTGAAGATACGAAGATACACTGGATCATACCTGGAAACATTACATACGTGCAGAATAAGTAATAGAGTCCAAAAAGGAAACAAACTAATCTCCACCAAGATATTCTCAACTCAGCTATTTACGCAAAGTCAATGACATTTAAATGAGAGATCTCGTCCGATAAGGAGGGAAGGGACTGAGAAAATCTAGGGGAGAATCAGCTGGTTTAACCTACCAAAACTATGTATAAATAGGAAAAAGAGAGAAAGAGAAAGGGACGGGACTACTTTTCGACATACATACGACAACAGCCCTACTACACCTTAAAGAAATTGAGAGCAATTGAGAGATATTTGTACACGATACACCATTAATAAAGACGGCATTTTCATTCTCTTTTGATTGTATTAATATTAGTATTTTTTGTCATTCGAATAGGCACTGTTTAGAATACAATCGACATTGGCCATCACCTCCGTGATAGTGGTCTTGAGGGTGTTAATTGAGATTTCTCACCCGAGCAAATTTTCCGTTAACACTTTCTGGCGCTGACTGTGGGAAACACCCACACCCAGTTAATCAAATCAACCATTTGCATTTTCATTGTTTTACATGAACCATGAGTCTCCGCTCCTCCCAAGGACGGCACTGAGCTTCGGAACAACCTTCGGTGATGCCAACGCGAAAGGCCCTAAGGAGGGGGAAGAAGTCTGGACATCGCAGTCAAGCTCCAGTCTAGACGACTAATGTTCGGGCTTCTGGCCACCCTATGATAAGGTAGGCCGTGCTAGACCAACAAGCGGCAGCCTTCGTCGAAACCGTCCGCAACCGCCTGCTCGCTGAAGGCATCACAGTCCAACCAACAAACCCGAATGATCAGGGAGAAACGAGCAAGCCCGGGACCAGGCAGCCTGCTTTTGACCGCCTATGACCTCCTCTTCCAAAACCAGCTCGCGACAGGACTGGGCCCCAACCTTCGATATGGGATAGGCTAGGGCACATGCCCCTAGTTTCGAGAAAACCATCACAATATTAGCCCAGGCGAGTTAAGTCTGTAGCAGATGCTCTAACCCTGGAGCAACCAGAGGCATCTCTACCCGACGACATCAAGAAGGGAAACCTGGGTCCAAGAGGAAGGAAGTCGACAAACCCCCCTAGTGGATCCCTCCCATGAAGTGGATCGGGTAGAAGTCGCCAGTTCATCGGAGGGATCCAACAGCGAAGAATCTGATGTCAATTCAATAAAACCTGGGAACAAGCGACTGAGGGATCAGCTGGCAAAGCAACAGAAAGAGGTCCAGTAGATAAGAAATGGAAAGAACAAGAAGGATAAGAAGGATCCATTAAGCAAGATGAACGCTCCCTTCACCAGGAGGATCCGGGAAGCCGAGCTCCCACCAAAATTTCAAATGCCAACAGATAAGTTCTCTGGAACGGAAGACCCTTTAAGTCACCTAGGAGAGCTTCGTCCAACGGATGGAGGTCCAGAATACCACCAGAGCAGCTATGTGTAGGATGTTCCCAACGACCCTAACCGACTACGTGAAAACTTGGTTCAGGAAGCTGCCTGCTGGTAGCGTGGATTCTTTCACAAAGTTATCAATAGGTTTTTGCTCGCAGTTCCAAGGGGTCAAACCTCGTCCAAAAGATCCCATACACCTCCAATATATGATTCATGAGCGAGGTGAAACACTTTGATCGTACATGGAAAATTTTCACAAAGAAGTCATACAAATGGGAGTCTTCGCCGAGAAAGAGACTCTCACCAATTTCAGGCGGAACCTGTGGGCGGGAAAGCTTTTTCGTTCCTTCGCCAAAAGACCTCTTGAGACTTACGAGGAGGCCTACGATCGGGCTCTTAAGCAGGTCGAGATCGACGAATAGCTCAAAGTCAAGATGGAAAACTACGATATGAAAACGGAAAAGCCTCAGAAAAAAGAAGCCCCCAAATCTGAGATAGCTCAGAAAAATCAGAATAAACCTCCCAATAGCTCGACCTATCGTTTCCCCACTTCTCAGCTCAGGCAAGAAAGGTATCCAACAAGACGGACCCCTCATCGGGATTCGCCTCCTCCTAAGACTGTAGTTCCCATAATGCGAGAGGAGAAAGGATATGGTTATTACACTCCCCTGAACGTTTCCCGGGAAATAGTCTACCTTACTAAACGGGACAAGGGGCTACTCTAAAAGTCCGCACCCATGAAAGCCCCTGTTGACAGGAGGAACCGGTACAAGTACTGCGACTTCCATGAAGACGTGGGCCACAACACTTTAGAGTGTTATCATTTGCGCAACCAGATCAAAGCCCTGATAAGAGGAGGATGTTTGATTGAGTTCTTGCAACAGGTCAGAGACAATATTCAGAAGGGAAGAGAGGTACAAGCCGTGATTCGTGAAGATGCGAAAAAAAGAGAAAGGGGGAACAGACTGATTTAATGCAACAGATACAGGTGATACATACCATCAGCGGAGGTCCCACATTGGTCGGTATCTCAAATAATTCCAAGAAAAACCATGCAAGGAAGATTCCCCGTGTAGAAAAAGGTCTTGGTATCTTCAAGGTCAGCCAAAGCCCGACGGAGCTCTCCCAGTCAGCATAGATCGTTTTCACTGAAGTAGATGTCTTTAACACCGTGCAGCCTCATGATGATCCCATGGTGATCACGATAACAATTGCCAACTGCATGATCCATCGCGTGCGCGTTGATACTGGGCAACAGTGTAGATATCCTCTTCAAAGATACCTTAGAAAACTGAAATTGAACCTGAAGCAATGGTGTTACAGTAGTTGTACAACTCCACTTTATGGATTTACCTGGGATTCGATAATACCGGTGGAATCGAAGATCCTCCCAGTAATCGTAGGAAACATACCTCTCCAATAGAGTGTTATGACGGACTTTGTTATGGTTGACACCTCATCGGCCTACAATGCCATCTTAGGGAGACCATTCCTATCCTCCTTGAAGGGAGTCTTGTCTATATATCACTATGTCCTCAAGTTCCCAGCGGGAACCAAAGTGGGAGAGGTACGCGGAGACCAGCAAGCAGCTAAGAAGTGCTACGCAGTATCTGCCAACCCTACAACTTTAGCAAAAAAGTTTGTACAGGTTGCAACAATCTAGGACATGGAGGCATCCGGGATAATCCAGGAAGAACAGAGCAAGGAATGGGCCAGCGGGCAACCCGTAGATAGACTAGAGGAGATACCTATCAGAAGTGGCGATCCCTCAAAGGTCGTCAAGGTCGGGGCTACCCTCGAACTAGAAGTAAAAGAAGGCTTGATTGGGCTTCTCAGAGAATTCAGCGACATCTTCGCTTGGAGCCATGATGAGATGCCCAGGTTCCTGGTATCATTGGTCTCCCATCGATTAGCTGTAGATTCAACAGTCAAGCCCGTCAAACGGAAGAGGCATCACTTTAAAGCTGAGAGGAACGATGCGGTGCAGGAAGAAGTAGACAAATTGATCAAGGTAGGGTTTATCAGAGAAGTGCGCTACCTCGAGTGGATCACCAACGTGGTCATGGTTACGAAAGCGAATGGGAAATGGCGTATGTGTGTCGATTACACCGACCTCAACCGAGCATGTCCAAAAGACAGCTTTCCTTTACTAAAGATCGATCAGCTGGTTGACTTCACGTCCGGAAATAAACTTCCTAGTTTCACGGACGCGTTCTCAGGGTATAACCAGACTAAGATGCACCCAGCTGACCAAGATAAGACCAGCTTCATTACTGGGCAGGGCTTGTACTGCTACAAGGTAATGCTGTTTGGCTTGAAGAATGCTGGGGCTACATACCAGCGGCTTGTTAACAAGCTGTTCAAGCCCGAGATCGGAAGGACGATGGAGGTATACATTAATGACATGATCACAAAATCAACAACCACAGAAGGACATCGGGAAGACCTTCGCAAGACCTTTCTTATCCTAGGAGAAAACCAGATGCGGTTAAACCCCTCCAAGTGCGCTTTCGGGTTAACAGCGGGGAAGTTTCTAGGTTTCATGGTTCATGAGAGAGGCAAAGAGGCCAACCCAGAAAAAATCAAAGCTATCTTGGACTCGAAATCCCCCACATCACTCAAACAGGTGCAAATTTTGACTGGGCGAGTACCAGCGCTCAACAGGTTCATCTCTAGTTCCACCGATAAGTGCCTCCCATTTTTCAAAGCCATTAATTAAGGGAGAAACATGAAATGGAGCCCGGAGAGCGAGCAAGCTTTTCAAGCCTTGAAGAAATACCTGACAAGCCCACCATTGTTAGTCAAGCAAGATCCCGGAGAGGAGCTGCAAATCTACCTGGTAGTTTAGAAACTGCAATAAGCGGAGCTTTGGCCAAAGAGTGTGGTGATGGGATTCAAAGGCCCATATACTATGTGAGTCATGCTTTAACCAAGTCAGAGAATAATTTTATTCTCCTGGAAAAGCTCGCTTATGCTCTAGTGACCTCGGCGAGAAAGCTCTTTCCCTATTTTCAAGCTTATTCAATAGCAGTGGTGACGGACCAACCTCTCCGCCAATCCTTACAAAGACCGGATGTATCCGGAAGGCTAGTCTTATGGGCCCTAGAGCTCACTTAGTTTGACTTAAAAAATAAGCCCAGGACCACGATTAAAGCGTAGGCTTTGGCAGACTTCGTTGCAGAGTTTTCAGCGCTCCCAGGCCAAGTGAATCCCGCAACACCGAATGAGATCCATGAGAAGATTTTTGAGATCGATAATTGGCTGGAAGGCTACAAGACCTGGACCTTCTATACAGATAGAGCATCTGGGCAAGCTGGGGGAGGAGCTGGCATAGTTTTAATAGACCTGGAGAGGACTGAATTCTGTCACTACTTCAGATTCAAGTTTAAAGCTACAAATATTGAAGCAGAATACAAAGCCCTCATATCCGGGATGAAGGCAGCTATCGAACTGAAGGCCGACAACCTGCAAATCAAGTGCGACTCATTACTTGTAGTCAATCAGGTGTTAGGGTATACCAGGCAAAGGGAGATAACATGGCCGCTTACCTAAAGCTAGCTCAGTTGCTTAAAAATAAATTTAAGGGGTTCAAGGTCGATCAGGTGCCTCGACACCAAAACCACCGCCCGGATGTTCTATCCAAAATAGCCGGAAATGGAGGCCAATCTTTACCTCAGGGAGTTCCCCTCCAAGTGATCTCCTAACCAAGCATAGCCGCAAATAAGGAAATATGTTCCCTGGATCGTCAGCCTTGTTGGATGGACCTGATCCTTGCCTACCTCCAAGAGGGAAAGCTTCCTGAGGAGCCCAATCAAGCCCGAAGAATTAAAAGGCTCTCTGTCCGATATTACCTTGTAGATGGGTACCTCTACAGGAGGGGTAGATCCCTCTCCTTACTTCGGTGTTTACATCCTGATGACCATAAATGGGCGTTAAGAGAGGTTCATCCTGGGGATTACGGGAATCACATCGGTGGAGAAGCTTTAACATGTCAAGTGCTTCGTATGGGGTACTACTGGCCGACCATCCACCAACACGCAAGAAGCTTTGTACAATCTTGCAAGCCATGTCAAAGGACTTCCAATTTGAACCACTTGCCACCAGAGCGACTGTCATCTCTCAGTTCACCCTACCCCTTTGCCATGTGGAGGATCGACCTAATTGGACCGCTTCCCACTGCTCATGGACAAGTTAAATATGCTATCGTGGCTATCGATTATTTCATAAGATGGGTCGAGGCAAGGCCTCTTTCTCGAATATCAGAAAATAATACGACCAAGTTCATCAAAACCAACATGGTCTGTAGATTCGGGACCCCTCTCATCATTGTAGCCGACCTGGGCAAGCAGTTCGACAATGCCCAATTCAAAGACTTCTGCATAGGTTTGGGAATCGGCCTTAGGCTCGCTTCAGTAGCCCATCCTCAGACCAACGGGCTGGTGGAGTTCACCAACAAGACTATCAAGAAGCTTCTGAAGAAGAAACTACAGCAGAAAAAAGGCAAATGGGCCGAAGAGCTGCCCGAGGTCCTCTGGGCATACGGGACTATAAATAGGACAGCTACAGGGGAAACACCTTACTCCCTGGCTTTCGGAGTTGAAGCGGTCCTCCCCATCAAGTATAAATTGACCTCATTCAGGGTGCAGCATTTTGAATCTGAAAGTAATGAGGTCAAGCTCTGAGCTAATTTAGACCTCCTAGAAGAGAAACAATACAGGGTAGTTGAGAAAGTAGTGATCTACCAGAGCAAGATCGCTAAGTATTTCAACTGAAAGGTCAGAGCCCAGAATTTTGAAGAAAGGGATCTGGTGGTCAGGAAGGTGACCTCGAATACTCAAAAAAGGTCGGATGGAGCCATAGGCCCCAATTGGGAAGGACCATACTTGATATAAGGTAGTTGCTCGCAATGGAGCCTACAAACTCGAAGACATGGATGGATGACCTATCGACCACACCTGGAACGCAGATCACTTGAGAAAGTTCTACCCCTGAGAAGGGGACTCTGGAGCAGATTACCCCCATTTAGGTTGCATTAAAATCCCTAATAACGATGTACTGCATCCCGATCATCAATAAAAAAATTTGACATCATCACCTCAAGACCAGGGGTGAGCCAGGGAAACCCCCTCGCTGCCTCTGATGCCTTGGCCGGGCACCACCCCCCGCCAAGGAGGGTCCAAGCGTAAGAGCATAGTTGCCAGCAGGACCTCGAGACCAGGGACTAGCCGGGGAAGCCCCCTGGTTACCTCTGATGCCTTGGTCGAGCTACCACCCCCAAGAAGGGTCTGAGTATAAGAGCATAGTTGACATCCGGACCTCGAGACCAGGAAATATCTAAACAGCCCTCCTGATGCCTTGGTCGGGCTACCACCCCTAAGAAGGGTCTGAGTGTAAGAGCATTGTTGCCATCTAGACCTCGAGACCAGGAAATAGCTAGACAGCCCTCCTGATGCCTTGGTCGAGCTACCACCCCAAAGAAAGGTCTGAGTGTAAGAGCATAGTTGCCATCCAGATCTCGAGATCAGGAAATAGCTAGACATCCCTCCTGATGCCTCGATAGGGCTACCTCTCCTGAAACTGATTTTAACATAAATATTTATTTTGTTCACATGATTAAGATCATCATGATAAGAATTCCCTACGAAGCCAGATTAGTATGAACAAATCATCATCAAAGATGCAGGTTTGTTCCATAGTCAAGATCTGGAATAAAGCAAGAGGTTCTCAATCTAGGTGGAAGCTCGTAATCAAGGTCAATCAAAACAAATATGAAGGAAGTTATATAAGTTTCTCATTAATAACAAAGGAGCCTATCCCCCAGTAAGGCTACACCCATCAAACAGGGAGCCCAACCCCCGAATCCGGGCTACAAAAAAAACAAAAAAAGACCAACTAAACTAATCATGAATAAAACGGGGTGCCCACTCTCTTTTCCAGGCAATCAAGGCCAATCATGAACAGGTAGCGTTAAGCTTCGGAGCCCTGTTGATTTCCCCCTGCTGATCCCCCTCCCTCATGCTGATCCTCGCCATCAACTCCTCCTTTAGGTGGTTGCCCGTCTTGGTTACCCTTGCCAACCATCTCTCCTTTCAGAGGTTCCTCCTGCTGATCACCAAGATCTTCCTCCAGGACTTCGTTGATCACTACCATGACCTCAAGAGGGATAGCCACATCAAGAAGGGTAGCCATAGACCCCGTCTGGCTTCTGTCGACCTCTATTTCAACTCTAGAGGGTCCCTCAGATGGCTTTTTGCTCCTTCCCCAGCTCTTGGTTGATCTCCTTCAGACTGCGCGGACAGAACCTTACTTGAAGATTCCCCAAGACCTGAAGTAGTAAAGATTGAAGGAGGAAGGGTAGGGTATGCCTGGATGGGCTGCTTTCCAGCTTCTGCCTGGTTAGAGGGAACTGTCCCGTCATCGTCTGGGCGAGACAACTAATCAGCCTTAGTCATTATCTCTTCTCTATCCCAACCGGCAATAGGTGATAGATCAAAAGGAAGGGGGAGAGCCTCTGCAACCTGAAATAAAGCATAGAAATATCCATCACTAAAGAAGGTCTCCACATCAGCTTGCAGCTTGGCTACCTGAGCAATCAAATCCTGATTCTCGAGGTCCAACTTCTTAGCCTCAGTTTTCCAAGAATCCCTCTGCTTGGCCCGCCGGGTAGATTGGAGAATTTTTTGATGAAATGATAGCTTCATCCTTTCATAATCACAACGAAGCTCAGCCAGCTCGGTCTCCATCTTCCCTTGGTTGGAGGTTATCTCTTGCACTAAAGCCTGAGCCCGCTTGAGTAATCACATGGCTCTCTCAGCTTCGGCTTCAGCCTTAGCAGCCCGATCATGGATGAGGGCTACCTGGTGGCCCATAGCCACATTAAACTTGAAGGCCTATGAGATACAAAGCCAAGGTTAGAAACCGATTAAGTTGGCAGTCTCAAAAGTAATACAGAGAAAGAACAATTACCTGAGCTAAGACAGCAGACCCCTTGGTTAGCAAGACCTCAACGGGCATCGAGGCCATCCCAGAGAGCCCGCCACCCAAGCAGGATGCAATGAATTGTTCCAAGACCTCGTCCTGCCCCGTCGAGCTCGACTGAGGGCGAGAGCGGCTAGGAGGAATCCTTGCGACACCCGCTTCAAAGTCCTCCGAAGCTCGAGGGGTTGGAATCGCAGCGGCATCAACTAGATGAGCAGGTGGGGCAACAGTAGCAGCAGAGGTAGCAAAAAAAGCATGAGAAGTAATGCCAGCTACCCAGGAAATGGAAGCCCCTCTGTTTTTCGCTTTAGAAGCCCACGTCACAAAGGTAGCCCTCTTTGATCTCGTCTGGGAAGGCGATGGAGTAGGAGCAGGGGTAATCCTGGCCGAAACAATCAGCCATTCCTTCTCTGAGGTGGCAGGAGAAGCCCCCTGCATCAGTCTGCTGGATGGGGGAGGAGTGCGAGCTTGCCTGAGCTGCTGAGCTTCATGAGAAGCTGGATTAACAACAAAAACGTTAAGTAAATGAAACAAAAAGGGAAACGTTGGAACTGAGCTGGTCAACGAGACAAAGCAAGATGATTCAGTGATACTTACGGGGAATAGCATCAGTGATCCGCAGGTATTGATTCACCCTGCGAGGATCGAAGGCTTCAGCGGTTGGAAACTTTAGGTTCAAGTAGTTCCTGGACAGAATAGCCTTCAAAACGGCTTCAGACTCAGGTGGCAGGGAATCCCAGTCCCACGATGGTTTATCACTGAAAGTTATGGGGACCTCGAACTCGTGCCCTCCGATAAAAACTGAGCTTCCCCAGTCACCCCCTGCCAGGATCTACTCTTCCTTCCACGCGGGATCCTTCTTCGAAGCACCAGGGATGACAAAGTTGAGCTTGTTCTTGGCTTTTATATAGAACTTACCTTGGGGAGCGCCGAAAAGAATCCTGATTTGAAAAAGGTAGGCCAGCTCCTCTACTCTGGGCTCTCTCGTCACCTTGCTCAACTCGCATTGTTTCTTCCACAGCACGAAGAAGCCAATCAAATGCCTCCAGAAGCCGGGCGTTAACTGGAGAGGAGCAAGCTGGATGGCGTTGAGAGCGCGTCGAAGGGTAGGATGAAGGGGGAGCATATCCCCATTCTCGAGAGCCACCACATGTATTGGAAGCACGCCGTCGGGGGGATTGAAGAATTCGTACCCTTTGGGAGGCACCGAGATAGAAGCACTATCAGGAGTGCCGTACTTGGACCTTAAACGATCAATCAAGTTTGGATCAACGGTAGAGTCAGGGACAACCCTGAAGTCATAGGGAGGAAGCCTCTCCAAAGAGAGACCAGTAGCCAAGTTTTGATGCTCCCCCGCAGTGTCGCCACCAACCTCTCTATCAGAATCTTCACCGACTAAATCCAGAGGATGGTCGGGATGATTAGAAAACCTGGTCCCAATGGACCCGTTCTTGTTCGACCGCCCACGTTGCGGATTTGGCAGAGAGTCATCGCTATTTAGGCTCCTTCGTGCCATTTTCCATGGGCAAGGTTGATGACCTCCTCACCATCAACAATGGAGTCAACAGAGTTGTGACTGGCTTTCGACATGATGGAATGAAGTCGGTGAGGATAAAGAACGAGAAAAGAGATGTGCTTGAGAGAAGGTTTTCTCTTGGGAAAATTTGAAATTTGAAAAGTATGAGGAAGGCGTTGTAATAACCAAGTATAAATAGGCAATAGAGCAGCAGCATGGGCTGTCAAAATATTCGGTTAAGATCACCTCAAATTGCGGGGACTGCCGTAACGCAGCCGGAATAACTTGGGAATAAACCGGTCAGCTCTCGCCATGTCACTCGTGCAATTAATGGGAAGATTTCCCCCAAGATTCTTGTAACGGTAAAAAAGGAGAAATTCCCCAAATAAAATAGGAAATCTGACTCCAACCCCAAACTCAATCACCGGCGTTCAAGTCATATGAGACTTCTGTTAATAGCCAAATTTGGCTAGAGACCAAAGGGAAATTTTCCACCCTCATAGTCTGACCCCAGGCCCGAGGTTATCCACCAGGGGACCACGGTTCCCAAAGTCAAGCTACGGTACTACCCTACAGAAATAAAAGGCGAGCTCCAGAATACCCGAGATAGAACCCGACGCGATCAGATCGAGCCCGTACCACCGAAACAGGAATCGAGAAGCTCCCGAGGTCGAGATTACCTCGCAACCTCTCTGGAAGCTCGCCAAAACCCTGCTGTCATAGAGGAGTGTCCACAAGGGGCTGCATAAAGCTCCAAGAGATCAATGGAGGTCAGGCCGAGCTCCTGGCTAGACTAAGCTCCTGAGTAATGGAGCCAAGACATTGATCTACCTCGCTATCTGATTTACCTCACCATACAAGACAATACATACCACATTCAACGACCCCTATGAGGGATCAAGCTGTGAAGATACGAAGATACACTGGATCATACCTGGAAACATTACATACGTGCAGAATAAGTAATAGAGTCCAAAAAGGAAACAAACTAATCTCCACCAAGATATTCTCAACTCAGCTATTTACGCAAAGTCAATGACATTTAAATGAGAGATCTCGTCCGATAAGGAAGGAAGGGACTGGGAAAATCAAGGAGAGAATCAGCTAGTTTAACATACCAAAACTATGTATAAATAGAAAAAATAGAGAAAGAGAAAGGGACACCTTTTCGACAGACATACGACAACAGCCCTACTACACCCTAGAGAAATTGAGAGCAATTGAGAGATATTTGTACACGATACACCATTAATAAAGAAGGCATTTTCATTCTCTTTTGATTGTATTAATATTAGTATTTTTTTGTCATTCGAATAGGCACTGTTTAGAATACATTCGACCTTGGCCACCACCTCCGTGGTATTGGTCTTGAGGGTGTTAATTGAGATTTCTCACCCAGAGCAAATTTTCCGTTAACAGCTACTAAAAGCAAAGTTAATCTAGGAGTATCGGTACCCCTAATGGATTGCCAATGTAGTCATGGTGACCAAAGCAAACTGGAAATGGTGCATGTGCGTTGATTACAATGACCTCAACTGTGCATGCCCGAAGGATAGCTTCCCGCTACCGAAAATCGACCAGCCGGTAGATTCAACAGCTGGTAACAAGCTACTAAGCTTCATGGTCGCCTTCTCGGGGTACAACCAGATTATGATGCACCCTACTAATCAGGATAAAACTAGTTTCATAACCGGGCATGACCTATACTGCTACAAGGTCATGCCCTTCGGACTCAATAACGTTGGGGCTAACTACCAGCGTCTGGTCAACCGTTTGTTCAAGGAGCGGATAAGAAAGTCAATGGAGGTATACATCGATGACATGATCACGAAGTCCCAGGTAGCCGAGCAGCACCATAATCACCTCCGTTAGACATTTCAGATAGTTAGAGAAAATCAAATGCGGTTAAACCCTGCTAAGTGTGCCTTCGGGGTTGCAGCCGGGAAATTCCTCGGGTTTATGGTCCATGAGAAAGGGATTGAAGCAAACCCAGAGATGATCAAAGCCATCCTGAATCTCAAATCTCGGGTTCATATCTTTTTGGTCTTTTCATATTTGTTAATATTAATCTCTAGCATAAAAAGGAACCTCAATACCGAAGGTACCTATCTCGCTATCGCCTACCGGTAGTGGATGAAGGTGTTAATCGAAATTTCGCTCCCCGGGTGGATTTTTCCGTTAACAAGAACAAAAGTTTAACATACAATGCTCCCCCTTGATAAATGCTCTATCTAAGATCAAGATAGAATATAATTCACAATGATATCCACACACTCACATATTCAAGCAATTTTTAAAATAAATTCAACAATAACAAGCTTCACAAACTATGAGAGATACACCAAGATTTTCAATCTCTCTCATAATTATTCTCAAATTGCTAGAATATCAAAATACTTATAAACAAAAGTGTGTGTGTGTGTGTGTGTGTGTGTGTGTGTGTGTGTGTGTGTGTGTGTGTGTGTGTGTGTGTGTTTTGCTTCAAACATATGTAGAGGAGTAATTTGATAATTAACATGCAAACCATATCTGTATCGATTCATCTTAAACTTTTCCATAAAAGATCAAACTGATTATCATCCGGAACAAAAGTTGACAACCCGAGCGTTCATGATTTTCAACTATACTCCTTTAAGCCTTTTCTTTTATTTATTTAGGCCTTAAATCAAAGAATTTTTTTTATTGATTCTTTTCAACACTTCTTTGATTTTTCCAACATAAACATATACTCTGCATGACAGCTTTCACTCATCACAATGGTGTAGCCCTTTCCTACATTGGGCGGCTGCACAACCAAAGTGTGTACCCTTTCCATGAAGGTACTCGTTGAATTCCATGTAGTTGCCGAAGCAAAATGGATACTAACCGTAGGTCATCTTAAATGTACTAGTCATAAGACTTCAAGGTGTATCCATAACTTACATATTTTTAAATTCAACTTACTACAACAAAACATACAAGAGAAGCAAAGTGCATTTTTGAAAACCAAGTTTTGTGGTTTACAAGCACATGATCTAAAAGCAATACAAAGAGATTTATTTAAGATCATTACTTCTCAAGAGAGTAGCTTTCAAAGAATATGAAGCTCATATTTTTCAAAGCATATGCCACTCATCATTCAAACAAACAATTCACACATCCTATATAAGACCTTTGTGAACAACATCACTATAAGATCTTTAGAGAGCAAATGTCAATGAGAACCATATGTATATTATACTAAGTTCTCTAGAATGACATGCTACATGATGTAGTGCAAACAATGAGTTGAGAGATGAAAATTCAAAGTATGCAAGCATTAGGATATAGAAATACCTTAGCAAGCATTTTTCATCAAATGCTAAGTCTCGCCCTTTTTATGAGCTCTCTTGGCATGTTTATCCTCATGACAACAAGTTATTAGTGTGTCATCCCAAGAGAATAAAGCTAAGCATTTTCAACTCACACAAACATAAAAAAATGACTTTCTCTAAAAGTCTTAACAAACAATCAACACCATATAGATTCCAAAAATGAACTTCTCATAAAGTTAACCAATAGATTTCGACTATCATAACAAATTATGTGAGATAGCTAAGTTCATGTCAAATTGTAAAGAAACAAAGCTTAGCAAGCTAAATCTCTCAACAACTTGACACTAATCTTAAAGCTAACTCACATGTGCAACGTACATTAATGGTAAGAGCGCTCACCCTTGACCCATTTGGTCTTGGGTGAACTTATACAAAAATCACCATCATTCTTGACTTAAATTATGAACCTAGAGTGGAGACTTTCAACAATTTGATTCATAAGAATATCATTGATACTAATCTCCTCAACATTATTAGCAACACATCCTTTGTCAAGATTCACATAACCATCACATTTCTTCATCCAATTCTTTTTAGCATGCATCTTTGGAACATTATGCTATCAACATCTAATGTCCTATCATGCTTCAATTTAAGTTCAATCTCCTAATCTCTAGATGCATTTCCTATTTTGCAAAATTCAATGTACTTATAACACCTTGGTTTGATGTGTCCAACGGTATTACAAAAATGACAAATAGGAATAAAAGATGAGATTATACCTTGTGGATTTGAAGAAATGATAAGAGTTTGTGAAGATACCTTGTCTTTCTTCTTACCTTTAGCTTTGGGAGGATTATTCTTGGGTGACTTCTTGACCTTAGCTTTCTTTGAAAGAGGTGATGCTATCACAAGCTTCTCCTTGCCTTTCAAGATGCTAGGTTCTCCTTGAGGTTGAGCAAGATCCATGATATTCTTCATGTTGATCGAACCATTGACTAAGTCTTTGATAGCTTGCTTAACAATGTTGATCTCTTCAATATATTCTTGCTCTCTAATCTTCATTTTAGAAATAATCTCTTTATACTCAAAGACAAGTCTCTCAACCTCAACATATCTTTTCATGATCTCATTCTTTTCACACATGAATCTATGTGAGGTCTCAACAAACTCATCCACTTGAGTTTTGATCAAATCATCTTTCTCCTTAACCTCTCTCACTGCTTCATCGTTTTGCTCCTCAAGCTTTTTAATCTTGGCCAATAGATCGAGATCGGTTAGTTTGAATTTATGTCTTCTAGATGACTTTGATCAATCTCCTTATCAACTGAAAACTAAACCATCATCCTCTAGCTTTGTGAGAGAAGCTGTAAGTGCAACAAAGTTGCTCACATGTTCTTCTTCTTCACTTGAGGACTCATCACTAGAGCTCTCCTCATTGCTAGAATCACTTTCACTCCAAGTGGCCGCCATAGCTTTGCCCTTCTTGTCTTTCTTGGACTTCTTTTTAGTGCACTCACTTGCAAAATGTCCATAGCCTTGACAGTCGAAGCATTGCCCTTGACCATTCTTATCAACTCTTGGAGTAGATGTTTTCTTGATTTCCTTTTCCTTAGAAAAGCTACTTCTAGGCTTGGTACCTCTTCTTTGAAACCTCTTAAATTTCCTAACAATGAGAGCAATTCCTTCATTTTCATTATCACTCTCCTCTTCAATAGATTTGAGAGCAATTCACTTACTCTTGATCTTTGGCTTCAAGCATATCTCATAAGTTTAGAGTGATCCAAGCAATTCATCAATGCTCAAGCAATCTACATCCTTGCTTTCTTCTATGTCCGTAACCTTTGCCTTAAATCTCTTAGTGAGAGATCTTAAAATCTTCCAATTAAGATGCTCTCTAGAGATTGGTACTCCAAGTGCTTTACATTGGTTAGCAATATTTAGAAGTCGAAATTGGAAATCTTCAAACTTGTCTTCATCACACATTTGCATGTTTTCAAATTGTGATGTCAACAGTTTGAAGCCTAGACCTTCTAACCGCCAAAGTGCCTTCATTTGTGACTTGAAGTGTATCCCATGCTTCTTTGGCCGATTCAAGATTTTGTATATAGGAGAATTGATATCCATCAACTCCTCCAAATATAGCGTTCATAGCACGATGGTGCCACTTAGCAACTTCAAAGTCATTAGGCATCCATTCACTTCTAGGTTTGGAGACTTTGGTTCCATCTTCTAGAACCTTACTAGGAGGAGAATAGCCTTCTTCAAATGCCATCCAAGCTCTTTCATCTATAGAGTGAATATATGCCTTCATCCTCAATTTCCAAAACCCATAGTTGTTACCATGAAGTAATGGTGGCCTAGTATTTGAAGCTCCTTCCGCCATTACATCATCTTGAAGTCCCATTGCTTTAATAGTTCTACAAATCATAGTGAAAGTATACCGGGATCTCACTAAGTGCAATCTAGTGACCCGCTTTGATACCAAATTAAAAATACAAGCACGGTTAATTTGCCTTAAGCTAACCTAGAGGGGGGGTGAATAGGTTACTACACCTTTTTTGCTCCCATGAAACAAACACAAGTTTGTCCCTCTAAGTAGCTTGTATCACACTCAAAAAACAAATACAAGCAATATCAATTCAAGTAAAGATATGCTTGTACAAACAATGTCAATATAAAATAATAACAAGTATGTGATACAAACTCAATGTATATACATTATCAAGATATCAAACAAGATACACATTAACACATATACAAATATAAAGAGTTTGTGTTAGAGACATTTGACACAAGATATTTGCGTGGTAAAACCTCCGAAGAGGAAACATCCACTAGTTGATTCCACAACCACCGGCAAACAAATCCACTAGTAAGATAAAAAGATACAATCTCTCAAGTGACCACTTCACCTAGAAATCTACCCTTCCACCCTACATAATGAAAGTGATGCCTCTTTACTCAACTATCTGGACCACCCCGATTCTAGTCAAGACTTCCATGCATAAGTTGAAGAACCCCTCTCCAAACATGTGACTTCCGCTGCTTAGCTATTCGGATCACCCCGATCCTAGCCAAGTCTTACATGCTCAACTATCCGAGTCACTCTGACTCTAGTCAAGACTTTCACTTGCACAAGTTGAAGAACCCTTCTCCAAACATGTGACTTCCGCTGCTTAGCTATCCAGATCACCCCGATCCTAGCTAAGTCTTACATGCTCAAATCAAAAAATTACTCTATGAAATGAGACTTCCGGCCTTTTGCAAGGTAAATGATCTAAGTGAATGCAAATGATGCAAACACATACAACATAGTATATATGATCAATACATCCTATGGAAACTAGAATTGAATCAATATACACATATCATATGTATTCTAGTTTATGATCCTAAAAACAATGCAATCATACACAATGATGCATGTACATATGAAATGTGAGGATTAGACACAAGTCATGAAGATCTAGATATTCATCATCAAAAGCACAAATCAAATATATCTAGATCTTGTAACATGAACTAACAACCTAGAGCATGTGAAACACCTAACACACAGCAAAACCTAGATTATTTTCAATCACATAAAAATGCTAAAAAATCAATTTGATAAAATCAAAATTGAATCTCTAGCAAAATAATAGAACTTAGATTCTCAAGATAAATAATTAAATCCAATCAAGTTCTAAATCATCAATCAAATATGCTATTTCAATAAATCTTCAATTAAGATGATATAGCATATGAAAAGACTATCAATCAACAAAATCAAGTCAATAAACACACAAGATAGTCCTAGATTTGAAGCTAGCACAATACAACATCTCAAACATGTGAAAACATAGATTTGTAAAAACCTAACTCAACATGTTACAAACTAGCTCTATTAGAGATCATTTCTCTAATCAATGATAACACATCAAACAAACATATATATGAGAAGAAAACCCAAGGCAATTGAGGACTTGAAGATCAAGAACAAAATAGAAATCAATACCTTGAATGAAAAACGTGCAGCTTCGTTTTTGTGATTACTCCTACCAGAAATATTAATATATTGACTCTAAAATTCTTATGGCAAATGGTAGAGGACTGGTATACAAAGATTCTCCAATTCGAATCACTCAAAACGGACTCCAAATGAGAAAGTTATGGTGTTTGGAAGATGAGAAAACTTGGAGAGAAAATTCTGCACTTGTGTTTTCAAATTTTCTTCTTGTTTGAAATGAGAGGGAACAAAGGAATTTAAAGAGGGAAATAATTAAGTAATTTTACCATCCAATGGGGGACTACTAGGTGGATCCAAATGGAGGTGTGTGGGCCCCACGGGACAAGCAGCCCTCCATTCCCATGGAGGCCACACGCCTCCACGTGAAGGAGGTGTTTGGCACCCCTCAACCCTTCTTGCGCATCCTTTTTATTTTGACCATATCTATGGCCTCTAAACTCCGATTTCAAATCCGTTTTAGGATTAAGAACCAATACTCACTTGTCTAAAAAAGTCATCAAGAAACCTTTTCCAAAAAATATGGAATTAAACTTGGAAATCAAGGACGCAAACCATGTACGATAAAATCATGGAAAGTTTCTTAACCACATAATTTGAACTTGAAATTCAATGAATGAGTAAAAAAATTAATTGGAAATCAATGAGTAATTATATAAGCTCAAAATCAAGTTCATTAATATATAAACACAAACCAATAAACACAAGAATACAGGAGTATGTTATTTCTTAGAACTAGTCCTAGAACATGCAAATTGTGAAAATTGTCAACTTTAAATCTAATGCATGTGCATACTTCAACAAGTGTGTGTATTGTCTGAAACCAAAATTTGCATAACAATGCAAGGACACATATGGATGCAATGTATTTGTGTGCCTAAGCCTTGCAAGAGGAAAGAGGCCTCAATTACCTTTTGCTAAACAACTTAGCTTTATTCCTCTTGTAGCCACCACTTTGCTTGAATGTTGTCCAATCTTCTTGGAAGCTTGATCATCCTTAAATCCTAGAAAACTAATCAAGACAAATCAAATTTCATTTTGATATAGAATTATGCCAATACAAAACTCAAAAACTAACAGCACCTGCCTCCGCTGCGGTCCTAATAGCTGTTGGTTCCAGAAGGTGCATGCTTTGAGGACCGTGGTCTGTGCACTTGTACGCAGACGGTCCCTATCACCGTAAACATTAGTAGGACCCTGCTACCTAGACCGCGGCCTATGCTCTTGCATGCATAGCCATCCTCACTACAATTTTGTCCAGATGGTGCATCGTTGTATGCACCGCGGTCTGGACTGCTTGCCCGAGCAGCGGTCCAGGGAGCGGTATTGATTGGATTTAGTTGCTGTTTTTCAAAACGGTGTCATTTCGTCTAGGGCTTCATATATATATATATATATATAATTTGTTTTCCTTCTTTGCCCTTTTAGAGCTTTAGAATTCATTCTTACTCCATCTTTAAAGAGCTCAAGAGTAACTTGCAAGGAAAGAAAGCAAGAACCCATTTTTATTGTCCAAAACCCAATCACCCATCATTCATTCATGATTCAAGCATCATCTAGCTTCATGTAGGATGTTTCTAGGCATGGGTTTCATCAACATAGTTAACTTGGTAAGTAGAACCCATTCTCATCCATCTTTGTATTACAAATAGAGATTTTTTTTTATGTTTGGGTTGGTTTATTGTGATAGCTATTGCATCTAGGAATGCTTTGATTTCATATAGCTAAAGTATGAGCATGTAATATAGCAACATGATATCTAGGAATATTCTACATGTCATTATTAATTCCTAAATAAGCATTAAATGTGTTGACCTAGCATTTGTGCATTTATCTATTTATCAACTTCAAGGAAGGTAGGAGATTGAAGCAACTTCAAGGAAGGAGATGTTCTCCAAGGGTTCTTTATCTTTCCTTTCTCTTATTTTCCTAGTTGTAATGAGTAGCTAAATCCCCTCTAAGGGGTTGATGGAGTAGTTAGTTGGATATTGGGCTTGTATATAAACTTGATGTTATATTGATATTCATGTCTATCTTTCATTGTTCTATTCTTGCTATGAATGGTTATCATTGATTTCTTGTTTAGATATATCCTCTTAGCAAGATCTCTTTGGATTATGTTTGAGTATTGCATCTAGATATACATCCTATTTAGTTGTTTATTGCTCTAATGAATGGACGGAACGTCATGAATTCCGACTCTTAAACCGCAATCTTAATCTAACCTCGATCGAGTTTCCGGCACTATACATCCTAGGTCGGAGCCCGTGAGAGAATTAGAAGTCATCACTATACATCCTAGGGTGACTATGTTTAATCGGTTGAGTCATTGATTGGTAGACGAGCTTCATTTCCAGAATCCGATAAATAACCAACACTATACATCCTAGGTTGGTGGTTTACGACGGATTAATCCCAAATAGGTGGTCTGCACTATACATCCTAGGTGGGCCACTTTCTAGGGATAAATAACCGACTCTATACATCCCAGGTCGGTTACCTTTGAATAAGATGTGCCTATTGACAATTTTGTTGCATAGCCCGGTATTTACTTTTGTATCCACTAACTCCTTAGTTTCTATCATATATATATATCCTTCATCCCATTTCCCCTTCATTAAGTTTGCATACTTATTTTAGTGTTATTATTAGGATAATTCACCATCTACATCTTCATCATTTTATGTTTCGTTTATTATTTATACATTAACATTACTTTCACAATAACTAATCTTAGCTAACTCCGCTCCCTGTGGACGATACCCCACTTGCCACCATACTTGTGTTTTCCAAACCAATTTAGGCTTAGTGAGGTTTTTACATTATTGTTGACGGATTGATCTTTAAAACTGACACTAGAAAAGTCCTAGTCACATGTGCTCTATCTTGTTCTTAATATCCGATTACGTTCATGAGATCCTTTGCATAAAAATCAAGCAATCTTTCAATAATAAATTCATATGCGATCAAGATTAGAAAATTTCTTGTCCATAACTTCATTCGCATATGCTTGATGAGTGTATTTCCTTAGGTTCGGTGTGAATTAAAGAGTGACAACTTGTGAGAATTAGAGTCGAGGCGAATTATATCTATGGCAGTTTGACGAATGTGTTTTTGAAGTTAGAGTGTCCTGAGTATGGGCTTTTCATTAAAACTAAGTAGTACATTCAAATTTGTGGCATAATTTTAGTCTTTATTCAGTGGCTCTAACATGCAATGGCTTTGAATGGTACATGTAAGTATGTGTATCTTGAATATTTGGTTTTTCGTAGAAATTTATGTTTGTGGGTAGCATAGCTGTAAACCTTCAGGAGACAAAACTCCTCCTACTAGGGACACCTAGAGGTTTAAAGGCTTGCAGCATACGCTCAATGCTATCGTATTCCCTACGAAAGTGGCTTAGTTTATTTTTATTTTATTTATTTTATTTTTTTTATATTGTTTGTTTTCAGTTTTTGTTTTTATTCTAGTTTTGCTCAAGGATTAGCAAAAGATAGATTTGGGGGTATTTAATCGGTCTATTTATATACATATTTTAGGTCCCCATTTCCTATTATTTGTGCTTTGTTCTTGGGTGAAATTAGATATTTTATGTGTTTATTGAGCATGTGTAGGTCACATTCCTTAGATGATTGATGATATTTTCAAGGAAAAGAGCTTAAATGTGAAGAAAAAGGGCAAAGCTGTCAACAACCGCTGTGTAGGTAGCTCTCTATGCATGACCTCCACCGTGGCACGTCCAATAGTACATTTCAGTAGGCTTTCTGTTCATTTCTGCGGTCCATACCGCTTCCCAGGCATAAACCTCAACTGCGGTCTCTGCCGCGCATCATTCCGGGAAAGGCTGAATTTTCGGCCTATGTAGAATAGCCAGATTTCGGGGAGTATATCTCTCATCTCCGATTAAATTGTGTGTCCTACCGCCTATGGATGGAAAGCTTCGGAAGTCTAGAGTTCTAAAAGGGAATTGATTTCCTTGTTGTTTAAGGACATGGCCTAGCATCTACACCTATTTAAACCCCTTTGAACCTTAATTTCGAAATACACAAGCCAAGGGAGGTCCCAAGGAACCAAGGGAGCCAGTCCCCTACCACTCCATCACCACACATCACCTCACAACTTTCATTCATCTTTACACATCAAAGATTCGAAGACGAAGAAGAATTCATCATTGAAGACTTGAAGAACTCATTGAAGGCCAAGATGGGTTTTATCTTTTCTTTCTCTTCTCTTTTAATTTTCATGATGTGTAACTAATTCCATAACTAGGGAATCAATGTGAACCTTTCGTGAATGCTAATGTTTGGATTAATTATTATTTCATCAATTCAATTCTTGATTTGTTCATTGTTCTTAACTGCTTAATCCTCATTAGTTGTAATTTTCATTCACACCTTGACCAAAGGGTGAATGATTATTTGACATTATCTTAGGGTTAAGATTATCTGAGAATTAGGGTTAGTGTTGACCAAACATAATCTTAATTAATGATCTTTTGAATGAATGAATTTTATCTTTAGTTTGACCAAGACAAAGTAGTAGAATTTGGTTCTTAATTCTTACACTTAATGGGTTTTCGATTATTGTTCACACCTTGACCATAGGGTGAATAACGGTTGGGAACACGTGACTCAACCCGTACCGAACAGTAATAGTCACATTAAAAACAAAGAATGAACCCTAGAATTGATTGAATCTTATTTACAAATTAATTTCATACATTGAGTGTTCATAATTGAGGATCATTGATGACCTAGTGTTTTCTTCTCTTGATCGCAAACACCATTCTTTTTAATTGCTTTCTTAATTTAGTTTAGTTTAATTCAAATCTCAAACAAATCTTTGGTTACTTTTAGTTTAACTTTAATTAGAATTAATTTTAATTAATAAATCATTTTTCCTCGTGGGAACGATCTCTACTTTTCACTGTACTTATCTTTACGATTCGTGCACTTGCGAGTGAGTATTTTATAACACGATTTTACAACATCAGTGGGTGGATGAACTCCTGGATGTGCTATGGGCCTACCCCTACCACCAAACGGACTGCCATTGGAGAAACCCCATATTCACTAGCTTTCGGGGTTGAAGCTGTCCTCCCCATCAAGCATAAACTCACATTTTTTCGGGTTCAACACTTCGACCCAGAGGGGAACAAGGACAAGCTAAGAGCCAACCTAGACCTCCTAGAGGAGAAACAAGATAAGATCGCAGAGAAGGTAGCAGTCTACCAAAGCCAAATTTCCAGATACTTCAACATGAAAGTTAGGAACCGAAGCTTCAAAGAAGGGGACTTGGTTCTCAGAAAGGTAACCAAGAACACCTTAAAGAGGTCTGATGGGGTACTGTCGCCCAATTGGGAAGGTCTTTACCTAGTTAAAATGGTAGTCCGGAACAGAGCCTACAAGTTGGAAGACATGGAAGGACTCCCCATCGACCACACCTGAAACGCATATCATTTGAGGAGGTTCTACCTATAAAACCTACAATGGAGACCAACCGAAATCGCTTTGAATAGGTACTAGTGGATATTAGTGCTCATGAATATTTGTATCACCTCTTGATTCATCAATAAAGAAGATCTTTCTCCATCTACATCTGTCTACATGTCTACATCTATCTACGAAAACTCACCATGTTCGCCTTAAGAGCAGGAGAGCTACATAGCTCCCTTAATGCCCCGGTCTGGGTTAATCCCTCCAAGAGGACCTCTTCAAAACCAGAACAAGCCACATGGCATTCCTGATGCCATGGCCCGGTACCATCCCCCGCTAGAAAGGATCTATTACGTAAGAGTATAGTTGCCTGACAGATTAAACCTTGGCCAGGCACCACCCCCTGCTAAGAAAGGTCTGGTTTGTAAGAGCATAGTTTCCTGCTAGATCAAGGCTTTGGTTGGGCACCACCCCCTGCCAAGAAAGAGCTGGTGCTAAAGTAGCCTTAGTCGCCTACCAGGATCTTACTGCCAATATGTTCGCCATCATGTTCGGCATGGTACCAAGATTCCTAGAACAGGAATGCAAGGTACCTAGATTCGCCAAATTGTTCGCCATGGTACTAAGATTCCTAGAACCGGAATGCAAGGTACCTAGATTCGCCAGATTGTTCACCATGGTACCAAGATTCTAGAACAGGAATGCGAGGTATCTAGATTCGCTAGATTGTTTGCCATGGTACCGAGATTCCTAGAACAGGAATGTGAGGTACCTAGATTTGCTAGACTGTTCACCATGGTGCCAAGATTCCTTCAAAAAGAATGCGAGGTGCCATGATTAGCCAAATTATTCTCCAAAGTACCAAGATTCCTAGAACAGGAATGTGAGGTACTCAATTTCGATAATGTTTGGTACTCAATTTCGATAATGTTTTCGCCAGTATGTTCACCTAGATACCGAGATTCCTAAAGCAAAAATACGAGGTACCTAAATTCGCCAGATTGTTTTTCCTAGGTACCAGAACCCTTAAAACAAGAGCGCCAGGTACCAGGTTCGATTAAGTATATTAACCTATGTACCAGAATCCTCGATGCAAGGATATCAGGTACCTCGATCGTGATATCAACTAGGATCTGTGGTACCATTTGCAAAGAAGTGCTTACACCTAGAAAGATGTCCACAGATCCATTGGTTAGGTACCTTAGTACCAGTTGCTTATCATGTTATACTCCTGTTAATATCAAGTTCCTCGCTTTACCAAATTTTGGTTAAGGCAGATTTATGCTGGAGGTTCTTGTCTAAATTTCAAACCACAGTTAAAAGCATGCAACAAAAATCAAGTAAGGAAAATGTTAACGGAAAAATCCACTCGAGGAGTGAAATTTCGGTTAACACCCTCACCCACTACCAGTAGCAGTAGCGGGATAGGTACCTTCAGTACTAAGTTCCCTTTTTATAATCGAAAGCAGGAAATAGTATGACGGAGAAGAAACAAAAAATGACCGGGAGATATAGAAGAACACTGTTTTATTAAACAATACTATAACAAAGTTACACACCATACACTCTTCTCTCGTTTCTCGCTCTTTTACACAGGGTGGTGGTGGAGAAAACGTTTATGTCGCTAAGTGGATATGTTCTCTCAATGATCGTCAATGAACTTTCATTGACTTTAGAGAATTTCAGAGTAAATTCTACGGGGAATAAGTCTCTTTTCCTTAGGCGATAAAATAAACTTGAATCCCCTTTCTTTACCCTTCAAGACCGTATATATAGTTCTCCCTAGAATCCCCTCAAAATCCGATCGTATTAATGAGGATTACTAAGAGTCCTATTTTAGGCGTTGAAATATATTGTGTGGGGCTGAAGGCGCGGGATTTGACCCTAGTAATTATTGTCGTATTCAAGTTCTGATTTGGTTGACCATTTGGTCTCATTAATGGCGCTTTATTTTGCCGATGGAGTCAACTTTCCTTCTTCGTGGAGCTTTGGAGGGAAATTTTGGTCTCTGGCGGATTGAGGTGCTAGTATATCGGATTGATGGAGCCTGTTTTGTGTCTTGCTGGAATGGTGCTTGTATCTTTATGTTCATTCTCGTATTGCCTGGCAGGTATGGTACTTATCTTGGAGAGGCTTCGAGTAGACGTGCTAAGTACCAGGTGGGAGTTGAGATAATCCCCTAGCAGGTATCGAGGTACTGGGTACCTTGACTGATGTCGAGGTACTCGAGGGGTACTAAGCGTATGAGCTACCATTGTACTGATTTGGGGCTGACATCAGGAGCTTCAGTTGAAGCGAGGTACATGCCTTCCTTAGCTCGCTGAGCTGATATCCTATCCAGATAGATAGGTAGTCGAGGTTTCAACCTTGTCAAATATCGGCTCCTTCTAGGTAGTGGTACCGATCTTACTGGTTTACTGAAGTATCTGGATGAATCTTCCTAGGAAGGTCCCTATTGGAAAATTCTCCTTTAGTCCCTTGTCAGAAAACCATGTTAACAGAAGTCCCCCTGACTTGAACATCGGTATAAGGTTGGGGTTGGAGTCAGGATAAATAACACTTGGACAATTTTTTACAATCATCTCGTAGGAGGGAATCTTCTTGTTAACATGTTTTTCTGGCAGGGACCAAAGGAGAATTTTCCAAACAGAGATCTATCCAGGAAGATTCATCCAGATACTCCAAGAGACCTGCGAGATCGGTACCTTCACCTAGATGGAGTCGATATCCGACGAGGTTGGAACCTTGACTATCTATCTATCTAGATAGGATACCAGCTCCGAAAGCATGCATCTCGCCCTACTGAAGCTCCTGATTCCAGTTCAAGACCAGTACGATGATAGCTTGCACGCCCAGAACCCCGCAAGCATCTCGACGTTGATCAAGGTACCAAGGTACCAGGTACCTCGATACATACCTCGGTACCTCCTCGATGTCTGCCTTGGTGCCACCCTAATCCCCACCTGGTACTTAGTATGCTTATCAAGAGCTCCTTCAAGGCAAGTATCTTACCCCCCAGGCAATACGATAGGGTACACGAAGACACAGGCACCATTCCAGCAGGAGGCAGAACAAGCTCATCAAAATGAGGTACCAGCACTACCCTCCGTCAGAACTCAAAGTCAGAATTTCCCTCCAAGCTCCATGAAGAAGGAAAGTTGACTCCATCGCCATCAAGCTCCACGAAGAAGGAAGGTTGACTCCATCGCCAAAATAAAGCGCCATTAATGACCCAATGGTCGACCGAATCAGAATTTAAATTCACCATTGACTAACGGGATCTAATCCCGCGCCTTCAGCTCCACGCAAATGCCTTTCAACGCTTAAAACAGGACTCTCTATAATCTTCATTAAAGAGGACCGGATTTTTGGGAGATTCTGGAGAGTACTATATAGACGGCATTGAAGGGTAAAGGAAGGGGACTTCTTCGAGTATTCTTGATCGCCAGAACGAGAGAGAGATCCCGGGAGATTCTTGGAAGCCAGTGAGAGTCCATTGACAATCACTGGAGGAAAAATATCCATTTATCGACACTAAAGGTTTTCTCCATCTCCATCCTGTGTAAAAGAGTGAAAAGAGTGAGAGATATGCATGTATTCATATTGTAAACCTATCGTAGTGTTTGACTGAATAAAACATTGTTCATTTTACATATCCCGGTCCCTTTATGTTCTTTCTCCATTCTTTGATCTATCGATCTCGATCATACAAAAAAGAGGGACCCCGATACCGAAGGTACCTACCCCGCTGCTGCTACCGGTAGTGAGTGAGGGTGTTAACCGAGATTTTCATCCTGAGTGAATTTTTCCGTTAACACTTTTTGGCGCCGTTTGTGGGAAACACCACACCTTCAAAAGAAAGCATGTGTGTCTCGTTTTCTTGCTAGATAATCAGAATGAAGCTCCGATCCTCTCAGGATCATCCTGACCCGTCAGGAACATCAGTCGAACGCTTCAACCCTAAAGGGTCAGAAGCCGAAAAATGAGGGAAAGGTCTCAAACCCGTCTGAAAACCGTCAGCTGCCGCGCGGGCTACTCCCCAGGTACCTACTACCCCAGCAACTGGACCTACCAACCTAGACCAACAGGTCGCGGCCTTTATAAAGAGTATTCACCTCTGAATGGTCGCCAAAGGCAGTACCAGTCAGCCTGCGGTACCAGGATACCTCCCTTCGACAGGTTCGGACCACCGCCTCATGTACCTGTCCATGATAGACTCGGGCCCATGCCCCTAATACCATCGGTCCATGATAGGCTCAGGCCAGCGTCCCAGGTTCCTGGAAATCCTACAGGTTACCAACCCCTGACGCGCTAGATCCACCATTGATCTCTCACCTAGGGAGCGTCACCATATGGTCCAACCAGAAGCTTCTTATAGACAGCCTCGACAGGAAGCGACCAGGAGGCGCCCTCGTTCAAGTGGCAGGAGGCAGTAACAGGGATGTCAGAGAAGACCCGCCACATGGATAGTGATAAGAAGGTTTTTGCCGTCAGAAAACTGTCCGTCAAAATAATTTATAAAACCTATGCGATGTGTTCACAAGTATAAATACAAGCAAAGCGGCAAGCACGGGTGTCGTCCACTGAGATCAGGGTAGCGGTGATAAGATTAGGATTAATATAACTAGCATGCATAAAAGTAAAGTGATGGTGAATGAAGATACAATATAAACTAAACTATGAAAGCAAATAAAATGGGATGACAATGGAGTGATGAATGAATGATGATGGAACTACGGAGTTAATGGACTTGTAAGTGAAGATTGGGGCAATTGCAACAAACTCTCAATTAAGCATGTATTGACAAATGTAACCAACCTAGGGTGTATAGCGTTGGTATATATCTCTAGCAAGAGGTCAACCTAGGGTGTATAGTGAAGACCTCTTACTAGCGATTAATCCCTCCTAAGCAACCAACAATGGCTAGTTACTCAATCAGGACTTTTTCCATGAATGCTCATCTATCTAGCTATGGCTCAACCTATTACTAATGTAGCCATCATAGGGTGTATAGTGATGGCTTCCAATTCCCTCACAAGTGGCCGACCTAGGATGTATAGTGAAGGCCACCCGTTTGAGATTGGATGAGGCTCGAGGTTATCAACCGAATTCTACTAGAAGGTTAGTTCTCGTAAAATCACTAAAGTAGCCAACCTATGGTTTATAGTGGAGGCTTCTAATTCTCTTACAAGTGGCTAACCTAGGATGTATAGTGAAAGCCACTAATTCAAGATTAGATTAAGAACATGGTTGTAGAGCCGGATTTCCAGAAATCCTTCCATTCAATGGAGCATTAGACAACCTAATTGCCTACTTAAGTAATCCAAATCAATCATGCAAAGAGGGTGTATCCAAGTAAATCAATAATGGAAATCAATTCAAGCAATGGAATAAAACATAGAGATAGAATAAATATAACATATAGAGTTTATTTACAAAGCCCAAATATCCATCAAACAAATAACATCAACCCCATAGTGCTTAGATTGGTTTTAATAGTACTTGTTTCTTAGTTAGTGTTTTTAGTCTTTTTGTTTCTTTTTACTTCTTTTGGTAGATTTGTTTCTTAGTTAGGGACTCATCTTTAGCTTCGATTTCGGCTTGCTTTAGCTGCATTCTTTGAGCAAAGTCATCCTTAAGCTCTTTAATCTCCTTTAAGG
Organism: Dipteronia sinensis; assembly: GCA_033220585.1. Taxonomy (NCBI): domain Eukaryota; kingdom Viridiplantae; phylum Streptophyta; class Magnoliopsida; order Sapindales; family Sapindaceae; genus Dipteronia; species Dipteronia sinensis. Next base: position 19,151,971 of record CM065643.1, on the reverse strand, counting down.
ATAAGTCTCTTTCCTTCTCAAGCGAATTGATTTTCAACACTAAGTCCATATTTTGACTTATCAATTCCTTGTTCTGTTGTGCAACCACTACTCCCTTTTCTTCTTTACCTCTTCTATCCTCTCCGCAATCCTCATCAAATATGAGCAAAATTTCATCCAAGTACTCATCTACACTTTTTGAGGATTCCTTCAGTTCTTCGACCTCTTTACTTCCCTTTTCTACCCTTAGCTCTTCTTCAAACCTTAGTAGAATTTCACCAAGGTCTCATTCTGAGCTATTTGAGGATTCCACCGGTTTGAGCACCTCTTGTGGCTTTGATTCACCGCTTTGAAAAACGGTTAGTGCATTTACTTGCTCCACTTGGATCGGAAACTTCTCATTGCCTTTGGTATTTTTTCCACCAATTTCCCCAATTGAGTGGCTGCTCTCTCCAAGGATTCTTCCAAATTGCGCATTTGTTGATCGGTGATTGGGTGGTTGGGTGGTTGTCTTGATTGCCCCATTTGTGGTTCCATTCTTGATCGTTGCTTGCTTGATAGTTGTAATGTTGATACGGATACACAACTCATACTTCTTCTTCTACTGGCCATTGTTGCCCAATGGGGTGCTTTGAGGATCTTCATTTCCTTAGATAAGTTGGCCATTTGCTTGGCTAACTCTGAATTGGCCTTATCCTCACAAGCACTACTCCTCTCGCTTCTTCGTTGAGAATTTTGCCCCTGTAGGGAAAAACGGTTCAAAACGCGGCGGAAGCGAAAAATTGGGTAGTATATTTAAAAAAAATCCTTTAAAAGAAAGAACATTAACCCTAGATTAATTGACATATAATTAAAAGTATCGTACCTTTTTCTCGTGACGATTGAACTAGTGTCGAATTGGATCCGCAAGATCTTCCAATCCAATCACGAACGTGAATCACCTAGGAGTGTGGGCTCCCTTTCTTTAATTGTATACTTGAGGATGAAACAAACAAAATCTTCTTCTTTGTTATTCACAATAATCCTCCAAGAGAAAACCCAAGAACGTCCAGTCACTTGTGAATTATCAATCTATTTGATTGAAACTCGTGTGAACCCGATTCAATTTTGTACATAAAATCCTTTTGATGTAAAGGATACTAGTGTTCTATCGAAAACAAAAATGTTCCCTTTTTCTCTTCTCTTTGGCCGAATTCAATACACTATATCTATGAGTTGGCTGAATTTTTTCTAGAGCAAAAAAAAATTATATTTTTTTTCTCTCTCAAAATTCTCTAGCTTGGCCGAAATTTTCAACCAAAAAATTATATGCTTGGCCGAAATTAATTGGTGTATATATAGGTATACAAATCCTTTCCTAAAGAGGATTTAATTGGTGGTCAAGAATCCTATCTCTAGGTGGATTTACTTGGTGACAAAGAATCCTTTTTCTTCAACAAAGATTTCTGTTCCACACCAAGACTCCTAATCCAACTCAAATAGTGTATTTATTCAATAATCAATTATTGAATATAATTAAGTTGTGACTAAATCAAAAACATCCTAATTGAAATCAAATACTTCCTAATTTGACTAGATAAATAAATTCCTATTATTTATCTACTTATCAAATATAGTATTTGATACTTATCATATTACCAACAATAATATGACTCTAGGAGACCATCTCCTACTAGGAAAAAGATTTTGACTTTAATTAAATAATTAATTAATTAATTAATTAATTAATTTTTATTTAATTAAACAATAAAATAAAAACAATATATAAGACTAATAAATAGTCCCTTGCCGCCCAAGCCAATATATAAGGGCCAATATTGTTTTTTTCTTTTATTAAATCCATTGGACCTTAATAAAAAGTCCACATGTGAACTAGACCCATTTTTACTAAAAGAAACAAGTCAACATGCCTTAATACAATTCTAGATGGACCCATAAATTGGTCTGGTAGAATATATCAAGTGATCCATGCAAGTTCGTGTGAATTGGGGATCTTGGCGGGCTATCTAAATTTAAGCTCCAATAGACATAACCTAATCACAATCAACAAATGATTCACTTAGGTTCGATCTATTAATTTTAGTTCATTCCACTAAAGAACTAAAATTGAACTCTTAAATAAAGATAGAATAAGTTAATATTGCTCATTCATACCCTGGACAATCTTAATGGAGATAGTGGATCCTCGTGAAGAATACCAGTAATCGCCAAGAGCTCATAGACCGCCTATAGCTCTCCAAGTTACCATATTTACCCATATGACCACATTTTGAACTTGGATATTTTGACTTGTCCAAAAGCCATATTTCAATAGACACTATTGAAAACTTAAAATTAAAATTTAATATCCAATACCTCAAAACATCCATATGATGATATTCTACTCTTATTTAATAAATGGAGCCACGATGTCCATATCTATAAATGAAGTCCTCTATCGATTAACAAATGAATACCACCAAACTATCGAGGATAGACTATGCTATATAATATGACTCATTGATAGCTCAAATGATAACACTTGCAACCATAAGTCCATCATTTATCTCAGGATTGAGATAGACTCTCCGATTGTCTTCAAGTGAAAACTTTTAACCATTGACGGTTCTAGATAAAGTATTTCACTATGATCATATTCAATGCACCCAGTGCACTAGATTCTTTTGCCCAAAGACACCACACTTTGATGATTTTAGACTCATCATAACATATTTGATCTCACTCAAATGCTACCAAAAGAATCTACAACTTTAACAAGATAAATGCGCCCAACCTTTATCTTAAGTTATGAATATTATTCAAGACTAACTAAAGAATTGTGTCTACCTCATACGTATCCAGATGTATGAACAATTCTTCTTTTCTCATAATCTTTTGACCTTCTGATTATTTACTTTTGACAATTATAATAATTAAACTATAATGCTATAAGATTTGTTAAACTAGAAATCACTTTATTAATATGAAAAGATTGTCAAATACATTATTACACTCTTGCTATTGAGCATAATCCTAACAGCCCCAACATCTCATATACAGCATGGACTTCTTTAGCGGTCTTCTCACTCATTACTCCTCCACAAGCGTTGTCTAATGTGGCTTGTGTGAGCCCCATCAATCTGTCATAGAAATATTGTACTTGAATGACGAATGAGTACATATGGTGAGGACATTATGTAAGGAGTAGCTTATACTGGTCCCAAGTCTCGTGGAAGGCTTCTTCGTCTTCTTCAATAAAGGTCGCTATCATTCCCCGGATTTCTCTTGTCTTATGGGGTGGATAGAATTTTGAGAAGAACTTGGTCTCCACCACCTCCCAAGTAGTCAATAATCCTACGGGTAGAGTCAAAAACCACTGATTTGCCTTGTCTTTCATACAGCACGAAAAACATCTCATCCTTAACTGATCTTCCGTGAGCTCTCCAAGTCAGATAGTGGTCATAACATCGTAGTACTCCCTCATAAACTAGAGGGCATCCTCATCTAGTTCACCACGATAAATTGGAAGAGTGTTGTAGTGGGAGGTCTTTAGCTCATAATTTCGTTGCAAGTCAGTCAATAAAATGGCTAACGGTTGATATTCCATAGTGGGCAAAGCAAAATCCTTCACAGGTCTTGGAGCTTTGGGTACACTGTGATGGTTTTCCATGTTGATCCGAGATCCTGAAACTAACCAAACAAACTACACAAGAATCAAATCGAATAATATTGATTATGAACAATTAAAATTAAAACTAAATGCAACGAAAATAAAACTAAGACTTAAACTAACAAAAGGTAACGCTATGCTTCCCTCGCAGCGGCGCCAAGTTTTTGACACGCTTTTTACGGACTCTGTCCCCTATGTTTTAAACTCTTCGGACGGCACTACGAAATGAATATATATAAATGAAGTGTGCGAGTGTAAAGTCACCATTCACAAGTGTACGAAGCGTTGACGAGTGTAGTAGACACAAATATGGGAATCGTTCCCACGAGGAGGTATGGTACCTTAAGTCGGTTCTAGGTCTTAGATAATATATACAATATATTTACACTAATTACATACAAGAAAAGTAAAATCGCGGTTGTGGTCGGAAAGCTTCAAAAATTAAATCAAACTAACGGCAAGCTTTGAAAATTGAAAACAACTAAACTGACTCAAGCAAGGATTTGAATTCTCAACTAAACTAAATCAAGAGCAAAGCAAATTAAACTACTCCAAGACAATTAAAACTAAATCAACCGAAATCCAATTAACACTACAACTATCACTAGAAAGCAACAATTAAAGTTATCAACTAATTAATGCAATCATTAACACTAAACTACCTACAAGTAAACAATCAATTTAACTAAATCAAAGCAAGATAAACAAATTTAAAGCAAACAATAAACAACATGAACTAAATTATGAATATATTATAAGCACACCAAAATTCCAACAACAAGTTTAATTACACATATAAAATCAAACTAAAGGAACTAGAAGAGATAAAAGAGACAACCCTAATTTCTTGGTGAAGTCTTCATGATATCTCAAGCTCAACTTCTCCTTGCTTTCCAAAGCTCAAGATTAACATGTAACTAGTGTTGTGTGGTGAAAATGGTGGGAAAGTGAGGATTTGTGTTGGATGTGTGGGAGATTTACTCTAAAACTAAAACTAAAATATTTAGATCTAAAAAACTATATTGGATGTGTCTATATATCTAAGACAAGAAAAGAGGTGTATTTATAGAGTATGAAATTAGGGATTGAAATGGGTGTGAAATGACAAATTTTCTCAAGACTGAAAATAGGAAATCTGCTAGCTCGAATCAAAATCTGCGAGTTGGAACTCGTAATTCGAAGTTGCAGACATCTCTAGAGGAGATCGTCTGCATCTCTAGAGGAGATCGTCTGCATCTCTAGAGGAGATCTGCGAGCTGGTGTTGCAAGTTGGAGCCAGTAGAATGAAGGTTGAAGCTTGGTCTTCAATGGTGGAAAGATGGCAAGCTTGGAGAGAGAAAACATTGCATGAAGGCCTGAAAATGGCGGCAAAGTGACCAGAGGCAGACGCGCCGTAGATCTGGGCAGCAAACCATCGGAAAACTAGCCAAAAACGGCCTGGAAAATACCGGGTTAAAGTCGCACCTAGACCGGGTCGAAAACGGGTCACGCACAGGTCTGGTCGCTGATGGGTCGGGCAGGTGGAGGTTGAAGACGATGATGTCATGCTGATGCAAGCATACTCAGCCAAAACGCACTATTTCATTAATGACGTGGCAGCTGGGCGTGTGTTTGGCTGGACAATCACAATATGTACCCATGTACTCTCTAATATTCATAGAATCTTCAATCTTTGCCAAAATACCACATTTTAGCCCCTATATCTCCAGAATTACCACAATGCCTCTGAACTTCCCTATTTACCTGAAATACTCATTTAAGCTTATTAAAACCCTGATTTTACCCAAGAAACAAGTATAAAACAATAGAAAATTGGGACCTAAAATAAATATAAAATAGTGCTGAGAGAAGTGCTCGAAGCTACAAAAGGAGAACGACACTCTCAAGCTGGAATGTGAAGCGATCGACAAAGAAAAGCAAGAGCTTGATAAGAGGGTTTAGGCGCTTGATGCTGAGTTATCCAAATCCAAGGAGGTCGTTGTCGATAGGGATCGACAGTTGATGGAGGCTAACTCAAACCTTGCAGAGAGGGATGACAAATAGCTGAATTAAATGAGCAGCTCATGAGCATCTCAGTTAAAGCCATGTGTGTTGTCAGAGTCGACCTTTTCAAACAATATCTAGCTGGAGAGCATACGAATGGGACCCTCATGCCGAGATTGCAGACTGGGAAGAGGTTGAACTCCTTAATGCTGAGAAATCTCCTGGTGATGATAATGCTGGGGGATCCGACAAAGGCTTTGATGGCACTACTGATGATGACCCTCATGTACAAGATGTTACTAATCCTAATCCTCTTTTGCAAGATTCAACACTAGATCAAAACCAACCTTAAAAGCATCCATTTGTTTATATGATTTTTTGTAGATTCATACTTTTAATACTCTATTGCTATAATTTGAATGGATAGGTCGATTTGACATTTTATTATTTATAATCGAGTAATGTTATTTTGTATCGTTTTACTTCGCGTAATTGCGTAACTTAGCTTAGGTCGACATGATAAGTACTTGCTTGAAGAATTGCGCATGTTTAACTTTATTAGGTCGATGCTATTATACAAAGGTTCGCGTACATGCGTGAATCATTTTAGTCGATTTGATCTTTTCATAAGATATCGCGTACACGCGTAATTTATTTTAGCTGACTCAACCGTTACATTGAGATAATCACTTACTTGCTTATAAATAATTGAATACTAGTCGACAAGAATGTTATATTAACGAATAGTCGCTTGCAAGCGTCATTACATGAGAGCTCGAATACTTGTTATTTATTTTGGTCGACACGACGACACGACTGTTACAAAAGAAATCGCTTACATGCGTTAATAAATTAAGTCGACATGACTGTTACAAAAGAAATTGCTTTCATGCTAATATATTTTGCTCGACACAACATTTTCGTAAGATATTGAATAATGTTTTATTCACTTTGGTCGTCAAGACCGTTAATAAATTTGGTCGACACAACCGTTACATAAGAAATCGCATACAAGCGTTGATAAATTTGGTCGACCATTACATAAGAAATCGCGTACATGCGTTAATAAACTGTGAATTGTCCCCATTGATACTCCCCCAACTTCCTGTGTGTTGTCGATTCCAAACACTGGGAGTTGTAGTCGTGTCTTAGAATTTAAATTACGTCCTTGAGTGTAGGATGTCGAATCTTGTTTCCATGAATGTAGGATTCTTGCTCTAAATATGTTCCTGTAATAACTAGTTTCACATCTTGTCGGAGTCGACAGCTTCTTAAGATTAGTAGTAGTCATTTGAAAAATTGTTTTTTGTGAGCTCAATTTTGCACTTAGTTGCAACTAAGGCGTTATTATAGCTTTCGTCGATCGACTTGTTAGTATTGAAAGTAGAAATTGAAAACAATAATGTTAAAGTAACAGATGATTGAGGTTAGAAATTGTACTGTGTAAGGTGTAAAGCGTTCCAACTATTTTGTATCTCTCGACCGTCAAGGCCTCGTATCTTGTAGGCACATCTACCCTTCACATCTGTTATTTGATACGGCACTTCCCAAGTCGGACCCAATTTTCTAGTTTCTTGATGTCTACTAGTCTGGAAAACCCTTCGTAGCACCCAGTCACCGATTTTGAAAGTTCTTATTTTCACGTTCTTACTGTAATGTTGAGCAACTTGCTGTTGATAAGCATGAATTCTTAAGGCTGCTTGCTCACGACATTCGTCAAGGTGATCCAGTTCAAATTGGAGTTCCAGGTTGTTTTATTCTTCACTGGGGTTTTCACTTAGAGTGGTGGACAATTATGTTTCGATTGGAATGACTGATTCTGAACCATAGACAAGTGAGAATTGCGTTTCTCTTGTCGATCGACGTGGAGTTGTCTTGTACGACCATAGAATCTCGGGAAGTTTGTCAGCCCAATGACTCTTTTCAGTTTCAAGTCTTTTCTTTAATGTATTTATTATGGTTTTGTTCGTCGACTCTGCTTGACTGTTTGCTTGTGGGTAGCGTGGAGTTGAAAAGCTCAATTTGATTCCTTATTTGTCGCATAAATTTTTAAAGTCGATCGAAATGAATTGCCACCCATTGTCGGTAAAAATCTCTTTTGGTATTCCAAATCTATAAATTATTTATTTCCAGACAAAATTGCATACCTATATGTCTCTTACGTGTTGAAAAGCTCCCACTTAGACCCATTTGGTGAAGTAGTCTGTTAGGACCAGCATGTAAACAACTCCTTCCGGTGCTGCTGGGAGTTTACCTACCATATTTATTCCCCATTTCATAAATGGCCAAGGGGCCGAAATTGAATTTAGCATACCTGGGGGGAGGTGAGATACTTAGGTGGATATTTGGCATTTGTCGCAGTACTTCACATGTTTTTGAGATTCGAACCGCATTGTTGGCTAGTAATAACCACCCATGATTGCTTTATTTGATAGACTTCTTACACCCGAATGGTTTCCACATTCTTCCTAATGTAGGCTTTTGAGAATGTCATACGCTTCTCATGGTGTGACGCTGTAGGGAAAAATCGATATAAAACGCAGTGGAAGAAACGAAAAATAGATTTCGTATGGTTTTAAATTTTTTCTCGAAGTTGAACCTTAACCTTTTAATTAATTAAACTCAAATATATACGATTAGAGTTAAATACCTCCTGACGTGTAATCCGATTGACTTACGTCGATTGGTAATCCGCAAAATCTTTTTCGATGCCCGTGAATAGTACTCGCGTGAACAGTACCCGCGTGAACAGTGATTGTGAACAGTACCCCCGCCGTGAACAGTGATCGTGAACAGTACCGCGAGATCTTCCAATCCGAACACGTACGTGAATCACCTAGGAGCGTGGTCTCCCTTTTTCTTTGAATTGCAAACCTGAGAATGGATGAACAAAGTTTTCTTTTTCTTTTGTTAGTCACAAAACAATCAAAAGAAGACAAAAATAATTCCGGTCACTTTTGAGTTCTCAATCTAATGATCGAAACTCGCGTGAACCTAATTCGATGTTGTACACACAAGCTTATTGATGAACAAGCAATCAGTGTACTATCAAAGAATAATCTATTCTCTCTTTTATGTTTAGTAGAATAAAAATTATCCTTTTCTATGAATTGAGAAGAAGAAGAAGAAAAATTGAATCATTCAATCAACTATATTGTGGCCGAATTCTATATGTGGAATTATATAGGTGGCCGAAATTTTGCTTCCTCTTCTATTTAGGATTGCCGAAATCTTCCTCTAAATGGACTAGGGTTGCCGCAAATCACATACCAAAAAGAGTTTGTGTTGCACCCTAATTTCCATCAACCTTTAGACTTCAAAACCTAATCCAACTCATAGATATTTTTATTCTTTTATTGACTAAATAAAAAGACTTCTTACTTGATTAAATAAATAAAATTATTTATTTATTTTCTTATCAAACAAGTCTTTTACTTTTAATATACTACTACCAATAGTATAACTTTAGGAAATATATTTCCTGATCAGAAAAAGATTTGTTTCTTAATTAAACAATTAATTAATAAATTAACTAATTCTTATTTAATTAAAACAATGAAACAAAATAATATAGTAGGTTAATATATACACCTTGCCGCCCCACTTATATAAATGGGCCATATATTATTTTCTTATTTCATTTAATCCATTGGACTTTAAATAAAAGCCCACATGTGAACCAGACCCATTCTTACTAAAAGAAATAAGCCCACATGTCTCCTTTTAATATATTAATATAATAGTGCAGCCCATTAATTAAATAATAGACATATTATATTCTTGATATATTAAAAACAATTCTAGATGGACCTTTAAATCGGCCCGGTAGAATATATCAAGTGATCCATGCAAATACGTGTGGATTGGGTATCTTGGCGGGCTATCTAAATTTAAGCTTCAATAGACACAACCTAATCACAATCAACAAAAGATTCACTTAGGTCCAATCTATTAATTTTAACTCATTCCACTAAAGAGCTAAAATTGAACTCTTAAATAAAAATAGAATAAGGAGATGTTTCTCATTCATACCCTAGACAATCTTATAGGAGATGGTGTATCCTCGTGAATAATATCAGTAATCGCCAAGAGCTCATAGACCGCCTATAGCTCTCCAAGTTACCATATTTCCTCATATGATCACATTTCGAACTTAGATACTTTGACTTGTCCAGAAGCCATGTTTTCAATAATCATTATTGAAAACTCAACGTTGAGATTTAAATATCCAATACCTCAAAACATCCATATGATGATATTATACTCTCATTTAATAAATGGAGCCACGATATCCATATCTATAAATGAAGTCCTCTATCGATTAACAAATGTATACCACCAAACTATCGAGGATAAACTATACTATATAATCGTACTCATTGATAGCTCTAATGATAACACTTGCAACCATAAGTCCATCATTTATCTCAGGATTAAGATAGACTCTCTGATTGTCCTCTTTAATGAAAAGACTTATATCTAGTGAAGGTTCTAGATAAAGTATTTCATTGTGATTCAGTTCAATGCACCTAGTGCACTAGATTCTTTTACTCGAAAACCTTTCGATGATTTTAGACTCATCATATTCATTTGATCCCACTCAAATGCTAGTAAAAGAATTCTACAACTTTAACAAGATAGAGGTGCCCAACCTTTAACTTAAGTTGTGAATGTTATTCAAGACTAACTAAAGAATTGTGTCTACCTCATACATATTCGGATGTATGAACAATTCTTCATGTCTCATAGTCTTTTGACCTTATGATTATTTACCTTGACAATTATAATAATAAATGCTATAAGTAATTGTAAGAATCAGAATTCACTTTATCAATATGAGAAGATTGTCAATTACAATATTACACTCTTGCCATTGAGCATAATCCTAACAATCTCCCACTTGCTCTATAGCAAGTGTGTCATATCTCTCATTCCCATGTTCTCTAGATGTCCATCAAAGCTCTTCTGAGGTAGAGCCTTTGTGGAAGGATCCGCTAGATTTTCTGCTGGCGCGATTTTGGTGATCGTCACGTCTCCCTATGAACAATTTCCCTCAAAAGGTGATACTTCCTTTTAATGTGTTTACCTCTCTTATGACTTCTTGGTTCTTTCGAATTAGCCACTGCACCACTGTTGTCACAGCGTATAGTGATCTGCTTATTCGCACTAGGAACCACTTCTAAGTCAATCAAGAATTTGCGGAGCCAAACAGCCTCTTTGGCAGCTTCGCATGCAGCAACATACTCAGCTTCCATGGTGGAATCAGCAATACAAGATTGCTTGATACTCCTCCATATGACTGCTCCTCCTCCAATGGTAAACACAGATCCTGATGTGGATTTTCTGGAGTCAGAATCCAACTGGAAATCAGAATATGTATACCCAACGGGAATTAAATCCCCTCCATAGTATACAAGCATATAATCTCTAGTGCTCTTGAGTTACTTGAAAATATGCTTGACTGCCATCCAATGATCATGACCAGGTTTCGATTGAAACCTGCTAACTATGCCAACAGCAAAATAAATATCTGGTCTAGTACAGAGCATTGCATACATGAGACTTCCAACTGCCGAGGCATATGGAACTCTACTCATGAATTGCTCTTCATGCACATTCTTAGGTGCTTCACCCTTAGAAAGTTTGATTCCATGTCTAAAAGGTAACATACCTTTCTTGGAATATTGCATGGTGAATCTAGACAAGATTTTATCAATGTATGAAGCTTAGGATAATGCAATCGTTCTATTCTTTCTATCCCTTATTACTTGGATACCAAGAATATAACTTGCTTCTCCTAAGTCCTTCATATCAAATTGTTTTGCTAACCATTATTTCACTGATGTCAATACACCTACATCGTTTCCAATGAGTAGTATATCATCAACATAAAGAATGAGGAAAACCAACTTGTCGCCTTTGATCCTCTTGTATACATAAGGTTCGTCAGGGTTTTGAATAAATCCAAAACCTTTTACAGCTTGATCGAACCTTATGTTCCAGGATATGGATGCTTACTTTAGTCTATATATGGACTTTTGCAACTTGCATACTCTTTCTTCTTGGCCTTTTTTCAATGAATCCCTCTAGTTGCACCATATAGATGCTCTCGTCAAGACTTCCATTAAGGAAAGTTGTCTTGACGTCCATTTGCCAAATCTCTAGGTCTAGAGATGCTGCAATGGATAAGAGTATCCTAATGGATTTAAGCATGGCCATAGGTGAGAAGGTTTCCTCGTAATCGAAACCTTCTTTCTGTGTATAACCTTTAGCTACTAGTCTAGCTTTAAAGGTTTCCACCTTACCATCCATACCTCTTTTCCTCTTGTATACCCACTTGCACCCAACGGGTTTTATCCCTTTAGGCAAGTCTACAAGGGACCACACTTTGTTATTGAACATCGATTCAATCTCGGATTGCATTGCCTTTTTCCAATGACGACAATCAACATCCTACATAGCTTCCTTGTACGTGTAGGGATCATCGTCATTCCGGAGATTCTCAACAGATTCTCCTAGACCGATATATTTTTCGGGTTGTGTTCTAACCCTCCCACTACGACGAGGAATGGTAGGTTGTTGATCTTGTGTTGGAATGGAACTTACAATTGGGCTGAGTTGTGAAACCTCTTGTGGAATTGTATCTCCTGACATCTCATTCAGGACAATTCTACTTTTGGGCACAAAATTATTCATATAGTCCTTTTCTAGAAATAAAGCATTTGTTGAAACAAATACTTTTAGATCAGAAGGACTATAGAAATAATATCCTTTAGTTCCTTTTGGATACCCCACAAATATACATGTTTCCGAACGGGACTCCATCTTTTCTGTCTTTCCTTTCAACACATGTGCAGGACAACCAAATATCCTCATGTGTTGTAAACTAGGCTTTCGCCCAGTCAACAATTCATGTGGGGTTTTAGGGACAGATTTAGATGGTACATCGTTTAGAATATATATTGCTGTTTGTAGAGCATATCCCCAAAAAGAAATAGGAAGTGTTGAATAACTCAACATTGATCTAACCATCTCTAAAAGAGTCATATTTCTCCTTTCTGCTACCTTATTTTGTTGAGGTGTACCTGGTGCAGAAAGTTGAGAAACTATCCCATTATCAATAAGATGTTGTTGAAACTCTCCAGATAGATATTCTCCACTACGATCAGATCTCAAGATTTTTATATGTTTCTCAAGCTGATTTTCTACTTCAGCTTTGAATGCTTTGAACATATCAAATGCATCCGACTTATGTCTCATGAGATACATGTAACCAAATCTTGAGTAATCATCTGTGAAGGTGATGAAGTACTCAAATCCACCTCTAGCTTGAATGCTCATAGGACCACATACATCAGTGTGTACTAGTCCTAAACATTCAGTGGCTCTTGCACCTTTGGTATTGAACGGCCTTTTAGTCATTTTACCTTCCAAACAAGATTCACAAGTTGGTAGATCATCAACCTTTAAGTCACTTAAAGGTCCGTCACATACCAATCTTTTAATCCTATTAAGGTTAATGTGACCTAGGCGTAAATGCCAAAGATAGGTTTCATCTTTTGATAATTTTACTCTTTTATGATTAGGTTCCGTTATTTCTGTGTCTAACGAGTGAGAGATATTTCTATGCAAAAAGAATAAACCGTTTTCCAATGTACCTTTGCAAACAACTTTGTTATTCTTACTAATAATTAAAGTTTTATTAAAAGTAACCGAATATCCAAACTTATTTGAACAAGAAACTGAAATTAAATTCCTCTTGAATTGAGGTACATAATAACGTCTATTAAATATAAATGCCTACTAGAATCTAAAATAACTCTAATATCTCACACTTCACTTGCAGACACTAACGTTCCGTTGCCCAAGCGCAAATTGACTTCATCTTCATTCAACCTTCTCTTTTCCTGAAACCCCTGCAAGGAATAACAAACATGATTAGTGGCTCCAAAGTCTATGATCCAAGAATCAGTAGAATCTGCCAGAAAACATGCTTCTAGATAATTAACATTACCTTCTTCCTTCTTTTTCTGGGACTTTGGGCAATCTCTTTTCCAATGTCCCTTTTCACCATAAAGGAAGCATTTCCCTTTGATCTTGGTTACTTTCTTGGTTTCCTTCTTGGTAGGCCCAAGTTGCTTTTTCTTCTGTTGTTTCTTGACCTTCTTACGGGTCTTAACAGTAGCAACTTTACCAACCAAATGAATCTCTTGACCTTTGTTTTTCACAAGGATCTTTTCAGCGCTTTGAACATCTTGCATCAGGCCCTGCAAGGTGTATTCCAACTTGTTCAAGGTGTAGTCCAACTTGAACTAATCAAAGGAATCTGACAGTGAGTTAACTACCATATCAATTTTGGTCTCACCATCAATCTCAGCACCATTTAGTTCAGCAATATTGAGATGTGCTATGACTTTCATCATGTGATCTTTCACAGATTGTCCAGGTTTCATCCTAAGATTCATAAAAGCAGTCACTGCCTCTCTCTTAGTCGTCCTAGACCTCATAGCAAACATTTCCTCTAGAGACATCATTATATCAGCAGCGGACTCCATTCCTTCATGTTGCTGTTGCAACACGTCGGAGATAGTGGCCATAATGTAACATTTTGCCATATCATCAGAAGTCTTCCACTGCTCATACTCATCTCTTTGCATCACATTAGATTCATTATTAGGAAGGGGTGGTTTAGGAGTGGTCAGAACAAACTTATGTTTTTCACTTTACAGCAACAACCCAATTTTCCTTTTCCATGTTACATAGTTATCTCCAGTTAAGGTGTTATCTTTCAGGATGTTCATAAGTGATGGGGTCATGATTTCCGATTAAAACAAAAACATATATAAGTAAATAATCATGATAATAGCACTTTTAAAAATTTATCTTGAATTAAAATAAATAATTCAATCATAAAAATTCAACGGTGATCCAACACCCATAAATATTACGCCTCTTTTGGGAGTTCGCACTATTTACTAGTTAGACTAGGTCCCACCTAATTGTTAACATAACAACCAGCGTTTTTAATTTTAGCCTTGTAATTTTTATTAACAAGAACTCTTGGGAGGATATTAATAAAATTACATTGAGTGTGTTACCAAGATATCGACCCTCAATTTTCTCTCACGAAAATCCCTCCTTGGGGAGTAGATTTCGTTTGAGTCAATTGTCTAGTCTATCCTTGTAAGGAAGTATATTGTTAAATTCCATTTATGGATGCCCCTTGGGGGGATTACCAAAAATAATAAAACTCAACTAATCTTGGAGGCCATAGGCGTTCTTGCACACCTTCTCCCACTCAATTATTTAAGGCGTGTGATTAAATCCCAAAGAATGATTTTTACCAAGTTATCTAGATGCCAATTAGATACCTAAATCATTCAATGCATGTTCATACCAAAAGAGATATATGAGTGGCACTCCTATTCTAAAATGTCATGTTATCATACAACAACAAATATTGTAATATTTAAGCAAAAATTAAATAGCAACAATTTTGGCCCATCCTAGAAAAGCAAGTAAATTACAATTGTTAGGAATACAAGATCTTCAGGTAGCCATCAACCATACGCTCATCCCTCGGCCTCCTCCCATGGACGTGTACAGCCCACAACCCCACAAAGGGGCTGCCTTGCGCAGCCCATAAGGCCACACAAGGCTGCCGTGCGCAGCCCACCAAGGATTGGGCTTGCCATGCGCAGCCCAATCCAGTCCTAGGGTGCGCACGGTGCTCGTTCTCGGTTCCGATTGCTTCGTTTTTCTTCGTGTCTTCGAATTTTCAATACCCGAATACATTACATCATATTACGAATAAATTACTGCAGCAAAATTTTTTTTTTATTTTACTGCAGTAAGATTTACAAAAAAAAAATACTGCACCTGATTACAAAAAAAATACTGCACTTATTTTACATACAAAACAAAAAAAAAATAAAACCCTAGCAACTACCAAGAAGGAATTATGGCGATAATAGACCACCCTTCTTGTTACAAATCCGAAACAAAAATTACATTGAAATTCTAGGACCAAAATCGAGCAATAACAATTCACTTTATAAAACATATATAAATCCATACATTCAACATGTAATTATATATGCGAATACCTAGAGTGCCATCTCTTTCTAAAACATGTATAATCACAATAAAAAAGAAATAGATTCACGTATATATACGTTAATTAATTAAAAGGTACAAACAGGCTCTAATACCAATTGTAGGGAAAAATCGATATAAAACGCAGCGGAAGAAACGAAAAATAGATTTCGTATGGTTTTAATTTTTTTCTCAAAGTTGAACCTTAACCTTTTAATTAATTAAACTCAAATATATACGGTTAGAGTTAAATACCTCTTGACGCGTGATCCGATTGACTTACGTCGATTGGTAATCCGCAAAATCTTTTCCGATGCCCGTGAATAGTACCCGTGTGAACAGTACCCGCATGAACAGTGATTGTGAACAGTACCCCCGCCGTGAACAGTGATTGTGAACAATACTGCGAGATCTTCCAATCCGAACACGTACGTGAATCACCTAGGAGCATGGTCTCCCTTTTTCTTTGAATTGCAAACCTGAGAATGGATGAACAAAGTTTTCTTTTTCTTTTGTTAGTAACAAAACAATCAAAAGAAGACAAAAATAATTCCGGTCACTTTTGAGTTCTCAATCTAATGATCGAAACTCGCGTGAACCTAATTCGATGTTGTACACACAAGCTTATTGATGAACAAGCAATCAGTGTACTATCAAAGAATAATCTATTCTCTCTTTTATGTTTAGTAGAATAAAAATTATCCTTTTCTATGAATTGAGAAGAAGAAGAAGAAAAATTGAATCATTCAATCAACTATATTGTGGCCGAATTCTATATGTGGAATTATATAGGTGGCCGAAATTTTGCTTCCTCTTCTATTTAGGATTGCCGAAATCTTCCTCTAAATGGACTAGGGTTGCCGCAAATCACATACCAAAAAGAGTTTGTGTTGCACCCTAATTTCCATCAACCTTTAGATTTCAAAACCTAATCCAACTCATAGATATTTTTATTCTTTTATTGACTAAATAAAAAGACTTCTTACTTGATTAAATAAATAAAATTATTTATTTATTTTCTTATCAAACAAGTCTTTTACTTTTAATATACTACTACCAATAGTATAACTTTAGGAAATATATTTCCTAATCAGAAAAAGATTTGTTTTCTAATTAAACAACTAATTAATAAATTAACTAATTCTTATTTAATTAAAACAATGAAACAAAATAATATATTAGGTTAATATATACACCTTGCCGCCCCACTTATATAAATGGGCCATATATTATTTTCTTATTTCATTTAATCCATTGGACTTTAAATAAAAGCCCACATGTGAACTAGACCCATTCTTACTAAAAGAAACAAGCCCACATGTCTCCTTTTAATATATTAATATAATAGTGCAGCCCATTAATTAAATAATAGACATATTATATTCTTGATATATTAAAAACAATTCTAGATGGACCTTTAAATCGGCCCGGTAGAATATATCAAGTGATCCATGCAAATACGTGTGGATTGAGGATCTTGGCGGGCTATCTAAATTTAAGCTTCAATAGACACAACCTAATCACAATCAACAAATGATTCACTTAGGTCTAATCTATTAATTTTAACTCATTCCACTAAAGAGCTAAAATTGAACTCTTAAATAAAGATAGAATAAGGAGATGTTTCTCATTCATACCCTAGACAATCTTATAGGAGATGGTGTATCCTCGTGAATAATATCAGTAATCGCCAAGAGCTCATAGACCGCCTATAGCTCTCCAAGTTACCATATTTCCTCATATGACCACATTTCGAACTTGGATACTTTGACTTGTCCAGAAGCCATGTTTTCAATAATCATTATTGAAAACTCAACGTTGAGATTTAAATATCCAATACCTCAAAACATCCATATGATGATATTATACTCTCTTTAATAAATGGAGCCACGATGTCCATATCTATAAATGAAGTCCTCTATCGATTAACAAATGTATACCACCAAACTATCGAGGATAGACTATGCTATATAATCGTACTCATTGATAGCTCTAATGATAACAATTGGAACCATAAGTCCATCATTTATCTCAGGATTAAGATAGACTCTCTGATTGTCCTCTTTAATGAAAAGACTTATATCTAGTAACGGTTCTAGATAAAGTATTTCATTGTGATCCAGTTCAATGCACCTAGTGCACTAGATTCTTTTACTCGAAAACCTTTCGATGATTTTAGACTCATCATATTCATTTGATCCCACTCAAATGCTAGTAAAAGAATTCTACAACTTTAACAAGATAGAGGTGCCCAACCTTTAACTTAAGTTGTGAACGTTATTCAAGACTAACTAAAGAATTGTGTCTACCTCATACATATCCGGATGTATGAACAATTCTTCATGTCTCATAGTCTTTTGACCTTATGATTATTTACCTTGACAATTATAATAATAAATGCTATAAGTAATTGTAAGAATCAGAATTCACTTTATTAATATGAGAAGATTGTCAATTACAATATTACACTCTTGCCATTGAGCATAATCCTAACAGACGCATCTCAAGTATGGACATGTAAAGGATTTTTTTATAAACTTTACCATACAAAATGCAAAATTTAGCCGATTTGGCTTTGATCTTCCTTGCTTCAGCTCTGTCGTCTGGTAAGATTGTAGGTAATCTATTATTGGGTCCATCCAGCTTGATCCGTTGTCGATTGGCGTCATGTTTTCTTCATCATGTGTTGCGGGTAACAACAGATGTACAATGGGTATATATTTGGGGCCGTCAGTTTGAGTCGTTGAACCTGGGTTTGCTAACGCGTCTGCCCGAGCATTTTCTATTCTAGGTACCTGCAATATAAAAAAATTGTCGAACTTGGACTCCATTTGTTTGGCTTTGGCCAAGTAGGCTTCCATTCTCCTTGTTAGGATTATGCTCAATAGCAATAGTGTAATATTGTAATTGACAATCTTTTCATATTAATAAAGTGATTTCTGGTTTTACAAAATCTTATAGCATTTATAATGATAATTGTCAAAGTAAATAATCATAAAGCCAAAAGACTATGAGAAAGGAAGAATTGTTCGTACATCTGGATATGTATGAGGTAGACACAATTATTTAATTAGTCTTGAATAAACTTTCACAACTTAAGTTAAAGGTTGGGCATCTTTATCTTGATAAAGTTGTAGAATTCTTTTGCTGGCATTTGAGTGGGATCAAATGAGTTATGATGAGTCTAAAATCATCTAAAGGGTCTTCGAGTAAAAGAATCTAGTGCATTGAACAGGATCACAATGAAATATTTTATCCAGAACCATCAGTAGATACAAGTCTTTTCATTATGAGGACAATCAGATAGTCTATCTTAATCCTGAGATAAATGATGGACTTATGATTGCAAGTGTTATCATTTGAGCCATCAATGAGTATGATTATATAACATAGTCTATCCTTGATAGTTTGGTGGTATTAATTTGTTAGTCTATAGAGAACTTCATTTATAGATATGGACATCGTGGCTCAATTTATTGAATAATAGTATAATATTATCTTATGGATATTTTGAGGTATTGGATATTAAATCTCAACGTTGAGTTTTCGATAATGTCTATTGAAAACATGGCTTCTGGACAAGTCAAAATATCCAAGTTCAAAACGTGGTCATATGAGTAAATATGGTAACTAGGAGAGCTATAGCCGGTTTATGAGCTCTTGGCGATTACTGATATTATTCACAATGATATACTATCTCCAATAAGATTGTCTAGGGTATGAATGAGAAACATCTTCTTATTCTATCTTTATTTAAGAGTTCAATTTTAGCTCTTTAGTGGAATGAGCTAAAATTAATAGATCGGACATAAGTGAATCATTTGTTGATTGTGATTAGATTATGCATATTGAAGCTTAAATTTAGATAGCCCACCGAGATCCCCAATCCACACGGACTTGTATGGATCACTTGATATATTCTACCGGACTAATTTATGGGTCCATCTAGAATTGTATTATCAAGAGTATAATTTGCACATTATTTATTTAATAGGCTGCTCAAATTATATTAATATATTAATGAGAGGCAGGTGGGCTTGTTTATTTTAGTAAGAATGAGTTTGGTTCACATGTGGGCTTTTATTTAAAGTCTGAATGAATTAAATAAAATAAGAAAATAATATTTTGCCCATATTTTTTGTGTGTAGGCGACAAGGTTATAATAATAGCCTAAAATATTATTTTATTTTATTGTTTGATTAAATGGAAATTAATTAATTGATTAATTAATTATTTAATTAAAAATCAAAATATTTTTCTAACTAGGAATTATGTTTCCTAGTAGTATACTATTATAGTAGTATAATAAATATAAAAGACTTAATTTGGTAAGTATATAAATAAAGAATTTATTTATCTAATCAAATAAGGAAGTCTTTAATATAATCACAAATACACTATTTGAGTTGGATTGGGAGTCTTGGTGTGGAAAAGAAATATTTTTTTAGAAAAAGGATTCTTTGTCACCAAATAAATCCACCTAGAGATATGATTCTTACCCACCAAGTAAATCCTCTTTAGGAAAGGATTTGTATACCTATATATATTATTAATTTCGGAATTAATAGTGATTGGAAGAAAAAAAAAAAAATTTTAGAGAAAGAATTTTTTATTCTCTTGCTTTTGAATAAAAAAAATTCCAACTCTAGAACATAGTGAAAATTCGGTCAAGAGGAAGAGAGAAAGATAGTTATAAATTCGATAGTGCACTTGCAAGCATTTACATAAAAAGGTTTTGTGCACACTTTCACTTTAGGTTCACGCGAGTTTCAATCATAACGATTGTGAATTCAAAAGTGACCGGAAAGATCTTTCTAGGCTCTTAAAGTTTTTGTGATTAACGATCAAGAAAGAAGATTTCGTTTTTCCATTCTCAGGTACGCAATTCAAAGAATAGGGAGACCACGCTCCTAGGTGATTCACGTTCGTGATCAGATTGGAAGATCTTGCGAATTACCATCGACGCTAAGTCAATCGGATCAAGCTACAAGAGGTATGATATCTTTTGAATATATGTATGTTTAATTAATTAAAGGGTTAAGGTTCAAATATTGGAAAATTTTAAACTATACTAAAAAAAATTTAGTCTCGCTTCCGCTGCGTTTTCATATTTTTCCCTACACTCCTATCTTTGGCCTCGTACGTTCCATTCATTTGTCGTATGACTAGCTGTGAGTTGCTTTGGACCTGTATATTTTTTATGCCCAAGCTCTTTGCTAGGTCGAGTCCAGCAATTAACGCCTCTTACTCTGCTTCGTTATTTGTCGCATGAAAACTGTAGTGGACTGATTGTTAGAGATTTTTACCTTGTGGGGATTTAAGCACAAGTCCTAGTCCACTCCTCTTTATATTACTTGATCCGTCGACCGATAAGGTCCATTTTTCTTTTGTCGTGTCCCTAGTGAGGATCATCAATTCCTGTTCTGCCTGTAAATTTTCTTTAGAAGTAAAATCTGCTATAAAATCAGTGAATATCTGTGACTTCATTAATGTTCTCTGCTGGAAAGAGATGTCATGCTCACTGAGTTTAACTGCCCATTTTGTTAGTCGACCTGAAAGCTCAGGTTTATGCAATATGTTTTTAAGCGGCTAGGAAGTCAGTACCTTAATCGGGTGACATTAGAAGTAAGACCTTAACTTTCGTACGGCTAAGACAAGTGCTAGAGCCAATTTCTCAAGCTTGGTATACCTGGTTTCCGCGTTGATTATAGCCTTCCTTATGTGGTACACCGGATGTTACGAATTTTCCTCTTCTCTGACTAGTACGGCACTTACTGCAGTGTCGGATACTGCCACGTATCAGTATAAGGTTTCTTTGTTTTTTGGTTTCAACGGCAGTGGAGGTGAAGTCAAATATTCTTTCAAGTCTAGCAAGGCTTTTCCGCATTCATCATTCCAATCGAACATCTTGTTTTTCTTTAGGATGTTGAAAAATGGCTGGCATCATTCAGACGATTTGGAAATGAATCTATTGAGAACTGCCACTCGACCTGTAAGCTTATGTACATCTTTGATGCATTTAAGTGATTCGATTGCTTTGATCTACCAAGTTTGGTCTGGGTTGGCTTTGAACCCTCTTTGCATCACCAAATAACCTAAAAACTTGTCAGAGGAAACACTAAATGAACATTTAGTAGGATTAAGTTTCATACCGTATTTGTCGAGTATGTCGAATGACTACTTCAGATACTCTATGTGTTGTTGAACGGCAAGCGATTTAACCAGCATGTCGTCGATATAGGCTTCCATGGTCGATCCAAGCATATCAGAGAACATTTTGTTGACCAGCCGTTAATATGTTGCACCTACATTTTTCAAACCAAAAGGCATAACCTTATGATAGAAAATACCTTGTTCGGTGATGAACGTAGTTTTTTCTTGGTCGTTCAGATGCATCAGAATCTGGTTGTAGCCGGAGTAAGCGTCCATGAAGCTGAGTAGTTCGTGCCCCGCTGTGGCGTCGACCAGCATGTCGATATGAGGAAGTGGGAACGGATCTTTGGGGCAGGATTTGTTGAGATCTGTAAAATCGATGCAGACGCACCACTTCCCATTCTTTTTCTTTATGACCACGACGTTCGCCAGCCAGTCAGGATACTTGACTTCTTGGACTGACCCAATGTTGATCAGCTTTTGGAATTCTTCGTTGATGATTTTGTTCCATTATGGTGCGAACTTTCTCCTTTTCTGTTTCACTGGCAGGTGAATAGGATGTACCTGTAAGTGATGAACAAGCGAAGCTATTACAGCACCCCTTTAAGAAGTCGATCAGCGGTTTCCGTATCTCTCCTGGTAATCTCATCCGAATTGAACTTTAAGCTCTCGCTCTTCTAGGTCTATCAACACCTCATCAAGATCTTCCATTTTCGGCTTATTTGATATCGACTCGACCTTGGTTTCCTGTAGTTGCTATAATTGCTCCTTCCTTTTTTTCATGGCATTTTGGTAACATTCTCTAGCTGCTCTATGTTCGCCCTTGATCTCATGAACTCCCCACTTCGTAGGGAATTTGATAATTTGATGGTAGGTCAAGGGGATTGCTTTCATCTCGTGAATCCAAGGTCTACCCAAAATAGCATTGTAGGGAGACTGACAGTCAACCACCAAAAAATTGATATACAGGTTCACTCCTTCCATGTAGACTGGTAGTACAATCTCACCAAGTGTGGTCTTTTGTTCGCCACTAAATCCAGTCAATACTATTGTTCGACGACTGATTCTAGATTCTTCAACCTGCATTTCTTTGAGCGCACAGTTAAATAGAATGTTACAAGAGCTACCATTGTCGATTAAAATTCTCTTAGTTAAACAATTAGCAATATATAAAGAAATGATTAAAGCGTCATGGTATGGAGAAAACAAATCTGATTTGTCTGTCGACTTGAATATGACCGTTACGTCTATTTTGGAGGGGTGATCTCTGCTCAGCTGAATCTTTGTGTTCGACACCTGTTGAGTGTGTCTTTTCGCAGCTAAGTAACTCACGCCGCTGACCTCTGATCCTCCAGCTATGTAGTTTATCACCCTTTTCTACTGGGGCGAAGTTGGTGGTCCATCCTCCGGATTGCTCTGCTGCTTTTCTTCCCGTCGAGCGACAATCTGCTTTCCTTTGTCGGTGAGGTACTCCAATAGGTGTCATCGCTTTAATAGTTCTGCTACCTCGAGCTTCAGGGTGACACAGTCTTTCGTTAGATGTCCGTGATCTCCGTGAAATTCGCATTGAAAACGGACGTCTCGATGTTCTGGCGTGGCGTTCATCTTCCTTAGGCCACTTGATCGTTCTCTCCATTTCCTTCATAACTGCTACAAGGTTGACTGGTTCGATGCTAAGGTTATATTCTGGGATTGGGGTTCGCGATCAACTAGTTCTTGGAGGATTCTGATCATATGGTCTTCTGTCGTTATGTCCATTGTAGCGGGAGTCATTGTTGAGTCAATTTCCTATTGGATAAGTTTCCACTCTTCTATCAGTTGCCTTTCAATCGACACAGTCATTTCGCCTGTTATAGTGGTTTGTTTTTTTGATGTAGTTCACCTCGTCCTCCTCCCATTTGATCTAAGCCCACGCTTTTGCCAACACGTCTTCCATTGTCTTGCATAGATATTTGGTAAGCTCTTTGTAAAGATCTGAGTCAAATTGAAGCCCTTTCCTGAAAGCTGAAATCACTGTTGATTGGTTGCAATATGGGATATGCACCTTTTTCTTGTTAAATCGTTCGACGTATGCACTTAGGTTTTTACCGCTTCTCTGGGTTACAGTGTATAGGTCGTCCAACTGCTTTTTGAGTTTTTTGCTGCTTGCGAATTGCTCCACGAAGGTATCTGTGAGCTGCTCAAAAGAAGAAATATAGTTGTTAGGCAAATTCATATATCATTATAAGGCGGAGCCACCTTGGCTGGATCCGAACGCATTGCATATGCATGCTTCTTTGAGGTCGCGTGGGATCACCGCAGTGAATATGCGTTGCTTGTATTGCGCTATGTGGTCGTCTGGATCTGTTGTGCCTTCAAACTACTTCATGTTGGGGAAACTGAATTTTCTGGGTATCTGAATGAGCGAGATGGCATCTTCAAAGGGTGAATCTGCGAAACTATTTGTCGTGCTCTTCTTGATAGGAGCTGGCACTTCTAGGATCTTCTGAATGAGGGCTTCCATTTCTACAAACCTGCGAGAAAGCTCAGGATCAGCAAATAAATATAAACCAGTATCTGGTGTTACCAAAGTCGGTGTCGACTGCAGTGACACTAGGGTTTTCAAGATGTGCTCCTGGCGCGGATCGACAATTAGAATTGGTGCCTGCGGCACTTTTTACTGGATCTGCGGATCAGGTTGGTTTGTTTCAACCTGGACTATTTGTGTCGCATCATGGCTCGAGCCCTGGTTGCCGTTGGCTTCAAGGTGTGGAGGATCTGCTTCAATGGTAGGGGTTGTCCTATCTACATTCTATTCAGTTTGGAGCATTAGAGCTGGAGGTTTTGGAGCTACGTTGTTGGGTGCCCCGTCGATGATGGCTCACAATTCAGATTTGCGAGTTTGAACCACAACATTCTCCACTTCGAGTACCCGCAATTCAGCGTTTGCAGTCATCTAGAAGGTCAGCATTGCGATATGTTCCTCGACGGTGGGAGCGTTTCCATCTCCTGACATTTTTGAACCTTTTCATCCGACTCAACTGGTTCATCTGTCAACCTACAATGGGCCCCACGGTGGGTGCCAAACTGTAGAGGGTCGTTCTACAGTTAGTGGATTAGGTCAAATTTGAAGTAAACCCAAGCAACCTGGTTGGATTGGTCGAATCGAACCAGCTGTCTTTTTTAGAGAAACCTGCAAAAAAGATAGAAATAACAGTAAAAGAAAAAGAATAGGGTGGTAATGGTGATTTTGGGCTGTGCTCTTGGGCTGATCGTTAATGGCAAAAATTGACTGGAAAATACTATAAGAAGATTCCGGTGGCCAGAGAAATGGTTTTGACAGAGTTTCGGCTTAGCAAAATAGAGTTTATCAAAGAGAGAAAAATTGGAATCCCTCTCTTTGAGAAGAAAGGATCTATTTATAGACCTCCTGGACCATTAGAACATTGAAGTGCTGTTGGGAGATATCCATGAAATCTCTCCTGAATCTCATGAGATTGTACCGTGATCTTCTCAGTTCAAACGAACTGATAACAGTGGTTTTAAACTGAAAAGTGACTAAGTCAAACAAATACTATGATAAAGCAATTCGGGTCGATCTGAGTTAAATAAGCCTGATCCTGGCATTATAAGATTTTCAATGGGCTTCGAACGCTGGGCCCAGAAGTCATATTTTGGCTACCACAAATACCTGGTAATTTATAATAGAAAAGATAAAAGAAACCCACTAAACCCATTAAGCTCATTAAAACGACTTCATATAACAATACCGGGTTTGAACAATACGGGTCTTTGCGAGCTTTTAAATAATGCGGTCCGGATTTATACCCGGACCCGAGCATACCGGTAAGAGCCCAACTTGGATCTGGCCCATTTTGCCATGCCTAAGAGAGATAAATGCTGATAAACAAAACCTAAATGCTGATAAACAAAACCTTGCAAGTGCAAGTAAATTGGTCAATGATAGGGTTAGTCAATGTAATTAGGCCGTTTACGAGGGTGAAAACTGAGAACTGGGCCCTCCCTTCCTCTGTCGTTCATTTTCATTTTTAAGTGAGAGAGAGAGAGATTGTTGTACTTGTAGGACATCACTGGTATTTGGTGGTACGCACAATTCCAATTCCAAATCCAATCCTCTTCATTTGTCCTTCATTTTCAGCCTCTTCTTCTTTTCTTCCCCCAAAAACTAAAACCCACCTTCCTTCAATCTTCGCACTGGTAAGTGGTAACTCCATTTCTCTTTTTATTATCTTCATCGCTCTTCCATTTTTATTTACGGTAAATTTTCGATTTCTGTACATTTAAATTTCTAATTTCGATTGCGTGTAGATTCTAAATTGTTTGAATTTTGATTGTATTGTGGCCGGTTGTACTCTTGTTTGTTGCCATCTGTTTTTAAAAATTTTTAAATTTGAAGTTTTCAGAGGAGAAACGGATGTTACGTTACAGACATAAAATTATTCCTTTGATAAGCTTTATTCAATTTTGATTCTGATGCGTTTTTCATAGTTGATAGAATGCTTTTTTTGTAACAAATTTTCGAATCTTACAATATTGTATGTATAAAGTTGCTAAAACCTCTCGAAAAGAATGAAATTCAGCTTTACAAATTGTAATGGGTGGTTCTTTTGATGTTTGCACTACGTGCCAGAATTGCCTACATATGCTGCTTGATTTCTCTCTAATGGTCCTATGAATTTAATACAACATTGTTAAACCTAACCTTTTCGTTTAAGCATATTAGAGATTTGGTTGATCATTGTTGCTGTTACTGACGCTGATGATTTTGTTCAACACCCGTTTGGATAATCTGTGTTTAGAACATCCCCGTTTAACGTTCGCTGCTTTTGTTGGGTTTAATTCATTGGAAATTTGGAACTGGATTATATGCTAATCTTTTTTGGGTGATTGTATTGATTTGGTAGCTAGGGTTGTTTGAATTTCCTGCAATGTATGTGTGGGCTACACAATGTGTTGATTGAGGAGCAAGAAATTTAAACAATGGCAGAATATTTGGCCTCACTGTCATGTGTCAAGCTGCATTTGCAGGCAACTCATCTAAAAGAGAGACGATGTCTACCCAAAAATTCACATTTTAGAGCAGCTCAGAGGTTTTCTTCTCTTGTTTTCTTCCTGTTTACGTTCCTTGGTGGTTTTGTGATTGGTGATTTCTTGGGTGTGCTGAAAATGGGAGTTGACAGTTCAATTTGAAAAAATTCCCTTGATTGTTTTGTTAGTTTCGTGTTTCTTAGCAAATATTTTTTTAGGTGATTATTTGTAATCACTAATCAATGCCTCAAAAGTATATTCCGGTCATTGTTACTTTAGCAGGATTTTGTCACTTACAAAAATTAAAATTACATGTTTACTTGATGAGAAACCGCAATATCAAAATTTTAAATCATATGTTCTGAGTTTTCATATGCTAGCCAAAAAGTAGAAAGGTTTACATAAGTCGTATGAGTTGAACCCCTTATTGTTTTTCAGGTCCCAAACAATTCTATCATATATTTTAATAATGTACTGTGTTCATTTACATGTCCTCAGCAACAGCTGTTATATTCTGTGCTCAGATAATTGCCACTATAAAAGATTGCTCTAAGAGAGTTATATGGCATATTTAAATTAAAACTTAACTGCTAGTGCTAGTGAAGGTGCTAAGTCTTCATTGTTTGTTGCCTTTGTGGTTGTAGAAGGTGTTACCATGGACGATATAAAGTTGTCCGGGTGTCAATGCAGAAAATCTGCAAGTTTAGTACTTCTGGTGTTGAAAGTCTGAAAGTCCACCCTCGTCTCAGCGAGACTTCATTGACGTGTAGTTGCTTGGGGTTTTTGGTGAACCCTGATGGTGCAACAGCCTCTGACTGGGTTCCTGTTGGTGATCAGGTACTTCTGATGGCCAGTATATTCCTTACATATCTGGCTGGAGTAATTCCTGTTCAGAAGTTTAATACTACTTCCCAAAAGAATATTCTCGACCATAATGTGTTCCCTGAAAGCTCAACCTCTCCTGGTAGGTAAGGGTAAGCATATCAAAGGTTTCAAAGCATCTTTTGCTCTACATAATTGATAAATTAATTTAATTGTTTGAAGATATGAGTGCAATGCTTTAACTTTTGTATGTCTCATTTCCTGTAGTTACTCAGGATATTTTCCCATTAAATGCAATACCAGGAAAGACGATGACAAAGCTAATGCAAATTTGAAGTATGTATGGAAAGTAATGAAAGAAAAACTAATGGAATCTCTGGATACTAATGAAAGTGAGAGTGATTCTGGAAACAGAATCCTTGAACGACACCAGACAAAGTGCCCATTAAGTTTGTATGCTGTATCTGAGGGTCCAAAGTTACGGTTGCTTTGGGCTTCATTTCAACAACTTGAGAAAGAGGTAGGTACTGTCTATACTTTCTCCTTGTACCATAGTTGCTATGCATAAACTTGCTATTTTGAAGAATTTGAGCATTTCTTGCCTAGATGAGAACCTTTACCGGTTCACAATGCAGTGCTAGTAGAAAACCAAACTTGTTGGTGAAGGTAATTTCATTTGGTTGTAATTGCGGGAACATAGATTAACTGTCTTTGCTTGTTGCTTGCAAAGTATTTTAAGAATATCTTTTGAAATTGTAAATGTAGGTCTAAAAAGTTTTTGGCATACTCATGCTAGACAGAGAGAGAGTAAATTAGTGTTTTATTGTTGTGATTGCAAGATAGGTTCTTGAATTTATAATTTTAATGACAAAAATCGATGAGAATGTAATTATATTTAACATTGCAGTTCATATCTCTAGGGTGCATAAGTTACTTCATAATTACACCTCAGCATGCTGAAAGGGGTTATTTTAACAATTTTTATTTGGCACAATATTCCTGACTTTATACTTTCATTAGTATAACTATCTGGTTATACTTTGACTTGTAAATGGTGTGCATTATTTAAAATTGTAGTTTGTAATCATTGGGCTTTACTTCTCTTAATCTAGATATATGATAGGGTTTGAAGACTGTATAAGTTGTTTGTCCAGAATTGTTTTTGCCGCTTGCAGACATGTAAGTAGTCCAATTTCTAGAATCAGTGATGTTTCAATTTTAATGTGTATTTAACTTAAAATAGAAAATTGAAGACTATTTCGATGACCAGCTGAAAAATACACCTCTTGTTATGAAGTAGGAACAGATACATACATAATATAATCTGACCATACCGAGTTGGTAATCTGACCACCATCCAAGACAATATGTGGTTGCTGGAGGTCAAGTAGGTAAGAAAACACCTTCATGCTATTCAGTAAGTTTAGAATGGTTGTAGATCTCTGAACTTGCAGCTAAGTAGGTATGACAAATGATGATCTCTCTCTATCATAATTTTGAGGTTTTTGTGAGTTATTCTGCTGCTGTTAGGAATTGGATTAATCTTAGATGTATGGAATTTGATGTATAGATATATGATTTTCATGTATTGAAAAGAATGGCATTTTTTCCATAAATGCAACATTGCACTGTTATAATGACACTTTCTTTTGCTTCTATTGGTCTTTGAAATAATTTTTTTACATTTTGGTTATTAAATATTTCATTGATCATATTTCCAGGTAAATAATATATCATGCAATCCTGACACTGTTATCTTAGATGATTGGATGACCAAGTTTTCTCAAATTATTCGAGAATCCTGCCAACCTATATGTATGGCTTGGCTTGAAAAGGAGTTTTGCCGAGAAAGCAGCAATCCTGATGAGGTACGTGGAAATTTTTTACTTGTTACACTAGTGTACAATTTTTGTTGTTGTGACTAAGATGTTTAGATCATGCATCTCTTTCTACTTTCATTTCAGGTACTTATTTCGCTGATTATAGAGAAGTTAAAAGGAGAGGATACTGTCTTACAGAATATTGTAAAGTCAGGCAAAGGATATCTTTATGCAGAACTAGTATATCTTCTTCGGTTCAGTTATCTCAGGTAAAATGAATTAGTGTTCAAGGATATCTTTGAGTCTTCAAGTGTGTTTTTGTTTTTTATTTTCTCCTTCTAGTTTCCTTTCTGTATCATTGTAATTCGAGTATATGTATTGAGATGAAAGGTGTACAGTAGCAAGGTAGGTATATTAAATGCAGGAACTATTTTTTTCAGTCATTTTTAAACATAATTAGCTACGAATAACTTCTGAAACCATGCCTAGTCCACATAGTGTACTGGATCAGTACTCTACTTTCTCTATAATAACCATGTTTTACACTTATTGCGGCATATGTACTGATTTTAATTACTATTATTACACCCGAAGTCCAAAAGGGGCGACTAAGAATGAATGAAATAGATGAAAGTGGTCAATGTTTTCTTACGAAACAATCTGACTTCGTTGTTTGACTTTGATCATAATTAATCAAAAAGAGATTCTACCTGAATTTGACAGTAGTATTTTCTTCATATTTTCATATTCACATGACTTGTTAAAACATTTCTACCTTGTTTGTTTACCAGAAATGGTTGCTCTTACGACCATAATTTGTTCATGTTGCACGCGGAAACCATATTGGAAGATTTGGTGATAACTTTAGCAGATGGGATTGCAAGCATTTATCTGGAACTTGTTTCTGTTGATGGCAATTTGTCCAGTGAAATTAATAGCTTGGGCTCGGTAATGTGTAATCTGTCAACCCGCGCACTCCAAAAGCTACGTAATGAGGTACAAGTGTTTCCTTCGCCAGCTTAGGATTAAGATTTCTTGATTTTTTATTCTCAATTGTTAAATGATTTTGCATATAATTCCCACTCTCACTCTTCATAACAAAAAGTAGAGTACTTATTAATTGCCTTACTACAAAAGCTCCAAGTTTGAATTTCTTGCGCTTCAACTTCCATAGTTACTGTACTATTGGGCGTGCAGTAGTAGCCATGATATTGCACCAACTACAAATATTTAATTCCTTAATGTAGACAATTTTATAATTTGAAAGGCCTACTTGGTGCCGTTGTGTTTTGTAGTTTGTAGTTATAGCAGTGGGATCCATGTAATAAATTTAGAGTCAATTAAGTACATTTACTGACCTAGACACCAAGCAGCTCACAGCTCTATAGCCCATATTTGACTCGACTTCTGTGCTGTGATGAAATCTTAAGTTATGTGTTAACTATGTCGGTGTTACAATTGTCAGTGTTGTCATCTGTTATTTCGTTTGTTCTTGGAGAATTTCTTCTATTTCCTTTATTGTTCGGTGGACCTGATTCTTCTTTAAATGTTAGGAACTTAGGATGCTAGATAACAAAGACTGCATAGGCATGTTTAAGAATTGATCATTGATCAAGAAAAGACACTTGTCATTTAGGAGGAAAGAAACGATGACTTAAGTTACCACTGAGATCTTTAAAGAAAAGAAGAGCATTACAATATCTTCAAAGCCTTGAACAAGGGAATTGATTGAGATATAGTGCTAAATCACACAGAATTAAGGGAATGGTTAAATTGATTGATTGCCCCATCTTAAAGGGAAGGGTTCCATCCGTCTTAATTAAGAGATGTGTAAACAAATCATATACCATAGGAAGATGAATTTGAATAATTGGTTTTGTCAAAAGGTTTAACGATATTTACTGTTGCACAGGTGGCCCTGAATTTATGGGTGTACCAAAATGTGGAGGCAGTTGTATCAATGTATGAGGATCGTTTTGACCTGTGCACACTTCAAAGCCAACTCATTGAGGATTCTAGTGGGGATCTTCAGAATTTAAACTATAGTTGGTGGAAGAAGCTTATCTCGAGAAAGTCTG
Organism: Dipteronia sinensis; assembly: GCA_033220585.1. Taxonomy (NCBI): domain Eukaryota; kingdom Viridiplantae; phylum Streptophyta; class Magnoliopsida; order Sapindales; family Sapindaceae; genus Dipteronia; species Dipteronia sinensis. The sequence continues at coordinate 19,120,364 of CM065643.1, read as the reverse complement.
GGACAGTGAAATCTGCATTAAGTTACATTGAGATAATCGGTACCTCCATTTCTGTGAAAAGGACCATGGAACTAAGGGCCTTGACAGGGTGGTATGTGTTTTTATTTGCCTCTGCAATTTTAATTACATGCATGTAACATAAAATGAAATCAAGTGAAATGGTCCGACTTAAAATAACATTCAAAGTATTGTATATATATGAGGAACTCCATTGTTCTTGTAATTGAATTTTGCTACCAGTTAGTCATCTATAAATACCACTGATTTTGTGTCATAATTCACTTATATGTATATCTGCAATGGGAAATGTTGAATATGCTATTTTTTGTTGAGTAATGAGGGGGGCTGAAGCAGAGTTGTGCTTTGGAGTGTCATTTGACCCTTGCTAGTAAATTGGAGATGAACTTTTAGGTGTCATTTGATTCTCACATAGTACTAATAGTAGTGGGAATCCACACTGTTGTCAACAAGATTACACACTTTAATGAAGTGATAAAATAATGTGGATGATTAAGTTAGAGAAACATCCATTGTCATTGAAGAGTCCTTCTTGTCTTGTCTAGAGTTGAACAAGTGAGCATCGGTTATGGAAAGGAATCAACTCTTAAGAGGTTTGAAGGCATAGATTTGTTGAGAAGAAATTCTTGGATCTACTTTAATACTTTGGTCCTACTGTGGTTAAATCTGCATGGGGGAGCAGAGCATGATTCTGTGTGGGTATTATGCTCTGGTGTTGTTTTGTTTGGGATGTTAACATCATATGCTTTAATGTATGCAGTTTGATTGTCAGGATTTTGCACACCTTTAATACTTAATATGTTCATATTCTTAATGAGATAGGCTTGCTAATTTGAATTCTATTTTAATTTTTGTGTTGCAGGAGGTACTACTTCAGCCTATGCCTTGAGTTATCTGACATTAGCATGCCATTTATTAGAGTTGTTTTTAACAAAATCAGTGATGCCATCTCGTTCTTTTTTGTTTGCCTGATTGGGAGGGCTTTGGGACTCATCTACACTGGAATTAGGCAGTCATTGCAATGGAAGTGAGATGTAATATTACTGGTATATTTTTGTCATTCATTGCCATTTTCATGTTCTTCTTCCTCTTCTTCTTCTTCTTCTCATTTGTTTGACGTAGGAGTAGCCAATACGAGGAATGTGATTTTTAGACTGTCAACTTCAAACTCCTATTTTTTGTTCTCGAGGACTGAGGCTTCTCGTGAACGGTGGGTTTTATAAATCTGATTGGAATCCCTTTAAAGTCAAAAATCAAAATATTGGCTTCCACCTCATTTTAATTACGTTTCCAGTTGTGTGAATTATGTGGTACTATGTATGGCTGACCAAAAAAATGTGATACCATGTATGAAAGCACAGAATTGTCAACACTTGGATGTGAGAAAATATGTGCGTACTTCCATTTGATGTGGACCTCTCTCTCTGGAGCTAAATGATCACTTATTGACTCTTCACATTTAGGAGCTCTAAATGTGATCTCTCTAGTTGTATCAGAAAGAAATGGACGCGGGCCTCTAATTTGTTTAATCAAGGTTTGAACCTGCTCGATATTCTTAATTTTTTTCTTCAGACTTTACACATGGTGTACTGATATGCAAGCTGTTATCAAAGATTAGTTAACTAATCATTTCCATATTTGTTATAGATAGATACATTGTTTTGTTGATTAGTGCATGTTTGTTTTGCCTTGAGTGATATATTTGTTAATGTTGATGAAGAAAATGGTGGGAACACAAACATGAGAAAGTGAGGTGCACATAGATGATAATACTTTTTAAAAGATGAGCAAAAGCAAGAAGATAATTCTTGTGCCCTGCCATCTTTACATGATAATCTCTTTTGCTGAGAAACTTCTTATTATACATTAATCAATTCATGGTGTTTACAACTTTATATAAAGCAAAGTCTCTCCCGCCCTGAAACCTGGCCATTTAGCTAAACATAATATACAAGCTTGATGATAACCTGAAAAACTTTAGGCAGTCAATATAGGGTTCTGGTTCTTGTAGTTTAGGCTGTAGTTGAAATTGAAGACACCCAAGCTTCAAAACAGGGATTTTGAATTTGGGGTTTTTTTTTTTTTTAATGTGTGCGCAGTGTAATTTGAAGAGCATTGGGAGGGACCTCAAGTTGACAAGACAGACAGAGAAATGGGAAAAGACAAGAAAATAGCAGAAAAGGTATGCATAAAAGAGTCGATGAAGCATCACTATCGGGACCAAATAAATAATCTTTACCATGCAATTTAGTAATACTTTTTTACATGCTATGATTGCTAAATTATAAAAGATGGATGATACATATATTATTGTGGTTGTGGACCACAAGGGTGTTGTTTGGATGGTGAAAAGAACATTTCATGAGACTGGTTAGGCAGATGGAACTGTTGTGATTTTATTTTGATTGTGAATATTGATATGCTGGTTCTTACTTTTTCTTTTGTCTTTTGAATGGGTGATGGATTGGTTGTGTTGGCATTTTTCAAATTAAAATCCTCTTTATTTAAGGTGTTAGTTTAGTTAGTGAAGAAAACGTTGCCTCGTTGCTATATTTGATTTGGTCAACTTGAAACTAGAGTTTCTTGTTTAATAAATTAATAAATACTGAATTTAATGGATGTTCTAGTGATCCAAACATAAGAGATATACAATGAGTGGCATATGGATGGTTGGTAAAGGATAAAAAGTTATTATTTGCGGACACGTTCACACCATTTTATTCTTCTAGTCTAGTCTCGTAGTCTAGGACAACTGGTTTTACTATTTGGATGATTTCCGTGACCTCATAAATGAAATTTAGAAAATAAAAATATATATACACCCTTCATGTGCCCATAGAAGGGGTATGCAATCTCTTAAAAACAGACAGCTAAAATAAAATAACAATTGCCATCAGAAAAAGCATGTGGCATGTTGTGTATTCTTCTCATATAATCTAACTTTATCATTTAAATTCTCAACCCTTTTTTGCCTTTTTTTTAATAAAATAAAATTCATAGCCTTTAGACAATAATTCATTTTCACCTAGAATGATATGTCAACAAATCAAATAAAAGTTGTGGCGTGTTGTGTATGCTTATTTTCCAATTCAAATTCTTAACATTTTATACTTTTAGACAATAATTGGAACGGTCTAGATCCATCAAGTAGATATTGTCTGACAATAATTTCACTTAGAAATTATTCACAACCTCTGCTTTGTCTTAGAGCATCTCCAATGGTAATGTAGCTTGCATTTGAAAAAAATAGTGATATGTCAACATTGTCAAGACAATTGCTTCATATATGGTATGTAACTAAGAGCATCTCCAATGCAAGCGTGACTTGTGGAAAAAAGAAATGCCACGTAGGATAAATAAACATTTGATTAATAATTGTGTCTCAAATGCAACCGTGCATATTCAACCTCAAACTGACATGACAAAAAAAATAATATATTGTCAACTTGACCGTCCACTTTCAGATAGGCTTGCTATATAGCCCTTTTTTAGGTTGACTAAGCAAACAATTAAAATTAATATTAATTTTTCATTTATTTTTGGTGAGGAAATAAAATAAAAAATAAAATAGGAAATAAAATTGGATTTGTCATTAAAACAAAATGTATTGTAAACGGAAGTATTGGAAACTAAATTTTAAGTTGATTGTCTATCAAGTCTATATTTATGTCACATAGGAAGCAAGTCTCTTGACATTGTTGCCATGTCAACAATTATTTATATGCAAGCCATTTTTGCATTGGCGATGCTCTAAACTTGATAGACATCCAAATAAAAAAGTGGTCTCCAATACTTCATTTGTAAAATAAAAGTTTTTTAATGATATGTTAATTTATTATTGGTCTTTTTAAATGTATTTTAGAATTGTTGAATAAAACAAAATAGAAGACAAGAATGGTTGCTGACTGGGCCAACAAAATGGTTGGCCAACAAACCGTCTGAAATCAGTCATGTTGACTACATCTCTAAATAAAAGTTGTCACCTCAGCTTAAAATTGTAATAGTGAGGTTGCATTGGAGATGAATTTTTTTAACAAAGTGGATGTCTATTCTACGTGTCATCTAATTTTTTCACAACCCACGTTAGCATAGGAGATACTCTTATGCTATGTTTGACAGAAGGGAGAGAGAACATGATGGATGAATGAATTAAGGGGGAGAGAGAGTATAAGGGATGGAGAGGATAACATATATCATTCATGTTGTTTGGTATTGAAAAGATGGTTGAATGGATGGATTGGTATATAATTTTTAAATTACTATATTGCCCTTTAATAAATTGGAGGTTAATAAAAAATCAGAGGGCATTGTTGTAATTTTCCTCCCCTCTCTCATCCTCCATAATTGGAGGGATTGGTTTTGGTGGGCCCAAAAGGAGGAGAGCTCCCTCCTCTTCTCCTCTCCTCCTCTCCCCTCTCTTTTCTCTCCAACTAAACAAGGGATTGAAGCTCTCCTCTCATCCCTCTCCCTCCTACCCTCTCCCTCCTTCCCTCAATTTTTCCCTCTTACCAAACAAAGTGTTATTGTTGTTTCCAAACCTGAAATACGATACTTGAATCACTTGGAATTTAAGGCCGCGTTCGGTAAAGTTTTCAAAACTAGTTTTTATGTTTTCACGCATCCCAAAACATTGAAAAGCTGTTAGATAACTGTTTTCATTTTTTCAATTTTAAAGACAAAAAAAATAATAATAAACTGATTTCATCTTTTATGCCTTGATGAATGAAAACAATATTTCGGTGTTCTCTATTTTTGAAATGTTTTTGATCCAAATGGATAGACGAAGTTACATTTTTTTTTTTTTTACAAACTTCTCTACCCCTTTTTTTTCATCAACGGGATTTGTTTTTGTTTCTCAACCATCATCATCAACAACAACAAAATCTTCAGATCTCCCACCAAACAAAAAAAAAATGTCACAACAAAAAAACTCATATATGGGAGAGATATCCTCCCTCCAAACCAACAAAAAAAAATCATAAACAAAAACTCATAACCCCATTATTGGAGGTCTCCGCGACTCCGCTCACAACCCCATCACCATCACCGCCTCCTCCCCGATCTCCAACTACCTCCACCTGTCGCCGCGGTTCTTTCCTCCATGGCGACCTTCGATCTCCTCCTCGGCTTTAGAGGAGATTCGGCTCCCCCTCCTCTAAAGAGGAGATGTCTGGATCTCTCAGTCTCCATCTTCTCCCCTTTTTCTTTCTTCCTCTTCGTATTCAATCTCTTTCACTTTAGCACAATTTTTGTATAGTTGTTTTTCTTGCTTTAATTTTTTTTTTTTTTTATAAAAAAAACAAAATTAAAGCAGACTTTATCTCAGTTCAGGGGTCATATTATAATTTTTTATTATAATCTTAACATTAACCTTTTATTATTGTGTTTTTTTTTGAAGCTACCTTTTATTATTGTTGTTATGGCATTTGTTGATAATATTATTAACAAATACAAAATTTACCATATAACAAGTTAAATTTATATAATAAAAATAGAATGAAACTCTATAGAATGTTTAACTATATACTTACAATTAGTTGAAAATAGTTTAGAAAGTTAATTCTCCCGGACATGTTTTTTATATTTTTATTCTCTGATTTCTACCATACGCATTTTTAAATCCGAAAATATAAAAATCAAAATTTCAAAATTTCAAAATCCATTGAAAACATTACCGAAAGGTCCCTAAGTTTTCTACTGCTTTTTCGTCTGTTTTATTCAAACTATTAAAATCTTTATTTTTCTTTGTCAACTTTGAACAATAAAATCCATAAAATAGAATGGCTTGAGTGGGAGCTTTGGGAAACCCCTGCAAAGTAAAAAGTCATCATCTGCATATTTTTGTTCATGTGAGACCTTTGACTACACTCAGTTAATTTGGAGATTTGACCCACCATAATGGAAGATGAAATTCAAAATAAATAAATAATAATAAGAAGAAAGTGAAAACTTTGATGATTAAACTATAATTGTTTGACCGATTAGAAAACAAAAGTTTCAAGGCATTATTACAAGGCAACCTGGAGCTTGACGATCAAAAGGATATAATTAAACAAGTAATTATCTAAATAATTCATGTGTTTGGCAATGGCATCTTCATTCTTCAAACTAATTAAACTAAGTGCATTTTGATTGATTGTACAATTTTTCATTTTGTGATTGTCTTAAAGATTCTCTCTCTCTCTCTCTCTCTCTCTCTCTCTCTCTCTCTCTCTTATTTCTCTTCTGAAAAATACCCTCTAAAACCTTTGAAAACTTGCCACAATAAAACCCGTGCTTTCATAATAGTACTAGACATGACGCCGGTTTCGGTGGTTCAGACGGTTCGGTTCCTTTTTTTTTTAAACAAAAACAAGCCTCCCTACAGCTATCCACCCACCGACCCACATGACCCAACCCCAAATTCCCAATTCCCAATTCTCAATCCCTAATTACCTTCATCACTAATTACCTTCATCAGTTTTCATCACAATATTATACACTGATACACACACACACACCACACACCACACACCAGTACACCATCACAATATTAAACACTGATACACACACACCACACACCAGTAGTCCAGTACACCACCAATGACCAATCAAACCAATCTTCGTCCAATCCAAACTCAAACACACACACCCCACCACAAACCCAATCAAACCGGTCTAAACTCAAACACTCACACACACACAATCCACCCTCAATCTCATCTCTCTCATTCCATCCAAGGCTCCAAGCAAGAAGTAGAAGAATGAAGAATGAAGAAAGAAGAAGAAAGGAGAAAGAAGAAGAAGCTGATGATGGCCGACGCCGAACCGTGGAAATAAGAAGATGGTCGACCGATGGACGACGGTGGCCTGGTGGAGTGCGTCTGTCGGTCTGTGCGTGGTGGGTGAGTGGTGATTTGGAGTTGATTTGTGAGAGAGAGAGAGAGAGGGAGAGAGAGAGAGATGAAGGTGAGATGATGAAGAGATCTGAGAAAATCAGATCACAGATCTGGTTTTTAAAAAAAAATTAATTTTTTTTAAAAAAAACAAAAGGTTGAAACCGCCGGTTCGAACCGGCCGGTCCCGCACCTTAAAGAATCGGAACCGTTTTTTTCGGTTCGGTCCCGGTTTTTTGACTCCGATTCTGGTTCGGTTCGCCGGTTCGAACCGAACCGGCGTCATGCCTAAATAGTACTACTATATTGAGTTAAAATAATAAGTAATGTGTGTTTTCTGCTGAGTCATATTTAATTTCATTAGAGTTTCCAATCTGTGTCTGTTTCTGTAATCAGTAATGTTACCGACTCATGACATAAATAATAAAACTGCAATTATATATATAGGTACGTAGGTGGCATTTCTAATAATATATGCTGATTTTTCCAGTAACTAAATGCAAGAGTATTCTAGATGTGCCAAATTGGGTTATGATATAAATCATATTGCTTCACTACTGTCAACTACAACAAACAACTGACACAAAACTTGATGCTACCCATTATTATTATTATTATTATTAATCCGATGCAGATGACCGTACAATTTGTTTCGTTTATTGTTGATCAATTCTCTAACTAATTACGATTTAATAAAAAAACATTGTTGCCTCTACAGCACAATGAAATGACAAAGTTCTGTTTGCCAAGTTATTGAGAAAGGAAAAACCAATTAATTAAACTGATGAGCATCAAATGATCAAAAGGAAAGGATATATATATATTAACATGCATAAGAAGCTAAAGTTATAGAAAAAATATAATAAAATTTTGTTTTCTCTTTGCTTATTCCATGGATTAATTAATTTTTTGCATTATATTTTTTTAGAGGAAGGCTATAATCACTCTCCAAATCCACTCCCAACTCACTCTGTCTTCATATGATGACATATTGACAACATTAATTTTTGCACATTAAATATTGAACCTTTATAATGGCATTATTTGTAATTTTATTTACAATGTAAACCAATAAACAAAATTCCAAGATTACCTTTCTTTTTTAACTTTAACAAAATTTCATTTAATATTAATTTTTTTATAAAAGAAATTATCAGGTCTAAGTTTAACATGTATGCACAAAACTTGTTTGGTTATCAGTTAAATACAGATTTTAATGATGTGAAATTTTATTTCACCATAATTTATATTGTATTAATCATTGATATTATTCAGCCAAGTTTTTTTATAAAAAAAAAATTAACAAAAAAAATTTCAAAGTATAAGAAAATTATTATCTATATTTGCTCATTTTATTATGGTATCATTATATGATTATATCATGTACATAATCATAAACGTAATTTTAAATTAATCAATCGTAGAGTGAGGTGGATGAAATAGTGCAGGGCACCTTGGTGGATTTGTAGACCTGATTTATTTATTTATATATATAAATGATATTAAATGAAAATGTATTAAAGTCGAAGGGATGGACAATCTTAAAATTTAGTTTACTGATTTGTATTGTAAATAAAATTATAAATGATACCATTTATGAAGGTTTAATGTTTAATACATAAAAATTAATGATGTCCATATATCATCACATGAAGAGAGAGTGAGTTAAAAGAATGAATTTGAAGAGTGATTTTAACATTCCTCTCTATTTTTTAGATAGAGTATTTGACTTTTTCTAATTGACTTTTTAATTTGTTTGACATTTTGAATAGGTGCTGAAAATGTATCACTTATCCGATACTCCGATATATACTTGGTCGGTGATATTAATTGTACATTTAATTGCGCCAATTGATCTTGTAATTACAGTAGTGGGAAAAGAATATGCATACAAGATTGAAAGTTATACTTATATGCTTTTAAAAGTGATTCCAAGCACCAAAAGCTGCTTCTTTCAGAAATTCCTTCTACATCAAAATTGGAATTCGATTTTTTATTCACTGGCGGAAAAACAAAGCTTGAAAAAAGCAGTATCAGTTGATGGGAAATGAAAAACTTAGCACAATATTATTATTCTTTGATACCCATGCCTTCTAATGGTTATGGAAAATTTGGGTGTACACTCCCGACCAACTTATGTATGCCACGTGAATATTTGGTAAATAATTGGTTATTTTCATTATATGACATGTTTTGAGTAGAACACAATCTGATATCTCTTGTTTCGTAGAAAACTTATTCCAATAATTTTCCTAATATGCATGTACAATAATATATAATCATTGATGAATACATAAGATGATCTGAAAGATATAGTTCAAATGGATCAAAAGCTTACATGGAATTGTTGACATTTGGGACACAACAATGCATATATATAAGTGATATTGAGGTTGAATATGATGCTAGCTACCAAGTTTACAGCTTACCTAACAGCGAAAAAGGCTTCGTTATTATGTAGACTTGTACTCTTTAAGATGTTGAAATCATTATTCCTGATTTCATGCTTATAGAAATTGCAATGCAATTAATTAATTAAAAGTTTTCAAGGTCCACTCCATTGACTTTTGGCACCAAATATCATGGAGGCTTTGCAAAGCATCACATGACATATTGGTTACTTGGGCAGGCAAACATTGAGGAGTGTCTCACTGAGATTTGATTTGATGACTTCATTACTATTTCAATTATTTATTCATTTCTCATGATGCTACAAGGCCACAAGGGTTTCATTTCATGGTGATGAAAATTGTTACCCCACTAAAAACATTATTTAATTCCTACATTTTCTTTAAATAAAAAAGAAAAAGAAAAAGTTATGGTAGATGAGAAGCTGTGAGGGCCAAAGTTTAGAGTTTAATTTGACAAGGCAGGTGGGAAGTTAATTTCAACCAATTCCAATCAATCTTAACTTTAATTTGCTGGTGGGTGCAGCCACTGTCACATTATATTAATCGTATTAATACATTTTCTGTCCTTTCCATCAAATAGTTACACCCCTATTTAATTAATTAATCTTTTAAATATGTGGCGCATACAATAATCCTCAAATATCATGTCATAATGAACATATAAATTAATTACTATTAGCTATCAAAAAAGAGACAAGAAATGACAAAATGCTGTGTTTGCTTGACTTTTTCGAAGAGCTTATTTATTGTTAACAATGATATATTTGTGGTTATATAATGTTTTTCCCATGACAAGTAATTAATTATATCTTCTTAAAAACATCATTTCAATATGCATGATCTTCTCTTCTTGATAATATTGTCTCGCTAGCTATAGCTATTTTCAAATTTATAACTTTAGGATTTGAAATAATGAAAAATTATTATATATATATATATATATATATATTAAAAGGGATCAAAAAATAAATAGCAATTTTTGGAGATGGCATTTCAACACTGTCACTGTTTTAATAATTTAGAGGGATGCTAGGTACACTCTCTCAACTCACTCTCTCCTCTTATGTTGACACATGTCTATCTTTTGCTTTTTACCATAAAAATTATACCCATAATAAATGAATTATTTTTTCATCTTATTTACCACTCAAACCAAGCATTCTCTTCCCATATTACCCTCATCTTTTTACCAAATATAATTTGTCATCTCTCATCTAATTTTTGCAAAAACCCTTTTGACTTTTTTAAGGAAAAAAACATTTTAAATGAAAACATTTTTTTTTACTCAAAACCATCATTTATACTCTTTTAAAATATGTATAATTTATATTGTCACTTATTTCATTCAATATTTATTATAATACGGAAAACATGATTGCAATATATATATATATATTATATTATATATATAAAAAATATTATATATATTTTAGTCTCAAATATCATTTATACTATATATTTATATATATATATATATATATTAAAGGGAGTATAAATGATATTTAGGAGTAAAAAAAGAGAGTTAAACTTGTAGTAATAAAAACTCACATATATTTTTTTTTATAAAAAAAATGTCAAAATGGTTTTTGGAAATAATTAGATGAAAGATATTACAAATTATATTTTGTAAAAAGAAAGGGCAATTTGGGAAGAGGTTGGTTGGTCTGAATTGAAAAAACAATACATTTATTATGCTTCAATTTTTATGTCAAAAAGTAAAAGTTGACATGTGTCTAACATAAGAAGAGAGAGTGGATTGAGAGAGTGGGTTAGGAGAGTGAATTTAGCATCACTCAATAACTTATGTTTAAAAGACACCTATTATGGTGAACGGACAAAAATACCCCAAATAGTTGTTCCACATCAGATTTCTTTCATTCAGTTTACAGTGAAGTAAAGAGAGAAAGTCCGGTTGAAACTCAAGCAATCACTCGAAAGGGTGACAGAGTGGTGCTACGCAGACACATTCGGGGGTCGAGCTCCCCGCTGAGCTCGCGGTTCATGAAAAAGCTTGGACAGTTCATGAAAAAGCTCGGAGCCTTATGTAAAAAGCTCGGGCAGTTTATGAAAAAGCTAGGAACCTTCATGAAAAAGCTCGGGCAGTTCATGAAAAAGCTCGAAGCCTTCATGAAAAAGCTCGAAGCCTGAGACTTATTAAAAAGGCTCGGAGATTCAAAATTGACAAAACTAATATCCTTGAAAAAAGCTCGGACAACAATTTAAAATGCTCGGATAGTTTTACAAAAGGCTCGGACACAGTGTTAAAAGTCTCGAAAACCTAGATCTTAATCGTCTTATACATAAATTTTTCATAAATCGATTATTGATTAGTTTTTGAGTTCGGTGTTCGAAGTGTGGAGATGAAAGTCAGTGTTCGAAATGTGGAGATGGAAATACAAACAGAATAAAAGATTGATTATTTAAGAACAATTTTGGTAGTTCACTATAATATGTATTTTAAACATAATTTATTAAATTAGTGACGTGAGTACTACACACCTCTAAAAATTGACATTTCTCACTGTTTCCCCTATATTAAAATAGACAAAAACAATATAATTTGGGAGTAGCAAGAGTACTAGTCAACTGTTGAGTGTTGTTAGGTAGAATGATAAGTGGTATATATATCCATAAGACCATTACCATGCATGATATGATGATTGTTTTGGTACTACATATATGTATATTCAGATGATGTTCAACTAAGTAATCAATAAAGCTGCTGCTTGATAATGATGAGGCACTCATGTATCATGCATTCAAGTATATATATATATATATATATATATATATATATATAAGGAGAGAGTCTTAAGTGCATCCGTTACATCATGCATCTTCCACCTTGATACTGTCATATCAACAACTTTGATAATGTTGCAGCATTAAAGTGGGAGAGACATGGTGTATCATGCTGCACCTAAGTTTTAGTTATATATCAGAGCTAGCGTAGCAGTGGGACCCTAGATGACCCATGATGGGTGACATAGACATGCATGATTTCAATTTCATTGAGAGGTCTGAAAGTATGCAGCTGCAGTCTAACAAAAGAATACGATGCTTAATTGATGGCTGATGCTTTGCTTTCCGTGTGCTTTCCATAAAACACCACTTTCTTATACACGTTTTTTTTAGACCCACTCCCCTTTCAAGCGCTTGCTCTTCACACTCTTCCACTCTTCCACTCTTCCACTTTAACTAAAATCCAATATGAAGATGCTAAACCTAATCATTTCAAAGAAAATATGTTAATCTCTTGAAGACAAAAAATGGCAACCACATTTGATTCTTCCTTTTTTCTTATATAAGATAAGATCAAACATAACACAAAAGATTATTGTGCATTAATTAAGGTTCGAAATTAGTAAAAAGTTGTACGGATTTACACTAAGAAAGAGAGAGTTTTGATGCTAACAATAGACTTTATTATGTTAATAAGAAAAAGAGGATCCCATACATGTAAATTCATTTTTAATCGAAATCCAATGGTGGGGTTGAATTGAACTACATCACTGTTTCAATAATTCTAATTAAAACTGGATAACCAAAAGTTATATCTATAGTTAAGTGTCTAAGTTTAGTCAGGAGATGAGGTTGGTTTGGTGGTATATCCTTTACACTTTTACCACGAGATTGTGGGTTCAAGTTCTTCTAAAAAAAACCCATATTTATATAATACTATACTTCAATTCGAAGTTTAGTTAACATTTAAATTAATTTATCTCCACCCTTATTTTTTTTTTCATATTATCATCTGCAGTAACGACCATTTGAATCTGAAACATTATCGAATTATATGAGTGTCTTTTCCACCAAATCATATTAGACAGTGGTAGCTCCACCCTTAATTGAACATGTAAATTAATTCAACTAGGTTATATAACAAAAAAATGAATGTAATGAATCTACCGAAACTGACTTATCATTAATTTCTTTTTTTAAAGTATTACACTATTATATAAATTTGAGAATTTTTTTTTTAAGGTGGCTGACTTGAACCCGTAACCTCGTAGTGCAGGCGTGAGAGATTTACCACCAGACGAACTTCATATCACGATTCATCATCAATTGAAAGAGTAAAAATGTTGTGATCGGAGTGTAGGTAGCACGCACCGAAAGGGAGGCATAAACACCACCTTTTTGATATCTAAGGAAAGAAAGATAGAGAATAAAAATAGGGAGTTAGGGTTGTCCAAGTCAAAGAAAGATTTCTTGGAGAAGAAAAAGGCACCACCACCACCACTTCCCCTTTTCTTTACTTTGATTCACCGGGTGCCACCCACTTTACCTTTCTTTCATTTCCAATATGATGCCCCATCTGTAATTCCTCTGTTTTTTTTTCCAATAAGACTATCAAAATCTTCTTCAATTTGAATATAAAATTTTATTAGATAGACGTATGGATGATTTGATACGTCCGTATAATTGAAGAATTAATTAATAATTTTTATTTAGAGTCTCTCATGACTTAAAAGCCAATGTAAGGGCAGTTTGGTCATGGTCTTAGAATAATTAAGGTAAAACTTGTGTTGTTAAAAAGCCCAAATAGGATTAAGGCACTAAAAAACAAGGGGCTATTTGGTGAATTCAGTGATAAATTTGAGATGCTTCCATTTTAAGTTAGAAATTTGTTCCTCTACAAATGTGAAATGTTGAAATGTGTATGGAATTTGAAAACCTGCTTTCCAAATAATTTTCACTTTTAATTTGCTGAAGCTTCTTCTTCTCTCTCTCTTCTTAGGTAGGCTTGGTGCTGGTTCATGGATATTGAACCCTTGTGCTCTCTTGGGGGGTGGTTTATTATTTTTGTTGATTGCATGGCAGCTGAAACCTTGTCTAAATCACACTCTCTTCTTCTCCTTTTTTCCCTCTTGTGCATTTTTCTTCTTTCAAGTGGTACGTCTGCTAATAACCCACCACCCAAAATGCCTCTTTCAATTACAGCCAAAAGGTTTCTCTTGGATTCCTCCTCTACGGCTATGAAGTTGCAACCAAAAGACATCAAAAGCATGCACACTTCGTCTTCAAAATCTATGCGCAGAGAGTTTGGAGGCTCAGAGCATGAAGTTCCAAGCGGACCCAACCCCATATCCAACAGGTAAGTTTTATTAATTATTTGGAAGTGATCTCATCAAGAACCGGTTGAAGATGACAACGCCAAAGTTACTTTTATCATCTTTAATTGTTTTAGTCCGCCATTAATACAGCTTTGTCCAGCTTTGTTTGTCTTTCTTGTTATCCTCACTACTCTTTTTGTTTTTGTTTTTAAACTAGAAATGTATAGCAAGATATATATATATATATATATATATATATAATTCTATTTTTCTATATGTATCTATTTGTTACAAGTATAGATGATGATGATGACATGGATTGATGGGGTATGCTTTTATTTAATTCTCATGTGTGTACGTATTTCTCTTTCTTTTATGTTTATAATTCTAGATTATTATACAAGCTTTGTTCATATATTTAATATATTTATTATCTTGAATCAAGGGTTTCTTCTTTTTAATTCCAGTTATATATATTTATGAGGTCTTGTAATTCTAGCTAGAGGCCCTCAGATTCCATAGTTGATATGTGTGTGCTTTGTGTATGGTTGCCTAAAATGTGTCGTTGGATGGTGAAAATCATGAAAAGTAATGATTTCAGAGGATGTTGTTGAAGTGAGTGAAGTACATATATATAATATATAATATATTGTCTGTCCTAGTGAAAATGGTT
The DNA here is from genome assembly GCA_033220585.1 of Dipteronia sinensis. NCBI lineage: Eukaryota > Viridiplantae > Streptophyta > Magnoliopsida > Sapindales > Sapindaceae > Dipteronia > Dipteronia sinensis. Next base: position 19,105,330 of record CM065643.1, on the reverse strand, counting down.
GAATGACATGAGAGAGGAAATTAGAAGAAGAAGAAGAAGAATTGATGAAATTGCTTGCATGAGTTAGGTTAAATTTGGTTGGAGATAAGAAGGGAATCTGAGAAGTTAAGAGTGGAGTCAGATCTGTATTTTTGTTTTTGGTCGACTAATCAGTGTTTTGGTTTTTGCTTTTTGCTTTTGTCCTCTCAAATCAAAACACATCATTCGAGAAAAGCTACTTGTCCATTTAATTCATATCATCATATAATTCAATTTCAATGCCCCATCATTTCATCATTATAACTGTATCATTTCCTCTTCTTTATTTTTATTATTATATTTCAAAACAATATAATTTTATTTTCAACATTTCTTTTACACAGAGCAAACCAAACCAAACAATCTTTTGACTTGTTGTGTCACCCAAATTTATTCACGTTCAACCAAAATCTATATATATATATATATATATATATATATAGAGAGTAGTATGTACTTTTAGCAAAAACATTTCAGTAGTACTGCTTCAGTTTCCATCGGAGATGTGAACCAAGTCACCAACCATGGACATTAGTTTGGCATGGCTTCAATATTTTTATTAACAAAATATATAATATCCAGCTGCATTTCATTTATATGATCCAATTCTTAGTAATTTCGTGAAAGAAAATTCAATAATAAACAAAAATGAACTCGGATCATTACCGTTCACCATACGGAAATCTGAATTCCAGTGTAAACGGGATCGAACACTTATGATTGAATCACCGGTCGGAGAACGATCACGGAATCTAGAAAGTCCCATTTGATCACAATACATGTACCCACACTCTGATTGAAGATGTGAGAAAATTCTACAGATTTTCTCCACATCTCTCTCTTGTGTTTCTCTCTCTGTATTTCGTGTTCTTTCTAAACACATGCACACACACAGAGTTTTATTCTTTGCACCGAAGCACACACATGACACAATTTTCATGCCTTGCATTGCACAGAATGTACACACTCATGTTCTCTCAGTATTGCACTGTATTTTCCTAGAATGCTTCTCATAAGCATTAAAACACGTTACTTGTGTTAAAAACGAACAAGCAGTTTTTGCAATAACTGCTCATACATGGGCTTGGTATGTGGACTTGGGTTTAGCCCTACATGGGAGTACAAATGGGTCTCCAACCCAAAACCCAAATATGCCAACATCCCCCACTCGCACAAGTGGGGCCAACACGGGCCAACACAGTTGAGTTATCACATACCCATCATGGGTGCACAGTTATTAATCAACATCTTCCACTTTCCTAAGATGGCATAATATGTGATACATGCAGATGAGCCTTTGAGCCTTTAAACACAATTATTATTATTATCATCAGAGTATTTATACAGGTAAATGCATCGTGTGACATATGAATAATCAATATATATATATATATATAATGGAGCTAACAATCTCAAATGTTAGTTGTAAATTCTCTATTTACAAGAGATAACATTGTTTATTATTGTAGCCTAGATTTAATTTTCTAAGTTTTATCAGTCCAAAACATACTTAATCCTTAAAAAAATAGCTATGCTTGACTTTATCACATTTCATGTATTCACAATTGTAACAAATACAATTGGTCGACCAGTGAATACATTAAGTCAGATAAAAATTTATTAAATCTTCTCATTCCATCTTTATCTCTCGGTCCCCAGAACAATAATGATGGTTCATCATGATCATGAATACTGGGGTGATGATGCAGATGAGTTCAACCAAAATAGATTTTCTGAAAGAGTTTCAAAGGCATCAAAGAATAATGAAGTCTCGTTCTTCCCATTTGGTGGGGGGCCTTGAATTTGCATTGGACAAAACTTTGCATAATTGTTGATATTTATGCCCTAAAGTTTGTAACATGTAAATGTTATAAAACCATGAATAAAAGAAGTTGGTTTTCCATTCTATAAATATTGATGCAAAACATTTAAAATTGCTGAATGTAATTTTAAACTGAGTATATGAGTGTCATATACATAAGGGTTCAGTTTGAGACGTGCAATCTAAAGAGTCTGTAGAGAGCAAATAAAGTTGGGTACTATGTTTGTGGTTAATCTATTGTTGCAGTCCATTCTGTAATGTACGAGGATCTTATCATAGACTACTCATGTAGTGACATGGGAATTGAGGCAACTTATATGATGAAATCATATAGGACATGGCCACAATCTATATGAATCTCTCATCAAGATCCGTTAAATGAAGAGATTAATATATATCGACAAATGATGGATGTGTATGAGTGATATTAATCATGAGTATCTTACTGACTCCTTCAGGTTGGATCGTGGCTTCTAACATACCATGGGTGAGATCAGAGTAACATTCCTGATCAATAACTCTGTATCTTAGAGTCACTGTTTAGTTTGTGGCTGGGAAGGTTTGTACACAATAGAGGAAGCCACTCCTTCTTGAGAGAAGTAGAGGAGTAGTTCCTATAAGGGTTGATTTGGGGCTTGAACAATTAAGAGCGCTCTCCTTTTTCCATAATGGAAGACATGATATAATTGTTCATTAGAGAATCAATGGTACTTAAAGAAAAAGATATAATTAAAGGGGTATAACAGACGTTATAACCTGACTCTAATTATAAACTACTCGTGTAGGATCATACCATATGTAATAGCTATATCTATGGACACTGAGATTTTAGTCTGTGTAATACCTCTGTAGTTTCGAGAGTGCAGCCTCGGGGTTTTATTGGAGTAACTCCGAGGTTAATAATCATGGAATATTAATTGAAGAGTTTAAGTAATATTTCTAAGTATTATTGGATCTCAAAACTGTGGGTTCATTAGGTCTCGTTGCTAGCCCTTATAGTTATTGGTAACAAGGGTCACGGTTAATTAATTGGATAGTCCAATTAATTGTGTTACGAAAGTGACATGAATAAATTCAGGGAACTAATTAAATAATATGATTATTTGATTAGTATATATTAATAATTAAAAATTATTAATCATTTAATTATTAATAGGAGGTTACAGGTTGGAACTATGACTAATACAAAATGATTAAAATTAATAAAGATTATTTTAAATCCTAGAGGTCACAGGTTTAAGTTCTAGTGGTGACCGAATTAAAATAAGATTTAGAATCCTATTTTGACTTGGACAACTGAACCCTAGGATTCTGATATATAATATACACTTATCAGGAAACAAAAACAACCAAAAACTTAATACAGAGAGAGAGAGAGAGGTACAACCAAAGTAAAAAGAAAAAAAAAGTTTCTTTTGTTCTTCTTGCAGGAGCCGGCCCAACCCAGTAGGAGAGGGCAATGGATTGTCTTCTTGTTTTCTGTAACCTCCGTCTAGTCCTGACTGTATCCGTGACGTTGAAATTCCCTTAACCACTTATAATGTCTATTATACCTAGATGGGGGGGGGGGGGGGGGGGGATATGTATATGCTCAAATTATTGCACTTCTTTTCCACACAATCAAATTATGCACAATTAGAGGCTTCAACAAGTAGATTGCGTTAACAAGTCAAATTGAATACGATTTAAGCAAGTATTAAAGCAATACAAGTCAAAGCAAAAATCAACACAAGGATTTTCTTAACGTGGTAAAACCTCAAAAAGAGGAAACATCCATGGATTGAATCCACAACCATCAGAAAACAATCATCCACTAAACAATCATCCACTATATCGAATAAAAGTACACCCTTAAAAGTGACCAATACACATGATCCACTCTCTAAGATATCGCTTCTACTCTACCATCGGGCCTAATGAAAGAATTTGCTTACTTTATACCTGAGATGCTACTCTCACACCTCTAGAAAATAACTTCCTATCCGAAATTCTACTCTCACACCTCTAGGAAGATTTCTTGCTTGACTATCCCGATCCTCCCGATCCTAGCCAAGACTTCCTTGCTCAAGTCAAAGCTACACTCACTTTAACAAGAGACTTCCATCTTTTGCAAGGCAATGATCAAAGTGAAATGCAAACATGCAAACATGATGCACAACACAAGCAAATAGAGTAAGTAGATCAAACACACTCTAATTTGTTAAATCAAGTTCACAAGCAAATGTAACTAATTTTTATGAACATGTAGAGAAAATCTAGATTAGGCATTCAAAATCATTCACAAAAATATCTTGAATTCTAAACATGTCAATCAAAGCTAGAATAACAAGTATTCAATAAAAAACACAAATCTAGCTTTGAAATCAAGTGAACAAGTTAACAATTGAAATCCACAGAATATTCAACCAAGCAAGAACTAGATTTAAATGATATAGATCACAATAAAAAAAAATCCTAGTTCTAGAACATGTGACAATAAACCTAGAAGTCAACAATCAAGATCAAAAACACAAAGTATTTTAGATTCAAGTTCATGTTCATCAAAATTAGCTAGAATGATAATCAATCAAAAAGCAAAAAAGCTAATTTCGAAACTCACTCAAACAAGCCTAAAAATGGAATCAAAATCAGTCTAAACATTTTTCTTTAATCAAATAATAAGATTGAACAAATTTAACACAAGAGAAATGTAGAGAAGATTATTCACTTACAAAATGATGAACAGGTGTTGAAGATCATATCAAAACGAAAATTTTGGACATTATTTCACTTTAAAATGCATGGGGCTTGCTCTTCGTCGAAAGACCAACAATTTTGGTTTTTGAATCTCCAAAAATGGAGTTGAATTGAGTGAGATATCACCAAAACAAAAAATGATAAGTTGTTTAAAATGTGTAGGTAAAAAATGAATATATGAAAATTTTCAAGGGACCTACCAGAGATAAGCCTCACTCCAACAACATTTGATCACATGTGTTTTTTGAAAATTTCAGGTCAAATTATTGTATGCAGTGAGCTTACGAGAGAAAGATAAACATGCCCAATGGTAGACCACAACAAGGCTACGCATGTAGCAAAAGAAGCACAATACACAAAGATTCACGTGTATGCGCTACACTCTATAAAAAACTAATCTATTCAAAAACTATTTCACACAGTGAGCTCATGCAAGATGCATTCAAACAATCCAATAACAAACCACATTAAATCCACGCGTGCAACAAAGAATTCGCAAAACTTAAGATTTCACGTGTAATCAAAACACTTTATAAAAACCCTTATAAATTCAAAAATTCAATCAGCATTATGGCGTGGGCTTCTCGTGGATAGGGAGGAGTTTTTGGCGTGATGGCCACGTGCCTCCACAACACTCCCTCTCTTTGGTGTGGCTTTCATGCCATGCAAAGCCATCTTCCGTCCCGTACGTTTTTTGACCGTTTTCCGGCCACCGAACTCCTAATTCGAATCCATTTTCTGATTATGAACCGTAACTCCCTCGTGGATATGGATGTTTACAAAACCTTCACAACAGATATAGAAATCGAGTCGATACACAATGACGAAAACCATATACGATAAAGTCACAGAAAGTTTCGTAACTTCCAACTTGGAACTCGAAAACTTATGAATGAATAACCAAAACGACCTTAACTCAAAATGGATCAATATGAGAACATATTCAAGTCCGATATCATAAAAACAAAAACAAACAAACATAAGAACACACAGGGCCGGCCCTACTGTATTGGTAGAGGGGCGGCCGCCCCGGGCCCGATCTTTAAAGGACCAGATATAATGTTGTAAGTATTAATTTAGGGGCCCATTTTCATGTTTCCATATTAGTTTAGGGGCCCATTTTCATTTTTACATGTTTTGAGTTTTAGTTTAAAGGCCTATTTTATTTTATTTCAGATTATAAAGACCCAAATATTTGTTTTGAGTATTGGTCCAAATATTTGAGATCAAATAGGCCTATAAAAAGCTTAAACGTTAAACAAAAAAAATAAATAAATTGGGCCAAGACAACAGCTGATTTTGTATTTTGTTTTTGGATTTTTGTTTTCAATTTAGATTTTTTCTCATTTGACATGTCATGGGGCCCATTTTTCCATTTCTAAAATTTTCGCCCCGAACCCCAAAAACGTCAGGGCCGACCTTGGGAATATATATGTATGTCGTTTCCTATAGATAGTCCTAGAATATGCAATTTTACAAAAGTTGTCAATTAAGTCTAATGCATGTGCATACAACATTATGTGTGTGAATGTGTTATACCAAAATTAGCACAACGATGCAGGGACACAAATGTATGCAATGTGTGTGTGTGTGTGTGTGTGTGTGTGTGTGTGTGTGTGTGTGTGTGTGTGTGTGTGTGCACCTACACCTTGTAAGAGAGGAAAAAATCTCGATATTTTAGCATCCAAGTAAGCATCTTTCCTCTTGAAGACGAACTTTGCATGCGAAGTTGCTTTCCTTCTTTGAAGCTCGATCCAATTACGAACCACCTAAGCAATTAAGCACTACAAACAAAGAGCGTTTTGTTATGGAATCAAGCCAACACAAATAAAAAACGTAACAGACGAGCCCACACACAAGTTATCAGATCGCGGGTCATAGCTCGGAAGGCTTGATGGTTAAATCATAACCAAAGCTTTAAGAGAACAATCAGGTATACTTCAAGTTTTTTTTATATACGTGTATATACAAAATTCAGTTCCGAAAATATGTTTTCTAAAGGAAAATTTTTGAAACCCTATCCGCAGCAATTTTATCAAAACCCTAATTTTTTTCCCTACAATTGGTATCAGAGCCAATTTTTGTATATATAAGAAAAAACTTAAGTTGTTTTCTTTTGATTCTGTTATGTATGATATGCATAGGCACAATCTAGGCTTGTATGACTGTTATATATAAACATGGTTGATCGTTAATTATATGGTCCGATGGGTTATATGTTTATTTTTTTATTCATCTATGTAATCAAGAAAGCCTATTTTTTTAATGGTTGTTCTTGATATTTGTTTGTATGTATATATATATATATATATATATTTAATGTGTATGTTGCGAAGAAGATCGTGATGTTCGAAAGTATTCGAAAAAAAAAACTACCCTATGTGTGCGAACAGCAGCCGCATGCAGCAGGGGTGTGCGCGGTTGTCGCTACTGTAGCTGCTTGTTCGCAGGCGCAAGGGCTGTTTTGGGCGGTACTTGGACCTCGGTTATGTGTTCAAGTAACACTTGGGCCTTGGTACAATAGGCGGCAGCCCATAAGAAGCCGAGTGGACAGCCTTGACGCGTCCAAGGCTGCTGCGTGCATCTTCGCTCGTGTGCTGCCTTGAGGCTTGCGGAAAGGTAGTCTTGTGGGCTTCGTGGGAAGTATATATGCTGCTGAAATTAAGTGATGGGCTTTAGGGTTCTATCCATGAGATGGATCACTTGAAATAAATCAAGTTGGACTTGAATGGAAGCCCAAAGATGCAAAGAAGTGGACTTGCAGAATATTTAAGACAATGGATTTACAAGTAGACCAAGGAATGCCTTGGATTATTTTTTGCAATTAGAATTGTTTAAGTTAGATAACCCATCGTACTTGGACAACTCATGTATGCTTTAATTTTGAAGTCATGGGATGATTAAAATTTTTTTAAAGCATTGTCATACATAAGAATGCCATGTAGATTTAGTGTGCCTACACTTGCATTATAACATATCATACATACAAAATTTCCATAATTTATGTGTTTTATTTTTAATGAGATTCAAATAGGATTTTCACATAATTGGCTATTAATAATGAGATTACTTTTTAGGAGTAAGAACTTGGTAATTCTCAATAATAACTAATATTTTAATTAAAGAGTTTAATTGGTTAGATTAGTTAGGCCCATTACATTATTGTGATTAATTCGATTAAAGCCCAAATAATAATTGGACCGAATAATGTGTTTTTAGTTTTAATAGTTAAAACTTGGTAATATTTACATTTAATTCCAATCTATTTAAATAGTTACATAGATTAGAATTCCAACAATAAATTAGTTTTTTAATAGTTAAAAACCAGGTTTATTATTTAATGTTAATAGGATCATATTGTAGTAGCATAACCTAGAAACTTAGATTCTTCTTAGCCGTTATATATAAGTTAATCTAGGGATACAGAGTTTCAATACTCGTAGTAATTAAAGAAACCTTAACCTTAAAATAACAAGTGGGAAAGGGATATATGACAATATATCTCGCAGTCTCTATTGTTAGTTCATCGCCGTGAGATTCAAGTGTGGCCTCGAGACAACTTTGTTTTCATCCTCCGTAAGGAAGGTTTCCAAGAGAGTCAATACCAATGTTGAATTCCTAATGAATAGGATTTCTAGATGTATTTTGGGATTGACTGACCCTAAGACATCAACTCTCAAGTTAAGTTCATGAGATCTGAAATGATGGATTACATTCACAAGGATTTAGTTAAATGATTAATTAAAATTCTAGCTAAAATAAGCGATGGTTGAATGATATAAGAATAAAAAGTTATTCTGGTGTATCATTCGATTGACAATGTCTCGATCCAACATGCAAGTACTTGACCAACCCTAAAACAGCACTTGCTTGTGGAATGTTGGATTGTCGTGGCGTAGAAACAATTTTTTGGGTTTATTTTTGTTCATTAAACATATTCATGCATTATGTTTAATATTATGCCGAATCTTGACACATGATATGAACGTATGGAATGAATGAATTTTATTTTATTTATGTTTATTTCAGCAATGTCGTCTGCACTACTTCAAATACTTGCTAATGATAAATTGATTGGGGAAAACTTTGTTAGGATTATGCTCAATAGTAAGAGTGTAATAATGTACTTGACAATCTTTTCATATTAATAAAGTGATTTCTAGTTTAACAATCTTATGGCATTTATAGTTTAATTATTATAATTGTCAAAAGTAAATAATCATAAGGTCAAAAGACTATGAGAAATGAAGAATTGTTCGTACAGCTGGATATGTATGAGGTAAACACAATTCTTTAGTTAGTCTTGAATAATATTTACAACTTAAGATAAATGTTGGGCGCCTTTACCTTGTTAAAGTTGTAGATTCTTTTGCTAGCATTTGAATGAGATCAAATGTGTTATGATGAGTCTAAAATCATCAATGTGTAGTGTCTTTAGGCAAAAGAATCTAATGCACTAGGTGCATTGAATAGGATCACAGTGAAATACTTTATCTAGAACCATCAATGGATAAAAGTTTTCACTTGAGGACAATCGAAGAGTCTATCTCAATCCTGAGATAAATGATGGACTTATGGTTAAGTCCTTCATATCAAATTGTTTTGCTAACCATTCTTTTACTGATGTCAATACACCTACATTGTTTCCAATGAGTAGTATATCATCAACATAAAGAATTAGGAAAACCAACTTGTCGCCCGTTATCCTTTTATATACACAAGGTTCGTCAGGATTTTGAATAAATCCAAAACCTTTCACAGCTTGATCGAACCTTATGTTCCAGGATCTGGATGCCTATTTTAATCCATATATGGATTTCTACAACTTGCATACCTTTTCCATTTGGCCCTTTTCAATGAATCCTTCTAGTTGTATCATATAGATGCTTTCTTCAAGATTTCCATTAAGGAAAGCTGTCTTGACGTCCATTTGCCAAATCTCTAGATCTAAAGATGCTGCAATGGATAAGAGTATCCTAATGGTTTAAGCATGGCCACATGAAAGAAGGTTTCCTCGTAATCGATACCTTCTTTCTATGTGTAACCTTTAGCTACCAATCTAGCTTTAAAATTTTCCACCTTTCCATCCATACCTCTTTTTCCTCTTGTATACCCACTTGCACCAAATGGGTTTTATCCCTTTAGGCAAGTCTACAAGGGACCAGATTTTGTTATCGAACATGGATTCAATCTCAGATTGCATTGCCTTTTGCCAATGACGACAATCAACATCCTCAATTGCTTCCTTATAAGTGTAGGGATCATTGTCATCCGAGAGATTCTCCCTTGATTCTCCTAGACCGATGTATCTCTCGGGTTGTTTACTAACCCTCCCACTTCGACGAGGAATGGTAGGTTGTTGATTTTTTGTTGGAGTGGAACTTACAATTGGGCTAGGTTGTAAAACCTCTTGTGGAATTGTATCTCCTGACATCTCATTCAGGGACAATTCTACTTTTAGGCACAAACTTATTCATATAGTCCTTTTCTAGAAATGAAGCATTTGTTGAAACAAATACTTTTAGATCTGAAGGACTATAGAAATAATATCCTTTAGTTCCTTTTGGATAGCCCATAAATATACATGTTTCCGAACGGGACTCCATCTTTTTTGTCTTTCCTTTTAACATATGTGCAGGACAACCAAATATCCTCAAGTGTTGTAAACTAGGCTTTCGCCCAGTCCACAACTCATATGGTGTTTCAGGAACTGACTTAGATGGTACATCTTTTAGAATGTATATTGCAGTTTGTAGAGCATATCCCCAAAAAGAAATAGGAAGCGTTGAATAACTCAACATTGACCTAACCATGTCTAAAAGAGTTCTATTTCTCCTTTCTGCCACCCCATTTTGTTGAGGTGTACCTGGTGCAGAAAACTGAGAAACTATCCCATTATCAATAAGATATTGCTGAAACTCACCAGATAGATATTCCCCACCACAATCAGATCTCAAGATTTTTATGTGTTTCTCATGTTGATTTTCTACTTCAGCCTTGAATGCTTTGAACATGTCAAAAGCATCCAACTTATGTCTCATGAGATACACATGGCCAAATCTCGAGTAATCATCTGTGAAGGTGATGGAGTACTCATATCCACCTCTAGTCTGAATGCTTATAGGACCACATACATCAGTGTGTATTAATCCCAAACATTTAGTGGCTCTTGCACCTTTGGTTGTGAACGGCCTTTTGGTCATTTTACCTTCCAAACAAGATTCACAAGTTGGTAGATCATCAACCTTTAAGTCACTTAAAGGTCCGTTACATACCAATCTTTTAATCCTATTAAGGTTAATATGACCTAGGCGTAAATGCCAAAGGTAGGTTTCATCTTTTGATAATTTTACTCTTTTATGATTAGGTTCCGTTAATTCTGTGTCTAACGAGTGAGAGATATTTCTATGCAAAAAGAATAGACCGTTTTCCAATGTATCTTTACAAACAATTTTTTCATTCTTACTAATAATAAAAGCTTTATTAAAAGTAACCGAATATCCAAATTTATTTAAACAAGAAACTGAAATTAAATTCCTCTTGAATTGAGGTACATAATAAACGTCTATTAAATCTAAATGCCTACTAGAATCTAAAATAACTCTAATATCTCCCACTGCACTTGTAGACACTAACGTTCCGTTGCCCAAGCGTAAGTTGATTTCATCTTTATTCAGCCTTCTCCTTTCTTGGAACCCCTGCAAGGAATAACAAACATGATTAGTGGCTCCAGAGTCTATGATCCAAGAATCTGTAGAATCTGCCAGAAAACATGTTTCAAGATAATTAATATTACCTTCTTCCTTCTTATTCTAAGGACTTTGGGCAATTTCTTTTCCAATATCCCTTTTCACCACAAATGAAGCATTTCCCTTTGATCTTAGTTACTTTCTTGGTTTCCTTCTTGGTATGCCCAAGTTGCTTTTTCTTCTGTTGTTTCTTGACCTTTTGACGGGTCTTAACAGTAGCAACTTTACTAACCGAATGAATCTCTTGACCTTTGTTTTTCACAAGGATCTTTTCAGCGCTTTGAACATATTGCACAGGCCTTGCAAGGTGTATTCCTTAATGTTCAAGGTGTAGTCCAACTTGAACTGATCAAAGGAATCCGATAGTGAGTTGACAATCATGTCAATTTTCGTCTCACCATCTATCACAACACCATTAAGTTCTGCAACATTGAGATGTGCTATGACTTTCATCATGTGATCTTTTAGTCTCTCTCTTAGTCGACCTAGAACTCATAGCAAACATCTCTTCCAGAGACATCATTATATCAGCAGCAGACTCCATTCCTTCATGCTACTGTTGCAACACGTCGAAGATAGTGGCCATAATGTAACATTTTGCCATATCATCTGAAGTCTTCCATTGCTCATACTCATCTCTTTGCAAAATATTAGATTCATTATTAGGAAGGGGTGGTTTAGGAGTAGTCAGAACAAACTTATGCTTTTCACTTTGCAGCAACAACCCAATTTTCCTTTTCCATGTGACATAATTATCTCCAGTTAAAGTGTTATCTTTCAGGATGTTCATAAGTGATGGAGTCATGATTTCTGAATAAAATAAAATTATATATGAGTAAATAATCATGATAAAGCACTTTTTAAATATTTATCTTGAATTAAATAAATAATTCATTCATAAAAATTCAACGGTGATCCAACACCCATAAATGTTACGCCTCCTCTGGGAGTACGTACCATTTACCAGTTGGACTAGGTCCCACCTAATTGTTAACATAACAACCAGCGTTTTCAATTTTAGCCTTGCAATTTTATTAACAAGAACTCTCGGGAGGATATTAATAAAATCACATTGAGTGTGTTACCAAGATATCGATCCTCAATTTTCTCTCACGAAAATCCCTTCTCTGGGAGTAGATTTCATTTAAGTTAATTGTCTAGTCTATCCTTGTAAGGAAGTATTTTGCTAAATTCCATTTATGGACGCCCCTCGGGGGGATTACCAATAAATAATAAAGTTCAACTAACCTTGGAGGCCATATGTGTTCTAACATACCTTCTCCCACTCAATTATTTAAGGCATGTGATTAAATTCCATAGAATGATTTTACCAAGTTATCTAGATGCCAATTAGATACCTAAATCATTCAATGCATGTTCATACCAAAAGAGATATATGAGTGGCACTCCTATTCTATATGACATGTGATATACAACAACAAATATTGTAATATTTACGGAAATATTTATAGCTACAATTTTGGTCCATCCTAGAAAAGCAAGTAAATTACATTTGTTTGGAATACAAAATATTCTTTCTTGGCGAACAAGTCTTTAAGCGACCATCATCCACTTCCTCACCCCTCGGCTGCCACCTTTGGGCGTGCACACCCCTTGGGTCCATAAAAGGCCACCATGCGCAGCCCATTATGCCCTAAAGGACTGTCATGCGCAGCCCATGACATATAAGGGGCTGCCGTGCGCAGCCCATGCACCCAACAAGCGTAGCTACGCGCTAACATGCATGCACGCTTGTTGCCATGGTGCGCACGGTACCAAGCTTGTTCCGGTTGCTTCCTCTTCCGCTTCTAATTTTTCAAATCTTCGAATCTTCGAAACTTGAATGTATTATAGCAGATTCCACACAATAAATTACTGCAGTATTTTTTTTTTAATTCACTGCAGTAAATTTTACACAAGAAAAACTGAACTATTTTATATAAACAAAAAAAAAACTGCAGTATTTTTAATACAATAAAAAATAGAGAATCTAGCAACTACCAAGAAGGAACTTATGACGATAATAGGCCACTCTTCTTGTTACAATTCCGAAACAAAAATACATTGAAATTCTAGGACCAAAATCGAGCAATAACAATTCACTTTATAATAACATATATAAATCCATATATGCCACATGTAATTATATATGCGAATACCTAGAGTGCCATCTCTTTCTAAAACATGCATAATCACAATAAAAAGAAATAGATTCACGTATATATACGTTAATTAATTAAAGGGTAAACCAGGCTCTAATACCAATTGTAGGGAAAAATTCGAAAAAACACAGCAGAAGCGAGATTAAAAACAAATTTAGTATAGTTTAAAATTTTTCCAATATTTGAACCTTAACCCTTTAATTAATTAAACATACATATATTCAAAAGATATCATACCTCTTGTCGCGTGATCCGATGGACTTAGCGTCGATGGTAATCCGCAAGATCTTCCAATCCGATCACGAACGTGAATCACCTAGGAGCGTGGTCTCCCTATTCTTTGAATTGCGTACCTGAGAATGGAAAAACAAAATCTTCTTTCATGATCGTTAATCACAAAAACTACAAGAGCCTGCCTAGTCATTGCTGTTGATGTAAATCAGAGTGAAGCATGGGATGCAAGCAGATTATTGCTGCCACTAACTGATTTATAGTTTGGAGTACCTGCCGGAGACTGTGGATTCTCGGTTTAACAGGAGAGACCGTACATGCTGATTGGATTGGATTGGATTTGTTGGAGATCGAAATTCATGTTTGTTGACAAATTCAACATCAATTGTGGCCCAAACTTTTTCCTCATGAATAATTATAAACTCTACATCGTCGTCACTCATAATAGACAATGTAACTGTATCATCCTCCGTTTTCACATGCGAAGTTAGCTTCAACTCAGCTTTGTTTCCACTAACCCATGTCCGCTGGTATATCGTTTCCACTAATTCATCGTAGGCTCCGTTTTTTTTGTTAGATGTACTGAAAACGATATATGCCCAGTAAATCGGTTACCCTTCCAATGCTCACCGCACTGAACTAACAGCCAAGACATGGTATCCTTAGACCCTGAAAAAAAATATTAAAATCAGTCAATAACAGTATTATACATGGGCTTGAAACATTTATGCTAGGCTCAGTTCATCTTATTTCCATGGCTCAAACAATTTTATAACATGGCTCAAGAAGTTCTTACCCGGGCTCAAGACATGGCAATTATAGTATCAAACAACAATTAACTGCAAATGAACACTTACAATAAATATTACAATTATGTTAGGTCTAGGTACAATTCTGTTAGGCCTATGTGTGGTTCCCCGGTCATTGAGTTTTCCTTCCTTACATGAAATTAGGCGTTATTCTTAGGCTTAATGTCCCAATTCCCAGGCCTATAAAATTCCTCTCGGGCTTAGTTCATCTTCTGTTTTCAAAATCAATAACAGCAGCTAGTAAGATATTTCCTATAGTTTAGGCATTGGGGCATTCTGTTTCTTCAGAAACATATTTCCTAGTTTAGGCACTAGCAAATTATTTTCAGTTTTCGCTACTGTACATTTAAGTTCTATGGTCACTAGTAATGTGTTTCCTATGCAAATTTATCATTTCAATATACTAATGCATCTTAACCTCTGAAGTATGTTGAATGACTTTAGTTGCATTTCCAGTTATTCATATCATAGTTTGAGATCTAGACAGAACAATGCTCAGGACTATGCTTAATTTTAAGGGATGTTCTGTCTAAAATAGAGAAAAGCTTGGTGTAACATGCATTTCATCAAACATATTAACTACACCCAACAATACTACATACACAAACCCCAATTCATGGTCAACAAATCCAAAACCCTCTATCCCTCATTCTATCCAAAACATTTCAAACTTAAACAAAAATTAAAGACCGAGAGGACGATGGCATTTCGAACTTCAGTGTCATTTCGGGACTTACATTGACTGTGTATGCTTGATTTCAAACTTGACAGTGTAAGCTCGGATGAAGGAAGTGGCGGCACTGTCAAGCTCGATTGAAGGAGGTGGCAGCACTGTCAAGATTCTAGTCGCCGGCAAGATTCAGTTCGGGAGCAGGATTCCAGCGGAGAGGACGACGGGATTTCAACAGCAGTGGATTCTGGTCTAGAGTGAGGACGATGAGATTTGAAATGGGAAGAATCTATGATCGATTGGATGGATTTGTTGCAAGAACGATGGAGAAGGTTAATTCAATTTTGAATATTTTGATTTTCTTCAGTCAACTGAAGGAGAAAAAGACAATGGTAGTTTCGTCCTTACACTTTGTAAGAGGGTAATTTAAACATTTTGCAGGGTTTAGTTGTAGAGGGTATTATTGTCTTACAAAGGATATTTCCTAAAATCTAAACATTAGGAAAGACCATATTTACAATTTTTTCATCAATAGGCTATTTCCTACAACCTAAACATTGAGATAGGCTAGATATGCAAGGGCCCCATTTTCTTTTAACACAAATTCACGGATCATATGGCATCATGAACATATACATTGTTTCGAAAATCATTAATCAAGTTTTACATGTCATCAACTAAACAACAGTAAAACATGGATTTTCGAAAAGAAATTGCATTGCCATATGAAATAAAAAATATTGATCCATGTATATATAATCAAATAAGAATAGAATTTAATGCTCAAAAATGTATTAATAATATTTTGTATATGGAATACTGATAATATCATAACAATATCCAACCAGAAAACAATTTAACCCGGGTCTGATACTAATGTTCACTCTTAAAGATATTAAGAAGAAAGTAATTGAATGTGTATCTTTCTTCGGATCACTTTACAAACTGTTTCACTAGTCTGGTAAAGATCACAAAAAATGGATTCTTTACTCTAATCAGAGTAAGGCCCAGTTTGGCATTGCTTCCCCAGCTGCTTTTGGGGCCAAAAGTGATTCCTGACCAATGATAGGGTGTTTGGTAAAATTATGGGGAAGTGCTTTTGGCTACTTTTAGCTTCTCCCAACTGAGTTTTTGAGAAGCTACAAATACATGCTTTTGGAAATCAGCTTCTGCTTTTGAAAATGCGCTACAATGTTTTTTAATGAATTTTTACCCAACTATCCTATTTTTCCCTTAGCGTTTCATGACATTTAACAAAATCATTTACCAATCAGATTGATTCCTTCAAGCTTCGATTTCTCCTCTCTCTCTCTCGCAACAATCATTATCATAATCAATTTTTTTTCTTCCAGAAATCATTATTATCAACAGCAATCAACCACCACCTAGAAATCATTATCATCAACCATAATATTTTTTTTTAGAAATCATTATCAAACACAAAAATCCATCCCCAGTTCATCATTATCATTATCATTCAAACCCACCAGAGAAGAATTTTTTTTCTTAAATCGACAATATGAAGATAATAAATAAATTGTTTAAAAAAAATTATGCCATCGCCATCCATTATCATCATCACTTCTTTCTCTTTCAAACCACAAAAAACTCAACAACAACAAAAAAATTTTAAAAAGGAAAGCTGGGTATTTCTACTCCGAATTGTTTTTTTCTTTGCATTTATTTTTATTTTTCATTAAATACAATAAAAAAATCTCACAACCATCAAATACCATCCAAGTATCCAACCATCATCAATTTAAAAAAAAAAAAAATTATGATGGTGATGAAGAACAGCCCAGAAGTTGAATCACAAAAAAAAAATTACTTTTTATTTTATTTTGGTGGATATGATGAAGATGAGGTTGGATGATGATTGTGATTTTGTATTGTGTTGGATTTAAAATTGAAGATGAAGATGATGTTGGATCTTAGTTGTGAATGAAAGAAGGGAGAGAGAGAAAGAGGGAGAGAGAGGCGGTGAGAGTGAGGTGAGACTTGAGAGTGAGGGAGAGAGAAAGAGATTAGAGTTAGGGTTTGTTTTTATTAATTTTGTTTTTTTAGTTGTTTTTATTATTTAATTTAATTTAATTTATTAATTTAAATGCATTTAATATATATAATATTATTTCATTTAAAGTTTAATTTTAAAATGTTTTTGTTTTTTAATTATTTGTAATTACAATGATGTCCTTTTAGTAATTTTACACAATCACAGTACTTTTTACTTCTAGTTTACCAAACACATTGAAATTGCTTTTGGTTCTCACAGCACTTTTGATAATCAGTTTACCAAACACTCAACTGATTCTATCCACAGCAATTCCAAAAGCAATTCCCCCCACAGCAGATCCAAAAGCAATTCCCCCCACAGCACAGCAATGCCAAACTGGGCCTAAGAATCTCAACTCCTTTTATTACTCTCTAGATCTGTGTATTTTTCTCTGCACACACTCTACATTTCACGTAATGCACTCACTGCCACACTTTGGCCAGAGAGTCTCAACCTCAATAGAACACATGCATTTATGTATGCAGTTACTATACAGGCAATTTTTTTTTCCAAGTAACTGTATATTTATCATCTGATAACTTACTTAAACATGTGGGCTTGGATTGGGCTCCACGGATATTTGGGTTTGGACCTATCTTCGATTTACCCATCATAAACCAATAGTATCATATCAAATGAAAGTACATAATAATCAATAGTAGTAAGAGTATAAATATCAATTTAACAATTTTGTCTTTAGGAAGCAAAAAAAATTAACATTATATTCAAAGGTGAAAAAAACAAAAAACAAAATGTCTAACACATCATTCAGTTTCAGGTTCAGTTTCAGGTTTCAGTCACTATTCAGTTTTCAATAAAACTTATGACTGTTCAATCTTCAGATAAAAAATCAAATAACCGCTACGTGAGGTCAAATCAAATCAGTCTAACACATCATATCATAATGCAATTTTACGAAGAACATAGTGTTAAGCAATAGTGGAAAGATAAGAATAATGTTAATTGTCTATCATGAGCTAGTCATTTCAAGACCTTTGTTTGGAGTTCACCTTCTTTCGATTGCCGTCAAGTTTGCATTTACATCCTTTGATCCATCATCAACGATTCACAGACAGATAAAAACCAACTTTAAATCCCATATTCCCAGAAAATATGAAGTGATCTAAACATATTCATGGGTTCTATGATTAATTATGTGAGTAGACTTGTTATCATGACAACTCAAAGTAATGCAAATTAATTTAAATTTATGGATTCAGAGTTTACAAGTATTATGTGAAGTTGAGTGCTACATTTATTATATGAGTAATGCTACTTTATCCATATTTGATGTATAAATTTAGAGTCCAAATATTGATATGGTATCTCTAAAATCTAATCATTTCAATAATACAATTCTAATATAAAGAAATCAATGACCCACAACGCTTATGTATCATATTTGAACACTAAATTTGGACAAACTAACATTATTGTTACTGTATTAATATTAAGTTTTTTAAATCAGGAACTATTACCATTTTTTGGGTTACAAAAAAACTAATAACATTTTTCGACTCAAAGGGCAAACCTTTTTTAAAGTCTAAACCTTTCTTATTAAATTTTAGGCGGTAATTACACTCACTCTTAAGTTTTGGTAATATTATACGTTGCGACAAACATTATCATAATTATACAAATGTCCCCTTGACTGCATTGACCGATGGTTTAACTAATCTTGCGATCTAAAAAGTCTAAATAACCCTAATTTAGTTATTTTATTATTAAAATATCATTACTTTTGAAAAATTATTTAAAATTAAATCACTTATTCTAAAAGTTTTTATAACTATTAAAATGTTTGGGGTTGTTTCTTAATTTTCTAAATATGGTTTTAATAATATATTGTTGTGTAAAAGGATCCTTAGATCATTAAATCAATGGTTAGTCAAACCGTTAATCAACATGGACAAGGGGAGATTTGTATATTTAATTATCACAAAATTTGTTGCTGCTTATAATATTGCCTAAATTCAAGGTTGTGAGTGAAATTAATCAAAGTTATTTTTAGCAAAATAGTTGGATGAAAATTATTAAAATTATTAATAATAATACTAATAATTAATGGAGTTAGAGGATATGAGATTGATTCGATAGCTTGCCTTGAATGATCGATTGTCATAAGGTTGTAGGTTTGAATGATCTATTCCCCTCCCCTAACCTTAAATTATTATAATATTTTAAAATTTAATAGAATTGACTAACTATCTGTTATGATTACAGCATAGTGGCAACCTAAGATGGGCCGTGTTGCATATCAATTAATCGAACCGTTTGTGGCCTCTCTTTCTGCGTTCCATTATTGTTATTATATCGTGGCTGTGGATATGAAATGAAAGCAAGATCGAAAATCAATATCTTCTTTTCATTTAAACTAAGTTTTAGGTTATTAAATTCAATGCATAGTTATTATAGCTATATTTATGTTACTTGCTCAATATTTTTTATGCTATGTTACTGTTATTATTATTTTTTTATTTTATACATATACAAATTGCTGGGTGATGGTTTTATACTGTGTTATTAATAATTTAATACTACCATTTGTTAGCTAGTTGTTTACAAATCAATATGTCAATATAAATATAAACTAATTATATTTGATTGTATTAACCTGAGTTTTATTAAAAAAGTAAATAAATTATTTATATTTATTCTCATAAAATATATAAAAAAAACGAACAAACCTGTTTATCAATACTGAAAAGTATATTTAAATTTATTATGAAATATTTTGATTCCTTAACGGCACATGTTATAAGAACTTTCATAATTAAATTAATATGCAACTGAGCAGTAACCAACTAAAAATGTACCTATTAACTTATTTAATTAATTACATTCCCATTCTTTTTTAGAAAACTCTTGCAGTATATATATATATATATATATATATATATATATATATATATATATATATATATATATCCTTCTAATTTATGTTTCTAATTTATGTTTCTGTATTTGCTATATATTATCTTGTGGTGTTTATTGTATATATTAGTTCTATGTTTTGGTATCAAAGCCTTGCGACTTGTTGAAAGGGAATATTAGGCTGTTCCTAGGTGCAAGAGTCAGTAGTCTTTAAGGGTTTTGGCTGTTAGTCAGGTGGATGTTAGGCTGTGTCTCCCTTGGTGACAGACTGTGAGTTAAAACCTAGGATCCTCGTTTAATCTATCATCTTTATCATGTCAACTAGTAGTTCCATACCTGGCATAGAACCTGATGATGACAACAGTACCACAGGACAATCTGTAGCTAATTATGAGACTAATTGGAATGATAAGGATTTGAATAATTGGCAATTACCCGACATACAGAAATCCAGTATCTATAAAAAGAAAAACATATTAGATTTCAGGACTCTTTTAGAACAAAAGACTAAAGAGATAAATGTTAAATTCCAAC
Source organism: Dipteronia sinensis (assembly GCA_033220585.1). Lineage (NCBI taxonomy): Eukaryota > Viridiplantae > Streptophyta > Magnoliopsida > Sapindales > Sapindaceae > Dipteronia > Dipteronia sinensis. The sequence continues at coordinate 19,084,672 of CM065643.1, read as the reverse complement.
ATAATACTTTTTCTGCTAATTTATTAAATAAAAATAGTCTCAACCATTACTGCAAAATTGGTTATAATGACCTACATATTGGTAGTGTTCAAATTGGGATCAAACCTTTATCAAAAATTGGTCTCAATAACTCCTTACTTGTTGTTCTTAGGGACAAAAGGATAACTGATTATAAAGAATCTATTCTTGGTATGGCGGAAACAACTTTAACTTATGGACCTATTTATTTCCAATGTTATCCCAATTTTACTATTGCTCTAAACAGAGATGAACATAAAGAAAAATGTCTTGTTATTGACATCCAAACACATAATTACAAGTTCATTGAACGATCAAGCCCTTATAAACTTGTTTATCGTGTCCATTATCGTGTCCTTACCTCTGGACTCATCCCTAGTTTTATCCCTCCTACTATTCCAGATGGTCAAACCATATGTTTCAGTGCTTTACCCTCTGTTAATGTCATGGTCCCTGCTCCTGTCCGATGGGAAAACATTGCTTTCCCTGAAGAATAGATCAAAGAAAAAGTTGACCAACCTTTATACCAACCCCCATCATGAAACCTACATGACTGTATTACAGACCAAGATGGTACCCTTAAGATATCCTTCCGAAGGGGTAACTCTTATAAACATCCCAGCATCAGTGACATACCCAGTATCCTTAACCGAACTGACAAACTAAAATCCCCAATTCCTACCAATCATGTTCCCAATGATAGATACATGCACGATTCCAGTGACACCGATGACCCTGTCAATCTCATTCCTAGACGAAGAAAACCCACACGTGTGACTAATATCCTTAAAACTCCTAACCAAACTGCTCATCCTATACGCGAATATGATGAACCAACTTCACCCACTCCTTCCCAAGCCTTAATTGACAGTATCCCACCTAGGCCTACTATCAGGACCATTGATACTCTAGACTCTGGCAACATCGATCATGATTACCTTTTAAAAGAATATCATGACCCTATTAACAAATGATTAAGGAAAACATACGAAACCAATTACACCCATAAGAAACGTCAACAATTTTATACTAGATGGGTATCCACTGTTACTACTCTTAACCAAGAAATACCTTTCTTTGACTGGTATGCAAATCGTAGACAATTCGAAGAACAATGTTTGGTTTTAAACCGAACTCACAATCGCACATATAAAACAAAATATGGCGAACAAGTTCAATTTCATCCTCCCCCACGAAATTTTGACATTGACATTATTAATGAAGATATTGAGGCACTCACACCTTCAACTACTAGCTGTACTCCCTTTGTCATCATGGATTCTGAATTATCCAATGATATGCCTTCCTCTTCAGCCCAAATTAGTGCCGTCATAAAACAAAACAATTACACTAATGTTTTCCTTAACACTCTAGGAGAACAACTCGACAAAATTGAACTCAACATGACTACATCCTCCCCTGTTCTCCAAACCACTTCCAAAACTAACAATCCTCGGGTCTTTGTTCCCCAGTCATCATCCAATAGTCATCATAATAAACCTACCTAAAAAATTGATCCTGATTCATCCGCTCCTAACATTTTATTATTTCCTGATCCCACTGGGATTGAAAAATGCTTTGACCATTTTCTAAATGAAAAGGAACTTCTTAAATCCCTTGAAGCCAGACTCAAAAATCTACCCAAACCAGAAATCCATACCATGGATGAAACTATTTCCCTTTCAGAAGTTGACGATATTGAACAAATGATTAACAAAATAACTTCTACAGACAAAGTAGACAGTTATAATTATGATCGATATTATCATAACACAAAACCTTATTATCCACGGCCTACTCCTCTAGACCTCCAATATGAAGAAACTGTTCCATACAGAGCTTACACTGGTAATGCTTGTTACCAATTTAACATTGATGGTCTGTCTGAATATCAAACCATGACTGTCCTCAGACAAATGCATACTATAGGTTATATTTATATCAAAAAACAAAATATGACCCATGCTGATGCCGTCACTTCACTAGCCACTGGCTTTGAAGGACAATTATTTGGTTGGTGGACTCATACTATGAGTTCTTCAGCCAGAGAAACTATCATCAACCATACCAAGGAAATTATCACAACTACTACTCCTTCTACCACCTTTACGCTTTTCGCATCAGCAACTACAACCACCACTTCATAACCTGATGGTATCGATGTTCTTTGTTACACCATCCTTATGCATTTTGTTGGAAATCCGAATCGTTTCCAAGGGAAAGAATTTTCTAAACTTCAAAATCTTAAGTGCAAAAAATTGAGTGACTTCAAATGGTACAAAGACATATTTTTAACTAGATTCCTCCAGAGGTCTGACAATGCTAATTCTTATTAGGAAAGAAAAATTTATTTCTGATCTACCTACCCTATTCTCTACGAAAGTCAGAGATAAAATGGTTGAACAAATGGCCAGTTCTGACTGGTCACAAATCGACCTAAATACTTGGACTTATGGTGAGATCATCAGTACTATAAATATTGTGGCCACACAACTATGTACTGATATTAGACTCAAAAGTCAACTTAAAAAATAAAAACTCACCACCAAGAAAGAACTTGGTTCTTGGTGTGAACAATTCGGGTTTGATAGATTACCTATACCCAAAAGAAAACATCATAAAAATAAAAAATTGTTTCAAGGGCCCAAACGCACCAATAAGGGTTACAAAAAATACCAAAAATGGCAGCCTGGATGTCAGCCCTCCACAAAACAATCAAAGCCTCAACCTAAACCCAAGACTGTTCCTTATAAACGGAAAAAATCTCCCAAATCCACTAAATGTTTTAACTATGGCCAAGAAGGACATTATGCTAACAGATGTCCTGAAGTCAAAAATAAGATCCGGACCCTTGATATCCCTGATGAAGTCAAAGACAAACTTGTCCAACTTCTTCATAATGATTTTTCTTCTACTTCTGATTCCTATTCTGAAAACGAAAATTCTCATTCTTCTGACAATATTATTTTAGCCATCGACCACACTTCTGATTCCGACACCACTTCTTCCCTTTGCTTATCAGACCGTTATCCTGAAAAACAACCCTGCATATGCAAAGAAATAAATGTTCTCGATCAGCATGATTATACTATGATTATTGGCATGATTGATAGTATTGAAGACCCCTCTCTAAAGGCTAAATATCTCCGAGAATTACAACAAAAAATCTCTAGTGGACGAACCCAACAACCCACTATTTCTTCTCCTCCTACAAGTATTCCTTTCAGCACCCCTGATTTTGATTCCAATGTTATAGGACACTTTCAAACCAAAACCAGGAAAATTACTATTCCTGATTTACAAAAAGAAATTCAAAATCTCAAAGACGAAATCAAGATCATTAAAACCACCATTTCTAAACTAGAGCATCCTTCTTCCGTTACAAAAAATGAACACCGAACCCCTCTTCAAAAGAATCCTAGTTTTGCTAGTTCCAGTGATTCGGATGATCCCAATATTGCTGACCAACCAGGCTTAACCACTGTCCTCAATCATCCCCGATCTCCTGGCCATCTTAGCCAGGTCAAAACTTATAAGATCCAAAAATGGTACATTGAAATCGACATAAGAATCTCCCAGGAATATAACCTTATTGTTAATGCTTTCGTTGAAACCGGAGCTGACCTCAATTGTATAATGGAAGCTCTTGTACCTACTAAATATCTGGAAAAAACTACCGAATCCCTTTTTGGTGCTAACAAGCAACAGCTGGACATTCAGTATAAATTGGCCAACGCCAAAGTTTGTAACCTAGGTGTATGTTACACCACTGACTTTGTCATGGTTAAAACTTTATCCCAAAATGTCATCCTCGGTCTTCCTTTTCTCCATCTCATCTCCCCTTTTAAGGTAACCAGTCAAGGTATTATCATTGAATATCTTAATAAAGAAATTCTTTTCCCTTTCATTTATCCTCTGATTATACGAGATCTTGACACCCTCAAAAAAGAAAGCATTCACTTTAATCCTTCTCCTATTCCATTCCTGGACCAATGCATTGCTAATTTAAACATTAAACAGAAGCAATTATCTTTTCTAAAAGATGACCTTGTTTTTGAGAAATAGGTGATCCGTATTGCTGATCCTCAAATGCAAGAAAAGATTAAACAATTTCAAGCCCAAATTGAAAGAGAAGTATGTTCTTTTTTTCCCAATGCTTTTTGGGACCGAAAAAAGCATATAGTCTTTTTGCCCTATAATACGGATTTCTCTGAAAAAGGTATTCCCACAAAAGCTCGTCCCATACAAATGAATGCCGACCTTGTAGCCTATTGTAAACAAGAAATCAGTGATTTATTACAAAAAGGTCTTATCAGACCATCCAAATCTCCTTTGAGTTGCCCTGCCTTCTATGTTCAAAAGAATGCTGAAATTGAACGAGGAGTTCCACGCCTTGTTATTAATTATAAATCTCTTAATAAGGCTCTACAATGGATCCGGTATCCCATTCCCAATAAATCTGACTTATTGAAGAGACTTTATGATTCAAAAGTTTTTTCTAAATTTGATATGAAATCAGGGTTTTAGGCAAATTCAAATTGCAGAACAAGACATGTACAAGACTGCATTCACAGTTCCCTTTGGACAATATGAATGAAATGTCATGCCCTTTGGTCTAAAAAATACTCCTAGTGAATTTCAGTGCATTATGAATGATATCTTTAATCCTTACTCTGATTTTGCCATTGTTTATATTGATGATGTACTTTTATATAGCAATAATATTGACCAACATTGGAAATACTTGCATATTTTCCTCAAAACCATTAAACGGCATGGCCTTGTGGTTTCTGCTCCCAAAATTACCCTATTCCAAACTAAGGTCCGGTTCCTTGGCCATCACATCACCAAAGGTACCATCATCCCAATCCAAAGAAGCCTAGAGTTCGCCAGCAAATTCCCAGACATTATTAAGGACAAAACCCAGTTACAAAGGTTTTTAGGATGTTTGAACTATATTGCTAATTTTTATCAAGAACTCTGCCTTATTTGTAAACCTCTTTTCCAACGCCTTAAGAAAAATCCCCCCTCGTTGGACTGACACTCATACCCAAGCTGTCCGACAAATAAAAACTCATGTTCAGGCTCTTCCTTGTTTACATATCTGCCATCCTACTGCTCCAAAAATTGTTGAAACGAATGCTTCTGACTTAGGGTATGGTGGAATCCTGAAACAAATCATTAATAACAAAGAATGCTTAGTCAGATATGTTTCCGGTGCTTGGAACGAAACCCAGTTAAAATATTCTACAATCAAAAAAGAAATTCTAGCAATTGTTTTGACCATCCAAAAGTTCCAAGATGATTTAATTAATCAGCATTTTTTGCTCAAAGTTGATTGTCAATCTGCCAAATTTATCTTACAAAATGATGTTAAAAATTTAGCTTCCAAGCAAATCTTTGCTCGATGGCAAGCCCTTTTATCTGCTTTTGATTTCTCTATTGAATATATTAAAGGCTCTGATAATAGCTTACCCGATTTTCTAACTCGAGAATTTTTACAGGGTTATGCCCAGCATTAGAGGACGTGGCCCTCGCGAATGAGGCCGAAGCCGTCGTGGCAGAGGCCCAAGAATTCAACCCAACCTTTCAGACATATTTGAAAATTTTCAACCCTCTGACTTATCAACTGACTTATCTTTATCTATCAGTCCTTCCTCCTCATCCAGACCCAATCATAAAGACAAGTATGCTATGACAGATTTCCCGGAACTCAGCTCTTCTCCTTTGACTAACACATTCAGTCCATTACAACTAGACTCTCCCTCTTTTAAGACAGTTACTTCCTCTCGAATAAGTCCTCATTCCATTAAACAAAACAAATCCCAATCCATTATATATTAATCACCAACTCAAACTTCTCCTCGACCCATTACCACCTCTTATCCATATATAGCCAAACCTTTCTTTGACCGATTTTGTACTATGGAAATCCCTGTCCTCTTGGACCAATACTTTGACGAACCCAAAAGATTGGCCGATGCCCTCGTTAACCCCCTGTATTTCAGATTTCCTGAAGACCATTCCAAAAGATATATTTTTTATGAATTCATATTGGAGGATACAGACTCTGTCTTCATCTCTGATGTTTTTGACAAAATCGATAAAGACAACTTCTCTTTCGAAAAATTAAACTTTGCAAAATTCTGACCCAAGAACAATGGGGAAATCCTAATTCAAAGCAACTTTTTTCCCAACGATTCCCTGTCCCCGATTTCAATTACTGGGACTATATTAAAGCCTGGACTTATTTATTATATGGTCAGAATCCTGGTAACTCTCTTTCTTGGTTCATATATTTTGACAAAAATTTCCAACTTGATATTCCATTCTGGTTCTTAGAATGGTGGGACAAATATGGCCACACAACAGACATCCTTCCCCCCAATGTTAAAGAAGGATACCAGTATTGGATATCTCATTTTGACAAGCCCTCTGCCTGGGATTTCATCCCTGACTTATTAATTTATTTCAAACAGTTCAGCCTCACATGGATCTTGTTGCTCGAATATGCCATTTTGGATAACTCATTGGAAATATTAATGTACCATATTTCGGCCGACAGACCAAAATCAAGTGGTGGAGTGGCATGAACATTGCTGATCTAGGTACTCAGAGAGTGGCCTTCTGGTTCAATGAAAACTCTACTCTCTGCAAGACCCTGATTGATCAATCTCCCTTCCTTATGGCCAAATCACAATCAAGAGCACAATTAGCTGCGGCCAGTTTCAGATTTGCTACTGCTTGCACTCCTGAAGAACTCCGGCTAATTGCTAAAGACATGAACAAGGCTATGTCTACTATTTCCTCCCAAATGGAAACCGGGTCTAGTGGAAAAGATGACAGAGACTTTAGTGATGACGATGACCCCACCAGATTCTTTTGCCACGACGAATCAGAGTCACAGCATCTTTAGCCTTATCAGGATCACGAGACTTATCTTATCCTCCCATTTTTATCATCTTCCAGATAATGTGTCGGCAGAACACGACAAATGATGTGTCGGCAGAAAATGACAGACAAAATGTGTCGGCAGAAAATGACAACCCTTGAAGAATCTGCTTTTCTCTTTCAACGACATAATTATTAATATTCTCATAATGTATGTTTACCCTGGTTCAGTTTACTAAGGTTAACTTGTACCATAGTTTCTTTCCCTCTTCTATTTAAGGAACTCGATTTTCCTAGAAGAGGCAGAGTTGATTTTTTTTTTTCAGTTTGCTTTCAGTGTGTTTAAATTCCTCTTTTGTAATCTTTCTTCCCCTATTGTAAATCTTTCCTTTCACCTGTAAAATATCCAACGGATTGCAATAAAGTTTGTGACACATTTCTGTATACTTCTTTGCTGTCAGACTATATCTGCTTTGTAAGACTTTCTAACCTATCCTTCTAATTTATGTTTCTGTATTTGCTATATATTATCTTGTGGTGTTTATTGTATACATTAGTATATATATATAAAAATATATATACTGGTTTGCAATCTGCACGATGTACATGTATTGTAAAATAACAAATAATAATAATTTAAATGTTCATTAGTTAATTTATAGGTCCAATATATTAGATGCATTGTAGATCAAGAACAATCTTGTGGTATTTAAATATAGGTTTACCTTATTTACTGTATGTTTACTTTTAAAGGAATATTAATTATTGCAGCAATATAAACTGCTCTCTTATCTTTATCTAGAAAAAAACTATAGTATTATAATGAATAAATAATTAATAACACTTTAACGATAGATCATTATTATTTTACAGAAACATATGGTTTTAAAATGGAAGGATGTTTAGATAAAAGGAATGTTATTTAATGCAGAAATATTTTTTTTTACGAAATTGGACCGAGCTAAGGGGATAAGCATCATAAGCGATCATATGATGAAAAACCCTTAAGCAGTATCTAGAAATATATTAATAAAGAAAAATAGTAATAAAAGTAATAGCAATACATCACAAACCAGATTAGCAGCCCCAAAATAACCAAAGGCATGCAAGCCATACAAGAAAAATAAAGCTAGGAAAACCTAAACGATTCTCTTCCCATACAGTCATTACGAACAAGCGAAGAACAGAACGAACGAATGGAAGACCACCAGGAATCAGATGAAAGACCCAAAGCCTGTTTAGAGAGAGCATTCACCACCTGATTACCTTCCCTGAATATATTAGAAACCTGGAACTCCATATGCGAGATCTGATGAATGCAGCGCTGCCAAGCTTGACGAACACACTAGGTAACCTGATCAGACCTAATCGAAAGAAGCTGCATGACATAAGAAGAATCACTCTCGAGCCAAATCCTATGCCAACCTAAATTCCAAGCATAATTGATGGCTAAAGAAGCCGTAAGGAGCTCAGCCTCAAAAGCAAAAACCTGACCAAGGGGGACCGCGAAACAGGCCCTAACAAAAGATCTGCAAGTCCGAAAAATACCCCCACAACCTCCCACACCTGGCGAACCCAAAGCTGAACCATCGGTGTTAACCTTTATCCACCTCGGAGCTGAGGGCGACCAACCCACACTCATAATAACCGGAGCTTTACCAGGTCGACCACTAAGACCAAACCGACGAAGAATCAGCAGATCATCAACACAGTTACGCATACAGCCGATCCCCAAATGATTTGCATCATAAACAGAGTGCCAAACTAGAGATAAAGTCGCCATGAAATCAACAGATTTTCCTTTAAAAATCCACTGGTTACGGGAATACCACACACTCCAAACCACAACATGAATAGCAGCTCTCCACAAAACCCTAATCTGATCACTGAAAGAAACAGACATGGCCTGCCTGAAAAAAGAACCCCAAGTGTCAACGGAGACACACCTCTGAAATGCGGAGAAAACTGCCTACCAAAGAGCTGTAGCAAGATGGCACTTCAGAAAAAGATGATCCACTGATTCCGAATTAGCAACACAAACACTACACCTGGAAGCTAATTGAAACCCGGACCTGCATAAACGATCTTTGGTAGGGAGCCTATCAAGCAAAAGCCGGCAAGACACAATCGAATGGGGAGTGAAGGATATAGCGAGACCAAACGTCCCTCCATCAGGGGACCTGCGAGATGTCATGAAACATCCTAGAGTAAGCCGCCTTACAAGAAACACTACCTTCCCTAGCGTGAGGCCACACCAAATAATCTATCACTAGAGAAATCGCAATCCTACCAATCCGAAAGCAGAGATCCAGAAACCGAGCTTGAAAGCGATCATTCAAAATCCATCTACCATCCCGATTGAAGTCAGAAACCTTAGCCTGAAGATGCATGGCTAGGAAATCAAGAATCCTAAGGAGATCCAAAATGGGCATTCCAAGCCAGTTATCACGCCAAAAATCCCTTTGGGAGTTTTCCCCGATAAGCCAGATATCATCCTTAATGAGCTCAACATAGTTAGTCCTAAAAGAATTCCAGATGGAAGAGGTGATGTAACATTTATGTGGTTTCTGCAGCTGCCTAATATACCTCTCACACAAAAAAAGTGAAAGCAAAATTGTTCGAAGTTATAAACTTCCAAGTGAGTTTCCGAAGTAATGAGTCGTTCAACAAGGCCAGATCTTTCAAACCAAGACCACCAAGAGCATAAGGTCTACAACAATGGTTCCAGGCAACACGGACCAACTTAGTCTCCTCACAAGAACCAGTCCATAAGAAATTTCTGATCTTCTTAGTAACCATTTGAATTAAGGAAATCAGCCACTTATAAACCATAAAAGAGTGAACAAAGGAGCTAGTAATCACTGAGCGAATCAAAGTAGCTCTACCAGCCAAAGAAAGGGACTTATGTTTCCACTTGGCAAATTTAGATAAGATCTTATCTGCAATGGGCATCAAAACAAATTTCCTGGGCTTACCTCGGAAAAGAGGAACCCCCAGATAACAAAATGGAAGTCGACCAATCTGCATCCCAACTAAGGACTGAAGAGAACTAATCCGAGCTGGAGAAATTGAAGACCCAAAAAAGATGGAGGACTTACTCCAGTTAACAAGTTGACCCGAAATGCTACCATAAACTTTGAAATCATGCACAACCCTCCTCAGGTTTCTGACCGTCCCCGTACAAAAGATCAGAACATCATCGACATACAACAAATGAGTGGGAGCAGAAAAACCCTTCAGAGAAGAGATAGGCAAAAACTGGTCCGACGCCACCATCCTCGAAAGTAACCCACTGAGAAAATCCTCAACAATACCAAAAAGAAGAGAAGAAAAAGGATTCCATGTCTAACCCCTTTTGAGCAATCAAAATAACCAGCCGGAGATCCATTTAATGCAGGAATATAAATGGATCTCTATCTTTTTAGGGAAAAAACTATATTATTATAATTAATAAATTAAAAAAAAACTCACCAAATGTTTCTCCATCATAATAATAATTTTGTCTTGGGGCGCCATTATTTACTAAAGCAAAAAATATATATTAAATTTAAAAAATATCACCAAAAGTTTCTCCATCATAAAATTCAGGAAAAAATAAGAAGTATATTGATATTCAAGAAAATTATTAGAAAACCCACAAATAAAGCTAGAGAATAAAAACGAATCTCACATTGAGTACATAAAACTGTAAAAAAAAATGAAAAATGTTATATAACAAAGGATATGCCGCAATACAATTGGCTAGTATTCACAGAAAATAATCTACTTATTTAATGTACGACAAAGCCAGTCTCAAAGACTAAAGCAACAGTTTCTATAGAGCAAACATTTCGTTTTGTAAAAAGAAAAAAAACAACAGCAGCTCTTACCAAGTCAACTTTACATTTAAATTTAATATGTTCAAACCAAGTACAACATGTGATTGATAATTGCTACCAGCCAACTGATGCCACAAAGGGCTTGTCTATCAAAGGAGAAGTACCTGACATTGATGTTAGCTAATAGTTTTTATGGACACACAGTGCAAACTAATGGAGATGGATGAAATACTTACCTATGTTTAAATCTATTAGACTTCTCTACAGAGTAGCCCAAGCCGAAAATGGCTATCATGTGGAACTGTTTGCGTTTCCCGTAATTCCAACAATTTGGTGTCGGCCTTCAAATTCTCATTTTGCTGCTATACATGAAAATAAAAATAGAAGTGACAACATATAAGAAATTTTACAGCAGAAACCATAAGATTTAAAATCTACACTGATGCAGCAATGGTGTATCTTTTCTAAATAGTAGCCATTCGAGATGCACACCTCTTCATTCCTGGTAAAGGAAGAACCGTTTCCAGTCTAGGGTATTGCCTTCCATAGAGAGAAGAAAAGCCATCGCCAATGTCTCATCATTGAGTTTGTTGATGAGAGGAGCAATAGCTGTGATTAGAATAGTTGTCCCTTATCTCATATTTGATGTTATTTTATAGGCAAACAAAGGAAAATTAATAGGAAGGAAAATGAAGAATTTTTAAGTTGTTTACAAAGACGTTTTTTTTTAATAAATATTAATGGGGAAGGCAATTGAAGCAACAAATTTTTTTTTTTTTTTTTAATTTTAAAATAAATATTAATTAGAGGTTATTTAAATCCAAATGGAGAGTGTTACTATTAAATGAGTAGGATGGTGAAACAACAAAACATTTTACCTACATTCAGTATTAATATTTTTGAATTCTCAAAATTTAATTATAATGGAAATTAATGCAATTAAATCTAAAGCTTCCTCACAGCGACATGTGGTACTGTGAGGGTCAGCTTTTATATTATATATATATATATATATATATATATATATATATATGACTCTTTCAATTATGAATATATTTTTTTTACTTATGAAGTGCATTCTTGTAAGGAATAATGCTAGATCATTGCATAAAATTAATTATTAAAATTCTTACCGAAATGATGTCACAATGTGATTATGCTATATTTGTGCATTTTCTAGCATTTCTATTTTGCACTGCTTTATATACGTTTTTTGTTGTTGTAAATTTTGAAAAAAAAAATTCTTAAAAGTGTGAGGATTAAAAGATATCTAATAGATTTAGAGGTTAAAAAACCAAAACTACGTTGAATCTGTGGAATATCCGAAATGTTGATTAATAACTGTGCACCCATGATGGGCTTGTGGTAACTCAACTGTGTTGGCCTGTGTTGGTCCCACTTGTGCGTGTGGGAGATGTTGGCATATTTGGGTTTTGGGTTGGAGATCCTATTTGTACACCTAAGTAGGGCCAAACCTAAGTCCACATACCAAACTCGGGTATGAGCAGTTATTGCAAAAACTGCTTGTTCATTTAAAACACAAGTAACGTGTTTTTAATGCTTATGAGAAGCATTCTGGGAAAATAGAGTGCAATCCTGAGAGAACATGAGTGTGTACATTATGTGCAATGCAAATGCATGAAAGTTGTGTGTCATGTGTGTGCTTCGGTGCAAAGAATAACAATGTGTGTGTGCAAGTGTTTAGAAAGAACACAAAATACAAAAAGAGAGAAACACAAGAGATAGATGTGGAGAAAATCTATAGAATTTTCTCCCATCTTCAATTGGAGTGTGGGTACATATATTGTGATCAAAGGGGACTTTTCGGATTCTGTGATCATCCTCTGATCGGTGATTCAATCCCAGGTGTTCTATCCCGCTTTCGTTGTAATTTGGATTTCCGTATGGTGAACTGTAATGAACCGAGTTCATTTTTGTTTATTATTGAATTTACTCTCATTGGTATTTGAGCACATGTTTGGGATTGTATTCTAGTGGTATATGCCATGTTAGGATATTTGTTTATTTTTTTTGTTTGTAGAACAATAAATGAACACTAATGGCATCACACACATACAAGTGTTAATTTCGTTTTTCTGGAATATATATATATATATATATATATAAACGTATACATGTTATATGATGTTCTGGAAATGCATGTCATGTATGAACTTCAAAATTAAGAGAATTTTGAAGAATTGCATATGAAACCTGTGACTATTATGGGGTTCGAAACTTATTGTCATTTTTTTTCTTTGCAATCATGGTACCATTAGATAGAGTCTTCCGAGAGCTTTCCAAGGATAAGTCATTTGCATGATTTGGATTAGTATCGAGGGAGAAAAACGATTTTGAAATTTTCTGTTCAAAATCAAAATCTGGAAACTCATTTGAGTTTTATTTTGGGTGAAGAACATGAAGAACATGTTCCACGCACCTATGAGCGGCGAGTGCGTTTCACCCCTAACCCAAACGTCGAAAATAAGAGCATAAATAGAATTAAAATTCAATTTGGAGTTGGATGGTGGTGGTTCAGTGATGGGGAAAATCAGGGAAGGCAGTGTGTGGAGTGCACGCACCGCATGAGCGAGTGGGATACGTGTGTAAGAGCCCTAAGTGGCTCTACTGATGGCACGTGGACCATCCAGACTGTGTCATATGACAATGACGTGTCATTGGTGACACGTGGCGCATTCCCTACGTGACATGTGGCGTCGATAGTTTGAGCGGTTTTCAGCAACGGTTCTAGTACCGAAGCGGTTTTCGATCTCCATGTCATCATTGCCTCCACATCGCCGACCAGACCGATTTTTCCGTGCCAGTTCACCGGACGAATCGATTTCCTGCGCCGTTTTCCGACGACCGGTCAATTTTCTAGGTCAATTTTTCAGCGATCAAAAAATGGTTTTTTGACTGCCCAAGGGCAATTTTCCGGTGACCAAAAGCCGTTTTCCGGTGAGAGAAACATTATTGTTTTTTTATTTTTTATTATTTTTACTATTTATTTTTTATTTATTAATTCCATTGATTTGTTTCGCTCCAATGGGAGCTGAATTAATGCCTTACAGATCCCGGATACAGATTTTTTCTGGAGACGAATTTAGGTGCAATTTTTTATGACGGTTTCCATCGTGATTTCCTATCACAGTTTCCAAGACGGATTCCAGTTACAGTCTCTGATTCAAATTTTGGCTCGGATATCCGGAAACGGATTAAGACGCGATTCCGATGACATTTTCCAAGAATTCTGGTGATGGTTTCCTATGCAGTTTCTGATTACGTTTTGTCGTACAGTTTTCCTATGTGATTTTTGGTGACAGTTTTTGGCATGAATTCTAATGACAGTTTTCAGTATGATTTCCGGTGAAAGTTTTCGATACTGATTCTAGTGACTATTTCAAATGCGGTTTCTGGTAATGGTTTCCGACACGATTTTGATGATAGTTTCCTGTGTGGTTTCCAATGGCAGTTTCTGGTACGAATTCTAATGATTGTTTCCGGTGGCATTTTCGGCCACCGTGGAATTTTCCAGCAGGAATGTCAGCACTGATTTCTCACGGTCATGGAATTTTCCTAAGAAAATTTGGCCATTGAATTTTAGCTTTAGTGGGAGCTATATATAATGAAAAGTCATCGATTAAAATTCTCCATCTAATTAATTATGCAATCGGGAATAAGGAATTTCATTAGAATGTACAGTGGAAATGTACAAGACTATTAAAAGACAAATTTTTCGAAGTGACTTAGAAAATTTTTGAGATAAATCTGCACCATCTCATATGTCTTAATGGAGAAGATTTGTTGAATCTTATTAATGACATATAGCCGCAGTCAATTTGGTTTCATGTTTTTTATGTGGAGAGATGCAGTGGATAGTCTTTTAATGAAATTTCTCGAAAAGTTAATAGGTCTTTAAGGTTGGAAAAGCTAGAGTAAAGTGCCACGCTGTATTTTGGTCAGATAGCGTGTGAACTAGAAATCGTAGAGGAGTGCCACATTCCTGGGAATGTGAGGCGATCTACTAGATCCGCAATGAATATTCATAACTCTAGGCACATTAGTTATTGCACACGCGACAGAGAACCGATATTCAAGAAAATGACAGTTAAAGGAGTTATGAAGATGTAGATAGTCTTTCTTAGTGGTTATCGATATGAATATGAAACGTATAGAATGAATAGAATGCAAAGTCCCGTATTTTAGAAAGCATTATTGTTTTTATAAACCATTCTATAGTAAATAATTTAGGTTTATTTACTTTGTAGTAAAAAAATTGGTTTTACCCATAAAATGTTCCTATGGACTTGTGCATTGTATTCTTCTATTATTTATGATCACCTGTTTTGAGAATTCTAAATTGTTGAGTACAATATTAGAATTAGAATTTTTCACAAAGTACTGAATTTATGATGATTAAATTTTTGGAAACGAATGGTAATTAGGCGTTTTGAATACTTTTTCGATTATGTACCTTAAATTGTTTCATCATTTTTTTTAGTTTGTGTTTGCAGCAAAATTAAATGTGTGTATTTTTTGGAAGTTAATATGCTTGCATAGTAGATTGTATGTATCTACATAGATTAGTATAAGATATAGATTATATATCTATAATATTGTGGTCAAATTGATAATGATAAACTATATCGTGTAATCTAGGGAATATATACAATAAGGTTTAGTGTTTTTTAAGAGTAGGAAGCTCTTGAAACTATAACAAGAATCATGATTGAACCTCAGCATAGTACTTATTTACTCGACATACAAGATGTGAAGGCTTATCAAACCAGAAGTTAAATTACTCGTAGTATTTTAAGGAGTAACTTAAATAGTAGCCTCACATGTATGTTTTACAAGTACAACAAGATTTAAGTAAAGTGGTTTACCTTTCAGAGTCTGGCTTGAAGGGCAATTTTAGTAGTATTTTGAGTACTAAAATTTTAGTAAGTACGGTATCAAGTTTTGAGTACTTATAAGAAGCGCCAAAATTAGTGGTAGCCTTCAATAAGGATATAAAACATGATACACTGACTAAGGGATCTGAATATATAAAATTAATCTAACATGTATCGATCACATCATTTCGGTAGTAGAAGATGGGCACTTAGAGGCGGTTTAGGCGTCTAGCCAATTTTATATGAAAGATCCCAACTTGTACAAAACTTTTAGTTTTGAGTATATTAGTGGAAATAGATATTTCCAAAAGGGGAAGAGAATCTAGTCATAGCCACTTTATCTTAGATCGGAATATGCAAGAAGTTGAGGGATAAAGAATTGAGGAAGAAAAAAACTAAAATAGCTTGTGGCAGTTGTGACAAGCTGAGTCATTTTCACTCATAAATTCATTGAGTCGAAAAGCCTAAAACCCAAACTCAAGAACTTATTAAGTTATGCTTAAGTTTCTGGCTAGGTATTTGCTTTCTAAATCTCGTCCTTTGTGGACTGTAAGGACCTCTATTTTATGATTGACTTATTTCATGACAAACCACATTTGGTTTAATTTGTAAGGGTAGATTAGGCTTTTTATTGTTCATGATCAAGCTTCCGGACTTCACAATGTGCTTCAAGAAGGTATATCACTTGACTTAACTTCTTGAAGAGATTAGTTGCACACACACACACACATTCATATTGTATTTCTATGACTGCATTTGTGTTTCATGAACGTGTGCATTTATGTTTTGTAACACACTTCTTGTAAGATCATTGCTCTTGCCTCTGTTTGTTTGACTTTAGTGTGTTATATATATATATATATATATTGATCGTTTCCAGTTGTGTGCTCAGAAACGTTTGAGCTCGCACATTGGTGTGCCTTTTTGCATTAGCGCGTTGATCGACCGTGAGGATTTCCCTTATGTTGGTAATCGGCGGTTGATTCGACGGTTGGATTGACAGACGATCAAACCGCTGAATTACTCCAGTAGGTCTGGTTAATTTCGGCAGTCAATTCGGCAATTGTCCTGACTGCCAAAATAACCCCAGAATTTCACCTGGTGTTTTCTGCTCTCAATCGACGGCTGACTTGGCGGTTGACCTGAGCGCCGAATAACATTATCAAAGGTTTTTTCATCTTTTCCGCGTCAGCTCGTTTTTCCCCACTATAAATACATCTTTATCTATTCTTCTTCATTTAGACCTCCACATTTGCAGAAACCCTAGAGAGAGATAGAGAGTCTAGAGAGAGAAAGCTTTCTTTAAGCTTCATTAACTCTCCAAAACCCAAACCCATGAGCATCCAAGCATAGACATGCATCATTTCATCATGGGTCTTCTTCATTGAGTAACTTGGTAAGTATAACAAACTTCATCTTTCATTAATTGTTCTATCTACTCAAGGTTTAGTCTGAAATTCATATTAATTGCAATACTCATGCTTTGATTGCATATTCACATGAGTTATGACTTGATTGGGTTTCTATCGTGATAGCTTGCATTTATGACATATTTTCCCTCTAGCTAATTAGGACTCATTGATTGCATTTGTTAATTGCATTTATTGTACTTGCCATGATTAATGACAACTTGTGTTTATATGGCTTTCTTTGATGACTAGATTTTAGACTTGTATATTTATATCTAGTTAGGTCTTTATGAGCATTCATATAGACATTGATATCTAGGATTGTGCTTATTGCCATACTATAATCTCTAGATAAGCATTTAGTGTTACCTAGCATTAATTGCATTTTGAATATTCATATATTCACATAGGTTGTTTATCTCTTCTTGATAGTTAAGTCTTGTGACTACAAGATATAGTTCACAAGTAAGTGAAGTCTTGCAACCAAGGTGTGGTTGGCAAGCAAAGTGATCAATGATTCACTATAAAGGCCCGTTGGGTAGTAGAAATGGGTTAGTGACCGAGAATGGTGTGACTATAGGTCAACTTAGGTTGTAAACTGTTAGGGTTTATGCCCTAAAGATATAATTTGTAAATGGATTTTTGAAATAAATAAAAAGAAAAGTTCAATTCATTCTTGTTGTATTATTTATTTTATAACTTGTGCATATTAACATCCTTGATTGCCAGATGTAATCTCGAACTATGTATATGAGTGTCATATACAGATGGATACAGTAAGAGACGTGCAATCTAAAGAGTCCATAGATAGCAAATAAAGCTAGGTACTTTATATGTGGTTAATCTATAGCTGCGGTCCATTATGTAGTGTACGGTGATTCTATCCTGAATCATTCATATGAAGATATGGGAATTGAGGCATCTTGTATGATGTGATCATATAGGACTGGGCCATGATCTATATGAATCTCTCACCAAGATCCGTTTAGCGATGATATTCATATATATCAACTAATGATGGCTATATGGGGGTGATCTTAATCCTGAGTGTCATATCGACTCCTTCAGGTTAGATCGTGGTCTTTGATATACCATGGGTGAGGTCGGATGCAATTCCTAATCAATATGCTCCGTATGTTGGGATTGCGGTTTGGCTTGTGGCTGGGAAGGTTTGTACAAAATATTTGAATCCACTCCTTCTTGTTAGAAGTAGATGGTAGTTCCCTTAAGGGTTGATTCAGCTGGGGTCAGGCTCGAAAGTGTGCTCTACCATGCCTTGTTGGGGAGGAGCAATCCCATGAGCCAGCTGGGCAGCAGCTTCTGCTCTACTGACTTTGTCGAGATTCTTAATCCTCTCAGCTTCTTCCCCCACAACGATGTCCATCTCATACACTAAGCCATTGAAAGAACGTCAATATGAGTAAAACTCAGTTCAGAAAAAATCAAGGTTTGGGAAAAATGAATAATATTTACAGCGTTTACGTCGACTCAAGATCAGAGGAAACAGACCCAAGTCAAGGAGGTTCTTCTCGGCAAACAGTGCACGCCGATCCCTAGTCTCTCAAGTCGTTTGAGCGGCCTTGACTACGTTCTTAGCTTGATCTTATGTGAGGGTCGTAAGAGTCTGATTCCATAGCTCAGGACTACAAAAGTGTTTGGGAATAGAATTCTAAGCCAGTTCCTGACGAGGGTTAGCAACAACTGTCTCACCCCACTCGCCTTTGACGAAGAACCAACTGTTCTTCCAGTATTTGTTAGAGATGGGGAACCCCTAGATGAAACCCTTATGATCTTTAATCGATGAGGGGTGGGTCTCTGATTGTATCCCTCAGGAATCCAATGATTAATGGAGACTGATTGAAGGTAAAAAGTACCCTCATTATCTGAACGACCCAAAGTATAGAAGTTGCGAATCTCTTGTGGGGTAGGGGGCACTTGACACCAATTTTTTTTCCACATGTGCCATAAGCTCATCAACACCAAATAAGAGTTCGGTGATAGTTGGGCTGGGGCGATCCCAGCCTCGACTAGGAATCAGGCGATGAAGGGTTGAAGAGGCAGCGTGACCCTAGACGTGAGCATCGCCCCATAAATGGCCACTGCACCCCGAGGGGGATTCCAGATTGCACATTGGCCACTTAAGAAAAGTTTAGCCGACCAAGGGAGATCAAACCTCTCGTTGTACTTCACCAGTTTTGGAACAACAACCACATTCACCTCTGAGTCAAAGGCGCCGGGGTGCTCGACAGAGAACTTCAATAAATAGGCTCGGCGCCTTTTTTGAACTTCTTCCATTTTCTATAGTTGAGAGGGGATCTTCAACTGAATTGTAGAAGAGTCCCTAGAGCTTGGCCTGCTTTCCCGACCGGATCCGGTTGTCTTCAACATATCTGGGTATGTATTTGGAGAAGAAACAGTTGGGTTAGCAATGTTTGATTCACAAAAAGAAGGTTGAAATTCAGGGTGAGCCACTGAGTAATCGATATTAACGGCTATGGGATGAACTGGGCGAGAGAAATCTTGAAAAACTCCCCCTAAAATAGATTCAACCCTAGCAATATTTTCCTTACCGCTTATTTCAATCTAATGTGAAAATACTCCAAACGTGTGTCCATTAACCTAGGGGGGTGAATAGGTTTTAGTTGATATATTACCAACTTTTCGACTAAGTCAATTTTAATAAGGCTACCCCATATTAGCAATCAATCAATCCAAAAATAAAATGCGGAAAAACAATAAAAACACAAGGATTGATTTACGTGAGAAATCCTCCAACTAGGCAAAACTACTAGCTATCCTTCTAGCCACACACGGTCCTCAAATCCACTATTTGATTGAAAGTTTACAACCTAGGTTAACCTCTCGTCACACCATTCTTGGCCACTAACCCTTTTACTCTACCCAACGGGCCTTTAATAGTCATTCTAGACCAAAAGCTTGTGCACTAATCCACTTAGGCTATGTTTGGGATTGGTTAAACTTGGAAATAATCACTTATTTCTCAAGTTTTGAGTAAATGGGTGTTTGGTAAACTTTCCAAAACAACTTATTTTACAATTTGCTTCTCCCTTAATCAGATTTTGAGAAGCTGGGTGAGGGTTGCTTTTGGAAGCAGAAACTAACTTATTGTTTGTGTAATGTCTAGAACACCCCCACTATTTTCATAAAAGACAATATTACCCTTATATTTAATAATATAATAAAAAAATAAAAAAGTAAAATATGAAAATATATTAAAAAATGATAAGGATTGGGCCTACCACCGGAATCCCTCCCCACCACCACCTCCACCGAAGCCGCCTCGCCTCCCTCGCAGTCACCTCCTTCGTGCAACAGGACATCATCTGCTCCACGTCGCCGACCTTGCCAAGCCGGCCTTCTCTCCCAGATCTCCCCCGCCGTTGAGTCTCCCAGATCTCCGACGCCAAGCCCGAACATCCTCGCCTCTGGTTTCACCTCCGCCGGCTGCGGCTTCAATTTCCTAGTGAAGAGCGTCGCCATTCGACTGCGAACTGAACAAAGGAGATGGGTGGATCGGTTGACCTCCGACGAGCTTGTGAGAAGTTGAACAAGCTGTGGTTAGGCCTGGGTCGGCGGCAGGTACGATTGCAAAACGGGTCGAAGTCACGGGTTGGGTAAGGTTTGGGCCTCTTGTCTACAATGAGTCCATTTCCTCAAAACTATTTGAAAAGCCCAAAATTGCTTAGCCTAAAATTGCTTAGCAATGTGAATACAAACACATTAAAATAATGTCTATTTTTGTCATTTCATCAAATAAATATTCCATCATTTCAAAAGCAAAGCAATTTTAAAATTAGTTTACGAAACACTTACCCACTTTTTTGTCAAGCTAATTATTTCTAAAGTTAAGCTATAAGTTGATTTTTTTTAAGTAAAGCAATCCCAAACATAGCCTTAGTCACAAAGCTTAACAATCAATGAAGAGATATAGCAACATATGTGAATATATGAATATTCTAATATGTGATTAATGCTAGGCTACACTAGATGCTTATCTAGGAATTTAAAGATGACAATAAATGCAAATCCTAGATATCAATATCTAACTTCAAAGCAAGTAGATTTAGCTAGAAGGGTAAAATGGTCCTAAATGCTAGCTATCAATGAACATATATTCTCAACCAACAAACAACAACTCAAGCATGTTATAAATACCATTAAACATAAAGACATGCATTAAATCAACATTTAAAGCTAAACCTAGGCACATAAGAACACAAAAATTGCTATGGAGATTTAGGGCTTGTTCAAAATACCTAGTCAATAGATGCAAGAAGAATCCATGATGAGATGATGCTTGTGAGATGCTAGATGCTCATGGATTAATGTTTGGTTGAGTAAATGTGGGTTCTTGGAAGTTTCTCTCTCTTAAGGAAGCTTGGTCTCTCTAAAAATGGCTTTCTGAACTCACAAAAACGAGCAGGGAAGAAGAGAGAACATATATATGGGAGCCCTAGTCAAAATTATGTCGTTTTGAACTTAGGGCACAAAATCCCATTAATACCGCTCTGCGTACCGTGGCTCGGGCAGGTTGTCCAGACCGCAATACACACATCAGTGCACATACTGGAAAACACCGCGGTGTAGGCCACTGTGCATGCAGGTGCACAAGCCGCGGTATAGGCAACAAAGGCCTACTGGACTACACCGCGACTTGGACCGCTATGTGTGCAAGTGCACAAGACTCGGTATAAGAAGCATGACCCTACTGAGGTATATCGCCTTGTATACTGCGGTGCAAGCAGAGCTTGCCAAGCGGTCTAGGCCGTGCTAAGAGAAGAAATTATCTTTTCCCTGGCAAACTCAACACACTAAGTGATGTGCTAAATGTGCAAGTGTGGAGTGTGATAGATGGCATACGATGCATCATTCAAATACATGTAAACAAGAGTATAATGCATGCAAGTGAGTGTGTGCAACTAGATCTCTTCAAAGAGAGTTAAACAAGTGAAATACCTTTGACATGCTCTTGAACATGAGGACGTCATCAAAGCTTGATCGCGAACAATGAGACCTAATCTACCCTTACAAGTAAATCCTCCAATGTGGTTTGTCAACGAAATGAGCCAATCAAAATATAAGGAACTTACAATATCCCCATTTGGCTATTTCATGACAAAACCATCACTCACAAGAAACAAATAAAACAAGAGGTCAATAAGTATGTAGCATTTGCTTCCAAATGAGTGAAAGTAGCTAACATTTGGCTTCCTACCCTTCCACAATTCATAGGAGGTTTGCCTAGTACCGGGCCTTAGGAAGACTCTATTTCCTATGTAGAAAGCCGTATTGACTGCCTCGGCCCAAAGGTTCCTAAGGACATTATTGTTAAGCAACATTACATGGGCCATCGCTTGAAGGACCCTATTTTTCCTCTCTACAACCCCATTTTGTTGAGGAGTTCGAGGTGCCGAGAACTCATGGGAAAGGCCAAAGCTATTACAATAGCTTTCAAAACAAACATTTTGAAATTCCTTCCCATGGTCACTCCTAATTCTTTTAATGCTTTTAATGTGTGAGTTTTTTTCATTTTGAATTTTAGATTTTTCAAATGTTTCAGATTTTTCTCTAAGAAAATATGTCCATGTAAATCTAGAGAAATCATCAACACAAACAAAAATGTATCTCTTGCCATCGAGACTCTAGGTTTGCATGGGACCCATAAGGTCCATATGTAGAAGCTCTAGTGGCTCCTTCGTAGTGAGATACTTGCCTTTCTTGTGCATGCTTTTGGTTTATTTTCCTTGTTGACAAGGTCCACAAACACCTCCGACTTTCTTCCCAAGCTTAGGGAGGCCACACACAACCTTGAACTTATCTAAGATCCTTAAATCTCGATAGTTCATGTGGCCAAGTCTTTGATGCCACAACTCAACTTTCTCACACTTGGACATATTACAAGAGATAGCACTAACTTTAAGACAATAGCAATTGTCACTAGATCTCTTTCCTTTTAGCAAGGTTTGTCCATTTGGCATTAAAATGGAACAATCATTTTTGTTAAACAAGACGGAGAGTCCATCATCATTTAGATGAGAAATGCTTATAAGATTTGCTTGCAAGCTATCAACAAGTAAAGCATTGGACAAATAGGGTAAATCGGGAATGGAAATGGTTCATTTCCCTATAACTTTCTTTCTAGATCCATCACCAAAGGTGACAAATCCTCCATACTCCATTATAAGAGATTCAAAGAAACTCTTGTTCCCCGTCATATGCCTTGAGCACCCACTATCCAAAGACTAAGTGTTAGAGGCATTTGCCTTCAAGGCAATTTGAGCCACATGGAAAAAGTATTCATCTCTTCTAATACACCTAGGTGAAATGCTCTCTCTCCTAGTGGTTTTAGTCACATTGGCTTTAGGTTTCCTAGGATCATACAAATTGGCTCTATGTTTCCTAGGAACATGTATTGTGGCTCTAGCCCTACTTCTTTCAATCATACTTCTAGTTCTACACATGTCAATAAACTTAAAGCAATTTGGTCCAATATGACCATCAACACCACAAAAGTGATATGTAGGAATGAAATAGGAGATCATACCATTCCTTTGTGAGTACCAAGGAGCTTTCCTATGCCTTTGAGCTTGTTTTGATGTTGAATTTGTTTTCTCCTTCTTAGTTGTTGAGTTCGAGTAGATTTCTTCCTTGGTTGAGCTTGCATGAATTGCTTCTTGGCTTGATTGTATTTGGGTTGAGGAAAACTTGCTTGATCAACCCTTGTTGGTTGAGCTTGAGCTTGTTTCCCTTGTGCCACCTTAACTTGGGAATCCTTAGAGCACTCTCATAATTCAATCTTCTTACTAGGATGTTGTGGAGGTGGAGGCTCTTTGATGTCCAAGCTCTTGACAAACATGGTTTTGCTTGAGGATGAGATCTCCTTGTCATCTTCATAGCCAAGACCTTTCTTATCACTTGGTCTCTTGCCAACTCCCAACATGTGGTCAAGTTTCTTCATACTTGAAGTCATCTTAACAGTGATCTCTCTTGCTTCTTCAAGCTCTTTTTCCATCAATGCCTCATTCCTTTTTTGCTATCTTCACTTCTCCATTTAAGTGAGTAACTTCAGTAGATAGCTTGAGATTCTCTCCTTTTAGCCTTAGAATCTCTTTCTTCATTTTCAATCTTGAACTTTGAAAATGCTCAATGAACCCTTCAAGGTCCATTCCTCCTACATCCATATTTGTTGAGTGGGATGAAGAGTCACTTACACTTGAGTCATCTTCACTTTGTTTCCGTTCCTCTTCCTCATTAATTGCTTCTTTGCTTTTGAGAGAGGATGTGAAGGCAATAATGTTTGCCATATGGTCTTCCTCTTCCAAGTCATCACTATCGCTCCACGTGGCGGCCATGGCTTTTCCTTTCTTCTTGTTCTTTATATTGCCACAATCTGTGGAGATGTGTCCAAAACCCCCCACATTTGAAGCATTGGATCCATTTCCTTGTGGGCTTGTCATGACTTGGTTTAACCTTCTTGAAATGAGTTTTCTTCTTTACTTCATTTCCCTTGGAACCAAACCCCTTCTTTTCAAACTTGATGAACTTCTTGAACCTTTTCACCATGAAGGCCATCTTCTCATCTGAGTCATCCTCCTATTTCTCTACTTTAGAGGTCTTCAAGGCTATGCTATTTTGCTTCTTAGGAGGTGTAGGTGTAGGAGCCCATCTAGACTCATAAACTGGAAGCCTTCTAATTACTTCATTTGGCTTCATGTTCTTGTAATCACTATTTTCTTTAAGTGCCGTCACCTTAGACTCGAACCTTTGGGGAAGTGACCTCATGATCTTTTGCTTGATCCTCCTATCTGAGTAAGGGTCACATAGTTGATGGCTTTGATTGACAATGTCTATCAACTTCACTTGAAAGTCGTTGAAGCACTCATAATCCTCCATTCTAATTTGCTTGAATTGTGTTTGGAGGACTTGAAGCTTTGAGTCCTTGACTACCTCGGTTCCTTCATGAGCCGTCTCTAGAATCTCTCATGCCTCTTTTGCAATCCTAGTTGTTTGAATGAACTTGTATTGATTGTCATCCATTGAACAAAGAATGGCATGCATGGCCTTGTTGTTCCACTTGAAAGCTTCGAACTCTTAAGATGACTATTCCGACTTTGGCTTGGGAACTACACTATCGTCTTTAAGAGTTATTTCCGGAGTAGTGCACCCGTCTTCTATTGCCATCCATGCTCGGTCATCTATTTGGAAAATGTATGATTCCATCTTGCCTTTCCATGAGGCATAGTTCACCCCGGTAAGCAACGGGGGTCTTGTGCTAGAGGCTCCTTCATGCCCACCTCCGTTCCCACTCATAGTGTTTGGGTATGAATGAGATGAATGCTAATGTATGCAGCAAACAAAATGCAAAAATGCAAGGCACACACACAACAAGAGCAAGGATCACCTAAGTATGTCTAGGAACCTGCTCTGATACCAATTGAAAATACTCCAAACCTGTGTCCATTAACCTAGAGGGAAGGGGCGTGAATAGGTTTTAGTTGATATATTACCAACTTTTTGACTTAGTCAATTTTAATAAGGATACCCCATATTAGCAATCAATCAATCCAAAAATAAAATGCTGAAAAACAATAAAAACACAAGGATTGATTTACATGAGAAACCCTCCAATTGGGCAAAACTCGCGGGTTATCCTTCTAGCCACACACGGTCCTTAAATCCACTATTTGAATGAAAGTTTACAACCTAGGTTGACCTCTCGTCACACCATTCTTGGTCACTAACCTTTCACTCTACCTAACGGGACTTTAATAGTCATTCTAGACCAAAAGCTTGTGCACTAATCCACTTAGTCACAAAGCTTAACAATCAATGAAGAGATATAGCAACCTATGTGAATATATGAATATTCTAATATGTAATTAATGCTAGGCTACACTAGATGCTTATTTAGAAATTTAAAGATGACAACAAGTGCAAATCCTAGATATCAATATCTAAATTCAAAGCAAGTAGATTTAGCTAGAAGGGTAAAATGGTCCTAAATGCTAGCTATCAATGAACATACATTCTCAACCAATAAACAACAACTCAAGCATGTTATAAATACCATTAAACATAAAGACATGCATTAAATCAACATTTAAAGCTAAACCTAGGCACATAAGAACACAAATAATGCTATGGAGATTTAGGGCTTGTTCAAAATACCTAGTCAATAGATGCATGATGAATCCATGATGAGATGATGCTTGTGAGATGCTAGATGCTCATGGATTAATGTTTGGTTGAGTAAATGTGGGTTTTTCAGAGTTTCTTTCTCTTAAGGAAGCTTGGTCTCTCCAAAAATGGCTTCTTGAACTCACAAAAATGAGCAGAAAAGAAGAGAGAACATATATATGAGAGCCCTAGTCAAAACTGTGTCGTTTTGAACTTAGGGCATAAAATCCCGTCAATACCGTTCTGCCTACCGCTACTCGGGCAGGTTGTCCAGACCGCGGTACACACATCAATGCACCTACTGGACAACACCGCTGTGTAGGCCTTTGTGCATGCAGGTGCATAGGCAGCGGTATAGGCAACAGAGGCCTACTGGACTACACCGCGACTTGGACCGCTATGCGTACAAGTGCAGAGGACGCGGTACAAGAAGCATGACCTACTGAGGTATATCGCTATGTATGCCACGGTGCAAGCAGAGCTTGCCAATCGGTTTAGGCCGCGCTAAGAGAAGAAATTCTCTTTTCCAGGAAAATTCAACTAACTAAGTGATGTGCAAAATGTGCAAGTGTGGAGTGTGATAGATGGCATACAATGCATCATTCAAATACATGTAAACAAGAGTATAATGCATGCAAGTGAGTGTGTGCAACTAGATCTCTTCAAAGAGAGTTAAACAAGTGATATACCTTTGACGTGGTCTTGAACATGAGGATGTCATCAAAGCTTGATCACGAACAATGAGACCTAATCTACCCTTACAAGCAAATCCCCTAATGTGGTTTACCAACAAAATGAGCCAATCAAAACATAAGGAACTTACATAATGTATCAATAACTCAATGTAATGATGAAGTGTAGTAGGATCCATACCTGATGATTAAAGTGGGTGAGATGAGAACTCTGTTGATGATGAAGATTTGGTAAAGACGAAGAACTTCGAGACAGCGTTGGAGTAGAGAAAAATTTTAGAAGATAAAGGGTTGTATTGTTTGAAAGAAGAAATTGCTTGAGAGGGAAAATGAAGGGATTTGAAAATATATAAAGGCGAAGATGATGTCACGCGAGAGTGGTGGTTGGTGTGCGAATCCTGAAGATCAGGCACCATTTGAAATTTGAACTGCTGTCGTTTGTTGCGTCATTCGCGTCAAATCAATAAGGCAAATCAATTGTTTGTGGATGAAATTAAAGGCCAGTTGTCCAGCATTAACAAACATTTAAGAGCTACACGAAAAAAGACTCCCGAGTTAAACATATCTTTCCGAGCGAGTTATCCCTATTGAGCGAGATGCTCGGTTTGAATGCTTAAGGGGGCATTGTTATTGGTACAATTAGAAAATATGGCATGGGGATAGTGAATGACTTGTCAACAAATGTCGACTAAGTGAAGTCAACTTAAGATGACCACAAAATAACCCCACAATGCTGATCAAGGTTACTAAGATGGTCGAGTCAGAAAAACCCGACCATGATAATATGATTGATCAAGTTAAAAAGATTTGATTGGGAAATCCCAAGATGGTCGGATAAAACCAACTGGTCGGGTTTAGCTATCCGATTAGGTGTAGATCCTTGGTTGGGGTGAAAAAGATCTGATCTAGTTGAAGAGATGGTCGGCTAAGCGACACGTGGGTAATTTCCAGATACGATCAAATGCTTGACATGCTGATAACGTGGAATTCAATGAATCACGACTCAAAAATGAAAAAAAGAGTCTTCCTCAAATAAGGTCTCATCAAACATACTCTGATAAGGAAACAGATTTCCTTAGAGCTATCAGAATCCAGAATAAGCAAAAGACCTGATGTGATTAAAACACAAACGATGCAAGACAGGAAAGAAGATCAGCACGACTCCTGTAAGTTAGAGTTGTTTGTACTTCGTTAAATCACTACCACATTTCTTTTACTTGTATTCTGAGAATTAGGGTTATTTGAATGTATAAATAGACCATAAAAACACCCAACAAGGGTTCACGAATCGGGAGATATTATTAGAGGGCAAATAAGAAAAGATTGTAATATTCTTTTTATAGTGAATTACTCATCGCCGTTACCGGCAACTGTGGTTTTTTTCCCTTTAGGGTTTTCCATGTAAAATCTTGCTTGCTTGTCTCTTATTTTGTTCTTTTCAATTTCATATATAATCATGAATTGCAATTAACTTATGTGACACGTGATCTACTTTACGTAATCCAAAAATCACCGTCAACAGTAGGTATGAAGAATTGATTTCTTCTCTTCTTCTGATTATTGATTTCAATTTCTTGTGTATACATATATTTTATTATTGTAATAATGATGTATGTATAAGTTCCAAAAATTTACGATCTTAAATTCCCTGGTCGCAGATCGTTCACGATCTGTATTAAAAAAAATATTAAACCTAATTCCGTTGTGTTACCAGTGATCGGGGTTCCAACATAAACATCATTACAATAGTGAATTTGAGGATCGGTGTGGATAGAAGGATAGCCCGTGGTTTTTCCTTTGTCGAAGTGTCTTTTAATTTCTGCATTTTATACTTGGTTTTGTATGTTTGTTTAGGGGGTAACTTTTTAATATTGACTAATCAAGAAAATTTGGTAATTAACTTGATTTTCACCCCCCCCCCCCCCCACTCTAGGTTGTTAGACACACGCTTGAGTTGTATTTTCAATTGGTATCAGAGCGGGTTCCTAAACATACTTAGGTGATCATTGCTTTTGATTGTGTGTCTTGCATTTGTGTGCATTTTTCTTGTTGCATTCATTGACCTAAACACTAGGAGTGACTTTGGGTGAGTAAAGAGAGAGTGTCGAGTGTGAGACCACAACTGCTCAAGGGGGATAATTACTCCTCATGGAAGAGGAAGATGGAGTCCTTTGTATCGGCGATAGATGATAGAGTTTGGATAGCGATTTAAGATGGATACATATCACCAACCATGACCACCGAATATGGAAGTAGTGTGCTCACGCCCAAGACTCAATGGAGTTCCCAAGAGTTTGAAGCCTTGAAGTGGAACAACAAGGCGATGCATGCCTTGTTTAGTGCAATGGTTGAGAACCAATACAAACTCATCCAAATCACCAAAAATGCACATGAAGCTTGGAAAATCCTAGAGACGGTGTATGACGGAACTGAAGTGGTTAAGGATTTCAAGCTCCAAGTTCGCCAAACACAATTTAAGACGATCAAGATGGAGGAGCATGAGTGTTTTAATGACTTCCAAGTGAAGTTGATGGACATCGTGAATCGAAGCCATCAACTAGGTGACCCGTACTCAGATAGGAGGATCAAGCAAAAGATCATGAGGTCACTTCCCGCTAAATTCGAATCCAAAGTGACGTATATTGAAGAAAATAGTGACTACAAGAAGATGAAGTCGAGTGAAGTTATTGGAAGGCTCATTGCCTATGAATCTAGATGGGCGTCTTTTACCACATCATCCAAGAAGAAAAAGGGCATAGCATTGAAGACCTCTATGATTGAGATGGAGGATGATGATTCAGGATGAAGACATGGATCTAATGCTGAAGAGATTCAAGAAGTTTATGAAGCTTCATAAAAATGACTTGAAGAAGAAGACCCACTTCAAGAAAAGTGAGCCAAGTCAAGAGAAGCCTACAAGAAAAGGCATTCAATGCTTTGAATGTGGAGGATTCGGACATATCTCCACGGATTGTGGAAACTTGAAGGTCAAGAGAAAAGGAAAGGCGGTGGCCGCCTCATCAAGTGATAGTGGAAGTGAAAAAGATTCCTCAAGTGATGAAGAACTTGCTATTAACTATATGGCATTTGGAGCCTCCCATGTGGAAGATGTAGAAAAAGGCAACAAGGCCTTAAGTTATGACTCTAAATGAGAGATCAAAGATAGTGTAGCTAGAAGTGATTTTTAGTGAAGCTACCAAGAGGGAAAGTGAAGAGAGCATTTCATCTTCAAGTGATGAAAAGAAGGAGAAACAAATAGAAGATAACTCAAGTAATGAGAGTTCTTCATCTCACTCTAGAGGTCCTTGTGAAGCCATGGACCTTGAAGACTTCATCAAGCACTTTGAAGATTCTAGGTTGAAGAAGAAAAGAGAGATTTAAAAGTTGAAGGAGGAGAATCTCAAGATTTCAACCAAGATGACTCACTTGAATGAAGAAATGAGGAGAGTGAAGGAAAGTGAAGAGTTGTTGAAGAAGGAAAACTCTTAACTAAAGGCCAAGTTAAATGACTCCTCGAAGATGAACATGGTTGATGTATCCAAATATGAGAAGGAGATTGAAGATTGCCACCAAAGGATGAAGGCAATGAAAGATGAACTTGCCAACAAAGAGAATTCCTTGAAGATTGTCAAGGATAAAGAGATGAGCTACCCTCAAAACTTGAAGAAGGATAAGATCAAGCAACCTAAAGCTCAAGGCAAAAGCAAAGCTTCACCTCCTAAACATCCTAGAAGGAAGACTGATCTTGGAGAGTCATCCAAGAGTGGCCAATTGAATATGTCAACAAAGAATGGAGCTCAATCTCAACAGCCAAAAGCTCCACATCCAAGATGCCCTCAACCAAGAAGGCAAGCCAAGCAAACACAACCAAGGAAGCATGACAATTCGGTTCAACAACAAAGAAGGAGAGAATCAGTTCAACACCAAAGGCGACATCAAATGTAGGACAAGTCTCAAATGACCTCACAAGGATATGGTATGACTCCTCACTTTATACCTACTTGTCATTTTTGTGGTGTTGATGGGCATATTAGGCCAGATTGTCATAGATACATTAAGAAATGTAGAGTTGAGAGCATGATGGAGAGGAATAGACTTAGATGAGCCAATATGCATGTGCCTAGGAAATCTAAAGTCAATGATCCTTGGAAATCTAGTAACATAGTGACTATGACTACTAGGAATGAAAATGGATCACCTAGGTGGATTAGAAAGATGAACCTGCATGCTATTATGCTAACATGTCACCCATGGACTCAACTGGGTCTAATGGACTTGGTAGGTCTATAGGGACTCTTGTCTTCCATTGAGCTTGGTTGGAATTGACCCCATTTGGGGAGCTCAAGCAAAGAGAGAAAACTTGCATTTTTGAATTGTGCAAATATTTGATATACTTTATGCCTCTTTATTAATTGTTTGAGATACTAGGTTGCACATATATGATTATATGGCTTTTTATTCAATAAGTGTGCCCTTTCTTTGTTTGTAATCCATGTCACCTTTATGTTCAAACATGTATTTTTGGACTAGGAGAATTGATTGGGAAGTACAATTGAATGACCTATAATTTATCTCCATGACATGTGAACTTGATTTTGACATGCTTAAATATTATGCATGAGTTATGTGTGTGTAAATATGTGTGGAAGCAATTTGACAAGGCTAAACTCAATAAGGACATTGTGTCCATGCAATAAATAAGGATGTCTCATCCAATTTAGCCTTGTCTCTTTTCTTAATGGTTGAACAAGACAACAACCAATAAGGATTCTATATCTATTCAATTAATAAGGATTTTATATCCATGTATTGATTGACCATTAAGGATTGACATGGTTGCTTGTGTGTGCTACAAGGTTTTTAAAGCTATATCTTGTTTAATTATGACAAAAGGGTACAAATTGGTTTGAATTCCTTTGGAAACTCTTTTGATGTTTGTTTGCCAAATACCATTGCTTGGACGTTGATGTTATATGTCTTGCATGCAAAGCAACACCTTCACACATTCATTTTAAAATAAAACTCCTTGAATCTCTCTCATTTAATTAAGTTCCATAAATTTTATGTATATGACTATGCAATCATCTTTTGTACAAATATCTCTCTTTGCTAAAGCAACCCGATAGGGGGAGCACATTTGCCTATCTCATAACAAAAAGGGGGAGAAGTCTTGAGAGATATAAGGGGAGCATTTTACTTTTTTATGCTTTGGGGAGAAGTCTTGGGAGAGAGTAACCATTTAGGGGGAGCATTGCATTGCACTACATTATATTGATTGTATTAATTTCTTAATGCAAATGCTTGTTTTGGTTCACCTCACATGCACTTGTTCTTGGAAAGTGCTTTCTTGCTATTTTGTGTAGGTACGATGATCTACGAAAAGATTGAAGACCTTAAAGACTTAGATCTTAGGTTTATCTTATTGTAACGTAGAATGGATTTTTGTTGACCAATAACTTTGTTTTCTTTTATGAGGATTATTTTGTGAGTGGTGATTTTGTCATGAAATAGCTAAAGGGGGAGATTGTAAGGACCTCTATTTTATGATTGGCTTATTTCATGACAACCCATATTTGGTTTAATTTGTAAGGGTAGATTAGGCTTTTCATTGTTCGTGATCAAGCTTCCGGACTTCCCAATGTGCTTCAAGAAGGTATATCACTTGACTTAACTTCTTGAAGAGATTAGTTGCACACACACACTTTCATATTGCATTTGTGTTTCATGAACATGTGCATTTATGTTTTGTAACACACTTCTTGTATGATCATTGCTCTTGCATCTGTTTGTTTGACTTTAGTGTGTTTTTGTTTTTATAAATTGATCATTTCCAGTTGTGTGTTCGGAAACCTTTGCGCTCGCACGTTGGTGTGCCTTTATGCATTAGTGCATTGATCGACCGTGAGGATTTTCCTTCTATTGGGAATCGGCGGTTGATTCGGCGGTTCGATTGACAGCCCATCAAACCGCTAAATTACTCAAGTAGGTCTGGTTAATTTCAGCTATCAATTTAACGGTTGTCCTGACTGCCGAAATAACCCTCGAATTTCACCCGGTGTTTTCTGCTCTCGATCGGCGGCTGACTCGGTAGTTGACTTGACTGCCGATCTGACCGCCGAATAACACTGTCAGGGACTTTTTCGTCTTTTCGCGTCAGCTCGTTTTCCCCCACTATAAATACATCATTATCTCTTCTTTTTCAATTAGTCCTCCACATTAGCAGAAACCCTAGAGAGATATAGAGAGAGTCTAGAGAGGGAAAGCTTTCTTTAAGCTTCATTAACTCTCTAAAACCCAAACCCATGAGCATCCAAGCATATACATGCATCATGTCATCATGGGTCTTCTTCATTGAGTAACTTGGTAAGTATAACAAACTTCATCTTTCATTAATTATTCTATCTACTCAAGGTTTAGTCTTTAATGCATATTAATTGCAATACTCATGCTTTGATTGCATATTCATATGAGTTATGACTTGATTGGGTTTGTATTGTGATAGCTTGCATTTATGACATACTTGCCCTCTAGCTAATTAGGACTCATTGATTGCATTTGTTAATTGCATTTATTGTCCTTGCCATGATTAATGACAACTTGTGTTGATATGGCTTTGTTTGATGACTAGATTTTAGACTTACATATCTATATCTAGTTAGGTCTTTATGAGCATTCATATAGACATTGATATATAGGATTGTGCTTATAGCCATCATATAATCTCTAAATAAGCATTTAGTGTTGCCTAGCATTAATTAAATTTTTAATATTCATATATTCACATAGGTTGTTTATCTCTTCTTGAGAGTTAAGTCTTGTGACTACAAGGTGTAGTGCACAAGCAAGTGAAGTCTTGCAACCAAGGTGTGATTGGAAAGTAAAGTGATCAAGGATTCACTATAAAGGCTCGTTGGGTAGTAGTGGTGGGTTAATGACCGAGAATGGTGTGACTAGAGGTCAACCTAGGTTGTAAACATCATTACAATAGTAGTGATGTTTTTCGATAGCCCGTGGTTTTTCCCTTGTTGAAGGGTTTCCACGTAAAATCAAGTGTCTTTTAATTTCTTCATATTTTACTTGATTTTGTATGTTTGCTTATGGGGTAATTTTTTAATATTGACTAATCAAGAAAAATTGGTAATTAACTTGATTAAAACGTATTCACCTCCCCCCCCCCCCCCCCCCCTTCTAGGTTGTTAGACACACGCTTGAGTTGCATTTTCATGGACTGTGGATAAGTGAAGATATACCATCCAATAAGAAACTGTAAAGCTTACGTTGAGTAACGTTAGATTATCAAAGACAAGAGGTATAATTGTTAGAACAATTTTGGAGTTAAGTACCTACAGACTGGGTTTGCATGGTATCCTAAATTTATACTCCATGATGTTTATCCTAAATTTATCCTAAATTTATACTCCATAATATACACTCGAGATCTAACTGGGTTTTAGTGTCCGCGGTTATCCTCATTGACTCGGGTTATCGTTAATAATAATGATGGTTGTATGAATATTATTGTAGAAAATTATATTCATATGGTACTTGATAGTTGCTTAATGGTTTTATAGTATTATACATCAGTAGGGATGGTTATAATTTTGTTTGTTTTTCAATCATTACAATGGTGATTATGTTGATATTTCGGCATGCTAGATTAAGTCATGTTGGACTAGATAGAATGAGAATATCAGTCAGAGAGGACTAATTGGACTCATTTATCTTAAAAGTCATGCAAATTATCTAGCAAGAAAAACAACTACAAAACAATTTAGTAAGGAACTAGATTAGAAATTCCATTGAAACTAATTCATTATAACATATGTGATTGAATGAGTGTAAAGGCTAAACATTAAATTTCATAAATAGTTACATTCATTAATATCTTTAAGTCGTCTCGGTCATGTCTATTTGATCTTCCATAAATCAAAGGCATTGGATTGCATTAGATTGATTAGTTGATGATCAAATCAGATAATAAGCTTTTGAGTTTAAAGAGTAAACCGAGTACGTAAATATCTTTCTCAACGGTTCAAGGATTTGTTTAGCAAGAAAGGTATGGAAATATATTTATTTATTCTTAGGACTCCGCAGCAAAATAGTGTAGCTGAAAGAAGGAATTAAATGCTATTGGAAATGGTTAAGTCTGTGATGGCGCAAGTAAATTTTTAGTATCTTACTAGAAGATATCTTAGTTGATTGTTGCTTACTGAATCATGTTCTACTAGATCATACACTTGTCTCATGTCGTGGGACAAGTTGTCCTAGGATCTTGGGTGGGACAGATTTTTGTGATTTTTGTCCCACATTGTCTCGTCCTGTCCCATGCCAAGGCTGCGCCAAATGTGGGAAAAAGAAGAAAATGTCCCATGTTGTCCAGTCTCGTTCTGCGTACCAAACAAACCCTAAGGGAACTACTCATCTACTTCTCGCAAGAAGGAGTGGATTCCTCTATTGTGTGCAAACCTTCCCAGCCACAAGCTAAACCGTGACTCTAAGATATAGAGTTATTGATTGAGAATATTACTCCGCTCTAACCCATTGTATGTCAAAAGCCACGATCCAACCTGGAGAAGTCAATAAGACACTCAGAATTAAGATCACCCATATACAACCATCATTTGTCGATATATATGAATCTCTTCATTTAACGGATCTTAGTGAGAGATTCATATAGATTGTTGCCCAGTCCTTTATGATTTCATCATATAAGGTGCCTCCATTCCCATGTCACTACATGAGTAGTCTAGGATAAGACCACTGTGCATTACGGAATGGACCGCAGCAGTAGATTAACCACAAACAAAGTAACCAGCTTTATTTGCTCTCTACGAACTCTTTAGATTGGACGTCTCAAACTGAATCCTTCTGTATATGACACTCATATACTCAGTTTGAGATTACATTTATCAATCTTGGATATTTTTCCCATATGATATAAGCGTATGAATGTTAATAAATCAATATTTATAAAATGAAAAACCAACTTCTTTTATTCATGTTAATATAATATTTACATAGTACAAGCTTTTAGGCATAAATACCAGCAATCTCTTACTAGCACTAAAGCAGGTGGAACATCTCTCGTAATCCTAGACCCTCTAGGTGACCTTCAAACACTTTAGTCATTAATGTCTTTGTAAATGGATCAACCAGGTTATCCTGCGACGTAATCTTGGTGATGGTCACGTCTCCCCTCTGAACTATCTCCCTGATGAGATGATATTTTCTCTATATATGCTTCCCTATTTGGTGGCTTGTTGGTTCTTTGGAATTAGCCACAACACCACTATTATCACAATAAAGTGTGATGGGCTTATCCAAATCTGAAACAACTTACAGATCACTCAAAAACTT
Source organism: Dipteronia sinensis (assembly GCA_033220585.1). NCBI lineage: Eukaryota > Viridiplantae > Streptophyta > Magnoliopsida > Sapindales > Sapindaceae > Dipteronia > Dipteronia sinensis. The sequence goes on along the minus strand of CM065643.1, from coordinate 19,048,394 downwards.
ACGGAGCCATACAACCTCCTTAGCTGCTTCACAAGCCGCTACAAATTTGGCCTCCATGGTGGAATCAGCAATACAAGATTGCTTGACACTCCTCCACCAAGGGTGAATACTGACCCAGGCGTGGATTTCCTATAATCCATGTCTAGCTGAAAGTCAGAATCAGTATATCCTAACGGGATCAAATTCGGTCCTGAATATATAAGCATATAGTTTCTTGTTCACCAAAGATACTTGAGAATAACCTTCACAGCAACCCAATGATTCATCCTGGATTGGACTGGAATCTACTGGCTACTCCCATTGCAAAGTAGATGTCAGGTCTTATGCATATCATAGCATACATGAGACTGCCCACTGCTGACGCATAGGGAAACCGTCTCATATCCTCAATTTCTTGAGGTGTCTTAGGACACTGTTTTTTAGACAAATGAACTTCATGCCTATAAGGTAAATTACCTTTCTTGGAGTTCTCCATCGAGAATCACACAAGTGTTTTGTCAATATACGATGCTTGAGACAGTGCTAACAATTTGTTCTTGCGATCCCATATTAAGTTGATCCCCAGAATATAACTTGTTTCTCCTAAATCTTTCATTTGGAATTGGTTAGCAAGTTACCCATTTACTTCTGGTACTACGTGTTAGGATTATGCTCAATAGCAAGAGTGTAATATTGTAATTGACAATCTTTTCATATAAATAAAGTGATTTCTGATTCTGCAAAATCTTATAGCATTTATAATTATAATTGTTAAGGTAAATAATCATAAGGTCAAAAGACTATGAGATATGAAGAATTGTTTGTACATCCGGATATGTATGAGGTAGACACAATTCTTTAGTTAGTCTTGAATAACGTTCACAACTTAAGTTAAAGGTTGGGCACCTCTATCTTGATAAAGTTGTAGAATTCTTTTACTAGCATTTGAGTGGGATCAAATGAGTTATGATGAGTCTAAAATCATCGAAAGGTTTTCGAGTAAAAGAATCTAGTGCACTGGGTGCATTGAACTGGATCACAATGAAATACTTTATCTAGAACCGTCACTAGATATAAGTCTTTTCATTATCAGGACAATCGGAGAGTCTATCTAAATCCTGAGATAAATGATGGACTTATGGTTGCAAGTGTTATCATTTGAGCTATCAATGAGTACGATTATATAGCATAGTGTATCCTCGATAGTTTGGTGGTATTCATTTGTTAATCGATAGAGGACTTCATTTATAGATATGGACATCGTGGCTCCATTTATTAAATGAGAGTATAGTATCATCATATGGATGTTTTGAGGTATTGGATATTAAATCTCAACGTTGAGTTTTCAATAATGATTATTGAAGACATGGCTTCTGGACAAGTCAAAATATCCAAGTTCAAAATGTGGTCATATGAGGAAATATGGTAACTTGGAGAGCTATAGGCGGTCTATGAGCTCTTGGCGATTACTGATATTATTCACGAGGATATACCATCTCCTATAAGATTGTTTAGGGTATGAATGATAAACATCTCCTTATTCTATCTTTATTTAAGAGTTCAATTTTAGCTCTTTAGTGGAATGAGTTAAAATTAATAGATTTGACCTAAGTGAATCATTTGTTGATTGTGATTAGGTTATGTCTATTGAAGCTTAAATTTAGATAGCCCGCCAAGATCCACAATCCACACGTACTTACATGGATCATTTGATATATTCTACCGGACCAATTTATGAGTCCATCTAGAATTGCATTTAATATATTAAGAATATAATATGTCTATTATTTATTTAATGGGCTGCACTATTATATTAATATATTAAAAGGATACATGCAGGCTTGTTTCTTTTAGTAAGAATAAGTCTGGTTCATATGTGGGCTTTTATTTAAAGTCTAATGGATTAATAAAATAAGAAAAATAATATTGGGCCCATATATATATGGTGTGGGCGGCAAGGCTAAATAAAATAGCCCAAGATATTATTTTATTTTATTGTTTTGATTAAATGGGAATTAATTAATTAATTAATTAATTAATAGTTTAAATCAAAATCTTTTCCTGATCAGTAAATTAAATACTAGGTGTTGGATTAGGGTTGGAATTCTTTTAAGTGATAGGAGTTCTAATGTGGTAAGGATTAAGTCCACATACACTCCTTATTATACAAAGAATTCGGCCACCACTAGTCCAACAAGGGTTAGGATTCTTGAGTTGATAGGAATTAGGGAAAAGGATAATTCCTTTTCAAGTAAGGAAATTAACCAATCCTAAATTTCCTATTCAATGAATTCGGCCAACTTTACTTGGTGAAGGAGAAAATTCGGCCAACCTATAAATATAAGGTTATGAATTTTCGGCCACCAAGAAGAAAAATAGAGAGAGATTTTTGTTTGTTTTGAAAATAAAAAATCCTACTCTATACACATAGATTTTCGGCCAAGAGAGAAAAAGAAAATAAGTTCTCATTCGATAGTGCACTTACAAGCCTTTAACATCAAAAGGTTTTGTGCACACTTTCGATTTAGGGTTACGCGAGTTTCAATCATATTGATTGTGAATTCAAAAGTGACCGGAACTATTTTTTTAGGCTCTTGGTGTTTTACTATTGAAGATCAAGATCAAGATCAGAAATTCCATACATCCATTCTAAGGTAAGCAATTCAAAGAAAAAGGGAGACCACGCTCCTAGGTGATTCACGTACGTGCTAGGATTGAAGATCTTGCGGATTACCATCGACGTAAGTCAATCGGATCACGCGACAAGAGGTATTTAACTCTAATCGTATATTTGAGTTTAATTAATTAAAGGGTTAAGGTTCAAATCTTTATAAAAATTTTAAACTATACGAAAATTATTTTTTCGCCTTCCGCTGCGGTTTTAAGCAATTTTTCCCTAAAATTGGTATCAGAGCCTTGGTTGTACCCTTTAATTAATTAACGTATATATACGTGAATCTATTTCTTTTTATTGTGATTATGCATGTTTTACAAAGAGATGGCACTCTAGGTATTCGCATATATAATTACATGTGGAATGTGTTATTTATATATGTTGTTATAAAGTGAATTGTTATTGCTCGATTTTGGTCCTAGAATTTCAATGTATTTTTTTGTTTCGGAATTGTAACAAGAAGGGTGGTCTGTTATCGCCATAATTCCTTCTTGGTAGTTGCTAAGTTCTTATTAATTTTATTGTAAAAATATTGCAGTTTTTATTGTATTAAAATTTAGTGCAGTTTTTTATTGTATTAAAATAAGTGCAGTTTTTTATTTGTAAAAAATACTGCAGTAATTTAAATATAAAAAAATATTTCTGCAGTATTTTATTGTATAAAATAAGTTGTAATATATTCAAGATTCGAAGACTTGAAGATTTGAAGAAATTGGTGCATCCGAAACCGAGCTTGGCACCCGCGCGCACCGAGACAACAAACGCGCACGCAACCAAGCGTGCAGCTGCGCTTGTTGCGGTGCAGCAGCGCGCGCAACCCATGCATAGGCTAGGCGTGTGCATGGGCTGCTTGGTGATCTCCGGGCGTGCGTGTTACGTGCGCGAGATGGTCGCTCGAAGTCTTGTTCGCCAAGAAATGAGTTTTTTGTATTCCGTACAATCGTAATTTACATGCTTTTCTAAGATGGACCAAAATTGTGGCTATTTATTTTTATGTATAAATATTACAATATTTGTTATTGTATGATAACATGTCATATAGAATAGGAGTGCCACTCATATATCTCTTTTGGTATGAACATGCATTGAATGATTTAGTTATCTAATTGGCATCTAGATAACTTGGTAAAATCATTCTTTGGAATTTAATCACACGCCTTAAATAATTGAGTGGGAGAAGGTGTGTTAGAACACCTATGGCCTCCAAGGTTAGTTGAGCTTTATTATTTATTGGTAATCCCCCCGAGGGGCGTCCATAAATGGAATTTAGCAAAATACTTCCTAACAAGGATAGACTAGACAATTGACTCAAACGAGATCTACTCCCAGAGGAGGGATTTTCGTGAGAGAAAATTGAGGGTCGATATCTTGGTAACACACTCAATGTAATTTTATTAATATCCTCCCGAGAGTTCTTGTTAATAAAATTGCAAGGCTAAAATTGAAAACGCTAGTTGTTATGTTAACAATTAGGTGGGACCTAGTCCAACTAGTAAATGGTGCGAACTCCCGAAGGAGGCGTAACATTTATGGGTGTTGGATCACCGTTGAATTTTTCACGATTGAGTTATTTAATTAATTCAAGATAAATATTCGAAAGTGCTTTATCATGATTATTTACTTATATATGCTTTTTGTTTTATTCAGAAATCATGACCCCATCACTTATGAACATCCTGAAAGATAACACTTTCACTGGAGATAATTATGTTACATGGAAAAGGAAAATTGGGTTGTTGCTGCAAAGTGAAAAACATAAGTTTGTTCTAACTACTCCTAAACCACCTGCTCCTAATAATGAATCAAGTATTTTGCAAAGAGATGAATATGAGCAGTGGAAGACCTCAGATGATATGGCCAAATGTTACATTATGGCTACTATCTCCGACGTGTTGCAACAACAGCATGAAGGAATGGGGTCTGCTGCTGATATTATGATGTCTCTGGAAGAGATGTTTGCTATGAGGTCTAGGACGACTAAGAGAGAGGCAATGACTGCTTTTTTGAATCTTAGGATGAAACCTGGACAGGCTGTGAAAGATCACATGATGAAAGTCATAGCACATCTAAATATTGCAGAATTAAATGGCGCTGAGATAGATGGTGAGACCAAAATTGACATGGTTGTCAACTCACTATCAGATTCCTTTGATCAGTTCAAGTTGGACTACACCTTGAACAAAAAGGAATACACCTTGCAGGGCCTGATGCAAGATATTCAAAGCGTTGAAAAGATCCTTGTGAAAAGCAAAGGTCAAGAGATTCATATGGTTGGTAAAGTTGCTACTATTAAGACCCGTAAGAAGGTCAAGAAACAACAGAAGAAAAAGCAACTTGGGCCTACCAAGAAGGAGACCAAGAAAGTAACCAAGATCGAAGGGAAATGCTTCCTTTGTGGTGAAAAGGGACATTGGAAAAGAAATTACCCAAAGTCCCAGAACAAGAAGGAAGAAGGTAATATTAATTATCTTGAAACATGTTTTCTGGCAGATTCTACAGATTCTTGGATCATAGACTCTGGAGCCACTAATCATGTTTGTTATTCCTTACAGGGGTTCCAAGAAAGGAAAAGGCTGAATAAGAACAAAATCAATTTACGCTTGGGTAACGGATCGTTAGTGTCTGCAAGTGCAGTGGGAGATATTATAGTTATTATAGATTCTAGTAGGCATTTAGATTTAATAGACGTTTATTATGTACCTCAATTCAAGAGGAATTTAATTTCAGTTTCTTGTTTAAATAAATTTGTATATTCGGTTACTTTTAATAAAGCTTTTATTATTAGTAAGAATGACAAAATTGTTTGCAAAGGTACATTGGAAAACGGTCTATTCTTTTTGCATAGAAATATCTCTCACTCGTTAGACACAGAAATAACGAAACCTAATCATAAAAGAGTAAAATTATCAAAAGATGAAACCTACCTTTGGCATTTACGCCTAGGTCACATTAACCTTAATAGGATTAAAAGATTGGTATGTGACGGACCTTTAAGTGACTTAAAGGTTGATGATCTACCAACTTGTGAATCTTGTTTGGAAGGTAAAATGACCAAAAGGCCATTCAATACCAAAGGTGCAAGAGCCACTGAATATTTAGGACTAATACACACTGATGTATGTGGTCCTATGAGCATTCAAGCTAAAGATGGATATGAGTACTTCATCACCTTCATAGATGATTACTCAAGATTTGGTTATGTGTATCTCATGGGACATAAGACGGATGCTTTTGACATGTTCAAAGCATTCAAAGCTGAAGTAGAAAATCAGCTTGAGAAATGCATAAAAATCTTGAGATCTGATCGTGGTGGAGAATATCTATCTGGTGAGTTTCAACAATATTTTATTGATAATGGGATAGTTTCTCAGTTTTCTGCACCAGGTACACCTCAACAAAATGGGGTAGCAGAAAGGAGAAATAGAACTCTTTTGAACATGGTTAGGTCTATGTTGAGTTATTCAACACTTCCTATTTCTTTTTGGGGATATGCTCTACAAACTGCAATATATATTCTAAACGTGGTACCATCGAAGTCGGTTCCTGGAACACCATATGAGTTATTGTCTGGGCGAAAGCCTAGTTTACAACACATAAAGATATTTGGTTGTCCTGCACATGTGTTAAAAGGAAAGACAGAAAAGATGGAGTCTCGTTCAGAAACATGCATATTTGTGGGGTATCCAAAAGGAACTAAAGAATATTATTTCTATAGTCCTTCAGATCTAAAAGTGTTTGTTTCAATAAATGCTACATTTATGGAAAAGGACTATATGAATGATTTTGTTCCCAAAAGTAGAATTGTCCTGAATGGTATGTCAGGAGATACAATTCCACAAGAGGATTCACAACCTAACCCAATTGTAATTTCCACTCCAACACAAAATCAACAACCTACCATTCCTCATCGTAGTGGGAGGGTTAGAACCCAACCTGAAAGATACATCGGTCTAGGAGAATCTGTTGAGAATCTCCCTGACGACGATGATCCCTACACATACAAGGAAGCAATGGAGGATGTTGATTGTCACCATTGGCAAAAGGCAATGCAATCTGAGATTGAATCCATGTTCGATAACAAAGTCTGGTCCCTTGTAGACTTGCCTAAAGGGATAAAACCCATTGGGTGCAACTGGGTATACAAGAGGAAAAGAGGTATGGATGGAAAGGTGGAAACTTTTAAAGCTAGATTGGTAGCTAAAGGTTACACACAAAAAGAAGGTATCGATTACGAGGAAACCTTCTCTCCTGTGGCCATGCTTAAATCCATTAGGATACTCTTATCCATTGTAGCATCTTTAGATTTAGAGATTTGGCAAATGGACGTCAAGACAGCTTTCCTTAATGGAAATCTTGACGAAAGCATCTATATGATGCAACCAGAAGGATTCATTGAAAAGGGCCAAATGGAAAAGGTATGCAAGTTGCAGAAATCAATTTATGGATTAAAGCAAGCATCCAGATCCTGGAACATAAGGTTCGACCAAGCTGTAAAAGGTTTTGGATTTTTACAGAACCTTGAAGAACCTTGTGTATACAAAAGGATCAAAGGTGACAAGTTGGTTTTCCTTATTCTTTACGTAGATGATATATTACTCATTGGAAACGATGTGGGAGTATTGACATCAGTAAAAGAATGGTTAGCAAAACAATTTGATATGAAGGACTTAGGAGAAGCAAGTTTTATTCTAGGTATCCAAGTAATAAGGGATAGAAAGAATAAAACGATTGCACTATCCCAAGCTTCATACATAGACAAAATCTTGTCTAGGTTTTCCATGCAAGATTCCAAGAAAGGTATGTTACCTTTTAGGCATGGAATCAAACTTTCTAAGGAACAAGTTCCTAAGAATGAGCATGAAGAGCAATTCATGAGTAGAATTCCATATGCCTCGGCAGTTGGAAGTCTCATGTATGCAATGCTCTGTACTAGACCAGATATTTGTTTTGCTGTTGGCATAGTTAGCAGGTTTCAATTGAAACCTGGTCCTGATCACTGGACGGCAGTCAAGCATATTTTCAAGTATCTTAGGAGAACGAAAGATAATATGCTTGTATACTCTAGAGGGGATTTAATACCCGTTGGGTATACAGATTCTGATTTCCAATCAGATTCTGACTCTAGAAAATCCACATCAGGATCTGTGTTTACTCTTGGAGGATGAGTAGTCATTTGGAGGAGTATCAAGCAATCTTGTATTGCTGACTCCACCATGGAAGCAGAGTATGTAGCTGCATGCGAAGCTGCCAGGGAGGCTGTTTGGCTTCGCCAATTCTTGATTGACTTAGAAGTAGTTCCTAGTACGAATAAGCAGATCACTATCTACTGTGACAACAGTGGAGCAGTGGCTAATTCGAAAGAACCAAGAAGTCATAAGAGAGGAAAACACATTGAAAGAAAGTATCATCTTTTAAGGGAGATTGTTCATAGGGGAGTCGTGACGATTACCAAAATCGCGTCGGCAAAAAATCTAGCAAATCCCTTCACAAAGGCTCTACCTCAAAAGAGTTTTGATGGGCACCTAGAGAACATGGGAATGAGAGATATGACACATTTGCTATAGCGCAAGTGGGAGATTGTTAGGATTATGCTCAATAGCAAGAGTGTAATATTGTAATTGACAATCTTTTCATATAAATAAAGTGATTTCTGATTCTGCAAAATCTTATAGCATTTATAATTATAATTGTCAAGGTAAATAATCATAAGGTCAAAAGACTATGAGATATGAAGAATTGTTTGTACATCCGGATATGTATGAGGTAGACACAATTCTTTAGTTAGTCTTGAATAACGTTCACAACTTAAGTTAAAGGTTGGGCACCTCTATCTTGATAAAGTTGTAGAATTCTTTTACTAGCATTTGAGTGGGATCAAATGAGTTATGATGAGTCTAAAATCATCGAAAGGTTTTCGAGTAAAAGAATCTAGTGCACTGGGTGCATTGAACTGGATCACAATGAAATACTTTATCTAGAACCGTCACTAGATATAAGTCTTTTCATTATCAGGACAATCGGAGAGTCTATCTAAATCCTGAGATAAATGATGGACTTATGGTTGCAAGTGTTATCATTTGAGCTATCAATGAGTACGATTATATAGCATTGTGTATCCTCGATAGTTTGGTGGTATTCATTTGTTAATCGATAGAGGACTTCATTTATAGATATGGACATCGTGGCTCCATTTATTAAATGAGAGCATAGTATCATCATATGGATGTTTTGAGGTATTGGATATTAAATCTCAACGTTGAGTTTTCAATAATGATTATTGAAGACATGGCTCCTGGACAAGTCAAAATACCCAAGTTCAAAATGTGGTCATATGAGGAAATATGGTAACTTGGAGAGCTATATGCGGTCTATGAGCTCTTGGCGATTAATGATATTATTTACGAGGATACACCATCTCCTATAAGATTGTTTAGGGTATGAATGAGAAACATCTCCTTATTCTATCTTTATTTAATAGTTCAATTTTAGCTCTTTAGTGGAATGAGTTAAAATTAATAGATCGGACCTAAGTGAATCATTTGTTGATTGTGATTAGGTTGTGTCTATTGAAGCTTAAATTTAGATAGCCCGCCAAGATCCACAATCCACACGTACTTACATGGATCACTTGATATATTCTACCGGACCAATTTATGGGTCCATCTAAAATTGCATTTAATATATTAAGAATATAATATGTCTATTATTTATTTAATGGGCTGCACTATTATATTAATATATTAAAAGGAGACATGTAGGCTTGTTTCTTTTAGTAAGAATAAGTCTGGTTCACATGTGGGCTTTTATTTAAAGTCTAATGGATTAAATAAAATAAGAAAAATAATATTGGGCCCATATATATATGATGTGGGCGGCAAGGCTAAATAAAATTGCCCAAGATATTATTTTATTTTATTATTTTGATTAAATGGGAATTAATTAATTAATAGTTTAAATCAAAATCTTTTCCTGATCAGTAAATTAAATACTATGTGTTGGATTAGGGTTGGAATTCTTTTAAGTGATAGGAGTTCTAATGTGGTAAGGATTAAGTCCACATACACTCCTTATTATACAAAGAATTCGGTCACCACTAGTCCAACAAGGGTTAGGATTCTTGAATTGATAGGAATTAGGGAAAAGGATAATTCCTTTTCAAGTAAGGAAATTAACCAACCCTAGATTTCCTATTCAATGAATTCGGCCAACCCTACTTGGTGAAGGAGAAAATTCGGCCAACCTATAAATATAAGGTTATGAATTTTCGGCCACCAAGAAGAAAAATAGAGAGAGATTTTTGTTTGTTTTGAAAATAAAAAATCCTACTCTATACACATAGATTTTCGGCCAAGAGAGAAAAAGAAAATAAGTTCTCATTCGATAGTGCACTTACAAGCCTTTAACATCAAAAGGTTTTGTGCACACTTTCGATTTAGGGTTACGCGAGTTTCAATCATATTGATTGTGAATTCAAAAGTGACCGGAACTATTTTTTTAGGCTCTTGGTGTTTTACTATCGAAGATCAAGATCAGAAATTCCATACATCCATTCTAAGGTAAGCAATTCAAAGAAAAAGGGAGACCACGCTCCTAGGTGATTCATGTACGTGCTAGGATTGAAGATCTTGCGGATTACCATCGACGTAAGTCAATCGGATCACGCGACAAGAGGTATTTAACTCTAACCGTATATTTGAGTTTAATTAATTAAAGGGTTAAGGTTCAAATCTTTAGAAAAATTTTAAACTATACGAAAATTATTTTTTCGCCTTCCGCTGCGGTTTTAAGCAATTTTTCCCTACAATACGTCATTCCCAATGAGTAGGATATCATCAACATAAAGGACCAGGAAAACTATTTTCTTGTCAACGATCTGCTTGTAGACACAGGGTTGAAACCATAGATTTTGATAGCAGTTCAAACCTAATGTTCCAAGATGTAGATGCTTGCTTCAGTCCATAAATAGATCTTTGCAGCTTACAAACTTTTTGCTCTTGATCTTGGGACACGAACCCCTCTGGTTGCATCATGTAGATGCTCTCATCAAGATTGTCATTCAAGAATGCAGTCTTGAAGTCCATTTGCTAAATTTCGTAGTCGAAATAGGTTGCAATGGATAAGAGTATCCTAATAGACTTAAAACATAGCCATTGGTGAAAAAGTCTCTTCATAATCGACCCATTCCTTTTAGGCATAACCCTTTGCCACTAGCCTAGCTTTAAAGGTCTCTACCTTCCCATCTACTCATCTCTTTCTCTTGTAGATCCACTTACACCTTATGGGTTTTATCCCATCAGGTAAGTCTACAAGTTCCCATACTGAGTTGGATTACATAAACTCCATCTCGAGATTCATGGCTTTATGCTATTCCTTTTTGTCAGAATCTTCCATTGCATGTTTAAATGGCAATGGATCATCCACACTATTATCAAAAATGATACCCTATGCTTCTACAATACCTAAATAGCAATCAGGTTATCGTATAACTCTTCTACTACGTCTAGGCGGTAGTGTGTTCTGACTAGGAATTGTCTGACTATCAGACGTTGATGGAACAACAACTTAGTCAACAACTTTTATTGACTGATCACGGGTCGAACCAGGTTCTAATTCATTTAATACAATCTTACTTTGAGGCTTATGATCAATCATATAGTTTTGCTCAGGAAACATTGCATTTGTCGATACAAACACTTTGTTATCTTGAAGACTATAGAAGTATCCTCATCTACTCTTTTTGGAATAACCCACAAACAGGCATACTTGTGAACGAGGTTCCAACTTTCCACTTATGTTCCTCAGCACATGTACTAGACACCCATATATGAGAAAATGTCGTAAACTAGCTTTACGACCATTTCACAACTCTAGAGTAGTCTTAGGAACATATTTGGATAGAACTACATTCAATATGTAGGCCGCCGTCTGTAGTGCATAACCTCAAAAAGAGTTTGGTAATGATGAGAAACTAATCATAGATCTTACCATTTCCATTAGTGTCATGTTTCTACTCTACGCTACACCATTCTGCTATGGTGTTCTAGGGGCTATGAGTTGAGATACAATCCCATGCTCAACCAAGTAGTCGTCAAACCCTTGGTCAAGATACTTACCTCCACAATCTGATCGTAGATATTTAATTGTTTTGACTAATTGGTTCTCAACTTCAGCTCATAATTCTTTAAACTTTTCAAAAGTTTCCGACTTACATTGCATTAGGTAAATATATCTGTATCTAGAGTAATCTTCAATGAAGGTGACATAATACTCATAACCACCCCTAGCTCTAACATTCATATGTCCGCAGATGTCTGAATGTATAAGCTCTAGTGGTTGTGTAGCTCTAAGCCCTTTTCCAGTAAAAGGTCTCTTGGTCATTTTACCTTTTAAACAAGACTCACATACAGGTAAAGTTCCGATCTTTAACTGACTTAAAGGTCCGTCTTTTATTAGTCTATCAATCATGTCAAGGTTGATGTGGCCAAGTCTCAGATGCCAAATATACATTTCATTATCTAGAGAAACTTTTCGTCACTTTGTTTTAGGATTTTCAACTTTAAACAATTAAGTGTTAAGCAGTGATGTAAGAATTGATGGTCTTAAACTATATAAGTTGTTTTCAATCAAACCAAAACAAATATCCAAGCCGTTTCTAGAAATAATAACTGATTTATTATTAAAAGAAACTGAATATAAACGTTCCAATAATTTGGATACAGAAATCAAATTTCTTGAAAATCCAATAATGTAATAAACATCATTTAAAGAAAGAAAACAACTACTAAATTGAAGTCTAAATTATCCCACTGCTCGTGCTGGAACGACATCCCCTGTTCCAATGCGCATTGAGAAGGTACCCTCATCTAGCTCTGTTAAAGAATCAGTTCACTATAAAGAAGAACAAACATGGTTAATGGCCTTTGAATCTACTATCCAAGGTAAAGTATCATATTTCACTAAACAAGATTCAATGACAAGTAAATCTGATTTACCTTTCACTTTCTTCTTATTGGAGAGTGAAAATACACTCTAAAGTGTGTGTCTAATAACCTAGAGGGGGGATAAATAGGTTTTAATCAAATTGATTACCAACTTTTCTTGATTAGTCAATATTAAAAATCACCCAACAAGCAAACTTACAAAATCAAGTGTAAAATGCGGAAATTAAAAAACACACTTGATTTTTACGTGGAAACCCTTCAACAAGGGAAAAACCACGCACTATCCTTCTAGCCACACCGATCCTCAAATCCACTATTGTAATGATGTTTACAACCTAGGTTGACCTCTAGTCACACCATTCTCGGTCACTAACCCACTATTACTACCCGACGGGCCTTTATAGTGAATCCTTGATCACTTTGCTTGCCAACCACACCTTGGTTGCAAGACTTCACTTGCTTATGCACTACACCTTGTAGTCACAAGACTTAGCTCTCAAAGAAGAGATTAACAACCTATGTGAATATATGAATATTCAAAATGCAAATAATGCTAGGCAACACTAAATGCTTATCTAAGGATTATAAGATGTCAATAAGTACAAATCCTAGATATCAATGTCTATATGAAAACATAAAGACTTAACTAGATAAATATATGCAAATATAAACTCTAGTTATCAAACAAATGCCAATCAACACAAGTTGTCATTAAACATGGCAAGGACAATAAATGCAATCAACAAATGCAATTAATGAGGTCCTAAACAATAATATCTAAATGCAAAGCATGTAGATTTAGCTAGATGGAAAAATGGTCTTAAATGCTAGCTATCACAATACAAACCCAATCATGTTATCAAGACTCACAAATATATGCAATAAATTATAGCCCTAGCATTTATTCAACTAATAAATGCAATAAAGACATCATCTTGGAATGTATGAACAAATAACAAAGAGGGATTTTTGTTCAACTTACCAAGTTAACTCAAACATGAAGACCCATGCCTTAATGATGCTTAATGATGCATGAAGGATGATGGGTTTTGGGTTTGGGTGAGCAAAGATGAGTTCTTGGGAGCTTTTCTCTCTAGAGAATGTTTTCTCTCACTTAAAATCTGATTTTTGGCTCACAAAAACGAAGTGAGAGAGAAAGGAACATATATATAAAAGCCCTAAGTGAAACTATGTCGTTTTGGCAAAAATAGGCACAAAACGTGCTCAGTGCACGGGTAACTGCATAGGTAAGGGACCCGTGCACTACCCGTGCAGTTGCATGGACCCGAAACACTCATTATCAGTGCACGGGTAACTGCATGGGTAATACCCATGCAAAAACCCGTGCAGTTGCACAAACTTGAAACACTCCTCATCAGTGCACGGGTAACTGCACGGGTAAGACCCGTGCAGTTGCACAAACTCGAATTCAATGGGCTCAAAACATGACCAAACGATATCCAAACCTTTTGAATAATATACCGTTGGAAAGGTATGGAAGTCTACTTTCTACTCCAATTAAAAAAACCTGATTTGGATGTCTATAGAAATATTTATGGTCAAATGAGTGACAAAAGGTTAGATTTGGACAACAACAAGAATGTCCAAACTCATGGAAAAAACCATGTGACCAAAGACCAAAACAAGAGAAGAATGGAACCTTCTCAAATAGTCACTCATCGTGCTAAAACAAGCACACCATCGTGCAAGTGCGGACACAACACAAAACCACACTTAAATTTTGAAACGAAGTGCAAGTGTGATTGTGAAGAAATACACACATGAGCAATAAGAAACAAATGCATAACAACTCAAATGCTTGTAAGTGTGTGTGTGTGTGTGTGTGTGTGTGTGAGAGTGTGCAACAATCAATGCATGTCAATATGCATACTCAATGCATGTCAATACAAATACATAAGATGTGAGTGTGTGCAACTAAAACCTCTTCAAGGAAAGTTAAGCACAAGTGGACTACCTCTTGAAGTACATGAGATGACCGGAAGCATATCTTTGAGAAAACCGCACTTGGAGAACCTATGCTACCTGTTATATAAACATCTCTAATGTGATTTGTCATGAAATAAGCCAATCATAAAAATGAGGTTCTTACAGAGAGCTCCTCAAGGTACTATGGACAGTTCCTCTTCCAATAACCAACCTTGTCATAATGGAAATATTTTCCCTTTGGTTTGTCAGTTGTGGTGCTCTTCTTCTTCTTTTAAACTTGCTTCTTCTTGGGCTTAGCATTTGCTTTGCCAGTAGACATCTTTCTCTTTTTCAAATCAGAAGATGATGGCTCAGCAACATTTGCCTCACATGTCTTACCTTTGTTGTCCTTAAGCATAGACTCAAAGGTTATGAGCTCATTAAGCAACATGTTCAGACTGAACTTCAACTTGTTCATCCCATAGTTGCTTTTGAACTGATCAAAACTCCTTGGAAGAGTTGTCAGTATGTTGCTCACCTGGCTAGGCTCATATATGGCCCTACCATTGACTTTAGCTGTGTTGAAATGGGACAGCATGCCCAGGACATGTTCCCCAACAGATGCTCCCTTCTTCATGTGAGCAAGCATGGCGGAACAAACAGCTTCGTGTAGCTTTTGCCAAGAAGGTTGCCCAAACATGGCCTGCAATAACTCCATTATCTCATATGCTGTAGTCAGTGTTTCGTGCTTCGAAGAAAGCACATCGGTCATGCTAGCTAGCAAATAAATGCGGGCATTTTCATCAGCTGAAACCCATTTCTCGTGGACCTCAAAAACAACTTGTGCTGCGTTGGCTGCAGGCTGTAGAGGACATTCCTCCGTAAGCATAAATTTTAGGTCTTTGGTGACCAAGATGGCATTAATGCTATTCTTCCATTAAGTAAAGTTTGTAAGGAAAAGCACGCGGCGGAAGCGAAAAATTGGGTTGGTATATTTCAAAAATTTTCCTTTTAAAAGAAAGAACCTTAACCCTTGATTAATTAACATATAATAAAAGTATCATACCTTTTTCACGTGACGATTGATGTTACGTCGATTTGAATCCGTTTGCTTCTAATTGAATCCGTAAGATCTTTCAATCCAATCACGAACATGAATCACCTAGGAGTGTGGGCTCCCTTTTCTTTGAATTGTAAACCTGAGGATGGAAAAACAAACATTTTTTATTTTGTTAGTCACAATAATCCTCCTACATAAATTTAATTCACATGTCAATGTTTGTATAAAATTAAATATGGTGCATGAACATATTTAATGAACAAGAAAATCCCTAAAAACTGTTTCTACGCCACGACAATCCAACATACCACAAACAAGTGCCGCCTTAGGGTCGGTCAAATTCTTGTATGTTAGATCGAGACATTCTCAATCAAATGATATACCGGAATAACTCTTATTCCTCTATCATTCAACCATCGTTTATTTCAATCAGATTTACAGTTAACAAATTTAATTAAAACCTTGTGAGTGTGAGCCACCATTTCAGATCTCTTAAGCTTAACTTGAGAATTGCCGCCTTAGGGTCGGTCAATCCCAAAATACACTTAGAAACTCTATCTGTTAGGAAGTCAACCTTGGTAATGATTCTCATGGAGACCCTCCTTAGGGAGGACGAAAACAAAGCCGTCTCGAGGCCCTACTTGAATCTCACGGTGTTGAACTAATGATGGAGACTACGGAATGTCATATATCCCTCTCCCACTCACTATTTTAGAATTAGGGTTTTCAATTATTATTGCACCTAGATATTACTAAGATTATACAGCTAATTTCAATCTAAATGTTAAGGGAATATATAACAAAATTATTAGAATCTTATTCTAATAACAAATAAACTATTCCGATTTTTAACTACCTAGTTCATTATTCAAATTCTAATCTATGTAAACAATTTTACTAAGACTAGAATTATTTAATGCAATTTACCAAGTTTTAACTATTAAAACTAATCACATTATTAGGTCCAATTATATTAGGGCTTTAATCTAATTAAACCTAATATTAAGTGAAGCACCTAACTAATCTAACTAATTAAACAATTTAATTAATAGACTAGTTATTAATGAAGAATTACCAAGTTTTTACTCTAAAAACTAATCTCATTATTTAATAGCCAATTATGTGAATATCCTAATTTTTTAAATAAAATTAAAAAAAATAAAACACATAATTGTAAATGGCTATTACACATGCATGATATATCTAAATATATATTTATGTATGTGTAGGCACACCTTATCTAAATGACATGTATATGCATGACAATGCTTTAATCATCTCATAATAAAAGCATATGAGTTGATCGAGTACAATGGGTTTATCTAACTTAAAAAATTTCTAATTACAAAATATATCTAAGGCATTCATTGGTCTTCTTGTAATTCTTAAAATCTTCAAGTCCATATTTAATATCTTTTGTATCTTCTGCGTCTTCTGGGCCCAAAATCAAGTCCAACTTGATTTATTTTAATGGATCCATCTCATGGATTAAATCCCTAAAGCCCAAATGTTACTCTAACATTTTTAGTAGACCCGGGATTTCCTAAAAAAACATTTGGCCCAAACTTACTCGCGTACACACAACCCTAGCCCCTACGAATGTGCAGTCCTAGCGCATCACGCGCGCAGCCGCTTTCGTGTGCATGGGCCAAGTTCCAGCGCTTGCGCATTCAGCGCACACTGCTGCTGTTGTTTGCGTGAAAATGCGCACAACAGCTACTGTGCACACAAGAAACGCGCAAGCTGCACTTTGAAATAATTAAAGACCATTTGGTAGTGCATGTGCATGACCATGATGTGCCATACTTGTACATACGAGCGCATAACATCTGCACAAGTACAAAGCAACATTCAATAGTGAGTGCATGTGTTGTGCGCATGTGTTGTAACAATTGCATGTTGCATTACGTGCAACACTTGCATACAATCATACGTGTGCCTAGTGCCTTGTGCACATGCGCTGCATTTTGTGTGTCCAACACACGCCCGATTTCTTCGTCTTCTCGAATCGATCTCTTCAAACAATAATATAAAATATGATTTACAAAGAAGGATTACAACAACAAAAATTTATATATATACAATTAAAATTACATTCTGGAATTAATGTAACAAAAAAAAATTACAACCATTAAAAAGAACTTAAACCCATTGAACCATACAATTAATGACTAGCCATGTATATAATAAATTAAAAAAATTATAAATATCATACAATCATTAGAAAGTGCCTACACATACCATACATACTAATTCAAGAATAGAACTATGAAAAAAAGAAACTTTTATTCTCATATATTGTATAACCAGGCTCTGATACCAATTGTAGGAACCCGAATTTACATTGCGCAACGGAAACGGGGTTTTAAATTTTTTATGCAACTTGTAAACCATATATACAACATATAAGAATATTAAGATAGATTAAGATCATACCCTTGATGCTAACTCCTTCATTTTTTTAAGTTTTATTCCGATTACGAACCACGAAGTCTTCCTCGCTATGTCCCGTGATCCAGTAACTGCGTGTGGGCGCATCATGATCTTCAAGGAACTAAGGAGGACACAATGAATTGAAGTAAACTCTTTTTCTTTTTGCTTAAGTTCAGCCACCACAAGAGAAAGAATATATATATATATATATATATATATATATATATATATATATATATGTGGCCGAATTCTTTAACCTAGACTTTCTAGGATTTTCTTTTTCTTTTTGGTTCAATCAATATACGTTTTTGTGTGTATTGTCTTCTAGTTTATATAAAATATATCTATATATATATATATATTTAAAAACTAGATATCTATCTTTTCAAATATATCTCCATATATTAAAAAGATATTAGTATTTTAGTGTCCTAGGTAAAATAGGAATCTAACTCCCACTTAACCCTAGTTGACTTAAACTTAAATACTAGACTAAGTACGGAATAAAATAATCTAATTATTTTAATCTTTGTTGTCATGATTTGAACATGCAACCTCCATTTAATAATTAAATAATCTAATTATTTAATGATTAATATATTAATTAAATAATTCAATTATTTAATGATTAATATATTAATTAAATGATCTCATTATTCAATTAATCCCTGAATAAATACGTGTCACTTTCGTAACACAATCAATTGGACAATCTAATTAATTAACTGTGACTCTTGTTACCTTTTATCAATCGGGCTAGCAAGGGGACCTAATGAACCCACAGTTTTGAGCTCCAATAATACTTATAAATAATTAATTAAACTTTTTAATTAAAATTTCATGATTATTAACCTCAGGGTTATTCCACTAAAAACCCGAGGCTGCACTCTCGCAATTGTAGATGTATTACATAAACCGAAATTACAGTTGTCCATTGATATAGCTATTACATACGGTATGATCCTCCATAAGTAGTTCATAATTAGAGCTAGGTAATAAAGTCCGTTATACCCCTCTAATTATATATTTTCCTTTAAGTACCATTGATTCTCTAATGAACAATAAATCATAACTTTCTTTACGGAATAAGGAGAGCACTCATATTGTTCAAGCCCCGAATCAACCCTTAAGGGAACTACTATCTACTTCTCGCAATGAGTGGATTCCACTATTGTGTATAGACCTTTCGAGACACAAACCAAATTGCGATTCCAACATACGAAGTTATTGACCGAGAATACAACTCTGATCTCACGTATGGTATATCAAAAACCACGATTTAACCTGATGGAGTTGAAAAGACACTCAAGATTAAGATCACCCATATATATAGCTATCGTTAGTCGATATATATGAATCTCATCATGTAACGGATCTTGGTGAGAGATTCATATAAATCGTGGCCTAGTTCTATATGATCACATCATATAAGGTGCATCTATTCTCATATCACTGTATGAATAGACTAGGATAAGACCATCATACATTACAAAATGGACCGCAGATGTAGATTAATCACAAATAAAGTACCCAGCTCTATTTGCTATCTACGGACTATTTAGATTGCTCATCTCAAACTGAATTCTTCTGTATATGACACTCATATACTCAGTTAGGGATTACATGCGGCAATCTTAGATGTTAAATACACATGATACAATTGTATGAGACAAATTTATAGAATGAATAAAATACTTCTTTTATTAATGTTCCGTTCACATTTACAAATTACAAGCTTTAGGGCATAAACCCCAATAAAGGGCTACACAAGTTGGTTGTGCAGCTGCCAATTGTAGGTAAGGGCTACACCAATATGATGAGTGAAAGCCATCATGAAGTAATATAAAAAAAATCAGAGAAGTGTTGAAAAGAATCATTAAAAAAAATCTTTGATTAAAGCTTCAAAAGCTTAAAAGAGTATAGTAAAAAATTGGAATTGCTCGAGTTGAAAAATAGAAATGGGTTATCGAGCCACAAGCACACACATGCTCATATGTTGAAATCTATTCTCTTAAAACGAAAATTTCGGATGATAATCGGTTTGACCTTGATTGGAAAAACTTAAGATGAATTGATGTTGATAAAGTTTGCATGTTGATGATCCAATTACTCTTTTACATATGCTTAAAGCAAATACACACACACACACACACACACACACACACACACACACACACACACACACTTGTTTTGATTTTATGTGTATTTGGTTTGTTATCAATTTTAGAAGAATTATGAGAGTGATTGAAAATCTTGGTGCATCTTTCATAGTTTGTGAAGCTTATTTTTGTTGTATTTATTTAAAATTTCTTGAATGTGTGATTGTGTGGATATCATTGTGAACGTTATCCTATCTTGATCTTAGATATAGCATATATTGAGGGGGAGCATTGTACATTAAACTTTGTTCTCATTTATAATATGTTCACATGATTTGATTTTGTAGACATTGGCATATTGTTTGTTTAAAATATTGAATCTTGAGAATGCATGACACTTATCTCATATTCATTTGATTTGCATTATGATTCATTAATTTCTTATATGCCTTTATATATATTTTTTGGCTTGGCCACATTTATGGAATTTTGAGGCTAGCTTGTTTTCGAGAGTCTAGTAATGTGTCAAGCTCAAGTTATCTTCCGGATTGGGCCATACAAATGTAAGAAGAGCTTGTGGAATCAAGGAAGAAGATAGAAGGGCTAAATAGGAAGTTGGTTCAACAAGATACAAAGATCAAGGGCTTGGAAGAAAGCATTTCTTCAAGCAAGGCATCCACCTCTAAATGATATGAGAGATCATCAAACCGTACAAAGTTCTTTAACGGCACAAGTGGCTAGCAAAGACTCATTTGATCTTGAGGTATCTTTTCTTTTTCTTTTGGCTTTATTTCATGCCAAAAAAAGGGAGAGATATGAAACTTAGCTTAGCTTACTTTTATCTTGTTTTTAGTATTTGTT
The DNA here is from genome assembly GCA_033220585.1 of Dipteronia sinensis. Classification (NCBI taxonomy): domain Eukaryota; kingdom Viridiplantae; phylum Streptophyta; class Magnoliopsida; order Sapindales; family Sapindaceae; genus Dipteronia; species Dipteronia sinensis. The sequence goes on along the minus strand of CM065643.1, from coordinate 19,027,421 downwards.
TTAATTGGCATCTAATGTCTTTGAACTTCTTATGGCATGTAATAACTTTGATGAGATATTTATTTTATGGATATTATGCATGTATTAAGGGGGAGTATACGTGTATCTATTTGAACTTTATTGGTTTATCTTGTCAAATATATATTGCCACATATATTCTCTTGTATATGCATTGTACTTCAAGTTCATTTTAGGTGAAATCAAGAGATGACTAGATGAAGAAGTTCAAGACTTGTTGAAGATTAGTCTAGTGATCGGACTATTTTATACATATTTTAGCTCCCCAATTTCCTATCATTTGTTCTCGTTTTCGAGCGTATTTTTGTATATTATGTGTTTGTTGAGCCATGTGTACGTACATATTCCCTATTTTATGGTTTTGAGTGTAAAGATTAGATTGGGAGAAAAAAGGAGCCAAAAACGAGAATAAATGGAAGTATTCAGAGTGCCGTGCCTCACCGTTCATACAGACCAGTGACGTGATCTAAGCCCAATAGTGGCTAAGAAAATCTAGATGTTTCCACGGTTGATCCGTCATCAAGCAAGAATGCAACACCAAGACCGCGTGCATGAACCCCTCTGATTTTCCGACAGCTTATGGGTTGAAATTGTATGGGCCTGTGCAGAATGTCCGACTTGTGGGTGCCATAACTCCCTCCTCTAATCGATTCATGTTGAGATCGCTATATATTCGGAAAGGTACGAAAGTCTAGTTTTCAGAACCTTTTACGGATTGCGATTCCGACCTTTCTGGAGGAAGTTATGCCCGTTTGAGTAACTAGTGCGTAGAGCAGAAATGACATTCGGCGGGCAAATTCAGCGGGCAACCAAACCGCCGTTCTGACCGCCGAATTAGGATAGTAGGTTTCTTCACCAATTTGGCGGGCAAAACGGCTGGCACCATGGCGGCCGTTTTGACGTCCGAACGGCACCCGGAGGTCACGTTTTTACCCAAAATTGAGGGGCATTTTCGTCCCTTCACTACCAATTCATACCCTAACCTCCCAACACTATATAAACACATTTTTCTCTCTTCTCTTCATAATTTTTCAGACTTCTTCTTGCCAAAACTTCTTCTTCTTCATTTTCTTCATCAATTAAGAGAGAGAGAAGCTCTTAAGCTTCCATGGAGGTTTTCCTCCATGGAAAGCTCACCACCACCATTTCTAACCATCCTTCCCCACATTTGTGAGTAGATTGTGAGTGGTCTTTGGACCAATTTTGAGCCAAGCATGGATCAAAGGAGATTGGCACATTTTGGAGGAGTTCTCTACTTGGGTTATCTATTTTCTCTCATCTCTTGTATTTCTTGTTTTCCATTAGTGTAAACCCCCACTTGGAATATTTGTCAACCTAATTTGTGCTCAATATAATGTGTGGTTATTTTTATATCTAATATGTGTTTTGATTCATTCTTGTTATCATTGATTATATCTCTTATCTTGAAATGCTTGTGTATGGAGATTGGAAATTAATATGTATTCATGAATGAGATTAGGAGTAGATTAATGTAATTGTAGGAGTAGTTGTAATCAAGTGTCCCATTTGTGTGTGTATGTTGATGGAAGGTCGAATTGCATGTGTATGGATGGGTTGAGTGAATTAGAGTTAGGATTGTGCTTTAGGAGGGTCATCCGAGCATAGTCCTGGCTAAGTAGCTAGGAAGAATGAATGAACTTGTTAATTGCCATATTTAAAGGGGTTTGGTTCATTGTTTTTGTTATATATTGGTCTTTAGTTATTTCTTGCGCTAGGGGCTCTAGGTGAGTTATGATTAGAGATACAATAATTGGGAATTCAGCTATTTCTTGCGCTAGGGGCTCTAGGCAAGTTATGGTTGGAGGAACAATTACTCTTTCCACATTCATTAGACTTAACGTTGTCGTTTTACATTACCATGTTAGTATTGAGGCTCAATCTAGCATTGGTTTTTAGGATTGGTTCACATATGTTGGTTGCGGTTTCGTGTTTGAGAGGCTCTCGACACACTTTTCAACTGTTATCTCTATGAATGGGTATAAATCGGATTGAGGCAAAAACGAACCCTTAACTTAAATTGGATGTGCTTAATGTCTAACAACCCACTTGTGTGCACTTATGTTTGGTGGACTTGTAAACCCTTGTGTGACCACTTTCATGCATCTCTCCAATCCACCATTTTATTATTTCTCACTTAATCACCATTCTCACCCTTCCACATTCTCTTTGTTTTTATATTTTCATTTTCATTTCCTACACACACACACATACACATACAACACCCTTCACACACCATTCTCACCACCTCCGCATTCTATTTACATGCTTTCCCTAAACTCTAGAACTTGAAACGGTTAACAACACATCCCTACGGAACGATACATTTGCTTGCACGCTGTACTAGTTTTATTTCTATATATGTCTTTTGACTCGTGCATTACAGGGAGGTTGATTTTATAAATTCTTGACGATGTTTTCAACGATGCAAAAACCCTTTCGTCATCTAGGATATACAAACTCAATGTAATGTGAGGGAGTGTTTGTGACCAATCTTTATTTTGTATGTTTAGATATTGGTATTGGTGTTTTGACACTGAATTTCCAAATGGGGAGATTGTTAGGTTTTAAAGTCATGTTGGCATAATTCCATATCAAAACGACATTGTCTTTATATTGATTAGTTGTCTAGGTTCATGGTTATTCAAGCTTCAAAGAAGATTGGCATATCATCAAGCAAAGTGATGTCTTCAACAGGAACAAGATTTGTTGCATATCAAAGGTATATCTAGACCTCTTACCTCTTGCAAGGCGTTTAGGCACACACACATAATGCATCCATATGTGTCCCTACATCGTTGTGGTCATTTGGTATAACACATACACACATATATTAATGTATGCACCTGCATTAGATTTAAATTGACAAACTTTGTAAAAATGCATGTTCTAGGACTATCTCTAGGAAATGGCTTAATTGTGTGTTAATGTGTTTGTTTGTTTGTGTTTTATTGATATCAAACTTGAATAAGTTCTCATATTGTTCCTTATTGAGTTCCTAATGATTCGTTTACTCATTCATAAGTTTTCGAGTTCCGAGTTGTAAGTTACGAAACTTTATGTCTGTTTTTTATGCATGGTTTTCGTTCTTGTGTATCGAGTCGATTTTCAAATTTTATATTGAAGTTTCATAGACGTCCATGTCCGTAAGAGAGTTACGGTTCATAATCTGAAAATGGAATCGAATTTGGAGTTCGAAGGCTGAAATATGGTCGAAGAACATGAGAGATGCGCGAATGGGAAGAAAGGGAAGAATGAGTGGTTAATTACCAAACCACTTCCTCTCCCATGGAGGCATGTGGCTTCCAAGCGAAAGCCTATGTGGCATGCGCCCTTTGGTCACGTGTTTTTCCCCATCTCTCCACATCATCTCCCTCTCATTTTTCAAAGCAAAAAGACTAAGTGAAGAAAATTCATCTTGAAGTCCTCTATCATCTCTATGCAATTTTGATGTCATTTGTTCAAGGATTTTTGGTATTCTACCATCAAATTTGTGACTGCACATTTTCTTACAAGGTATTTGATTATCTTTTGATTTAAAGCTTTTAAATGTTCAATTACCTTGGGTTTTCTTCTCATTTTAGTGCATGTGACTTGAACAAAAGTTGTAAAGAGATAGGCTTCAATTATAAGCTAGATTTCTCTAATTAGAGACTTAAATGTGATATAGGTTTTCATAAATCTAAAAATTTCACATGTTTGAGTGTTGTGTTGTGACTAGCTTATAATCTAGGGATATTTCTATATTAATTGATTTTATCTTGATGATTGATAGCCTTAACATGTGCTAGGACTCTTTAGTTGAATATATTTAGAATTAGCACATCTAATTTTATATTTAGAGCCTTTCAAGATTTAATTGACTATTTTGTGAATATGTGCTCTAAATGTTTGCTAGAGAATTTTATTAATCACATCTTTTGATTCTAGCATTTTTGTTTGAATTTGTGCTTAATGAATATGCTATGTTTTCAAGCTTTAGTTTGCATGAACAATATCTAGGATTTATTTGTGTATTGATTAGAATTGCATAGAGGTTTTTGTTCATGTATAAAAACTAGGCAACTTTATTTGTGATCTTTGATGCTTATGTCTAGTCTTAATGAAGTGTACCAAATCCATACATTTCGTATGTGATTTGCGTCATTTGTGTGATGTAATATTTGTTTGGATTATAAACTAGAAAAATATACATTGTGTACTTATTGATCATTTCTAGTTTCCACAGGATATTTTGATCGCGTATTCTATGTTGTATATGTTTGCATTTGCATACATTTGATCACGTTTATAAAGTCCTTGTAAAAGGTATGAAGTCTTGACTAGGATCGAGATTATTCGGATAGTTAAGCAAGGAAGTCTTGACTGGGATCAAGATGATCCGGAGCAAGGAAGTCTTGGCTAGGACTGGGATAATCTGGATAGCCGAGCAAGCAAGCTTTCTACAGACATGTGAAGTGTCGTGGATAGAAAGTATGCAAGTCTTTCACTAGTAAAAGGCATACATGTAGAATAGAAGGGATATCCAATAGGAAGTGTATATGTGGCTTGGTCACTTGTGAGGGGGTATTTTTTTATCCAATTAGTGAAAGGTGTTGTTACCGATGGTTGTGTAACCTGTGGATGTTTCCTCTTCGGAGGTTTTACCACGTAAAAATAATGTGTCAAATGTCTCTCGCTATCTCTTTTATATTTGTATATGTGATTAATTGTATCTTGTTTAGACCCTCATTTCTTCATATCTTTGTAAACAAGATCTTTGTAAAGAAAGAGATACAAACGTTCTTTGTTGAATTAATATTTGTCTCATGTATCTTTTATAGTGTTTGAACATTGTATCTTGTGAAATTCTATATCAAGTTGTAAAGTTCTACTTAGTAAATTTACATTGTAATGTTCAATGCACAGCTTATGGATTTTTCTATGCATTGAATATATTTGTTTATAAGATACATTGTCTCTTGTTTTGTGTATGTGTTAAGTGTATCACATTCTTTCACATTTGTGAGTTTATGTTTGTAGACTAAGGGTGGTGCTTAAGCTTACATGTGATAGTTGTTATCTAATAATAGTCATATTAAGAGTTGATTTGCATAGTCACAAATGTTTGACAAAAGTCTCGAAAGAGTTTTAAAATAGAATGTCAACCTATTCACCACCCCTCTAGGTTGTTTAGTTCATAACCTTGTAGGAACTTCAAAAGAGCGTCGAGCTTTTAAGAACTCAGGTTAGTCACAGGATATGTGACGGAACTTAGATCTGTACAGTGAATGAAGGAAAGACATAACCTTTCTTATTTAGAATGAAAATCACTGTACCTCGTGTTTCATAAGGTGTGTGCTATTTCTGGATCGATGTAAAAAATGAGAAAATGAATCACTGCTTCCTCATTGTGTAAATTCCACTAAAGTTGTATAAAACTTCAAATAATGTCCTCATGATCATTCACTTTGTATTGAAGTGACAGAATTGTGTTAGCACCTTTATCGTGTTATTTCTATGACTGTGATAATTCAGCCTATAGGACATGTGTAAGGTAAAAGCTGTTTTGGAGACCTAGAGACAAAGATGGAATGGGAAGATTTACTGATTTTTATCTTATTTATGTATTCACTTGCTAGGCAATTGTATTTGGAGATACAATTGTGAATACATGAAATGTGATAAAGTCAAGCATAGCTTTTGATGGAGTAATTATGTTTTGGACCGATAAAAATTTTGAAATTAAATCTAGGACACAACAATGAACAACATTATATCTCTTGTAAATAAAGAATTTACAGTTGAGATTTCAAAGCTCCTCATTTTTACACTGATTGTTCATTGGTCACTTGGTATATTTATCTATATGAATATTCTCTTACAATTTTATGATGATGTCATAATTTTGTTCTCTCTTATGGAACTATGTTGGACCCATTTGTGTGAGTGAGAGATGTTGGTGGTGTTGGAACCCCGTTCACTGGTAACGCAGCGGAAATATGTTTTAAAATTTTTAATACAGATCGTAAATGATCTGGAACCAGTGAACTTGAGATCGTAATTATTTTTCCGGAACTAATACATACAATATGTAAACACAGGAAATTGTAATCAATATATTAAAAGAAAATTTAGAACCTTACCAACGTTTGGAGGCTCCTTCACTTTACGATATGCTCCTGGTCTGTACCACCGATCTTCCTTGCTATATCCCGGAACTGATAACTGCGTGTGGGGTGTCACGGTCTCGGGAACTTGAATGGAGGATTCAGAGAGAATGAAGAAGAAGAAGAAACAATTTCTTCCAAGAGAAAAGTTTCTAGAACAACTCTTGTTCTTTAAAAAAAATTAAATATAATTTTTTTTATTTCTTTAATGGTGCACATAACGCACCTTTTTTTTTTCTCTTGCTTCTCTTTTTTAAAAAGGACTTGATGCACGTACCCCAATTTATTTTTCTCTTTTGTTTCATTTGATTCACGCACAACCTTTAGTATTTGTATCCTATACCAACACTAATATATATATATATATATATATATATATATATATATATATATATATGCATATCAGGTTAAGGTTTTTCAAAAAATATAAAACTCTTTTATATCTTTTTCAAATAACTATACTTTATCTTTTAAAATAAAATCTATATTTTATTTATCAAAAAAGATAATATGTATATTTAAATTTAAACAATTTAAATTCAAATATATTTCAATTTATTTTATTTAATAAATGAGATAATCTCATTATCCCACTATTCAAAAAATAAATAACAAATGAAACCCTCCATTTAGTTATTAATAACATAATTAAATAATCTTATTATTTAATTTATTTAATCACTATTATTCATTAATTAAATAATCTCATTATTCAATTAATTCCCGAATAAATATGTGTCACTTTCGTAACACAATTAATTGGACAATCTAATTAATTAACCGTGACCCTTGTTACCTAAATCGATCGGGCTAGCAAGGGGACCTAATGGACCAACAGTATTTTGAGCACCAATAATCCTCGGAATCATTAATTAAACTCTTTAACTAATATTCCTTGATTATTAACTCCAGTGTTATTTCACTAAAAACCCGAAGTTGCACTCTTTAACTGCAGACGCTTTTACACAGATCGATACAACTCAGTGTCCATCGATATAGCTATTACACATGGTGTGATCCTCCACAGTAGTTCATAATTAGAGCTGGGTTATAATGTCCGTTATACCCCTCTAATTACATATATCCTTTAAGTACCGTTGATTCTCTAATGAACAATAAATCCTATTTCCTTACGAAATTAGGAGAGCGCTCATGTTGTCCAAGCCCCGAATCAACCCTTAAGGGAACTACCATCTACTTCTTACAAGAAGGAGTGGATTCCACTACTGTGTACATACATTCCCAGCCACAAGGCAAACCGCAATCCCAATATACGGAGTATATTGATCAGGAACTGTATCTGACCTCACCCATGGTATATCAAAGACCACGATCTAACCTGAAAGAGTCGATAAGACACTCAGGATTAAGATCACCCACATATAGCCATCATTAGTTAATATATATGAATCTCATCAGTAAACGGATCTTGGTGAGAGATTCATATAAATCATGGCCCAGCCTATACGATCACATCATACAAGGTGTCTCCATTCCCACATCTCATATGAAATATTCATGATAGAATCACTGTACATTATGGAATGGACCGCAGCTATAGATTAACCACAAATAAAGTACCCAACTTTATTTGCTATCTATGGACTCTTTAGGTTGCACGTCTCTTACTGTATCCATCCGTATACGACACTCATATACACAGTTCGAGATTACATTCAGCAATTTAAGATGTTAATATATGCACAAGTTATAAAATAAACAACACAACAAGAATGAATTGAACTTTTCTTTTTTATTTATTTCATAAATCCATTTACAACTTACATCTTTAGGGTATAAACCCCAACAGGTGGTATATGACGGGTACACCCAAGATAGGTCCAAACCAAATATCCATGGAGCCTAACCCAAGCCCACACACATAAGTAAGTTATCAAATGATAACTATCGGTAGTTACTTTGGAGAAAAATGCATGTGCAGTAACTACACACTTAAATGCATGCGTTCTATTGAGATTGAGACTCTCTGGCCAAAGTGTGGCAGTGAATGCATTAAGTGAAATATAAAGTGTGTATGTGCAGAGAAAAATACACAGAGAGTAACAAAAGGAGTTGAGATTCTTATACTGTGATTAGAGTAAAGAATCCATTTTTTTGTGATCTTTACCAGACTAGTGAAACAATTTGTGAAGTGATCCGAAGAAAGGTACACGTTCAATTACTTTCTTCTGAATATCTTTAAGAGTTAACAGATACAAACAACAAAATTAAAAAAAAAAAAACAAATCCTAAGTCAAATTTTTATAAATAAGATAAGATGTTATTCATATTTAATGTATGATAAATAGTAATATAGAAATGATTTTGAATTTTACAAAGAAAAAATATATTAAAAAATTAAAGGTAGATAGTAGAGTTGAAAGTGACAACATGATTAAGATTATAGTATATTACCATAACTAATAAGTTAAAAGAAATAAATCTATATAATATAAAAGTATGATAGAATTGAAAATATGTTATCCTTAGGAGGATAATTTTGGAAGGGAATATTTTAAATGCAATCTAGTGATTTGGTTTTAAGTGAAAAGTCAGGATTTCTTATTTTTATTTCCAGTTGTCTTTATTTTTTTGACATTTTTATGTTGTTTGACCACTTTAAAAAAACAAACAAAACACTTAATAGAATCAATTGAGACCCATTAATGTTAAGTGGAAAAAACAAACTGAAAATGAGTCTAAAGCGAATACACTTAACCTAGAGGAGGGGGGTTATTTACTAATAAATCGATTATGATACAAAATTTTCAATTAGTCAATTTTCATGGCAAACAACACTAAAATAAAATCAAGTATTAAAAGCATGGAAATTAAAGAGCACTTGATTTTTATGTGGAAACCCTCAAATTGGGAAAAACCACCGGACTAGTCTAGCTAGCTACTTGAGCCACAAAAGTCCACTATATGAAAAGTAGGTGTTACATCCTCAAGCGATACACGGACTCTCACTCTCGATAACCTCAGGCTTTGGACACTTCCACTCACCACTCTTAGTTCAATCTAAGTGATATCCCCCGATCCACTATTCTTAGCGTGAGTACCTATGAATCTACCCACAGGTTTTTTACAGCGGCACTTGGCATTTGTTTGTGCAACCAACACTTTGGCCACAAGACTTTCCAATGCTTGTCCACCACCACTTGTGTCTACAAAACTTGATCTCAATGCAGATAGTTATAATCTAAGTGAACATGTATGACTGCTCAAATGCAAATAAATGCTAGACAAACATTAAATGCTTAACTAGATGAATAGAAAGTAAATCTAACAACTTAGTTATAAGCTAACACCAATCAATATCACAACTTCAAAATATATGACATAAATGTGAAGCTGTACAATAAATATGCAATAAATGTGATGATGAAACAATGATGAACCATGCTTTTAGATGCTTGATGATGCTTAGATGCACATGGTTTTGAGGAATAGAGAGTCACAAATGGTTGCTCAAACCTTCCTCTCTTTTAGAAATCAAGTGTATCTCATTATATCAGAAAATTCGGAGTTCTTAGTTAACAAGAAAGTGTCTGGGGTTATAAATAGGTATCTTGCAAAAGTACATCGTTTTAGCAAATAACAGTTTTTCGCGGTCCCGTTTTCACGGTTGACCATGACGAAAAACCACCACGAAAAAGGCAATTCAAACGTCTTCGGAAAGTCGGAGTCCCATTTCGCAGTGGATCATGATGAAGTCTCGACCACGAAATTCACTGGAGAAAACTTCACGCCAATTTGTCGCGGTTGTCCAGGACGACACCTAGGCAGCGAAAACCTCTGGAAGGTTTTTTCGTGGTGGTCCAAGATGACACTTGGACCGCGAAATCCTTTGGTAGGAATGTCGCTTCCATTTTTCGCGGTGGTCCAAGACGACACTTTGACTATGAAATCCACTGGAATTGTTTTCATGGTGAACCATGATGACACCAAGACCGTGATAATGAGAAGAAGAAGGTTTAAGATCTTGGGATACCGGGAAAGTAGTCTTCAATCACAATCACAATCATAATGTTGTTGTCCACATGAAAAGCCTAAACTATCCATACAAAAGCATCCCAATTGTGTTGACACAAATAAATCAAGTACAAATTAATTGCACTTACACAAACGACCCCTTATTGTTCGAATATGATATCATGCTATTTTAACCTTAACATATCATCCTTGCATAACATAATTAGGTAAGAGTTTTTCCTACAATCTATTCTTAGAAAGTTTGAAAATTTGGTTAATCGTTGAATTTGTGGTATAATAAATAAGGTTTGTGTATATATAATTGATGTTAATTTAATTTGTTAAGTTGAATGTTACCTCAGATAAAGTTGACTACTGCGTGTCTATGTGTAAGATTTAACACGAAATTTGAGATTTACAATTTAAATCAATATTCTTATTGTTCGATCACGGAACGCAACCTAGACCCGTCCACGGTTCCGGTTCGGGCCGGTTTCGGTTCCGTGGAGAGGGCGAACCGAAACCGAACCGAAAAATTTCGGTTTTGGTTCGGTTTTTAACCTGCGGTTTGGCGGTTTTCCACGGTTTTGGATGGTTTTGGGCAATATTCTTATTGTTCGTTCACGGAACGCAACCTAGACCCGTCCACGGTTCCGGTTCGGGCCGGTTTCGGTTCCGTGGAGAGGGCGAACCGAAACTGAACTGAAAAATTTCGGTTTTAGGTTCGGTTTTTAACCAGCGGTTTGGCGGGTTTCCACGGTTTTCCACGGTTTTGGACGGTTTTGGGCGGTTTTGGACGGTTTTGGACGGTTTTGGACGGTTTTTTTTTTATTTTTATATGTAAACCGCCGGTTTTAACCATCGGTTTTGGGCGGTTTTTGGGAGGTTTTTCCAAAGGCTAAACCGAAACCGAACCGGCTTCAACCGGTTTCCAACAGGTTTTGTAACAGCCGGTTTCGGTTTCGATTTCGGTTCCGATTTTCCAATTTCGGTTTCGGTTTTTAACCACCGGTTTAACCAAACCGTGGACACCTCTAACGCAACCAAATCTCGCAATAACATAGTAAAAAATGTATGAAGTGGAACATAAATGCATAAAGCTCTCCCATCTTTATCAATATGCATGTTGTAGAATGAATGACGATCTAGGAAGTACGGATACTCCATTTGGTAGAGATAACTCGTATCCAACTAGTATTCGATTCGGATATTTATAAGATATTCCAGAATACTTATCTGATACGTCAAATGATCTATTTATTGATTTTTTCGCAAGTTTGAATGAAGGATACTTTGGGGATACAGTAAGAATATGGAGGGATACAGGGAGGATACGTTGAGATACGTCTAGGATACGTTTGGGACAATATTATAATTATTTTAGTATAAAACGGGATCAAATGACTCCTAAATTTCAAAATTTAGGGTTAAAAATGAAATTGTAAAAAAATATATCAAATTATGGATCTAGGGCTCATTTCAATTTCAATTGGCTGCTTGAAAGTTGAAAACGCAGAAAAAAGAAAAGAAGAAAGCGAAGAGGAAGAAGAAGAACCAATTTAAAGACCGAAAAAGCTTCGATCAATATCACTTATTAGACATGTATCATAATTTTTCCATATATTTTTCCTTATTTTCTGGTTTATATAATTACTAATAACCAATGCTTACGTCTTGATTGTTGACAATTTTTTTATTCACTGAAATAATATTTGGATTGCTAGACGAAAAGCGAATTCTTTGAACAAGAGTTCAAACAAGACTTACATGATGTATGTTTTATTTGGATTTTGTTATTATAACTTATATAGTTACATAACATGTTTTATTTGGATTCTGAATATATTTTGATTTTGAATGAATTATCAAATATGTTTTTATTTATTAATACTTTTTAAAAATATAAATATATATTATTTTAATTGACGTATCATATCGTATCCATATCTTAATTTTTAGAGATTTACCGTATCCTCATATCATACCATATCTGTATTTTGTATCCAAATCTGTATCTGTGCTACATAGATCAAGATTGACTAATGAAGCTGCAATAATTGTAGATATCTATGCCACTAAATATGTGACGCGGCGAGAAGCACAAAGAATAAGACCAACGTCTATATTCTATGATAAAACTGGAATCCACTAGAAAAGAGAGAAAATAAACTTTGAATTTTTATTAAATAAAAGATAATGAGCCTTTCGGCTTACAACCCTATTTAAAGCAAATAAACCCTTGGACAAGAAACGGGCATAAATAATAAAAATTACTAAAAATAGCAAAACTGAGATAATGACGGAAATAAATACTACTAACGACCCTAAGCAAGCCAGAATTGATGGTAGACGATTCTGACTTGTAAAACTCAACTTATGACCAAAACGAAACTTTCCTAAAATAGCAAAAACGACAATTATGGGACCTAAACAATAGAATTTGGCTAAAAAAAGGTATGTCTCACGAAATGGTCGTGACTATTGAAGATCACGCCGAATCGCTTCAACCGTGAAAGTTTCACGTCAATCCGACTCTGACACCCGGACTAGTAGAAATCATTTAGCCTTGAATTTAGGATGGTCTCTCATAGTCATGTAGGAATCTGCCACTTGTTCTACATCAATCCCCTCCACTTGGAGAGAACTCGACCTCGAGTTAGGCTCAGGATAAAGGGACTCTTCCGCATGATACTAGAACAAATATGCAACATTGAAAGTCTTGGAAATCCCCATGGTCTCAGGTAAATCAATCACATAGGCATTATCATTGATTTTCTTCAAAATATTGTACGGAACATACTTCTTGGGTTTTAACTTGTTGTAAGTCCCAATTGGAAACCATTCTTTACGCAAGAAAACCATCACTAAATCTCCCTCTTCAAACACCTTCAGACGAATGTGCTTGTCTGCAGCTGATCTGTACTTGGCATTAGTTTCTTCCAACTTATGTCGCACTTCTGCTTGCACAGCTTGAGCATGGGTAGCCATGTTTTCTGTAGCAATACTAACACCCGGACCTTTTGGTAAATGAACTAAATCCACAGCATGCCTTGGTGGTGTCATTTATGTCATAGCAAATGGGGATTTTCCTGTAGCACTATGCACAACATTGTTATAGGCAAACTCAGCTTATGGCAATGCATGATCCCACTATTTCGGCTTATCTACGCAAATGCAATGAACCAAATTCCCCAAGGTCTTGTTTGTCACTTCTGTTTGTCCATCTGTTTGTGGATGTGCAGTAGTACTACGTTTTAGAGAGGTATAAAACATCTTCCACAAGGTCACCCAAAATGGTTAAGGAATTTTGTGTCACGATTAGAGGAAATTGACTGAGGTACTCCATGTAGTCGAACCACTTCTCTGAAGAATAGTCGGGCTATGTGTGAAGCATCTGATGTCTTCCGGCAAGGGATGAAGTGAGCCATTTTTTAGAATCTGTCAACCACCACAAAAACCAAATCTACTCCTCGCTGGGTACGAGGTAGTCCCAACACAAAATCCATAGACAAATCCTCCCAAATATTGTCAGGAACAGGTAAAGGCAAATAAAGACCAGTATTTTGCGATTGACCTTTAGACACTTGACAGGTATAACATCTCTGCATAAAGTTTCTAACATCTCGTTTCAGTTGCGGCCAGAAATACCGCTCCTCCAAACTAGCTACAGTCTTGTCTCGACCCAAGTGTCCACTTAATCCACCTCCATACAGTTCACAGATTAGTTTCTCCCGCAGAGAAGTCGTAGGAATACACAAACGGTTACCACGAAACATATACCCATTGTTCTCATGAAAATCACTGACAGGCTGCTTCTTAATAAACTTTGACCAGATTTCCTTAAAGTCTTCATCCTCCCCATATAATTCCTTCAAACAGTCAAACCCAATAATCTCATGAGCCAGTGTTACAAGCAGGCTCGCTCGACGGTTCAACGCACCAGCAACTTGGTTCAAAACTCATGACTTGTGCTTAATAGTAAAAGGAAATTTTTGAAGGAAAGTGGCCCACTTGACATGCATGTTGTCCAAGTGCTTCTGACTATTAATAAACTTCAAAACCTGATGATCGATGTACAAGACAAACTCCCTCTATACTAGATAATGCTACAAGTGCTTCAAGGCTCGGAAAACTACATAGAACTCATAATTATAGGTACCCCATTTCTGGCGGGCTTCACTTAATTTCTCATTAAAGAAAGCTACTGGTCGCTCTTCTTGGGATAGCACAACATCGATTCCTATGCCACTAGCATCGCACTTAACTTCAAATATTTTCTCAAAATAAGGCAGAGCCAGTATCGGAGCAGAGCACAACTTCTCCTTGATTAGCTCAAAACTCATATCTGCCTCTTCTCTCCACTGAAATCGGCTTTCTTCATGCATTCTGTGATTGGTGCCATTACAGTGCTAAAATTCCAAATAAATCTGCGGTAGAAGGTGGTGGCTAAACCATGAAAGCTTCGAACTTCACTCCTAGTTTTCGGCGCAAGCCATTCTCGAATAGCTCGGACCTTCTCTTCATCCACATGGATCCCCTCCGAACTCACCACATATCCAAAAAACAACAACTGCTGGTCATAAAGTTGCACTTTTTGAGATTAAGAAACAATTGATTTTCCTGCAAAACTGTTAGCACATCTCATAACTGTTCCACGTGCTCTTCCTCAGTCCTACTAATAGATAAGGATGTCGTCAAAATAAACAACAACAAATTTCCCCACAAAAGGCCTCAACACAAGATTCATCACCTGCATGAAAGTACTGGGTGCATTTGACAGACCGAACGGCATGACCAACCATTCATACAATCCATCATTACTCTTGAACGATGTTTTCCATTCATCCTAGGTCTGATCCGAATTTGATGATACCCACTGCGTAGATCAATTTTTGAAAACAGCTTCGAACCCTCCAGTTGATCCATCATGTCATATAGGCGGGGAATCAAAAATTAGTACTTTATGGTTATTTTTTTGATAACTCGACTGTCCACGCACACACGCTAACTTCCATCCTTCTTTGGTGTCAACAACGCAGGAACCGCACACGTGCTCATGCTCTTACGTATGAAACCCTTCTGCAACAACTCTTCTATCTTCTCCCTTAGAATTTCGTTGTCCTTTTGGACTCATCCGATAATGCGGTAGATTAGGCAAACTCACCCCAGGTATAAGGTCTATATGGTGTTGAATGTCTCTCAATAGAGGTAAGTTGTTGGGCAAGTCCTCTAAAGTAATGTTTATGAACTGTTCTAGTAGCGAGCTGTATTTTCTCAGGAACAGTTACTACTGGTGTTTCTCCCCACTTTACCACAAGAGTTTTAACCATCAAAGCACAAACCTCTTGTGCACCCTTGACATTTGTCACAAATTCTGTGTCGGATCAGGTCACGGTTAAAAATGACTGCTTCTCTACTTCATAAGGCTTGTTAGGGATTGTCCTTCGCTTGGAAGGAACCATAGCAATTTTGTATGGCCCCCAGGTAAACAAATTAGTATTATCCCTACCCCTATAGGTAATATTGACATCGTACTACCATGGCCGACCCAACAACACTTGGCTAGCTTCTATATCAATCATATCACAGACTACCCATCCTTATAAATTTTACCAATAGAAATAGGAACACGACAAATCTCAGTTACCTTTGATGTTGGTCCCTTCTTAATCCAGCCAATAGTATAAGGATTGGGATGCTTCTCGGTTGGCCATTTCAGATGTTCCACTAATCTCCTTACAACAAAGTTCTCACAACTCCCACGGTCCACGATCAGGTCACAGACTTTTTGGCTGACTGTACTTCAAGACCAAAATATATTATTACGTTGACTGGAGTCCTTTTATTTTAGTGCGTACAGCACCCGTTGTACCACATAATTAACTCGCTCTCCATCCTCTTCTGTAAATTCTGATCCCTCATACAAGTCACCCTCGCCTTCTTCTACATCCTCAGGAGCATCTAGATCTCATTCACCTTCTTCCACCCAATTTACTGGACGACGACCAGGACATGCATTTGAATGATGACCAGGTTTTCTACACCTGTAACAAGTTCCTGGTGTAGGTCTAGCATATGGATTTGAATTTGGGTTTCTGGGTGCATTCCTGTTGGTTGGAGCTATTGTTTGATTGCTACTGCTACCCTATTCTCCAGCAGCACCTCTAGGTTGGCTTGACAGACCCGATGATTGAACACCCTTGTCCCTGTTAGGAAACAGTGAGTCAGGATTGTTTTTCTGAAATCCAAATTTCCACCCCCTGCGTTCCAGCAACTCGGCCTTTAATGCCATGTTATGAGCCTCATCCACAGTCCATAACACTTACAACCCAATCTTATCTCGAAGCGATGGTTTCAACCCGTTGAGATATCTGGCTACGCGCTGGCCATCTGTTTCACTCAGATTATTGCGCTTTAAGAGTCTAGAAAATTCTGCCACCGTAATCAAACATTGATTTGGACCCCTGTGAACAATTCTGATATAACTGGAACAAATACTGCTCATAATCTGGTGGCAGAAACCTACCTAACATAAGCCGCTTCATTCTACGCCAGGTCCTCACAAGTGCCT
Organism: Dipteronia sinensis; assembly: GCA_033220585.1. Taxonomy (NCBI): domain Eukaryota; kingdom Viridiplantae; phylum Streptophyta; class Magnoliopsida; order Sapindales; family Sapindaceae; genus Dipteronia; species Dipteronia sinensis. The sequence continues at coordinate 19,010,690 of CM065643.1, read as the reverse complement.
TTCCATGCTGCTGTCGGTTCTTCTGCAATTGATCCCACCAGACTCCAGCCCCTCCTTTCAATCTGAAATCGACAAACCTCACCGTCTTTTCTTCTGGTACCTCCATCATCTCAAAGAACCGCTCCACTTCTGTGATCCAAGCAAGAAAGTCCTATATACGCATATTCCCATTAAAGCTTGAAAGATCTGCCTTCAACCGGTAATCGTCATAATCTCTCTGTCGCCTTGCCAGTTGGACTACACCATACCCCTCATCATCTTTGTTATTAGGTTGATGACAAGGAGGACGTCTTCCGTTAGCTGGTTGGCCTATGGCAAATCATTCAGCGCGTACTGTGTCAACTGGTGGCATGTTGTTAGCATTGAGGTTCATTCCGACAAGCATCTCACGAATTTCTGTCATTTGTTGTCATTGCTCTTCCACCGCTGCCCACAAGGCCTCTACCCCACGATCACCGCCAGTAGGGTTTCTATCTCGTGCTTCTTTAGTTGTCATCGAGATCAGCAAATCCGTACTCTGATACCAATTGACGCAGCGAGAAACACAAAGAATAAGACCAACGTCTATATTCTATGATAAAATTGGAATCCACTAGAAAAGAGAGAAAATAAACTCTGAATTCTTGTTGAATAAAAGATAATGAGTCTTTCGGCTTACAACCCTATTTAATGCAAATAAACCCTAACCCTAATCCTTGTTGGACAAGAAACGGGCATAAACAATAAAAATTACTAAAAATAACAGAATTGTGATAATTACGGAAATAAATACTATTAACGACCCTAAGCAAGAAAGAATTGACAGTAGACTATTCTGACTTGTAAAACTCAACTTATGAACAAGACGAAACTTTCCTAAAATAGCAAAAACGACAATTACGGGACCTAAACAATGGAATTTGGCTAAAAAAGGGTATGTCTCACGACCAAAGGTTGTGATTGTAGGGAAAAATCGATATAAAACGCAGCTGAAGAAACGAAAAATAGATTTCGTATGGTTTTAAAATTTTTCTCAAAGTTGAACCTTAACCTTTTAAATAATTAAACTCAAATATATACGGTTAGAGTTAAATATCTCTTGACGCGTGATCCGATTGACTTACGTCGATTGGTAATCCGCAAAATCTTTTCCGTTGCCCGTGAACAGTACCGTGTGAACAGTGATGGTGAACAGTACCCCCGCCGTGAACAGTGATCGTGAACAGTACCGCGAGATCTTCCAATCCGAACACGTACGTGAATCACCTAGGAGCGTGGTCTCCCTTTTTCTTTGAATTGCAAACCTGAGAATGGATGAACAAAGTTTTCTTTTTCTTTTGTTAGTCACAAAACAATCAAAAGAAGACAAAAATTATTCCGGTCACTTTTGAGTTCTCAATCTAATGATCGAAACTCGCGTGAACCTAATTCGATGTTGTACACACAAGCTTATTGATGAAAAAGCAATCAGTGTACTATCAAATAATAATCTCTTCTCTCTTTTATGTTTAGTAAAATAAAAATTATCCTTTTCTATGAATTGAGAAGAAGAAGAAAAATTGAATCATTCAATCAACTATATTGTGGCCGAATTCTATATGTGGTATTATATAGGTGGCCGAAATTTTGCTTCATCTTCTATTTAGGATTGCCGAAATCTTCCTCTAAATGGACTAGGGTTGCCGCAAATCACATACCAAAAAGAGTTTGTGTTGCACCCTAATTTCCATCAACCTTTAGACTTCAAAACCTAATCCAACTCATAGATATTTTTATTCTTTTATTGACTAAATAAAAAGACTTCTTATTTGATTAAATAAATAAAATTAATTATTTATTTTCTTATCAAACAAGTCTTTTACTTTTAATATACTACTACCAATAGTATAACTTTAGGAAATATATTTTCTGATCAGAAAAAGATTTGTTTCTTAATTAAACAATTAATTAATAAATTAACTAATTCTTATTTAATTAAAACAATGAAACAAAATAATATATTAGGTTAATATATACACCTTGCCGCCCCACTTATATAAATGGGTCATATATTATTTTCTTATTTCATTTAATCCATTGGACTTTAAATAAAAGCCCACATGTGAACTAGACCCATTCTTACTAAAAGAAACAAGCCCACATGTCTCCTTTTAATATATTAATATAATAGTGCAGCCCATTAATTAAATAATAGACATATTATATTCTTGATATATTAAAACAATTCTAGATGGACCCTTAAATCGGCCCGGTAGAATATATCAAGTGATCCATGCAAATACGTGTGGATTGGGGATCTTGGCGGGCTATCTATATTTAAGCTTCAATAGACACAACCTAATCACAATCAACAAATGATTCACTTAGGTCCAATCTATTAATTTTAACTCATTCCACTAAAGAGCTAAAATTGAACTCTTAAATAAAGATAGAATAAGGAGATGTTTCTCATTCATACCCTATACAATCTTATAGGAGATGGTGTATCCTCGTGAATAATATCAGTAATCGCCAAGAGCTCATAGACTGCCTATAGCTCTCCAAGTTACCATATTTCCTCATATGACCACATTTCGAACTTGGATACTTTGACTTGTCAAGAAGCCATGTTTTCAATAATCATTATTGAAAACTCAACGTTGAGATTTAATATCCAATACCTCAAAACATCCATATGATGATATTATACTCTCATTCAATAAATGGAGCCACGATGTCCATATCTATAAATGAAGTCCTCTATCGATTAACAAATGTATACCACCAAACTATCGAGGATAGACTATGCTATATAATCGTACTCATTGATAGCTCTAATGATAACACTTGCAACCATAAGTCCATCATTTATCTCAGGATTAAGATAGACTCTCTGATTGTCCTCTTTAATGAAAAGACTTATATCTAGTGACGGTTCTAGATAAAGTATTTCATTGTGATCCAGTTCAATGCACCTAGTGCACTAGATTCTTTTACTCGAAAACCTTTCGATGATTTTAGACTCATCATATTCATTTGATCCCACTCAAATGCTAGTAAAAGAATTCTACAACTTTAACAAGATAGAGGTGCCCAACCTTTGACTTAAGTTGTGAACGTTATTCAAGACTAACTAAAGAATTGTGTCTACCTCATACATATCCGGATGTATGAACAATTCTTCATGTCTCATAGTCTTTTGACCTTATGATTATTTACCTTGACAATTATAATAATAAATGCTATAAGTAATTGTAAGAATAAGAATTCACTTTATTAATATGAGAAGATTGTCAATTACAATATTACACTCTTGCCATTGAGCATAATCCTAACAGTGATGATTAAAGATCACGCCGAATCGCTTCAACCGTGAAGGTTTCACGTCAATCCGACTCCGATGCCCAGACTAGTAGAAATCATTTAGCCTTAAATTTAGGATGGTCCCTCATAGCCATCTAGGAATCTATCACTTGTTCTACATGAATATGTAGCTGCACTAAGATCAAGTAGCTCCTGTTATCTTGGGAATTGTGTTAACCAGTTGTAAAGTTGACATGAAATTGACTAGTTGAAATTGAAAGATTTTTTCACCAAGCAAAAAGATAGGTATCTAGTAGATTCAATTATTTATGTAAAACAGTTCATTGAAGGACCTAGCTAGAGGTGTCCACGGTTTGGTTAAACCGGTGGTTAAAAACCGAAACCGAAATTGGAAAACTGGAACCGAAACCGAAACCGAAACCTTCGGTTACAAAACCGGTTGGAAACCGGTTGAAGCCGGTTCGGTTTCGATTTCGGTTTAGCCTTTGGAAAAACCGCCCAAAACCCGCCCAAAACCGCCCAAAACCGGCGGTTTAACCGCCGGTTTACATATAAAAATAAAAAAATAAAAATAAACCGTCCAAAACCGCCCAAAACCGTCCAAAACCGTCCAAAACCGCCAAACCGCCGGTTAAAAACCAAACCAAAACCGAAATTTTTCGGTTCGGTTTCGGTTCGCCCTCTCCACGGAACCGGAACCGCCGGTTTCGAACCGAAACCGGCCCGAACCGGAACCGTGGACGGGTCTAGACCTAGCTAGTTATTGTGTACATTGACATACATCCATCCATCAATATCCTAGTTAGAGTCTAGTCTAGTTGGACCTCAAGCATAGATTAACAAGTATACTTTGAAGAATTAAGTTTTACTATTACGTACAATATTTTCATAATTATACATTAAGATTGAATAAATGTTTTTATAGTTGTGGCTTCCTTGATTACCAGAACTCATTTTAAGAAAACAGGAGACCAGCAGTTCAAGAGACAAAAAATCATGCCCTAATTTGTTATATATTAAAATGACGGGCCTGGCTATAGTACTTATAGGAAATGTTTGGTATGATACCATTCTTTTTTATAAGAACCATTTTTTCGTTGAATTTAAAGTTAAACTGGTTTTCAAAAATCAAAGTGGTTTACGAATTTCACATTGATTGGTTTTCAAATTTTCCTAAATTTTGTTGCTATGATACCCATATGGATACTATAGCCAAGCCCTAAAATACATCTAAAATTAGCATAATATGAGATCTAAGAGTGATAGGTTTACCTTTTTTTAACGGAGGTTTACCTCTCACATCTACACCACAAAGTTGTAGGTTCGAATCCTCCCCTCTTCCAAAACTCCGAATTTATGTAATACTTTAAAAAAAAACTTGGTTTTTAAAAAAGAGTTTGTCAGGTTCAATTAGAGCGATAAGAGCATCTTCCATTGTACTTTAAAACAGAGTATCGACTTCAAAACAGAGTATCACATGCTCTGACCATACTATAAATTTATATCTACAAGAAAGGTTTTTAGAGTTTGTATGTTTTGATCTCTAAATATGAAGTACCAAAATTAAAACTCTAAATTTACATTTGTTAATTTATGTTCCATTTTTACCTTCATTTTCACAGTTATAAATAAATGTCTGACATTTATATACTTTTTACTTTTAAAGAGAAAAAATAAATTAAATTAATATATAATAAGTTCTAATTTTTAAATTCTATTACCATAAAAAATATGCGATTAAAAATGTTTCATCTAGATCTTTAAAATGAGACTAATATTAAATATTTAGTAATAATATTTTTATTTAATAATTTTTTATTTATCAATGCTTATTTATTCTTACTATACTATATATTATTTGCATATTAATAATTATAAGTTAGCACTAAAATAAAGAAAAAAAACAAACATAGTGATATTAAAAACTTCCAAATGAAAATTACAATGACATAAACAAATTAAAATAAGGATAACAAAAAGAAAAAAAAATGACAAAAGGCTTAGACGAAAACAAATTTGAATATATTACGTTGTTATTAGTGTATACATGCGAGAAAATTTAGGTAAACAAGATTATGTGAAAAGCTAATCAAAAATTTAGGTGAAAAAACTAAAGTAAAAAATTAAAACAAATTCATGCTCTGATAAAAACAGAATATTTTTAAGAAAATTATTATTTTTTTGATTTTTTTTGATGAAATTAGACTGACCTAAGGGGAAAAAGCATCACAAGCGATCATATACTGAAAAACTCATAGACAGTATCCATAAATATATTAATAAAGAAAAATAGTAACAAAAGTAATAACAATACATCACAAACCAGAGGAATGCAAGCCACACAAGAAAAATAAAGCTAGGAAAACCTAAATGATTCTTTACTCATACAGTCATTACCAACTAGCGAAGAACAAAACGAAGGATTGGAAGACCACCAGGAATCAGAAGAAAGACCCAAAGCGTGTTTAGAGAGAGCATCCGCCACCTGATTACCTTCCTTGAATATATGAGAAACCTAAAACTCCATATGTGAGATCTGATGGATGCAGCGTTGCCAAGCTTGACGAACATGCCAGGTAACTTGATCAAACCTGATCAAAAGAAGCTGCACAACATAAGAAGAATCACTCTCGAGCCAGATCCTATGTCCATCAAAATTCCAAGCATAATTGATGGCTAAAGAAGCCGCAAGGAGCTTAGCCTCAAAAGCAAAACCTAACCAATGGGGACTGCGAAACAGGCCTTAACAAAATATCTGCAAGTCTAAAAAACACCCCCACAACCTCTCACACTTGGCGAACCCAATGCTGCACCATCTGTGTTAACCTTTATCCACCACAGAGGAGGGGCGACCAAACCACACTCCTAATAACCGGAGCTTTACCAGGTCGACCACTGAGACCAAACCGGTGAAGAATCAGCAGATTATTAACACAATTATGCAGACAGCTGATCCCCAAATGATTCACATCATAAATAGAGCGTCACATTAGAGATAAAACAACATGAAATCAATATTTTCCTTCAAAAATCCACTGGTTACGGGAATACCACACACTCCAAACCACCGCATGAATAGCAGCTCTCCACAAAACCCTAATCTAATCACTTAAAGAAACATATACGGAGACACGCCTGCCTGAAAAAAGAACCCCTAGTGTCAGCGGAGACACGCCTCTGAAATACGGAGAAAACCGTCTTCCAAAGAGCTGTAGCAAGAGGGCACTTCAGAAAAAGATGATCCACTGATTCCGAACTAGCACCACAAACATTACACCTGGAAGCTAATTGAAACCCAGATGTGCACAAATGATCTTGGGTGGGGAGCCTATCAAGCAAAAGCCGCCAAGACAGAACCGAACAGGAGGGAGAAATATAGCGAAACCAGACGTCCCTCTACCAGAGGACCTGCGGGATGTCATGAAACATCCTAAAGTAAGCCACCTTACAAGAAACACTACCTTCAGTAGAGTGAGGTCACACCAAATAATCTGTCACTGGAGAAATTACAATTCTACCAATCCGAAATCAGAGATTCGGAAACCAAATTTTTCAACAAGAGCATAAGGTCTACAACAAAACCAGATCTTTCAAACCAAGACCACCAAGAGCATAAAGTCTACAACAACGGTTCCAAGCAACACGGACCAACTTAGTCTCTTCACAAGAACTAGTCCACATTTCCAATCTTCTTAGTATCCAACTGAATTAAGGAAATCTATTAACCCCCCTCCCCCCTTTAGGTTATTAGACACACGCTTGAGTTGTATTTTCAATTTCTCTATAGGTGATGGCAAAAACACTCTCTAGGTAGTGGCCAATCCTCTCTTTTAGGGGGTTTAATTTTTCCGATCCCATACTTCGAATTTTGTCATTGTATTTATCCTCCCTAATTCTTCCAATCAATCTCCATAAATTGAACCAATTGATCTGCAATCAACGGAGTTGATTGGCGTTGACTGAGGCAGTAAATTGGCGCGGGAATTGCTCTCTTTAATTATGTAATGGTTTCCGTTACATTTAAATTCCGTTTGGGTTCACCATTTTGTCTCATTTATGGTGCTTTAAGTGTTGAAGAGGTCAATCTTCTCTTCTGCCTTGTTGGAGATGAAAGCTGGATCTGTTCCTTTTGGCGAGGTAATGGTTCATTGTCCTTGGTGTACCGGTCCGCTTTTGCTGTGGCGGTTCTTGTCATAGCATGCTGGTACCTTGTAGACACCACTCTTCCTACTGGGCAGACGGGACCCACTTATAGGTTTGGTCTTGGGTAGATATCGCAGTACTCGGGTACTAGGTATGTGTCGCGATACTTAGATACAGATAGGCGGTATCGTGGTACCAGCTCTCATTAGTGCCAGGTGAAAGGCATAATGAGGTATCGACCCTTCCTAAATCGTGGCATCGATATTTCCTAGAGATGGACATTTTCCCCCGGATCCCCAAATCCCCAGTCCTCATCCCCATCTGGGAAATTTTTTTGGGGGAAAATGGGGAATGGGGTGGGGATGGGGATAGGGATGGGGATGATTTTCATCCCCAAATTGAAACGGGGATAGGGATGGGGGAAGGTCCCCCTATCCCCATTTCCCTATTTTCCCCATAAATATATTGAAATGGGGATGGGGATGAGGTGACCTCCCCCCATCCTCATTTCCCCATTTCCCCCAAAACATATATATATATATATATATATTTTTAAAAATTACTCTTCAAAAACTCTAACTAAATACACTCATTTACTCTTAACTGGATTATTTTTCAAGGCTTCAAAGTCTTAGTTTGAAAGTTAGAATTATTTGAAACACTTTATGATTTTTTTAATGTATTTGTAATACACACTTTATGATTTTATTATGTATTTGTAATGCACTAACGGATTTTAGTTTGTATTTGTAATGAAATATATTTTTTAATTTTTAATTTTTAATTTTTAATCAAATGGGAGAATGGGGAAACGGGGAAATAGGGAAATGGGGAAACAGGGAAACAGGGGAAAATGGGGAAAAACGGAGAAAACTGGGAACTAGGGTTGGGGATGGACATACCTCCCCTCAAAATTCTTCATCCCCATTTTCCCCAAATGGGGAAATGGGGGGGGGGGGGGGGGGGGGGGGGGGGGAAGGGTCTGGGAAATGGGGATGGGGATGAGGGGACCTATATCCATCCCCATTCCCCAAATGTGCATCTCTAAATTATTTCCTGGTACCTGGGAACTAGGAACGGTCCCGATCCAGGTCCTACCAGGTATCGGCTCGATGGAAAATTCTTCTTTAAACCTTCGCCAAAAAAGACTATTAACTTAAATTTGTGACTTAAAATTTTGACTTCAACATCTCAACCACTCATGTGCTCTTAATCCAATGGTTAAGATTTGAATGCAATTATAACTGTTAGATAAAAAACAATATGGATGGTTGAAATATTGAAGTCAAAATTTTAATTTATAAATTTCAACTGTTTTAGCCTAAACATATATACATATATATAACCCCTTCCCTAGTTAGGATTTGCTGGGCGAATTCGTGAAATATGCCCCAAATATATATAAAACATTTGAAGGAAATTGAACCCCGATTTTGGTGGTAGCCAAAATATGACTTCTGGGCATAGCGTCTGAAGCCCATTGAAAATCTTATAAGGCCCGGATCAGGCTTATTTAACCCGGGTCGACCCGAATTGCTTTATTAGAGTATTTGTTTGACTTGGCCACTTTTCAGTTTAAAACCATTGTTATCAGTTCGTTTGAGCTGAGAAGATCACGGTACGATCTCATGAGATCCAGGAGAGATTTTAGGGATATCTCCCAACAACACTTCAACGTGCTAATGGTCCAAGAGGTTTATAAATAGATCTTTTCTTCTCCAAGAGAGGGATTCTGATTTTTCTCTCTTTGATAAACGCTATTTTGCTAAGCCGAAACTCTGTCAAAACCATTTCTCCGACCGCCATAATCTTCTTATAGTATTTTCCAGTCAATTTTTACCATTAACGCTTAACCCAAACGCACCTAAGGCCTAATTCACCATTACCACCTTATACCTTTTCTTTTTATGTTATTTCTATCTTTTTTTTTAGAGGTTTCTCTGAAGAAAGCTGGTTCGATTCGACCAATCTAACCAGATTGCTTGGGCTTACTTTAAATTTGACCCAATCCACTGATAGTGACAATTTTCAATCCTTGTTGCGTTCATATTATACAGTAAAGCACGCCAAGTCGGACTCGGGCCGACAGCACCAAACTGTTTTATTGAAGCAACGCTGGACACGTGTCGTAAAACGAGTGGATGGTAAGTTCTAGAAGGCCATTGAAGAGAGAAAGAGTATATAAACAGGGTCCAATATATTCTGTTCCAAAACGTTGGACATCTGCGTCTTTATACATTAACTAATTAATTTCTTCCCAGGTATAATTTCATCTACTTCTAGATCTACGGTTATTTGTTTTCTTCCTCGCTCTTCTGTTTTTATTTACGGTAAATTTTCGATTCCTGTATGTTTAGATTTCATATTTCGATTGCGTGTAGATTCTCAATTGTTTGAATTTTGATTGTATTGTGGCCGGTTGTATTCTTGTTTGCTGCCCTTTGTTTTTTCAATTTTTTTAATTTGAATTTTTCAGAGGAGAAACGGATGTTACGTTACTGACATTAAATTGTTCCTTTGATAAGCTTTATTCAATTTTGGTTCTGATGCGTTTTTCTTAGTTGATACGATACTCTTTTTGCAACAAATTTTCGAATCTCTCATATTGTATGTATAAAACTGCAAAAACCTCTCGAAAAGCATGAAATTCAGCTTTACGAATTTTAATGGGTGGTTCTTTTGATGTTTGTACTACGTGCCAGAATTGCCTCCTAAATATGCTGCTTGATTTCTCTCTGATGGTCGTATGAATTTTCTTAATGATATGTTTTTCATTGTGATTGGGTAGGTCATCTCCATTAGTTACATTGGAGATTTTAGTTTGTTTCAAGTACTGGAAGTCTTCATTTCGGACTGTCGAAGATGGTTGAGGTATTTGAATCTTATTCTATATCTTAGTGTTATCTCGCTTATGATATATATAATCTCTCTTTTCCTACATGTACGTCTTTTGGAAGACTTTATATATGCACTCTCACTCAGAACATATACTGGTGGCAGGAGGGTCACAAGGTTTCCTTGCATGTGTATGATCTAAGCCAAGGACTAGCTCGGCAACTCTCCATGACATTCTTGGGGAAGGCTATTGAGGGTATCTGGTAAAATGTTCAGCACAAATTAAATGAATTAATGGCAAATATACATTTTAATGTTTATTTTCCTCTTTCCTGCTTACATCTATAAGCACAATCAGTGCGTTTGTTATACGCTGATAGTTACCCAAATGTATTTTTCCCTCAACAATCAAGATGGAATTTAGTATCTCTGCTTTGTAGTTTAGTTGGTGAAGTGTGTGTTTTTTTTTTTTTTTTTTTAATAAGAAACATTAGTTTGGTTCTTGTAGCATACAGTTAGGCTTGAGGTTATTTATGTTAGTTTAAGAGATAATTATGATTAGTTACATCAAATGGCATATGTGTATATATATATATATGTATATAGAGATATAGATATATATTAGAATAATGTCGGGGGTTTGAGTATCACTGGTATAGTCTTATGTGTCTATAAGCTATAAATATTTAATAAAAATACAGACAGCAAGACCATAAATTCATAACATCTTGGTGGACTAATATATTTAGGGATCATTAAGTTTCTTTTGCATGTTTTTTTTATCTTTGTTACGATTTTAAACACATTACTGTCTGCTCTTGATTTATCTTATCCGATGATGCTTTTACGATATTAAATGTTTATTGTTGTTAGTAACCTTCAGACCCAAATACTTAAACTAGAGTCCAACAATAGTATTTAAGCACTCTAACACGCCCCTGCCCGTGCGAAACCAACAGGCTTGACACGTGGCTTGAGCTCAAACACAAACACACAACAAATCCAAATAACAAATAATAAATTCAAGTGACCACATGGGGAACTCGAACCCAGAACTCCTGGGACAGTCAAGCTTTGATACAATGTTAGTAACCATCAAACCCAAACGCTTACACTGATAAGAAATGACTCAATAATAGTATTTAAGCACTCTAACATGTGTTTTATGTCATAATTTAACCAGCGATCTTATTGCCCTCCTTTTCACCTCTATCATCCTTTTGTCACTTATTTGGACCTTGTAATTTTATTATCATTTACGAGCTGGGCATTGTTAAGTGTTATATTTCGACCTTATGCATAACTGTGCAGTACAGAAGAGATATGTTTAATTTTGTTTTTGGGGCTTCTGTGTTTGAGATTATATAGGTAAAACCATCAGATTAGTGTTGTTATTTGAATGCCTGTTGCTTATGCTCTGATTATGTTTGTCTATGTACCCTTTTTTTCTTCCTGAGTATCTCTTCTCAACTGTTATCACTACCATCTCCTCTTTACTTAACTGCTGCTTCGTTTTATATGTTTGAAATTTGTAACTTTGGAGTTTTTTCTGCTTTTATTCTCTAGAAATGCATCGTTCTTTTGTGGTTTGTTCAAGGGGATTTAATTGTATGATTTGCTTGACAGGCACACAGGAATTGTGGTTTATGGTACTGAATATTATTTTGGGGGAGGTATACAACATGCTCCTGTTGGTGCAACACCATATGGAACACCACTGAGAGTGGTAGAGCTAGGTGTCACACAAGTGCCCCAGGATGTTTTTGAAATGTATTTGCAGGAAATTAGCCCTCGTTATACAGCTGAAACTTACAGTCTGCTCACTCACAACTGTAACAACTTCAGCAATGAAGTTGCACAATTTTTGGTGGGTGTAACTATTCCGGAATATGTTTTAAACCTACCTAATGAAGTCATGGGCAGTCCAATGGGTGCTCTAATATGTAAGTTTGGAACTATTGAATCTCGATATTATATGGATCACATTAGGATGCCTTTTATTTCAATCTTTATGGAAGTATAATGGTCTCTGACTAATTAATAGTTCATCTGGGTCTTGGAATAATGAGTGAAAGAAAGCGAAAGTGCTTAAGTTGCTTAAGAAACTGGGATAACTAGCCTTCTCAGAAATTTTCCTTTTCTTTGATATACTGCTAGTTTCCAAATGAGGCGTAAAAATTGTTAGCTGTGGGATAAGTCTCAACTAATCTCGTCAATGCTGATATTTTATGATTACCGTATAAACTAATACAAGAAATCCATGTAGAGTTGCTTATGTTTTCTATTTTCTTGCAGTGCCCATGATACAGAATCTGGAAGCAACATTGAGGGCAGGTGCGGTACCTCAAGCTCCTCAATTCAGGTCTACTCCATTTGCTCAGTCTGCACAAACCTTTAGCACTGCTACTGTCAACAAATATTCTGGTAGCATTCCTAGCTCTGCCGAAAAGAATGCCACAGGGGCAGATAATAAGGTGAAAGCTGTAGGGCAACCCACCAAGTCCGAGGAGTCAAAAACAGTGGAGAAGACAGCGCCGCCTGCTGTCAAACCTGCAGAGGCACAAGAAAAAACCTGTGGTAATGGGGTTGCAGAAGATCCTCTTGGAAGTGCTCGGACCAAGGTGCAAGAAGAGATTGGGTGTGAATTTGCTGCAATCATGGCAACTGGCACATTGCGTGCAAGTGAGGCTGCTGCCCTTGCAACAAAGAGAGTGATGCAAAAATATGGGCATATGAATGTGGCACCTCCACAGAGTTAAAAATCAGGAAAGGACTTGATTCTTTAAGGGTTTTTGCAGAAATGCATCTTCTGCAAAGACCCAATACAAGGACGAAATTTTTTATAATTTAACTAATAATACAATCTTGTAAGCAAAGATTCATCAAGGCCTCCTATATGGGATTAGTCCTTGGACTGAGTTGTTTCATTGGTGTCTGTTTCTAATCTCAGATGTCATTTGTCTAATGTACCAGAAAATCTCCGCCGGTTGGAACCTCTATAGATTGAATTTCTTGGCTCGCCACTTTCTTCAAATTTAAGTTTAAATGTTAAATTAAGTAGTAAGGAAATGTTACTTTTAGAAGATTAGTCTTCAGTAAATGTTAGTTCTATGTTACGTTTAATTAATGACGATTAACCGGTTGCAATTATGTTTAAACTTGGAGGTTTGTGTAATTTTCCTAGATTAAATATAAGGGTCAGGGGTTTTTTGTTTTTTCCACTTAATACTTAATAGTTCTGAATCATAATTATTAAGTTGTTTTATTTGTTTTTTTAAGTGGTCAAACAACTTAAAAATATCAAAAAACAACTTAAAATAAAAAGTAAAAAAATCTGACTTTTCATTTAATTGTAAATCACTGAATTTGTATTAAATGCAATTCAAAATATTTTCTTCCGATACTATTCCCTATCTATAACATATTTCCAATTTCATTATAATTATATATGGTCTAGAAATATTTATTTTAATATATTGCTTATTTTAAATAGCTTTAAAAGTAAAAAAAGAACCCTAATTACTTCTTCTATTGGTGTTTAATATCAATACTCTATTATGATATTAGGGTGATGTATTTATATATTATTTTTTTAGAGTGTTTTGTGTGAGTTTTCTTACGGCCCCTTTTATTTTTTGAAAAACAAAAAATATTTTCTTTTCTTAGTAAAAATGAAGTTTATTTGTAATCGAATAAGTAGATCATGATCATATGTGTTCATAGATAATTATTATTTTTGGATTTGTTTTTATTCTATATTATATATATAATTGTTTAACATGAGTATAAATGTGAAATTACTTAGTTTTAGACAATTTTACTTTTAAAAAACAAACGTGTTGACAATACATTCATATGTGAGGGAAAAAAAAAAACAAACATGTCATTCCAGTTCAGATTTCAGTCCCTATTCAGTCTTCAGAAAAATTCAGGACTGTTCAGTCTTCAGACAAAAAAACAAACGACCCGTAAGTTATACCCAACCATCGCGGGGTGTGGGGAATGGCTCTTTACAAGTGGAAATAATTTTTTAAAAACCGATAATGATTAGTTCAAAAAATAATAATAATAACTGATATTAACCCCTCTATGTGTTAAGGGAATGGCTTATCCACAAGTGGAATAATTTTTTAAAAACTTGAAGAAAAAAAAGTGTGTCTAATACAACCTAGAGGGGGCGAAAAAGCTTTATTCCAATTAATTACCAACTTTTCGGATTAATCAATATTAACAAATTACCCTATAAAAACAAGCAATCAATCAACTAAATTAAATTGCAGAAAACAATAAATAATATGTTGATTGATTTACGTGAGAAACCCTCCAACTAGGCAAAACTCACGGGCTATCCTTCTAGCCATACATGGCCCTCAAATCCACTATACATAATGATGTTTATAACCTAAGTTGACCTCTAGTCACACCATTCTCGGTCAATAACCCACCACTACTACTCCACGGGCCTTGCCTTTTATAGTAATTTTAGACCAATGCTTGTGCACTACACCACCGTAGTCACAAGACTTATCACTCAATGAAGAGATGACACGGGAGTGTCCCATTGCACGACCTCGGTTCAAGACAGAAAGGGATATCAAATTCTCACTATGGTTTGTTAAGCATCAGATTCAGCTCGTAGGGGTATTTTTGAGACTTCTTAACTTTTGATTCCGGAAGAGTTAGCTGTTGTGCTTTATGTCATTGGAAAGATCAATGTCTTATCTTTAATTTCGTATTTTGAAGCAAGTCATTTGAAGGTCCTAAGAGAGAGATATGAAGGGTTTTATGCTGAATGGTCAGAAGTCAACAATGCACAGATTTGAAGGGTTTAACTTTAATGTCTTTAATTTCTTAGTTTCTAATGCCTTGAATTGTGTTGTTATCTTTTAATTTCGTCCCTTTCCTATGCATGGAGGGTTGTTCCATGATTAGGCCATATAATGAGCCTTTATCCTTGTAAAAAGTAAGTTATTGAATATTGAAGTTCTGAATATTGTCTCTTTGAGATTTTATCCTTCAACTCTGTATCTCTTTGGTGGGTTTCCATTGAGTGGTGAGTTTTCCTTTGGTTCTGTATCCTTGATTAGTTGAGAGGGTGGTGTTTCTGTATCCCTTTAGATTAGCCTTGGTGGTGAGCCTTTTCTACTAGTTTACTAAGGGTGGTGATATCTGTATCCCTTGGAAAATTAGTTAATCTATCTTCATTTGTTCTTGTGTGGGACGGGCTGGATTGCTTGTTTCTCTTGTGCGTGGGCTGTCCGTGAGTGTGTTTGATATCGGTGGAGTTTGTTTAGGGCTGTCCAGGCACCAGATTGGTATCATAGCTCATATAGGTTGTTTTGTGTGCCTTTAAACTCGCATTCAACAAGGTTGCTCTTCTTTTTTTTATTTCAATGGCTGGTCGTCGTCGTATGCCAACTATTGATGAAGAATCAGCTCCTCAAGTGTATCAACGGAATATGATTATGGATGATTTGAGGCAGCAAATCCATCAACTCCAGCAACGTTTGCATCTATATGAGAATCATGACCATGATGAGAATGAAGGATTCGAAGATGATGGTGTTGATGTTAATCCTTTCCATCAAACGCGCAGCCATGTTTCTGATGATAGTACTCCTCCTCGTCCACGTGATTTGAGGCATTATGTCTTGAGGGATCGTGAGACACATCGTGCTTTCAATGCAAAAAATTGAGATTCCAGAATTTGAAGGAAAGTTGCAACCAGATGAGTTCATAGAGTGGCTGAATACGGTGGATCGTATCTTTGAATACCAAGAAGTTCCAGAACATAGAAAGGTGAAACTTGTTGCAATCAAACTCCGAAAGCATGCCTCCTTTTGGTGGGAGAATCTCAAGAAACAGAGAGAAAGAGAAGTGAGAAGCAAGATTTTGACTTGGATTAAGATGAAAAAGGAATTGACAAGGAAGTATCTACCGGAAAATTATCGGCAAGATGTTTTCTTGAAGATTCAGAACTTTAGACAAAAGGATCTTTCGATCGCGAAATATACAGCCTAGTTTGATAATCTCATGTTGAAAGGTGATCTAACGGAACTGGAAGAGCAGACCATTGCACGCTATCTTGGTGGTTTAAATTATGAGATTTCTAATGTGGTGCAACTACAGCCATATTGGAGTCTTAATGATGTGTGTAAGCTTGCTCTTAAGGTGGAGAAGCAACAAAAGGAGATGCGTAGCAGGGGTTCTAAGTATGGTTCAAGAGAAGGCTTTGCTAATAGAGGAAGCACTTCAAGTTCTAAGCCTACTGCCGCAACCAAAACCAACACAAAGTTTTCGACCTCAACAACAGCCTAGTCCTTCTAATACAAATTCTCGCAGGTGTTTCAAGTGTCAAGGGTTTGGCCATATTGCCTCGGAGTGTCCAAATCGCAAGATCGTTTCATTGGTTGAAGAAGACAGTGACGAAGATGACTTAGCAACAGATTTGAAAGAAGATGAGTATGAGAATGAAGAGGTTGCGGAAGATGTGACTTATGGAGATAAATGTGCTTCTCTAGTCATTCAAAGGACTTTGAGTGTGGTTCAAGAAGAGGAAGAGGAAGATTGGGTGAGAAAAAATGTGTTCCACACCAAGTGTACTTCTCATGGCAAGGTGTGTGTTGTGATTATTGATAGTGGAAGCTTTGAGAATGTGGTTTCTACTGTTATGGTGAAGAAGTTGGCCCTCAAAACAGTGCAACATCCTCATCCTTACAAACTCTCGTGGCTTCAAAAGGATAATGAGATAAAAGTAAGTAAACGCTGTCTTATGTCATTTTCTATTGGAAAGAATTATAAAGATGAAGTTTGGTGTGATGTAGCTCCTATGGATGCATGTCATTTACTGCTAGGGAGACCATGGCATTATGATAGGCGTGTATTGTATGATGGTTTTAAACACATGTACTCTTTTGTTAAAGATGGTTGTAAGATTGTGTTGGGTCCTAGTAGGCTAGAAGAGGTTCCCAAACCTTCTAAAGGAGAGGGAAATAACTTGCTTACTCAAGTTGATTGTAGGAGAGAGTTAATGCAAGGGAGTGAAGTGTATGTACTGTTTGTGGTGGAAGAAAATGAGGGGAACAATGATCCTCCGCTGATTATGAAGACTATTCTTGAAGAATTCATTGATGTGGTTCCGGATGAGTTACCACCTGGTTTACCACCATTGAGAGACATTCAACATTGCATTGACTTTGTTCCAGGTGCAACCCTTCCAAATAAAGCAGCCTATCGAATGAGTCCTAAAGAGCATGAAGAGCTGCAACATCAAGTGGATGAATTGTTAGTCAAGGGAATGGTGAGGGAAAGCAAGAGTCCTTGTGCTGTTCCAGCTCTTTTGGTACCAAAGAAAGATGGTGCATGGCGTATGTGTATTGATAGTAGAGCGGTGAACAAGATTACAGTTGATTATCGCTTCCCGATTCCAAGGCTTGATGATTTACTTGATCAACTTCATAGGGCAGCAATTTTTTCGAAGATTGATTTACGGAGTGGTTACCATCAAATCAGAATGAGACAAGGAGATGAGTGGAAGACAACCTTCAAGACTAGAGATGGTCTCTATGAGTGGATGGTGATGCCATTTGGGTTATCTAACGCTCCTAGCACTTTCATGAGATTCATGAACCATATCTTTAAACCTTGTATTGGGCACTTTGTTGTTGTTTACTTTGATGATATTCTGGTGTATAGCAAAGATGAAGGAGAACACTTGAATCATCTTGAGCAGATCTTTCGCATATTAAGGGAGCAAAAGCTTTATGCTAATTTGAAGAAGTGTAAGTTCTTTACTAGCAGCCTTATTTTCTTAGGCTATGTGGTGTCTAAAGATGGAATCAAGATGGATCCTAGCAAGGTGGAAGCAATTCTTAGCTGGTCGGAACCAAAGTCAGTTCATGACATTCGAAGCTTTCTTGGACTTGCATCTTTTTATCGACGTTTTATCAAGGGGTTCAGTTCTATTGTGGCTCCTATCACTGAGTGCTTGAAAGGGAGTGGTTACAAATGGACGGAAGAGGCTAGAAGAAGCTTTGAGTTGATCAAAAGAAAAGTAACTGAAGCTCCAATCCTATCACTTCCAGACTTTGTAAGGGTGTTTGAGGTTGAGTGTGATGCTTCAAATGAGGGTATTTGTGGTGTTCTAAGTCAAGAAAGAAAGCCAATTGCATTCTTTAGTGAGAAGCTGAATGATTCTCGCAAGAAATACTCTACTTATGACAAAGAGTTCTACGCAATCTATAGAGCTTTGAGTCATTGGAGTCAATACCTTCTTGCTAAACCATTTGTTCTTTATTCAGATCATGCAGCCTTGAAGTTCATTAACAGCCAACACAAGCTCAATCGAAGACATGCGGTATGGGTGGAATTTCTTCAAGCTTACAACTTCACAATTAAGCACAAAGCGGGTGTTCAAAATGTGGTGGCTGATGCTTTGAGTAGAAAGCATTCCTTGCTGTCCACAATGGAAGTTAAAGTGGTGGGGTTTGAGATCTTGAAAGAATTATATGCAACTGATCCATACTTTGGTAGCAATTGGCAAGAGTGTGAAAAGGGTCCGTTTGAGCAGTTCTTGAAGCATGATGGGTATTTATTCAAGGCAAATCGTTTGTGTGTGCCTCAATGTTCACTTCGACAAACCATTATTATGGAAGCTCATGATAGTGGGATAGGTGGTCATTTTGGGAGAGACAAGACTCTTGCTCTTGTGGAAGAAAAATTTTATTGGCCTAAGATGATGAGAGATGTAGCTAGACATGTGCAGCAGTGTAGGGTATGTCATGTGGCGAAGACTCATGGATAAAATACGGGGTTGTACACACCACTGCCAGTAGCTCATGCTCCTTGGGAAGATGTTAGTTTGGATTTTGTGATGGGTTTACCTAGAACTCAAAGGAACAAAGACTCTATCATGGTGGTTGTTGATCGATTTTCAAAGATGGCTCATTTTGTTCCTTGTAACAAGACTAATGATGCTTCTTATATTTCAGATTTGTACTTCAAAGAGATTGTGAAGCTTCATGGTGTTCCAAAGACAATTGTTTCAGATCGAGATTCAAAGTTTTTGAGTCATTTTTGGCGTACACTTTGGAAGAAGCTTGATACTAGCCTCAATTTCAGCTCATCTTATCATCCACAATCCGATGGACAAACAGAGGTTGTTAATCGCAGCTTGGGAAATCTTTTGAGGTGTTATATGGGAAA
Organism: Dipteronia sinensis; assembly: GCA_033220585.1. Taxonomy (NCBI): domain Eukaryota; kingdom Viridiplantae; phylum Streptophyta; class Magnoliopsida; order Sapindales; family Sapindaceae; genus Dipteronia; species Dipteronia sinensis. Next base: position 18,991,226 of record CM065643.1, on the reverse strand, counting down.
GAATATTAGACAATGGGACTTGATCTTATCTTAAATCGAGTTTGCTTACAATTGCTCAAAAAGCCAAAGCACCAAACATAGTCCGTTTGAGGTGGTGTATGGTAAGAATCCTATCAGCCCTTTGGATTTGGTTCCCATTGGTTCTAACAAAGATTGCAGTGGAGATGCTGATGCTAGAGCTAGTGCAATCAAAAAGTTGCATGCTCAAGTTCGAGAAAACATTGTGAAGCAAAATGAAAAGTACAAGAAGACTAAGAATAAGCATCGCAAGCATGTAGAGTTCAAGGAAGGAGATTTGGTGTGGATTCATCTTAGTAAAGATCGTTTTCCAAAAGGGAAATATGGTAAGCTAAAGCCTAGAGCTGATGGTCATTTCAAAGTCCTTCAACGCATTGGGGAGAATGCATACAAGATCGAGCTACCAGATTCTTATGGTGTGTCACCAACTTTCAATGTAGCTGATTTTTCTCCTTATCATGGTGATGCTAGCATTTCAGACTTGAGGTCAAGTCTTTTCCAACCCAAGGAGATTGACACGGGAGTGTCCCATTGCACGACCTTGGTTCAAGACAGAAAGGGATATCAAATTCTCACTATGGTTTGTTAAGCATCAGATTCAGCTCGTAGGGGTATTTTTGAGACTTCTTAACTTTTGATTCCGGAAGAGTTAGCTGTTGTGCTTTATGTCATTGGAAAGATCAATGTCTTATCTTTAATTTCGTATTTTGAAGCAAGTCATTTGAAGGTCCTAAGAGAGAGATATGAAGGGTTTTATGCTGAATGGTCAGAAGTCAACAATGCACAGATTTGAAGGGTTTAACTTTAATGTCTTTAATTTCTTAGTTTCTAATGCCTTGAATTGTGTTGTTATCTTTTAATTTCGTCCCTTTCCTATGCATGGAGGGTTTTTCCATGATTAGGCCATATAATGAGCCTTTATCCTTGTAAAAAGTAAGTTATTGAATATTGAAGTTCAGAATATTGTCTCTTTGAGATTTTATCCTTCAACTCTGTATCTCTTTGGTGGGTTTCCATTGAGTGGTGAGTTTTCCTTTGGTTCTGTATCCTTGATTAGTTGAGAGGGTGGTGTTTTTGTATCCCTTTAGATTAGTCTTGGTGGTGAGCCTTTTCTACTAGTTTACTAAGGGTGGTGATATTTGTATCCCTTGGAAAATTAGTTAATCTATCTTCATTTGTTCTTGTGTGGGACGGGTTGGATTGCTTGTTTCTCTTGTGCGTGGGCTGTCCGTGAGTGTGTTTGATATCGGTGGAGTTTGTTTAGGGCTGTCCGGCACCAAGAGATAAACTACATATGTGAATATGTCAATATTCTAATATGCAAATAATGCTAATCAATACTAAATGTTTATATAGAGAATTAAGATGGCAATAAAAGCAATTCTAGATATCAATATGTCTATATAAATGTTCATAAAGTCCTAACTAGATAGGGATAGACAAGTCTAATATCTATTCATCAAACAAATCCCAACCAATACAAGTTGTTACAAAATATAACAAGGGCACAAACAATAAATTTACAATTAATAAATGCAATCAATGAAGAACCAATCTCAACCAACACTCAAAGACTCAAGCATGTTCAAAGTAAGCTTAAAAGAAGAGTCATCCATTTAATCAATATAATAAATGCTAAGTCTAGGCAAAGATGAACAAGAATGAAAGCAATGAGTTTTAGGGCATGTTCAAATTACCTAGTTATGAAACCAAAGAAGACCCATGAAGATTTGATGCTTGAATGATGTTAAATGCACATGGGATTGGAGTTTGGTTGAGTAAAGATTGGTTCTTGGGAGTCTCTCTCTCTCTCTCTCTCTAGAAATTCACTCTCTCTCAAAGAAACAATTCTAGACTCTTCAACATGAAATGGAGAGAAGATGACATATATATATATATGAGGTCAAAGTAAAGCTATATCATTTTAGAAAGAAGTAAAATAAAACACCAGAAATGATGTAGTGTGTGGGTAATTGCGCGGGTAAGGGACCCACGCACTACCAGCGCAACAGACACCTGACCAACCAGTCTTCAGTGTGCGGGTACTGTAGGGGTAGGACACAAAAGTGACCCAAGACAAAACAGGCTACATTGCGCAGGTACTGCACTGGTAAGTACCTGCACACCACCCGCACAAGAGAGACCCGAGATGACCCATGCTAGAGTGCGCTGGTACTGCGCATAGAGGGGCCATTTAACGCTCTAAGGAAAGCAAACCAACATGCATGCGCGGACATTTCCGATCAACCAACAGAAAGCAAAACCCATAAAACATAACCACACTTAGAACCAACATCAAGATGCACGTGTTAGAAGTGTAAAGAAAGCACACATAAAAAGATTAAATTACAAATGCAAGATGTGTAAGGCATGCATGAGAAGTGAGTGTGTGCAACTAATCTCTTAAAGAGGTTAAGAATAAGTGAACCGCCTCTCTTGAAGCTTTTTGGGATCTTGGAAGCTTGTTGATGAAGAATCACAATTGGAGACCTAAGCTACCCATTAAAAATAATCTCAATATGGTTTTTTATGAAATAAATCAATCATAATACAGGTCCATACAAAACCGATAATGAAAAGTTAAAAAAATTGGATATTAACCCTCTTTGTGTTAGTTAAACTAGTCAAACTTTACAGATTCTTTTTTCAAAAATAAAATAAAATAAAAAACTAGTCAAACTTTACAGATTCTTTTTTCGAAAAAAAAAAGATATTAAAACCCACTTTATGTTAGTTAAACTCGATCAAACTTTACAATGTGAATTTTTTTTCAGTTGTTTTAATTTTTTTTATCTCCATCGTACATTTCAATGATAGACGATAAAGATCCTTATATATATATTTTCCTATCAGCATTCATTTATTTTAATACAATGAACACCTTTGATGAAATTACATGTAATTAAATGTTTTTCGATAATATTTTTTGTATGTATCCTAAGAAAATTAAAATATACATTTTGTAAAAATTTGAATTTTTTTTAAATCGAGAACTAATTTTTCTGATATTTCCCTATTTTTAAATGTTTTATCTTTAAAAAATCACAAAAAATTTAATTCTACCCGAAAATTTTTCAATTTTTTTCCACAAATGTATTTCATTTTTTTTATAATCCATACAAAAAATCACATCAAGATTCAATAAACTCTATCAAATTTCACCAAAGGTGCATAAAGTGTGTATCGTAAAAAATCTTTATTAGAAAATTTATATATATATATATTTTTTGTTTTTAATTATTTTGATTTCCAAGGTCCATCTCAGCAGATGAAAGATAGATGGGGGCAGATTTATCTTCTTTATTAATTGTTTTTCTAATTATGTTTTTAAAAACTTTTGATTTTATTATATTAAGTTGGTTGTAAACTTGCAATTTCCTCCGGATATAAATATAAGCCATTATAGTCTTAACTTAAAGAGATTTTTTTCCTTACCATTCAAATTTTCTAATCACAATCATTTTCTAAATACATTTCATTATAAAAACTTTAATTTAAAAAAATTCCAAAACCACTCCATATATTTCAAAAGGGAGAATTGTAAATAATCCACTGACTTTCGATCAAATACCAAATCAAACCATCTGGTTTGAAGAATCAATAAAAAAATCTCCTACCATTGATTTCTACACTAGCGTTCTGGAAGAAGAAGCCACCTCCATTAGTGTCAACTATTGAGATTTGAGATGCCTCCATTGATTTTCAGATTGGGTTGTTAAAAAAGAAACTTTAATTCGTTTTTTTTTCTTTTATTATGTTTTTATTTCAATCCATTTTTTATTTTAATTCTTTCTTTTTTCTTTCAAAAACAATTCCGGTTTTTTTGTAATAAAATAGACTTATCACCACCTAGACAATTGTCAGATATTATCCCTTCATGTTATTATCTTCTCTTTTATTTGTTGGGATAATTCTCCATGTGCCTATATATAGACTCATTGTATAAGCATTCTATACAAAGATAAATAAATTCATAGAATTGATTTCCGCTCATTCTTCTCTCTTGATAAGTATTATCACTTTTTATACTTTCATGCTTTGATTTATAGCACGTTATCAGCACACATGGTTTTTTCTTTTATTATTCGATCTCTTCTTTTTCCTTTCTTATTATTAATTGTTAACAAGGTTTTTTGGTAAGGGTCCAAAGGAGAATTTTCCACCAAAAGCATCTACCCGGTAGGGACCAATCCTAGCTCCCAGGTACCTAGTAGGATCGATACCACGACCTAGAGAAAATCAATACCGGGTAAAGACCAGAACCTCAACTACCAACCTACCTAGATGAAGCACCAGAGACATTCAACCAGGAAGAACAGAAACCACGGCGGGCATCCATTCTGACACTCGACGAAGGGGGTACCACGATATCGTAGACCTAGTGCCTTGCAAGTACCCGGTCCCTCATGCCGGGAACCCCGGCACCACGACACATACCTAGTGTCCCAAAACACCTTTACATCTGCCAGAGACCTACTAAGACAGGCCTCCCACATGACCAACAAGATGAATATCACTACGAAGCCACCAGCATGATAGAATAAGTGTCACGCCAGTAAGTCAGAACAGTACACAAGTGTACCACGCCACCAGGGCGTAGAACCAGTGTACCTCTCCAAGCAACGCTAACTAGGAAAGTTGAGTCATTCACCATTTAAAACGCCATAAATGAGACCAAACGGTCAACCGAATCAGAGTTTAAACAGGACAGTAATTAACAGGATCAAATCCCGCGCCTTTAGCCTCACTCAACTCCTTTCAACGCCTAAAAAAGGACTCCAAATAATCCTCATGAATGCAACCAGATTCTGAGGGATATTTGGGATCTATTTATACGGCCTTGAAGGACAAAGAGAGGGGATCCCCTAGATCGTTCTTTTGGGTATCAGAAAAAGAGAGAAACTTCGGGTGAATTCTCTGAAGTCAGTGAGAGTTTAAGACAATCATTGGACGGATAACATCCACTTATCGATATAAACAGATTTCTCTATCTCCATTTTATGTTAGAGAGAGTGAAGAGAGAGTTGTAATCTTTACACAGTACTTATTTTAATAAGACAGTATACTTTATATTCCTTATGGTTCATTTGTTCTTGTTTGTTTTCATCTCTAATAGCTTGAAGGAATCCCGGTACCGAAGGTACCTCTCCCGCTACCATCTTCCGGTAGTGGAATAGGGTGTTAATCGGAATTTTCCTCCCTGAGTGGATTTTTCGGTTAACATTAATAATAAAGGTTTGCAACAAGAAGATTGCATTCAAAATAAGAACCAGAAGTTCTTGATTCAAAAATTAGAACCAGAAGTTCTTGAATCGAAAAAAAAGAACCAGAATCTAAACTTCTTGATTCTAATATAATTAAGCAGAACATGAAGTTCTGAATTCCAATTCCATCAGAACCCGAAGTTCTGTATTCCAATTCAATCAAAACCTAAAGTTCTAAATACATATGGATCCCAATTTTAATCAGAACCAAAAGTTCTGCAAATATAGTTATTGATCTAATGTTTTGAAAATTAATTGAATCAGAACCTGAAGTTCTGTATTTGAATTTAATCAATTAGAACCTGAAGTTCTAGATTCCAAGTTAATTGATCAGAATCCGAAGTTTTGTATTCCAATTTAATTAATTAGAACCCGAAGTTCTGGATTTCAATTTAAATCTTGAACCTGAAGTTCTAAATTCTAAACATTATTTAGAACCTGAAGCTCTAAATCTTGAAAATTATTGAAAACCTGAAGTTCTAAATCCTTGAAATTATTTTGAACATGAAGTTCTAAATCTTAAAAATGATTTAGAACCTGAAGTTCTAAATCCTTAAACATTATTTATAACCTGAAGTTCTAAACCCTTGAAATTATTTAGAACCTGAAGTTTTTAAATTAGATTTCTCTTTTCGGGAATATGGATGAACAATCTAGTTTCAAAAGGGAAATTGATGATATATGTTTGGTTGACAGTGGAACAACACATACTATTCTTCGAGATAGAAAATACTTCTTGAATTTAACCTTGATCAAAGCCAAGGTAAACACTATATCTGGTCATGCAGACCTAATAGAAAGCTCTAGAAAAGCCACAATTATATTAACAAGCAGCAAAAAAATAAGCTTAAATGTTGCTTTATATTCTAGCAGGTTCAGAAGAAATTTGTTTAATTTCAAAAATATCCGCAACAATGGATATCATATTGAGACCATAAGTGAGGATAATAGAGAGTACTTCCATATTACATCACATGTCTCGAACCTGAAGCTCATTTTAGAAAAGCACAATGCTTATTCATCTAGATTATATTATATAAATATAAAACTAGTTGAAAGCTACGTAATTATGAACCAAAAGTTCACAAATCCAAAAACATTTTTACTTTGGTATGATCGTCTTGGTCATCCAAGATCTACTATGGTAGGTAGGATAATTGAGAATTCTCATTGACATCCATTAAAAAAACAGAAGATTCTACTGTCCATTGAAAATATGTGTACCGTCTGTTCACAAGGAAAGTTAGTGATCGGACCATCCATTACAAAGGTTGATTTTGAATCTCCATCTTTCTTACAACGAATTCAATGAGACATATATGGGCACATCCACCCAGCGAGTGGACCATTTAGATACTTTATGGTATTAATCGACGCATCTGTACAATGGTCGCATATTTGCTTATTGTCTACATGTAATACTATTTTTTTTTCTAGATTGTTGACGCGGGCTATTAGACTTCGAGCATATTTTCCGGATTATCCAATCAAAACCATACGAAGAACATTGCTTTTGGTTGTGTCGATGACAGTATGTTTGATCCCAACGGAAACACACAGTGAATATGTGTGTTGTGTACGTGTGAAAAAAACACAGTGAAAAAATATAAAGAAATACATACTGCGAGGATTTACATTCGTGAACTGTTTCCAAATTTATGATCACTTTACGACCGATGATACAACCAATAGATGATTTTGCTTCAGTCGTAAAATTCGAATTCTTGGTGAACGGTATGTAATCCGAAAAATACTTTATTTTATGTATAGAAAACCAACAGTATATATTTTATTTTATACATTATGCATATCATCTTGGTTAATTATCATATATTCTTGTTTACATGAGGTTTTTAAACTTGCTATAGCCTTTTGGACTTGAAAATGATTATGTGGGGAAACTGTGTTTTTTCTTTTGTACCCAAACAAAATCATTTATCTTGTTTGATTAGATTGATTGATATCGTTCCCTGAAGTGAATGTTAAGTCATCTAATCGTCATGGTGGAAATTTTGGTCAATTAAAATTATCATGACATTGATGATCATAATAAGAAAATCTAGCCACCTGAAGTGGCATCACACCAAAATAAAGTAAGAAAATGTTTGCTATTGGTGATAAAATAGTGGTGTACCTCAAGTATACATATATAATATATATATATATATATATATATATATCATGTTGATATTTTACCAAGTATATATAAATGCTCCGGGAGAGCTAATTGTATGTTACAAAGTGAAAAACAAAATAACATATGTGTGACACTTTGTGATTTTAATAGATCCGGAAGAATCTATTTAGTTATAAAAATATACAACATAAATAAATGTTGTATTATTTTATATTGTCTCATGCCATAAACATATAATTCCATTCTTACAATTGAGTCTATCATATAGAATCTACAGATTCTTTAGTGAAAGTCCTTAAAGGACAATATGATAGTAAAATATATCTCTGAAGAATGTTATGACAATATAAATGTGTTGAAAATGACATTTTGATGATGCAAACAAATCCATGAAGGATAACAAAATAAGGTCAACAAACAAATTAATTCACGTCGTTAGAGAGAGAAATAAACAATTAGAAAAATCAAACGATATGAAATTGCAGTTGGCATGCATTATCTTTATCTTATCTTGATCTTTGTTTGAAGTTCAAAGGATCATTCACTTGCAAATTGCATATTCGAATGAATTTATTAATTGCCAATATATTAACCCGAGTGATTGTTCATAAAGAACAATTTATGCTAATGACAATAAATAAATTATTTGTAGCACACTAGAAGTGTGAAATGCAACTTTTATTAGAAAATTATTATTCCCTTAAGCGAATATGAAAAATCATGATCATGTTAATTAAGAATAATAGTCGAGCTATATGTAATCCTCATCATGACTCTCGAAGAGCTAAATGTCCTTGAAGAGACAAAAACCTTTTTGTAGAGGTACAAAGTAATGAAATTTAATCTCCCCCTAATGAGACTCGTAAATTAAAGGGATCTCAATTGCCCATGCAAAGGCACTTATACTAGAAGTATACAAATATTACAGTTCTCCACTGTAAAATTTTACAGTAGCCCCCTGAAGAGGCATATGTACTGTAAACAAAAATTGCGATCTTCTATATTGTTGTTCTGCCTATTATAAAATGATGATGACATTAAACCACAAATTGTGGATGAATGTCGACATAATAATGTTATCCAAAAGACAGAGCTATATTCAAGGACATACAGTGTAGACGCTTGAAGACGTCAAACGTTTTTGTTAAAACGATTATTCTTATGAAAATTAAGATAGCTTGATATAACTTATATCTCAAAATGAAGGGCTTACTATAGAAACCTAGTATTTGATCATATGCAAACATTTTGTTGCATAATTAATATTTCCATTATCAGAATAATCCATGAAGGATTCAAAATGCCAGAAGCATATAATTAAAATTCTCGTAACTTATGTTCAATAAAGTTACAACGATTTTTTGAAGCAATTCGGAAGGATGCGATTTGATTGTTTTAGAGAAAACATCATAAAATAGGCATATAAATTAAAGTTCATATATGCCTCGTGTATATTCATAAAGACATTGGAATCCGAATTTGCAATTGAAGCAATATATGTCGATGACATGAATTTAATTGGAACTCTTGAAGAGTTTCTAAAACTACTGAATATTTGAAACGAGAATTTGAGATGAAAGTTTGGGGAAAACAAAATTTTGTCTCAACCTAGAGATCGAACATCAATCTAATGGAATATTTGTCTATCAATCAGCTTACGTCGAGAAGATTATGAAAAGAATCGATATGGATAAGTCTCATCCTTTGAGTACTCCTATGGTTGTTCGGTCTTTAGATTCCAAGAATAACCTATTTAGACTTAAGAATATTGATGAAATGATACTTGGTCCAAAAGTACCGTATCTTAATGCAATCAGTGTCCTTGTTATATTTAGCACAATGTACGAGACCATATATTGCATTTTCTGTGAATCTATCGGCAAGATTCAGTTATGCGCCAACTCGACGACATTGGAATGGTATCAAACATATTTTCTGATATCTTCGAGGAACTATAGACTTGTGTTTGTTTTATTCAACGTCAAATAGTTCAGGATTTGTCGATTATGCTGATGCTGGTTATCTCTCTGATCCTCATAAGTCACGTTCATAGAATGGATATATTTTCACATATAATGGTACAACAATTTCGTGGTGCTCCATTAAACAAACTCTCATTGCTACTTCTTCTAACCATTCTAAGATCTTTGTGCTTCATGAAGCAAGTCTAGAGTGTGTATGACTGAGTTCTATTATTCATCATATCCAGAGTACTTGTAAACTGCCCCAAATCACAGATTTGGCAACAATAATATATGAAGATAATGCAGCTTGTATTGCACAAGTCAGAGGAGGGTACATCAAGGGAGACAGAGCCAAGTACATATCACTAAAGTTCTTATACACTCATGAACTTCAAGAAAGTATTATTACTTTCTATGCTTTTATACTTTGATTTATAACAGACTTTTATATTTTTATGTTTTAATAAAAACTTATTTTCCTATATCAACATATATATATATATATATATATATATTCCTTTTTTTTAAATATGTTTTTATTCTTTTTAAGTTATTAGCTTGACCCAATTAATAATTAGTTTGCATTAGCTAGAGACTAAATTGATAATACCTTTAATTAAATGGTCAGGTTCTTTTTTTACTGATTGTTCAAACAAAAGGATTTGATTTGGCATTTGATCAAAAGTCAAGGATTTTTACGATTCTCCATTTTTTAAAATTATCCTTCTTACCTTCTGACATTTTTTTATCAGGAAAACTTAAATTTAAAAAAAAAAACAAACATTTTGTTTCAAAATTATTTTTTTGATTGAATACTAAAATTGACAAGTTAATTTATTTATTTTTTCTTCATTTGACCATTTTTTCAAAATTTTAAACGTAGACATGAAAAAAAAATTTCTCTTTTAAATCGTTTTTTTATAGAAAAAATTGTTTCTTTCTTGTAAATCATTCGCATCACTTCAAAATCAAATAAAATGTTAATAATGTTGAAAAAAATTTATTTTAGGGTTTCTGAAACAAATTTGTATATATATATATATATATATATATATATATATATATATAAACGTTGTAGTCTAGCAAAATTGTTGTGTTTTTATTTAAAATTTCTTTATACATTTTAGTAATTTTAATTAGAATAAAATTGTCATATAATAAAAAAAAATTAAAATAGAATATAAAAAGATATTTGATGGATTGTCAACATCACTCTAATTTAAAAAGCGTGGTAATATGCATTGCAACTATAAATATAAAGGCAGTGATAAATTGCTTGAGATTCATCATTGCTATCCCTACTAGCGAGATTTAACCAAATAAGATTTTAGCTATCTCATTCATTTCATTGTTGCTCCATCACCCCTTCACTCATTGTACACAGCAGACACACAATACTCAATAGATAGTTTACCATTTACATGACCCCAAATACTGTAAGCAGAATGAAGGCATATACAAAATAAGGTGAAGAAAAGATAAAGAAAAAAAATGAAAATACAAATTTATTATAATTTTAAAATTAGTTGCCAGTAAATATGGATGCAAAATAAAATTTTGAAACTCAAAAAATTGATGAAACTATATTATATATATATATATATGTGTGTATGTATGTGTATATATATGTGTATATATATATATATATATATATATATACAGTCCTTTTCCTGTACCGATAGAATTATCTAAGGACATTGAATGTGAACCACTCATTTATAAAAGAGTTCTGACAAGTGCATACATACCAAGTCAAAGTATGTAAAACGAGTGGCTCACATTCAATGTCCTTATATAATTCTATTCAGTACGCACTTATGTGAAAAATTTCGTATATATGTATATATGTATATATGTATGTATCTTTAATCAGCTAAGCTACATACACAAGCCGGTACCAATGCACAACAGTTTTGCTAGTCTGAGATCTCAGTATGCAGCACCTGAACACATAATGTGCTACCACATGGCAGGTCATCGACCATAAATTTTCTTCTATGTAACAAAATTAAAAAGAACGTGTATATCAAGAATTTTCCCAAGTAAAAGTAGCAGCAATATGGTACATTTCAACTAGAAGTTTTTACCTTTGTCCAGAAAGAAGGCCAACGTGTTTGGAAACTGCAGTGCTGTTCTGAAGGACAGATGGGGCATGTTCTTGCGCAGTTAAACTAACATTTTCATTTTCCAATTCTACGATTAGCTCGTTCTTGAGCAGTTAAGCTAACGTTTTCATTTTCCAATTCAAGATTCGCTTCTTTTGACCGGTTAAAAACATCAGAAGGAATGTTGATGCCAGCAAACCCAACCATAACAGCCAGAGCTCCAAGGTAATCTATGAGATGGGGGGAATTGCCTGTTAATGAATCCACAACAGCTGCCAAGGGAACCTGAATTGTAAGACCAGCTGTTGCTACTGTGGTGGTTGTTAGAAGTACAGCCTTGGCCCATAAATAATCACTCAGCACATTATCTAGCAAGCCTAAAAATGATTGAAAGAGAAAAACAAAACAAAAAAAAATTAGACACTGAAGTGACATATTTCATCAAAATGAAAATAATTAAGACTTGTATGAATATAAAACATCAAATAATAATTAATAAATCATATGATTAAATTAAGATAAATCTGTTATATGTTCATAGAAAAAGAAATAAACATGTGGTTGATATCATATCCAATCAGTATTCTCCAACTAGGATTGCCCTGGTGACATTTTCTTGGGACCAAAAACTTACCACTACACACACAACTTGGTCCAGATTGAATTAAAATTAGGATGTTCTTACTCGAAAAGGACCGTAAAATATCCAATACCCTTTGACATGAAGGATAATGGATTTCTCATTGACCAAAAGTAAATAAAAATACCTCAAAACTGACAAGATATAATTAGTGCATTCAAATTGTATTAACAATTGTATATTTGTTGATGAATGATGAGTGATCGAAATAACTTCACCTGATTTAGAAGAAATTTCATTAATTACAAGCACAAAATATATTACAACATTCTCTCATAATGATTTTGAATAATTTGACTATCTTCATCTCCATACAGTTCAGTGCATCAACTTCACATAACATAGCAATGCATCCAACAAATGCTTCTACAAAGGTGAAACACTTCTGGAAATACGATGACACTATTTTCTAGGAATAGCCAGTTAAATTGAGAAAATGTAGATGCTGAAGGAAATTCAGTCCGTATGAGTTAGAAGGAAATAAAAGTATTTTCCTCAATTCACAAAAAATAAAGCTGCCAAAAACAAGTGGGTGTACTTGGGAACAATAATAAACTTTTGACGCCATCCTATTATAACATTGAAGTTGGAATTAATATATCTTAGAACTTTTAAACTAGTCTTTCCATCAAAGCATGGGCATAGTAGGGCGATTCATGGAACATCCAAATTCCAAACAAGCCATAACCATAGTGATATATAAAATTTCTGGTCTCCTGGGGCATGCATTACTCTTTCAAGACTGACTTTAAGGCCCTTGATTCTTTGTTAACATTCAGACTATTTCCTTTGAAGAAAAAGTAAAAGCCAGTTCATGAATTGTCATGAATCTGGATAAAATCTTTTGCTGTCAATCCATAAAATGTATCGACTAGCTATACTACCAGAGCATATAATGAACAACTATTGTTTGGGAATCATCATAAAGGTGCTCTACCACCAACATGCATATAATGTGATGCAAACAACAGCAACTGCATTGACTACCATGTGCATCCAAATCTAGCAAACCAAAAATCCCAATTTGTTAAATCTAATTCAAATTCTGATCAAACTACATTACTTTACCCTACACCAATCTAATGGAAAGTGGCATATAAACAACTTAGTCAAATTTTCATACCATCTGCGATTCCTCCGGTTAGTATGCAATGAACACCTAGAATAAGCTCTAGATAACAAATGCGAGAATGTGTTATGAAACAGGGTTCCGCAAAGGATGTCAACCGCCAGGTTGCTTAATTAACTTTCACAATTTAATTCAAATAAGTTTTGGCAGTTGACTTAAATTTCTGAACAAACTTCTAATTCCAAATTTGGAAAATGGATCCTATGTATTAGATCCACTAATGAGCTAATTTAAGGAACTGTCACAATGCTTCTCCCTAAGGACATGATATAATAAGAAGTTCAGATAATAGTTTGCTCAGAATTAAAGCACAGCATGAATATGAGGGTGCAATTAAATACAAAAGGGTGTACTTAATGTCATAGTCACAGAGAACCTACAATATGCCAGTAGCATCAAACAAAAATGCTGAATTATGTAATTCCTAATTATTGTTATACAACACATTAACACTACTTCAAGAAAACAAGAATACTGCTTACAAGAAGCAAATAAATTTCCAAATCAATATCAAAGGAAAAAAAAAAGGGAACCATATGACTTGAATGTATACCTTTACCAACAATTAGACCAAACTGCTTCAACGTCAGCATATAGAAAGGCTCTAGTTTGGTGAAATTGAGTATAACAGCCACAGGCAGGAAAATTATAAGGTTGAAAAGCCCAAGGAACCCAAGGAACTGTGCCATACTGGCACAGCCACTTTTTTCATCATCATCAGGCAACTTCTTGCGAATAAGGGTAATATACAGAGCATAAAATGCAGCTGATACTAGGGCAAGGAAGTCTCCAAGAAGAGGGTTTGAAGCAATTGCACTTAAACTAGTACTAGTTTCTGAGTCGCCCAAGCTGACAATTATAGTTCCCGTCATGCAAAGAAGAACACTTACAAGCTTCAACCAAGTGAACTTCTCATCAAGGAATCCTAAAGCAACCAAAAAGGTGAAAAGACTTGATGCACTGCTTAAGATAGTATTTGACTGCATGCAACAAGGGGAAAAAAAGCTAATTACACCAAGCTGTTGAAACACAAATTCACATCATAAACAAGGCATGCAATAAAAAAGAATTAGAAATGCTCACTGTCACTGTAGTATACTTCAATGAGAGATTAAAAGTCAACTGTGCCAAAAACCAAAAGGGGCATATCAACAGGCTGGCCTTTGCCACTCTAGTGCGTGTCCATCGCCCTGTTGCTTCCACTCCTTTATCAGCCTCTTCCTTAACAATACTAGGCAAAGTCCTAGCAAACTCATGCGATACAAATTCTGATCCGGAGTCAATAACTCTCCCATGTTGACTAATTTCTCCTCCTTCCACAAGCACAGATGGATATGATCCATCGGCGTTCACACCTACATCACTCTCTCTTAGAAGAATGGCCTGTTCCGAGTCTCCCAATTCTCGTAAAGGACTACTTCTTTTACTTCTCCAGAATAATACACTTCCATAGGTATCCACCAAATATCTCCCGATTTCAGCAATAGGAATGTAAACCACAAACAATGAATTGCAAATGTACGTGATGAGAAAAGGTGATACACCGGCATCTACAACAGACTGAACCACAAAACTGGCAGCAATCCAGATAATTGCCACTGCAAGTATGTATGTCAAACCTAAAACCCATCTCCAAAATTTACTTGTCATAGCTTCTAAACCTAAGCATAAATTGAACTCGTATCCACTCTTCCCAAACAGCTCAAAAACCTGTACCAACTTCAAACTCTAAAACACCCATATCAAAAATATCTTCTATAGGGAAAAATCAATACAAATGCCATAATCACTGCCGAGATTACCTAAAATATATAAGAAAAATCAAAAACAAAAATGAAGTCAAAATAACTGAGGCACAGGATACACACACACACACACACACATATGTGTATATATATATATATATATATATATATATATATATGTGTGTGTGAGATTTGAAAGAGAACCTAACACAATGATCATGAAAACCAAAGCCCGGTAGCTCATATAAAATTAGAAATCTATGAAATTACATTTATATTATATTACGTCCGATGTAATTTAAAACAATACATTGGTAGAGAAATATGCACCTGGGTGAAAATTAATTCAGAAGCAGATCATCAACGTTTCCAGAAACAGAGAATTTCTAGGGAGCATGAGAGTCTCCTAGGCTGACACAACACTTGATCATTTGATATCAATATACTCCCCACGGGTTCGATACTTCGGCTACTGGTCGATCTAGAATATAACTAATACAGCTTGCCTTAGTGATTTAGACCTAGAGTGATTACTTGGTATGTCTCATGTTACTTCATATTTCCCGTAGCATCTAATCTCATAGTTTAAATCTCATTTTTACTTTAATCACATCCTACTCTAGAAGTATTCATTCATTGTTAGCTATTAGCATTTGCTACTTTAGATATCTCTACTAAAACCTCAATTCTCGTGGGAACAATAACCCGTACTTATATACCCGAGTTGAGCGACTCGTGCACTTCCGACACTCGCACACCCCATTAGATAGTCGTTGTAGTGTAGTGTAGCATTAGCATCCGTAGTAGTAATTTGTAGAACTGGCACAGGTGCGTCACACACACATATAAAAGTATGCACATGCATTAGATTTAAATTGATAAATTTTGTAATTACATATTCTAGGAAAATATCCAGGGGAATGACATATTTGTGTGTTTTTGTGTTTATTTATTTTTGTGTTTATTTGTTTTTGTTTTTGTGATATCGAACTTGAATATGTTCTTATATTGTTCATTATTGAGTTCCGAACATT
Organism: Dipteronia sinensis; assembly: GCA_033220585.1. NCBI lineage: Eukaryota > Viridiplantae > Streptophyta > Magnoliopsida > Sapindales > Sapindaceae > Dipteronia > Dipteronia sinensis. The sequence continues at coordinate 18,975,190 of CM065643.1, read as the reverse complement.
TCGGTTTCTTATTTATTAGTTTTCAAGTTCCGAGTTGGAAGTTATGAAACTTTCCGTGTGTTTATCGTCCATGGTTTTAGTCATTGTGTATCGAGTTGATTTCCATATTTTTTTATCAAAGTTTTGTACACATCCATGTCCGTGAGTGATATAGGGTTTGTAATCTGAAAACGGATTCAAATTCCGAGTTTGGAGGCCTGAGAACGGTCGAAGAACGCTAGAGGAGCTCGAAAGGGAGCAAAGGGGAAGAGGGGTGGCAAATTGCCAAAACACCCCCTTTCCCGTGGAGGCGCCCTCGACCAGAAGTCCACCTTTTCTGCCCCCGTGGAGGTCACACACCTCCACGGGGAGCTGAGGTGGTGTGGAGGTGTCGGCCACCCGAGTTCTCCCTCTCTCCATGTCATTTCCCTCCCTATTTATTAAAAAATATTTAGAAATTTTCATAACTTCTCAATTTTTGTTTTTGTGATATCTCACTTTCAAACTCGATTTTGGTGATTCAAAAGCCAAAATTGATCGTATTTCAATGGAGAACAAGTCCTAAGTGATTTTAAAGCTAATTGAAGTCCGGATTTTTCGATTTACTTTGATCTTCATCAAGTGTTCATCATTTTTTTTTCTTTGATAGTTTGTTTGTACAACAATCAAAGTCCGAAAAAGTTGTTGAAATTGGATCCAACCAATTCACCCACCCTCTAGGTTTCTTGTTATCCATCTTAGGAAATTTCAGAGTAGCTTAATCAAATATCTCATTTGTGTTTGTATGATGATAGATGATTCAATATGTATGTGTTGGGAATGATTAGAGTGAATGAGAGTTAAGGGTTGTGCTTGGATGATCATTCCGGGCATACTTTTGACTATTAGCTCAATTGAGTGGAAAAAGCTTGTTTGATGCATAATCGTGCTAGGATAGCTTTGGTTCAATGTTCTTGTGCTTAATGGGTCTTGACCTAGGCACAATTGCTCATTGGTTAGGTAATGATTTGATTTCAGTTTTCTTAATCAAGAGAATGAACCATTTACTTGAATTAAATGGTATTCATATGTTTAACAATCTACATGATTTGCATTTTGTGTTTGGTGAACTCATTTTCCTTGTGTGATCTTATTCTTGCATCTCTCCAAGCCACAATTATTTTTCGTAACTTAGGGTGTCTTGCCTTTAGGAGTAGAATAATTTAATTTAGGAGCAGTCTAATTTAGACAGGCAAGCACCAGGTTACCTTAAGATCTTTAGTTTTACAACTTTAGTTAGTTTGTTTTCCATTTCACTCTCTCACACACAATCGCACTTTGCTTACATTTTTCACACACCATTCTCACCATTTCCACATTCTATTTGCGTTACTTTTAAATAAACACTAGAGCTAGAGATAGTTAACTGTAACACCTCTCTGTGGGAACTACTCCTTGCTTACTTGCTATACTAGTCCTTTGACTCGTGCATTTGCGAGGGAATTTAAATAAGACAAATTTTTTTGATAGGCATAACGTCGGCTGTATCGAAAATTTGGTGCCGCTGCTGGGGAGGTGGCTTATTTGTTAGCTATATCTAGTTCTAGCTTAGCTTAGATTTACTTGCTTTGTGGATTTTATTTTGTGCTTTGTTATGTTGTGTGTTGTTTGTGTTATTTGTGTTATTTTTATTTTTGTATAAGGCATATGCATTTGATGTTGTTTATGCTAGGAAAAGAAAACTTTTAGGTCGGATGGACCGCACAACTTATGAGAATGGTTTAGTGTTGATTTAACATGCAACAACTCCACCAAGTAAAACGGCTACGTTGCGTTGGCTTAATTGGTTTGAAAACCAAGGACACGGGATGGACCGTGAATGATCTAAAAGAAGAAACCGATGCGCAACCATGGGAGGTAACTCGTCTACACTTAGCTTTCCCAAACATAAATCTCTTCGATCGACTCCTCCATGTTTGAAGTTGAGAGGATTGGATTGAGACTTAGTTTTGTGCTTCAATTATAGTGGAATGCATATTTGTTGATCTTAATGTAATTTCTCGTGGGTCGTTGTAGTATGGTGGTAAGTATTCCCACCTATGTGTTTAATGATATAAATGCTGTGCTTATTGTTGTGATTTTTATTTTAGTTTAGATCTAATAGTGGATTTGTATTTGATCGAGCCAATTTTGTGTTATATTTTGGCCCTCATTTCCTTATTCTTTGGCTCAAATCTGAGTGAATTCTTGTATTTAATGGCTCTATTCTTGTCAATGCAGGCATTCGATGTGTTTCAGGTGTTAAAGGTTCAAACTAGAGCGTCCGGGTGTAGAACAAGTCAGATTTTCAAAGAAGAGTTCCCAGTGTCCGGGTACTGCATGACAGACTGAACCAATGAAGTCACACGCGGCCAGAGAGTCAGAAATCCTTAAGTTGCAATGCGCGGGTACTGCGCGGTCTGAACTTGCATTTTTATATATGTCGTGACATGCAATATTCAAACAAATTTATAAGATCCCAAGATGCACTTAAACAAGTATAAAACTAGCATGTGGCAAGTATGAGTATCGTTCCTCAGAGATCGAGCGATAGTTATGATTAAACTAATGCTTTAGTTAAAAATGCAAGAAAAGTAAATTGATGTGGTTTTGGAGAAAAAGTAAAACTAAATGTAAACTAAGCTAAAATGCACTAATCTAAAAAGTATGGGTATGTGATATATGGATTAAGGAATCGATGAATTCAACTAGCAAACAATGGGTAAAGAATGAACTCACATTAATTGTCATTAACTAATGTAACCACCCTAGGATGTATAGGAGTGATTATTTACCACTTGTGAGTGCCCAAACCATCATGTATAGCATTGGCCACCCACAATTGGTTATACAATGAAAGAACATCTATCACATAAGGGACAAATCTCTTTGTTAAAAATCACCAACCCATCATGTATAGGTTGATGCTTAATCTATCACATGCACACAATCCTAGGATGTATAGTCTTGATTACCCATGAAAGATTAGAATTATGTGAGATTAATAAGTCCGGATATTACTTGGGTCATGTACCCTTGTTCAATCCTCATATTCAATTGAGCTTAGAGGGCCAAGTATCATGTATACTTGATTCTCTACACATATAATTTCTCAAACAACTTATGAAGAGAGTCATGTACAATCAAACACAAATTGCTTTTGAAATCAAGTAAAACATTGAATAGAACAAATGAGATAGATTTTAATAAAAGATATTGAGTTCATTACAAATACCCATATTTACAAGTGAATCACATCAATCCCTTAATGGGATTTAGCTACTCATAACAAATGGAATACAAGAATAAAAAGGAGGGAAGTAGAAAAGACCTATGTAGAACCTTCTTTCTTCAAGCTTCAATCCACCTCCTATGTCCTTATGAGTAGCAATTGATGAAGATGATGATGGGTTTTTGGTGAGAAAGGTTTTTGGGATTTAGAGAGAGAAAGAATGAATGGAATGGTGTATGGTCGTGGGTCTCTCCTTTCAAAAATCACATTTGAAAACTATTTATACTTCCTTCAAAAACTAGACCAAAATACTGATGTGGCGAGCTGGGTATCCCGTATAGCACGGGTATAGCACGAGTAGGTTACCAGTGCAGTTACCTATACAGTCTTCATTTCTCTTCAGATTTGCACAATGTGCACGGGTATGTGCATGGGTGGATGACATGTGCACCACTTGTACAGTTGCCTTCGCCCGTGGCCTTGCTCCCTGGTCTGGTGAACTGTACGGGTGGGTGCATGGGTGTTACCCATGCAGTTTGTTCTTCTCAAAATCCACCTTCTGGTGCACGAGGTGAGCGCACGGGTAGTGCATGGGTCTGCTACTCGTGCACTATTGTTTCCATCACTTCATATGTGCACTAATTGGTCCATTTTGCCCCCTTCATGTCTTTTTACCTAATGCCTGCAATAATCCTTCACTTCGTATGTGCACTAATTAGTCCATTTTGCCCCTCTTCATGTCTTTTTTACCTAATGCCTGCAATAAAAACTAAACGAGCCATAAATACACATAAAAACGCTCAAGAACAAAACAAAGAGAAAGGATATTAGGGCCAAAATGTATAACATTTTTAGCTCGATCAAATACCCCCAAACCAAAACTTTGCTCGTCCTCGAGCAAACTCCAAACAAAACCAAATATAACTCTAAACACTCAAACATGACTCGATCTAAAAGCTTTCCTAGACTCAAACAAATAAGCTGCAAGCCAACTAACTGAGAGATAAGTAAGAGATAATGGGAGTGAGGAAGATGCTAATGCAAAATGTTCTAAATAACTCTGTTAATAGCCAAAATTGGCTAAGGACCAAAGAAAAATTTTCCACCTCCCAGACCTGGCTCCATACCCGAGAGTTTCCACCAGCAGACCATTCTATCCAGAGCCGAGCTACGATACCACCCCAGGAACAAGGACGGGCTCTGGAAACATCTGGGATAGAGCCCGGAACGATCAGATCTAGCCCGCATCACCAAAACTAGAAATTCCCCGAAGTCGAGGTCACCTCGCAATTGCTCCAGAAACTCACCTATACCTCGCTGACACATGAGAATGTTCCTAGGAAGCCGCATCTATCTTCGAAAGGTCAGGGGAAGCCGCACCTAGCTTCGAAAAGGTCAGGGGAAGCCGGATCTGGCTCTTAGCTGGATGAAACTTCTTAGATATCGAGGTTGGAACACTGATTGACCTCATTAGTTGATGCACCACACCATGCCATATTCAACGACCTCTATAAAGGATCATGCTGTGAAGATACGAAGATGCACTGGATCATATCTGGAAACGTTACCTACATGCAGAACAAGTAATAGAGTCCAAAGAGGAAACAAACTGATCTCTACCAAGATATTCTCAATTCGGCTATTAACTCAAAGTCAATGACATTTTTCAAGAAGAAATCCCGCCCGATAAGGAGGGGAGAGACTGAGAAAATCAAGGGGAGAATCAGTTGATTTAACCTACAAAACTATGTATAAATAGAAAGAAAGAAAAAGAAAAGAAGGACTACTATTCGACAGGCATACGACAAATACTCGACCATACCCTAGAAAGAATTGAGAGCAAAAAGAAAGAAATTTGTATTTGTATACCATGCACTTTCAATAAAGAAAATATATTAGCTTTCTTTTGGGTGATGAATTGTATCATTATTCCTTGTCATTTTATAAATCATTGCTACACATACGATCAATCTTGGCCACCACCTACGTGGTAGTGGTCTCGAGGGTGTTAACTGAGAGTTCTCGTTCCGAGCAAAATTTCCGTTAACACTTTCTAGCGCCGTCTGTGGGAAACGACCTTACACTCAAGTAACCAATTATTTGCATTTACATTTTCAGTTGTTTTACATGGACTATGAGGCTCTGCTCCTCCCAAGGCCAACATAGAGTTTCGGAGCAACCTCCGGCGAGGTTAACACGAAAGGCCCCAAGAAAGGGGAGAAAGTCTGGATATAGTAGTCAAGCTTCGGTCCAAACAACCAATGCGCGGACTACTGGCCACCCTATAGTGAGCCAGGCCGCGCTCGACCAACAAGCGGCGGCCTTCGTAGAATCCATCTGCGTCCGCCTGCTCGCTGAAGGCATCACAATCCAGCCTAACCAACCTGAATAATCAAGGAGAGCCGAGCAGGCTTGGAGCTAGGCCACCTGGTTTCGATTGCCTAGGACCTCCTCCTCCAAAGCCGGCTCGAGATAGGTCAGGGCCCCAACGTTCGATCCGGGATAGGCTGGGACCCATGCCCCCAGTTCCGAAAAGACCTTCACAATATCAACCCAGGCAAGTTAAGTCTGCCGCAGATGCTTTTACCCGGAAGCCACGAGGGATATCTTATCCAACTACATCTAGGAGGACCGCCCGGGCCCTAGAGGAGGAAAGTAGACAAACTCCCTAAATGAATCCTATCCAGGAGGAAGACCGGATAGAAATTGCCAGTTCATCGGAAAAACTCGACAGTGAAGAATCTGAGGTTAACTCGAAGAGGCCTGGGAACAAGCGATTGAGGGATCAGCTGGCAAAGCTACAAAAAGAGGTCCAGCAGATAAGAAAGGGAAAGAATAAGGAGGACAAAAAGGATCCCCTGAGCGAGATGAACGCTCCTTTCACTAGGATGATCCGAGAAGCGGAGCTCCCCCCAAAATTCAAAATGCCAGCAGATAAGTTCTCCGGAACGGAAGATCCTTTAAGCCACCTAGAGAGCTTCGTTCAACAGATGGAGGTCCAGAACACTACCAGAGCAGCTATGTGCAGAATGTTTCCAACGACCCTAACCGACTACGCAAAAACCTGGTTCAGGAAACTGCCCGTTGGCAGCGTGGATTCTTTCACGAAATTATCAACAGATTTTTGCTCGCAATTCCAAGGGGTCAAACCTCGTCCGAAAGATCCCATACACCTCCAATATGCGATTCAGGAATGGAGCTAGACTCTTCGTTCGTACGTGGAACGATTTCACAAGGAGGTCATACAAATGTGAGTTTTCACCGAAAAGGAAACCCTCGCCAACTTCAGGCGGAACCTATGGGCAGGAAAGCTTTTCCGTTCCTTCACCAAGAGACCTCCCGAGACTTACCAAGAGGCCTACGACCGAGCTCTTGAGCAGGTCGAGATCGACGAACAACTCAAGGTCAAGATGGAACACGACGACATGAGAACGGCAAAGCGTCTGAAGAAAGAAACCCCTAAATTTGAGCCAGTACAGAAAACTCAGAATAAACTTCCCAACATGTCAACCTATCGCATCCCTGCTCCTCTGCATAGGCAAGAAAGATATCCAGCAAAACGAACCCCTCCCCGGGCTTCGCCGCCTCCCAGGACCGTGGCTCCAGTAATGCAAGGGGAAAAAGGGTATGACTACTACACCCCTTTGAATGCTTCCAGGGAAACAGTCTACCTTGCCATACGAGATAAAGGGTTGCTCCAAAAGCCCGCTCCCATGAAGGCCCCAGCTGACAGGAGAAACCGGTACAAGTACTGCGACTTCCACGAAGACGTGGGCCACAACACCTCAGAGTGCTATAATTTGCGCAACCAGATTGAAGCCCTGATAAGGGGAGGATGCCTGATTGAATTCTTACAACAGGTCAGAGATAACATTAGGAATGGAAGGGAGGTATAAGCTGAAATCCGTGAAGACGCAGAAAAGAGAAAAAGGGAACAGGCTAACTTAATGCAACAGATCCAGGTGATACACACTATCAGCGGAGGTCCTACACTGGCTGGCGTTTCCAATAACTCCCGAAAAAACCACGTGAGAAAGATTCCCCGCATCGGAGAAAGCCGGAGGATCTTCGAAGTCAGCCAGAGCCCGATAGAGCCCTCCTAGTCAGCGCAGATCGTTTTCATCGAAGCAGATGTCTTCAATACTGTGCAACCTCATGATGATCCCATGGTAATCACGATACAGATCGCCAACTGTCTGGTCTATCGCGTGCTCGTGGATACAGGTAACAGTGTAGATATCCTCTTCAAGGATACCTAGGAAAAATTAAACCTGAAGCAACGTTATTACAACAGCTGTACCACTCCGCTTTACGGGTTCACTAGAGATTCGATCATACCAGTGGGGTCGATGATCCTCCCAGTAATCATCAGAATCACCCCTCTCCAATAGAATGTTATGACCGACTTTGTTGTGGTGGACACCCCATCGGCCCACAACGCTATCCGCTATCCTCGGGAGACCTTTCCTGTCCTCCTTGAAGGGAGTCTTGTCCATATACCACAACGTCCTGAAATTCCCGGTTGGAACAAAAGTAGGAGAGGTACGCGGGGACCAGCAGGCAGCCAAGAAATGCTATGCAGTATCTGCCAATCCTGCAGCCCTAGCGAAACAGTGTGTACATGTGACATTAATCCAGGAAGACATGGATACATCCCGGATAATCTAGGAGGAGAAGGAGCCCGCGGAACATCCTGGGCATCCGGAGAGCGAACCTATTATGCCCTTCGAGGAAGAACAGGGTAAGGGCTGGGCAAGCGGGCAGCCCGTAGATAAACTAGAAGAGATACCCATCAGAAATGACGATCCCTCCAAGGTCGTCAAGGTCGGAGCCACTCTTGATCCAGAAGTGAAAAGAGGACTAATTGACCTTCTCAGGGAGTTCAGCGACATCTTCGCCTGGAACCATGATGAAATGCCTGTATTCCCGGCATCATTGGCCGCCCACCAACTAGCGGTAGATCCAACAGTCAAGCAGAAGAGGCGTCACTTCAACGCTGATAGGAACGCTGCGGTGCAGGATGAGGTTGATAAATTGATCAAAGCAGGGTTCATCAGAGAAGTACGTTACCCCGAATGGATCACCAACGTGGTCATGGTTACGAAGGCGAATGGGAAGTGGCGTATGTGTGTCGATTACACCGACCTCAACCAGGCTTGTCCGAAAGACAGTTTTCCTTTACCAAAGATCGACCAGCTGGTTGACTCCACGTCCGAAAATAAACTTTTGAGTTTTATGGACGCATTCTCAGGATACAACCAAATTAAAATGCACCTGGCTGACCAAGATAAAACCAGTTTCATTACTGGGCAGGGCTTATACTGCTACAAGGTGATGCCGTTTGGTTTGAAGAATACGGGGGCCACATACCAGCGGCTAGTTAACAAACTGTTCAAGCCCGAGATAGGAAGGACGATGAAAGTATATATCGACGACATGATCACAAAATCCCCAACCGTAAAAGGACATCAGGAAGACCTTCGTAAAACCTTCCTCATACTGAGGGAAAATCAGATGCGTTTGAACCCCTCCAAATGTGCCTTTGGGGTAACGGCAGGGAAGTTTCTTGGCTTCATGGTTCATGAGAGAGGTATAGAAGCCAACCCAGAAAAAATCAAAGCTATCTTGGACCTGGAATCCCCGACCTCGCTCAAGCAAGTACAGATTCTGACTAGACGGGTGGCGGCACTCAACAGGTTTATTTCTCGCTCCACCGATAAATGTCTCCCTTTCTTCAAGGCCATCAAACAAGGGAAAAACATGAAGTGGAGCCAGGAGAGCGAACGGGCTTTTCAAGCTTTGAAAGAATACCTAACAAGCCCCACATTGTTATTCAAGTCGGTTCTCGGAGATGAGTTGCAAATCTACCTGGCAGTATCAGAAACTTTAGTAAGCGGGGTTTTGGCTAAGGATTGTAGCGACGGTTTTCAAAGACCCATATACTATGTGAGTCATGCTTTGACCAAATTAGAAAGGAATTACATTCTCCTAGAAAAGCTCGCTTATGCTTTGGTGATCTCAGCGAGGAAACTTCGTCCCTATTTTCAAGCTCACACAATAGTAGTGGTGAAGGACCAACCCCTCCGCCAATTCTTGTAAAGACCAGACGTGTCTGAAGGCTAGTCTTATGGGCCCTAGAGCTCACTCAGTTCGATCTAAAGTATAAGCCTCGGACTACGATTAAGGCACAGGCTTTGGCTGACTTCGTGGAAGAATTCTCAGCGATCCCAGATCAAGATGATCCCTCAATATCAAATGAGGTCCCTGAGAAGATATCCGAGGTCGACAATTGGCCGGAAGGCTGCAAGCTATGGACCCTCTTTACAGATGGAGCATCCGGGCAAGCCGGGGGATGAGCTGGCATAATTTTGATAGATCCGTAGGGGACCGAATTCTGTCACTGTTTCAGATTCGAGTTTAAAGTTACCAATAACGAAGCGGAATATGAAGCCCTCATAGCCGGGATGAAGGTAGCCATTGAACTAAAGGCCGATTACCTACAAATCAAGAGCGATTCATTGGTTGTTGTAAACCAGGTGACTGAGGTCTACCAGGCAAAGGGAGATAATATGGCTGCCTACCTAAAGCTAGCTCAGCTGCTAAAAAGCAAATTTAAGGGACTCAAGATAGATCAGGTGCCTCGACACCAAAACCATCGCGCAGATGTTCTGGCTAAAATAGCGGCGAACGGAGGCCAGTCCTTACCATGGGGAATTCCCCTCCAAGTAATCACCCAACCAAACATAGCCACAAATGGAGAAATTTGTTCCCTGGATTGCCTACCTTGCTGGATGGACCCAATTGTCACCTACCTTCTTGAAGGAGAGCTTCCCGAAGGGCCCGACCAAGCTCGAAGAATTAAGAGACTCTCAGTCCGATACTGTATGGTGGACGGGTACCTCTACAGGAGGGGCAGATCCCTCCCCTTACTTAGGTGCTTGCATCCCGATGATGCTAAGTGGGCATTGAGAGAGGTCCACTCTGGGGACTGTGGGAACCACATAGGTGGGGAAGCTCTAGCCTATCAGGTGCTTCGTATGGGGTACTATTGGCCGACCATCTACCAAGACGCAAAGAGTTTTGTGCAATCTTGCAAACCTTATCAAAGAACTTCAAACTTGAACCACCAGCCACCCGAGCGACTGTCGTCCCTCAGTTCACCTTACCCCTTTGCCATGTGGGGAATCGACCTAATTGGGCCACTCCCTACCGCTCCCGGACAGATGAAACATGCTATCGTGGCTATCGACTACTTCACAAGATAGGTCGAGGCAGGACCTCTTTCTCGAATATCAGAAAAGAATACAACCAAGTTCATCAAGCCTAATGTGGTATGCAGATTTGGGACCCCTCTCATCATTATAGCTGACCTAGGGAAGCAATTCGACAACGCCCGATTCAAAGACTTCTGTAAGGGATTGAGGATCGACCTCAGGCTCGCTTCAGTGGCTCATCCCCAGACTAACGGGTTGGTAGAATCCACCAACAAGACTATCAAGAAACTTCTGAAAAAGAAGCTACAGCAAAAGAAAGGTAAATGGGCAGAAGAGCTGCCAGAAGTCCTCTGGGCATACCGGGGAGACACCTTACTCCCTAGCCTTCGGAGTTGAAGCAGTCCTCCCCATCCAGCATAAATTAACCTCGTTCAGGGTACAACACTTTGAGCCCGAAAGTAACGAAGTCAAGCTCCGGGCTAATCGATGCCTCTTAGAAGAAAAACAAGACCGGGTAGTAGAGAAAGTAGCGATCTACCAGAGCAAGATCGCTAGATACTTCAACCGAAAGGTCAGAGCTCGAGAATTCAAAGAAGGGGATCTGGTACTTAGGAAAGTGACCCTGAACACTCGGAAAAGGTCGGATGGAGTCTCAAGTCCCAATTGGGAAGGGCCATATTTGATAAAGCTAGTTGTTCGCAATGAAGCTTATAAACTCGAAGACATGGATGGACGATCCATCGACCATACTTGGAATGCAGATCATTTGTGGAAATTCTACCCTTGAAGGGAATTCTCAAGCAGACTACCCCCATTTAGTTTTCATTACAGACCCTAATAAAGATGTACTACATCCCGATCATCAATAAAGTCATTTTCCTTTTCTCTTCCATCTTTGTCTCCAACTATGTTCAACATTAGTGACTATACCCTTGTGTGGGAAACTCAACATAAACACTTTGAGGCCAGGAAATAGCTCAATAGCCCTCCTGATGCCTTGGTCGGGCTACCACCCCCAAGAAGGGTCTGAGTGTAAGAGCATAGTTGCCCTTCAGATCTCGAAACCAGGAAATAGCTCAATAGCCCTTCTGATGCCTTGGTCGGGCTACCACCCCCAAGAAGGGTCTGAGTGTAAGAGCATAGTTGCCCTCCAGATCTCGAGACCAGGAAATAGCTCAATAGCCCTCCTGATGCCTTGATCGGGCTACCACCCCCAAGAAGGGTTTGAGTGTAAGAGCATAGTTGCCCTCCAGATCTCGAGACCAGGAAATAGCTCAATAGCCCTCCTGATGCCTTGGTCGGGCTACCACCCCCAAGAAGGGTCTGAGTGTAAGAGTATAGTTGCCTTCCAGATCTCGAGACCAGGAAATAGCTCAATAGCCCTCCTGATGCCTTGGTCGGGCTACCACCCCCAAGAAGGGTCTGAATGTAAGAGCATAGTTGCCCTCCAGATCTCGAGACCAGGAAATAGCTAAGTAGCCCTCTTGATGCCTTGGTCGGGCTATCACAAAAAAAATATATAAATAAAATGTTTGTTTTCGTATGCAGGATCAAAATTATCATAATCCCCTACACGAGTCTTAATTGTTACTACAGATGCCACTCTGGTTTCTATTCAACAAGAGTTCTCAAAAGCAATTCGATTTCTCATTAAGAACAAGGGGAGCCTATCCCTCGATAAGGTTACATCCACCAAACGGGGAGCCCAACCCCCGAGCTCGGGCTATAAAAAAAAAGCTAATAAGGGCAAAACGGGGTGCCCACCCTCTTTTCCGGGCAATCAAAAACAAGTCAAGATGAACTGCTTCAAGCTTTGGGACTCTCTTGGCTTTCCTCCGCTGGCCCTCCTCCTTCTTGCTGATCTTCGCCATCAACCCCCTCTACAGATAGCTGTCCATCTTGGTTATCCTCACCGACCGCTCCTCCATTTAGAGGCTCCATCGGTTGATCAGCAGGATCTTCCTCCAAAACCTCATTAATCACGTCCATAACCTCAGGCGGGATAGCCGCATCAAGAAGGGCAGCCATGGACCCCGTCTGGCTTCTGTCGACCTCCATCTCTGTTAAAGGAGGATCCTCAGACGGGCTCCTAACCTCTTCACCAGCTCCCGACTGGTCCTCCTCGGATCGAGAGGACAACACTTTACTGGAAGACTCCCCGAGACCTGAGGTAGTAAAGGTAGGAAGAGGGAATGGAGGATCTGTCTGGGCGGGCTGTTTCCTAGTTCCTGCTTGGCTCGAAGGGACCACCTTGTTGCCTTCAGGACGAGATAGCTCCGCAACCTTGAGCATTATTTCCTATCTATCCCAGCCAGTAATAGATGACAAATCAAAGGGAGGAGGAAGAGCTTCCGTGGCCTGAAAGGAAGTATAGAAATATCCATCGCTGAAGGAGGTCTCCGCGTCAGCTTGCAGCTTGGTCACTTGAGTAATCAGAGACTGATTCTCGAGGTCTAACTTTTTAGCCTCAGATCTCTAGGAATCCCGCTGTCTAGCCCTGCCAGAGAGATTGAAGATGCTTCTGATCATAAGATTGCTTCATCCTCTCATGATCGGAGCGAAGCTCAGCCATCTCGACCTCGACCTTTCCCTGGCTGGAAGTCATCTCTTCCACTAAAGACTGGGCCTGCTTGAGCAATTCCCTGGCTTTCTCGGCTTCGGCTTCGGCTTTTACAGCCCGGTCGCGGAGGAGGGCTACCTGCTGGCCCATCACAACATTAAACTTGAAGGCCTACAAAATACAGAACCCAAGTTAGAAACTGAACGAATTAACAAGAGTAGCACAAAGGAAATACAATTACCTCAGCTAAAATAGCAGACCCCTTGGTAATAAGGACGTCTACAGGCATGGAAGCCATCTTGGAGATCCCACCGCCCGGACAAGACGCTATGAATTGCTCCAGGACTTCATCCCGCCCTGCCGAGCTCGACTGAGGAACCCTCGCGACACTTTTCCCAGAAACCTCTGAAGCTTTGGTTATTGGAAGCGCAGTGGAATCAAGAGGTTGAGTCGAGGGGGTAGCAACTTTAGCGACCACAGCCGAAGGGACGGAAGCAGCCGGACCAACCACTTGGGAGCTTTACCCAAAGCCCGGAAAGCCCGCGAAGCAAGAGTGGTCATCTTGGACCCAGCCGGAGAGATAGTTGAAGATAGAGCAGGTTCGACCTCAGAGGAGGGAAGAGAAACTCTACCTTGAGGAGAGCGTGAGACGTGGCAGGTGGCCAGTTCCACGACGAAAACTGTGAATAAACAGATTAAAAAGGAAAATGTTAGAACCGAGCTGAGTAATAAGGCAAAGCAACTCAATGACACTTACGAGGAATAGCGCCTGAGATCCACAAATATTTGTTCACTCTACGAGGATCAAAGGCTTCAGCAGTAGGGAACTTCAGGTTCAAATAATTCCGGGCTAGAATAGCCTTCAAGATGGCTTCGGACTCAGAAGGCAGGGAGTCCCGGTCCCATGAGGGCTTGTCATTGAATGCCGTGGGAACCTCGAATTCATGCCCTCCAATGAAAATCGAGCTCCCCCAGTCATCCCCCGTAATGATCCATTCTTCTTTCCAAGCGGGGTCCTTTTTTGAAGCTCCGGGAATGATGAAGTTGAGCTTGTTCTTGGCCTTGGCATAGAACTGGCCTCGAGGAGCGCCAGACAGGCTCCCAATCTGGAAGAGATAGGCCAACTCCTCTGCACCCGGCTCCCTCGTCACCTTACTCATCTGACATTGTTCCCTTCATAGTACAAGGAAACCAATCAGATGCCTCTAGAAGCCAGGCGTCAACTGGAGGAGAGCGAGCTGGATGGCGTTAAGATCCCGCTGAAGAGTCAGATGAAAGGGAAGCCTGACCCCTATTCTCGAGAGCGGCCACATGAATCGGAAGCACGCCTTTAGGGGGGTTGAAGAACTCGTAATTTTTGGGAGGCACCGAGATGGATACGCTGTCGGGGATGCCAAACTTTGACCTCAAGCGGTCAATCGAAACCGGATCGACGATGGAATCTGGGACAACCCGAAAATCATAAGGAGGGAGCCTCTCCAAAAGGGGACCAAGAGCTGAAACCCGATGCTCTCCCGCGGCTTCACCGCCCACTTCTTTGTCGGAATCTTCATCGACGATATCCAAAGGATGGTCAGGATGGTTGGAGAACCCAGTCCCAATAGATACATTCCTACTTGACCGCCGACGTTGCGAGGTGGGCGGGGAATCGTCACCGTCAGAACTCCTCCTAGCCCGTTTCCCCAAAGTAAGACTTACGACCTCCTCGCCGTCAATTATGGAGTCAACTGAATCGCTGACTAGTTTTCGACATAGTAAAAGCCAATAAGGATGAAGAATGAAGAAAAAGGCAAGTTTAGAGGAAAGGCTATGAGAGAAAATATTTCTTAGCAAAAAATTTTAGTTCGAGAGATGTGAGGAAGACGAGGAGAAAAATAGATATATATATATATATAGGCAGAAGGGCAACAGCACGAGCTATCGAGATCCTCGTTTGGTAACGGTAAAGAATCTTGGGGACTACCGTAACGTAACCGGATTAACTCAGAAGCAGGCTAATCATCTCACGCCACATCACTTACGCAGTTAAGATGGAGATCTCCCCAAGATTCTGGTAACGGTAAAAAATCTCGGGGACTGCCGTAACGCAATCAGATTAATTCAGAGATAAATTAGTCGATTCGCATCACGTCACTCTAATGAGGAGATTTCCCCAATATTTCGGTAACAGTAAAAAGAGAAATATTTCCCAAGTAAAGTAAAAATCTAACCCCAACCCCAAGCTCGACGTCTGGTGTTCAAGTTAGAGGGGACTTCTGTTAATAGCCAAAATTGGCTAAGGACCAAAGGAAAATTTTCACCTCCTAGACCTGGCTCCATACCCGAGAGTTTCCACCAGGAGACCATTCTATCCATAGCCGAGCTACGATACCACCCAGGAACAAGGACGGGCTCCGAAAACATCCGGGATAGAGCCCGGAACGATCAGATCTAGCCCGCATCACCAAAACTAGAAATTCCCCGAAGTCGATGTCACCTCGCAATTGCTCCAGAAACTCACCTATACCTCGCTGACATAGGAGAATATTCCTAGGAAGCCGCATCTAGCTTCGAAAGGTCAGGGGAAGCCGCACCTAGCTTCGAAAAGGTCAGGGGAAGCTGTATCTGGCTCCTAGCTGGATGAAACTTCTCAGATATCGAGGTCGGAACACTGATCGACCTCACTAGTTGATGCACCACACCATGCCATATTCAATGACCTCTCTAAAGGATCATGCTGTGAAGATACGAAGATGCACTGGATCATATCTGGAAACGTTACCTACATGCAGAACAAGTAATAGAGTCCAAAGAGGAAACAAACTGATCTCCACCAAGATATTCTCAATTCGGCTATTAACTCAAAGTCAATGACATTTTTCAAGGAGAAATCCAGCCCGATAAGGAGGGGAGAGATTGAGAAAATCAAGGGGAGAATCAGTTGATTTAACCTACAAAACTATGTATAAATAGAAAGAAAGAAAAAGAAAAGAGGGACTACTATTTTCTTCTTGTATTAAGTAGGCACTTCAATTCTTAATCCATTTAGAGGTTAAGTGTGAGCCATTAATGCATTTGATATTCTTCTTGGATTGTGTAGGCACTCCAACTCTCAATTCATGTTAGATGTTAAGTTATGATATCTTCTTGGGTTAAGTAGGCACTTTAACTCTTTGCACATGTTAGATGATAATTAAATTGGGTTTTTAAGTATAATGCACATTAAGGTGTTTTAACAAGCTCACTTGAATGGAAGGGATTGATTGGGAGCACTCCAATCCTAGCCATCCCGGCTATGTAATCTATCTAAGCTTAATGAGAATCCTCCTTACACTTAACCTAGCACTCCAATAGTTTTGTTGTAGGTGAGGATTAAGTGGTCCTTCAAACCACACTTATAGGTAGATTAGCCATAAATAGATCAAATAAGTTTTTAATAGATTAGCCGGATTGCCCATTATTCGTGTATGAATTGCATTGACTCCCATATCACTTATCATATCTTATCATTTCGCATTCTCATTATCTTAGTTTAATTCTAGTTTAGATTTAATCGTAGTTTGCATCTTTAGTGTTAATCTTATCAACCACACCATTTACATTTTACTCTTAAGCATTTACTAGTATTAGAACTTAATTTGATCATCACTACCATTCGATCCCTGAGGAACGATACCTCACTTGCCACCATACTTGTTCTTTAAAACCATTTTTGAGCATTCTGAGGTCTTATAAATATTCTTTGACAAACAAATTTCATACTCAAACGGCATTTTGTCAGTATTGTGCTTATATCTTAGGTTATCCTTTGTTAACAGAAATTTTGCTCAGGATGAGAAATCTCAGTTAGCACCCTCGAGACCACTACCACATAGGTGGTGGTCAAGGTTGAACGTATGTGTAACAGTGCCTAATAAAATGACAAGGAAGAATGATATTGTTAACCACCCAAAAGAATCAAAAAATATTTTCTTTAAGCCAGGTGCGGTCTCCTACGAACACCCCACTATGTCAGCGAGGTATAGGCGAGCTTCTGGAGAAATTGTGAGGTAATCCCTACTTCAGGGGGATTTCCTGGTTTCAGGTTCGGTGACACGGGCTTGATCTGACTGAGCCGGGCTCTACTCCGGGTGTTTCTGGAGCCCGTCCTTATTTCTGTGGGGGGGTATCGTAGCTCGGCTTTGGGTAACAAGGTCTCTTGGTGGATGACCTCGGGCATGGAGCCAAGTTTAGAGGGTGGAAATTTTCTCTTTGGTCCTTAGCCAAATTTGGCTATTAACAGAAGTCCCCTCTGACTTGAACATCGATTGTCGAGCTTGGGGTTGGGGTCAGATTTTTTATTTTATTTGGGAAATCTTTCCTTCTTTACTGTTACCAGAATATTGGGGAAATCTTCTTATTAACTGCGCAAGTGAGGTGGCGTGAATTGACTGACTTATTTCCTAATTAATCCGGCTGTGTTACGGCAATCCTCGAGATTCTTTATCGTTGCCAGAATCTTGGGGAAATCTCCTCATTAACTGCGCAAGTGACGTGGCGTGAGCTGACTGACTTGTTTCCGAGTTAATCCGGTTACGTTACGGCAGTCCCCGGGATTCTTTGTGATTTTAACTGAAGATTTTGACAGCTCGTGCTGCTACCCTCTTGCCTATATATACTTGTTTATCTCAACGTCTTCCTCATATCTCTGAAATTTCAAATTTTTCCCAAGATAAACTTTCTCTCACAGACTTTCTCTCAAGCCTATCTTTTTCTACATTCCTCATCCTCACCGACTTCATCATGTCGAAAACCAGTCACGATTCCTGTTGATTCCATGGTTGACGGCGAAGAGGTCTTTAGCCTTGCCCCTAAAAAACTGGGCAAAGGGGAGCTTAGACAACGAAGATTCTCCCTAATCCGCAACGTCGACTGTTGAACAGGAATGTGTCCATTGGGACCTGGGTTTTCTAACCATCCTGACCATCCTTTGGATATAGCCGATGAAGACTCCGATAAAGAGGTTGGTGGCGAATGCCGCTGGGGAGCATCGAGTCCCGGCTTCCTGCTCTCCTTTGGAGAGGCTTCCTCCCTATGACTTCAGGGTTGTCCCTGATTCCACCGTTGATCTGAACGTGATTGATAGTTTGAGGTCGAAGTAAGGCATTCCCGACAGTGTTTCTATCTCGATACCCCCCAAGGGTTATGAGTTCTTCAACCTCCCTAAAGACGTGCTTCCAGTTCATGTGGCGGCTCTCGAGAATAAGGTTAGGCTTCCCCTTCATCCGACTCTTCGGCGAGCTCTCAACGCCATCCAGCTTGCTCCCCTCTAGTTGACGCCCGGCTTCTGGAGGCATTTGATTGGTTTCCTTGTGCTATGAAGGGAATAATGCCAGCTGAGCAAGGTGACGAGAGAGCCCGGAGTAGAGGAGCTGGCCTATCTTTTCCAAATCGGGAGCCTATCTGGCGCTCCTCGAGGTCAGTTTTATTCTAAGGCCAAGATCAAGCTCAATTTTGTTATTCCCGGTGCTTCGAAGAAGGACCCCGCCTGGAAGGAAGAATGGATCCTTGAGGGGGATGATTGGGGGAGCTCGATTTTCATTGGGGGGCATGAGTTCGAGGTTCCCACAGCTTTTAGTGACAAACCATTGTGGGACCGGGACTCCCTGCCTTCTGAATCTGAAACTATTTTAAAGGCTATTATAGCCAGGAACTACTTGAACCTGAAGTTCCCAACCACTGAAGCCTTCGATCCTCGTAAGGTGAATCAATACCTGCGGATCTCAGATGCTACTCCTCGTAAGTGTCATTGAATTACCTTGCCTTGTCTTGTTGACTAGCTTGGTTCTGACGTTTTCCTTTTTGATTTGTTTACTCACAATTTTCGTCGTTGAACCACCTTCCCGCGACGTCCAACGTTCTCCTCAGGCTCGAACTCCTCTTCCCTTTGCTTCGGCTCTTGCTCAATCTACCTCCCCAGCTGGGTCTAAGATGGCCAACCTTGCGTCGCAGGCTTTTCGGGCTCTGGGTAAAGCTCCCCAAGCTGTTGGTCCGACTGCTTCTGCCCCTTCTGTTGTAGTCACTAAAGTTACTACTCCCTCGATTCGCCCTCATGATTCCGCTGCGCTTCCAACCCCCCGAGCTTCGGAGGACTTTGAAAAGGGTGTCGCAAGGATTCCTCCTAGCCGTTCCCGCCCTCAGTGGAGCTCGACGGGGCAGGACGAAGTCCTGGAACAATTTATCGCGTCATGTCCGGGCGGTGGGATCTCTGGGATGGCCTCAATGCCCATGGATGTCTTGCTCACCAAAGGGTCTGCTGTCTTACCTGAGGTAATTATATTTTCTTCGTACTGCTTCTGCCAACTTGTTCAATTTCTAACCCTGGCTTTGTATTTTATAGGCCTTCAAGTTTAATGTAACCATGGGCCACCAGGTAACCCTCATTCACGACCAGGCTACTAAGGCCGAGGTCGAAGCCGAAGCCGAGAAAGCCATGGGATTGCTCAAGCAGGCTCAGACCTTAATTGAAGATATGACCTCCAACCAAGGAAAAATCGAGACCGAGCTGGCCGAGCTTCGTTGTGATCATGAAAAGACCAAGCAGTCTTATGATCAAGAACGTCTCCAATCTACCTGGCGGGCCAGGCAGAGGGATTCTTGGAAAGCTGAGGCTAAGAAGTTGGACCTCGAGAATCAGGTTTTGATTGCTCAGGTGACCAAGCTACAAGCTGACGCGGAGACCTCCTTTAGCGATGGCTACTTCTACGCTTCCTTTTAGGTTATAGAGGCTCTCGCTCTTCCCTTTGATCTGTCATCCATTGCCGATTTGGATAGAAAGGAGATAATGATCAAGGCTGCTAAGTTGTCTCGCCCTGATGATGACGATGTGGTTCCTTCGAGACCTGGAAATAGCTAAACAGCCCTCCTGATGCATTGGTCGGGCTACCACCCCCAAGAAGGGTCTGAGTGTAAGAGCATAGTTGCCATCCAGATCTCGAGACCAGGAAATAGCTAAACAGCCCTCTTGATGCCTTGGTCGAGCTACCACCCCCAAGAAGGGTCTGGGTGTAAGAGCATAGTTGCCATCCGGATCTCGAGACGGCGCTAGAAAGTGTTAACATAAATTTTGCTCAGGACGAGAAATCTCAGTTAGCACCCTCGAGACCACTACCACGTAGGTGGTGGTCAAGGTTGAACGTATGTATAACAGTGCCTAATAAAATGACAAGGAATAATGATACTATTAACCACCCAAAAGAATCAAAAAATACTTTCTTTATCGATAGTGTGTGATATACATCTCTCTCAAATTGCTCTCAATTTTTTCTAGGGTATAGTCGGGTACTTGTCGTATGCCTGTCGAAAAGTAGTCTCCTCTTTTAGAAGGCTCAAGTCCTTTTATACATTGTCTTCATAAGTCAAACTAATTGATTCCCCCCCTTGATTTTCTCCATCCATTCCCTCCTTATCCGACTGGATTTTACATTTAAATGTCATTGACTTTGAGTTAATTACTGAGTCGAGGATATCTTGGTGGAGATCAATTTGTTTCCTACTTGTACTCTATTACTTGTTCTGTACATATGTAACGTCTTAAGATGTGATCTTGTGTGTCTTCAGGTCTAGCATGTTCTCCCATAGGGGTCGTTGAATATGGTATGTATTATGGTGAGGTACATCAGATAGTGAGGTCGATCAGTGTCCTAGCCCCGATATTAAGGAGTTTCGTCTAACTAGAAGCTAGGTCTAGCCTCCCTTGACCTTTTGAAGCTAGGTGCGGCCTCCTACGGACACCCCACTATGTCAGCGAGGTATAGGCGAGCTTCTGGAGAAATTGTGAGGTAATTCTGACTTCGGGGGAATTTCTTGGTTTCAGGTTCGGTGATGCGGGCTACAATTTGACCGAGCAGAGCTCTACTACGGGTGTTTCTGGAGCCCGTCCTTATTCCTGTGGGGCGGTATCGTAGCTCGGTTTCGAGTAACATGGTCTCCTAGTGGATGACCTCGGGCATAGAGCTAGGTTTAGAGGGTGGAAAATTTCCCTTTGGTCCTTAACCAAATTTGGCTATTAACATCCTTATTTCCAAGCTCTAGCTTGCATTGTCCAATCTTATGAGTGGAAATCGTTCCACGAATCAAATATTGAGGGCACTGTTAAGTTTAGGTTTGGGGGTGTGTGGACAACGTTTGTTGTGTTTGAAAATTTTCAAATCTCTACAAATATTAGTTAATTTTGAAAATTTTGGAACTTAGTCCATTTTTGTTGAGTTGTTTTCTTTTGCGTGCCGGTAGAGACATGTCATGTATGCTTTTAGCTCTAAGTTTTTACTAGCATCATTCCATCTATGATTTTTGCATCACTAGTTGATTTGTTTGTACAGTGCCAATCTTTTTGATGTTGAGGTGGATGAGACCTCTATATTTGTTTAGCCTAGGAGAATAGTGGAGACTACCCTTGTGAGGTTATTGTGCCTTAACATTTCATTTGAGAGGGTTTTATGTCATTTCTACTCTTAAACATTTTTCTTGTTCTTCAATGTATAGATTGATCTCTATAGGTTTTGCATTGGATATTAAGAACAATCCTTTTATGATATCACATGTGTGTTTGCTTTGCTTTTATGTTGGTTGACTCTTGAGAAGTGATGCTAGGCATTGTGTGTTTAACTATATGGCCTAAACACTTACTCTTACTCAATGTGTGTGCTCTACTAGCCACTTTGAAGCCAAACACATATCATTTTCTTTCATTACCCACACTTCCAAAGAACCAAGCTACTATAATAAAACCGTACCTAATTAGCTTAAGACCATATGGTGATGAAGAAGGTGGCGAGTATTAGGGTGTCTTGTAATTATTATATTGTTAGTTGGGAAGAAACCAATGAGTTTCTTGGGTTGAAATGTAAATTGTAATTGCATAGGCTTGAATGTAAAGAAGCAAAATAGAAAGATTTTAATTGACATTCAAAGAAATGAATGGTGAATCAAAAGAAAAGAAAAAGAAAAAATCAATATCTACTCAAAAGAAAAAAGGAGTATGAAAAAGTGTTAGAACATAAAAAAAGGAAGCCTAAGTGTAGACCATAATTAAATATATTTTAGACTAAGTTATTGCATTGTATATGGTTAGCAAGTCCGTGATAAATACATTTCGGGATTACGTTATTGCATTGTAAATGGTTAGCAAAATCCATGTTATGGTCTTAGGTTTTTGTTTTCACTTTTCCCATTCTTTCTTAGCCTACACCCATGGCCCCATTACAACTGATGAAAGACCTATCAGATCTCTTGGTGATGCTTGCTTAATTGTTAAGTTGCATGTGCTCTATCCATGTTCTTAATGTTTGATTCATTCATGAGGTATTTTGCACTTATATGAGCGACTTTCTAATTATGCTCTTATGCGAATACATTTTGTGTCCATATGCCTAAACTCCATTTCGTATATGATTGATGAGTGTTATTGCCTAGGTTGTGAGTGAAAATATGACTGCAATCAAGTGAGGATTAGAGTCGAGGCAAATTCTATCTTAGGCATTCAAGTATGGTTGTTTTATAAAGCGAAAACATCCTAAGTATTGGCATATTTGCATGACTATGATATATTAAAATTCTAGCATACTTGTAGTCTTTGATGATATGTGTGGATTGCATCTCAACCTTTTGCTTCGCAGAGTTACGTTTGTGGGTATCGTAGCTATACCTTAGGAGACTATAACTCCTCATAATAGGGTCACCTAGAGGTTTAAAGGCTTGTGGCACATGCTAAGTGACATCGTGATTCCTACGAAATTGGACTAGCCTAGTCTTTGTTTTAGTGTGTTTTGTTTTATTTTGAATATTTGTTTTGTTTTTTTATTTTTACTTTTGCTCGAGGACGAGCAAAAGTTAGGTTTGAGGGTTTGATCGCTATACAAAAGTTCACATTTAGTGCTGCCTTATCCTATCTTTTGTTCTCGTTTTCGAGCGTTTTTGTGTATATAACTTGTGTTTTAGCCAAGTGTAGGCAAATTTCCCTCAAGGATGGTATTTGTACCAAAAGTGGGCAAAACAGGGCAAAATATACTTAGAGAAGACTAATGCGACTTCTTGACGCAGGAAAGAGCCTACTCTCAAAAGCCGTGCTCAAATCCAGAAGAATCTGCAGGTTGAGCAACGCGGGCATGAACCTGCACTGACGAAGCCATGCCAAATTCCAGTACTTACCGAGAGTTGGTCACTGCGGGCAAGAAGGCGCGGCATGAAGCCGTAGAGAAATAGCCGTAAGGTTGGAGACTTTCCACCACTGGCATAAAGCCGTGAAAAGAAGCAACAGAAAGAAGCAGTGCAATGCCAGTAGGTCGCGACACTTCACTGCACGATAAAAAAGCAGCACTACATTTTCAGAAGCTACCGCTGGTTCCCATCGCGGGAACATTCCTGCGGTACAAGGTCACATTGGCTCTGTCAGATTTGAAATCACGCTAATTTCAGAGGCATTTCGGTCTTTTCACCCCCATTTCGTGCCTTATTCTTGCCCAGCCTATAAATACACCTCCTTGCCTCTCCTCCTCATAGACTACCACTCTCCACAATCCAAAAACACACCTCTTTTGGATTTTCACAACCAAAGAGAGAGAGAGAGAGAGAGAGAGAGAGAGAGAGAGAGGAGCTTTCAAAGCTATTATGGAGGTTGTCCTCCATGAAAAGCTCATCACCATCACCTCTAAACTTCTTCCACCTATCTTTGGAGAGGATTCAAAGGAGAAAGGAGGGCTTTTGTGACCAAAACCGAGCCATGGAACAAAATGGAACTCTTGGAGGAGATTACTTCAAGGGTTTATTCTTTTACTCTTTCTCTTTGTATTTTCTTTATCTGATATGTAATCCCTATTTGGGAATATTTGTAAACATACACTTGTATTAATATATGTATGATTTTGATTTGATTTGATTTGGGTTACATTCTATTCATTGATATGTTAATGATTATATCTCTTATTGTGATATTCATGTGTACGGAGAGGTAAATATTAATATTAGTGTATTCATGGATGAGATTAGGAGTAGAATAACTTAATGATGTAGGAGTAGCTTAATCAAATATCTAATTTGTGTTTGTATGTTGATAGATGATTCAATATGTATGTGTTTGGAATGATTAGAGTGAATGAGAGTTAGGGTTGTGCTTGGATGATGACACGCCCGTACCGGTTCTAACTAAATCAGAGCTATGCTATTCTACCACGGCTATCTAAGGGGGGGTGTGCGAGTGTTTCACCATTTGCAAGTGCAAGACTCGTCCAACTCATATAGGGTGCACAAGTACGGGTTATCATTCCCATGAGGATTAGTGCGTTTAGTGAATATAACTAATTAGTCTAGTGCTTAGAGCAAACGATTAACTAAATGCTTCAAGGCTAAATCTATCACAATAATCACGCTATACAATTTTAGGTCTAAATCACTAAGGCTACGTCCATTAGTTTTAAATGATGAACACAACAACTCATCTCAAGATATCCTTTAAAGTCTTAAAAGGAACTTAAGGTGAGTGTTTGGTCTTGGAACAATTAGTCAAGAATGTGGGTTTTTACAAAGATGTTACAATTAATTCTCACACTCTCTTAAATGAGCTATTTGATGACAATACATGTTGGGGTTTTTGCCCTAAAACTTGTAATTTGTAAATGTGAATTGAACATAAATAAAAGAAGTAGTTTATTCATTCAAATTGTTTCATACTTTTATATAACATGTGTATTTAACATCCAAGATTGCCGGATGTAATTTCGAACTGAGTATATGAATGTCATATACATATGGATTCAGTTTGAAATGAGCAATCTAAAGAGTCCGTAGATAGCAAATAAAGCTGGATAATTTATTTGTGGTTAATCTACAGTTGCGGTCCATTCTGTAATATACGATGATCTTATCCTGGATCATTCATATGGTGATATGATAATGGAGGCACCTTGTATGATGTGATCTTATAAGACTGGGCCACGATCTATATGAATCACTCAATAAGACACGTTACATGATGAGATTCATATATATCAACAAATGATGGCTATATATGGGTGATCTTAATCCTGAGTGTCTTATCAACTCCTTCAGGTTGGATCATGAATTTTGATGTACCATGGGTGAGGTCGGAGTTGCATTCCCTATCAATATGCTCTGTATGTTGGGATCACGGTTTGGCTTGTGGCTGGGAAGGTTTGTACACAATAGTGGAATCCACTCCTTCTTGCGAGAAGTATATAGTAGTTCCCTTAAGGGTTGATTCGGGGCTTGAACAATAATAGCGCTCTCCTAATTCCATAAGGAATGTAAGATTTATTGTTCATTAGAGAATCAATGGTACTTAATGGAAAAATATAATTAGAGGGGTATAACAGACATTATGACCCAGATCTAATTATGAACTACTTGTGGAGGATTATGTAGGGAAAAACACGCGGTGGAAGTGAAAAATTGGGTTTATATATTTTAAAAATTTTCCTTTTAAAAGAAAGAACCTTAACCCTTGATTAATTAACATATATTAAAAGTATCATACCTTTTTCACGAGACGATTGATATTGCGTCGAATTGAATCCGCTTGCGTCGAATTTAATCCGTAAGATCTTCCAATCCAATCACAAACGTGAATCACCTAGGAGTGTGGGCTCCCTTTTCTTTGAATTGTATACCTGAGGATGGAAACAAAAATCCTTTTCTTTTTATTATTCACAATAATCATCCTAGAGAAAATAAAGAACGTTTGGTCACTTGTAAATTCTTAATCTTTTTAATCAAGAACTCGTGTGAACCCTAATTCGATCTTGTGCATAAAGCCTTTTGATGTAAAAGTTTCTAGTGCACTATCGAAAATAAAACGCTCCTTATTCTTCTTCTCTTTGGCCGAATTCTACACCCCTTTCTTGAGTTGGAAGTTTTTTTTATTCAAAAGCAAGAGAATAAAAAATTTCTAAAAAAAAAACTTCTTCTTTGAAATACCATTATTAATTCCGAATTTAATAATATATATATATATATAGGTGATGGCCTAGTCCTCACTCAAGTAGGATTTCTACCTTGTAGTAAAATCCTCACACAAGTAGGATTACTTTTTCATCAAGTCTTGTATTGACTTTAAGTTTTAACTATATTCCAACTCATGATTGTATTATCCAATAATAAATTATTGAATATAATATTGTGACTATATCAAAAACTTCCTAATTTGACTAGATAAATAAAATACTTTTATTTATCTACTTATCAAATATAGTCTTTGATACTTATCATACTACCAACAATCGTATGACACTAGGAATCTTTCTCCTAGTTAGAAAATTTTTTAACTTTTAATCAAACAATTAATTAATTTCCATTTGATTAATAAAATAAAATAAAACAATATATTAAACTAATTAATTTAGCCTTGCCGCCCAAGTAAATACTTGTGCAATATATTATTTTTCCATTTTATTAAATCCATTGGACTTTAATAAAAAGTCCATATGTGAACTAGATCTATTCTTACTATAAAAGAAATTAGTCCATATGCCCTAAATTTAATACATTAATATAATCTAGCAGCCCATTTAATTAAAATGTGCAAATTATATTCTTAATGTATTAATGGAATGCTAAACGCACCCCATTAGGGCCACCCTAGGATTCCTACATCCTTGGCCGCCCATTCCAGGCCTTTTTGAAGAGTTACCGCTTGTCTTGATCACACATGACCGCACCTCTCCAAAACTTTTTGAATTCCGAAATCCAAAAACAATTCTAGATGGACCCAAAAATTGGTCCGGTAGAATATATCAAGTGATCCATGCAAGTTTGTGCGGATTGGGGATCTTGGCGGGCTATCTAATTCAAGATTCAATAGACATAACCTAATCACAATCAACAAATGATTCACTTAGATCCAATCTATTAATTTTAGCTAATTCCACTAAAGAGCTAAAATTGAACTCTTAAATAAAGATAGAATAAGATAATATTTCTCATTCTTACCCTAGACAATCTTATTGGAGATAGTGTATCCTCGTGAAGAATATCAGTAATCGCCAAGAGCTTATAGACTGCCTATAGCTCTCCTAGTTACCATATTTACTCATATGACCACATTTTGAACTTGGATATTTTGACTTGTCCAGAAGCCATGTTGCAATAGACACTATTGAAAACTTAACGTTAAGATTTAATATCCAATACCTCAAAATATCCATACGATGATATTCTATTCACATTTAATAAATAAAGCCACGATGTCCATATCTATAATTGTAGTCCTCTATCGATTAACAAAAGAATACCACCAAACTATCGAGGATAGACTATGCTATATAATCATACTCATTAATAGCTCAAATGATAACACTTGTAACCATAAGTCCATCATTTATCTCAGGATTGAGATAGACTCTCCGATTGTCCTCAAATGAAAACTTTTATCCATTGACGGTTCTGGATAAAGTATTTCACTATGACCCTATTCAATGCACCTAGTGCACAAGATTCTTTTGGCCAAAGACACTGCACTTTTATGGTTTTAGACTTATCATAACACATTTGATCCCACTCAAATGCTAGCAAAAGAATCTACAACTTTAACAAGGTAAAGGCACCCAACATTTATCTTAAGTTGTGAACATTGTTTAAGACTAACTGAAGAATTGTGTATACCTCATACATGTCCAGATGTACGAACAATTCTTCATCTCTCATAGTCTTTTGACCTTATGATTATTTACTTTTGACAATTATAATAGTTAAACTATAAATGCTATAAGATTTGTTAAACTAGAAATCACTTTATTAATATGAAAAAGATTGTCAAATACATCATTACACTCTTGCTATTGAGCATAATCCTAACAATCTCCCACTTGCACTATATCAAGTGTGTCATATCTCTCATTCCCATGTTCTATAAGTGCCCATCAAAACTCTTATGTGGTAGAGCCTTTGTGAAGGGATCCGCTAGATTTTCTGCTGACGCGATCTTCGTGATCGTCATGTCACCCTATGTATAATTTCCCTCAGAAGGTGATACTTCCTTTTAATGTGTTTCCATTTCTTATGACTTCTTGGTTCTCTCAAATTAGCTACTGGTCCACTGTTGTCACAGTAGATAATGATCTACTTATTCGCATTAGGAACCACTTCCAAGTCAATCAAGAATTGGCGGAGCCAGACAACCTCTTTAACAACTTCGCATGCGGCAACATACTCACCTTCTGTGGTGGAATCAACAATACATGATTGCTTGATACTCCTCCATATGACTGCCCCTCCTCCAAGAGTAAACACAGATCCTGATGTGGATCTCCTAGAGTCAGAATCCGACTGGAAATCAGAATCTGTATACCCAATGGGAATTAAATCCCCTCTAGAGTATACAAGCATATGATCTCTCGTTCTCCTAAGATATTTGAAAATATGTTTGACTGCCGTTTAGTGATCAAGACCAAGTTTTGATTGAAACCTGCTAACTATGCAAACATCAAAACAAATATCTGGTCTAGTGTAGAGCATTGCATACATGAGACTTCCAACTGCCGAGGCATAAGGAACCCTATTCATGAATCGCTCTTCATGCTCATTCATTAGGAACTTGTTCCTTAGAAAGTTTGATTCCATGTCTGAAAGGTAACATACATTTCTTGGAATCTTGCATGGAGAACCTAGACAAGATTTTATCTATGTATGAAGCTTGAGATAATGCAATCGTTCTATTCTTTCTATCCCTTATATCAAATTGTTTTGCTAACCATTCTTTTACTGATATCAATATGCCTACATCTTTTCTGATAAGTAGTATATCATCAACGTAAAGAACTAGGAAAACCATCTTGTAGCCTTTAATCCTCTTATATACACATGATTCATCAAGGTTTTGAATAAATCCAAAACTTTTCACAGCTTGATCGAACCTTATGTTCTAGGATCTGGATGCTTGCTTAAGCCCATATATGGATCTTTGCAACTTGCCTCTTGACCTTTTTCAATGAATCCTTCTAGTTGCATCATATAGATGCTTTGGTCAAGACTTCCATTAAGGAAAACTGTCTTGACGTCCATTTGCCAAATCTCTAAGTCTAGAGATGCCGCAATGGATAAGAGTATCCTAATGGATTTAAGCATGGCCACAGGAGAGAAGGTTTCCTCATAATCGATACCTTCCTTTTTGTGTGTAACCTTTAGCTACCAATCTAGCTTTAAAGGTTTCCACCTTTCCATCCATTCCTCTTTTCCTCTTGTATACCCACTTGCACCCAGTGGGTTTTATCCCTTTAGGCAATTCTACAAGAGACCGGACTTTATTTGAATACATAGACTCAATTTCAGATTGCATTGCCTTTTTCCAATGGCGACAATCAACATCCTCCATAGCTTCCTTATATGTATAGGGATCATCGTCGTCCAGGAGATTCTCCACTGATTCTCCAAGACCGATGTATCTCTCGGGTTGTATACTGACTCTCCCACTACGACGAGGAATGGTAGGTTGTTGATATTGTGATGGTGCGGAATTTACAATTAGGTTAGGTTGTGAAACCTCTTGTGGAATTGTATCTCCTGAAAGCTCATTTAGGACAATTCTAATATTAGGCACAAAATCATTCATATAGTCCTTTTCCAGAAATTTAGCATTTGTCGAAACAAATACTTTAAGATCTGGAGGACTATAGAAATAATATCCTTTAGTTCCTTTTGGATACCCTACAAATATGCATGTTTCTAAACGGGACTCCATCTTTTCTGTCTTTCCTTTTAACACGTGCACAGAACATCCAAATATCCTTAAGTGTTGTAAACTAGGCTTTCGCCCATTCCACAACTCATACGGTGTTTGAGGAACCGACTTGGATGGTACATCATTTAGAATGTACATAACAGTTTTTAAAGCATATCCCCAAAAAGAAATAGGAAGTGTTGAATAACTCAACATAGACCTAACCATGTCCAAAAGAGTCTTATTTCTCCTTTCTACCACCTTATTTTGTTGAGGTGTACCTGGCGCAGAAAGCTAAGAAATAATCCCATTACAATAAGATATTGGTGAAACTCACCAGATAGATATGCTCCACCACGATCAGATCTCAAGATTTTTATGTGTTTATCAAGCTGATTTTCTACTTCAGTTTTAAATGCTTTGAACATGCCAAAAGCATCCGACTTATGTCTCATGAGATACACATAGCCAAATCTCGAGTAATCATCTGTGAAAGTGATAAAGTACTCATATCCACATTTAGCTTGAATGTTCATAGGACCATACACATCAGTGTGTATTAATCCTAAACATTCAGTGGCTCTTATGCCTTTGGTCGTGACCAGCCTTTTGGTCATCTTACCTTCCAGACAAGAGTCACAAGTTGGTAGATCATCAACCTTTAAGTCACTTAAAGGTCCATCACTAACCAATGTTTTAATCCTATCACGGTTAATATGATCTAGGCGCAAATGCCACAGGTAAGTTTCATCTTTTGATAATTTTATTCTTTTATGATTAGGTTCCATAGATTCCATGTCTAACAAGTGAGAGATATTTCTATACAAATAGAATAAGCCGTTTTCCAATGTACCTTTGCAAACAAATTTGTCATTCTTATTAATAATAAATTTTTTATTAAAAGTAACCGAATATCCTAATTTATTTAAACAAGAAACTGAAATTGAATTCCTCTTGAATTGAGGTACATAATAAACGTCTATTAAATCTAAATGCCTACTAGAATCTAAATTAACTCTAATATCTCCCACTGCACAGGCAGACACTAGCGCTCCGTTGCCTAAACGCAATTTGAATTCATTCTCATTGAGTCTATTCCTTTCCTGGAACCCCTTATTTGGTAGGCCTAAGTTGCTTTTCTTCTGTTGTTTCTTGACCTTCTTATAGGTCTTAATAGTAGCAACTTTACCAACCGTATGAATCTCTTGACCCTTGCCTTTTACAAGGATCTTTTTAGTGCTTTGAACATCTTGCATCAGACCCTGTAAGGTGTATTCCTTATTGTTGAAGGTGTAGTCCAAATTGAACTGATCAAAGGAATCTGATAGTGAGTTGACAATCATGTCAATTTTCGTCTCACCATCTATCTCAGCACCTATTGAGTTCAGTAATGTTGAGATGTGCTATGACCTTCATCATATGATCTTTTACAGTCTGTCCAGGTTTCATCCTAAGATTCATGAAAGCAGTCATTGCCTCTCTCTTAGTCGTCCTGGACCTCATAACAAACATCTCCTCTAGAGACATCATTATATCGGCAGTAGAACTCATTCCTTCATGTTGCTGTTGCAACAAGTCGGAGATGGTAGCCATAATGTAAGATTTGGCCATCTCATCTGAGGTCTCCCACTGCTTATACTCATCTCTTTGCTGCTCAGTAGATTCATTAGTAGGATCAGGTGATTTAAGGGTAGACAAAACGAACTTATGCTTTTTAGATTGCAACAACAACCCAATTTTCCTTTTCATGTGACATAATTATCTCCAGTTAAAGTATTATCTTTTAAGATGTTGATTAGGTATGTGATCATGATTTCTTAATAAAACAAAAATTACATAAGTAAACAATCATGATAAAGCACTTTCGAATATTTATCTTGAATTAAATAAAATAATTCAATCGTAAAATCAACGGTGATCCAACATCCATAATGTCACGTCTCCTTTGGGAGTTCGCACCATTTACTAGTTGGACTAGGTCCCACCTAATTGTTAACATAACAACCAGCGTTTTCAATTTATCCTTGCGATTTATATTGACAAGAACTCTTGGGAGGATATCAATAAAACCACATTGAGTGTGTTACCAAGATATTGACCTTCAATATATTCCTTCACAAAAATCCCTCCTTTGAGAGTAGATATCGTTTGAGTCAATTGTCTAGTCTATCCTTGTAAGGAAGTATCTTGCTAAATTCCATTCATAGATACCCCTTGGGGAGTTATCACACAAAACATAAAGCTAAACTTATCTTGGAGGCCATAGGTGTTCAAAACGCCTTCTCCGACTCAATTATTTAAGGCGTGTGATCGAATTCTATAGAATGATTTACTAAGTTATCTAGATGCCAATTAGATACCTAAACCATTCAATGCATGTTCATACCAAAAGAGATATATGAGTGGAACTCCTATTCTATATGACATGTTATCAAACAATATAAACATTTTAATATTTACAAAAAAATAAATAGCCACAATTTTGGTCCATCCTAGAAAAGCAAGTAAATTACATTTGTTTGAAATACAAGAAAACCCTAACGTGGCGATCAAGTCATCAAGCGGCAGTCCTGTCAATACTCTTGGGTGCCAAAATCCATACGCGGCTGCCCCTTGCGCAGCACCACGCACACGCCCGAAGGCTAGCGTGGCTGCCTTGGTGCGCACGGGCTGCTGCGGCCTTCCTCCGATGCTTCTTTTTCTGCTCTCAATTCTTCAATTCTTCAAATCTTCGAAACTTGAATATATTACAACAGTTTTTTTATTACAACAATAAAATAAAATAAAAAACTTAGCAACTATCAAGAAGGAAATTATGGCAATGATAGACCACCTTTCTTGTTACAACTTCAAATAAAAATTACATTGAAATTCTATGACCAAAATCGAGCAATAACAAATCATATTATAAGAACATATATATCCATACATTCCGATGTAATTATATATGCGAATACCTAGAGTGCTATCTCTTTCTAAAACATGCATATTTACAATAAAAAGAAATAGATTCACGTATACATACATCAATTAATCAAGGGTACAACCAGGCTCTGATACCAATTGTAGGGAAAAACACGCGGCGGAAGCGAAAAATTGGGTTTATATATTTTAAAATTTTTCCTTTAAAAAGAAAGAACCTTAACCCTTGATTAATTAACATATAGTAAAAGTATCGTACCTTTTTCACGTGACAATTGATATTGCGTCGAATTGAATCCGCTTGCTTCGAATTGAATCCGCAAGATCTTTGATGAGAATCAGGGAGCTGCACCAAAGGATCCATTACATGTTCCGGTTGGGCCAATAACAAGGGCAAGGGCTAAGAGATTCAAAGAGGCACTCAATGGCCTGATTCAAGACACTTGGGCTGATGTTGAATTGTTGAAGTCCAAGATAAGCCCACATGAAGACCAATGCTTAATTAACGTCATCAAGGCAATTGATTGGGCTGAATAAGAGAAGACTTGGGTGTGTGGCACAAGTTAGGCGTGTGGTGAGCGGAAAAGGGTTTGAGGAGATTCAATTTCGGCTGATTTGTTTCTTTTTTTTATTTCCAAAGAATAAAAGTTGATTTGTTTCCCAAATTTAAGGGCTAATTTGTTTCTGGATTTAGCTTTCCAAATAGGGAACAAGTCAATAGTTGCTTGTTTTAGTTTTTTATTTCCTTTCCCGTTTGTAAGGCAATTATTGCCCAATTTAGTTTTCTGATTGTAAGGCCTTAATGGCCGAATATAGCCTTTCTTTTTTATTAGGGTTTTAGTTTATAAGGAACCAACTGATGTAATTTTCGGTAGACTTGATTTTGAATGAAAAAAAGAGAGAAAATTTTCTCTTTGGTTCCAAAAATTGACTTATCACTCACCTTTCTTTCTTGTTCTTGAGTGTGGCGTCTTTCACTTTCTTGATACCGTTGGTTCTTATCTCATTATAGATAACAGGTCACGGTCCTATATTGTTCTTGCTTATAAACTTGAATCTAGAAAACGATCCTTGCTACCATATATTGGTTCTGGGTTTCACTGTTCTTGGTGAGGTTCATATCAGTTCGTATCAGAGCCAGGTTTATAAACTCAGGTTTAATCTATCCTTGTTCTTCTTCTTCTTCCATGATTTCGTTTGTTTAAAAAAAATTCACAAACTTGATTCTGATTGATCAAGTACACTAAAAAAATACCAAAGCCTTGGTTGAGTCCATTTGATCAATATAAAAAAAAAAGAGTACAAAAATTTTTGTTTGGAAGGTTGTGTAGTTGAACTTATATCAACTATTTGTATTCCTTTTCTTGATTTCATGGGTTGATATTTTTTTAAAAAAAGAACTGAAAGAGTGAACAAAGAGTGGAAAAAGGCAAGAGAGTGTGAGCTCATCAGAGGATAAAAGCCAAAGGAATTGAGTGAAACATGAGTGTGAGTGCCACCATCTTTGAAGGTAAACACATAAGGGAGTGTTTGTAAGGCTTAATAATTCTTGTTTGTTTTGCAGGTTTTAAATATGTCACACGATAACATTAAAGGTGTGTCCAACGAAACACCGGAAATGGTAGATCTCGATTTTTTTTTGTATAAAGCCATGCGACAACACATGGCACGGATGTAGACTCAGTTTGGCGAGGTGAATGATAGGTTAGACTAAGTGGAGTCTAGTTCGCAAAGGGAGCAGCCATTCATGGCTCCTAATGTGGAAAGAAGAGAAAGGAATCCGCCCAGGAATGACTATGAAGATGATTATGGGAATGACCTAGAGGAGGATGATCGCATGTCTAATGTAGGTGGGGGCAGATTTAGGCGTGGAATGGGAGGTAGAGGAGATAGGTATGGGAATAGAGAAGATAGGTATGGGGAGAAGTTTGATAATAATTTCGGTAGTATAAAGGTGAAGATCCCAACTTTCCATGGTAAAATCGATCCTGAAGCTTATTTCGAGTAGGAGAAAAGAATAGAATTGGTGTTTGACTGCCATGACTATTCCGAATTGAAGAAGGTGAAGTTGGCTGCCATAGAATTCACTGATTATGCTATAGTTTGGTGGGATCAACTGATTGTGAGTAGGAGACAGAATGGAGAAAGGCCTTATTGAGACTTAGGAGCAGATGCAAGCTGTCATGAGGAAGCGTTTCATTCCAAGTCACTATTATAGGGGTTTGTTTCAAAAATTGCAAACTCTTACTCAAGGGTCTAAGTGTGTTGAAGACTACTACAAGGAAATGGAAATAGCCATGATTCGAGCTGATGTAGAGGAGGATCGAGAGGCTACTATGGCTAGGTTCTTAAGTGGACTACACCGAGACATTGCAAATGCAGTGGAGTTGCAACATTATGTTGAATTGACTGACATGGTACACATGGCCATTAAGGTGGAACAACAGTTGAAGGGGAAGAGTTCCACACGGGTTGGGCAAATTTCGGGTTCTTCATTATCATGGAAACCGAATTGGAGCAAAAGGGATGACCAGCCTAGTTTCAAGGCCAAGACCGAACCTTTCAAAGATCATAAGGCCAGAGGCACATTAAATCAAGGTAAATCAGATTCTCAACCTTTTAGAAACTGTGACATTAAGTGCTTTAAGTGTTTGGGAGCAGGTTATATTGCATCTCAATGCCCAAACAAGAGAGTAATGATTTTGAAGGATGATGGTGATAACGAATCCGAGGGTGAATCTGATGATGAGTCCATGCCGCCTTTGGAAGATGCGAGTGACATTGAATATCTGGTGGATATAGAGCTTTTGGTGGTGAAAATACACAAAGTGTGTCTAATACAACCTAGAGGGGGGGGGGGGGGGGGGGGGTGAATAGGTTTTAGTTGATTTATTACCAACTTTTCGACTTAATCAATTTTAATAATCCTACTCCATATTAACAATCAATCAATCCAATATAAATATACGGAAAACAATAAAAACACAAGGATTGATTTACGTGAGAAACCCTCCAACTGGGCAAAACTCACGGGCTATCCTTCTAGCCACATACGGTCCTCAAATCCACTATTTGAACGAAAGTTTACAACCTAGGTTGACCTCAAGTCACACCTACTTGGTCACTAACCCTTTTACTCTACCCAACGGGCCTTTAATAGTGATTCTTGACCACAAGCTTGTGCACTAACTCACTTAGTCACAAAGCTTAAACAATCAATGAAGAGGTTAAACAACCTATGTGAATATGTAAAAGATATTCAAGCATACAATTAATGCTAGGCAACAATAAATGCTTATCTAAGGATTAAAGATGTCAATAAATGCAAATCCTAGATATCAATATCTAAATGCAAATGCATGAAGATTTAGCTAGAACGGTAAAATCGTCCTAAATGCTAGCTATTAATGAACAAGGCTCTCAACCAACACACAACAACTCAATCATGTTATAAATGCCAATAAACATAAAGATATGCAATAAAATCACATAAAAGAGCTAACCCTAGGCAAACAAGAACATAAATAAATACAAAGAGATTTAGGGCATGTTCAAGTTACCTAGTCAATGAAAGCAAGAAGAATCCATGATGAGATAATGCTTGAAGAGGTTAAATGCACATGGATTTGTGTTTGGTTGAGTAAAGATGAGTTCTTAGGAGTTTCTCTCTCTAAGGGAAGCTTGGCCTATCAAAAATGGCTTCTTGAACTCATGAAAATGAGCAAGGAAGAAGATAGAGCATATATAAGGGAGCCCTAGTTGAAACAGCGTCGTTTTGAACTTAGGGCACAAAATCCCGTCAATACCGCTAGATGGACCGCGTCGCAGGCAAGTGTCCAGACCGCGGTACACACAGCAGTGCACCATCTGGACAACAACGCAGTGTAGGGCGCTGTGCATGCAGGTGCACAGGCCGCGGTATGGGCAACAGAGGCTTACTGGACAACACCGTGACTTAGGTCGCTTTGCGTGCAAGAGTACAGGAAGCGGTACATGAAGCATGACTCTGCTGAGGTATACCGCTCTGTATGCCGCGGTGCAAGCATGTCTTGCCAAGCGGTCTAGGCCGCGCTAAGAGAAGAAATTCTCTTTTCTGGGCAAACTCAACACACTAAGAGATGTGCAAAATGTGCAAGTGTGGAGTGTGAAAAGAGGCATACAATACATCATTCAATTACATGAAGATAGGAACATAATGCATGCAAGTGAGTATGTGCAACTAGATCTCTTCAAAGAAAGTTAAACTAGTGAGATACCTTTGAAGTGCTCTTTGAG
The DNA here is from genome assembly GCA_033220585.1 of Dipteronia sinensis. Lineage (NCBI taxonomy): Eukaryota > Viridiplantae > Streptophyta > Magnoliopsida > Sapindales > Sapindaceae > Dipteronia > Dipteronia sinensis. The sequence goes on along the minus strand of CM065643.1, from coordinate 18,938,306 downwards.
AGAGATGATGTCCTTGAAGCTTGATCACACTCAAGAGGCCTAAAATACCCTTACAACGAATAATCCCCAGTGTGGTTTGTCAACGAAATAAGCCAATCAAAATATGAGGAACTTACAATCTCCCCCTTTGGCTATTTCGTGACAAAACCACCACTCACAAATCATCCTCACAAAAAATAAAAACTAAAGGTCAACAAAGAGATATTCTACATTACAAAAAGATACCTAGATACTAGGTCTTCAAAACTTCAAGCTCTTGTAGAATAGCCATCCCTACAAAACAATGAGACTACACTTTCCAAGACAAGTGTATGTGAGGTGATCAAGAGAGATAGATAAATAAGAGCAATTTGCATAATAAAAGAAAACTTCAACATGCAACATGCAAATGCTCCCCCTATATAGGTTACTCCCCCTCAACGGGACAATCTCTCCAAATATGCAATCCCCTTAAATAAGACCAACATTACTCCCCCTTTTTGTCATGAGATAGGCAAATAAGTATTCCCCAACCGGGTCACTTTAGCAAAGAGAGCTATTTGCAAGATAAGTGCATAATCATATACAACAACGTTATGCAACTCAATTAATTGAGAGAGAATCATTGAGGGTTTTATTGTTTAGAAGAAAATGTGTGGCTTAATTGCTTTGGATGTAAGACATGTAACATCATGGTTCAAGCAAATGGTATTTGGCAAAGCAAACATCAAACTGGTTTCCAAAAGAATTCAAACCAATTTATACCCTTTTGTTATAAGCAAACAAGATATAGTTTTTCAAGAAGAATTTCAATTTAAAGAGCAACTATATCAAACTTTATAAGCAAAACAAGACATGAGTGACTTTTGCACCCTTTTTGATTTTTCCGGGTGGGATACCCGTATGATAGTTGTCTTGTTCAACTAATAAAGAGAGAGAGAGAAGACTAAATTTGGATGAGACATCCTTGTTTATTGCATGGATACTAGATCCTTATTGGGTTTAGTCTTCTCATTTGCTTTCACACATATTTTGCGCTAGAGCAATCAAAAACATTTCATGCATATTATTTTAAGCATGTCATTAAAATTTCTCATGTCATGGAGTTAAATTATGGGTCATTCAAGTGTACTTTCCCAATCAAAATCCCCTAGTCCAAAAATGCATTTTTGAACATAGAGGTGACATGGATTACAAATCAAGCAAGGCACACTTATTAAATAAAAAAAGCCATATAAGAATATATATAAGCACAACCAAGAATACTCACGCAATTAATAAAGAAGCATAAAGTTGATCAAGTTTTTGCTTATTCCAACATGCAAGGTTGCTCTCTTTGCTTGAGTTCCCCATAAGGGGTCAATCACCAAAACACATCAAGGCATATGACAAATCCTAATAGACCTACTAAGTGACTTGAACCTAGTTGAGTCTAAGGGCTTTGTAAATAAATCCGCTAGTTGATCATTAGTGCCCATATGCTCAAGTGCAATGCATTTGTTTTCAACTAGTTCTCTAATGAAATGATGCCTAATGTCTATATGCTTTGTCCTAGAGTGCTGAACCGGATTCTTTGAAATGTTAATTGCACTCATGTTATCACAATAAAGGGTAAGAATACCTTGATCAAAGCCATAATCCACAAGCATTTGTTTTATCCAAAGGAGTTGTGTGCAAGCACTCCCGGCGGCTATGTATCCCGCTTCAGTTGTGGATAGAGAGATGGAATTTTGCTTCTTACAAAACCATGAGACCAAGTTGTTGCCTAGGAAGAAGCAACCGCCTGATGTACTCTTCCTATCATCACAATTTCCTGCCCAATCTGCATCACTAAAGCCAACTAAGCTAGCATTAGTGTCAAAAGAGTACCATATCCCATAGTTGGATGTCCCATTCACATATCGAATGATTCTCTTCACGGAGGAGAGATGAGATTCCTTGGGATCCACTTGGTACCTAGCACACACACCCACACTGAAGGCTATATCGGGCCTACTTGCGGTCAAGTAAAGCAAGCTACCAATCATGCCACGATAAAGACTTTGTTCCACACTCTTGCCACTAGCATCCTTGCTTAGTTTCAAGGTGGTACTCATGGGTGTGTCACAATGTTTGGCATTCTCAAGGCCGAATTTCTTCACTAGGTTTTTAGCATACTTAGCTTGGGATATGAAAATCCCATCATGCAATTGCTTGATTTGCAAACCTAGGAAGTAATTAAGCTCCCCAACAAGACTCATCTCAAACTCATGAGACATGACATCAACAAATTTTTGGACTTTGGATTTGTTGGTGGAGCCAAACACAATATCATCAACATAAATTTGAGCTATGAAAAGCTCATATTTGTTCCTCTTGATGAATAAAGTTTTGTCAACACTACCCCTAGTGTAGTCATTGTCAACAAGAAATTGAGTAAGACGCTCATACCAAGCCCTAGGTGCTTGTTTCAACCCATATAAAGCCTTCTTGAGGCTATAGACATGATTGGGGTGGTGTGGATCCACAAACCCCTTGGGTTGCTCAACAAACACCTCCTCATGTAAGAAACCATTGAGGAATGCACTCTTAACATCCATTTGATGCAATTTGAACTTGTGCACACATGATATGGACAAAAGAAGCCTTATGGACTCAAGACCGGCAACCGGAGCAAAAGTCTCCTCAAAGTCAATACCCTCAATTTGAGAGTATCCTTGTGCTACAAGTCTAGCCTTGTTGCGCACAATGTTGCCATTTTCATCCGACTTGTTCCTATATACCCATTTGGTGCCTATGACATTAGTATCCTTGGGTCTAGGAACAAGAGTCCAAACCTCATTTCTTTCAAATTGGTTTAGCTCTTCTTGCATGGCAAGAACCCAAAATTCATCATTCAAGGCTTCATAAACCTTTTTGGGTTCAATTTGCGAGGTGTAACAAGTATAGCTAATTTGATTAGCTATTTGACGCCTAGTCCTAACACCCTCATTCATATCTCCAAGAATGTCATTCTTATTGTGGAGATGTCTAACCCATGGAGCGGGTTCTTTAGAGTCCAAAGATGGATCTCTATCAAGAGGTTGGATGACCTCTTCATCAAGACTTGACTTCACATCAATTGAAGTCTCACCATTCTTCTCCAAGAAAGGATCATCAAGCACACTGACCTCCTCATCATGGTCTCTGGTCTTAGGCCTACAATCATCTATGACGACATTAGATGATTCCATGACACTCCGAGTTTTTAAATTGAAAACTCTATAGGCCTTACTATTAAGGGCATAGCCAATAAAAATCCCCTCATCACTCTTGGCATCAAACTTGCCAAGTTGATCTCGGTCATTTAGAATGTAGCATTTGCTCCCAAATGAGTGGAAGTAGCTAATATTTGGCTTCCTACCCTTCTATAATTCATAGGAGGTTTGCCTAGTACCAGGCCTTAGGAAGACTCTATTTCCTATGTAGCAAGCCGTATTGACGGCCTCGGCCCAAAGGTTCCTAGGGACATTGTTGCTAAGCAACATCACATGGCCCATCTCTTGAAGGACCCTATTCTTCCTCTCAACAACCCCATTTTGTTGAGGAGTTCTAGGAGCCGAAAACTCATGGGAAATGCCTAAGCTATTGCAATAGCTTTCAAAACAAGCATTTTCAAATTCCCTCCCATGGTCACTCCTGATTCTTTTAATGCTTTTAATGTGTGAGTTCTTTTCATTTTGAATTTTAGTGCAAAGCATTTTAACTTTTTCAAAAGTTTCAGATTTTTCTCTAAGAAAATAAGTCCATGTAAATCTAGAGAAATCATCAACACAAACAAAAATGTATCTCTTGCCGCCGAGACTCTCGGTTTGCATGGGACCCATAAGGTCCATATGTAGAAGCTCTAATGGCTCCTTGGTGGCGAGATACTTGCCTTTCTTGTGCATACTTTTGGTTTGTTTCCCTTGTTGACAAGGTCCACAAACGCCATCGACTTTCTTCCCAAGCTTAGGGAGGCCACGCACAACCTTGAACTTATCTAAGATCCTCAAATCTTGATAGTTCATGTGGCCAAGTCTTTGATGCCATAACTCAATTTCCTCACATTTGGACATATTGCAAGAGATAGCACTAGCTTCAAGACAATAGCAATTGTCACTAGATCTCTTTCCTTTTAGCAAGGTTTGTCCATTTGGCATTAAAATAGAGCAATCATTTTTGTTAAACAATACAAAGAGTCCATCATCATTAAGATGAGAAATGCTTATGAGATTGGCTTGCAAGCCATCAACAAGTAGAGCATTGGACAAGGAGGGTAAATCGGGAATGGAAATAGTTCCTTTCCCTATGACTTTCTTTCTAGATCCATCACCAAAGGTGACAAATCCTCCATTCTCCAAGACAAGGGATTTAAAGAAGCTCTTGTTCCCCGTCATATGCCTAGAACACCCACTATCCAAATACCAAGTGTTAGAGGCATTTGCCTTCAAGGCAATTTGAGCCACATAGCAAGAATAGTTATTCCTTCTAATCCACCTAGGTGTAATGTTCTCATTCCTAGTGGTATTAGTCACATTGGCTCTAGATTTCCTAGGATCATGCAAATTTGCTCTAGATTTCCTAGGAACATGCATTGTAGCTCTAGCTCTATTTCTTTCAATGCATGCTCTTGATTCTACATATTTCAATGTATTTGAAGCAATTAGATCTAATGTGACCATCAACACCACAAAAGTGACAAGTGGGAATAAAAAAAGAAGACATACCATGCCCTTGTGAGTACAAATGGGCTTTCCCATGCATTTGAGCTTATCTTTGGTGTTGGATTGGTTGTCTTCTTCTTTGTTGTTGAGTTGGAATGAATTGCTTCCTTGGTTGACCTTGCATGAATTGCTTTTTGGCTTGATGGTATTTCGGTTGAGGGAAACTTGCTTGATGCACCCTTGTTGATTGAGCTTGAGCTTGTTTCCCTTGTGCTACCTTGACTTGAGGATCTTTAGAGCACTCTCCTAGTTCGATCTTCTTCCTAGGATATTGTGGGGGTGGAGGCTCTTTGTTATCCAAACTCTTAACAAACACAGTCTTGCTTGAGGATGAGGTCTCCTTGTCATCTTCATAGCCAAGACCTTTCTTATCACTTGGCCTCTTGCCAACTCCCAACATGTGGTCAAGTTTATTCGTGCTTGAAGTCATCTTAGCAATGATCTCTCTAGCTTCTTCAAGCTCCTTTTCCATCAATTCCTCATTCCTTTTGGCTATCTTCACTTCTTTATTTAAGTGAGTAGCTTCGGTGGATAGCTTGAGATTCTCTCCTTTTAGCCTTTGAATCTCTTTCTTCATCTTCAATCTTGAGCTTTGAAAATGCTCAATGAAGCCTTCAAGATCCATTCCTCCTACATCCATATTTGTTGAATGGGATGAAGAGTCACCATCGCTAGAGTCATCTTCACTTTGTTTCTCTACCTCTTCATCATCTATTGCTTCCTTACTCTTGAGAGAAGATGCGAAGGCAATAAAGTTTGCCACATGATCCTTATCATCTGAGGATTCTCCTTCTTCTTCCAAGTCATCACCATCGCTCCACGTGGCGGCCATGGCCTTTCCTTTCTTCTTATTTTTCAAATTTCCACAATCCGTGGAGATGTGTCCGAAACCTCCACATTCGAAGCATTGGATCCCTTTTCTTGTGGGCTTGTCTTCACTTGACTCAAACTTCTTGAAAGGAGTCTTATTCTTTATTTCCTTTCCTTTGGATCCAAATCCCCTCTTCTCAAAATTGATGAACTTCTTGAATCTTTTCACCATGAGGGCCATTTCTTCATCTGAGTCTTCTTCCTCCTTTTCAACCTTAGAAGTCTTCAGAGCAATGCTCTTTTGCTTCTTTTGAGGTGTAGGTGTGGGAGTCTATCTAGACTCATATGCTAGAAGCCTTCCAATAACTTCACTTGGCTTCATATTCTTGTAGTCACTATTCTTCTCAAGAGCCGTCACTTTTGACTCAAATCTTGCTGGAAGCGACCTCATAATTTTTTGCTTGATCCTCCTATCCGAATAGGGATCACCAAGTTGATGGCTTTGATTGACTATGTCCATCATCTTCACTTGAAAGTCGTTGAAGCACTCATCTTCCTCCATCCTAATTTGCTCGAATTGTGTTTGGAGGACTTGAAGCTTGGAGTCCTTGACCACCTCGGTTCCCTCATGAGCCGTCTCTAGAATCTCCCATGCCTCTTTTGCAATTCTTGTTGTTTGGATCAATTTGTACTGATTGTCATCCATTGCACAAAGAATAGCATGCATAGCCTTGTTGTTCCACTTGGATGCTTCAAACTCTTGAGTTGACCATTCCGACTTTGGCTTGGGAACTACACTTTCGTCTTCAAGAGTCTTTTCCAGAAGAGCGTAGCCATCTTCAATTGCCATCCATGCTCGGTCATTTATTTGGCAAATGTAAGACTCCATCTTGCCTTTCCAAGAGGCATAGTTTATTCCTGTGAGCAAAGAGGGTCTTGTGCTAGAGGCTCCCTCATTACCACTTCCGTTCCCACTCATAGTGTTTGGGTATGAATGAGATGAATGTTTATGATGCAACAAACACAAACAAAATGCAAGACACACAACGAGCAAGGATCACCTAAGTGTATCTAGGAACCCGCTCTGATACCAATTGAAAATATACAAAGTGTGTCTAATACAACCTAGAGGGGGGGGTGAATAGGTTTTAGTTGATTTATTACCAACTTTTCGACTTAATCAATTTTAATAATCCTACTCCATATTAACAATCAATCAATCCAATATAAATATGCGGAAAACAATAAAAACACAAGGATTGATTTACATGAGAAACCCTCCAACTGGGCAAAACTCACGGGCTATCCTTCTAGCCACATACGGTCCTCAAATCCACTATTTGAACGAAAGTTTACAACCTAGGTTGACCTCAAGTCACACCTACTTGGTCACTAACCCTTTCACTCTACCCAACAGGCCTTTAATAGTGATTCTTGACCACAAGCTTGTGCACTAACTCACTTAGTCACAAAGCTTAAACAATCAATGAAGAGGTTAAACAACCTATGTGAATATGTAAAAGATATTCAAGCATGCAATTAATGCTAGGCAACAATAAATGCTTATCTAAGGATTAAAGATGTCAATAAATGCAAATCCTAGATATCAATATCTAAATGCAAATGCATGAATATTTAGCTAGAAGGGTAAAATCGTCCAAAATGCTAGCTATTAATGAACAAGGCTCTCAACCAACACACAACAACTCAATCATGTTATAAATGCCAATAAACATAAAGATATGCAATAAAATCACATAAAAGAGCTAACCCTAGGCAAACAAGAACATAAATAAATACAAAGAGATTTAGCGCATGTTCAAGTTACCTAGTCAATGAAAGCAAGAAGAATCCATGATGAGATAATGCTTGAAGAGGTTAAATGCACATGGATTTGTGTTTGGTTGAGTAAAGATGAGTTCTTGGGAGTTTCTCTCTCTAAGGGAAGCTTGGCCTATCAAAAATGGCTTCTTGAACTCATGAAAACGAGCAAGGAAGAAGATAGAGCATATATAAGGGAGCCCTAGTTGAAACAGCGTCGTTTTGAACTTAGGGCACAAAATCCCGTCAATACCGCTAGATGGACCGCGTCGCAGGCAAGTGTCCAGACCGCGGTACACACAGCAGTGCACCATCTGGACAACAACGCGGTGCAGGGCGCTGTGCATGCAGGTGAACAGGCGCGGTATGGGCAATAGAGGCTTACTGGACAACACCGCGACTTAGGTTGCTTTGCGTGCAAGAGTACAGGAAGCGGTACATGAAGCATGACTCTGCTGAGGTATACCGCTCTGTTTGCCGCGGTGCAACCATGTCTTGCCAAGCGGTCTAGGCCGCGCTAAGAGAAGAAATTCTCTTTTCTGGGCAAACTCAACACACTAAGAGATGTGCAAAATGTGCAAGTGTGGAGTGTGAAAAGAGGCATACAATACATCATTCAATTACATGAAGATAGGAACATAATGCATGCAAGTGAGTGTGTGCAACTAGATCTCTTCAAAGAAAGTTAAACTAGTGAGATACCTTTGAAGTGCTCTTTGAGAGAGATGATGTCCTTGAAGCTTGATCACACTCAAGAGGCCTAAAATACCCTTACAACGAATAATCCCCAATGTGGTTTGTCAACGAAATAAGCCAATCCAAATATGAGGAACTTACAGGTGGCAAGAAGAGCTCTAAGTGCTCAAGCCAAGGAAGATGATGAGGTACAACGTGACAACATATTTCACACCCGCTGCCATGTTAATGATAAGGTATATAGCATGATCATTGATGGGGGGGAGTTGTACTAATGTGGCTAGCACTAATTTTGTGGAGAAATTGAATTTGGCCACTTTGAAGCACCCAAAACCTTATAAGCTACAACGGTTAAAAGATTATGGGGAAATCAAGGTGACTAAACAGGTGTTGGTCGTTTTCAATTGGAAAATACAAAGATGAAGTCCTTTGTGACATGGTACCAATGAATGCGGGCCATATCTTTTTGGGGAGACCATGTCAGTTTGATAGACATGTGACTCATGATGGATATACCAATAGATACTCCTTTGTACTCAATAAAAAAATAATCACTCTTGTACCTTTAACCCCAAGACAAGTGTATGAAGATTAAGTGAGCTTAAAAAAAGAGAGAGATGTAAAAAAGAAGAGTGAGAGTTCAAAAGAAAGAGAGACAAAAGAAAGAGAGTCTGAAACAGCAAAAAAAGAAAAAAAAAGGTGAAAAAGAAAAAATGGATAATGTGAAAAAAAAAGAGAAAACAAGTGAGCTTTTATGCAAGAGAGAGTGAGATCAAAAAAGGCTTTGTTTTCAAATCAGCCAATGATTGTACTTTTGTACAAAGAGGCTTGTTTTAGTACTAATGAAATTAACCCTTCCTTGCCTATTGTTGTTGTTTCTCTTTTACAGGACTTTAATGAAGTGTTTCCCAAAGAGATGCCTATTGGTTTACCACCAATAAGGGGGATTGAGCATCAAATTGACTTTGTACCTGGAGCACCCATCCCGAATAGACCAGCATACAGAAGTAATCTCGAGGAGACAAAGGAACTTCAAAGGCAGGTTAGTGAGCTCATGGAAAAAGGGTATGTGCGTGAGAGCATGAGTCCTTATGCGGTTCCCGTATTGCTTGTGCCTAAGAAGGATGGAACATGAAGGATGTGCATTGATTGTCGTGCCATCAACAATATCACTGTAAAGTATCGCCATCCTATTACTAGATTAGATTATATGCTTGATGAATTGCATGGTTCTATTGTTTTTACTAAAATTGATCTTAAAAGTGGATATCATCAAATTAGGATGAAAGAAGGTGATGAGTGGAAAACTGCTTTCAAAACAAAATATGGTTTATATGAGTGGTTAGTTATGCCTTTTGGATTAACTAATGCACTAAGTACTTTCATGAGATTAATGAACCATGTTTTGCTTGCTTTTATTGGAAAATTTATGGTTGTTTACTTTGATGACATTCTGATTTATAGCAAAAACTTGGATGAGCATGTTGAACATTTAAAACTCGTTTTAGGTGTTTTAAGAATAGAAAAGTTGTTTGCTAATCTCAAAAGTGTACCTTTTGCACCGATAAACTTGTATTTCTGGGTTTTGTTGTTAGTGCTAAGGGGATTGGGGTTGATGAAGAAAAGGTTAAGGCAATTAAGGAGTGGCCGAAACCTACAAATATGGGACAAGTGAGAATTTTTTAATGGGTTCGCTAGTTTTTATAGGACGTTTGTGAAAGATTTTAGTAGTCTAGCCGCACCTTTAACTGAAGTAATAAAAAAGAATGTGGGTTTTAAGTTGGGTAATGAACAACAAAAGGCATTTAACTTGATTAAGGAAAAATTAACTAATGCACATTTGCTTGTTTTGCCTGACTTTGCTAAAGCTTTTGAGATTGAGTGTGATGCTTCAGGAATAGGTATTGCAGCTGTTCTAATGCAAGAAGGACGTCCCATTGCATATTTCAGTGAGAAGATAAGTGGAGCAGCCTTGAATTATCCTACCTATGACAATGAGATGTATGCTTTGATTAGGGCATTGGAAACTTGGCAACACTACCTTTAGCCGAATGAATTTGTGATTCACACGGATCATGAGTCCTTGAAGCATATAAAGGGGCAACAAAAGCTAAATAAGCGGCATGCCAAGTGGGTGGAGTTCATTGAAACATTTCCATATGTGATCAAGTACAAAAAAGGTAAGGATAACGGGGTCGCTGACGCTCTTTCTAGAAGGTATGTTTTACTTTCTACTTTGGATGCTAGATTGTTTGGTTTTGACTACATTAAAGAATTGTATGTGGAAGATTCTGATTTTGTCAATGTATTCAATGCATGTGAAAGGGTTGCATTTGGCAAGTTTTATAGGCATGATGGATTTTTGTTTAGAGAAACTAAATTATGTGTGCCTAAGAGTTCTTTGCGTGAATTGCTTGTTAGAGAAGCTCATGGGGGAGGTTTGATGGGGCATTTTGGTATAGCCAAGACCCTAGATGTTTTGCATGAACATTGTTTTTGGCCTCATATGAAACGTGATGTAGAAAGAATATGTGAGAAATTCATTACATGTATACAAGCTAAGTCTAAGATTAAGCCTCATGGATTGTATACTCCTTTACCTATACCTAGTGGACCTTGGATTGATATTTCTATGGATTTTGTGTTGGGATTGCCTAGGTCAAAAAGGGGTAGGGATTCTATATATGTGGTTGTTGGTTGGTTTCCTAAAATGGCACATTTCATTCCTTGTCATAAAACTGATGATGCATCACATATTGCTGATTTGTTTTTCAAAGAAATTGTGAGATTGCATGGCATGCCTAAGACCATTGTTTTGTAGGAAAAAATCGATATAAAACGCAGTGGAAGAAACGAAAAATAGATTTCGTATGATTTTAAAATTTTTCTCAAAGTTGAACCTTAACCTTTTAATTAATTAAACTCAAATATATACGGTTAGAGTTAAATACCTCTTGACGCGTGATCCGATTGACTTACGTCGATTGGTAATCCGCAAAATCTTTTCTGATGCCCGTGAACAGTACCCGCGTGAACAGTGATCGTCAATAGTACCCGCGAGAACAGTGATAGTGAACAGTACCCCCGCCGTGAACAGTGATCGTGAACAGTACCGTGAGATCTTCCAATCCGAACACAGTACGTGAATCACCTAGGAGCGTGGTCTCCCTTTTTCTTTGAATTGCAAACCTGAGAATGGATGAACAAAGTTTTCTTTTTCTTTTGTTAGTCACAAAACAATCAAAAGAAGACAAAAAAATTTCCGGTCACTTTTGAGTTCTCAATCTAATGATCGAAACTCGCGTGAACCTAATTCGATGTTGTACACACAAGCTTATTGATGAACAAGCAATCAGTGTACTATCAAAGAATAATCTCTTGTCTCTTTTATGTTTAGTAGAATAAAAATTATCCTTTTCTATGAATTGAGAAGAAGAAGAAAAATTGAATCATTCAATCAACTATTGTGGCCGAATTCTATATGTGGTATTATATAGGTGGCCGAAATTTTGCTTCCTCTTCTATTTAGGATTGCCGAAATCTTTCTCTAAATGGACTAGGGTTGCCACAAATCACATACCAAAAAGAGTTTGTGTTGCACCCTAATTTCCATCAACCTTTAGACTTCAAAACCTAATCCAACTCATAGATATTTTTATTCTTTTATTGATTAAATAAAAAGACTTCTTATTTGATTAAATAAATAAAATTAATTATTTATTTTCTTATGAAACAAGTCTCTTACTTTTAATATACTACTACCAATAATATAACTTTAGGATATATATTTCCTGATCAGAAAAAGATTTGTTTCTTAATTAAACAATTAATTAATAAATTAACTAATTCTTATTTAATTAAAACAATGAAACAAAATAATATATTAGGTTAATATATACACCTTGCCGCCCCACTTATATAAATGGGTCATATATTATTTTCTTATTTCATTTAATCCATTGGACTTTAAATAAAAGCCCACATGTGAACCAGACCCATTCTTACTAAAAGAAACAAGCCCACATGTCTCCTTTTAATATATTAATATAATAGAGCAGCCCATTAATTAAATAATAGACATATTATATTCTTGATATATTAAAAACAATTCTAGATGGACCCTTAAATCGGCACGGTAGAATACATCAAGTGATCCATGCAAATACGTGTGGATTGAGGATCTTGGCGGGCTATCTAAATTTAAGCTTCAATAGACACAACCTAATCACAATCAACAAATGATTCACTTAGGACCAATCTATTAATTTTAACTCATTCCACTAAAGAGCTAAAATTGAACTCTTAAATAAAGATAGAATAAGGAGATGTTTCTCATTCATACCCTAGACAATCTTATAGGAGATGGTGTATCCTCGTGAATAATATCAGTAATCGCCAAGAGCTCATAGACCGCCTATAGCTCTCCAAGTTACCATATTTCCTCATATGACCACATTTAGAACTTGGATACTTTGACTTGTCCAGAAGCCATGTTTTCAATAATCATTATTGAAAACTCAACGTTGAGATTTAATATCCAATACCTCAAAACATCCATATGATGATATTATACTCTCATTTAATAAATGGAGCCACGATGTCCATATCTATAAATGAAGTCCTCTATCGATTAACAAATGTATACCACCAAACTATCGAGGATAGACTATGCTATATAATCATACTCATTGATAGCTCTAATGATAACACTTGCAACCATAAGTCCATCATTTATCTTAGGATTAAGATAGACTCTCCGATTGTCCTCTTTAATGAAAAGACTTATATCTAGTGGCGGTTCTAGATAAATTATTTCATTGTGATCCAGTTCAATGCACCTAGTGCACTAGATTCTTTTACTCGAAAACCTTTCGATGATTTTAGATTCATCATATTCATTTGATCCCACTCAAATGCTAGTAAAAGAATTCTACAACTTTAACAAGATAGAGGTGCCCAACCTTTAACTTAAGTTGTGAACGTTATTCAAGACTAACTAAAGAATTGTGTCTACCTCATACATATCCGGATGTATGAACAATTCTTCATGTCTCATAGTCTTTTGACCTTATGATTATTTACCTTGACAATTATAATAATAAATGCTATAAGTAATTGTAAGAATCAGAATTCACTTTATTAATATGAGAAGATTGTCAATTACAATATTACACTCTTGCCATTGAGCATAATCCTAACATGTTTCGGATAGAGATGCTAAGTTCTTAAGCTACTTTTGGAAGACTTTGTGGGGTAAGTTAGGAACTAAACTTTTTATTTTCTACTACTTGTCATCCATAAATTGATGGTCAAACTGAAGTAGTTAATAAGACTTTATTTGCGTTGTTGCATGCTATAATACAAAAGAACTTGAAAACATGGGAGGGTTGTTTGCCGCATGTAGAGTTTGCTTATAATAGGAGTGTGCATTCTACAACTCATATTTCGCCTTTCGAAATTGTGTATGGTTTTAACCCATTAACTCCTTTGGATTTAATTCCTTTACCTGTGAATGAGCTTGTTAACTTAGATGAGAAGAAAAAGGCAGAATTTGTTAAGCAAATCCATGAAAAGACTCGGCAAAACATAGAGAGGAGAACTGAGCAATATGCCAACCAGGCAAATAAAGGGCATAAGAAAGTTGTGTTTGAGCCCAGTGATTGGGTGTGGTTGCATATGAAGAAGGAACGGTTTCCAGTCCAGCAGTGTTCTAAACTACTTCCAAGGGGAGATGGCCCATTTCAAGTGATTGAAAGGATCAATGACAACGCCTACAAGTTAGATCTTCTAGGTGAGTATAATGTTAGTGCAAGCTTCAATGTTTCTTATTTGTCTCCTTTTGATGTAGGTGACGATTTGAGGACAAATCCTTTTCAAGAGGGAGAGAATGATGAGAATAAGGGAGCTGCACCAAGGGATCCATTACATGTTCCGGTTGGGCCAATAACAAGGGCAAGGGCTAAGAGATTCAAAGAGGTACTCAATGGCCTGATTCAAGACACTTGGGCTGATGTTGAATTGTTGAAGTCCAAGATAAGCCCACATGAAGACCAATGCTTAATTAACGTCATCAAGGCAATTGATTGGGCTGAATAAGAGAAGACTTGGGCGTGTGGCACAAGTTAGGCGTGTGGTGAGCGGAAAAGGGTTGGAGGAGATTCAATTTCGGCTGAATTGTTTCTTTTTTTTTATTTCCAAAGAATAAGAGTTGATTTGTTTCCCAAATTTAGGGGCTGATTTGTTTCCGGATTTAGCTTTCCAAATAGGAAACAAGTCAATAGTTGCTTGTTTTAGTTTTTTATTTTCTTTCCCGTTTGTAAGGCAATTATTGCCCAATTTAGTTTTCTGATTGTAAGGCCTTAATGGCCGAATATCTTGTTTCATGTCTAGAGATTGGCGTGTAGCCTTTCTTTTCGATTAGGGTTTTAGTTTATAAGGAACCAACTGATGTAATTTTCGGTAGACTTGATTTTGAATGAAAAAAAGAGAGAATTTTCTCTTTGGTTCCGAAAATTGACTTATCACTCACCCTTCTTTCTTGTTCTTGAGTGTGGCGTCTTTCATTTTCTTGATACCGTTGGTTCTTATCTCATTATAGATAATGGGTGACGGTCCTATATTGTTCTTGCTTATAAACTTGAATCTAGAAAACGATCCTTGCTACCATATATTGGTTCCGGGTTTCACTGTCCTTGGTGAGGTTCATATCAATCTTCCAATCCAATAACGAACGTGAATCACCTAGGAGTGTGGGCTCCCTTTTATTTGAATTGTATACCTGACGATGGAAACAAAAATCTTTTTCTTTTTGTTAGTCACAATAATCCTCCTAGAGAAAATAAAGAACGTTTGGTCACTTATAAATTCGAATCTTTTTAATCAAGAACTCGCGTGAACCCTAATTCGATGTTGTGTATAAAGCCGTTTGATGTAAAGGTTTCTAGTGCACTATCGAAAATAAAACGCTCCTTATTCTTCTTCTTTTCGGCCGAATTCTACACCCCTTTCTTGAGTTGGAAGTTTTTTTTATTCAAAAGCAAGAGAATAAAATTTTCTAAAAAAAAAACTTTTTCTTTGAACTACCATGATTAATTCCGATTTTAATATATATATATATATATATATATATATATATATGTGTGTGTGTGATGGCCTAGTCCTCACTCAAGTAGGATTTCTACCTTGTAGTCAAATCCTCACACAAGTAGGATTTCTACCTTGTAGTCAAATCCTCATACAAGTAGGATTACTTTTTCACCAAATCTCCTATTAACTTTGAGTTTTAACTATATTCCAACTCATGAGTGTATTATCCAATAATAAATTATTGAATATAATATTGTGACTATATCAAAAACTTCCTAATTTGACTAGATAAATAAAATACTTTTATTTATCTACTTATCAAATATAATCTTTGATACTTATCATACTACCAACAATAGTATGACACCAGGAATCTTTCTCCTAGTTAGAAAAAGATTTTGACTTTTAATCAAACAATTAATTAATTTCCATTTGATTAATAAAATAAAATAAAACAATATATTAAACTAATTAATTTAGCCTTGCCGCCCAAGTAAATACTTGTGCAATATATTATTTTTCCATTTTATTAAATCCATTGGATTTTAATAAAAAGTCCATATGTGAACTAGATTTATTCTTACTATAAAAGAAACTAGTCCATATGCCTTAAATTTAATACATTAATATAATCTAGCAGCCCATTTAATTAAAATGTGCAAATTATATTCTTAATGTATTAATGGAATGCTAAACGTACCCCATTAGGGCAACCCTAGGATTCCTACATCATTGGCCGCCCATTCCAGGTCTTTTTGAAGAGTTACCGCGTGTCTTGATTACATATGACCGCACCACTCCAAAACTTTTTGAATTCCGAAATCCAAAAATAATTCTAGATGGACCCATAAATTGGTCCGGTAGAATATATCAAGTGATCCATGCATGTTCGTGCGGATTGGGGATCTTAGCAGGCTATCTAATTCAAGCTTCAATAGACATAACCTAATCACAATCAACAAATGATTCACTTAGATCCAATCTATTAATTTTAGCTCATTCTACTAAAAAGCTAAAATTGAACTCTTAAATAAAGATAGAATAAGATAATATTTCTCTTTCTTACCCTAGATAATCTTATTGGAGATAGTGTATCCTCATGAAGAATATCAGTAATCGCCAAGAGCTCATAGACTGCCTATAGCTCTCTTAGTTATCATATGACCACATTTTGAACTTGGATATATTGACTTGTCCAAAAGACATGTTTCAATAAACACTATTGAAAACTTAACGTTAAGATTTAATATCCAATGCCTCAAAATATCCATACGATGATATTCTATACACATTTAATAAATAGAGTCACGATGTCCATATCTATAAATGAAGTCCTCTATCGATTAACAAATGAATACCACCAAACTATCGAGGATAGACTATGCTATATAATCGTACTCATTGATAGCTCAAATGATAACACTTGTAACCATAAGTCCATCATTTATCTCAGGATTGAGATAGACTCTCTGATTGTCCTCAAGTGAAAACTTTTATCCATTGACGGTTCTGGATAAAGTATTTCACTATGATCATATTCAATGCACCTAGTGCACTAGATTCTTTTGTCCAAAGACACTACACTTTGATGATTTTAGACTCATCATAACATATTTGATCTCACTCAAATGCTAGCAAAAGAATCTACAACTTTAACAAGGTAAAGGCGCCCAACAGTTATCTTAAGTTGTGAACATTGTTCAAGACTAACTAAAGAATTGTCTACCTTATACATATCCAGATGTACGAACAATTCTTCATCTCTCATAGTCTTTTGACCTTATGATTATTTACTTTTGACAATTATAATAGTTAAACTATAAATGCTATAAGATTTGTTAAACTAGAAATCCCTTTATTAATATGAAAAAGATTGTCAAATACATCATTACACTCTTGCTATTGAGCATAATCTTAACAGATTATACCATATGTAATAGCTATATCGATGGACATCGAAAGTTATTGATTTGTGTAAAAACATCTACAGTTGAGAGAATGCAGCTTCGGGTTTTTAGTGGAATAACACTGAAGTTAATAATCATGAAATATTAATTAAAGAGTTTAATTAATTATTTCTAAGGGTTATTTGAGCTCAAAATACTGTGGGTCCATTGGGTCCCCTTGCTAGCCCGATTGATTAAGGTAACAAGGGTCACTGTTAATTAATTGGATTGTTCAATTAATTGTGTTATGAAAGTGACACGTGTCTATTCAGAAATTAATCGAATAATGAGATTATTTAATTAATGAATTTTTATGATTATGTTAATTAAATAATTAGATTATTTAATTGTGTAATTAATCATTAGAAGAAGGGTGTTCATTGATATTTAATTTTGAATGAAGATAAGATAATTTGATTATTTTATTTCCATTAAATTAAATATTAAAATTTTAATTTAAAAGAGTTTGAATTCAAATCAAATCAAATAAATTAATATTAATTTAAAATTTCAAATATCTTAAAGATTTGAATTTGAATTTAAAAGAGTTTGAATTCAAATCAAATCAAATAAATTAATATTAATTAATATCTTTAAAGATATCAGATATCTTAAAAGATTTGATTAATTATTTTTATTATATATATATATATATGATATATGTTTTTGGAAACTTAGACAACACAACATATGTTCAGAATTGAGAGTCAATTTTTTGAGCTTATAGAACCGAAGAAGAGAAAAGAAAGGAAAAAACCCTAGAAAGTGTTCTAGGTATTTTTCGGCCAAAAGAAAAAAATTTTTTTTCTTCTTCTCTTCATCCTCCTTGTTTCTAAGTACCATGATGCACCCACACGCTGTTACTAATCCCGGGAGATAGCTAGGAAGATCTTGTGGTTCAAATCAGGAAGCAGATCGAAAAAAAAGGAGCCTACAAACGTTGGTATGAAATAGTTTCATCTCTTTCTTATTGTTTTCGATTATTACTGTACAATTGGTTTAATTGATGATTGCATTGAAATTTAAAAAAAATCTCATTTCGCTGCACAATCCAAAATCTGGAACCTACAAAACGATATTAGAGCCAATTTTGTACAGTATAATCGAATTCAATTGCTCCTGATTGCGTGTATGAATGTGTAGGCACTTTCTAATGATTGTATGACGTTTATTTTTTTTTATAAACATGGTTGATCGTTAATTGTATAGTGCAATGGGTTTAAGGTTCTTATTAAAGGTTGTAATAATTTTTTTTCAATGTAATATTAATGTCAGGATGTATTTTTATTATTTCTTTTTCTTTTTCTACTATATTTTCTTTATTGTATTTTTTCCGTTATGTATTTTATTGTAAAATATGTATGAAGAAATCCGCCGAAGAAGAAGAATGGCGAAAGAGCGAAATCAGAACACGCGTGATGGGCACTATTCACGCGGTACTGGTGTGCGGGCAGCCTACGTGCACGAATGACAGCTATGCGTGAAAAAGTTATGGGCATAAAATTCGCGACGTTAGGGTTTCCAAATCTGTAAAAAGATTTTGGGCTGAATTTTATTTTTTCTTAACTTGGGCCTTAAGTACAATGTTAAAGTAACACTTGGGCTTTAGGTTTGATTCATGAGATGGGTCACAATGATAAAATAATTTTTTTTTCTTAATCAAGTTGGACTTGGTTAAAAGCCCAAATTAAGAAGAACCCTAAAGACTTGAAGAATTTTGGAGATTACTTGAAGGCCAAGGAATGCCTTGGATAACTTTTGTAATTAGATATTTTTTTAAAAATTAAATAACCCATTGTACTTGGTCAACCATGTATGTTTTTATTATAAGATAATTAAAGCATTGCCATGTATATACATATAATTTAGATTAGGTGTGCCTACACATATATATGTTGATATGTCATATATGCATTATAGTCTTCTATATTATGTGTTTACTTTTAATTTGATTAAAATGGGTTATTCACATAATTGGCTATAAGTTAATGGGATTAGTTTTTAGGAGTAAAAACTTGGTAATTCTCATTAATTACTAATCTATGAAAGCGATTAATTACTTAGATAAGTATGGTCCATTATAAATATTAGGTTTAATTCGATTAAGCCCCTAATTATAATTGGACCTAATAATGTGTTTAGTTTTAATAGTTAAAACTTGGTAAATACACATTTAATAATTCTAGTATTAGTAAATAGTTAACATAGATTAGAATTATCACTAATGAACTAGATTTTAAGAGTTAAAAATAATATTAGTTTATTAGTTATTAATATAGGATTCTAATAATTTGTGATTAATGCACTAGACGTTTAGATTGAAATTAGCCGTTTAATCTTGTTTAATCTAGATGCATTAATATTAATAGAAAACCCTAATTATAAAATAGTGAGTGGGAGAGGGATATATGACATTACATCCCGTAGTCTCCATCATTATTAGTTCAACACCGTGAGATTCGAGTGGGGCCTTGTGACGGCTTTGTTTTCGCCCTCCATAAGGAGGGTTTCCATAAGAATCAATACCAAGGTTAACTTCCTAACGGAAAGGATTTCTGAGGGGATTTCGGGATTGACCGACCCTAAGGCTACAATTCTCGAGTTAAGCTCATGAGATCTGAAATGATGGGTTACATTCACAAGGTTTTAATTAAATTGGTTAATTGAAAACCTGACTATATAAACGAAGGTTGAATGATATTAGAGTAAGAGTTATTCTTGTTTATCATTTGATTGAAAAGGTCTCGATCCAACATACAAGAATTTGACCGGCCCTAAGGCGGCACTTGCTTGTGGTATGTTGGATTGTCGTGGCATAGAAACATTGTTTTCTTAGGGTTGTTCTTGTCCATTAAACATTCGCACACGTTTTGAATATATGATTGAATGAATTCTTAATTTATGTTTTTTCGGCCATGTCATATGCACTGTTACAAATCCTTGCCATTGACAAATTAACTGGTGATAACAACAATAAATGGAAACATAACATAATTGCAATATCGGTCACCTAAGGACCTAAAGTTTGTGCTTACGGAGGAATATCCTCCAGCGCCTACTGCTAATACCACACGAACTGCTCGTGAGGCATATCAAAAATGGGTCTCATTAGATGAGAAAGCCCGAACATATCTGTTAGCCAATATGACAGATGTGCTTGTCACTAAGCATAAAGTAATGGGTACTGCATTTGAAATAATGGAGTCATTGCAGGCTATGTTCGGGCAGCCTTTGAGCAAAAGTGGCATGAAGCTGTTCGTTCAGCAATGCATGCTCGGATGAAAGAGAGTGCATCTATTTGGGAACATGTCCTGAACATGATATCCTATTATGGCGGGGCCATTGATGAACCCAGTCACAGTGAGCATCATACTGACGACTCTTCCGAAGAGTTTCGATCAGTTCAAGAGTAACTATGAGATGAACAAGCTAGAGTTCAATCTCACTCAGTTGCTCAATGAGCTCACTACTTTTGAGTCCTTCACTAAGGATGGCAAAAGTAAAACCGGTGAGGCAAATGTTGCCGAACCATCTTCTTCTATAAATAAAAAGAGGAAGAGGTCTGCTGGGAAGGCAAATGGTAATCCCAAACCCAAGAAAGCCCAAGGCAAGAAGAAAGGAGCCTCCACCGACCAAGGCAAAGGAAAATGTTTCCATTGCGACAAGGTTGGACACTGGAAGAGGAACTATCCTCAGTATCTAGAGGAGGTTGCCAAGAAGAAGAAAACAAAAGGTAAATATGATTTACTTGTTCTAGAGTCGTGTTTAGTGGAAGATGATTCTTCACCCTAGATAGTTGATTTGTGGGCCACTAACCATTTTTGTTCTTCTATGCAGTGGACTGATTCTTGGACACAGCTTGAGGAGGGAGCCTTCTTTATAGGTGTTTGGTCGGGGTATGTCAAGTCAGCAAGAGCAATGGGTGTAGTTAGACTACATTTTGGAAGTTGTTTCATTGTTTTGAATAATGTATTTTTAATTCATGGATTGACTCAATATTTGATTTCAATTTCAAAATTGTTGGAACAATTATATTATGTTTCTTTTAATAATAAATCTGTTATTATTGCAAAGAATGGTTTGAATATATGTTCAGGATTAAACAAAAACAACTTGTATGTTCTTTCATATCCTAAACCAAGCCCGAGAACCAACAGTTTTTAGCACTTTGCACGGCTAATAGCACTCAAATCAAGATTCATACCGGAGATTGAGGCTATCAAGTCATTACACCGCTACACCCTTCTTTCGGGAATAGGTGAGGTTGGACTGACGAATGAGGATTTCTGTTCAATCTAAAATAGGGATAGCTCAAAGATTGGTATTTTATTCAAATGTGAATAGCTGAGATAGATCTATACGAGGTGGACCGGTGTAAAAGTGCCAAACCGAGGGGTAATTTCCCAAAATAAAAGCAAAAGTGACATAGCATCATCATTCAACCTTGCAGTATACCAGAGCAAGGCAGACCCCTTTATTTCAATAATCTTTGTTTTAAGATAGTTAATACACTGCTGAACAATGAAATGTTTAAAGTTAAAAAACCAAAAACAAAACAACAAAAGATTTCTCTAGAAAACGAAACGTATCTGTGGCATCTAAGACTTGGCCACATTAACCTTGGCAGGATAGATAGACTAGTTAAAAGCGGACCTTTAAACAAGTTAAAGGTTGGCACGTTACCTGTCTGCGAATCCTGTCTGGAAGGTAAAATGACCAAGAGACCTTTTAATTGAAAAAGGGCATAGACCTAAAGAACCACTAGAGCTTATACATTCAGACGTCTATAGACCAATGAATGTTAAAGTAAGGGCTGGCTATGAGTATTATGTCACTTTTATAGATGACTACTCTAGATACGAATATGTCTACCTAATGCAACAGAAGTCGAAAACTTTTGAAAAGTTCAAAGAATTCTGATCTGAAGTTGAGAACCAGTTAGGAAAGAATATCAAGTCTCTACGATCGGATCGTGGAGGTGAGTACCTTGACCAAGGGTTTGAAGACTTTATGGCTGAGTATGGGATAGTGTCCCAACTCATAGCTTCTGATACACTACAACAGAATGGTGTAGCGGAGAGGAGAAATAGAACCCTAATGGAAATAGTGAGATTTATGATTAGTTTCTCATCATTACCAAATTCCTTTTGGGGATATACGTTATAAACTGTGGCATACATTTTGAATGTAGTGCCATCCAAATCTGTTCCTAAGACTCCCTTAGAGTTGTGGAATGATCGTAAAGCTAGTGTGCGACATTTCCGCATATGGGGGTGTCCAGCATATGTGATGAAGAACAGAAGTGGAAAGCTGGACCCCAGGTCCATGGTTTGCTTGTTTGTAGGTTATTCCAAGGAGACCAGAGGTGGATACTTCTATAGTCCTGAAGATAACAAAGTGTTTGTATCGACAAATGCAACGTTTCTTAAGGATAGCTATATTAGTGATCATAAACCTTGTAGTAAGATTGTATTGAATGAAATGGAGGATGGTACTGACCATTGCTCAATCAACAAGAGTTGTTAATCTATTGAAATCTGAGAGTCAGATGATTCCTAGTTAGGACACACTACCACCTAGACGTAGTGGGAGGGTTGTACGACAACCTGAACGCTATTTAGGTATAGGTGAGGGATAAGGTGTTGTCTCTACTAATAGAGTGGATGATCGATTGACATTTAACAATATAATGGAAGATCATTACAAAGAGGAATGACTTAAAGCCATGAATCTCGAGATGGAGTCTATGTACTCTAACTCAGTCTGGGAACTTATAGATTTACTGGATGGCGTAAAACCCATAGGGTGTAAGTGGATCTACAAGAGAAAGAGAGGAGTATACGAGAAGGTAGAGACCTTCAAGGCAAGGCTAGTGGCTAAAGGTTATACCTAGAAAGTGGGGGTCGATTATGAAGAGATGGTCTCGCCAGTAGCCATGTTTAAGTCTATTCGGATTCTCTTATCCATTGCTGCCTATTTCCATTACAAAATTTGGCAAATGGGCGTCAAGACTGCATTCTTGAATGACAATCTTGATGAGAGCATCTACATGATGCAACCAGAGGGATTCGTGTCTCCAGATCAAGAGAAAAAGGTTTGCAAGTTGTAAAGGTCCATTTATAGACTGAAGCAAGCATCTAGATCTTGGAACATAAGGTTTGATGATGTGATCAAAACCTATGGCTTCGAGTAAAATGTTGATGAGCCTTATGTCTACAAGCGCGTCATTGACAAGAAAGTAGTTTTCTTAGTCCTATAAGTAGATGATATCCTACTCATTGGGAATGATGTAGGGGTATTATCGAAAGTAAAGGGCTCACTGGCTAGCCAATTCCAAATGATAGATTTGGGAGAGGCGAGTTATGTTCTAGGGATCCAACTTTTAAGGGATCGTAAGAATAAACTCCTAGCATTGTCTTAGGCATCGTATATAGACAAGATTCTTGTGCGATTTTCGATGCAAAACTCCAAGAAAGGTAATTTACCTTCCAGGCATGGAGTTCACTTGTCTAAGGAACAATGTCCTAAGACGTCTCAAGAAGTTAAGGATATGAGACGTGTTCCCTATTCGTCAGCAGTAGGTAGTCTCATATATGCTATGTTATGCACGAGACCGGACATCTGCTTCGTAGTGGGAGTAGCCAGCAAATACCAGTCTAACCCAGGATTGGATAATTGAGTTGTTGTCAAGACTATTTTCAAGTATCTTCGGAGAACGAGAAACTATATGCTAGTGTATTCTGGATAGGATTTGATCCTGTTAGGATACACTGATTATGATTTTCAGTCAGACAATGATTCTAGGAAATTCACGTCTGGATCAGTATTCACCCTTAGTGGTGGAGCCATTATATGGAGGAGTATTAAGCAATCTAGTATTGCTGACTCCACCATGGAAGCCAAATATGTAGCCGCTTGTGAAGATGCTAAAGAGGCTGTTTTGCTCCGAAAATTCTGGAGTGATCTGGAAGTTATTCCAGATCTAGAAAAGCCCATCACACTTTATTGTGATAATACTGGTGTTGTGGCTAACTCCAAAGAACCAAGAAGCAACAAGAGAGGGAAGCATATATAGAGGAAATATCATCTCATCAGAAAGATAGTTCAGAGAGGAGATGTGACTGTGACCCAGATAGCGTCACAGGACAATCATTCTGATCCATTTACGAAGACCTTACCGGCTAAAGTGTTTACGGGTTACCTAAAGGGTCTAGGTTTACGAGACATGTCTCACATGCTTTAGTGCAAGTGGGAGATTGTTGAGGTTTTTTTCCATAAAGCTTGTAATTTGTAAATGTGAATTGAACATAAATAAAAGAAGTAATTTATTCATTCAAATTGTTTCATACTTTTATATAACATGTGTATTTAACATCCAAGATTGCCGAATGTAATTTTAAACCGAGTATATGAATGTCATATACATAAGGATTCAATTTGAATCAAGCAATCTAAAGAGTCCGTAGATAGCAAATAAAGCTGGGTATTTTATTTGTGGTTAATCCACAGCTGCAGTCCCTTTCGTAATGTACAATGATCTTATCTTGGACCATTCATATGGTGATATGAGAATAGAGGCACCTTGTATGATGTGATCATGTAAGACTGGGCCACGATCTATATGAATCTCTCAATAAGATCTGTTACATGATGAGATTCATATATATCGACAAATGATGGCTATATATGGGTGATCTTAATCCTGAGTGTCTTATCGACTCCTTCAGGTTAGATCATGATTTTTGATGTACAATAGGTGAGGTCGGAGTTGCATTCCCGATCAATATGCTCTGTATGTTGGGATCGCAGCTTGGCTTGTGGCTAGGAAGGATTGTACACAATAGTGGAATCCACTCTTTCTTGCGAGAAGTAGATAGTAGTACCCTTTAAGGGTTGATTCGGGGCTTGAACAATATGAGCGCTCTCCTAATTCCGTAAGGAATGTAGGATTTATTGTTCATTAGAGAATCAAAAGTGAGTGCAATGCACTCAAAGTGGGACCCGGTCAACCAAATGAGGTTTGACCGGAATGGGGAGCACATTCAACTTGGCCACCCAAACCGGTGCCAAATGCCTATGCACTGCATCTCTCCCCACTTTCCTCATTTGTCCAACTAGGTCCTTTCAAACCCATATTTGTTTAACCCTTGGTGGGTTCATCCTAGATCCAACTCTACTAGCTTTGAACTTTGGAAACTAAAGCAATAAGCCTTAGTGTGCCCTCTTTTGGCACCAAAGTAACAAGTAACAAGACGGTTAGGGAAACTCCCTGTTCGATTGTTGGCGTGGGCCCCTTTTTGTTGTCCGTATCTGAGGGATTTGACATTGTTTTCTATCACAACGAGTTGCTCAATCAAATCACACTCCTTGACCTTGGCACGCTTCAACTCATCTTCTTTTGTGCTCAACCGTTCTTGCAATTCCCTTACCGCTTTTGCGGAATCCTCCACACCTAGTTGAAGTTTCCTTGTCCTTCTCCCATTGTCTTCCTCAAATTCTTCTGAGAGCCTTGCCAACTCATCTAAGTTCTTAGAGACTAACTCCTCTTTGGTGGCAAGCTCCACTACTTGCTCCTTTAAACCGATGTTCAATGTTGAGAGATCATACAATTTCTTCTTCAACTGTCCATTCTCAGCCTTAAGCAAATAAACCTCCAGTTTGAGCTTCGTGTTATCTTGCTCAAGCTCACCTACTTGTTCAAAAATTTCAGTACTTGAGTCATCCTCTTCAAATTCTGACTCTTGCCTTTCCTTAATGCAGTCTTGGTTTCCCAATTCCATCTCCTTAACACCCTCAAAAGCTTGCACAAGGGTGAGCACCCGACTTCTTTTCTTTCTGGAATTTGGTGCCACCAAGACCAAACAATCTCTGACTTGGCTTGTTCCGGGGGATGTTACCTTGAAGTTAACACTTTTGTCTCCACAGCTGAAGGAAATGTCCCTAGAACAAATATCAACTACCATACCCGCTGTGGCCATGAATGACCTCCCCAAAAGTAGTTTCCAGTCCCTACCACTAGATTCTCCTTGTTTGCAATTCAACACAACAAATTCTACCGGCACCATCAAACTGTGCACATTCATGTAAACTTCCTCCACAATACCAACTGGGTGATGGAAGAATTGTTCGCCATGATGAGAGTCTGGGAGGTAGGCTTGATCGACTGAATCTTTAGCTGTTCGTATACCTCTAATGGCATCATATTGATGCTAGCCCCCATATCAAGCACTGCTCCCATCTTTGGTGAATTCTCAATTCGTACCTCTATGACGAAACTTCCGGGGTCCTCAAGTTTAATGGGGAAGTTTATGCCACTTCCCCTATCTTTATTAACTGTGACCTCTACCACGCTTTCCTCGGTTTCATCAACTCCCAACTGGACGACCACTAACAGGTTAACATGTTCATCGGAGTTTGATGCCTTCTCATTGTTCTTGACCAATGCATCAAAAATCTGTGCCAACTGAGTTTCCATCTTCTTCAGTGACGCTCCATGACTATTTGCTCTCTGATCATTGGACTGCATGTAAGCTGTCATTCGTTGCTCAGAGGCATGCAAGGTGTTCTTGAGAGCTTCTGACCCGATACCAACCGTTTTGATCACTATGCTCACTATCTCCTCTAAAGACTTGTCCTTTGGTTAGCAAGCGGAAGCTTGGGAATTAAAGTTAGATGGTGGGTTACTACTTGAACTTCCCCATTGATTGTTCTTGTTTGCCCCTCCTTGATTGTATCAATTGTACCCACGATTTTGGTACCCTTGTTTATTGTTTCCATCTTGGAAATTGTTGTTGCCACCTTGGTAAGTGTTGTTGCCACCTTGGTAAGTTGTTGCTCCTAGGTGGTTGTTGTTGGACCAAGACAAGTTTGGGTGGTTTCTCAACCCTGGATTGTATGTGTTTGAATATGGGTCATTCCTTGGCCTTGGGAATTCCCCAAGGGCTTAGGCTTGCTCTTCTTGCCCGAAATGCCCTACTTCTCCTTCTATCTCCCCCATGACTTGACTCACTCCTTGGGAGGACCCTGGTTTTCCGGTTATAAGCTCCTTGATAGATTGGAGCTCTTTGTTCATTCTGGACATCTGAATCTGAACTTGGGTATCCTGACCCACTTCTATTCTTCCACCCCTTCTCACGAGTGATGTCCTCTGCTGTGAGTTCTGGGCAATCTTCTCCAAGATGTCATATGCCTCAACTGCTCTCTTGTCTGCTATTGTACCTCCGCACGCATTATCCACTAGCATTTGTGTTATTGGCGAAAGTCCACTATAAAAGGAATTAACCTTCAACTCAGGGTGGTATGTATGCGGTGGCATTTGTGCTAACAACAAGTTGAACCTCTCCCATGCCTCATGGAATGGTTCACCGTCCTCCTCAACAAATGATGCTATCTTCAACCTTAGGTCCTTTGCTTTCTGCGATGGAAAATACTTGTTGAAAATGACCTTGCACACCTGACTCCATGTCACCAGTGATCCTGGCCTCAAGTTCATGTACCATGTCATGGCGGCATCTTTCAGACAATACTGGAAACACCTGAGATGAAGCTGCTCTCTTGTCAGTACTGCTTGACGAGCCATTACTGGGAAGGTTTCTAGGGTGGCTCCATACTGTTTCATAAATTGGAGGCAATCCTCGGTAATCCGCCCACTAAACGATGTTATGTGGCTAATGTGCATAGTCTTCAACTCATACTGCCTTGTTACATCATCCAGTACTATGGCAGTAGGCACATTACCTACAAACGAGAGAGTGTACTCGCCCATGGTGAGACCTAGCTGTTCATTCCCATGTACACTTCCTTCATGCTCTCGAGCCTGCTGCTCATTCTGATTCTGATCGTTCATGTCTTCCCTATTCTGCCCAGGGTAATCCATAGGAACACCGGCGTCCATGTTTCCATCTAACTGACCGGTTCTTCTACCCAACTGATTGATGTTATCGATAACTGGCAACACTGTTCCTCTTAACGATCTTCTTCCGTGCATATACCTAGAATCCTGAAATTTCACAAATAAAACAATGCACAACGTAAACGAGAAACAGATAGGGTATATCAGAAATGTTACTAGACTAACTATTGTCTATGCAAAACTAATCAAACTAAACATGCCGCTCCCCGGCAGCGGTGCCATTTGACAGATAGGTTTTTTTGTTAGTGTCGTTTTAAAAGATCAATCCGTCAACAATATTTGATAAAACCTCACAAAGCCTAAATTAGTTTGAAAACATAAATATAGTGGCAAGTGGGGTGTCGTCCATAGGGAGCGGAGTTAGCTAAATTAGTTATTGCTAAAGTAATGTTATGTATATATATAATATCGAAACATGAGTTGGTGAAAATGTAGATGGTGAATTACACTATAAATAACACTAAATTAATTATGCAAACTAAATGAAGGGGGAAATGGAATGAAGGATATATATAGATGATGGAATCTAAGGAGTTAATGGATACGAAAGTAAATACTGGGCAATGCAACAAACTTGCCAATAGCATGGCTATTCAAGGTAACCGACCTAGGATGTATAGAGTCGGTTATTTATCCTTAGAAGGTGGCCAACCTAGGATGTATAGTGCGGACCACCTATTAGGGATTAATCCATCGTAAACTACCAACCTAGGATGTATAGAGTTGGTTGTTTATCGGATTCTAGAAATGAAGCTCGTCTACCTAACAATGACTCAACTGATTAAACATAGTCACCCTAGGATGTATAGAGATGACTTCTAACTCTCTCACGGGTTCCGACCTAGGATGTATAGTGCCGGAAACTCGATCGAGATTAGATTAAAACCGCGGTTTAAGAGTCAGAATTCATGACTTTCCGTCCATTCTTTAGAGCATTAAACAACTAAATAGGATGTATATCTAGATGCAATACTCATACATAATACAAAGACATCTTTCAAAGAGGATGTATCTACACAAGAAATCAATGATAAACATTCACAGCAAGAATAGATCAATGAAAGATAGACATGAATATCAATATAATATCAAGTTTATGTATAAGTCCAATATTCAACTAACTACTCCATCAACCCTTTAGAGGGGATTTAGCTACTCATTACAACTAGGAAACTAAGAGAAAGGAAAGAGAAAGAACCCTTGGAGAACATCTCCTTCCTTGAAGTGGCTCCAATCTCCTAACTTCCTTGAAGTTGAGTAGAGAATGTAAGGATGAGAGAGAGAGAGAGAGAGAGAGAGAGAGAGATTCTAGGTCTAAATGTGTTTAACCTCTGCAAAACGGAGTCAAAGGCTCCCTAAAACGTTTCTATACTTTTCTATTTATACAAGATACAAAAATAGGTCACTTAAGCTTTGAAAATCAAACTGGTGCGCGCGGAGTGCGGGTGGAGTGCGGGTGAATTACCCGCACTGTACCTGCACTGTATGGGTTGTCTTCATCTTCAGTTCTCGGATCAGAGCAATAGTGCGGGTGGAGTGCGGTTGAATTACCCGCACTTAACCTGCACTTTGAATCACACTGTGATCGCACTCGAATCGCACTTCCCTGTCAGGTGCAAAATCTACCTTCTGTCTTGAGCAACAGTGCGGGTAGAGTGCGGTTGGATGACCCGCACAGTGCCCGCACTCTAATGTCAGGTACAACTCTGCTCTTCTGTTCTTGGTGACAGTGCGGGTAAAATGCGGTTTGATGACCCGCACAGTACCCGCACTCTAAAGTCAGGTGCATCTTCAACTTCTCTGGTTTGGCATTAGTGCGGGCAGAGTGCGGTTGAATGACCCGCACAGTACCCGCATCTTATCGTCAGGTGCAACATCAGCTTCTCTGGTTTGGCATTAGTGCGGGTTAAGTGCGGTTGGATGACCCGCACTGTACCCGCACTTTATCTCTTCACTTGCATCTTGTCCCGGCTATGAACATGAGTGCTGCTGGAATGCGGTTGCGACCCGCACTTGACCCGCACTGGACCCGCACTGTAGAGCTGTTTGTACTCATTTGCCTTTACTTTTGCCCCTTTTCTGTCGGAATCACCTGCAATATGCTTCCAAACCTATCTTTGCATCATTTCCTACAAATACGCACAAAACAACCCATCAAAGATACAAAAACACATGAAAATAGAACATAAGGTAAGGATCTGAGGGCCTAAATATACTACATATTTGGCCTGATCAACAAGGCAGATAAAGTCTTATTAACTACTTCATTTTGACCATCAGTTTGTGGATGACAAGTGGTAGAAAATAAAAGTTTAGTTCCTAACTTACCCCACAAAGTCTTCTAAAAGTAGCTTAAGAACTTAGCATCTCTATCTGAAACAATGGTCTTAGGCATGCCATGCAATCTCAAAATCTCTTTGAAAAACAAATCAGCAACATGTGATGCATCATCAGTTTTATGACAAGGAATGAAATGTGCCATTTTAGAAAACCTATCAACAACCACATATATAGAATCCCTACCCCTTTTTGACCTAGGCAATCCCAACACAAAATCCATAGAAATATCAATCCAAGGTCCACTAGGTATAGGTAAAGGAGTATACAATCCATGAGGCTTAATCTTAGACTTAGCTTGTATACATGTAATGCATTTCTCACATATTCTTTCTACATAACGTTTCATATGAGGCCAAAAAAAAATGTTCATGCAAAACATCTAGGGTCTTGGCTATACCAAAATGCCCCATCAAACCTCCCCCATGAGCTTCTCTAACAAGCAATTCACGCAAAGAACTCTTAGGCACACATAATTTAGTTTCTCTAAACAAAAATCCATCATGCCTATAAAACTTGCCAAATGCAACCCTTTCACATGCATTGAATACATTGACAAAATCAGAATCTTCCACATACAATTCTTTAATGTAGTCAAAACCAAACAATCTAGCATCCAAAGTAGAAAGTAAAACATACCTTCTAGAAAGAGCGTCAGCGACCCCGTTATCCTTACCTTTTTTGTACTTGATCACATATGGAAATGTTTCAATGAACTCCACCCACTTGGCATGCTGCTTATTTAGCTTGTGTTGCCCCTTTATATGCTTCAAGGACTCATGATCCGTGTGAATCAAAAATTCTTTCGGCCAAAGGTAGTGTTGCCAAGTTTCCAATGCCCTAATCAAAGCATACATCTCCTTGTCATAGGTAGGATAATTCAAGGCTGCTCCATTTATCTTCTCACTAAAAATGCAATGGGACGTCCTTCTTGCATTAGAACAGCTCCAATACCTATTCCTGAATCATCACACTCAATCTCAAAAGCTTTAGCGAAGTCTGGCAAAGCAAGCAAATGTGCATTAGTTAATTTTTCCTTAATCAAGTTAAATGCCTTTTCTTGTTCATTACCCCTACTTAAAACCCACATTCTTTTTGATAACTTCAGTTAAAGGTGCGGCTAGACTACTAAAATCTTTCACAAACCTGCTATAAAAAGTAGCCAACCCATGAAAACTTCTCACTTGTCCCACATTTGTAGGTTTCGGCCACTCCTTAATTTCCTTAACATTTTCTTCATCAACCTCAATCCCCTTAGCACTAACAACAAAACCCAGAAATACAAGTTTATCGGTGCAAAAGGTACACTTTTTGAGATTAGCAAACAACTTTTCTGTTCTTAAAACACCTAAAACAAGTTTTAAATGTTCAACATGCTCATCCAAGTTTTTGCTATAAATCAGAATGTCATCAAAGTAAACAACAATAAATTTTCCAATAAAAGCAAGCAAAACATGGTTCATTAATCTCATGAAAGTACTTAGTGCATTAGTTAATCCAAAAGGCATAACTAACCACTTATATAAACCATATTTTGTTTTGAAAGCAGTTTTCCACTCATCACCTTCTTTCATCCTAATTTGATGATATCCACTTTTAAGATCAATTTTAGTAAAAACAATAGAACCATGCAATTCATCAAGCATATCATCTAATCTAGGAATAGGATGGCGATACTTTACAGTGATAATGTTGATAGCACGACAATCAACGCACATCCTCCATATTCCATCCTTCTTAGGCACAATCAAAACGGGAACCGCACAAGGACTCATGCTCTCACGCACATACCCCTTTCCCATGAGCTCACTAACCTGCCTTTGAAGTTCCTTTGTCTCCTCAGGATTACTTCTGTATGCTGGTCTATTCGAGATGGGTGCTCCAGGTACAAAGTCAATTTGGTGCTCAATCCCCTTTATTGGTGGTAAACCAATAGGCATCTCTTCGGGAAACACTTCATCAATGTCCTGCAAAAGAGAAACAACAACACTAGGCAAGGAAGGGTTAATTTAATTAGTACTAAAACAAGCCTCTTTGTACAAAAGTACAATCATTGGCTGATTTGAAAACAAAGCCTTTTTTATTTCACTCTCTCTTGCATAAAAGCTCACTTGTTTTTTCTCTTTTTTTTTCTCATCATCCACTTTTTCTTTTTCACTTTTTTTCTCTTTTTTTGCTATTTCAGGCTCTTTTTCTTTTGTCTCATTTTCTTTTGAACTCTCACTCTCCTTTTTTACATCTCTTTTTTTTTTAACCTCACTTGATCTTCATACACTTGTCTTAGGGTTAAAGGTACAAGAGTGATTGACTTTTTATTGAGTACAAAGGAGTATCTATTGGTATATCCATCATGAATCACATGTCTATCAAACTGTCATGGTCTCCCTAAAAGGAGATGGCCCGCATTCATTGGTACCACATCACAAAGGACTTCATCTTTTTACTTTCCAATTGAAAATGACACCAACACCTATTTAGTCACCTTGATTTACCCACAATCATTTAACAATTGTATCTTATAGGGTTTTGGGTGCTTCAAAGTGGCCAAATTCAGTTTCTCCACAAAACTAGTGCTAGCCACATTAGTACAACTCCCCCCATCAATGATCATGCTACATACCTTATCATTAACATGGCAGCGGGTGTGAAATATGTTGTCACGTTGTATCTCATCACCTTCCTTGGCTTGAGCACTTAGAGCTCTTCTTGCAACCAAAAGCTCTCCATCCACCGGATATTCCATGTCACTTGCATCCTACAAAGGCGGCATGGACTCATCATTGGATTCACCCTCAGATTCGATATCACCATCATCCTTCAAAACCATTACTCTCTTGTTTGGGCATTGAGATGCAATATGACATGCTCCCAAACACTTAAAGCACTTAATGTCACGGTTTCTAGAAGGTTGAGAATCTGATTTACCTTGATTTAATATGCCTCTGGCCTTATGATCTTTGGAAGGCTCAGTCTTGGCCTTAAAACTAGGCTGGTCATCCCTCTTGCTCCAATTCGGTTTCCATGATGATGAAGAACCTGAATTTTGCCTAACCCGTGTGGAACTCTTCCTCTTCAACTGTTGTTCCACCTTAATGGCCATGTGTACTATATCAGTCAATTTAACATAATGTTGCAACTCCACTACATTTGCAATGTCTCAGTGTAGTCCACTTAAGAACCTAGCCATAGTAGCCTCTCGATCCTCCTCTATATCAGCTCGAATCATGGCTATCTCCATTTCCTTGTAGTAGTCTTCAACACACTTAGACCCTTGAGTAAGAGTTTGCAATTTTTGAAACAAACCCATATAATAGTGACTTGGAATGAAACGCTTCCTCATGACAGCTTTCATCTCCTCCCAAGTCTTAATAGGCCTTTCTCTATTCCGTCTCCTACTCACAATCAGTTGATCCCACCAAATGATAGCATAATCAGTGAATTCTATGGCAGCCAACTTCACCTTCTTCAATTCGGAATAGTCATGGCAGTCAAACACCAATTCTATTCTCTTCTCCACTCCAAATTGTTAGGATTATGCTCAATAGCAAGAGTGTAATATTGTAATTGACAATCTTTTCATATTAATAAAGTGTTTTCTGATTCTTACAAATACTTATAGCATTTATTATTATAATTGTCAAGGTAAATAATCATAAGGTCAAAAGACTATGAGATATGAAGAATTGTTCATACATCCGGATATGTGTGAGGTAGACACAATTCTTTAGTTAGTCTTGAATAACGTTCACAACTTAAGTTAAAGGTTGGGCACCTCTATCTTGATAAAGTTGTAGAATTCTTTTACTAGCATTTGAGTGGGATCAAATGAGTTATGATGAGTCTAAAATCATCGAAAGGTTTTCGAGTAAAAGAATCTAGTGCACTGGTTGCATTGAACAGGATCACAATGAAATACTTTATCTAGAACCGTCACTAGATATAAGTCTTTTCATTATTAGGACAATCGGAGAGTCGATCTTAATCCTGAGATAAATGATGGACTTATGGTTGCAAGTGTTATCATTTGAGCTATCAATGAGTACGATTATACAGCATAGTCTATCCTCGATAGTTTGGTGGTATTCATTTGTTAATCGATAGAGGACTTCATTTATAGATATGGACATCGTGGCTCCATTTATTAAATGAGAGTATAATATCATCATATGGATGTTTTGAGGTATTGGATATTAAATCTCAACGTTGAGTTTTCAATAATGATTATTGAAGACATGGCTTCTGGACAAGTCAAAATATCCAAGTTCAAAATGTGGTCATATGAGGAAATATGGTAACTTGGAGAGCTATAGGCGGTCTATAAGCTCTTGGCGATTACTGATATTATTCACGAGGATACACCATCTCTTATAAGATTGTCTAGGGTATGAATAAGAAACATCTCCTTATTCTATCTTTATTTAAGAGTTCAATTTTAACTCTTTAGTGGAATGAGTTAAAATTAATAGATCGGACCTAAGTGAATCATTTGTTGATTGTGATTAGGTTATGTCTATTGAAGCTTAAATTTAGATAGCCTTCCAAGATCCACAATCCACACGTACTTGCATGGATCACTTGATATATTCTACCGGACCAATTTATGGGTCCATCTAGAATTGCATTTAATATATTAAGAATATAATATGTCTATTATTTATTTAATGGGCTGCTCTATTATATTAATATATTAAAAGGAGACATGTGGGCTTGTTTCTTTTAGTAAGAATAAGTCTGGTTCACATGTGGGCTTTTATTTAAAGTCTAATGGATTAAATAAAATAAGAAAAATAATATTAGGCCCATATATATATGGTGTGGGCGGCAAGGCTAATAAAATAGCCCAAGATATTATTTTAATTTATTGTTTTGATTAAATGAAAATTAATTAATTAATAGTTTCAATCAAAATCTTTTCCTGATCAGTAAATAAAATATTATGTGTTGGATTAGGGTTAGAATTCTTTGAAGTAATAGGAGTCCTAATGTGGTAAGGATTAAGTCCACATACACTCCATACCACACAAAGAATTCGGCCACCCTAGTCCTGTAAGGGTTAGGATTCTTAAATTGATAGGAATTAGGGAAAAGCACAATTCCTTTTCAAGTAAGGAAATTTGCCAATCCTAGATTTCCTACACAAAGAATTCGGCCAACCCTATTTTGAGAAGGAGGAATTTCGGTCACCTTATAAATATAAGGTGATAAATTTTGGCCACTAAGAAGCTTGAGTGAGAGAGATTTTTGTTTGCTTTGAAAAATAAAAATCTTACTCAATACACATAGAATTTCGGCAAAGAGAGAAAAAGAAAAATAAGTTCTCATTCGATAGTGCACTTACAAGCCTTTAACATCAAAAAGTTTTGTGCACACTTTCGATTTAGGGTTACGCGAGTTCCAATCATATCGATTGTGAATTCAAAAGTGACCGGAACTATTTTTCTAGGCTCTTGGTGTTTTGGGATTGAAGATCAGGATCAGAAGTTCTATACATCCATTCTCAGGTAAGCAATTCAAAAAAAAAAGGGAGACCACGCTCCTAGGTGATTCACATACGTGCTAGGATTGAAGATCTTGCGGATTACCATCGACGTAAGTCAATCGGATCACGTGACAAGAGGTATTTAACTCTAACCGTATATTTGTGTTTAATTAATTAAAGGGTTAAGGTTCAAATCTTTAGAAAAAATTTAAACTATACGAAAATCTACTTTTCGCCTTCCGCTGCGGTTTTAGTTAATTTTTCCCTACACAAATAAGCTTCAGGATAGGTTTTACCTTGGAAAGTTGGGATATTCACCATTATACTACCCAAATTATTATCAAACCTCTCTCTATACTTATCTTCTCTATTCCCATACTTATCTCCTCTATTCCCAAACCTATCTCCTCTACCTCCCATTCCATGCCTAAATCTGCCCGCACCCACATTAGACATGCGATCATCCTTCTCTAGGTCATTCCCATAATCATCTTCATAGTCATTCCTAGGTGGGTTCCTTTCTCTTCGTTCCATATTAGGAGCCCTGAATGGCTGCTCTCTTTGCAAACTAGACTCCACTTTGTCTAGCCTATCGTTCACCTCGCCAAACTGAGTCTCCATCTGGGCCATGTGTTGTCGCATGGCTTTATACAAAAAATCGAGATCTACCTTTTCTGGTGTTTCGTTGGACACACCTTTACTGTTATCGTGTGACATATCTAAAACTTGCAAAAAAAAAAACAAGAATTAGTAAACCTCACAAACACTCCCTCACGTGTTTACCCTCAAAGATTGTGGCACTCACACTCGTGTTTCACTCAATTCTTTTGGCTTTTACCCTCTGATGAGCTCACACTCTCTTACCTATTTTCACTCTTTGTTCACTCTATCAACCCACGAAATCAAGAAAAGGAATAAAAAAATAGTTGATATAAGTTCAACTACATGACCTTGCAAGGAAAAATTTTTGTACTCTTTTTTTTTTTACCTTGATCAAAGGGACTCAAGCAAGGCTTTGGTATTTTTTTTTTACTGGACTTGATCAATCGGAATCAAGTTTGTGAATTTGTTTTTTAAACAAACGAAATAAGGGAAGAAGAAGAAGAAGGATAGATTAAACCTGAGTTTAGAAACCAGGCTTTGATACCAAATGATATGAACCTCACCAAGAACAGTGAAACCCGGAACCAATATATGGTAGCAAGGATCGTTTTCTAGATTCAATTTTATAAGCAAAACAATATAGGACTGTGACCTGTTATCTATAATGAGATAAGAACCAATGGTATCAAGAAAGTGAAAGATGCCACACTCAAGAACAAGAAAGAAATGTGAGTGATAAGTCAATTTTCGGAACCAAAGAGAAAATTCTCTCTATTTTTCATTCAAAATCCAGTCTATTGAAAATTACATCAATTGGTTCCTTATAAACTAAAACCCTAATCGAAAAGAAAGGAACAAGATATTTGGCCATTATGGCCTTACAATCAGAAAACTAAATTGGGCAATAATTGCCTTACAAATGGGAAAGAAAATAAAAGACTAAAATAAGCAACTATTGACTTGTTCCCTATTTGGAAGGCTAAATCTGGAAACAAATCAGCCCCTTAATTTGGAAAACAAATTAACTCTTATTCTTTGTAAAATAAAATAGGAAAAAATGCTGAAACAGGGATTTCCTCCAACCATACGCCGCTCATGTTGTGCCACATGCCCAAACTCTTCTCTTATTCGGCCTAATCAATTGTCTTAATGATGTTAATTAAGCCTTGTTCTTCATGTGGGCTTATCTTGGACTTCAACAATTCAACATCAGCCCAAGTATCTTGAATCAGGCCATTGATTGCTTCTTTGAATCTCTTAGCCATTGCCCTTGTTATTGGCCAAACCGGAACATGCAATGGATCCCTTGGTGCAGCTCCCTTATTCTCATCACTTAGAGTGAATCTTTGATTTGTTCATTGAAGTCACATTTGGATAGTGAATCTTTGATTTGTGCAAGGTGACATCACTTTCATTGTGTAGGGTTGAAGGGTAGGTTTATAGGAGAAGTGGTCACTTGAGAGATTGTATCTTTTTATCTTACTAGTGAATTTGTTTGCCGGTGGTTATGGAATCAACCCGTGAATGTTTCCTCTTATGAGGTTTTACCATGTAAAAATCATGTTTCATATTCTCTCTATCCTTATCTATTTATATTTGTTTATGTGTTGTTATATATTTTAGTTGATATCTTCGCAAGTGATAATCATATTATATCATATTTGTATGTGTTGGAACTTTATGTATTAAAGCCAAGTAATCATTTGAGTTTGTATCACACACAAGTTGTTGCTTATATTGACTTTGTTTGAATGAGCATATCTTTAAATTGTATTGATATTGCTTGTCTTTTGGAGTGTGATACAAGCAACTTGGAGGGAAAAACCTTTGTTTGTTTCAAGGAAGTGAAAAAGGTGTACTAACATATTCATCCCCCCCCCCCCCATCTAGGTTAGCGTAAGGCAAATTAACAGTGTTTGTATTTTTTTTCAATCTGAAAACAAAGTTTAGAGGCTGCTTTTCACCTTATAAAGTCGACTTAGGTCACTCATGTGGGTTTGTGTGTGGGTTAGTTCCCACGAAATGAAGTCTCAGATTCACCAAAAGTTGTGTTCCGACTTCGGGCTAAGGGATCGCGCTGGTTTGTTCCCATGGAATGACGTCCTAGGATCATATTAGAGATGACGGGTTTGTGTCCTCTGCTTCGCGGGTACCTTCCAGCGGAATAAGGTCGAGGAAATCTCCTCTGAAATCTCAGGAGATTATGACTCCCTGGTTCGCACGCTTTGTCCCGTGGATACTTCTAGTTGACAAATTCATATTTACTCCGTGAATTCGCCCCTTCCTCGTTGCGGGTAATTTCTAGCCAACTGGAAGTCGCGGTGTAGTCATCAACTTCATGCGAGTTCCTTTTTCCTGGTCTGCGGGTTCCTTCCCTGCGGATGTTATCCCACTCAGTCTTCCTAGACTTTCCCCCGGGTTCTTCTCATATGCACCACGGGTTCTTTCCTACGAACATGTCTCATCCGAGTGTTCCCATATGAGTTCACGGCTTTGCACTCGTAAATTATCTCACGAATGAGAAGTCACGGAAGGCCATTTCCTTCCTTGGCAGCTCTTCTCCTT
Source organism: Dipteronia sinensis (assembly GCA_033220585.1). NCBI lineage: Eukaryota > Viridiplantae > Streptophyta > Magnoliopsida > Sapindales > Sapindaceae > Dipteronia > Dipteronia sinensis. The sequence continues at coordinate 18,899,348 of CM065643.1, read as the reverse complement.
GATCTAAAAGGTGAGAAACCTACACAAAACACTTCCAAACAATACTAACCCTAGCTTACGCTTAGGATTACTCACAAACAAACATATTATTAATATACAAGGTTGTCGTTCAAATGACCTCCAAACTTATCTTAAACTATTCTTAAATAATAATTACAAACATATCAAAACTAAGCATTTGAAATTCAATATCTGCCCTTGATACATGGGCCAACTATCTGCACGCTCATCAAACACATTAGAAAGTTCCTATATTTAAATGTGAATGAGTCGTGCTTGTGCTTCGTATTTCTAGCAAGATATAGTAGAGTGGAGTGGTAAACTAAGGGATGTGCGTTCCTTTAAGATCCACACCTTTTCACTCGGTGTGGACTTTACGTTTTTTGAGGGAGAGCCATTGTGAGTGTCCTTACGGACCCACACTTGCCTTGGTCTTCCTAGAGGCTTTCTAGGTAACACATTCCTCGTCTTGTAGAACTCATGGTATTTAGCACATAGGGGCCTCTTGTGCCCTTGAGTTCCACAAAAGTAACAAGTAGGAGAATAAGAACAACCTCCTTGCATGTCAACCCTTGCCTTCCCATTGAGGTCAGTGGTGGGGAGCTCTATTGGTGCATCCCTCTTATTCAACTTATCCACAAGGTCCTTCACCTCCTTCTCTTTCATGAGTCCATACATTCTTTCTTGCATCCTCTGGTTAGATAATGCAAAGGACTAGTTCAGTTGTGGCTCGTTCCATTATTGACACCATTCGATACCGACTCTTCTCTATCAACTTAAAGGATCACCCTAATATAGCCTTGAATTGGAATATCAACTCCAGTTGATCTTGCTTGTCTTGTTCTTGTTTTTTGTTTTGCTCTTTTGTTTGAGCTGTTTTGAGCCTTTGTTTAGCTCTTACTTGCTTCCTGGGGTATGCCCATTGTTGTTTGTACATTCTTTCTCTCTTTCTATGATACTATTTACTTACCTAATAAAAAAACATCGAATTAAGGTTCATGCGAGTTTTAGATTAATAGATTGAGAATTCACAAGTGACCAAGCGTTCTTTGTTTTTCTCTAGGAGGATTATTGTGACCAACAAAAGAAAAATGTTAGTTTTCCCAGGTATACAATTCAAAGAAAGAGAGCCCACACTCCTAGGTGATTCACGTTCGTGATTGGATTGGAAGAGCAAGCGGATTCAATTCGACGCAATATCAATCATCACGTGAAAAAGGAATGATACTTTTAATTATATGTTAATTAATCAAGGGTTAATGTTCTTTCTTTTAAAAGGAAAATTTTTGAAAAATACCAACCTATTTTTCGCTTTTGCCGGGTGTTTTTCCTTACAATTAACTAGTTTTAGCCATTTAATTTCCCTTTTCCCTGTGGACGATACCCTTGCTTGTCTCTGTACTTGTTTTGAAAACATTAGAGCACATTGCTAGGACTTATTATAAATTTCTTTTGAATTCGTGATTTTCTGACAACACAAAATGCGAGTGTCAAAAATGGTGTTGTTGTCGGGGAAAGACGCTAATTAGGTGGCTAATCTTAGTTATCTAGTTTTTTTAGTGATTTTAGCTTTCTTTTATTTTTTTATGCTTTGGTAGTTTTTGTTTTTCTTTTTTGTTTCAGGATTCTATAGATTTCTTCATGCAAAATCAGAGGCCAAGTCGTAATGAAAAGAATGGAAGCGGATGTTGACAAAATCATTGAGCTATAAACAAGATATCATTTGAAGATGAGAAGAGAGACTTCATGCAACAGAGCCTTCGATGAAATGAGGAAATCACGGCTTCTCAACAAAGAACAGGGCAAATTCTCCAATCCGCACAACAAGCAAGTGAAAAGAAGATAAATAGCAAAGTGCTATTAAGATGGTCTAACCAAATAGAACCCATATTTGAGGAAAATTGCAATAACCCCATCCGAGGCAACAATCAAATCTATGAAGAGATAGAGTTCAATCTCCGCACACAAAAGGATAGAATTGATCAGAAGAACTATTGTGTAAGAGATGATCCCAAGTAAGGGAAGTGGAAAAACAGTGTACGTGTTCTTGTACAAGCATTTGAGATGGAGGCTAATAGGGATGAAGAATGCCAAAGGAAACAAGAGCTACACAAGAAATTAGAAGAGAAAGTCTACTTACTTCAAGAGAAATTGGTGAAAACCTCCCGAAAGAAAGAAGAAATGAGGGAAGATTTTGAAAGAAAGTTAAAGCTCATGAAAAAGGAGTTTGAAGACAAGGATGCCTTGGGAAAGGTGAAAGTGGAAGAGCTTGAAGTGTAAAATAAGACGCTCACTCTTGAAGTAAAATTTCTAAAGGAAGAGAATGGTACACTTCAAAAAGGGAGAAGAGAAGTCTCTAACAAGAACAAGGATTTGGAAGAACAAAGTGAGAGACTTGAAGTGGAGATGAATGATGCATTGAAGGCTTTGGAAGATCTAGCGAGGCTATCAAAAGAATTTGAAAATGAGATAGGTCACAAATCAATGAAGATGAAAATGGATCTTGAACAAAAAGATTATGCCTTAGTAGAAGCGAAAGTTGCCCTTAACAAAAGGAAGAAGCTTTTAACATAGCAAAGGTGAAGGAGTGCAACTATATTGTCAAATCCGACAAGGTGGAGAAGGTGATCAAGTCACTAGTAGCGAAGCAAAACCATATGCCACCTAGTCATGCACCAAGAGGGAGATTTTCTAACTCTATTCCCATTTGCTATTATTGTTCAAAAAGAGGGCATATTAGAGATGAATGTTATATGTTCCATAGGCATACAAAATTGAGAAAGCCTAGGAGTAGGAAGAGACCACCTAGGATCAAGAAAATTTGGGTAAGGAAAGACTTGGTTGACCAAGTTAGACTCAATGCCAAGGAAAAGGGAAAATCAACTCAACTTGTTTGGGTTGTGAAAAAGAATAAATTTCCAAACTTAGTAAAGTTTCCTTTATTGATGACACCCCTAGCACAAGTACATAATGTAGAAAATTCTCTTGTGCATCCTATTTTAATGCTTTATTTTGTTTTAAAATTGCATAATCTATCTTTCCTTCTTAATCTATTATTTCTCTCTCCCTTTATGTGTGAATTTGTGCTTGTTAATTGAGAAGAGAGGAAAAACTAGGTTTGGGGGTAAAATTTATTGTGGGATTTGTTTATCTTGTTTAGTTTGTTTCATTTTAATAAGAAGTAGTGTAGCAAACTTTGGTTGGGCATGCGCATGTATGTAGAAAATCTAGCTTGCCTAAACTTTCTGATGTGTGTTCTAGTGTGGTAGATAATCTAAAGCTTCTAGAGAAGGCAAATTTTTGCAGCTTGTGTATCAATGCAAGGCTCTTCATCTCTTGGTAGGAAACAATGATAACATGTACGCCTTGGAAGGACAAGCATGCCAAGAGTGCTCATAAAAAGAGCGAGAGCCATATCCTTATGGGAGAAGCTTGCGAGGATGAATTTAGAAATTCAAAATTTTGAACTTTTCTTGCTTTTATTTTACTTGCTTCCGATGAATAATTTTTTGTGATGTTGGGGATAGTTGTGTGGAGTGATATTTGGGAGATATATTTTTGTGAACATATTGATCGTATACTTGAATTTTTGCATTGATTGATTTATTCATTCTTGATGAAGTGAGCCGAAGGCTCTGATGAATACATATGTGAGTGTACAGGTTCATTTGGCATATATAGCCCCATTCGGTTTAGGGGTTCTTAGTACTCACATTTTTGGTACATCACTACAAGAAAATTGGCCTATAGGGACGAAATTTATTAGGACGAATTATATTCGTCCCAATATAACTTCTATTGGGACGCAATAACATATTCGTCCCTAAAAATTTCAAACCTAAAGAAACCTTTAGGGGCGAAAAAATTCGTCCCAATAGAACGTCTATTGGGATGAAACAAGTTATTTGTCCCTAAAAAGGATAAACCCGACGAGACTTTTAGGGACGAAAAATATTTGTCCCAATAGAATGTCTATTGGGAAGAAATAAATTATTCGTCCCTAAAAAGTACAAAAATAACAAGACTTCTAGGGACGAAAATAATTTGTCCCAATAAGATGCGTATTGGGACGAAATAAATCATTCATCCCAATAGGATGTGTATTGGGATGAAAATTATTCGTCCCTAAAAAGTTTGACATTTTTTTAGAAAGAAAAGAAAAAATATATATATAGAGGTTATTTTATTATGACAAAAATAATATTTATGCTAATAATGATTTATCAGGATTATATTTTTCATTTTTTAACTTTATTTTTTTAAGTTTTTCCTAAGAGATAAAGATCATAATTAAATTTGCTTCACATTTTTATATTAATTACTATAGATTAATTCAAAAAATTACGAAAAATTATATATATATATATATTTATAAATAAAATAAATAAGAATCTAAAATGCAAAACAACTTTTTGGAAAAGTTGTTGTACATTTATCCTTCATTTTTGTGACAGGAATTCAAATATTACATTTGTCTATTAAATTAAAAAATGTAAAAAAAAGTCTCTCTATTTCGTATACGATTAACGATAAACCCTTTCATCTGACAATATATGATTTAAAAAAAAAATTGTTTAATTAAATGCTACAATAAACCTTTTTTAACAAGAAAAGAAATTATTGGAATTAATCTACAATAAAAATTTAATAACATATAGAGGTTATATATAAATAGTATGCTTTAATTAACAAATTGGATAAGCTTTGCTTCAGTTTCAGGTGAGTGGTTCAACTTTGGTGAAGAACAAAATATTAAATGAGACTCAATTGTGATGAGAGGGAGTTGGTAGTGGTTCAATAGGGTACCGAACAAACCATGTTTTTTTTTCTTCCAAATTTCGTCCCTATAGGTAGTTTTTAGGGACGTATTTTAATTTTCGTCCCAAAGAACCTATTGCGACCCACTTGAGGCGACGTAATTTGGGATGAATTTTTTCATCCTAATAGGTCTATATGGACAATTATTTGGCTATTGGGATGAAAAAAATTCTCAGTCACCTTTAGAAAAGTATGTGGACACTTTTCCTTCTCTTTTGTGATAAAGATTTGAGTCTAATTTTACTCATTAAATCGCTAATGTGGGGAGAAATCTCTACCTAAGTGGGAGTTGCATTCCTGATTCATTTTTGTAATCAATGATCTAATAATTTAATAAAATATTATCTAATAAACGTTTTTAAATAGCCTGTAAGAACCTCAGTTTTATGATTGGCTTATTTCATGACAAATCACATTGGGGATGTTTGTAATGGGTAACATAGGTTCTCCATGTGCGGTGTTCTCGAAGACATGCTTCCGGTCATCCTAAAGATCTTCAAGAGAGGTAGTTCACTTGTTCTTAACTCTTGAAGAGATTTAGTTGCACACACTCACTGCTCATGCATTTGTATTGACATGCATTGATTGTTGCACACTCACACACTTACGTGCATTTGTATTGTTATGCATTTGTTTCATGATTGCTCATGTGTGCATTCTTTCACACTCCATACTTGCACATATTGCACATTAATTAGTGTGTTGAGTCTGCCTGGAAAAGAGAGTTTCTTCTCTTACCGCGGCCTAGACCGCTTGGCAGGCGCTGCTTGCACCGCGGCAGATAGAGCGGTATACATCAGTTGGCACATGCTGCCTTGACCGTATCCTGCACACATGTACGCCCAGCAGTCCCTGAAGCGGTAGACTTCAGTAGGCCCATGCTGCCTGGACCGCGACATGTGCACTTGCACGCACAGCGGTCCCAACCGCGGTGTTGTCTAGACGGTGCACTACTGTATGTACCGCGGTCTGGACAATTACCCGAGCCGCGGTCCAGCAAGCGGTATTGACGGGATTTTGTTTCTCAAACCCAAAACGACGCAGTTTTGTCTAGGGTTTCTATATATATGTTCTCTTCTTCCCCAACTCGTCTTAGAGCTTCATGAACCCATTTTTATGAGAGAGAACAACCCTTAGAGAGAGACAGCTTCAAGCTTTGTTCCTTGACTCTCCAAACCCAAAACCCATCACCTTCATGCATTCCTAAGCATCTTTAAGGCATGGGTCTTCATCATTAGTTGACTTGGTAAGTTGAACAAAAACCCCATATTTATCATTTGTTCATACTTTCCAAGATTGTGTTTTTATTGCATTTATTAGTTGATTAAATGCTAGGACTCTATTTAATGCATATATTTATGAGCTGCTTTGTATGATTGGGTTTGTATTGTGATAGCTTGCATTTAGGACATATTTGCCCTCTAGCTAATTAGGACTCATTGATTGCATTTGTTAATTGCATTTATTGTCCTTGCCATGATTAATGACAACATATGTTGATATGGCTTTGTTTGATGACTAGAGTTTAGACTTGCACATCTATATCTAGTTAGGTCTTTATGAGCATTCATATAGACATTGATATCTAGGATTTGTACTTAGTGTCATCTTAAATCCCTAGATAAGCATTTAGTGTTGCCTAGCATTATTTGTATTTTGAGTATTCATATATTCACTTAGGTTGTTAATCTCTTCTTGAGAGTTAAGTCTTGTGACTACAAGGTGTAGTGCACAAGCAAGTGAAGTCTTGCAACCAAGGTGTGGTTGGCAAGCAAAGTGATCAAGGATTCACTATAAAGGCCCGTTGGGTAGTAGTGGTGGGTTAGTGACCGAGAATGGTGTGACTAGAGGTCAACCTAGGTTGTAAACATCATTACAATAGTGGATTTGAGGATCGTGTGTGGCTAGAGGGATAGCCCGTGGTTTTTCCCTTGTTGAAGGGTTTCCATGTAAAAATCAAGTGTTATTTATATTCCGCACTTTTACTTGATTTTGTATGTTTGTTTATGTTGGGTTATATTATTAATATTGACTAATCGAAAAATTGGTAATAATCGACTAACAACCCATTCACCCCCCCCCCCCCCCCCCCTTCTAGGTTGTTAGACACACGCTTAGAGTGTATTTTCATAGCCATTTGTATATCATACAAAATAATTATAAAGATTACTGGAATCAATTTAAATTATCTAGTAATAATTTTTTAAAATTTGTTCAGTACAATATTAATTTTAATAAAAAATAAATAAATTTAATAACATATTTACATTATATATAAATAGTTTTGCATTATTTATCAAAGTTGAAGTTGTGTAATGTAATGGTTTGAGCTCTACACCATCGAATGTAAAATGACGAAAAATAAACGTCCCATTGTTTTTTGAAATACAACTATTACCGTGACCTAACGAGATTAATTAGACTCTATAAGCACTGCCCGGAATACTACTCCCACTATCGGGGAGAGGTTACATATGAGCTATAACTCTCACAACCGGTTAGAAGGCTACTCTCACAAACCGGAAGAAAACTCCTCACATATACTTATAAAATGTGCTTGTTGAGACTCGAACCCCTGACCACTAGGTGTGGAAGGGAGGTGCACAACCATCATTGAAATTAAAATTTTGATTAACAGAATAAAATTAAAATTTATCAAACAATTGTTTTTTCGAATAGGAGTTTGATTCAAAATTATTAATGAAAATTTAACAACCTATATAGTTTATATATAAATATTGTGCATCAATAACCAATTGGAACATGTGGTCTAGTGGTAAAGGCTACCACTCAAAATGTTGCTTGTTGGGTCACACGTTCGACTCCCACCAAAGACAGTGGTGGAAAAGCTATAATGGATGGGGTTTGCTAGTGTGTGGCAGTGTGCATTGTGGTGGTAATGTGTGTCATGATGCCGTGGCACACCTAATTTTTTTTCTCTCTTTTCAGTTGGGACGAAATAAATTATCTGTAGTTTGTCCCAACAGATATACTATTGGGACGATTTGTTTCGTCCCCTTAAAAAAATATAGGGACGAAATAAATCGTCCCAATAGTATATCTGTTGGGACTAAATCCAAATTTCGTCCCAAAATGGTAAACTTTTTAATATATTTATGTTTCGTCCCAATAGGCACTCTTTAGGGACGAATTTCAATTTTCGTCCCAAAGAGTGATATTGTGACCCACCTGAGGCGACGAATTTTGGGACGAATTTGTTTCATCCCAATAGGTCAACAGGAATGAATTTTGGGCTATTGGGACGAAAAAATATCGTGCCAATAGCCCTTTTTTTGTAGTGCATGTCTTGTGAATATATTGATACTCGGTTTGGGGGTCATCATGTCCCCACTCTGTCATTTTTGTTAAAAGAAATGCTTGATGTTGGATTGTGCTTAAATGTCGATATTGCATTTTAATGCCTTATTTTATGATAAGTCATTTTTGAGTCTTTTATTTTGTTGGGCATTGATTGTGCATGATTAGTGCCTAGGTTTTTATGTTTTAAGTTGAGTTAGGTGCGCGCCGCTAGGCCAGACTCTCTTGTCTTTAACATTGAGGACAATGTTGGGTTTATGTTTGGGGATGTAAACGCCTTGTTGAGTCGTCTTTTTGTTTTTGAGTCGTTTATTTTTTTTTTTGGTTAAAAATTTTCAAAATTGTCGAATTGGCCAAAATTTTGAACTTTAAATAGCTTGGATGTGACGCTTTGAGCATGTGTTCTTGGCGAGTATATGTATGCATGTTGAGCTTGTGTAGTAGCTAGTCGTCACCTTAGGGGTATCACTTGCACATTATGGGCTAGTCCCATCCTTTTTGTGCTTAATTTGAGGGGACTCGATGCTCTTGCGCCTTGTTCTAATAGTGGAGACTACCCGAGAGTTCACAAACACAAGCCTATTAAAAAGAGCATTCAGTGTTAAATTGTTTAATTCTTCAAAACCTTTTCTTGTCATGTGTGTCACATGCCATAGGACATACATATCATATACATAATGGACTGCATGATGGATGTATTCATTCCCTTGATAGACTTGTTGTGGAAATGATCTTAGGAAACGTGTGTGCATTTAACTACTTAAAAAGCCTAAACACATTCCTAGTCCTTTATGTGTGCTCCAAAGCCAATTTTACGGCCAAACACTTATCCTTTCTTGTGGAACCACAATAAACCATATAACCATTGGCCAAACACAAACCAACCCTTTAATTGCCAATCATGTGGGTTGTGTGTGTGTGTGTGTGTGTGTGTGTATTTGGTTGAAAGGTTTAAGCTCTTATATGAAATAGCGTGTAATTAGGCAATTATGTAAAATGTGAATGAAATGGCTCAAACTGTCGAAGTGTTAAAATTGCACGTAGAGCCAAATTGTCAAATGTATATGTGCAAAGGCAAAAGTAAAAAGAAAAGAAAAGAAAAAGAATAAAAAGAAAAAGAAAAGCAAAAGAAAGAAAAAGAAAAAAAAATAGCAATGCAAAAGAGAAAAGAGAAAAGAGAAAGAGTTTTGAAATGTAATGGTTAAGTGCTCAAAATTGAGTACAATTGAGTAGCACCAATATGTATTTAATTGAATGCCTAGACGATAGTGTGTGAATATTGAGTAGAGTTTGGTATGGGGTGTGTGTGAGTATGTTTAAGCATGATTGGCGATTTTTGAACTCCAAATTTTTCCTATTTTCTTTGTTTCACCACATTAAGCCCATGAACCCATTACAAACAAAGGGAAAGTCCTTTTTGATCCATAATAAGTCTAGATTGGGAATGTTTGATGAAGCTTGATCTTCCACGTTCATGGCATAGTGAATCCTTCCTAGGTTAGTTCACATACATTATCGGTCTTTCATTTTACATGTATGCAAAGTAATAGATTTCTATGCACAAATTCCATCTTTGCGTACCTTGTTTGAGTGTGAACTTAGTGTTAGGATTATGCTCAATAGCAAGAGTGTAATATTGTAATTGACAATCTTTACATATAAATAAAGTGATTTCTGATTCTGCAAAATCTTATAGCATTTATAATTAAATTGTCAAGGTAAATAATCATAAGGTCAAAAGACTATGAGATATGAAGAATTGTTTGTACATCCGGATATGTATGAGGTAGACACAATTCTTTAGTTAGTCTTGAATAACGTTCACAACTTAAGTTAAAGGTTGGGCACCTCTATCTTGATAAAGTTGTAGAATTCTTTTACTAGCATTTGAGTGGGATCAAATGAGTTATGATGAGTCTAAAATCATCGAAAGGTTTTCGAGTAAAAGAATCTAGTGCACTAGGTGCATTGAACTGGATCACAATGAAATACTTTATCTAGAACCGTCACTAGATATAAGTCTTATCATTATCAGGACTATCGGAGAGTCTATCTAAATCCTGAGATAAATGATGGACTTATGGTTGCAAGTGTTATCATTTGAGCTATCAATGAGTACGATTATATAGCATAGTCTATCCTGGATAGTTTGGTGGTATTCATTTGTTAATCGATAGAGGACTTCATTTATAGATATGGACATCGTGGCTCCATTTATTAAATGAGAGTATAGTATCATCATATGGATGTTTTGAGGTATTGGATATTAAATCTCAACGTTGAGTTTTCAATAATGATTATTGAAGACATGGCTTATGGACAAGTCAAAATATCCAAGTTCAAAATGTGGTCATATGAGGAAATATGGTAACTTGGAGAGCTATAGGCGGTCTATGAGCTCTTGGCGATTACTAATATTATTCACGAGGATACACCATCTCCTATAATATTGTCTAGGGTATGAATGAGAAACATCTCCTTATTCTATCTTTATTTAAGAGTTCAATTTTAGCTCTTTAGTGGAATGAGTTAAAATTAATAGATCGGACCTAAGTGAATCATTTGTTGATTGTGATTAGGTTATGTCTATTGAAGCTTAAATTTAGATAGCCCGCCAAGATCCACAATCCACACGTACTTGCATGGATCACTTGATATATTCTACCGGACCAATTTATGGGTCCATCTAGAATTGCATTTAATATATTAAGAATATAATATGTCTATTATTTATTTAATGGGCTGCACTATTATATTAATATATTAAAAGGAGACATGTAGGCTTGTTTCTTTTAGTAAGAATAAGTTTGGTTCACATGTGGGCTTTTATTTAAAGTCTAATGGATTAAATAAAATAAGAAAAATAATATTGGGCCCATATATACATGGTGTAGGCGGCAAGGCTAAATAAAATAGCCCAAGATATTATTTTATTTTATTGTTTTGATTAAATGGGAATTAATTAATTATTTAATTAATTAATAGTTTAAATCAAAATCTTTTCCTGATCAATAAAATAAATACTATGTGTTGGATTAGGGTTGAAATTTTTTTAAGTGATAGGAGTCCTAATGTGGTAAGGATTAAGTCCACATACACTCCTTATTATACAAAGAATTCGGTCACCACTAGTCCTACAAGGGTTAGGATTCTTGAATTGATAGGAATTAGGGAAAAAGACAATTCCTTTTCAAGTATGGAAATTAACCAACCCTAGATTTCCTATTCAATGAATTCGGCTAACCCTACTTGGTGAAGGAGAAAATTCGGCCAGCCTATAAATATAAGGTTATGAATTTTCGGCCACCAAGAAGCAAAATAGAGAGAGATTTTTGTTTGTTTTGAAAATAAAAAAATCCTACTCTATACACATATATTTTCTGCCAAGAAAGAAAAAGAAAATAAGTTCTCATTCGATAGTGCACTTACAAGCTTTAACATCAAAAGGTTTTGTGCACACTTTCGATTTAGGGTTACGCGAGTTTTAATCATATTGATTGTGAATTCAAAAGTGACCGGAACTATTTTTTTAGGCTCTTGGTGTTTTACTATTGAAGATCAAGATCAGAACTTCCATACATCCATTCTAAGGTAAGCAATTCAAAGAAAAAGGGAGACCACGCTCCTAGGTGATTCACATACGTGCTAGGATTGAAGATCTTACGGATTACCATCGACGTAAGTCAATCGGATCACGCGACAAGAGGTATTTAACTCTAACCGTATATTTGAGTTTAATTAATTAAAGGGTTAAGGTTCAAATCTTTAAAAAAAATTTAAACTATACGAAAATTATTTTTTCGCCTTCCGCTGCGGTTTTAAGCAATTTTTCCCTACAATTGGTATCAGAGCCTTGGTTGTACCCTTAATTAATTAACGTATATATACGTGAATCTATTTCTTTTTTATTGTGATTATGCATGTTTTAGAAAGAGATGGCACTCTAGGTATTCGCATATATAATTACATGTGGAATGTATGGATTTATATATGTTGTTATAAAGTGAATTGTTATTGCTCGATTTTGGTCCTAGAATTTCAATGTATTTTTTGTTTCGGAATTGTAACAAGAAGGGTGGTCTATTATCGCCATAATTCCTTCTTGGTAGTTGCTAAGTTCTTATTAATTTTATTGTAAAAATACTGGAGTTTTTTATTGTATTAAAATTTAGTGCAGTTTTTTATTGTATTAAAATAAGTGAAGTTTTTTATTTGTAAAAAAAAAAAAATACTGCAGTAGTTTAAATAAATAAATAAAAAATTCTGCAGTATTTTATTGTATAAAATAAGTTGTAATATATTCAAGATTCGAAGACTCGAAGATTTGAAGAAATTGGAGCATCCGGAACGGAGCTTGGCACCCGCGCGCACCGAGACAACAAGTGCGCACGCAACCAAGCGTGCAGCTGCGCTTGTTGCGGTGCAGCAGCGCGCGCAACCCATGTATGGGCTGGCCATGCTGCAGCTCATGCCCTTGCATGGGCTAGGCGTGCGCATAGGCTGCTTGGTGATCTTCGGGGGCGCGAGTTACGTGTGCGAGATGGTCGCTTGAAGTCTTGTTCGCCAAGAAAGGAGTTTTTTGTATTCCGTACAATTGTAATTTACATGCTTTTCTAGGATGGACCAAAATTGTGGCTATTTATTTTTATGTATAAATATTACAATATTTGTTATTGTATGATAACATGTCATATAGAATAGGAGTGCCACTCATATATCTCTTTTGGTATGAACATGCATTGAATGATTTAGGTATCTAATTGGCATCTAGATAACTTGGTAAAATCATTCTTTGGAATTTAATCACACGCCTTAAATAATTAAGTGGGAGAAGGTGTGTTAGAACATCTATGGCCTCCAAGATTAGTTGAGCTTTATTATTTATTGGTAATCCCCCCGAGGGGCGTCCATAAATAGAATTTAGCAAAATACTTCCTTACAATGATAGACTAGACAATTGACTCAAACGAGATCTACTCCCAGAGGAGGGATTTTCGTGAGAGAAAATTGAGGGCCGATATCTTGGTAACACACTCAATTTAATATTATTAATATCCTCCCGAGAGTTCTTGTTAATAAAATTGCAAGGCTAAAATTGAAAACGTTGGTTGTTATGTTAACAATTAGGTGGGACCTAGTCCAACTAGTAAATGGTGCGAACTCCCAAAGGAGGCGTAACATTTATGGGTGTTGGATCACGGTTGAATTTTTCACGATTGAGTTATTTAATTAATTCAAGATAAATATTCGAAAGTGTTTTATCATGATTATTTACTTATATATGCTTTTTGTTTTATTCAGAAATCATGACCCCATCACTTATGAACATCCTGAAAGATAACACTTTAACTGGAGATAATTATGTCACATGGAAAAGGAAAATTGGGTTGTTGCTGCAAAGTGAAAAACATAAGTTTGTTCTAACTACTCCTAAACCACCTGCTCCTAATAATGAATCAAGTATTTTGCAAAGAGATGAGTATGAGTAGTGGAAGACCTCAGATGATATGGCCAAATGTTACATTATGGCTACTATCTCCGACGTGTTGCAACAGCAGCATGAAGGAATGGGGTCTGCTATTGATATTATGATGTCTCTGGAAAAAATGTTTGCTATGAGGTCTAGGACGACTAAGAGAGAGGCAGTGACTGCTTTTATGAATCTTAGGATGAAACCTGGACAGGCTGTGAAAGATCACATGATGAAAGTCATAGCACATCTAAATATTGCAAAATTAAATGGCGCTGAGATAGATGGTGAGACCAAAATTGACATGGTTGTCAACTCACTATCAGATTCCTTTGATCAGTTCAAGTTGGACTACACCTTGAACAAAAAGGAATACGCCTTGCAGGGCCTGATGCAAGATGTTCAAAGCGTTGAAAAGATCCTTGTGAAAAGCAAAGGTCAAGAGATTCATATGGTTGGTAAAGTTGCTACTGTTAAGACCCGTCAGAAGGTCAAGAAACAACAGAAGAAAAAGCAACTTGGGCCTACCAAGAAGGAGACCAAGAAAGTAACCAAGATCAAAGGGAAATGCTTCCTTTGTGGTGAAAAGGGACATTGGAAAAGAAATTGCCCAAAGTCCCAGAACAAGAAGGAAGAAGGTAATATTAATTATCTTGAAACATGTTTTCTGGCAGATTCTACAGATTCTTGGATCATAGACTCTGGAGCCACTAATCATGTTTGTTATTCCTTACAGGGGTTCCAAGAAAGGAGAAGACTGAATAAGAACGAAATCAATTTGCGCTTGGGCAACAGATCGTTAGTGTCTGCAAGTGCAGTGGGAGATATTAGAGTTATTATAGATTCTAGTAGGCATTTAGATTTAATAGACGTTTATTATGTACCTCAATTCAAGAGGAATTTAATTTCAGTTTCTTGTTTAAATAAATTTGGATATTCGGTTACTTTTAATAAAGCTTTTATTATTAGTAAGAATGAAAAAATTGTTTGCAAAGGTACATTGGAAAACGGCCTATTCTTTTTGCATAGAAATATCTCTCACTCGTTAGACACAGAAATAACAGAACCTAATCATAAAAGAGTAAAATTATCAAAAGATGAAACCTACCTTTGGCATTTACGCCTAGGTCACATTAACCTTAATAGGATTAAAAGATTGGTATGTGACGGACCTTTAAGTGACTTAAAGGTTGATGATCTACCAACTTGTGAATCTTGTTTGGAAGGTAAAATGACCAAAAGGCCATTCAATACCAAAGGTGCAAGAGCCACTGAATGTTTAGGACTAATACACACTGATGTATGTGGTCCTATGAGCATTCAAGCTAAAGGTGGATATGAGTACTTCATCACCTTCACAGATGATTACTCAAGATTTGGTTGTGTATCTCATGAGACATAAGTCGGATGCTTTTGACATGTTCAAAGCATTCAAAGCTGAAGTAGAAAATCAGCTTGAGAAACGCATAAAAATCTTGAGATCTGATCGTGGTGGAGAATATCTATCTGGTGAGTTTCAGCAATATCTTATTGATAATGGGATAGTTTCTCAGTTTTCTGCACCAGGTACACCTCAACAAAATGGGGTAGCAGAAAGGAGAAATAGAACTCTGTTGAACATGGTTAGGTCTATGTTGAGTTATTCAACACTTCCTATTTCTTTTTGGAGATATGCTCTACAAACTGCAATATATATTCTAAACGTGGTACCATCGAAGTCGGTTCCTGGAACACCATATGAGTTGTGGACTGGGCGAAAGCCTAGTTTACAACACATAAGGATATTTGGTTGTCCTACACATGTGTTAAAAGGAAAGACAGAAAAGATGGAGTCCCGTTCGGAAACATGCATATTTGTGGGGTATCCAAAAGGAACTAAAGGATATTATTTCTATAGTCCTTCAAATCTAAAAGTGTTTGTTTCAACAAATGCTACATTTCTGGAAAAGGACTATATGAATGATTTTGTTCCCAAAAGTAGAATTGTCCTGAATGATATGTCAGGAGATACAATTCCACAAGAGGTTTCACAACCTAACCCAATGGTAATTTCCACTCCAACACAAAATCAACAACCTACTAATCCTTGTCGTAGTGGGAGGGTTAGAACCCAACCTGAAAGATACATCGGTCTAGGAGAATCTGTTGAGAATCTCCCTGACGAAGATGATCCCTACACGTACAAGGAAGCAATGGAGGATGTTAATTGTCACCATTGGCAAAAGGCAATGCAATCTGAGATTGAATCCATGTTCGATATCAAAGTCTGGTCCCTTGTAGACTTGCCTAAAGGGATAAAACCCATTGGGTGCAAGTGGGTATACAAGAGGAAAAGAGGTATGGATGGAAATGTGGAAACTTTTAAAGCTAGATTGGTAGCTAAAGGTTACACACAGAAAGAAGGTATCGATTATGAGGAAATCTTCTCTCCTGTGGCCATGCTTAAATCCATTAGGATACTCTTATCCATTGCACCATCTTTAGATTTAGAGATTTGGCAAATGGACTTCAAGACAGCTTTCCTTAATGGAAGTCTTGACGAAAGCATCTATATGATGCAACCAGAAGGATTCATTGAAAAGAGCCAAATGGAAAAGGTATGCAAGTTGCAGAAATCAATTTATGGATTAAAGCAAGCATCGAGATCCTGGAACATAAGGTTCGACCAAGCTGTAAAAGGTTTTGGATTTTTACAGAACCTTGTGTATACAAAAGGATCAAAGGTGACAAGTTGGTTTTCCTTATTCTTTACGTAGATGATATATTACTCATTGGAAACGATGTGGGCGTATTGACATCAGTAAAAGAATGGTTAGCAAAACAATTTGATATGAAGGACTTAGGAGAAGCAAGTTTTATTCTAGGTATCCAAGTAATAAGGGATAGAAAGAATAAAACGATTGCACTATCCCAAGCTTCATACATAGACAAAATCTTGTCTAGGTTTTCCATGCAAGATTCCAAGAAAGGTATGTTACCTTTTAGGCATGGAATCAAACTTTCTAAGGAACAAGTTCCTAAGAATGAGCATGAAGAGCGATTCATGAGTAGAATTCCATATGCCTCGGCAGTTGGAAGTCTCATGTATGCAATGCTCTGTACTAGACCAGATATTTGTTTTGCTGTTGGCATAGTTAGCAGGTTTCAATCGAAACCTGGTCCTGATCACTGGACGGCAGTCAAGCATATTTTCAAGTATCTTAGGAGAACGAAAGATAATATGCTTGTATACTCTTGAGGGGATTTAATCCCCGTTGGGTATACAGATTCTGATTTCCAATCAGATTCTGACTCTAGAAAATCCACATCAGGATCTGTGTTTACTCTTGGAGGAGGAGCAGTCATTTGGAGGAGTATCAAGCAATCTTGTATTGCTGACTCCACCATGGAAGCAGAGTATGTAGCTTCATGCGAAGCTGCCAAGGAGGCTGTTTGGCTTCGCCAATTCTTGATTGACTTAGAAGTAGTTCCTAGTGCGAATAAGCAGATCACTATCTACTGTGACAACAGTGGAGCAGTGGCTAATTCGAAAGAACCAAGAAGTCATAAGAGAGAAAAACACATTAAAAGAAAGTATCATCTTTGAAGGAAGATTGTTCATAGGGGAGACGTGACGATTACCAAAATTGCCTCGGCAGAAAATCTAGCAGATCCCTTCACAAAGGCTCTACCTCAGAAGAGTTTTGATAGGCACCTAGAGAACATGGGAATGAAAGATATGACACATTTGCTATAGCGCAAGTGGGAGATTGTTAGGATTATGCTCAATAGCAAGAGTGTAATATTGTAATTGACAATCTTTTCATATAAATAAAGTGATTTCTGATTCTGCAAAATCTTATAGCATTTATAATTATAATTGTCAAGGTAAATAATCATAAGGTCAAAAGACTATGAGATATGAAGAATTGTTTGTACATCCGGATATGTATGAGGTAGACACAATTCTTTAGTTAGTCTTGAATAACGTTCACAACTTAAGTTAAAGGTTGGGCACCTCTATCTTGATAAAGTTGTAGAATTCTTTTACTAGCATTTGAGTGGGATCAAATGAGTTATGATGAGTCTAAAATCATCGAAAGGTTTTCGAGTAAAAGAATCTAGTGCACTGGGTGCATTGAACTGGATCACAATGAAATACTTTATCTAGAACCTTCACTAGATATAAGTCTTATTGAAAATACACTCTTAATGTGTGTCTAACAACCTAGAGGGGGGGTGAATGGGTTGTTAATCGATTATTACCAACTTTTCGATTAGTCAATATTAATAATATAACCCAACATAAACAAACATACAAAATCAAGTGTAAAGTGCGGAATAATAAATAACACTTGATTTTTACGTGGAAACCCTTCAACAAGGGAAAAACCACGGGCTATCTTTCTAGCCACACACGATCCTCAAATCCACTATATGAGTAAAATGTTACACCCTCAAGTGATACTCGGACTCTCACTCTAGATAACCTCAGGCTATGGACACTACCACTCACCACTCTTGGTTCAATCCCTAGTGATATCCACTGATACACTACTATTGGCGTGAGCACCTCCTACTCTACCCGCAGACCTTTTACAATGGATTCCTGACCAATGCTTGCCAACCACAACTTGGTTGCAAGACTACAATGCTTGTGCAACTTCACCCCGAAGCCACAAGACTTTGACTCAATGAAGAGTATAGGGTCTAAGTGAACAATCAATGAATGCTCAACACAATATATGTTAGACCAAACATACAATGCTTAACTAGATGTAGATAATGCAATACAACATCCTAGTTATCAAATAATGCCTACATGTACACACATGAGGTCTCAATTAGTTGTAGAGAAATTCTAACAAACTAATTGTCAATTAAATTCACATAAACATTCATAAACTTGACTAGATGCACAAAGTCAACCTAATCATCAATTAAGCATACATGAATATTTATGGATTAGCTATTTAGGCATATGTGACCTAATAATGCAAGCTATCACAAACAAACACAATCAAATATTCATGAACATTAACTAGTTGATTAAAACACAATTTCTCAACCTAGTTGTCAATTAATCACACATGAATATTTATGACCTAGCTTTTAGGCAAAAATGACCTAATCAATTAAGCTATCACAAACAAACCCAATCATGTTATAGAGACTCATAAATATATGCAATAAGTAGAGTCTAGGTATTTAATCATGCAATAAATACCTAATCTAGAATAAGAAGAACAATAAATGATATTCAAAGAATTTCTTGCTTACCTAGTCATGAAACAATGAAGACCCATGCTCAAATGATGTTGAATGATGCAATATGGAGATGGGTTTTGGGTTTGGAGAGTCAAAGAAGCTTTCTTGAAGCTTTCTCTCTCTAGGAGCTCTAACCTCTCTCTAGAAATGATTTTCTGAGCTCTTGGTCGGCCAAGAAGAGAAAAGGAAGAATATATATGAAGCCCTAGATCAAACTACATCATTTTGAACTTGGGAACCAGAATCCCGTCAAAACCGCTTGCTAGACCGCGGCTCAGGTAAGTTTCCAGACCGCGGTACATACAGCAGTGCACCGTCTGGACAACACCGCGGTTTGGACCGCTGTGCGTGCAAGTGCACAGGTCGCGGTCCACGTCGCGCATGACGCACTGGAGAATACCGCTCCGTGCGCCGCGGTGCAAGCAAGGCCTGCCGAGCGGTCTAGGCCGCGCCAAAGGGAAAAATCCCTTTTTAACACTCAAGACAAAAGTCAATCTTACATGAATGTTGTGCAAGTGTGAAGAGAGTGGGATGCACACAATGAAGCACAATTAACATGTCAAACATGTTATCAACTAAGATACAATGCAAGATATGATATCTAATGTAAGCTAGTGAGTGTTTTAGAAAAGGATGCACACTTATACAAACAATAAAGAACACAAATGCAAGATAAACAAAACATGCATGGAGTGTGTGTGTGCACCTAAACTCTTCAAGAGACAAAGTCAAGTGAATATACCTTTTGCTCTTGAAGTCATGGAGATGCTTGGAAGCTTGCCAATACGGACCTAAGCTACCCATTACACAATCATCCCCAATGTGGTGGTTTGTCATGAAATAAGCCAATCATAAAATCGAGGTCCTTACAATCTCCCCATTTGGCTATTTCATGACAAAACAACCACTCACAAATATTCCTCACAAAATAAAATAAAGCTATTGACCATGAGATTAATTCTACATTACAAAGGAGATATCTAGAATCTAAATCTTCAATATCTTCAATCTCTTCGTAGAATTATCAATGTACCTACACACAATAGCAAGAAGCACTTTCCAAGAACAAGTGCAAGTGAGGTGAACAAATAAAAACAAGCATTGCACTTAAATACAAATAAAGCAATACAAAGAATGCATGTGCAATGCTCCCCCTAAAAGGTTACTCTCCCTCATGATTTCTCCCCCAAAGCACATAAATAATGCTCCCCTTATATCTCTCACTCCTCCTATTTCTCTCAAGACTTCTCCCCCTTTTTGTCATGAGATAGGCAAAGGAGCTCCCCCTATCGGGTTGCTTTAGCAAAGAGAGCTATTCGCACAAAAACATTGCATAATCATATACACAAACTTTATGCAACTTAAATAATTGAGAGAGATTCAAGGAGATTATATTAAAAAAAAATGTGTGCGTGTGAAAAGTTGCTTAGCATGTAATACAAAATACTATTATTCTCATGCATAAAAATCAATCAAAGCAACACTCAACAGGATTTCCAAATGAAGTCAAACCAATTAAGACCCTGTTGTTATGATAAGAAGATATACATCCAAGCATTTGTGTGCAAGTGTACTAATCACAGCAAAAGTATATCATCTTTTCTTCATTGCAAGATACATCATCAATCAACAATTTTGATGTCAAAAATAAGCAATGCAACACTACACATAACAGTCATATAACAACATTTTCTGTTTTTCTCCTTTTTCTGTTTTTCTCCATATTCCTAGCAAGCATGTATTTCTGTTTATCATGCTAATGTAACTCTCTTGATGGCTTTCACTCGGTTTCAAATGAGTAGCCTTTTCCAACATTGGGCGGCTCCACGTCATATTGCCAGTAGCCCTTTTCAAGAGAGAGCTTAAGAATGCATATCTAGGAATCATGAACATGGAGAATAATTTGAGGTCAATCAAATGTACTAACAAGTAGAACATTCCTCAAAAAGATAAGCATGCTCAAGCAATAATAGAAGTCATGCATTATCATACAAAGCAACCGTGCAATGGTGTAATCAAAAACATTATACAATTATTAATCAATGTTATTCACCAAGCACACTCAAGCAATCATAAAAGAGCATAAAATAAGCCAACTTTTTGCATATAGCAAATCATGCAAGATTGCTCTCTTTGCTTGAGCTCCCCAAATGGGGTCAATACCAACCAAGTCAATGGGAGACATGAGCTCCTATAGACCTATCAAGTCTAATGGACCTAATTGCATCTACGGGAGTCACATGGGCACTAAGGCAAGCGGGTTCATTCTTTCTAACCCACCTAGGTTCCACTTTAACATTTTTAGTGGTCATAGACATGTTTCTAGGTTCCCTAGGTTTATGCAAACCTGCCCCCTTTTTCAACCGTTTTTCTTTCATGCTCTTTAATCTACACCTCTTAATGTAATTCAAGCAATTTGGTCTTAAGTGACCAATCATACCACAATAATGACAAGTAGGTACAAAGTAAGGATTTATACCATAGCATTGTGATCTCATCGAGGCATCGCCATGTTGATGAGGTTGTCTTTGATGGTGCATCGGTTTGCTTCTCCTAGGAGCTTGAGCCGATTGGTGGCACCTTTGTGGTTTTGCTTGTAGATGTGGTTGAGCCGGTTGATCATGCCACCTTGGTTGAGCATGCCACTTATGGTCACCTCCTTTCTTGATGGTTGACTTGTTGATGGAGGTGGTTGGCTTTTCAAGGAATTGTCCTTTCTTCTTGGATTGCCCAGGCTTTGGTTGGGATGTCAAGGCTTGTGTGGACTTTCCTTGAGTGGAAGATTGCTTGGATGAAGCTTTGCTCTTGCCTTGAGCTTGAGGTTGCTTGATCTTAGCCTTGTTTAATTCTTCAAGTCGCCTCATCTCTTTATCCTTGAAAATCTTCAAGGTGATGTCTTTATTGGCAAGTTCATCTTTCATTGCCTTCATCCTTTGGTGGCAATCTTCAATCTCCTTCTCATACTTGGACACATCAATCTTGTCCATCATCAATGAGTCATCAATGGAGGTCTCCTTCTCCATGATCTTCAATTTTGAGACAAGAATGGAGATGTCTTCCATTTGCTCATCTGTGATCTCTTTGTACTGTTGAAGTTGATTTTGACAATTTTGCTTGTTTTCTTCAAGGGTACGGATCTTTTCCTCTGAGGAAATCTTCCATCTTCTCAAAGTCTCATTCTCCTTGGAAAGCTCTTCATTTTGCTTCAAGACTTTGAGAAGGATCACTTGACACTCCTCAATTGAGTCAATTTCCTCATCAGGGCCTTTGCCTTGGTCACTTGTTGTCACACCAACGCTTTCCTCTATATTAGAGTCAAGATTCAAGGCCATGTTGCCTTCATCCGAAACTTCCACATAGGAAGCACCATAGGCTGTGAGGTTAAGCACATGCTCTTCACCATTGGAAGAGTTGTCTTCACTCTCTTTGACCAAATTCTTCTTCTTGAAGTCATTTCTTCTTGAGTTATTCTTTTTCTTCTCAAGCTTCAAAAATCTTCTAAACTTCATTGCCGTGAGGGCCATCTCCTCATCGGAGTCACTGTATGAAGTAGAAGCAAGGATGTTGGAGCGATTGCTCATAGAACCTCTAAGGGTTGGAGCATCCTCAACATCAACGGAGAGGCAAACATTCCTTTCTCCGAAAATTTCCTCTCTAGGTGTTTCACTCTCACACATAGTGTTTAGTGAATGAATGAATGCAAATGAATGCAATGAACAAAATGCACACAAATGCAAGACACACAATTAAGAACAAGGATCACCTAAGTATATCTAGGAACCCGCTCTGATACCAATTGAAAATACACTCTTAATGTGTGTCTAACAACCTAGAGGGGGGGTGAATGGGTTGTTAATCGATTATTACCAACTTTTCGATTAGTCAATATTAATAATATAACCCAACATAAACAAACATACAAAATCAAGTGTAAAGTGCGGAATAATAAATAACACTTGATTTTTACGTGGAAACCCTTCAACAAGGGAAAAACCATGGGCTATCCTTCTAGCCACACACGATCCTCAAATCCACTATATGAGTAAAATATTACACCCTCAAGTGATACTCGGACTCTCACTCTAGATAACCTCAGGCTATGGACACTACCACTCACCACTCTTGGTTCAATCCCTAGTGATATCCACTGATACACTACTATTGGCGTGAGCACCTCCTACTCTACCCGCAGGCCTTTTACAGTGGATTCTTGACCAATGCTAGCCAACCACAAATTGGTTGCAAGACTACAATGCTTGTGCAACTTCACCCCGAAGCCACAAGACTTTGACTCAATGAAGAGTATAGGGTCTAAGTGAACAATCAATGAATGCTCAACACAATATATGTTAGACCAAACATACAATGCTTAACTAGATGTAGATAATGCAATACAACATCCTAGTTATCAAATAATGCCTACATGTACACACATGAGGTCTCAATTAGTTGTAGAGAAATTCTAACAAACTAATTGTCAATTAAATTCACATAAACATTCATAAACTTGACTAGATGCACAAAGTCAACCTAATCATCAATTAAGCATACATGAATATTTATGGATTAGCTATTTAGGCATATGTGACCTAATAATGCAAGCTATCACAAACAAACACAATCAAATATTCATGAACATTAACTAGTTGATTAAAACACAATTTCTCAACCTAGTTGTCAATTAATCACACATGAATATTTATGACCTAGCTTTTAGGCAAAAATGACCTAATCAATTAAGCTATCACAAACAAACCCAATCATGTTATAGAGACTCATAAATATATGCAATAAGTAGAGTCTAGATATTTAATCATGCAATAAATACCTAATCTAGAATAAGAAGAACAATAAATGATATTCAAAGAAGTTCTTGCTTACCTAGTCATGAAACAATGAAGACCCATGCTCAAATGATGTTGAATGATGCAATATGGAGATGGGTTTTGGGTTTGGAGAGTCAAAGAAGCTTTCTTGAAGCTTTCTCTCTCTAGGAGCTCTAACCTCTCTCTAGAAATGATTTTCTGAGCTCTTGGTCGGCCAAGAAGAGAAAAGGAAGAATATATATGAAGCCCTAGATCAAACTACATCGTTTTGAACTTGGGAACCAGAATCCCGTCAAAACCGCTTGCTAGACCGCGGCTCAGGTAAGTGTCCAGACCGCGGTACATACAGCAGTGCACCGTCTGGACAACACCGCGGTTTGGACCGCTGTGCGTGCAAGTGCACAGGTCGCGGTCCACGTCGCGCATGACGCACTGGAGAATACCGCTCCGTGCGCCGCGGTGCAAGCAAGGCCTGCCGAGCGGTCTAGGCCGCGCCAAAGGGAAAAATCCCTTTTTAACACTCAAAACAAAAGTCAATCTTACATGAATGTTGTGCAAGTGTGAAGAGAGTGGGATGCACACAATGAAGCACAATTAACATGTCAAACATGTTATCAACTAAGATACAATGGAAGATATGATATCTAATGTAAGCTAGTGAGTGTTTTAGAAAAGGATGCACACTTATACAAACAATAAAGAACACAAATGCAAGATAAACAAAACATGCATGGAGTGTGTGTGTGCACCTAAACTCTTCAAGAGACAAAGTCAAGTGAATATACCTTTTGCTCTTGAAGTCATGGAGATGCTTGGAAGCTTGCCAATACGGACCTAAGCTACCCATTACACAATCATCCCCAATGTGGTGGTTTGTCATGAAATAAGCCAATCATAAAATCGAGGTCCTTACACTTATCATTATCAGGACAATCGGAGAGTCTATCTAAATCCTGAGATAAATGATGGACTTATGGTTGCAAGTGTTATCATTTGAGCTATCAATGAGTATGATTATATAGCATAGTCTCTCCTCGATAGTTTGGTGGTATTCATTTGTTAATCGATAGAGGACTTCATTTATAGATATGGACATCATGGCTCCATTTATTAAATGAGAGTATAGTATCATCATATGGATGTTTTGAGGTATTGGATATTAAATCTCAACGTTGAGTTTTCAATAATGATTATTGAAGACATGGCTTCTGAACAAGTCAAAATATCCAAGTTCAAAATGTGGTCATATGAGGAAATATGGTAACTTGGAGAGCTATAGGCGGTCTATGAGCTCTTGGCGATTACTGATATTATTCACGAGGATACCCCATCTCCTATAAGATTGTCTAGGGTATGAATGAGAAACATCTCCTTATTCTATCTTTATTTAAGAGTTCAATTTTAGCTCTTTAGTGGAATGAGTTAAAATTAATAGATCGGACCTAAGTGAATCATTTGTTGATTGTGATTAGGTTATGTCTATTGAAGCTTAAATTTAGATAGCCCGCCTAGATCCACAATCCACACGTACTTGCATGGATCACTTGATATATTCTACCGGACCAATTTATGGGTCCATCTAGAATTGCATTTAATATATTAAGAATATAATATGTCTATTATTTATTTAATGGGCTGCACTATTATATTAATATATTAAAAGGAGACATGTAGGCTTGTTTCTTTTAGTAAGAATAAGTCTGGTTCACATGTGGGCTTTTATTTAAAGTCTAATGGATTAAATAAAATAAGAAAAATAATATTGGGCCCATATATACATGGTGTGGGCGGCAAGGCTAAATAAAATAGCCCAAGATATTATTTTATTTTATTGTTTTGATTAAATGGGAATTAATTAATTATTTAATTAATTAATAGTTTAAATCAAAATCTTTTCCTGATCAGTAAAATAAATACTATGTGTTGGATTAGGGTTGGAATTCTTTTAAGTGATAGGAGTCATGATGTGGTAAGGATTAAGTCCACATACACTCCTTATTATACAAAGAATTCAGTCACCACTAGTCCGACGGGGTTAGGATTCTTGAATTGATAGGAATTAGGGAAAAGGACAATTCCTTTTCAAGTAAGGAAATTAACAAACCCTAGATTTCCTATTCAATGAATTCGGCCAACCCTACTTGGTGAAGGAGAAAATTCGGCCAACCTATAAATATAAGGTTATGAATTTTCGGCCACCAAGAAGCAAAATAGAGAGAGATTTTTGTTTGTTTTGAAATAAAAAAATCGTACTCTATACACATAGATTTTCGGCCAAGAAAGAAAAAGAAAATAAGTTCTCATTCGATAGTGCACTTACAAGCTTTTAACATCAAAAGGTTTTGTGCACACTTTCGATTTAGGGTTACGCGAGTTTCAATCATATTGATTGTGAATTCAAAAGTGACCGGAACTATTTTTTTAGGCTCTTGGTGTTTTACTATTGAAGATCAAGATCAGAAATTCCATACATCCATTCTAAGGTAAGCAATTCAAAGAAAAAGGGAGACCACGCTCCTAGGTGATTCACGTACGTGCTAGGATTGAAGATCTTGCGGATTACCATCGACGTAAGTCAATCGAATCACGCGACAAGAGGTATTTAACTCTAACCATATATTTGAGTTTAATTAATTAAAGGGTTAAGGTACAAATCTTTAAAAAAAAATTTAAACTATACGAACATTATTTTTTCGCCTTCCGCTGCGGTTTTAAGCAATTTTTCCCTACGCTTAGGACTCTAAGCGGAAAGAAAAAAGAAACTCCACAAGAGCCTAGAGTCGAAGCGAATTACGCTCGATGTGTGAGAGCGAGTAGTTCCCCGATATGAGAGCACTCTTAGGTGTGGGATTCGTGATTGTGTGAGTTTCCCTTTAGTGCCTTCGAGTTTCTTTAGAACATATTGCATATGTCTACTTCTCTCTATCACACATCCTTGCATCTCATCACCAGTTGGACACGCGGCAGTTTGAATTGTTTATTCGAGTCTAGGAATGTTTTTAGATCGAGTTGTGTTTGTTGTGTCGAGTGTCTTTGTTTTGTTTCATTTTGAGGTTGCTCAAGGACTAGCAAATGTTTTGTTTGGGGGTATTTGATCAAGCCAAAATTGTTATAAATTTTAGCCCTCATTCCTTCTTCGTTGTCTTGTTTTCGAGCATGTTTTCGTGTCTTATGAGATCTTTTTATCACATTTGTAGGCAATAGGTGAAATTCTGGTCTTGGAGAATGAAATGGAGAATTTAGAAGAAATGAGGCAATGCGCTGGTGTGAGTGCGGGTACCCTTACCCTCGCACAACCCGTGCACTATCAAGGCTTCAGAACTTTGATGGTCATACCATCGCATCAACCCATGAACTGGAAATTAGAAATCCTCCAAAAATGATCAAAGTGCCTAGTTTGCTGGTACTGCTGGAGAGGATGTGCACGGGTAACTGCACGGGTCCCTACCTACCCACATGTACCTGCACACTGCATTGTATCAGGTCACCACATCAGCATTTCAGGCCTAATTTTTTGCCCATTATAAATATATCTTGTTCTTATTTCAAAAATGGGGGATCCATACACCACCAACCTCTCTCTAACATCACTAACCACTAACCTATATTTAGGAATCATTCCTTACCAAATCTAACAATCATCCTCATCATCTACTCAAGGACACTTGGAGACAGGATTCAAGTTTGAAGGAAGGAGAATGTCTACATGAATCTTCTCTATCTCTCTTCTCCTAGTTATTATCTTATATTTGTCATGGGTAGCTAGATATCTCACTAAGGGATTGATGTGAAACACTTGTGAATGTTTGAATTTGTAATGAACTTTATCTTTTCTATAAATCTATCAAATATGTTCCATTCATTGTTCTTAATTGATTTCGAGAATGTTTTAGATTGTACATGACTCTCTTTGCAAGTTGTTTGAGAAATTATTTGAGTTGAGAATTGGGTATACATGATGCTTGGTTTTCTTAAGCTCTTTTGAATGGGAGGATTGAACAAGAGTACATGACTTAAGTGAAATCTGGACATATTAATCTCAATTTTTATCTAATCTCAAATGGGTAATCAATCATATACATCTTAGGTTGGTTGCTTGTAAGAGGTTAAGCGTCAGTACTATACATCCTAGGATTGGTGACTTTATAAAGAGATTAGTCCCTTGATAGATTGGACAATCATAAGTGGTATATGACGCACTCCGAGCGTACCTCTAAACTGATGGTACTCTTGAAACTAAGTTAAATGGAATGGAATGCACGAGTCTAATTAACCCTTCCCAAGTGTACGAATCGCTGTCGAGTATAGCGGACACAAGTAATGGTATCAATCCCACAAGGACTCTCTAGTGAGTGAAAATCAATTTAGAAAACTTAGACTATCTTAACAAGGATTGACTATTAAATGATCTTAAAATGTTTAAAATAAAAATGGACCAAATGAGACACAAGGGAATATGATAGAGCATAAGTGTTAACCAAGATTGTAAGTAAAGAACTGTAAACAACATTCATATATCTAATATGTGGTCCTAATTGAAAAGGTCTTTAAGAAAGACTTTTAAAGAAACCCATGCTCACCTTTTCTTTGAGTGTTTGTATAACAAAGCCATTTGGACACAACTCTTGAATACTTGTGGTTCTCCTTGGACTGTTCTTAATGGGAATGATTTAATTGACTGGACTTCCATTCATTGGAAAGAAAACTCTCCATCCACCGTGACTAAGAAGCTTTGTCATGCGGCGGCTGTCTATTTTATTTGGAAAGAGTGAAATTGTCGAATATTTAAAAGCTGTCGAAAGCCTAGTGCTGAGGTTGCCCGGTCCGTTATTAACACTATTCGTAGCCGGCTCTCTTCTATCAATTTGAAGGATTACCCTCTTATTGCCATGAATTGGAACGTCAACTCTAGATGATCCTTTGTGTTGTTGGCTTGTTTTGCTCTTAGCTTTAGTGTTTGGTTGCTTTGTTAAAGCTTTTGTCAGCTTTTATTTGTAAGCTTATTGTTTGAGCCTTGTTGAGCTTGTTTTGGGCCTTTGTGCTCTTGTTTCTTTGCTTCCTGGGGTATGCCATTTGTATTTGTACATTCTCTCTCTTTCTATGTTACTATTTATTTACCCCAAAAAAATTTCCCATCTCAATATGTCAAAGGATGATAAATAGAGAAATCTTAAATCTAGAAGGGGAAATGACATTAACAAGCATGGTCATGTATCATCAATAATCATTCCAAAAGAAAGTGAGGACATTAGTTGTGTTTGTTCAAACACATTTATTGATAATCCCACCACTTAAAAGCATCTTAAATGCTACCAATGCAAAGTAAATCACATTAAATGTATAGGTCATACATTGATTGCACATATATAAACAGGATATAATGGATAAACATATTATATTTAATTTGATCATAGTCAACAACAAATTAACATCTATCCCTTACATCTCAATAAATTTAGCTACACATCATGTTCTTAATTACAAAAGATAGAGGGAGAGAGATATAACCAATTGTCATGGATGATCATTGACTTTGATTACAAATTCTTCCTTCAATCTTCTTCAAAGTTGCTTCAAGATCTAGTTAAGACTAAGAAGTAATTGACCTCTATGGTAACCTCTACTTTTTCTCTCTAAGTGTTTTCTTCTATGCAAAAACTATGAAAAACTACTTTTCTATATATCTATCCCTATTTATGAAATACTACTACATATATATATATATATATATATATACTAGGTTAACAAAGATATTTAAGTGTATCTAGTGGGTAAGAAAAATCATTGATTTATCAAATGGATTGCTGATGTGGAAAGCGTTTGCGAGACAAATCTGCGAGATAGGACTTGAAGATTGAAGTCGCAGTGTAGCTTCTGCTAGTGAGAACTCGCAGATTTGATAGAGGTGGAATTCTGGGTAACCTCTTGAAGGTAAATCTGCAAGGTTGATCTCACAATGTCTGGTAGCAGTATCTTTTGGAATGGTGTTGCGAGTTGAATCTGCGAGATGGAACTCGCAGAATTGAAATAGCAGTTCTTATCTGCTGGCTTGACGTCGCAGAATGACATGGCAGTTGGTTCTGAAGTTGCTCCTGCGAGATTGAACTCGTAGAAAGAGATCCCAGTCAGATCTAGGAAATGTCTACTACTTTGAATTTTGATGCTGAAGTCGCAGTGTGATGGCGCAGTCCTTTCTAGGGAACATCTGCGACTTGGAACTGCGGGGTCGAACTCACAGATTCCATCTTTTCTTCCATAAATCCCTTCTATTACGTGAAAACTCCCACTTGAGACAAAAATGCCCTTGGATGAGTAATTATGGCAGAAAACACTTTTACAAGCCAATAAATACTTAAAACATTCCAAAAATGGCAACAAAGGTAAATGATTAAGAGCTCAAAACATGTATACTTTTGGAGCGATCAAAAGCCCCAAACCTAACTTTTGCTCGTGCTCGAGCAAATCATAAGATAACAAAATTAACTACCCATAAATTTATATATATATATATATATATCAAACGAACAAAAAGGGACAAGACCTAATATGAAAACAATGCCAAGATCGGTGTACACACAAGAAGCTAAACTTGTAAGAATTTCTAAGTGAAGAATATCCTGAAATCATTCAGATGATTTTATCTTACAAAAATGAATCCTACACTTTATGTAGCAACATCAAAAACTACTCACTCGAGCATTTTGGATGTAATTCGCCTTGACCTTAATCTCACTAGATTTCACTCTATTTTTCTCACAGAGTCATAGGTTTACTCACTTTCTAATATATGCAACTTGGAAGATATGTAAATGGCAATCAAATATATTTTGCATATGAGTATTTTGAAATAAAGCTCATTTAAGTGAATTAATCTCATGAAGGAATTGAATGCCACGAACGTGGTAGAGCACATTAAAAACTCATATTCCCGAAATAGACTTCCTAAAAGATCTATAGGACTTTTTCCTAAAATATTTGGCCAAGGGTGATTTGTGGAGATGGAATGGTAGGACTAAACCATTGAAATATACTAATCAAGCCAAAGTGTTTATGCGACAACTCTCTTAAATTTAACTTCAATTTCTTTCACATTTCAATATTCTTAACTGGCGTCTAGGCTCTGTTATGTAATAGTTTGATGTGATGTGCTAGGATGTTACCCTTATTTGGAGTAACTAAAGTTTGAATACGTAAGGCTCTGAGTGAACAATTTTGAAACACTTAAATTTTGAAAGCCTTCTTAAAGCACATATTATAATAACGCCTCAGTACATGCCGCTTCAACTAGAGTGTGCAAATTAATATCCTTCATTTGGAACACTTTGAACAAATATTTGCTATGGTGAAAATTTCAGCTGATGTAATTTTAGGTATGTGTTTAGGCCATATTGATCGTGAAATACTAACAAGGCCCTAATATCATCTCTAGAAGTCCATCTACCATGGGAATACAAATTCAAACATGTGATTCACATCTGTGAATATTCTATAGCAAACAATGCAAGTGATGCAATGAGATCATTGTCATCCAAAAACTTTATTGAGAAGTGTATAGGAATAGCAAAAAGATATACCCTCAGAAATGAACGCTAAGGCACAATTAATTCACGAGAAGTCTCCACAATTAATCCTAAACACACGAGTACTGAGTTCCTTTTGTTAAAACATTAGAGAAAGGGACTATGCTCATATTGCTCAAATGAATCTTAGATTGATAAAAAGCTAGTCAAGACTCACCACTAATGTTAATAGCCAAAATTGGCTAAGGATCAAAGCAAAATTTTCCACCTCCCAGACCTGGCTCCATACCCTAGAGTTTCCACCAGGAGACCATTCTATCCAGAGCCGAGCTACGATATCACCCCAGGAACAAGGACGGGCTCCGGAAACATCCGGGATAGAGCCCGGAACGAGCAAATCT
Source organism: Dipteronia sinensis (assembly GCA_033220585.1). Taxonomy (NCBI): domain Eukaryota; kingdom Viridiplantae; phylum Streptophyta; class Magnoliopsida; order Sapindales; family Sapindaceae; genus Dipteronia; species Dipteronia sinensis. The sequence goes on along the minus strand of CM065643.1, from coordinate 18,867,748 downwards.
AACCTATATCACCAAAACTAGAAATTCCCCGAAGTCGTGGTCACCTCGCAATTGCTCCTGAAACTCACCTATACCTTGCTGACACAGGAGAATGTTCCTAGGAAGCCGCATCTAGCTTTGAAAGGTCAGGGGAAGCCGCACCTAGCTTCGAAAAGGTCAGGGGAAGCCAGATCTGGCTCCTAGCTGGATGAAACTTCTCAGATATCGAGGTCGGAACACTGATCAACCTCACTAGTTGATGCACCACACCATACCATATTCAACGACCTCTATAAAGGATCATGCTGTGAAGATACGAAGATGCACTAGATCATATCTGGAAACGTTACCTACATGCAGAACAAGTAATAGACTCCAAAGAGGAAACAAACTGATCTCCACCAAGATATTCTCAATTCGGCTATTAACTCAAAGTCAATGACATTTTTCAAGGAGAAATCCTGCCCGATAAGGAGGGGAGAGACTGAGAAAATCAAGGGGAGAATCAGTTGATTTAACCTACAAAACTATGTATAAATAGAAAGAAAGAAAAAGAAAAGAGGAACTACTATTGGACAGGCATACGACAAATACTCGACCATACCCTAGAAAGAATTGAGAGCAAAAAGAAAGAAATTTGTATTTGTATACGATACACGTTCAATAAAGAAAATATATTAGCTTTCTTTTGGGTGATGAATTATATCATTATTCCTTGTCATTTTATAAATCATTGCTACACATACGATCAATCTTGGCCACCACCTACGTGGTAGTGGTCTCGAGGGTGTTAACTGAGATTTCTCGTTCCGAGTAAAATTTTCGTTAACACTTTCTGGCGTCGTCTGTGGGAAACGACCTTACACTCAATTAACCAATTATTTGCATTTACATTTTCGTTGTTTAACATGGACTATGAGGCTCCGCTCCTCCTAAGGCCAACATAGAGTTTCGGAGCAACCTCCGGCGAGGTTAACACGAAAGGCCCCAAGAAAGGGGAGAAAGTCTGGATATAGTAGTCAGGCTCCGGTCCAAACAACCAATGCGCGGACTACTGGCCACCCTATAGTGAGCCAGGCCGCGCTCGACCAACAAGCAGCGGCCTTCGTAGAATCCATCTGCGTCCGCCTGCTCGCTGAAGGCATCACAATCCAGCCAACCAACCTGAATGATCAGGCTAGGCCACCTACTTTCGATCGCCTAGGACCTCCTCTTCCAGAGCCAGCTCGAGATAGGTCAGGGCCCCAACGTTCGATCCGGGATAGGCTGGGACCCATGCCTCCAGTTCCGAAAAGACCTTCACAATATCAACCCAGACGAGTTAAGTATGCCGTGGATGCTTTTACCCGGAAGCCACGAGAGCTATCTTATCCAACTACATCTAGGAGGACCACTCGGGCCCTAGAGGAGGAAAGTAGACAAACTCCCCAAATGAATCCTATCCAGGAGGAGGACCGGATAGAAATTGCCAGTTCATCGGAAAAACTCGACAGTGAAGAATCTGAGGTCAACTCGAAGAGGCCTGGGAACAAGCGACTGAGGGATCAGCTGGCAAAGCTATAAAAAGAGGTCCAGCAGATAAGAAAGGGAAAGAACAAGGAGGACAAAAAGGATCCCCTGAGCGAGATGAACGCCCCCTTCACTAGGAGGATCCGAGAAGCGGAGCTCCCCCCAAAATTCAAAATGCCAGCAGATAAGTTCTCCGAAACGGAAGATCCTCTAAGCCACCTAGAGAGCTTCGTTCAACAGATGGAGGTCCAGAACACTACCAGAGCAGCTATGTGCAGAATGTTTCCAACGACCCTAACCGACTACGCGAAAACCTGGTTCAGGAAACTGCCCTTTGGCAGCGTGGATTCTTTCACGAAATTATCAACAGATTTTTGTTCGCAATTCCAAGGGGTCAAACCTCGTCCGAAAGATCTCATACACCTCCAATATGTGATTCAGGAATAGAGCGAGACTCTTCGGTCGTACGTGGAACGATTTCATAAGGAGGTCATACAAATAGGAGTTTTCACCGAAAAAGAAACCCTCGCCAACTTCAGGCAGAACCTATGGGCAGTAAAGCTTTTCCGTTCCTTCGCCAAGAGACCTCCCGAGACTTACAAAGAGGCCTACGACCGAGCTCTTGAGCAGGTCGAGATCGATGAACAACTCAAGGTCAAGATGGAACACGACGACATGAGAACGGCAAAGCGTCTGAAGAAAGAAACCCCCAAATTTGAGCCAGTACAGAAAACTCAGAATAAACTTCCCAACAGGTCAACCTATCGCATCCCTACTCCTCTGCATAGGCAAGAAAGATATCCAGCAAAACGAACCCCTCCCCGGGCTTCACCGCCTCCCAGGACCGTGGCTCCAGTAATGCAAGGGGAAAAAGGGTATGACTACTACACCCCTTTGAATGCTTCCAAGGAAACAGTCTACCTTGCCATACAAGATAAAGGGTTGCTCCAAAAGCCCGCTCCCATGAAGGCCCCAGCTGACAGGAGAAACCGGTACAAGTACTGCGACTTCCACGAAGACGTGGGCCACAACACCTCAGAGTGCTATAATTCGCGCAACCAGATTGAAGCTCTGATAAGGGGAGGATGCCTGATTGAATTCTTACAACAGGTCAGAGATAACATTAGGACTGGAAGGGAAGTACAAGCTGAAATCCGTGAAGACGCAGAAAAGAGGAAAGGGGAACAGGCTGACTTAATGCAACAGATCCAAGTGATACACACTATCAGCGGAGGTCCTACACTGGCTGGCATTTCCAATAACTCCCGAACAAACCACGTGAGAAAGATTCCCCACATCGGAGAAAGCCGGGGGATCTTCGAAGTCAGCCAGAGCCCGACAGAGCCCTCCCAGTCAGCGCAGATAGTTTTCACCGAAGCAGATGTCTTTAACACTGTGCAACCTCATGATGATCCCATGGTAATCACGATACAGATCGCCAACTGTCTGGTCCATCGCGTGCTTGTGGATACAGGTAGCAGTGTAGATATTCTCTTCAAGGATACCCTGGAAAAATTAAACCTGAAGCAACGCTGTTACAACAGCTGTATTACTTCGCTTTACGGGTTCACTGGAGATTCGATCATACCAGTGGGGTCGATGATCCTCCCAGTAATCATCATAATCACCCCTCTCCAACAGAATGTTATGACTGACTTTGTTGTGGTGGACACCCCATCGGCCTACAATGCCATCCTAAGGAGACCTTTCCTGTCCTCCTTGAAAGGAGTCTTGTTAATATACCACAACGTCCTGAAAATCCCGGTTGGAACAAAAGTAGGAGAGGTACGAGGGGACCAGCAGGCAGCCAGGAAATGCTACGTAGTATCTGCCAATCCTGCAGCCCTAGCGAAACAGTGTGTACATGTGACATTAATCCAGGAAGACATGGATACATCCTGGATAATCCAGGAGGAGAAGGAGCCCGCGGAACATCCTGGGCATCCGAAGAGTGAACCTGTTATACCCTACGAGGAAGAACGGGGTAAGGGCTGGGCCAGCGGGCAGCCCGTAGATAAACTAAAAGAGATACCCATCAGAAATGACGATCCCTCCAAGGTCGTCAAGGTCGGAGCCACCCTTGATCCAGAAGTGAAAAGAGGACCAATTGACCTTCTCAGGAAGTTCAGCGACATCTTCGCCTGGAACCATGATGAAATGCCTGGAATCCCGGCATCATTGGCCGCCCACCGACTAGCGGTAGATCCAACAGTCAAGCCTGTCAAGCAGAAGAGGCGTCACTTCAACGTTGATAGGAACGCTGCGGTGCAGGAAGAGGTTGATAAATTGATCAAAGCAGGGTTCATCAAAAAATTACGTTACCCCGAATGGATCGCCAACGTGGTCATGGTTACGAAGGCGAATGGGAAGTGGCGTATGTGTGTCGATTACACCAACCTCAACCGGGCTTGTCCGAAAGACAGTTTTCCTTTACCAAAGATCGACCAGCTGGTTGACTCCACGTCCGGAAATAAACTTTCAAGTTTTATGGACGCATTCTCAAGATACAACCAAATTAAAATGCACCTGGCTGACCAAGATAAAACCAGTTTCATTACTGGGCAGGGCTTATACTGCTACAAGGTGATGCCGTTTGGTTTGAAGAATGCGGGGGCCATATACCAGCGGTTGGTTAACAAACTGTTCACGCCCGAGATAGGAAGGACGATGGAAGTATATATCATCGACATGATCACAAAATCCCCAACTGCAAAAGGACATCAGGAAGACCTTCGCAAAACCTTCCTCATACTGAGGAAAAACCAGATGCGTTTGAACCCCTCCAAATGTGCCTTTGGGGTAACGGCAGGGAAGTTTTTGGGCTTCATGGTTCATGAGAGAGGTATAGAAGCCAACCCAGAAAAAATCAAAGCTATCTTGGACCTGGAATCCCAGACCTCGCTCAAGCAAGTACAGATTCTGACTGGACGGGTGGCGGCACTCAATAGGTTTATTTCTCGCTCCACCGATAAATGTCTCCCTTTCTTCAAGGCCATCAAACAAGGGAAAAACATGAAGTGGAGCCAGGAGAGCGAACGAGCTTTTCAAGCTTTGAAAGAATACCTAACAAGCCCCCCATTGTTAGTCAAGCCGATTCTCGGAGATGAGTTGCAGATCTACCTGGCCGTATCAGAAACTGCAGTAAGCGAGGCTTTGGCCAAGGATTGTAGCGACGGTTTTCAAAGACCCATATACTATGTGAGTCATGCTTTGACCAAATCAGAAAGGAATTACATTCTCCTGGAAAAGCTCGCTTATGCTCTGGTGATCTCAGCGAGGAAACTTCGTCCCTATTTTCAAGCTCACACAATAGCAGTGGTGACGGACCAATCCCTCCGCCAATTCTTGCAAAGACCAGACGTGTCTGGAAGGCTAGTCTTATGGGCCCTAGAGCTCACTCAGTTCGACCTTAAGTATAAGCCCCGGACTACCATTAAGGCACAGGCTTTGGCCGACTTCGTGGCAGAATTCTCAGAGATCCCAGATCAAGATGATCCCTCAATATCAAATGAGGTCCCTGAGAAGATATTCGAGGTCGACAATTGGCCTGAAGGCTGCAAGCCATGGACCCTCTTTACAAATGGAGCATCCGGGCAAGCCGGGGGAGGAGCTGGCATAGTTTTAATAGATCCGGAGGGGACCAAATTCTGTCACTGTTTCAGATTCGAGTTTAAAGCTACCAATAACGAAGCGGAATATGAAGCCCTCCTAGCCGGGATGAAGGTAGCCATTGAACTAAAGGCCAATTACCTACAAATCAAGAGCAATTCATTGCTTGTTGTAAACCAGGTGACTGGGGTCTACCAGGCAAAGGGAGATAATATGGCTGCCTACCTAAAGCTAGCTCAGCTGCTAAAAAGCAAATTTAAGGGACTCAAGATCAATCAGGTGCCTCGACACCAAAACCATCGCGTAGATGTTCTGGCTAAAATAGCGGCGAACAGAGGCCAGTCCCTACCACGGGGAATTCCCCTCCAAGTAATCACCCAACCAAGCATAGCCATAAATGGAGAAATTTGTTCCCTGGATCGCCTGCCTTGCTGGATGGACCCAATTGTCGCCTACCTCCTTGAAGGAGAGCTTCCCGAAAGGCCCGACCAAGCCCGAAGAATTAAGAGACTCTCAGTCCGATACTGTATGGTGGACGGGTACCTTAACAGGAGGGGCAGATCCCTCCTCTTACTTAGGTGCTTGTATCCCGATGATGCTAAGTGGGCATTGAGAGAGGTCCACTCTGGGGACTGTGGGAACCACATAGGTGGGGAAGCTCTAGCCTATCAGGTGTTTCGTATGGGGTACTATTGGCCGACCATCCACCAAGACGCAAAGAGTTTTGTGCAATCTTGCGAACCTTGTCAAAGAACTTCAAACTTGAACCACCAACCACCTGAGCGACTATCGTCCCTCAGTTCACCTTACCCCTTTGCCATGTGGGGAATCGACCTAATTGGGCCACTCCCTACCGCTCCTAGACAGATGAAACATGTTATCGTGGCTATCGACTACTTCACAAGATGGGTCGAGGCAGGACCTCTTTCTCGAATATCAGAAAAGAATACAACCAAGTTCATCAAGACTAACGTGGTATGCAAATTTGGGACCCCTTTCAACATTATAGCTGACCTAGGGAAGCAATTCGACAACGCCCGATTCAAAGACTTTTGCAAGGGATTGGGGATCGACCTCAGGCTCGCTTCAGTGGCTCATCCCCAGACTAACGGGCTGGTAGAATCCACCAACAAGACTATCAAGAAACTTCTAAAAAAGAAGCTACAGCAGAAGAAAGGTAAATAGGCCGAAGAGCTGCCAGAAGTCCTCTGGGCATGCCGGACTACAAAGAGAACAGCTACCGGGGAGACACCTTACTCTCTGGCCTTCGGGGTTGAAGCACTCCTCCCCATTGAGCATAAATTAACTCGTTCAGGGTACAGCACTTTGAGCCCGAAAGTAACGAAGTCAAGCTCTGGGCTAATCTAGACCTCTTAGAAGAAAAAAAGACCGGGTAGCAGAGAAAGTAGAGATCTACCAGAGCAAGATCGCTAGATACTTCAACCGAAAGGTCAGAGCCCGGGAATTCAAAGAAGGGGATCTGGTACTTAGGAAAGTGACCCTGAACACTCGAAAAAGGTCGGATGGAGTCTTAAGTCCCAATTGGGAAGGGCCATATTTGATAAAGCTAGTTGTTCGCAATGGAGCTTATAAACTCGAAGACATGGATGAACGATCCATCGACCACACTTGGAATGCAGATCATTTGAGGAAATTCTACCCTTGAAGGGAATTCTTAAGCAGACTACCCCCATTTAGTTTTCATTACAGACCCTAATAAAGATGTACTACATCTCGATCATCAATAAAGTTATTTTCCTTTTCTCTTCCATCTTTGTCTCCAACTATGTTCAACATTAGTGACTATACCCTTGTGTGGGAAACTCAACATAAACACTTTGAGGCTAGGAAATAGCTCAATAGCCCTCCTGATGCCTTGGTTGAGCTACCACCCCCAAGAAGGGTCTGAGTGTAAGAGCATAGTTGCCCTCCAGATCTCGAGACCAAGAAATAGCTAAGTAGCCCTCATGATGCCTTGGTCGGGCTATCACCCAAATATATATATATAAAATGTTTGTTTTCGTGTGCAGGATCAAAATCATCATAATCCCCTACACGAGTCTTAATTGTTACTACAGATGCCACTCTGGTTCCTATTCAACAAGAGTTCTCAAAAGCGATTCGATTTCTCATTAAGAACAAGGGGAGCCTATCCCCCGATAAGGCTACATCCACCAAACGGAGAGCCCAACCCCCGAGCTCGGGCTATAAAACAAAAAGCTAATAAGGGCAAAACGGGGTGCCCACCTCCTTTTCCGGGCAATCAAAAACAAGTCAAGATGAAATGCTTCAAGCTTTGGGACTCTCTTGGCTCTCCTCCGCTGGCCCTCCTCCTTCTTGCTGATCTTCACCATCAACCCCCTCTACAGATAGCTGTCCATCTTGGTTATCCTCGCCGACCGCTTCTCCATTTAGAGGCTCCATCGGTTGATCAGCAGGATCTTCCTCCAAAACCTTATTAATCACGTCCATAACCTCAGGCGGGATAGGCCCATCAAGAAGGGCAGCCATGGACCCCGTCTGGCTCCTGTCGACCTCCATCTCTGTTAAAGGAGGATCCTCAGATGGGCTCCTAACTTCTTCACCAGCTCCCGACTGGTCCTCCTCCGATCGAGAGGACAACACTTTACTGGAAGATTCCCCGGGACCTGAGGTAGTAAAGGTAGGAAGAGGGAATGGAAGATCTGTCTGGGCGGGCAGTTTCCCAGTTCCTGCTTGGCTCGAAGAGACCACCTTGTCGCCTTCAGGACGAGATAGCTCGGCAGCCTTGAGCATTATTTCCTGTATATCCCAGCCGGCAATAGATGACAAATCAAAGGGAGGAGGAAGAGCTTCTGCGGCCTGAAAGGGAGCATAGAAATATCTGTCGCTGAAGGAGGTCTCCGCGTTAGCTTGCAGCTTGGTCACCTGAGTAATCAGAGACTTATTCTCGAGGTCCAACTTTTTAGCCTCAGATCTCCAGGAATCCCGCTGTCTAGCCCACCGGAGAGATTGAAGACGCTCCTGATCATAGGATTGCTTCATCCTCTCATGATCGCAGTGAAGCTCAGACATCTCGACCTCGACCTTTCCCTGGCTGGAAGTCATCTCTTCCACTAAAGACTGGGCCTGCTTGAGCAATTCCCTGGCTTTCTCGGCTTCGGCTTCGACTTTTACAGCCCGGTCGCAAAGGAGGGCTACCTACTGGCCCATCGTAACATTAAACTTGAAGGCCTACAAATTACAGAACCCGAGTTAGAAACTGAACGAATTAACAAGAGTAGCACGAAGGAAATACAATTACCTTAGCTAAAATAGCAGACCCCTTGGTAATAAGGACATCCACAGGCATGGAAGCTATCTTGGAGATCCCACCGCCCGGACAAGACACTATGAATTGCTCCAGGACTTCATCCCGCCCTGCCGAGCTGGACTGAGGCTGAGAGCGGCTGGAAGGAACCCTCGCGACACCTTTCCCAGAAACCTCCGAAGCTTTGGTTGTTGGAAGCGCAGCGGAATCAGGAGGTTGAGTCGAGGGGGTAACAACTTTAGCGACCACAGCCGAAGGAACGGAAGCAGCCGGACCAACCACCTGGGGAGCTTTACCCAAAGCCCGCGAAGCAAGAGTGGCCATCTTGGACCCAGTCGGAGAGATAGATGAAGCAAGAGCAGGTTCGACCTCAGAGGAGGGAAGAGAAACTCTACCTTGAGGAGAGCGTGAGACGTGGCGGGTGGCCGGTTCCACGATGAAAACTGTGAATAAACAGATTAAAAAGGAAAATGTTAGAACCGAGCTAAGTAATAAGGCAAAGCAACTCAATGACACTTACGAGGAATAGCGTCTGAGATCTGCAAATATTTGTTCACCCTATGAGGATCAAAGGCTTCAGCAGTAGGGAACTTCAGGTTCAAATAATTCCGGGCGAGAATAGCCTTCAAGATGGCTTCGGACTCAGAAGGCAGGGAGTCCCGGTCCAATGAGGGCTTGTCACTGAAAGCCGTGGGAACCTCGAATTCATGTCCTCCAATGAAAATCGAGCTCCCCCAGTCATCCCCTGCAAGGATCTATTCTTCTTTCCAAGCGGGGTCCTTCTTCGAAGCACCGGGAATGATGAAGTTGAGCTTGTTCTTGGCCTTGGCATAGAACTGGCCTCGAGGAGCGCCAGACAGGCTCCCAATCTGGTAGAGATAGGCCAGCTCCTCTGCACCCGGCTCCCTCGTCACCTTACTCATCTGACATTAATCCCTCCATAGTACAAGGAAACCAATCAGATTCCTCCAAAACCAGGCGTCAACTGGAGGGGAGCGAGCTGGATGGCGTTAAGAGCTCGCCGAAGACTCGGATGAAGGGGAAGCCTGACCCCGTTCTCGATAGTGGCCATATGAATCGGAAGCACGCCTTTAGGGGGGTTAAAGAACTCGTAATTTTTGGGAGGCACCGAGATGGATACGCTGTCGGGGATGCCAAACTTTGACCTCAAGCGGTCAATCGAAACCGGGTCGACGATGGAATCTCGGACAACCCAAAAATCATAAGGAGGGTGAAAATACTACTCTAAGTGTGTGTTTACAACCTAGAGGGGGGTGAATAGGTTTTAATCAAGTTAATTACCATTTTTTCTTGATTAGTCAATATTAAAAATTCACTTCATAAACAAACATACAAAATCAAGTGTAAAGTGCGGAATAATAAATAACACTTGATTTTTACGTGGAAACCCTTAAACAAAGGGAAAAACCACGGGCTATCCTTCTAGCTACATACGATCCTCAAATCCACTATTGTAATGATGTTTACAACCTAGGTTGACATCTAGTCACACCATTCTCGGTCACTAACCCTCCATTACTACCCAACGGGCCTATATAGTGAATCTTTGATCACTTTGCTTGCCAACCAGACCTTGGTTGCAAGACTTCACTTGCTTGTGCACTACACCTCGTAGTCATAAGACTTAACTCTCAAGATGAGATTAACAACCTAAGTGAATATATGAATACTCAAAATGCAAATAATGCTAGGCAACACTAAATGCTTATCTAGGGATTAAATATGACACTAAGTATAAATCCTAGATATCAATGTCTATATGAATGCTCATAAAGACCTAACTAGATATAGATATGCAAGTCTAAACTCTAGTCATCAAACAAAGCCATATCAACACATGTTGTCACATAAAATGGCAAGGACAATAAATGCAATTAACAAATGCAATCAATGAATCCTAATTAGCTAGAGGGCAAACATGTCCTAAATATTAGCTATCACAATACAAACCCAATCATACAAAGGAACTCATAGATAGATGCATTAAATAGAGTCCTAGCATTTAATCAATTAATAAATGCAATAAAAACACAATCTTGGAAAGTATGAACAAATGATAAATATGGGGTTTTTGTTCAACTTACCAAGTTAACTAATGATGAAGACCCATGCCTTAAAGATGCTTAGAAATGCATGAAGATGATGGGTTTTGGGTTTGGAGAGTCAAGGAACAAAGCTTGAAGCTTTCTCTCTCTAAGGGTTGTTCTCTCTCATAAAAATGGGTTCATGAAGCTCTAAAATGAGTTGGGGAAGAAGAGAACATATATATAGAAACCCTAGACAAAACTGCGTCATTTTGGGCTTGGGAAACAAAATCCCGTCAATACAGCTTGCTGGACCGAGGCTCGGGTAAGTGCCCAGACCGCGGTACACGCAGCAGTGCACCGTCTGGACAACATCGCGTCGGGGATCGGTGTGCATGCAAAGCACATGCCGTGGTCTAGGCAGCAGGGGCCTACTGAAGTATACCGAGGTATGGACCGCTACTCATACAAGTGCACAGACCGCGGTCTTTAACGCATGCACCTTCTAGAACCAACCGCTGTTGGGACCACGACAGAGGCAGGTGCCCAGAAAGCGACATGCACCGCGGTAAAGAGGAAAATCCTCTTTTCCAGGCAGACTCAACACACTAATCTAATATGCAAAAATGTGCAAGTGTGGAGTGTGATGAATGGCATACAATGCATCATTCAATAGCATGTAATCAAGAATATAATGCATGCAAGTGAGTGTGTGCAACTAAAATCTCTTCAAAAGAGTCAAGTCAAGTAAACTACCTCTCTTGAAGCACTATGGGATCTTGGAAGCTTGTTGATGAAGAACCACAATAATACCTAAGCTACCCATTACAAATAATCCCAATGTGATTTGTCATGAAATAAGCCAATCATAGAAATGAGGTTCTTACAGAGGGAGCCTCTCCAAAAGGGGACCAGGAGCCGAAACCCGATGCTCTCTGGCGGCGTCACCGCCCACTTCTTTGTCGAAATCTTCATCGATGATATCCAAAGGATGGTCAGGACGGTTGGAGAACCCAGTCCCAATGGATACATTCCTACTTGACCGCCGACGTTGCGAGGTGGGCGGGGAATCGTCGCCGTCAGAACTCATCCTAGCCCGTTTCCCTAGAGTAAGACTGACGACCTCCTCGCCGTCAATTATGGAGTCAACTGAATCACGACTGGTTTTCGACATAGTAAAAGCCAATAAGGATGAAGAATGAAGAAAAAGGCAAGCTTGGAGGAAAGGCTATGAGAGAAAATATTTCTTAGCAAAAAATTTTAGTTCGAGAGATGTGAGGAAGACGAGGAGAAAAATAGATATATCCTCGTTTGGTAACGGTAAAGAATCTCGGGGACTACCGTAACGTAACCGGATTAACTCAGAAGCAGGCTAATCATCTCACGCCACATCACTTACTCAGTTAAGATGGAGATCTCCCCAAGATTCTGGTAACGGTAAAAAATCTCGGGGACTGCCGTAACGCAATCAGATTAATTCAGAGATAAATTAGTCGGTTCGCATCACGACACTCTAATGAGGAGATTTCCCCAATATTTCGGTGACGGTAAAAAGAGGAAGATTTCCCAAATAAAGTAAAAATCTGACCCCAACCCCAAGCTCGACGTCTGGTGTTCAAGTCAGAGGGGACTTCTGTTAATAGCCAAAATTGGCTAAGGACCAAAGGAACATTTTCCACCTCCATGACCTGGCTCCATACCCGAGAGTTTCCACCAGGAGACCATTCTATCCAGAGCCGAGCTACGATACCACCCCAGGAACAAGGACGGGCTTTCGGAAACGTCCGGGATAGAGCCCAGAACGATCAAATCTAGCCCGCATCACCAAAACTAGAAATTCCCCGAAGTCGAGGTCTCCTCGCAATTGCTCCAGAAACTCACCTATACCTCGCTGACACAGGAGAATGTTCCTAGGAAGCTGCATCTAGCTTCAAAAGGTCAGGGGAAGTCGCACCTAGCTTCGAAAAGGTCAGGGGAAGCCGGATCTAGCTCCTAGCTGGATGAAACTTCTCAGATATCGAGGTTGGAACACTGATCGACCTCACTAGTTGATGCACCACACCATGCCATATTCAACGACCTCTATAAAGGATCATGCTGTGAAGATACGAAGATGCACTGGATCATATCTGGAAACGTTACCTACATGCAGAACAAGTAATAGAGTCCAAAGAGGAAACAAACTGATCTCCACCAAGATATTCTCAATTCGGCTATTAACTCAAAGTCAATGACATTTTTCAAGGAGAAATCCCGCCCGATAAGGAGGGGAGAGACTGAGAAAATCAAGGGGAGAATCAGTTGATTTAACCTACAAAACTATGTATAAATAGAAAGAAAGAAAAAGAAAAGAGGGACTACTATTCAACAGGCATACGACAAATACTCGACCATACCCTAGAAAGAATTGAGAGCAAAAAGAAATAAATTTGTATTTGTATACCATGCACGTTCAATAAAGAAAATATATTAGCTTTCTTTTGGGTGATGAATTGTATCATTATTCCTTGTCATTTTATAAATCATTGCTACGCATACGATCAATCTTGGCCACCACCTACGTGGTAGTGGTCTCGAGGGTGTTAACTGAGATTTCTCGTTCCGAGCAAAATTTTCGTTAACAACTAAAAACAAACAAAAGCTTCTCATAAACACATAAGAACTGGCATTGTAGTAAACACTTATGTTCAAAAAGGCGTTTTGACTTTTCAAAAGGATTTGAAAAATATTAACAAGACCAAAACCGACCAAAAAACATACACATTAATACTTAAAAAGGTGTTAACATGCCCACACCCCCAAACTTAAACTCAACATTGCACCCAATGTGTAGCAATAAAGAACAAGGGCATGAGTACACAGGTTTGGTTGTTTGGCCAACAAACACCTAACTGAAATTTATAATTATATGCACATGCAATCATTCTTATTAGGCCATCTACAAAAGAATCAAACTAGGCACTAAGAAAAATTCAATCAAAAACAACTCTTAGATCTATTCAAAAAGTATATAAAGCACAAGTATATATCTACCATCAAAAACATGTGCAAAATACGAAATAGTAACATGCTTACTAAGTTATATTATCTGTTAAAACCTAAAAATGCTAAACTAAAATTAACATGCATAAAGTAAACAAAGTTCTAATATCCACAATGTTAAAATTGCATATGTTAAGAGAAAAGAAGAATCATTCTGAATCTGCGTCCGTTTTGGACTCTGTACTGTCTGGGTTTCTCGGCAGTGTAGATTGAATAGGCGTAAGATATGGAATCAACGCCATATGAGATTAAGGTGACATTCCTTGAAATTCAGCAACTGGATCAAATGTGGGGTCTGGAATGAGAGAGTATGGAGGATGCATCAAAGTCACAGCATGATCTAGCTCTGGATCATCTGCACTGTCAGCTCTGGAAAATGGTCCTTCAGTTCTGGTCCTCTTCCTAGGAAACTGAGGAGTCCTCCTGGTATAAGTTCTGTCATCGCTGAAACTGTCTCTAAATGCTATAAACTCTATGGTGAGATCTCTGACCATAATGGTCAGATCCTTTACCCAATCCGGCATCTGCTCTGCATGTCTTCTCGGCGCTCGCCTCTCAGGCTGAGTGTTCGGCTTTGCTTCTAAATCAAACCCCTCTTCCTCTACTTGCTCATTCGCCCCAGCCTCCACGACTGCTCTCCTCTCAGCTCTTCTCTCCTTCTAGAGCCTCTTCTTCCTACCTTCCTCTGTTTCTAACCTCGGAATCCCTCTTGGGATGGCAGCGTCATTATAGGCCTTCATGCCTACATAACCTCCAGAAGTCCACTCATCTTCCTCTAAAAACTTAACTCTTGTCCTCTCACAAAAATGTGTGATAAGGCATGGAAACGCAAACATGGGCACATTTGTCCTACCTGGCTCTGCTATCCTTTTGAGAGCGATAGTGCCACAGTCAAAAAGTAGGTTCTTCTTCATCAGGTACATAATAATGGTTGGGCCTAGGGTGACATTGTGCCTATGATGCGGAGGAAATAATGAGTAGCTAAAGAATGTGTGCCAAAAGGCACTCTTGAAGTCCAGTTGGCCTTGAACGAACATGTTTGAGGTGTTCTAGATGGCATATTCGATATCTTGAAGAAAATTGGCCAAAGACTGATTGTAGAGCTGGGAAATTCCTTTGGGCTCATATCCATCTGCCCACTGAGGATAGCTCCGAGTTTCCCACCATTCATTTATGTCTTTGGCATTGAAACTCACATTCCTTCCTCTAACTTTTACGGGCCCTCCTTCTAGAAAGTTCAGCCAAGACATGGCAGCATAAAACTCTTGCACCACTGTTTTATTGCATTGGTTCTGAATGGTGCAGTACGTTCTCCACCCAAGACGGTTTACGTCTTCTAGAAAACTCGTACCCTCGAAATCTTTGAAATTTAGCCCTCGCTCAATCACCATGCTTCTTCTATTGTTGCTTTTCAGCCTTCGTGCAAATTCTGGGTTACGTTCAACCGGTCTTTCCATAGGTTCTTTTCCTTTACTTCGCCTTGCATCGGTGGGATCTTTAATAGGATGAGGTGGTCTTCTTGTTCTAGTCATCCTGAAATCAAATAAACTTTAAAAACAAGTTAGATTATACAAAACTCTTGTATGAAAGCAAAATTACAATACGCAATTTCTTTATAACTCTTAAAGTACAACTAAATGTTTGACAAGAATTTCAAAATGGCAATGCATAGCATGTGTATTAGTATTATAGTCGTTACTAACTTCAAGCAATGTTCAAGCCTCTCCCAATTATGCAAATACTCATGTATGACAATTTCATAAACAACTATAACATATGCTTAATCACATTTTTCAATTGTAGTTGAACATTCTCAAGCATGGCATAGATTTTGTCACATAGAATTTCAGCACACACATACGTATCTTACGAGCCTACTTCATCCCTCACAAACCCACTATTATACACAACAAATTTCATCATTCAAACAACATACCAACATGTTTCACAAATATTTCTAATTAAGCAACCTCAAACATGGCGTATATTGTTCTGAGACTGAATCATAAAGCATGTAAATATTCATATCATCATATAATTCCTCAGCATACTTTAACTTCCAAACACGTTTGCACCAAAATTCAACACTTTGAAAACTCTTTTAATCCAAAATCTAATTCAGTGCTAACCTAACCTCATTTGATTGCAAATATCATTAATCACCATTAAACACAATATGCAAACATGAAATTGAACTTTAGCATCAAAATCCCCAAAATTTTGAAAATTCCCCATTTGGAAATTCGAAATTCATCATCTATCATCAATTCATAGGGTAAAACACATGAATGTTTATCATAAGTCATCATTAGTGATCTCTATCATCAATACACAAACCCCTTTCACGTAATTAGCATTAGAAACCCTAACCCTAACCCTAGCAAAATTGGTCAAGATAGAGAGATTTTTGCAAATTTTTAACAAATTGAAAAGTAATTAGGAGTTAGAATGATGATTCATACCTGAATGATGCGTTGTTGGAGTGAAATCAAGGCAAATAGAGATTAATTTGAAGTGAAATTGATAGAATGAATAGAGAGAAAAAAAGGGGGAAAGTTTTAGGGTTTTTGGAAAGCGACATTGTAGCTTTATACTCGCAAATTTTCGTGAAATCTATGAGTTCGAACTCACAGATTGATGGTCTATGTCACAGATTTTAGTCGTAGAAATTAGGGTTCATACCCAGGGTAATACTACGAGATAGGATCTGCGAAGTGTGACTCGCAATTGTAACTCACAGAATTGGTCCAGAAGGTACTGTGACTTGAGATTGATAACACTGCGAGTTCTACCTCGCAGAATTGATATCTCAAAATCTCTCCAGAAGAGACTACAACTTGAGTCACAAAAATGCTGCGAGTTTAAACTCGCAGTCCTAAGTCGCAGAGGTGTTCCAATGGTGACTGCGACTTCAAATTTACACTAACTGCGAGGTAAAACTCGCAGAAGAAGCTAGCAGATAAGATTTTCTTTGAAATATGCTAAAACTCCAAAATTCAACTCTCTTGCTATAACACAATGATTTGACAATAATTTTATCAAGTAATTCCCTTAAACATGCAATTCTTCCTACATAGAAAAACTCCAAAAAGTTGAACCCCCAAACCTATCTCATTTAAGGCCTTTGACCAAAGATATCAACTACTAAGGCCCATATCGAGATAAATAAGACACTCCAATCTTTTGGACATTTAAAAGTAAATTAAACTAGATTAATATACTATGTACAATATACAATTCAACAAAAACCTTGCTTCCTCCAAAAGCTTAGTGCCTTGCACATTCAAACAAAGACCATTAGTTCGTTCACATATTCAAACACCATCAAAAATAGGTGGTTTCAACAACATAACTCATTCCTTCTTTCTTCACCTAAAGAGGTCCCTTAGTTTTGATTGCCCTAAGTTTATTCTTTTCGACCCATATAGACTTGACATTGGTTGTGTTAACCTTTGTTTGGTCTACCTTGTTACGAGTGTTCTTCCTATTCAATTTAGCATAAGAAGGGTTGGTGTGACCTTTCTTGTGGCAATAACAACATTTAGGAAGCAAGCTAGGAATTTTAGCTTTCGGGTGCTCCTTCCTTGGTAGATAAGGTGGTATGTTCTTCCTATCATTCGGCTTCTGTTTCTTTGATGTACGGGCAGGGTACTTTGACAGAGGCATCTGAATCTCTTTTACTCTCCCTATCCCATTGCTTCTTAGGAAAAGACATGACTTCTTTTTTCTTGCCTCTTTTTACCTCATCCTTTCTCACTTGGTCTCTTCCCAAGGTCTTTTCGTTAATTTGAATCAAATCCATTGAGC
The DNA here is from genome assembly GCA_033220585.1 of Dipteronia sinensis. Taxonomy (NCBI): domain Eukaryota; kingdom Viridiplantae; phylum Streptophyta; class Magnoliopsida; order Sapindales; family Sapindaceae; genus Dipteronia; species Dipteronia sinensis. The sequence continues at coordinate 18,850,468 of CM065643.1, read as the reverse complement.
ACTCACCAATACTGTCGTCTTGCTTCTTTAAGACCACCTCTAACTTGGTTATGAGATCGAAGTTCATTGCCCTCACCATTCTATTCTCCTCATTGAGTTGAGCAACAATTTCTTCGTAATCGGGTGCCTCGTGCTTGAGAAGGGGTGTATTCCTTTCATCCAGTGGAAACTCAGATATTCCTACATACTCACCTAAATCTAATTTAGGGTTGGATTCCATATTTTCTACTTGAATACTGAAGCAATCAAGAGCACCCATAGGGTGTTTCATTGATTCAAAAACTTTAAACTCCACCGTTTCTCCTAGCACGGTCATGGATAACTTCCCGTTATGGACATCGATGATTACCTTTACGGTGGCCATGAAAGGTCGCCTAAGCAACATCGGCATCTCTCTTCCTTTGGAGGGATCCTCCTCCATATCAAGTACTACAAAGTCTGCCAGAATGATTAATTTCCCGACTTGTACCAAGACATCTTCTACTATGCCGCACGAGTGTCTAACGGACTTGTCTATTAGAATGAGCTCCATCTTTGTTGGCTTGAGCCCTTCTAACCCCATTTCTTCGTAAACTGTGTGTGGCATCAAGTTTATTGATGCACCAAGGTCTACCATTTCCCTTTCCTTCTTGGTTTCCCAAATAGAACAATCTATGATGAAACTTCTCGGGTCTTCCATTTTCTCCGGCAATGTGCATTGGATGGCTGCACTAACCTCCTTTGGTATAATAATCCTCTCCTTGAACTCATTGGTCCTCTTCCTAGAGTTGAGCTCTTTGAAGAATTTGGTGTAAGCCGGCATCTTCTCTATCACTTCAAGGAGTGGCAAGCTCATGGAAACCTTTGACAAGATGTCGTAGACCTCTTTGAAAGCTTGGTTGATCTTTGTCTTTTCTAACCTCCCCAGAAAAGGAATTGGAGGGACATATTGATTAGGAGACTCAAAACTTTTTATAGTCCTTTTCAATATGCCCTCCGGCTTTTTCTTATCTTCAGGTTTTTCTTTACCATCTTCATCGGGACTATCACCTGAAATATTACCAGAAATATTAGAACGTTCATGAGTATTATCTACAAGAACCTTACCACTCATTAATATGGCCATTGCAATTGAAAATACACAAAGTGTGTCTAATACAACCTAGAGGGGGGGTGAATAGGTTTTAGTTGAATTATTACCAACTTTTCGACTTAATCAATTTTAATAGACCTACCCCATATTATCAATCAATCAATCCAATATAAATATGCAGAAAACAATAAAAACACAAGGATTGATTTACATGAGAAACCCTCCAACTAGGCAAAACTCACGGGCTATCCTTCTAGCCATATACGGTCCTCAAATCCACTATTTGAACGAAAGTTTACAACCTAGGTTGACCTCAAGTCACACCTACTTGGTCACTAACCCTTTCACTCTACCCAACGGGCCTTTAATAGTGATTCTAGACCACAAGCTTGTGCACTAACCCACTTAGTCACAAAGCTTAACAATCAATGAAGAGGTTAAACAACCTATGTGAATATGTAAAAGATATTCAAGCATGCAATTAATGCTAGGCAACACTAAATGCTTATCTAAGGATTTAAAGATGTCAATGAATGCAAATCCTAGATATCAATATCTAAATGCAATATGCATGAAGATTTAGCTAGAAGGGTAAAATCGTCCTAAATGCTAGCTATCAATGAACAAAGCTCTCAACCAACAAACAACAACTCAAACATGTTATAAATGCCAATAAACATGAAGATATGCAATAAAATCATATAAAAGAGCTAACCCTAGGCAAACAAGAACATAAATAAATACAATGAGATTTAGGGCATGTTCAAGTTACCTAGTCAATGAAAGCAAGAAGAATCCGTGATGAGATGATGCTTGTAAGATGTTAGATGCACATGGATTTGTGTTTGGTTGAGTAAAGATGAGTTCTTGGGAGTTTCTCTCTCTAAGAAAGCTTGGCCTCTTAAAAATGGCTTCTTGAACTCATTAAAACGAGCAAGGAAGAAGAGAGAGTATATATAAGGGAGCCCTAGTCAAAACAGTGTCGTTTTGAACTTAGGGCACAAAATCCCGTCAATACCGCTAGATGGACCGCGTCGTAGGCAAGTGTCTAGACCGCGGTACACACAGCAGTGCACCGTCTGGACAACACCACGGTGTAGGGCGCTGTGCATGCAGGTGCACAGGCCGCGGTATGGGCAACAGAGGTCTACTGGACAACACCGTGACTTGGGTCGCTATGCGTGCAAGTGCACAGGAAGCAGTACAGGAAGCATGACCCTACTGAGGTATACCGCTCTGTATGCCGCGGTGCAAGCATGTCTTGCCAAGCGGTCTAGGCCGCGGTAAGAGAAGAAATTCTCTTTTCAGGGCAAACTCAACACACTAAGTGATGTGCAAAAAGTGCAAGTGTGGAGTATGGAAAGTAGCATACAAAGCATCATTCAATTACATGAAGATAAGAAAATAATGCATGCAAGTGAGTGTGTGCAACTAGATCTCTTCAAGGAAAGTTAAGCAAGTGAGATACCTTTGAAGTGCTCTTGAGAGAGATGATGTCCTTGAAGCTTGATCACGCTCAAGAGGCCTAATTTACCCTTACAAAGAATAATCCCCAATGTGGTTTGTCAACGAAATAAGCCAATCAAAATATGAGGAACTTACAATCTCCCCCTTTGGCTATTTCGTGACAAAACTACCTCTCACAAATTATCCTCATAAAAGCATAAAAACTGGAGGTAAACAAGGGAAATTCTACATTACAAATATATACCTAGATGCTAGGTCTTCAAATCTTCAAGCTCTTATAGAATAGCCATCTCTACAAAACAATGAGACTACACTTTCCAAGACAAGTGTATGTGAGGTGATCAAGAGAGACAATAAATAAAAGCAATTTGCATAATAAAAGAAAACTGCAACATGCAACATGCAAATGCTCCCCCTAAATAGATTACTCCCCCTCAGCGGGACAATCTCTCCAAACAATGCAACCCCCTTAAATAAACCACATTACTCCCCCTTTTTGTCATGAGATAGGCAAAGGAGTATTCCCCAACCGGGTCACTTTAACAAAGAGAGATATTTGCAAGATAAGTGCATAATCATATACAACAACTTTATGCAACTTAATTAATTGAGAGAGAATCATTTAGAGTTTATTTGTTTAAGAAGAAAATGTGTGACTTAGTTGCTTTGGATGTAAGACATGTAACATCATAGTTCAAGCAAATGGTAGTTGGCAAGGAGAACATCAAAAAGGGTTCCAAAAGAATTCAAACCAATTTGCACCCTTTTGTCACAAGCAAACATGATATAGTTTTTGAAAAAGAATTTCAATTTTAAAGAGAGCAACTATATCAAACTTTATAAGCAAAACAAGACATGAGTGACTTTTGCACCCTTTTTGATTTTTCCGGGTAGGATACCCGTATGATAGTAGCCTTGTTCAACCAATAAAGAGAGAGAGAAGACCAAATTTGGATGATACATCCTTATTTATTGAATGGACAAAAAGTCCTTATTGAGTTTAGTCTTCTCATTTGCTTTCACACATATTTTGCATATATAATTCATGCATAGTATTTTAGCATGTCAAAATCAAGTCACATGTCATGGAGATAAATATTAGGTCATTCAAATGTACTTCACAATCAATTCTCCTAATCCAAAAATGCATGTTTGAACATAGCGGGGACATGGATTACAAACCAAGCAAGGCACACTTATTTAATAAAAAGACATATAAGAATATATATAAGCACAACCAAAAATACTCAAGCAATTAATAAAGAAGCATAAAGTTGATCAAGTTTTTGCTTATTTCAACATGCAAGGTTGCTCTCTTTGCTTGAGCTCCCCATAAGTGGTCAATTACCAAAACACATCAAGGCATATGACAAATCCCAATAGACCTACTGAGTGACTTGAACCTAGTTGAGTCTAAGGGCTTTGTAAATAAATCCGCTAGTTGATCATTAGTGCCCACATGCTCAAGTGCAATGCATTTGTTTTCAACTACTTCTCTAATGAAATGATGCCTAATGTCTATGTGCTTTGTCCTAGAGTGCTGAACCGGATTCTTTGAAATGTTAATTGCACTCATGTTATCACAATAAAGGGTTAGAATACCTTGATCAAAGCCATAATCCACAAGCATTTGTTTCATCCAAAGGAGTTGTGTGCAAGCACTCCCGACGGCTATGTATTCTGCTTCAGCTATGGATAGAGAAATGGAATTTTGCTTCTTGCAAAACCATGAGACCAAGTTGTTGCCTAGGAAGAAGCAACCGCCCGATGTACTCTTCCTATCATCACAATTTCCTGCCCAATCTGCATCATTAAAGCCAACTAAGCTAGCATTAGTGTCAAAAGAGTACCATATCCCATAGTTGGATGTCCCATTCATATATCGAATGATTCTCTTCACGGAGGAGAGATAGGATTCCTTGGGATCCGTTTGGTACCTAGCACACACACCCACACTAAAGGCTATATCGGGCCTACTTACGGTCAAGTAAAGCAAGCTACCAATCATGCCACGATAAAGACTTTGTTCCACACTTATGCCACTAGCATCCTTGCTTAGTTTCAAGGTGGTACTCATGGGTGTGTCACAATGTTTGGCATTCTCAAGGCCAAACTTCTTCACTAGGTTCTTAGCATACTTAGCTTGGGATATGAAAATCCCATCATGCAATTGCTTGATTTGCAAACCTAGGAAGTAATTTAGCTCTCCAACAAGGCTCATCTCAAACTCATGAGACATGATATCAACAAATTGTTGGACTTTGGATTTGTTGGTAGAGCCAAAAACAATATCATCAACATAAATTTGAGCTATGAAAAGCTCATCTTTGTTTCTCTTGATGAATAAAGTTTTATCAAGACTACCCCTAGTGTAGTCATTGTCAACAAGAAATTGAGTGAGGCGCTCATACCAAGCCCTAGGTGCTTGTTTCAACCCATATAAAGCCTTCTTGAGGCGATAGACATGATTGGGGTGGTGTGGATCCACAAACCCCTTGGGTTGCTCAACAAACACTTCATCATGCAAGAAACCATTAAGAAAGGCACTCTTAACATCCATTTGATGCAATTTGAACTTGTGCACACATGATATGGATAAAAGAAGCCCTATGGACTCAAGACGGGCAACCGGAGCAAAAGTCTCCTCAAAGTCAATACCCTCAATTTGAGAGTATCCTTGTGCTACAAGTCTAGCCTTGTTGTGCACAATGTTGCCATTCTCATCCGACTTATTCCTATATACCCATTTGGTGCCTATGACATTAGTATCCTTGGGTCTAGGAACAAGAGTCCAAACCTCATTTCTTTCAAATTGGTTTAGCTCTTCTTGCATGGCAAGAACCCAAAACTCATCATTCAAGGCTTCATCAACCTTTTTGGGTTCAATTTGAGAGGTGTAACAAGTATAGCTAATTTGATTAGCTATTTGACGCCTAGTCCTAACACCCTCATTCATATCTCCAAGAATGTCATTCTTGTTGTGGAGATGTCTAACCCATGGAGCGGGTTCTTTAGAGTCCAATGATGGATCTCTATCAAGAGGTTGAATGACCTCTTCATCAAGACTTGACTTCACATCAATTGAACTCCAAGGAAGAATCATCAAGCACAATGACCTCCTCATCATGGTCTCTAGTCTTAGGCCTACAATCATCTATGACAACATTAGATGATTCCATGACACTCCGAGTTTTTAAATTGAAAACTCTATAGGCCTTACTATTAAGGGCATAGCCAATAAAAATCCCCTCATCACTCTTGGCATCAAACTTGCCAAGTTGATCTCGGTCATTTAGAATGTAGCATTTGCTCCCAAATGAGTGGAAGTAGCTAACATTTGGCTTCCTACCCTTCCATAATTCATAGGAGGTTTGCCTAGTACCGGGCCTTAGGAAGACTCTATTTCCTATGTAGCAAGCCGTATTGACGGCATTGGCCCAAAGGTTCCTAGGGACATTGTTGCTAAGAAACATCACACGGGCCATCTCTTGAAGGACCCTATTCTTCCTCTCAACAACCCCATTTTGTTGAGGAGTTCTAGGAGCCGAAAACTCATGGGAAATGCCTAAGCTATTGCAATAGCTTTCAAAACAAGCATTTTCAAAATCCCTCCCATGATCACTCATAATCCTTTTAATGCTTTTAATGTGTGAGTTCTTTTCATTTTGAATTTTAGTACAAAGCATTTTAAAATTTTCAAATGTTTCAGATTTTTCTCTAAGAAAATATGTCCATGTAAATCTAGAAAAATCATCAACACAAACAAAAATGTATCTCTTGCCACTGAGACTCTCGGTTTGCATGGGACCCATAGGTCCATATGTAGAAGCTCTAATGGCTGCTTGGTGGTGAGATACTTGCCTTTCTTGTGCATACTTTTGGTTTGTTTCCCTTGTTGACAAGGTCCACAAACGCCATCGACTTTCTTCCCAAGCTTAGGGAGGCCACGCACAACCTTGAACTTATCTAAGATCCTCAAATCTCGATAGTTCATGTGGCCAAGTCTTTGATGCCATAACTCAACTTCCTTACATTTGGACATATTGCAAGAGATAGCACTAGCTTTAAGACAATAGCAATTGTCACTAGATCTTTTTCCTTTTAGCAAGGTTTGTCCATTTGGCATTAAAATAGAGCAATCATTTTTGTTAAACAAGACGGAGATTCCATCATCATTAAGATGAGAAATGCTTATAAGATTGGCTTGCAAGCCATCAACAAGTAAAGCATTGGACAAGGAGGGTAAATCGGGAATGGAAATGGTTCATTTCCCTATGACTTTCTTTCTAGATCCATCACCAAAGGTGACAAATCCTCCATCCTCCAAGACAAGGGATTTAAAGAAGCTCTTGTTCCCCGTCATATGCCTAGAACACCCACTATCCAAATACCAAGTGTTAGAGGCATTTGCCTTCAAGGCAATTTGAGCCACATAGCAAGAATAGTTATCCCTTCTAATCCACCTAGGTGAAATGTTCTCATTCCTAGTTGTATTAGTCACATTGGCTCTAGATTTCCTAGGGTCATGCAAATTGGCTCTAGATTTCCTAGGAACATGCATTTTAGCTATAGCTCTATTTCTTTCAATCATGCTCTTGATTCTACACATTTCAATGTATTTGAAGCAATTAGGTCTAATGTGACCATCAACACCACAAAAGTGACAAGTGTGAATAAAATAAGAAGACATACCATGCCCTTGTGAGTGTAAAGGGGCTTTCCCACGCATTTGAGCTTGTCTTTGGTGTTGGATTGGTTCTCTCCTTCTTTGTTGTTGAGTTGGAATGAATTGCTTCCTTGGTTGACCTTGCATGAATTGCTTATTGGCTTGATGGTATTTGGGTTGAGGGAAACTTGCTTGAGGCACCCTTGTTGATTGAGCTTGAGCTTGTTTCCCTTGTGCTACCTTGACGTGAGAATCTTTAGAGCACTCTCCTAGTTCGATCTTCTTCCTAGGATGTTGTGGGGGTGGAGGCTCTTTGTTATCCAAACTCTTGACAAACACAATCTTGCTTGAGGATGAGGTCTCCTTGTCATCTTCATAGCCAAGACCTTTCTTATCACTTGGCCTCTTGCCAACTCCCAACATGTGGTCAAGTTTCTTCATGTTTGAAGTCATCTTAGCAATGATCTCTCTAGCTTCTTCAAGCTCCTTTTTCATCAATTCCTCATTCCTTTTAGCTATCTTCACTTTTTTATTTAAGTGAGTAGCTTCGGTAGATAGCTTGAGATTCTCTCCTTTTAGCCTTTGAATCTCTTTCTTCATCTTCAATCTTGAGCTTTGAAAATGCTCAATGAAGCCTTCAAGATCCATTCCTCCTACATCCATATTTGTTGAATGGGATGAAGAGTCACCATCGCTAGAGTCATCTTCACTTTGTTTCTCTACCTCTTCATCATCTATTGCTTCCTTACTCTTGAGAGAAGATGCGAAGGCAATAAAGTTTGCCACATGATCCTCATCATTCGAGGATTCTCCTTCTTCTTCCAAGTCATCACCATCGCTCCACGTGGCGGCCATGGCCTTTCCTTTCTTCTTGTTTTTCAAATTTCCACAATCTGTGGAGATGTGTCCGAAACCTCCACATTCGAAGCATTGAATCCCGTTTCTTGTGGGCTTGTCTTCACTTGACTCAAACTTCTTGAAAGGAGTCTTCTTTTTCATTTCCTTTCCTTTGGATCCAAATCCTCTCTTCTCAAAATTGATGAACTTGTTGAATCTTTTCACCATGAGGGTCATCTCCTCATCTGAGTCATCTTCCTCTTTCTCTACTTTGGAAGTTTTCAGAGCAATACTCTTTTGCTTCTTTGGAGGTGTAGGTGTAGGAGTCCACCTAGACTCATATGCTAGAAGTCTTCCTATAACTTCACTTGGCTTCATGTTTTTGTAATCACTGTTCTCCTCAAGAGCCGTCACTTTTGACTCAAATCTTGCTGGAAGCGACCTCATAATTTTTTGCTTGATTCTCCTATCCGAATAGGGGTCACCAAGTTGATGGCTTTGATTGACTATGTCTATCAACTTCACTTGAAAGTCGTTGAAGCACTCATCCTTCTCCATCCTAATTTGCTCGAATTGTGTTTGGAGGACTTGAAGCTTGGAGTCCTTGACCACCTCGGTTCCCTCATGGGCTGTCTCTAGAATCTCCCATGCCTCTTTTACAATTCTTGTTTTTTGGATCAATTTGTACTGATTGTCATCCATTGCACAAAGAATAGCATGCATAGCCTTGTTGTTCCACTTGGATGCTTCAAACTCTTGAGTTGACCATTCCGACTTTGGCTTGGGAACTACACTTTCGTCTGCAAGAATCTTTTCCAGAGAAGTGTAGCCATTTTCAATTGCCATCCATGCTCGGTCATTTATTTGGCAAATGTAAGACTCCATCTTGCCTTTCCAAGAGGCATAGTTTACTCCGGTGAGCAAAGGGGGTCTTGTGCTAGAGGCTCTCTCATTACCACTTCCGTTCCCACTCATAGTGTTTGGGTATGAATGAGATGAATGATAATGATGCAACAATCACAAACAAAATGCAAGGCACACAAAGAGCAAGGATCACCTAAGTGTATCTAGGAACCTGCTTTGATACCAATTGAAAATACACAAAGTGTGTCTAATACAACCTAGAGGGGGGGTGAATAGGTTTTAGTTGAATTATTACCAACTTTTCAACTTAATCAATTTTAATAGACCTACCACATATTATCAATCAATCAATCAAATATAAATATGCGGAAAACAATAAAAACACAAGGATTGATTTACGTGAGAAACCCTCCAACTGGGCAAAACTCACGGGCTATCCTTCTAGCCACATACGGTCCTCAAATCCACTATTTGAACGAAAGTTTACAACCTAGGTTGACCTCAAGTCACACCTACTTGGTCACTAACCCTTTCACTCTACCCAACGGGCCTTTAATAGTGATTCTAGACCACAAGCTTGTGCACTAACCCACTTAGTCACAAAGCTTAACAATCAATGAAGAGGTTAAACAACCTATGTGAATATGTAAAAGATATTCAAGCATGCAATTAATGCTAGGCAACACTAAATGCTTATCAAAGGATTTAAAGATGTCAATGAATGCAAATCCTAGATATCAATATCTAAATGCAATATGCATGAAGATTTAGCTAGAAGGGTAAAATCATCCTAAATGCTAGCTATCAATGAACAAAGCTCTCAACCAACAAACAACAACTCAAACATGTTATAAATGCTAATAAACATGAAGATATGCAATAAAATCATATAAAAGAGCTAACCCTAGGCAAACAAGAACATAAATAAATACAATGAGATTTAGGGCATGTTCAAGTTACCTAGTCAATGAAAGCAAGAAGAATCCATGATGAGATGATGCTTGTAAGATGTTAGATGCACATGGATTTGTGTTTGGTTGAGTAAAGATGAGTTCTTGGGAGTTTCTCTCTCTAAGGAAGCTTGGCCTCTCAAAAATGGCTTCTTGAACTCATTAAAACGAGCAAAGAAGAAGAGAGAGTATATATAAGGGAGCCCTAGTCAAAACAGTGTCATTTTGAACTTAGGGCACAAAATCCCGTCAATACCGCTAGATGGACCGCGTCACAGGCAAGTGTCTAGACCGCGGTACACACAGCAGTGCACCGTCTGGACAACACCGCGGTGTAAGGCGCTGTGCATGCAGGTGCACAGACCGCGGTATGGGCAACAGAGGTCTACTGGATAACACCGTGACTTGGGTCGCGATGCGTGCAAGTGCACAGGAAGCGGTACAGAAAGCATGACCCTACTGAGGTATACCGCTCTGTATGCCGCGGTGCAAGCATGTCTTGCCAAGCGGTCTAGGCCGCGGTAAGAGAAGAAATTCTCTTTTCATGGCAAACTCAACACACTAAGTGATGTGCAAAAAGTGCAAATGTGGAGTGTGGAAAGTGGCATACAAAGCATCATTCAATTACATGAAGATAAGAAAATAATGCATGCAAGTGAGTGTGTGCAACTAGATCTCTTCAAGGAAAGTTAAGCAAGTGAGATACCTTTGAAGTGCTCTTGAGAGAGATGATGTCCTTGAAGCTTGATCACGCTCAAGAGGCCTAATTTACCCTTACAAAGAATAATCCCCAATGTGGTTTGTCAACAAAATAAGCCAATCAAATTATGAGGAACTTACAGCAATGGCTTGCTCGGTGTGGCTTGGAAATTTTCCCGGTTCTTGCTTTTTTTAGGATTCGGCAAGTGATCCCACCTTCTTCTCTATCATCCTAAGCATCTCTTCCATTTGGTTGATCTTGTAATTGTTTTGACCGGTGGGGCTATGGTGATATTACCTCCCATAACTTGCATTCCGCACTTGTTGATTATTGTTGTTTCTCCATTGTTGGGGATGTGGTTGGTAACCTTGCCCTTGACAACCTTGGCTTTGGTAAGCTTGGCTATCTTGCGGGTTTAGGCAATTCTCGGTATTTGACCATGAAAAATTTGGATGCCTCCTCCATCTTGGATTGTAGGTATTGGAGAACGGGTCATCCCTTCATCCTCGCTATATCCCTTGGGCTTCATCCGAACTACTCAAAGCTGGATTCTGTTGTACTTAGGTGTTCGGAGAGGGCTTGCATCCAAGATTCATCATAAGATGCTTCATGTCCCTAATGAGACTAGTCACATTATTAGCCATCTCTTTATTCAAGCCCCTATCACGTTCCCCTCTTCGGCTTTTTTGTTGTGAATTTTCCCCAACATCTCGTACTTGTCAAAAACTTCTTCCGTTGTCAATTCCATCATTGCACCTCCGCACGCATTGTCCATGATGCATTGACCTCCATCATAAAATGATTGTACTTGGATAACCAAAGTGAACTCATGATGTGGACATTGAGATAAAAGCATCTTGAAACCATCCCATGTTTCATGAAAAGGCTCTCATTCTTCCTCTTGGAAGGTGGTGATGTTTCATCGTATTTCCTTTGTTCTACTTGAAGGGAAATGCTTACCGAAAAATTTCCTCTCAACTTCCGCCCCAGTTGTAAGAGATCTGAATGCTAATGCCATAAGCCACTGCTTGGCTGGATCCTTTAAACAGTATGAAAAACACCTCATTTGTAGTTGATCTTCTGTAATTCCTCCCAAAGAAACGGTTGTTATCACATGGTAGAATTCCTTCATAAGCTGAAGTACGTCCTCCCTTGGTTGACAACGAAAGATCTGAAAAGTGTTATAGTGCATATTCTTTAGCTCATAAATCCTTTGAGTTGTTTCAAGCAAGATTGCAGATGGTTGTGAACCAACTTTCGGCAGTGCATAATCCTTCATAAACCATTGTGCTACGGGTGGGTTTTGTCTGTCCATGGTTCTTTTGTTGGAAGGAGATGAGTCGCTTCTTAGGGGTGGGCACGGTTCGGTTCGGTTCGGTTTTGGGTAAAACCGAACTGAACCGAAAATATTTCGGTTTACCTAAAATTGAACCGGTTTAAACCGAATAAGAAATGGTAACCGAACTGAACCGAACTGATTTTAATCGGTTCGGTTCGGTTCGGTTCATTTTGGTTTTGGGTCTAATGGGCCTTATGGGCTTGATGGGCTTAATGAGTCATTTTAATATGTTTTAAAATTTGATGGGTTTTTGGATTCTAATTTTGGGCCAAAGTTCATAAATTTTAATAGTCCAAGCCCAAAAAAACCCAAATCAAACCTAACTAATAAATAATAATATTTAATAAAAGAAAAGAAGTAGGTTAGGGGTTTTTTTTACTTATATAGGCGGTTTAATCGGTTCAAACCGGTTTTTGGGAAACCAAACCGGTTTGAACAGAAAACTTTTCGGTTTTCAATATTTTAAACCGGTTTAAATAGAATTCATTTTATGAACCGAACCGAACACCCTTTTTTTGGTTCGGTTCGATTCGGTTCGGTTCGGTTCCGAACTTAGTACCCACCCCTATCGCTTCTGATTTCAATAACCACTGGTGGAGTATCTATTCTTCTTCAAACTCTAGCAACATAATTGATGTCCTTACTACGTGGAAACAAAGGTCCTCCTAGTGATCTTCGACCTTGCATACAACTGGTTTAATCCTGAAATGAGAAATAAAATCTTCAACTAGGTTAAATGAACTAAAATGTATTACCGATACTCTAAGAAGTAGAGTCCCCGGCAGTGGCACCAAGATTTTTGAGCCACTCTGAGTGTACCTCTAAACTAATGGTACTCTTGAAACTAAGTTAAATGGAATGGAATGCGTGAGTCTAATTAACCCTTCGCAAGTGTACGAATCGCTGTCGAGTAGCGGACACCAGTAAGGGTATCGATCCCACAAGGACTCTCTAGGCAGTGAAAATCAATTTAGAAAACTTAAACTATCTTAACAAGGATTGACTATTAAATGATCTTAAAATGTTTAAAATAAAAGTGGACCAAATGAGACACAAGGGAATATGATAGAGCATAAGTGTTAACCAAGATAGTAAGTAAATAACTGTAAAACAACATTCATATATCTAATATGTGGCCATAATTAAAAAGGTCTTTAAGAAAGACTTTCATCAATTCCCCATCTCAATATGTCAAAGGATGGTAAATTGAGAAATCTTAAATCTAGAAGGGGAAATGACATTAACAAGCATGGTCATGCAACATCAATAATCATTCCAAAAGAAAGTGAGGATATTAGTTGTGTTTGTTCAAACACATTTATTGATAATCCCACCACTTATAGTTGTGTTTGTTCAAACACATTTATTGATAATCCCACCACTTAAAAGCATCTTAAATGCTACCAATGCAAAGTAAATCACATTAAATGTATAGGTCATACATTGATTGCACATATATAAACAATATATAATGGATAAACATATTATATTTACTTAGATCATAGTCAACAACAAATGAACATCTATCCCTTACATCTCAATAAATTTAGCTACACATCATGTTCTTAATTACAAAAGATAGAGGGAGAGAGATATAACTGATTGTCATCAATGATCCTTGACTTTGATTACAAATTCTTCCTTCAATCTTCTTCAAAGTTGCTTCAAAATCTAGTTAAAACTAAGAACTAATTGATCTCTACGGTAACCTCTACTTTTTCTCTCTAAATGTTTTCTTCTATGTAAAAACTATGAAAAAACTACTTTTCTATATATCTATCCCTATTTATGAAATACTACTACATATATATACTAGGTTAACAAAGATATTTATGTGTATGTAGTGGGTAAGAAAAATCATTGATTTATCAAGTGGATTGCTGACCTGAAAAGCGTTTGCGAGACAAATCTGCGAGATGGAACTCTCAGATTAAAGTCGCAGTGTAGCTTCTCTTAGTGAGAACTCACAGATTTGATGACGGTGGAATTCTGGGTAACTTCTGCTAGGTAAATCTGTAAGGTTGATCTCGCAGTGTCTGGTAGCAGTATCTTCTGGAATGGTGTTGTGAGTTGAATCTGCAAGATGGAACTCGCAGAATTTAAGTAGCAGTTCTGATCTGCAGGCTTGAGGTTGCAAAATGACATGGTAGTTGCTCTGCGAGTTGGTCCTACGAGATTGAACTCGCAGAAAGAGATCGCAGTCGAATCTCAGAAATGTTTGCTACTTTGAATTTGATGCTGAAGTCGCAGTGTGATGTGGCAGTCCTTTCTGGGGAACATCTGCGACTTGGAACTACGGGGTCGAACTCGCAGATTCCATCTTTTCTTCCATAAATCCATTCTATTACGTGAAAACTCCCACTTGGGACAAAAATGCCCTTGGATGAGTAATTATGCCTGAAAACACTTTTACAAGCCAATAAATACTTAAAACATTCCAAAAATGGAAACAAAGGTAAAGGATTAAGAGCTCAATACATGTATACTTTTGGAGCAATCAGTTTACAACCAATCATATACATCCCAGGTTGGTTACACAAGATTAAAGAACACTTATGAGAAGTTCATGATTTGCCCATTATTCACTTGTTGGATCCATCAAGACCTTAGTTCTCACTATCATAATTTAACACACATTTCTTTTTAACATTAGTTGCATGTTAGATTAACTAGTCTAATTGTAGTTGCATCGTAGCTATTAACGTTTCAAATCATCCATCTTTATTTACTTTTCATGCCTTGTTTTCTTTTAATAGTAGTTAACTAGTTTTAGCCATTTAATTCCCTTTCCCTGTGGATGATACCCTTGCTTGTCTCTGTACTTGTTTCGAAAACATTAGAGCACATTGCTAGGACTTATTATAAATTTCATTTGAATTGCCGATTTGCTGATGACACAAAATGCTAGTGTCACTTGGCTGCTGGTAGGCATTGTTGTTGCAGGAGTTGTTTCTCTGTCTACCCTGATTATACTGGTACATGGCTTGGGCTTTAGCTTATAAATAAACCTCCCACTGAGAGAGGCATATATCTGCTCCATGCCCACTTGTACCACATGCTTGGCACACATTCACCTGCTGACCTTGCATACTCATCATCATAGCCTTTACATTGCCAGATAATGAAACCATCTGCATGGCCAACTCTACACTGTGCGCACCAATTCTGCTTCCCTTTGTGCTTCTTTGTTGTGAATTCTGCCCCAACATCTCATACTTATTGAACACAAACTCGGCGCTGCACTCATTCATGGCTCTACCACAAGCATTGTCGACGATCGCCTGTGTGAGTCCGGTGAGCCCGTCATAGAAGGATTGCACTTGGGACTGGAGTGTGAAATCGTGGTATGGGCACTAAGCGAGAAGAAGCTTGAACCTCTCCCATGACTCATGGAATGCTTCTCCCTCTTCCTCTTGGAAGTTTGCAATCTTACCCTTGATTTCTTTGGTTTTCCAGGAGGGGACAAATTTGGAGAAGAACTTCTGCTCCACCTCTGCCCATGTAGTGAGAGTCCCAGCAAGCAAAGCTATAAGCCACTGCTTAGCCTTGTCCTTCATACAGTACGGAAAACACTGCTTCCTCAACAAATCCTCCGACAGTTGGCCTAGCGGTATCATGGTACTCCTTCATGAACTGAAGGGAGTCTTTGCTTGGCTGCCCATAGTATGATGGGAGGATAGGTGTAGTGCATGTTCTTTAGCTCATAGTTCCTCTGAGCGGTATTCAATGTTATGGCTGAAGGATGTGCCCCCACAGTAGGCAGAGAGGATTCCTTCATGTAGCATATATCTTCCGTTGAGTACCTAGTATCTGTAAGGAACTCAAAAAAAGTAACAGGAATCAATTCGAAAAAGGAATTTAACTAAATTTAGACTAGAAAACAATGTCACTAAAAGTTTAACTAACTAACGGTTATACACTAAACGTGCCTAAATCCCCTGCAGCGGCGCCATAAATTTTTACACGATCATACCAGTTCTAACTAAATCGAAGCTACGATATTCTACCACGGCTATCTAAAAGGGCCTGCGAGTGTTTCACCCTTCGCAAGTGCACTAGTTTTTCAACTCATATAGGGTGCACAAGTACGGGTTATCGTTCCCACGAGGATTAATGCGTTTAGTGAATATAACTAATTAGTCTAGTGCTAAAAAAAAGCAAACTATTAACTAAATGCTTCAAGGCTAAATCTATCACATTAATGAAATGAGATAAAAGATTAATGGGATCTAAATGCTAGAGGAAATATGAAGTTAATAATGAGAAACTACCAAGTAAACACTCTATACCATTTTAGGTCTAAATCACTAAGGCTAGTTCCACTAGTTTTAAATGATGAACACAACAACTCATCTCAAGCTATCCTCTAAAGTCTTAGAAGGAACTTAAGGTGAGTGTTTGGTCTTGGAACAATTACTCAAGAATGTGGATTTTTATAAAGATGTTATAATTAATTCCCACACTCTCTTAAATGATCTATTTGATGACAATACATACATCAAAGAACATGATGAGAGCATTTCATCTACTCAAATACAAATCATTCACACATGTTCATCAATGGTTTATGAGAACACATATTAGGATTTGGACATCAAATATATTATATGCACAAAGTGATTATTTGTAAAGAAGAGTGATAAACAAGGTGGATTACATTATTAATAGCACAGATCCGCCAACAAAAGTGGGTTAGTTACACATGATATCTAAAATAAGTATAAGTAAAGAGAAAAGGAAGAAATAAACCCAATAAAGTCTCTTTGGATTTCAATGAAGAACAAACTCTTCTCCATATCAAATACAATCAAAGACAATCACAAGTAGCTCTTTAGAGCTGATCTAACTAATGATTAACTAAGCTAAAGTGTTTAGAAGCTAAGAGATATTCTAGATCTATTCCAGGCTAAAGGTAGAGTCTAATTATCTCTTACTATCTCTCTCTCCCTTATCATATCAGAAAAGTGCATATTTATTATGCGGGTTCTTTCCTGCGGCATCAACATGTGGAACATTCTGATAATACATCACGGTTTCTTTCCAGCGTAGTGATCTCACAGGCACTTTCTGGAATCCCTGGCGAGCTTCACACCTCCTACCTGGTAGGCAATTGCTAGCAGTAATGAAGTCGCAGATAATTTTAGCATGATATGACCCTGTGCCAACGGGTTGTTTCCCGCAGATATGAACCTGCGGAGAATCTCTCGCATATTTCCTTCCTTCTAGCTGGCTGGCTCATTCTCGCGGTGCTGGAGTAGCTTTAATTCTTTGTGTGCTCCTAACATCTGGTCCGCAAGCTTATGCAAGCTTGCGGCTGACATCCCTTAGACACTTTCTTATCTACATCCCTGCCTTATTTTTTGCCTATTTTCTTAACATCAGAACAATTACCATCCTTTATGAGTCTAATACTTGTACTCAACTATATCAAACATTATATAAAAAAGAATGCTCAGAAACGAGAACAAACGATAGGAAAAAGGAGCACGAAATGTGAACATTTATTGCGCGATAAGATGACCATTCCAGGCATACTCTTGACTATTTGCTCAATTGAGTGGGAAAAGCTTGTTTGATGCATAACCATGCTAGGATAGCTTTGGTTCAATGTTCTTGTGCTTAATGGGTCTTGACATAGACACAAGTGCTCATTGGTTGGGTAATGATTTGATTTCGATTTCCTTAATCAAGAGAATGAACCCTTTACTTGAATTAAATTGTATTCATATGTTTAACAATCTACATGATTTGCATTTTGTAAATTTATATATTAAAAAATATATCTAAAAATAAAATAAAATGGAGGCATCTAATTTGCTTACTTCTTGCTCCACAGTCATCTCTTTCTAGCTAATTTGTTTCCAGATTTTGATCTTTAGTTTCTTCTCAAATTCTTGTCCAAAACCATCCAACGTTCAGGTTTTTATTTTTATTTTTATTTTTATTTTTCCTTATGTTGCTCTCAAATCTCTAAAGTGATGAAGATAAGAGAAATCGGATGTACAGATAGGAGAAGAATCTCTACGCATGGATTCCTTATACATTAGAAGAAAGAGTAAAAGGATATTAAATGACAAAAAAAAATTAAAACTTACAATTTAAATTTATTTAATCTTCAAAAGAGTAAAAGAAAAAGAAATTCAAGGGATTTGAGGAGATGGAAATGGTGTAAGGAAGAAGAAGAGGAACTGGCGAATGTAAGGAAAGAGGGGAAAGTAAGATGAAAAAAAGGGCATAAATTGTTAATGGGTTTGTTGTTTTAGTATTATTATTATTTGTTTAAGATTTAATTATTGTTAACTTTACTGGGTTTCATTTTAATTTAAGGTTAAAATTGTCATTTCATTTAAATTAAATAATGTTAAGGACAAAAGTGTATTTTAACCCATTTTGTTAAAGTTGACCATCAAATATTGGTCAAATGGACTAAAGTGATGAGTTTTAGATAAAACATGGGACTAAAGTGATGAATATGGTAAAGACAATTATAAAGGTGACAAATCGCGAAAAAGATGAGACTGATGTGAAATTCTGCCTATTTTTCTTTAGAAAATTGAATTAGAGATGAGAAAATATATGAATTCATTAGAAAATTCGAATAAACATCATATAAATTTGTTAGATTTCTAACGATGAAATCAAATCAATATTAGAAAAAGTGAAGGTGGAATATCAAATATTCAGTTTGTTCGACTTATCCAAGATATTGCATGGTGATATAAGATGAAAGAAAAGATGAGGGAACCCTGGAAAAACAAAGTGAATAGTGGTCAATGCTACAGTAATTTGTTGATGCTACGGTGCCGCTACGGTAAATCAGTCGATGCTACAGTGTTGCAAAAGTAATTCAATAAATGCTTCAGTGTCGCTACAGTATTTTTGTCACTGCTACAGTATTCCGCTACATTAATTCTGCTACAGTGACACTACAGTAATTCCACCGCTGCTATAATGCCGCCGCTTCAGGCTTTTTTGGTAACTGCTTGGGTCCTCGAAATTAGGGTTTTGGCTGATATCGAGCCCTATGGACCCTATATGCATGGAGGTCACTTTGTCTATTTCATCTTCGGTGGAGGTTTCTTCTAGCTCGGCTGGTCATATTGGTTTGAGTATGGTGAGTGGAGTGATTTCCTATTCTCGGGTTGATCCTCTCGCATCTAGTGGGGTGTGTTCATTGGTTGGTGAGCCAATTCCTCCTCAGCCTGAAGGATGGATTCTCGGTGATTGTTTTGGATTTAGGTATGGGTCCTATTCAGAGTTTTGAGCCTATAGTCCAGGGTGGTAAGTCTTTTGCAGATCTCTTTAAATCTTCTCATGTTAAGACTTTACCAGTGCCCTCTAAGAAAGGGGGTATGTTTCTGTTCGGGTGAATCCGATTGCTTATCAGGCCCATCTTGAGTTGTGTAGGAATGTTTTTATTGGTTGTGTGGTGCTTTCCAGTGGTGAACGGCCCTGGAAGCTTATGGATCTTAATTCGAGACTTAGTAAGCATTGGATGTTGAATTCTGATTGGCGCCTTATATCTCTAGGGAGAGGCTATTATCAGATTCTTTTGAAGTCTCCAGCTGAGAAGAATCTTGTTTAGGGGTTAGGTTCAGTTCATTTGAAGTCAAGTATTCTTCGCCTTCAGCCTTGGGTCTTAGATTTTAACCCATCGCTACAGAAGTCCACCAATGTTCAGGTTTGGGTTAGGTTATTTGATCTATCATAGGAATATTGGCATCCGAAAATTATTTCTGACATGGCTAGAGAGATTAGGGTGCCATTGCGGCTGGACAAGGCTACTAGCGATGGGGATTTTGGTCATTATGCTAGATTTCTAGTTGATGTGGATGTGTCATCAATGTTTCCTACCTCAGTGTTGCTGTAGAATGATGAATTTCATAGTTCTTTTATAGTTGTTGAGTATGAGAATATCCCGGCTTTTTGCTTCACTTGCTCATCTATATGTCATTTGCCTAGTTCTTGTCGTTAGAACAAGTCTTCTAAGGTTCCTCTTACTAGTTCTGTAAAATTGACCTAGGAAAAAGCGAGGGATTCTAGAGTTTTTGGGATGATGGTTTTCAGCCTGTTCGGACCCGTTCTTCTAAATCAGTTTATCGGCATGTTATTACACCTTAGTAGGAGGTCCCTTGGTCTTTTCAGCTACTCACTAGGATCTAAGTGGTCAAGATTCGGTGGTTGTCCTTACTTCTGTATGGTCTAATTTGATTTCATGTTCCACTTCGTCCATTGGTTTGGCTATTTCTTTGAATCTGTCTTCGTCTGCTGTCTCAGTTATTTCAGCTGTGGTTTCAAGTTTGGTTCCTTCGAGGATTTCTTGGGCATTGCAGATTAGCGAGGGTTCAGGATTTGATGACGGGGTCACTAATTCAATTCTAGGTTTCTAGTTCTTCGGTTATTGATCCTTCGATTAGTTCTGTCAGTTCAGCTGTAGGGGTGGAGCATGATTCAATGACTGTTGTTCAGGGCTCTTCAGCTGTCAATCAGGTTCGCCCTATAGTCTCTACAATTTTATTTAAGTCATCTTCTCGTATAGGTCATACGGTTTGTAGGCAAGTTAGGGTTAAGGAGGTTTCAGGCAATCAGTCATCTGAGTAGGCAGCTGTGTCTTCAGCTCTGAATGTCAATATGGATCTGAGTAGTTTACGAGATGGATCTGGTTTTTCTTGTTCTTTGGTTATGGATCATAGTGTGCAGATTCGAAGCTTAGGTCCGTTGTCAAAATCTCAAGTCGAGCTTTGCCTCATTGCAGATTCTTTATGGGCTTCTCGAGTGAAGGAAGGTGAGTTAGCTGATGCTGATGTTGCTTAGAGAGCTTTGAGTGTTGAGCGTAGGCTGGCTTCTTTAAAGTCTGGATACATGGCTCATCCGACGATTTTCGATGATTAATGTTCTCTTTTAGAACTATCGTGGGATCCGGGGCCGGCCCACGAGGCGGGTTATTAGGGAGTTGTGTCGTTTACATAGACCTGTTTTGGTTTGTATTGCGAAACCTATGGTGGATTTTTCCTCTATCTCGTCAGGTTTTCGATCTTCACTTGGTCTTCATTTGGTGGGCATGAACGATATAGGTGGGTTGATTCCGACTATTTGGGTTTTTGTTTGTGCTTCATTTCTTTATGCTTAGATAATTCACTGTCATGATCAGCAACTTACTGTTTCGCTATTGATCGGGTTCTCTGGTGCCTTGGTACACTTTTGTTATGCGAGCACTTCTGCAGTGGTTCGTAGGTCACTTTGGCAGTCTTTTCGGGATATGGTTAGTTTGGTTTCTTCTTCCTGGTTGGTTGTTAGGGATTTTAATATGGTTATGGGTGCTCCTGAGGCTTTAGGTTATCGTTCTCTTGCCCGTGATTCTTGTGAGGATTTCAGATCTATGATTGAGGATTGTGATTTGGTTGGTATTCTCTCTCAAGGCCCCCGATGCACCTGGGATAGAGGTCGTAGTACAGACACAAGAGTGGAGAAACAATTAGATAGAGTTTTGGTTTCAGATGGTTGCATTTCATGTTGGCGGGAAATTTCGTGTAGTGGCTCTTCCTCGTATTTATTTTAATCATTGTCCGTTGTTGGTCCGGTTATCAGATTTTGAAGTTTCTAGTCATAAGATGTTTCAATTTCACAGCATGTGGTTAGAGAATCCTGATTTATAGCTATTGTTCACATGATTTTGAGCTCTCCTGTTGTGGGTAGGCCTCATTAGGCTGTTATCAATAAGCTAAGGAGCTTGAATAAGGCTCTTAAGAATTTGAATTGGGATTTTTTTGGGAATTTTAACTCTATCATTGTTGGGAAGTCTGCGGAGCTTCATTCTATTCAGCTGGATCTATCTAACAGGGGTTGTTCAGATGATCTTTTTATGGTAGAGGCGAGTGTTCATTCTGAGCTGGATGTGTTGTTACATAGACAAGAGTGCTTTTTTCGAGATCGGTCCAGAGTTAGGTGGCTTCATGATGGGGATCAGAACACATCTTTCTTTCATGCTTCTATCAAACATAGGCAGTATCGTAACGCCATATCATTCCTTTCGTTTAATGGAGTTCTCTTGGAGGATCGACCTACCAATAGGGATCATATCATAAGTTATTAGTCTGACCTCGTTTCCTCAGATGTTTCCCGAGTTGAGAGAGATTTATCTATTGTAGGGGTGGGCGTTTTCGGGTTGGGTTGGGTTGGGTTGAATTTTTTCCAACCCGATCGTATGTTGGGTTGGAAAAATTCAACCCAACCCAACCCAACATTATTTTTCAACCCAACCCAACCCAACCCAATATTGTCGGGTTGGGTTGGGTTGGGTTGATCGGGTTAGCGGTTAGTCTAAAAAAAATCATTTACATACAACTACATCGCATATTAATTAAAATATTACATCGAATATCAATAATGATAATATTGAATCTCCATACAATTCAAACATCTCATATGCATCAACATAAAAACATAATCTAAAATAAGTACAAATGTTTAATCCATAAAATACAAACAAAAAACATGGAAAAATAAAACATAGTTTTCAATTTCTTCTTAAACCTCTTCCAAACATTTTTTTTCCTTGAGCTGTGTCCAAGCATTTTCGAACATTAACGGTCTTTCCTATTGATAAAAAAAAACAAAATTATCACTTCTTGAAATGTAATATAGGGATGTATGTATAAGTTTTTGAAGAAAATAATTACCTTAGTAAACGTCAAAACACTATCAAATTTGATATCAACGTACAACCATATCGTCCAATGAAGTGTTCATTCCAATTTCTACATAAATTGAAGAACAAGTATTAGCAAAGAAATAAAAATTTCCATTAAGCATAACAATATATAGAAAATAAAATTAATAGTTTACCTGTTTCAAGTGCATCATAAAACTCCATCTCATCCGTGGTTGGTGCAATATCTAAACAAATATTAGAAGATCTCAACCAATTTTGCAAGCAAACCAATATCTCTACCATCTTTGGAGTCAGGAACTCCTAAATGGGTCAAGAACACGCCCTCCGGTACTAAACGCGGACTCAGAAGCCACTGTAGACACCGGAATGGCAAAGACATCCTTTGCAATTTGAGATAGAATCTTGTATTTCGAAGAATTAACATTCCACCAATTCAAGAGATCAAAGTTCTCATCATCTATGCATTCATCGAACTCTATCAAATACCTCTCTACCTCCTTTTTTAAATCAACAAACTCTTTCTTCTCTTTCATTTTTTAAAACTTTTTAAGTCTTTCCAAGCGAAAATCAGAATTTTCATGAGTTTTCCCCACATCAACCTCATTTTCTAAAGGAATGTAGCTAGAAACTTGATCACTACTTGAAATGTTATCAACTCCTTTGAAGCAATCATAAAGTTGAATCAAAATCTCCTTAATATCAAAAGTCATCGTCTTAACCTTATTATCATCAAACAAATCACCATAACAAAATTTTACATAATCTAACTTTTAGCATGACTCCAATCATTCTCATTTGGTGGTCCTATCTTTTTTCTCCCACCATCTTCACATTCGGTGAAGTACAAACCATAACGTCCATCCTCCTCCAATAGCCTATCAAATGCTTTTTCAAATTTTAAAGCAGTAGATAACATCAAGTAGGTGGAATTCCATCTAGTTGGCACATCTAATATCACCATGCTCTTACTCTCAATTCTTTCATGCTCAACACAAGTTTTGAATTTTTGAAGTCTAGAAGGTGAAGATCTTACATATTGTACCGCATTGCGAATACGAACAATAGAATCATTCATGTCTTTCAATCCTTCAGACACAATTAAATTAATAATATGAGCACAACATCTCACATGCAAAAAATTCCCTCCTAACACAAGCTTGGATTCATTCCAATTTTTCAACTTTCTTTTGATATAATCTATGTCCACTTTATTGACAG
Source organism: Dipteronia sinensis (assembly GCA_033220585.1). Taxonomy (NCBI): domain Eukaryota; kingdom Viridiplantae; phylum Streptophyta; class Magnoliopsida; order Sapindales; family Sapindaceae; genus Dipteronia; species Dipteronia sinensis. The sequence continues at coordinate 18,826,683 of CM065643.1, read as the reverse complement.
AGGCATTGTCTACAGGTTATTGTAGACACTTTCTCAATACCCCAATCTAATAAACATGACTCAATAATTTTTCCAATGGTCTCTCCCTTATGGTCAGGAACCATACCAAAGCTCAATATTCTTTTATGCAACTTCCATTCACAATCAATAAAATGGGCAGTGATAACCATATAATTAATATTTTGAATGGAAGTCCATGTGTCGGTGGTTAAACAAACTCTTGGTGTTTTTTCAACGAAATATTTTCTTAGTTTAAATTTTTCATCCACATAAAGTCGAAAAATATCCCTAGCAAGTGTTCTTCTAGAAGGAAGAGTAAACCTTGGACAAACAATTCTACAAAAATCTCTAAACCCCTCTTTTTCTACAAAAGAAAAAGGTAATTCATCAACAATAATCATCCTAGTAAGTGTCTTTCTACACCCTTCCTTATCAAACCCCACAGCCACAAGATTTGTGACATTTTTCATATCATCACCGCAATCTAGATTATTATTTGGTGCTCCTAAGGTTAACACTTTTTGACGTTTATCCTCTGCTGCCTTTGCACAGTGATATTTTGTACATTGTGATTCTAAATGATTCCACAAAGTTTTAGTGCCACATGATTTACTAGAGCAAGCATAATCTTTTCCACAATAATTACACTTACATCTAGTGTCGTCGCCATACTTCGTGAAGAATAACCACACATTTGATGGACCTTTCTTTGGTCTTTCTCTCTTCATGCCAATGTTCGGAGTTTGTTCATCCATCTACAAAAATAAACACATATACGTTGAGTAGCTAATTAAGCTGCAAAGTGCAATCAAACTTACTGAATTTTATAATCTATTATCTTCCTCTTATGTATAAATATTATCTAATTCAGTTGTAATTGGAGGATTAATAATATATAACAGTTCATTTCTAGAAGAATTTAATATATTTTTATTACCACTTTCAACGATTCTTTTTTAGAATAATAATAATTGGGTTTGGATGAATTTGATCAAGTAGTAGACATGATATTGTGTGTGTGTGTGTGTGTGTATATATATATATACAATATATTTATTATTTCGAGTGGGTAGCTTTTCTGTGTGTCCACACACACACACACATATATATATATATATATAATATAATATATTTCCACACACACAGTGTGTGTCCAAGTCAAACAAATGTTTGTAATTTTGTGTGTGTTCTGTGTGGATTTGCAAAGATAGTTATCCAGCAATTAAGAGTTAAGACCAACTTATCACACTACAACCAATTAATTAACACATGTTTTAAATCGCCTCATATCTGACATCTCCTTAATTTTATTACTAGAAATCTGGTGACTACTTGATCTTCAGCAAGTTGATTTGCCAGTGTGGATTAGGTGACTACTAGAAATCTTCAACAAGTCAAATAATTTGGTGACATCTGATTTATTTTATTATTCAAAAACTAAATAAAATGATAAGACTGGGCTTTTTTTTCCTCTCTTGCAGAGTTGCAGATAAGCTATTAAGCTAAATTAATTTAAAATGTATAGTTCCTTTTGGACTGTCGTAGAAGCTGCCTGTTTTTTCCATTTTCAACTCTACACTCCATGTCTCCATGAGCCTTCTTCTTCTCAACTAATCAATTATTCTCGGCTTCCAGTTTTTGTCAGATCACCACCCCTACCTCCTATTATATATAAAACTATTCAGTATTCACATTTCTAAGAATTTTGAATCTTGTTAAATTTGAGTTTGAAGTACGAAGAAGGGAAAACAAAGGCAAAAATGGGGCAGAGAGATAGACAAACAAAATCAAAACAGAGCACCTAAAGGCTAAAGCAAGAACACAAACAACTAGAACTAGGAAGAGCAAGTGAGTAACGAATCTGGCCCATGCACCATAAACATCACTACATCAGCCACACCACTCCTAGGCTAAGAGAAGGAAGCACCAGAAACTCAGAAAGGCAGAAATCAACCTAAAAAAGAAAAATTCATGAGAATCTAAATTCCAACCTTAATATCACCACATTGGAAGCGTACGGGAATCCACTTGAGCTAGCAGATGGATAATCCAAAGTCGATGGAAGCTGAGAGAGATGTGAGAGAAGCGGCTGTAGTAGATGGATTTTAGGGTTTCAAACTAAAAAGAAAGGATTTGTGACTTCTAAATGATTTCAGCAGAATTTTTTTTTATATGTATAAATGTCGGGTCGGGTTGCGGGTTGACCACATCACCCGACCCGACCCGAGTATATTTTGGGTTAGTGTTTTTTGACCCGTTTTGACTGATTTTATATGTGTAACCCGACCCAACCAGCCAATTTCGGGTCGGGTCAGGTCGGGTTAGACGGGTTGGGTTCAATGTGCCCACCCCTAATCTATTGTAGATGATGTGATTCCCTCGTTGGTGACTGCCATAGAGACCGCTTTCTTGACTAGCATTCCATCTGTATATGCTATGGATGCTGCTTTTACCCCTGGGACAGATGAGTTTTCTAGTAGATTTTATCAGAGATGTTCGGATGTTATAAGTAGTGATGTGGTCCTCACTGTTCAGGATTTTTTTCATCATTAGAGTTATTTTCCAGGGTCTCAATCTAGCTTCATTGTTCTTCTTCCGTAGCTGAGGGACTAGATTTCGATTGATGAGTTTTGGGCGATTGTGCTTAGCAACTTTCTGTTCAAAATTTCTTCGAAGATTTTGGCTGATCGTTTAACTCTTACTACGGCCAGGATTATTTCTCCTCAGCAGTTCTGATTTTTTTCGAGATTGGCATATCAAGGATTGTATTGCTTTGGATTCTAACTATGTGAATGTGTTGTAGAAGAAGTGTTATAGGGGTAACTTTGCCATGAAATTGACATTCGTAAGGCTTTTGACACCCAGGATTGGTCTTTCTTTTGTAGAGTGCTTCAAACTTTTAGGTTTTCTACTGTTTTTATAGATTGGATAGAAGACATTTTTCATTCGTCTAGGCTTTCGATTATATTGAATAGGGTCCCAGAGGGTTATTTCTGTTGCTCTAGAGAGGTCTGTTAGGGAGATCCGCTCTCTCCGATATTTTTTTTTTGGTATTGTAGAGGACTTTCTTAGTGCATTATTGACGAGGATGGTGGGTTCTTATCAGATTCTACCGATTTCTTCCCAAAGGGTTTTTTGGCTCCAACTCATTTGCTCTATACAGATGATGTTTTGATCTTTTGTAGAGGCACTCAAAAGAATCTTAAGAATATCATAGGTGCTTTTGAGGATTATGGCGATATTTCAAGCCAGTTGGTTAATTGGAGTAAGTCCTTCATTTATTTCAGATCTTCTGTCTCCCCTTGTCGGATTGGTAGTTTGCGGTCTCTGGTTGGTATGCAGATTAGGCAACTTCCGTTTTCTTATTTGGGAGTCCCTTTTGCTTCTGGGTAAGCCACGAAAGGCAGTGTTACGACCTATTACGGATAAGATCTTGTCTAAATTCGCTAAATGGAAGAGTAATTCCCTCTCTCTGGTCGGTCATGCTACTCTGATTAGGTCGATCATCACGTGTTCATTTGTGCACTCTTTCATGATTTATAGGTGGCTTTCTTCTTTACTGTCACTGATTAACCGCAAGTTAAGGAACTTTTTGCGGACTGGTACTTGTGAGGAGACTAAGTTGGTTCGGGTCACTTGGGATTGTTGTTGTAGGCCCTACTCTCAAGTTGGTTTTGGTCTGAAAGATCTTGGGTAGCTGAATGACTCGCTGTTGCGGAAATTCACTTGGAAGTTTACGACCTCTAATGGTTTTGCTTTCTCATTTCGTTGGGAGAGGTATCTCAGGCAGTTGCAGAAGCCTTAGGGAAGGTATGCTACCTCCTCGATTTGGTCTTCTTTTTGGACCAATTATAGTTCCCTTTTTAAGGAAGGTATCTGGCTGATTGGCGAGAACTCTCAGCAGGACTTTTGGCGTGATAATTGGCTAAGGGTTCCCATTTTGGAGCTTTTAGGAATTTCGAATTATTTAGCTAATCCACTCTCAGCGAAGGTCTCAGATTTATTCAGGAGGGTAGATGGGTGCTAGACGATTATTTTCGAGCGCGCTTCCCGGATCTGTCTTTTCGGATTGATAGGATTGCGATTTCTCCTGTTATGGATTCTTTGGTTTAGGCTAATTCTCGAGATGGCCATGTTTCTTGCAAGGCTGCTTATTCCTAATTTTTATGTTATATTCCTTAGGTTGTTTGGTGGAGAGATGTTTGGTGTTGTTCTATTCCCCTCTCTCGCTCAGCTTTGTGTTGGGGTTTTTGCCCTAAAACTTGTAACTTGTAAATGTGAAATGAACATAAATAAAAGAAATAGTTTATTCATTCTAAGTATTTCATACTTTTATATAACATGTGTATTTAACATCCAAGATTATCGGATGTTATTTCGAGCTAAGTATATGAATGTCATATACAGATGGATTCAGTTTGAAACGAGCAATCTAAAGAGTCCATAGATAACAAATAAAGCTGGGTACTTTATTTGTGGTTAATCTACAGCTGCGGTCCATTCCGTAATGTACAGTGATCTTATCCTGGATCATTCATATGGTGATATGAGAATGAATGCACCTTGTATGATGTGATCATATAGGACTGGGCCACGATTTATATGAATCTCTCACTAAAATCCATTTACGTTGAGATTTGTATATATCGACAAATGATGGCTATATATATCGACAAATGATGGCTATAAATAGGTGATCTTAATCCTGAGTATCTTATCAACTCCTTCAGGTTAGATCGTGATTTTTGATGTACCATAGGTGAGGTCGGAGTTGCATTCCCGATCAATATGCTCTGTATGTTGGGATTGTTGGGGTTTTTGCCCTAAAGCTTGTAATATGTAAATATAATTTGAACATAAATAAAAGAAGTAGTATATTCATTCATTTTGTATCATACTTTATATAACATGTGCACTTAACATCCAAGATTGCCGGATGTAATTTCGAACTGAGTATATGAGTGTCATATATATATGGATTTAGTTTGAAATGAGCAATCTAAAGAGTCCGTAGATAGCAAATAAAGCTGGGTACTTTATTTGTGGTTAATCTACAGCTGCGGTCCATTTCGTAGTGTACGGTGATCCTATCCTGGATCATTCATATGTAGATATGAGAATGGAGGCACCTTGTATGATGTGATCATATAGGACTGGGCCATGATCTATATGAATCTCTCACTAAGATCCATTTAACGATGAGATTCATATATATCAACTAATGATGGCTATATGTGGGTGATCTTAATCCTAAGTGTCTTATCGACTCCTTTAGGTTAGATCGTGGTCTTTGATATACCATGGGTGAGGTCGGAGTTGCATTCCCGATCAATATACTCCGTATGTTGGGATCACGGTTTGGCTTGTGGCTGGGAAGGTTTGTACACAATAGTGGAATCCACTCCTTCTTGTGAGAAGTAGATGGTAGTTCCCTTAAGGGTTGATTCTGGGCTTGAACAATATGAGCGCTCTCCTAATTCCGTAAGGAATGTAGGATTTATTGTTCATTACAGAATCAATGGTACTTAATGGAAAGATATGATTAGAGGGGTATAACGGACATTATGACCCAGCTCTAATTATGAACTACTTGTGGAGGATTATACCATATGTAATAGCTATATCGATGGACACCGAGAGTTATTGGTTTGTGTAAAAACGTCTACAGTTGAGAGAGTGCAACTTCGGGTTTTTAGTGGAATAACACCGAAGTTAATAATCATGAAATATTAATTAAAGAGTTTAATTAATAATTTCTAAGGATTATTGGAGCTCAAAATACTGTGGGTCCATTAGGTCCCCTTGCTAGCCCGATCGATTTAGGTAACAAGGGTCACGGTTAATTAATTTGATTGTCCAATTAATTGTGTTACGAAAGTGACACGTATTTATTTAGGAATTAATTGAATAATGGGATTATTTAATTAATGAATAATGGTGATTAAATAAATTAAATAATAAGATTATTTAATTATGTTGTTAATCACTAAATTGAGGGTGTTAGTTGATATTTGATTTTGAATAAAATAAGATAATATGATTATTTTATTTTAGTAAATTAAATATTTGAAATTGAATTTAAAATGTTTGAATTCAAAAATTAAATATTTAATTATCTTTTTGAAAGATATGAGATATTTTTGAAAAGTTTTAAAAATCAAATAAGATTTTGGTTTGTTTAATTTTTGAATATATATGAGATATATATTTAATTAAAAAAAATTAGAAAACCGAATAAACAAAAAATAACTTACACAGCAAAGAAAAGTAATCAGATTACTTAAGAAGAGAAACAGTGATCGTGAGTGTCACGAAAAAAAAATAGAAAACAAAAGCAAACAAAACAAGAAGAGAAACAGTGATCGTGAGTGTCATGAAAAAAAAAATAAACAGAAAACAAAAGCAAACAAAACAAAAAGAGAGAAAGTTAGAGTGTGGTGAGACCACAAATGCTGCACTTCTAGAGTTCTTTTTTTTTGTGTTCTTCTCTTCTTCCTCCATACAGGTCCTGAATATCGTGACGCGCCCACACGCTGTTACCAGTTCCGGGAGATAGCGAGGAAGATCACGTGGTTCAAATCAGGAGCAGTTCGTATCAAAGTGAAGGAGCCTCCTACGTAGGTATGAAAATGTTTCATCACTTTATTATTGCATTTGATTATTACTGTACAAATGGGTTTAATGATTGTATAAAAAATTTTAAAACCTTCCGCTGCGCAATCTGTAACCCTAGGATCCAACAGGGATCACGATTTAGCTTGTGGCTGGAAAAGTTTGTACACAATAGTGGAATCCACTCTTTCTTGCGAGAAGTAGGTAGTAGTTCCCTTAAAGGTTGATTCGGGGCTTGAACAATATGAGTGCTCTCCTAATTCCATGAGGAATGTAGGATTTATTGTTTATTAGAGAATCAATGGTACTTAATGGAAAAGATGTAATTAAAGGGGTATAGCGGGCATTATGACCCAGCTCTAATTATGAACTACTTGTGGAGGATTATACCATATGTAATAGTTATATTGATGGACACAGAAAGTTATTGGTTTGTGTAAAAAACATATACAGTTGAGAGAATGCGATTGTGGGTTTTTAGTGGAATAACACCGAAGTCAATAATCATGAAATATTAATTAAAGAGTTTAATTAATTATTTCTAAGGATTATTGCAGCTCGAAATACTGTGGGTCCATTAGGTCCCCTTGCTAGCCCGAATGATTAAAGGTAACAAAGGTCACGGTTGATTAATTGGATTGTCCAATTAATTGTGTTACGAAAGTGACACGTATCTATTTGAGAATTAATTGAATAATGAGATTATTTAATTAAAGAATATTAGTGATTAAATAATAAGATTATTTAATTATGCGATTAATCATTAGTTGGAGGGTGTTGATTGATATTTGTATTTGAATGAAGATAAAATAATTTGATTATTTTATTTTTATTAAATTAAATATTAAAATTGAATTTAAAGAGTTTAAATTCAAATTTATCAATTATCCTTATAAATATTAAATATCTTAAAAGATTAATTAATGAAAGTTATCAGTTAAAAAACAAATAAATATAAGATAATTGTTGTTTTTTGAAAACTGAAACACGCAGAGAAGAGAATGTATTAGTTCTCTCAATTCAATTGCATTAAATTGCAATTTATTGTATGAAATTAAAAGAAGAAAAACGAAAGGTGTGCGTCCAGGTAAAACAAATATATATATATATATATATATATATATATATATATATATTGTCTTTGATTCATGGTGGCCGAATTCCACTATAAAACAAGATTTGTTTTCGTAAGTTTCTTCTACCTCCATTCAAGCTCCTAAAACCCGTGACGCGCCCACAAGCTGTTGCCAATCGTAGGACATAGCGGGGAAGATCTTGTGGTTCAAATCAGGAAGCATATCGAAAAAGAAAGAAGGAGCCTTCAAACGCTGGTATGAAATCGTTTCACTTTCTTTGTTGTTTTCGATTATTACTGTACAATTATGTTTACTTGATGATTGCATAAAAAAATTTAAAACCCCATTCCTCTGTGCAATCCAAAACCTGGAATCTAAAAATGGTATCAGAGCAAAGGCAGTAGCGACTGGCCGATCCCTAGGAACTCTCAAACGTGATCGTGTGACGAAGCGTGGCTCTCCGCCATGGAGCTTCTTAGAGGAGTGCTATGATATGTATATGTGGGTGTCACCCCAAAGAGTTGGGACCGGGCCCACACCCATGAGATTGGGAATTGAAATCTACAAATGGTATCAGAGCCATTTTTGTACAGTATAATCGAATTCGATTGCTCCTGATTGTATGTATGAATGTGTAGACACTGTCTTTATAATTGTATGAATGTTTATAATTAAATCGTTTAATTTAAACATGGTTGATCATAAATTTTTATGGTACATGGGTTTTAGGTTTTTGGATTTTAAATGAAATATTATTCTGATGTAATATTAATTCCGGGTTGCATATTTTTTTATTGATTTGCTGTATTTTATTTTTATTAATGTAAATCAATGAAGAATGACAATTTTGAAAACAAACATGCCACATGTTGTGCATTGCACTGCTACATCACATGCGCAAGTGTTGCACAAACTGTTGTGTTCTTTGTGCAGTAGTCACCCACTCCCTATTCGCAAGTGCTAGGACTGCATGTACGCGAGCAAGTTTGGGCCAAAATTTTTGTTGGGAAGTCCCGGGGATACGAAAAATGTTAGAGTAAAATTTGGGCTTTAGGGATTTAATCCATGAGATGGATCCAATAAAATAAATCAAGTTGGACTTGATTTTGGGCCCGGAAAACTAAAGATATCACAATGGACTTGAAGATTTTTGGAATTACAAGAATACCAATGAATGTCTTGGATATTTTTTGTAATTAGAAATTTTTTTAAGTTAGCTAAACCCATCATACTCGGTCAATTCATGTATGCTTTTATTATGTTATAATTAAAACATTGTCATGTATATACATGTTGAAAATACACAAAGTGTGTCTAATACAACCTAGAGGGGGGGGGGGGTTTAGTTGATTTATTACCAACTTTTCGACTTAATCAATTTTAATAGACCTACCACATATTAGCAATCAATCAATCCAATATAAATATGCGGAAAACAATAAAAACACAAGGATTGATTTACGTGAGAAACCCTCCAACTGGGCAAAACTCACGGGCTATCCTTTTAGCCACATACGGTCCTCAAATCCACTATTTGAACGAAAGTTTATAACCTAGGTTGACCTCAAGTCACACCTACTTGGTCACTAACCCTTTCACTCTACCCAACGGGCCTTTAATAGTGATTCTAGACCACAAGCTTGTGCACTAACCCACTTAGTCACAAAGCTTAACAATCAATGAAGAGGTTAAACAATCTATGTGAATATGTAAAAGATATTCAAACATGCATTTAATGCTAGGCAACACTAAATGCTTATCTAAGGATTTAAAGATGTCAATGAATGCAAATCCTAGATATCAATATCTAAATGCAAATGTATGAAGATTTAGCTAGAAGGGTAAAATCGTCCTAAATGCTAGCTATCAATGAACAAAGCTCTCAACCAACAAACAACAACTCAAACATGTTATAAATGCCAATAAACATAAAGATATGCAATAAAATCATATAAAATAGCTAACCCTAGGCAAACAAGAACATAAATAAATACAATGAGATTTAGGGCATGTTCAAGTTACCTAGTCAATGAAAGCAAGAAGAATCCATGATGAGATGATGCTTGTAAGATGTTAGATGCACATGGATTTGTGTTTGGTTGAGTAAAGATGAGTTCTTGGGAGTTTCTCTCTCTAAAGGAAGCTTAGCTTCTCAAAAATGGCTTCTTGAACTCACAAAAAATGAGCAAGGAAGAAGAGAGAATATATATATATATATAAGGGAGCCTTAGTCAAAACTACGTCGTTTTGAACTTAGGGCACACAATCCCGTCAATACCGCTGGATGGACCGCGTCGCAGGCAAGTGTCCAGACCGCGGTACACACAGCAGTGCACCGTCTGGATAACAAAGCGGTGTAGGGCGATGTGCATGCAGGTGCACAGGCCGCGGTATAGGCAACAGTGGCCTACTGGACAACACCGCGACTTGGATGGCTATGCGTGCAAGTGCACAGGAAGCGGTGCAAGAAGCATGACCCTACAGAGGTGTACCGCTCTGTATGCCGCGGTGCAAGCATGTCTTGCCAAGCAGTCTAGGTCACTCTAAGAGAAGAAATTCTCTTTTCGGAGCAAACTCAACACACTAAGAGATGTGCAAAAAGTACAAATGTGAAGTGTGAAAAGTGGCATACAGTGCATCATTCAAATACATGAATATAAGAACATAATGCATGCAAGTGAGTGTGTGCAACTAGATCTCTTCAAAGAGAGTTAAACAAGTAAGATACCTTTGAAGTGCTCTTGATAAGGATGATTCCCTTGAAGCTTGATCACACCCAATGAGGCCTAATTTACCCTTACAAAAATAATCTCCAATGTGGTTTGTCAACGAAATAAGCCAATCAAAATATGAGGAACTTACACATGTCATTTAGATTAGGTGTGCCTACATATATATATATATATATATATATATATATGTATGTATATGTATGTTGATATGTCATACATGCATTATTGCCATCTATATTATGTTTATTTTTTAAAATTGATTTAAATGGGTAATTCACATAATTGGCTATAAGTTAATGGGATTAGTTTTAGGAGTAAAAACTTGGTAATTCTCATTAATAACTAATCTATTTTTAAAGAGTTTAATTACTTAGATTAGTAGGGTCCATTATAAATATTAGGATTAATTCTATTAAGCCCCTAATAATAATTGGACCTAATAATGTGTTTAGTTTTAATTGTTAAAACTAATACACATTTAATCATTCTAGTCGTAGTAAATAGTTTACATATATTAGAATTATCGCTGATAACCAGATTTTTAAGAGTTAAAAATCGAATTAATTTATTAGTTATTGGAATTGGATTCTAATCATTTGTGATTATTGCACCTAGTGCATTAATAATAATAGAAAACCCTAATTATAAAATAATGAGTGGGAGAGGGATATATGACATTATATCCTGTGGTCTCCATCATTAGTTCAACACCGTGAGATTCGAGTGGGGCCTCGTGACGGCTTTGCTTTCATCCTCCCTAAGGAGGGTTTCCATAAGAATCAATATCAAGGTTGACTTTCTAACTGATAGGATTTCTGAGGGTATTTCAGGATTGACCGACCCTAATGCGGCAATTATCAAGTTAAGCTCATGAGATCTGAAATGATGGGTTACACTCATAAGGTTTTAATAAAATAGTTAATTAAAAACCTGACTAAATAAACGATGGTTGAATGATATTGGAATAAGAGTTATTCTAGTATATCATTTAATTGAGAAGGTCTTGATCCAACATGCAAGAATTTGACCAACCCTAAGGCGGCACTTGCTTGTGGTATGTTGGATTGTGGTGGCATAGAAACATTATTTTCTTAGGGTTGTTCTTGTTCATTAAACATTTTCATGCATCATGTTTAATTTTATGCCCAACATTCGCACATGTTTTAAATGTATGATTGAATGAATTCTTAATTTATGTTTTTTCAGTCATGTCATCGGCACTGTTACAAATCCTTGCCAATGATAAATTAACTGGTGATAACTACACTAAATGGAAACATAACATAAATGCAATTTTGGTCACCTAAGGACCTAAAGTTTGTGCTTACGGAGGAATGTCCTCCAGCGCCTACTGCAAATGCCGCATGAACTGTTCGTAAGGCATGTCAAAAATGGGTCTCATCAGATGAGAAAGCCCAAACATATCTGTTAGCCATTATGACAGACGTGCTTGTCACTAAGCACGAAGTAATGGGTACTGCATATCAGATAATGGAGTCATTGCAGGTTATGTTCGGGCAGCCCTCTGAGCAAAAGCGGCACGAAGCTATTCATTCCGCAATGCTTGCTCGGATAAAAAAAAGGCACATATGTTCAGGAACATGTCCTGAACATGATGTCCTATTTCAATACGGCAGAGATCAATGGTGTGGCTATTGATGAACCCGGTCAGGTGAGCATCATACTAACGACTCTTCCAAAGAGTTTCGATCAGTTCAAGAGTAACTATGAGATGAACAAACTAAAGTTCAGTCTCACTCAGTTATTCTACGAGCTCGCTACTTTTGAGTCCTTGACGAAGGACAGCAAAAGTAAGACCAGTGAGGCAAATGTTATCGAACCATCTTCCTCTAGAAATAAAAAGAGGAAGAGGTCTGCTGGGAAGGGGAAGGGTAAGCCCAAGCCCAAGAAAGCCCAAGAAAGCCCAAGGCAAGAAGAAGGGCGCCTCCACCGACCAAGGCAAAGGAAAATGTTTCCATTGCAACAAGGTTGGACACTGGAAGAGGAACTGTACTCAGTATCTAGAGGAGGTTGCCAAGAAGAAGAAAAGGAAAGGTAAATATAATTTACTTTTTCTTGAGTCGTGTTTAGTGGAAGATGACTCTTCACCCTTGATAGTTGATTTGGGGGCCACTAACCATGTTTGTTCTTCTATGCAGTGGACTGATTCTTGGACACAGCTTGAGGAGGGAGTCTTCTCTATGCGTGTTGGGTCGGGGGATGTCATGTCAGTAAGAGCAAATAATGGAAATTGTTTAAATTGTTTTATTGTCGGTGTAGTTAGACTACATTTTGGAAATTGTTTTATTGTTTTGAACAATGTATTTTTTATTCCTGGATTCATAAGAAATTTGATTTCTGTTTCAAAGTTGTTGGAACAATTATATTCTGTTTCTTTAAATAATAAGTCTGTTATTATTGTAAATAATGGTTTGAATATATGTTCAGGATTAAACGAAAACAATTTGTATGGTTTAAGGCTGTTAATACATACAACACGGCTCAACGCTGAAATGTTTAAAGTTGAAAAACCAAAATCAAAACCACAAAAGATTTCTCCTGAAAATTAACTGTATCTGTGGCATCTAAGACTTGGCCACATTAACCTTGACATGATAGATAGACTAGGAAAAAACAGACCTTTAAGTGAGTTAAAGGTTGGCACATTACCTGTCTGCAAATCATGTGCTTTTAGAGTTGAAGAACCACTAGAGCTTATACATTCAGACGTCTGACCGATGAATGTTAAAGCAAGGGGTGGCTATGAGTATTATGTCACTTTTATAGATGACTACTTTAGATATGGATATGTCTACCTAATGCAATGGAAGTCGGAAACTTTTGAAAAGTTCAAAGAGTTCCAAGCTAAAGTTGAGAATCAGTTAGTAAAGATCATCAAGTCTCTATGATCGGATCATAGAGGTGAGTACCTTAACCAAGAGTTTGAATACTTTATGGTCGAGCATGGGATAATGTCCCAACTCACAACTCCTAGAACACCACAACAGAATGGTTTCGCGGAGAGGAGAAATAGAACCCTTATGGAAATGGTGAGATCTATGATTAGTTTTTCATCATTACCAAATTCTTTTGGGGGATATACGTTACAAACCGCATCCTACATTTTGAATGTAGTCCTATCCAAATCTGTTCCTAAGACTCCCTTAGAGTTGTGGAACGGTCGTAAAGCTAGTTTGTGACATTTTCGCATATAGAGGTGTCCAACAAATGTGCTAAAGAACAGAAGTGGAAAACTAGACCCAAATTCTATGGTCTGCTTGTTTGTAGGATATTCCACGGAGACCAGAGGTGGATACTTCTATAGTCCTGAAGAAACAAAGTGTTTGTATCTACAAATGCAACGTTTCTTGAAGATAACAATATTAGTGATCATAAACCACGGAGCAAGATTGTATTGAATGAAATGGAGCTTGATATCCTACTCATTGGAAATGATGTAGGGGTATTATCGAAAGTAAAGGGCTGGCTGGCTAGCCAATTCCAAATGAAAGATTTGGGAGAGGCGAGTTATGTTCTAGGGATCCAACTCTTAAGGGATTGTAAGAACAAACTCCTAACATTTTCTCAAGCATCGTATATCGACAAGATTCTTGTGCGATTTTCGATGCAAAACTCCAAGAAAGGTAATTTACCTTTCAGGCATGGAGTTCACTTGTCTAAGGAACAGTGTCCTAAAACACCTCAAGAAGTTGAGGATATGAGAGGTGTTCCTTATGCGTCTGCGATAGGCAGTCTCATGTATGTTATGTTATGCACGAGACCTGACATCTGCTTCGCAGTGGGAGTAACTAGTAGGTACCAGTCCAACCCAGGATTGGATCATTGGGTTGCTATCAAGACTATTCTCAAATATCTTCGGAGAACGAGAAACTATATGCTAGTATATTCTGGACAGGATTTGATCCCGTTAGGATACACTGATTCTGATTTTTAGTTACACAGGTATTCTAGGAAATCTACATCTGGATCAGTAATCACCCTTGGTGGTAGAGGCATTGTGTGGATGAGTGTTAATAAATCTTGTATTCTTGATTCCACCATGAAAGCCGAATATGTAACCGCCTGTAAAGCTGCTAAAGAGGCTGTTTAGCTCCGAAAATTCTTGAGTGATCTGGAACACTTTATTGTAATAACAGTGGTGTTGTGCCTAACTCCAAAGAACCAAGAAGCCACAAGAGATGGAAGCATATAGAGAGGAACTATCATCTCATTAGAGAGGTAGTGCAGAGAGGAGAAGTGACCTATGACCAAGATAGCGTCACAGGACAATCATGCTAATCCATTTACGAAGACCTTACTGGCTAAAGTGTTTACAGGTCACCTAGAGGGTCTGGGTTTATGAGACATGTCCCACATGCTTTATTGCAAGTGGGAGATTGTTGGGGTTTTTGCTCTAAAGCTTGTAATTTGTAAATGTGAAATGAACATATATAAAAGAAGTAGTTTATTCATTCTAAGTATTTCATACTTTTATATAACAAGTGTATTTAACATCCAAGATTGCCGGATGTAATTTTGAACTGAGTATATGAATGTCATATACAGATGGATTCAATTTGAAACGAGCAATCTAAATAGTCCTTAGATATCAAATAAAGTTGGGTACTTTATTTGTGGTTAATCTACAGCTGCGGTCCATTCCGTAATGTACAATGATTTTATCCTGGATCATTCATATGGTATATGAGAATGGATGCACCTTGTATGATGTGATCATATAGGACTGGGCCACGATTTATATGAATCTCTCACTAAGATCCGTTTACGCTGAGATTGGTATATTTCGACAAATGATGGCTATAAATGGGTGATCTTAATCCTGAGTGTCTTATCGACTCCTTCAGGTTAGATCGTGATTTTTTATGTACCATGGGTGAAGTCGGAGTTGCATTTCTGGTCAATATGCTCCGTATGTTGGGATCACGGTTTGGCTTGTGGCTAGGAAGGTTTGTACACAATAGTGGAATCCACTCCTTCTTGCTAGAAGTAGATAGTAGTTCCTTTAAGGGTTGATTCGGGGCTTGAACAATATGAGCGTTCTCCTAATTCCGTGAGAAATGTAGGATTTATTGTTCATTAGAGAATCAATGGTACTTAATTGACAAGATGTAATTAAAGGGGTATAACATACATTATGACTCAGCTCTAATTATGAACTACTTGTGAAGGATTATACCATATGTAATAGATATATCAATGGACACCGAAAGTTATTGGTTTGTGTAAAAATATCTACAGTTGAGAGAATGCAGCTTCGGGTTTTTAGTGGAACAACACCGAAGTTAATAATCATGAAATATTAATTAAATAGTTTAATTAATTATTTCTAAGGATTATTGGAGCTCGAAATACTGTGGGTCCATTAGATCCTCTTGCTAGCCCGAATGCTTAAAGGTAACAAGGGTCACGGTTGATTAATTGGATTGTCCAATTAATTGTGTTACGAAAGTGACACGTATCTATTTGTGAATTAATCGAATAATGAGATTATTTAATTAAAGAGTATTAGTGATTAAATGGATTAAATAATAAGATTATTTAATTATACGATTAATCATTAGTTGGAGGGTGTTGATTGATAATTTGTGTTTGAATGAAGATAAAATAATTTGATTATTTTATTTTTATTAAATTAAATATCAAATTTGAATTTAAAGAGTTTAAATTCAAAGTTATTAATTATCCTTATAAATAGTAAATATCTTACAGGATTAATTAATGAAAATTATCTGTTAAAAAACAAATAAATATAAGATAATTGTTGTTTTTGAAAACTGATACACGTAGAGAAGAGAATGTATCAGTTCTCTCAATTCAATTGCATTAAAGTGCAATTTAATGCGTGAAATTAAAAGTAGAAAAACGAGAGGTGTGTGGCCAGGTAAAACAATATATATATATATATATATATATATTGTCTTTGATTCATGGTGGCTGAATTCCACATATATAAAACAAGAGTTGTTTTTGTAAGTTTCTTCTACCTCCATTCAAGCTCCTGAAACCCGTGACACGCCTACACACTGTTGCCAATCTTAGGTCATAGCGGGGAAGATCTTGTAGTTCAAATCAGGAAGCAGATCGAAAAAGAAAGAAGAAGCCTTCAAACGCTAGTATGAAATCGTTTCACTTTTTTGTTGTTTTCGATTATTACTGTACAATTAGGTTTACTTGATGATTACATAAAAAAATTTAAAACCCCATTCCGCTGCGCAATCCAAAACTTGGAACCTTCACTTTGACCTAACATCTTATGTTGAACAAGCTTCGTACTGAGGATTGCCTTTTTAGGTCTGGGTTCTAGTTGGCTTCTCATTGCAGTATTTGTGGGGTTAGTAGTGAATCTATAGATCATTTGTTTCTTCACTGTCCCCTGGCGGTTGCTATTTAGGAAGTTGTTTTCTCGACTTTCCAACGACTTGTCTCTACTGAAACTTGGCAATCCTTCTCTTGCAAGCCATGTCGGTTTTCTTTAGTGAGCAGGTTAGGATTTTATGGAAGGCGGTTATCCATGCAGTGATTTATGGGGTGTGGACTGCCTGTAATCAGTGGATCTTTGAAGAAAAGTCTGTGGAATTTAGATCCATCATTTCTTTGGTTTGGTGTGCGGTTTCAGAGGCTAATCGCCTGGAGATTGGTTGTATGCAGAATTGTATGGACGACCTTTTGATTCTTCATCGATTTGGTCTTCTGGAATGCCCTTCTAAAGCCCCGGTGATCAAGAGTTTGGTTTGGTAGCCTCCGGCTCCTAGTTGGATCAAAGTGAATATATATGGTGCTGCTATGAGCTCTTCGGGGGTTGGTGGTTGTAGTGGTATCTTTCGGAACTGTAAAGCCTTTGTGAAGGGTTGCTTTGCTATTCCTCTTGGTTAGGTTTTTGCATTTGAGGCCGAGCTTCTTATGGCTTTGTTGGCCATCAATTTTGCTTGGAAATATAGGTGACATAGAATTTGGCTTGACAGCGATTCTTCTTATATGGTTCAGCTTTTTTCTTCTCGTTTTGAGATGGTTCCTTGAAGGGTTCGTTAGGAGTGGCAGTGTTGCATCTTATAGATCTCGCAAATAGATTTTCAGGTTTCCCATATTTTCAGGGACGGGAATCAGGTTATAGATGCGCTTTCTAAGCATGCTTTGGAGCTTTAAGCTGATTCTTGGTGGTTCTCTGCCTCGTTGTTCTATTCTTCTTTAGTTGGCAATGACTGTATGGGCCAGGACCCTTTTTTGTTTTTCTTGATGTTTTTTTTGTGGTATGTGTGCCTTTTTTTGTTTAGGGTTGTTTCCCCTTTGATTCTTTATGCTTTGTCGCTTTTTATCACTATTTATTTTTTTTATATCTTGTATATATATATATATATATATATATATATATATGGATAATGTCTAGGGGTTTTTCAACAAATGATCGCTTGTAATTTCATTAAAAAAAATATTTATTCATTATTTTAATCAAATTGACTCGTCTTAATATGTAACTCCATTCGAACACGTATTTTAGGTTTAATTGGATAATGCGTTCGATTGGATTCAGTTTATCTCACCTCTAATAGACAGTGAGATATTAAATGGAGGATTAGCTACTATACAACTTCATTATACTACAGTTTACTAGGTTAGTTATTAATCATTGTATTTCAATCAAAGGATTTACGACGAGATGAGTTTGGTCTAGTTGTATACCCCTCACATCTGTACCATATAGTTAGGGAGAGGACTCATCTGTACCATATAGTTAGGGTTCGAGTCCTCTCCTTCCAAACCCCCCCGGTTTACAAAAATTTTAAAAACACTTTTCGTGCATAGGTATGTTATACTTATATTTGGGATGGACATTTCCCCCACGGGGCCCCACCCCCATTCGGGGAAATTTTTTGCCCCCAAATCCTAAATGGAGGTACGGTGGGGGAACCTACACCATCCTTATTTCCCCATTCCCCCATTTCCTAAAGTGGGTGAGGGTGGGGTGAGGCCCCATTTCCCTATATATATATATATATATATATATATATATATATATATATATATATATATATATACACATTTTTAATTCTATTTCTTTTTAAAAAAATAATTACTCACGGTCACCCACAATCATCCGCAACCCACCTAGCATCACTAAGTCACTATCACTAAGTCACTAACCCCATAACCCATCTATATTATTATAAGAGCAAATTGCACTAAACATTGATGAGGTTTGCCCTTTTACAATCAGAAACAACTTTATTATTTATTGACATTTAACCCCCCCTCACGTTAGTCAAGAAACGTTAGATTTAACGTTTGACTGTATGATAACAGTAAAAAGTCTAAAATACGCTTGACATTATTTAACATTGTGTATTTACTTTTAAAACCCTAAAGAATTACAATTTTACCCTCCAACCTTTTACAATTAACAACTTTACTTATTTTGATTGTCCAATAACAAATGGACAAGTGTTATAGAACTTGCTCTTTTTTTTAAGTAATTCAAAAAATTAAATAATTAAAAAAAACTAATAAAATGCTTTAAAATAAATAATATCATATAAATATTACAATTGTTTTTTTTTTAAATCTTATAAATGTATCAAAATATTAAAATTTATTAAAAAAACTAATAATTTAAAAAAATTAATGAATCAAAAAGAATAAATGTATATTTAAAAAAGGAAAATAAATTTTTTTATTAAAATATAAAAACCAATTATTTCAATATTTACTTTATCCAACTCCCAGTAAAAAGTTATGATATCTATCGATCATAATAGTAACAAAGCTGCTTTGAATGCATTAAAACAGAAGTTGGATTTATTAAAGAAAGTACGAAACACAGTTTAAAAAATCAAGATATCTTCGAATAATAATAATAATAAAAAAAATATATAAAAAGCAAATCCAGTTACATCAGATCATCACTTCCTATATTTCTTCATTATCTTACATCAGTAAATTTTGTAATTCTACATCTTCATACACTCAATCAAATAAACACGAAGATGAGAAAAAAAAAGGTTAAAAAATATAACAAACAAATCACACAAATCGGTTAAATGGCTGCCTTCCAACTGTTGCAGACATGTAAATGGTGGAATCCACACTCAGATTTCCTATAGTTTGCAGTGAAATCCAAACAGAATTTAAAAAAAATTAAAAACAAAAATATAAACACCATCAGATTTCACTCCGATTCAAACCCAAATCAAAAACAAAAACTCCATCAGATTCAGTTGAAGCCAACCCCAAATCCATCATCACCATTTAGATTCAAAACCCAAATGAAACCCAGCCAAAACCATCACATCTTCCAGATACCAGATTCATCATCATCAAACCCAAATCCAGATTAATATCATCCAGAAACCAAGCCAATCTCACCGTCAAACCAAACCAGATTCAATGAGATCTGTTTTTTTAGAGAGAGAAGATGGAGAGGTTCAATCAAGATGAAAGATGACCACTTAACAAAACTTGTGGCTTTAGAGATAAGATGGAGAGGTTCAGAGAGATGAATCTTGGTCATTTTAGAGATGATGAAGAATCTGTAGAGAAAGAAGATGGAGAGGTTTATGAAGAAGGCTTTGACTATTTTTTTTAAAGACATTATCGTCTTTTCCTAGGGTTATAAAAGTAAATAAACATTGTCAAATAATGTCAGGGGTATTTTAGACTTTTTACTGTTATTACACGGTCAAATGTTAAATCTAACACCGGTTGACTAACTTGAGAGGGATGAGTGTCAATTAATAATAAAGTTGTTTATGAGAGCAAGATGACAAACGTCAGGGAGATTTAGTACAATTTGCTCTTATTATAAATATTTGTATTACTTTTGGATTAAATTAAACCAATTAAATATTTTAGATTATATATTTTAATTATTTATTGAATTGTATATTGAAATAAGGTGAATCAAAATATTGGGATGACCGAATTCTGATTTCCAAATTCTCAATTTCGAACTTCGTCTTATAAAATATTACGATTAGAAATAGAGAAAATGGAGAGACAGGAGATAGGACCGGGGAATCTCCCCCCAAACACACCCTCATCTCCACTTTACTCAAATGGGATTTAGGGGCGGAACGTGAGAGGTTTTAGGAATGGGGTCGGGGACCTTCCTTACCCGCCCATCGCTAACTTATATGTATTGCAGCCAAATCCATTATAGGCCGTTTGGTATGGGGTAATCAAAATAATGTGATTTCTGGAAAATGAACCCAATAATGTGATTCTTAGGAAAGTTGTATACATATGTTTGGTTGTGCATGAGAATATTATGTCGGATTCTTGGGAATATTAAGTAACAATGTTTGGTATACATGGGAATTTTTTTTTTATATTAAAAACTAAAAAAAAAAAAAAATTCAAAGTCCACTTATACGGTTAAAAAAAACCCCACATGTTGTCTTTGTCATCTTTCATTTCTTTCAAGAAAAGAGATCCATTTCAAGAAAAAAAACCGAGATCCATCTTTCATCTCTTTCAAGAAAAAAAAACCCAGATCTTTCACTTGTTGTAGTCGTCGTCATCGTCCTTGCCTCCACGTCATCGGCCGCAGCGACTCCAGCCGGGTTCTTGTTTGTTGTTGTCGTCGTCGTCGTCGTCGTCGCCTCCGTCCGGCCGGGATCTTCGTCGTTGTCATCATCGAAGCTCCTCGTCATTGTCTTCATCATCGAGCAAACCCATATCTTGTTTGTTGCTACTTGTTGCAATTATTTTTCTTTTTGTGTTGGTGATGGATTTTGATGTTGTTTGAGTGTTTGGGTAGTGAGAAAGTGTAAGAAAATAAAAGAATAAAACTGAAATTTTTTTGGAAGAAATTGTTTGATTGTCAGGATTGGGATTTGGGGGTGAATTGAAGAGGAGAAGATTTGATCTAGAGTTTGATTGATTGAAAATTGAAGAAGAAGATGTTAAGGATTAGAGATTTTCAGTGAAATGAAATTGGTGATTTTTGGTGTTAATTTTCAGAAGCATCGTGAAGAACGAAGAAGAAGAAAATAAATATTTTTTTTTATAATGATGGTGTTATTGGTAAAATCTAGAAAGATAACAAGTTAGTACGATTACCGGGATTCATTGAGATTAGAGACGCTATGTCACCAAAAGTCAACCAGACTGAACCAACTTGAGTTGACCAAAGATGACTTCGCAATACCCTGTAAGGGTTACCTAGATGGTCTGGTAGAAACAACTCAGCTAGGTAATTAGCTTGACCAAGTAAAAATGACCCGGTCAGGATTGTTAAGATGGTTGGGTTAAGACCTCCGGTCGGGATTAAGTAATCCGGTCAGGGAGAATGAGGTTTGGTCGGGTCTGGTAGATAGTCAGTTGAACAACACGTGGACAACGTTAAACTCAATACAATCACGACTCAAACACGCGAAGAGAGTCTTACTCAAATAAGGTGTCACGAAGCACACTCTGATAAGGAAACAAACTTCTTTAGAGATATCATAGTCCAGATTAGGCAAGAGATCTAATGCGGAAAACAGGCAGAATAGGAAAGATGGTTACAATGACTCCAACAAGTGATGGTCTCATTAAAACTCAGCAGCTTTCATTCCTCGTGTGTCAAGAATTAGAGTTCTATACATGTATAAATAGACCCTAACAATGTAATCATGAGAGTAAGTGAAAACTTTACGTGAGGAGGAAACAAGAGTGTGTAATCATTGAACTCATAGTGAATTTTCCTTCTCGCCATCACCGGCAACAGTAGACGTTTCCCCAACTCGGGGTTTTACCATGTAAAATTGTGTGTTTGCATGCGTTGTTTCTTTTATTCATCCCGCAATATTATTAGCAACTTACGATAATTCGTTAACGTGTGATATACTTTACATAGTTCCAAAAATCTCCGTCAACAGATGGTGGGTCCCATGGTAGGAATCAGATAGAATCATATTACCCCCTGGAGGGCAATGTGATTCCCATTAGATTTACTTCTCTGGAAAACAAAAAACCCAAATCTGCCACGAAATATGGGAATGTTTTGAGATTCTCGTTCTCATACAAAGATGACCTCATACCAAACGGCCCCTTAAATATTCATTAAATAGATGACAAAACAAAGAAAAGTGACTGTTCCCTTAACACCAACCCTAAAAACATTTTCTTCTGTCCTTATATTTCCCCTCACCCTCCTCTTTCACTTACAAAAATCGGTCACTCTCTCTCTCTCTTACATTGACCGATACACATAAAACACACTCCGCGTTTGTTCCCTTACCTATGCCTCTGTTTGAAGGGAAAAAAAAAAGAAACCTTAAAGACAGACACACAGAGAGAGAGAGCGATATATGGGCAAGTACATGAAGAAATCTAAGATTACAGGTGACATTGCTGTCATGGACTCCATTGGCGTCCGTACCAGAGCCAAAACCCTTGCTTTGCAGACACTTCTAAGGCCGGACCCAGATGACTCTTCCTTCTGCTACCTCCAGCTCCGGAGCCGCCCGCCTTGTCAAACAACAACATAAGGACAAGACTTGCACGCGCCAAAACCCTATCCCCATTATACCAACTTCTACGAATGAGTCTTTTGGTCAA
Organism: Dipteronia sinensis; assembly: GCA_033220585.1. NCBI lineage: Eukaryota > Viridiplantae > Streptophyta > Magnoliopsida > Sapindales > Sapindaceae > Dipteronia > Dipteronia sinensis. The sequence goes on along the minus strand of CM065643.1, from coordinate 18,803,708 downwards.
AATGAAGGGACTGAGAGTGCTTATGAGGCTTCTTTTGGAGACAACAATTTGGATTTTGAACACAGAGACAGGTATATATTCACTTCTATCTTCTTTCCCCTGTTTTTATTTTAAATTTGCTTAGGTTTTTGAAAGCTTTTCCTTTTGTTTTTCTTTTGGTGCTTGGGATTTTTTTTTTGTTGTTGTTCACTTAAGACATGTTTTACGGCCAAAAAGTGTTCACAGTTTTTCTTGTGAGAGCTTTCATTTCCAAAAGGAGCTCCTTATTTTCATCTTCTATACCAGTCTTTTTGGCGTACCTCTCTGCTCTAAAGGAGAATATATCTCCTTTATTCTTTAATATGTTCTTCTTTTTATTTTCTTTTCTTGTTTTAAAATTTTTGCAGGTTTTCTTATTTGTCTTCTCAACCTTTGAAAGAGTTTACAAGAAAAATGCAAGTGCAACTATGGTTCATTATGTATTTTCTTCAGGGTTTATTTTATTTTATTTTTGTTGGTTTTTTATGTCGGTTTTAGCCAACTAGTGTTTATTTGGTTCTGTCAATGGCCCTTTATATATTTCTCAGGAATGACGACTGGATTTTGTGATTTGAAAGTTACAATGAGTGATCATACATGTGCTTGTTTTATTTTTTTTTCTTTGAAGGGTATATGTTATGACCTGAGGTGCTGTGTTTTCATTTTCGTGATGCATTGTTTATCTTATTGTTTTCCGTGACTGGTAGCATTGCTATCATAATATGTTAGTGACTTGAGTTGTGACTTGTGAGAGATGTATTCAATGGATAGTGTTATAATAATCAGTTTTGTTTCTGTACCAAGGTACAGTCTCTCAGCAGTTGTAATTTATCCATCCATGTCAAAGCCTAGTTATCATGTTCCGTGTCGTGGACTAGTAGGACTGCAGGAGAGGAATTTTAACTTAAATCTCCTGAGCATATATAATCAGTCTAATCCTTGGATTTGATTGCAAAATAAGTTGCCACTTATACATTTATAATGATAAAATAAAAGAGGGTATTGCATATTTAGTGCAAATGTGGCAGTGCCATAACTGTTGTGCATCATATGTGTTACCATTGACATATCATGTTCATGGGGCCTAGTTCAGGAAATAGAGTTATATGTGACAAAGAGTTGCAGATTTCCTGCCTTTATTGTATATCAGCTGCCTTCCAAATTGGAGCTTGACTCTTAAATACCTGTCACTTCACTATACATGTATTTTTTTTCCCTCTTTGGGGGAATATTGATCTTGCTTGCTGGTTCTTCATTTAGGAGTGACTGAATTAATATAAAATGTACTATTAATTGAAAATTTGCGATGTTATTTTATTCAATGTTATTGTATTGTACAAGTACTTTTTGTTTTCAACAGTGGATTTTATGCTCTTATGTTGATAATTAGATTCATATTTGTGGGATAATTGTCGTCGGTATGTGGCCACAATGCAGGAGCACTAGGGAAAGCACACCATGTAGGTTTAGGACTTCAATCACCATTGAAACCCCTGGTTCCACCACTAGGCGGAGGAGCGTGCCTACAACTTACCAAGAACGGAGGATTGATCTGAGAATTGTGCCTACAACGTGTGAAATAGAGGAATTTTTTGCCTGCGCCGAGCAACAACAAGAGAGATTATTTATTGAGAAGTATGTATGCCTCTTTCATTGAAACTATTTACTTATTAGTATTTAACATTGTGTATATATACATCAATGCTTTCCGAATTCATTAGCAATGTTGGAATTTTGCAGGTACAACTTCGACATTGTGAATGATTTGCCCCTCCCGGGGACATTATGAATGGGTGGAAGTGGGTCCATAACAAAAGCGAATTTCTTTTCTGTTTGTCTTCCCTGCAACTTGATTAACTTCAGAACACATGATTATAAAGAAAGTGGCTGGGATTGTCTAGGCTGATAATTCAGGTTCATGTAAAGAGTTATTAAGATGTGTAATTTAGGATCTGTAACATAACAGAACTGATGAATTACACACTAACCAAACAATCAAGCAAAAAAAAAAATTATAATGTTGAGAATGGGTAGTTTTAGGCTGTTAAGTTGTTTTCATCATTGTAATTTTTAGGCGTTATATCTAATTTCTAGATTTTCTTTCCGCTGAAAGTTTTAACTTGTGTCTATACTTAGGATTGAACTTTTTCTATGGAAATAAATGTAACTAAGTTGTCATTTTAATATTTTTTTGTCTTTACCTTTGTTCATGTTCCTTGCATTTTCACAATCTTTTATGAGATAAACACGTGCACTTTGAATTTTGGCTTTGATGGTGATGTTTCTTAGTAAGCAAATCTTACGTATTTCCTTTACTTGTTTGTATGTGCTTGGTTGGTGGCCATTGTAATCAAAGACAATTGAGCTGGGTAGTGGAGTGTATGTGTTTTATGTTTGTAGATACGTAGAAGTGTAGTTATATGAATATAAAGCTTGTATAGTTTAACCTTATTATGTCAAAAGGGACCATAGCAAAACATTAAATTTCTTATAAATTTGCTTTATTGTTTTTGTATTGTTAGTTTAATTCAATTTCAATTTGTTGCATCAAATTTTGGAGTTAAATAAGTTACTGGTCCCTCACTATGGAATTATGGTTTGGTTGGATATTTGGAGTTTGAAAAACAGGGGTAGTGGTGGGGTTTACCAAGCAGTGTTGAATTGTTGTATAGTGTATCTCAGTTGAGGTTCTTGGTGCCAGTGGAGTTTGTATTGATTTTTTTGTTTTTTAGTTAATTTTCGTGATTCTGAAACTTGTGGTGGCTGATGAAATTGTAAGTGGGAATGATGAATATACATAGAAGGTAGACTGGTGGAGTAGTAGAGCCTTGTGTTGTGTGAGTAAACACATGGGTCCTTGTACGATTCTGCAGATTTCAAGTATCACAGGTTGCAACTTCCAACCATCTTCAACATAGATTTGATGATGTCCTCTTCTCACTTCTCTCTTCTATTCCACATTTCATCAGACTTTTTTCTTGTTGGAGACTGTAAGTTAGAGAGCCAACTAGCAACTGCATACTTATGTTTGCCCAATTTAGGTATTTTTTTCTCGGTTTTCTTATTGCTTAATAAATTTTGTTGTCAGATAAACCCTGATTTTTACTACCCTGAGATACCTACACTATGCTTGTCCTATCCACCGCATGCTTACTACACGATGTACTCTAGCCACTCTTTACGGTAGTGGTATGGTTTGAATTTCACATTTACTCATTGAATTATTTGTAAAATGTTGGGACTTTTTTACTGTAAGAGTTGTATTCTAGGTAATTTCTATAGCGGTTTATCCCTCTTTTAATAATAAACATTGTTAACGGAAATTTTGTTCGGGATGAGAAATCTCAGTTAACGCCCTCGAGACCACTACCACGTAGGTGGTGGCCAAAATTCATGTATATGTAACAGTGATTTATAAAGTGACAAGTAAGCAAGAATGTTTTTATTGAATATGTATGCTATACAAATACAAAGGTTCTTCTTTCTTTTCTCTCAACTCTCTCTAGGGAATGGTCGATTGTTAGTCGTATGCCTGTCGAATAGTAGTTTCCTCTTTTTCATTTCTTTTCTTTTCTATTTATACATAGTTTATAGGTCAACAAATTGATTCTCCCTTGATTTTCCCAGTCTCCTCCTTATCGGGCGGGATTTCTTGCTATAATGTCATTGACTTTTGAATTGACGTCCGAATTGAGACTATCGTGGTGGAGATCCGTTTGTTTCCTTTTTGGATTTTATTACTTGTTCTGCATGTAGGTAACGTTTCCAGATATGATTCAATGCATTCCTCGTATCCTTTTAGTATGATCCTTTATGGATGTCGTTGGATATGACGATATGGTGTGGTACATCAACCAGGAAGGTTGATTAGTATTTCGACCTTTATATCTGAGAAGTTTCATCCAGCTTTGAGCCAAATCTGGCTTCCATTGACCTTTCGAAGCTAGGTGTGGCCTCGACTGACTTTTGAAGCTAGGTGTGGCTTCGATTGACCTCACGGCCTTTTAGGGACATTCTTTTGGTGTCAATCGAGGTATAGACGAGTCTCTGGAGCACTTGCGAGATGACCTCGACTTCGGGGAGCTTCTAGTTTTGGTGATGCGGGCTAGATCTGATCGTTTCGAGCTTTATCC